>OV656770.1:0-2425833 GCA_927399505.1 Luperina testacea | reverse complement strand
AAACCACGTGTACTTTACACAGTACATAGATGTCAATGCCCTTTAACTTCGACGTGGATGTCATTGCCTTATAAAAAGCGTGCCCATTACTCATCCAGTAGTCACAACAAATGACGTA
Organism: Luperina testacea; assembly: GCA_927399505.1. Lineage (NCBI taxonomy): Eukaryota > Metazoa > Arthropoda > Insecta > Lepidoptera > Noctuidae > Luperina > Luperina testacea. The sequence continues at coordinate 2,425,715 of OV656770.1, read as the reverse complement.
ATTACGCATCTTCTCCGACCACAATAAGAGCGTAAAGATCCAATCTTTAGCACGCAACGAGTTCTTTGCTTATCTTTATTATAGACTACTCCATAACTTCCACGAGTATACCACAGAGTGATAAATATGAGTAGACAAGATACTCTTGTACATATTAAATAAAGTCGTCCACACCGAATTTCGGCCATGGCGACCAAGCTCAGCGGAGACCAGCTTTCGGCGCGGGAGTGTAGTGCACAAGTATGTGCGCAGACACAGGTGCACTCTCTCTTCCCTCTTTCCTCTCTCTCTCTTCTCTTGTTTGTCATGTACAGACGCCAGCACATCAAACTACTACAATCTGTCAAATGTCTTTAATAGATTTTCAACTTTATCGCTAAAGCATATAAGGATCAAAGTTGATTGGGTCGGGTAGCTTGATGTGCTGGCGTCTATACATACTATAAGACATTCAAAAGTATTTCTACATTTATTGCTTTAGCTGGAGAAGATGATTCAAAACTTTGTCTTTCCAAAATAACCACAACTTTGTTCGATGGTCGCGGGCGCGATTGCGTTTTGACTCTTTGGCGGCTCTCTGGCAGTTAGCAGTCCAGCTGAACATAAACCTCACTAATCACTCGCTATATAAGGCTCCTTACCTACTCTTATCCAGCTGCTACCCGGCGAAGGACGTGGGTCCAACCAGCCTGACCTTCCCTACCTAATTTTTGCCGATTTGAGGTTTCCACTCCACTGGTCTTTGTCAGCTATTTTCCCATGAACCTTTGATGCAGATTTTGCCCTTTAAGTAACAGAACCGTTCAGCTGATCTAATCTGTCAAAACCATGACATATTTTACCTGATCCTATTATTGACATTAAAGACAGCTCACTTCAAACTCACTTAACCTAAGTTTCACGATGAGAATTTTACAGAATAAATCAGCTGCACCGGGTTCAGTGGTTATGTTAGTTAAAAGCCGGTCTACGGCTGGTTAAAATCAACTCGAATAGTAATAACATTCTTATGCCATAACTTAACCACAGCCTAACAAACATTCCCACAGTATGCCGTAACGTTACCACAGTCTAACAATTATTGCTCCTACTGTAAATGTATCTAGAACGATGACCGTGACATATTAGCGCCAGGAATTCATCGGCAAGCGCCGCGAGCCGCTCTCCTACGGAATAGTTAAAATAGTTCACGGGCGAATCTTGTTGACTAGGAAACTGTGACGGATTTTAAATTGTACACGATATGACTAAGTCACGTTCGAAAAACAAATGGACTTTATTAAGTTACATTTTTGGCTGACGACAAGGATATTGGGATTTGGCGTTTGAATGACATTGAAACACCATCGACGCCCTATTTGGGCGTTGATGGTGAACTTTTATAAAATTGTATTGAAAAACGCGGGAAGCGCTAAGGTAGCCCGCGAAATTCAAATTTTCTTACGTTTTTTGCAATTTTGCTGGTCAGTATTAAGTTGTACGTCGATCAAAATATGATTCCGGGCGTAACAAATATGTATTTACAGAATTATATTCATTAAAGTCATCAACACAACTCTCAAAGACCACGTAACCCTAAAGAATGACGATTTCATGAAACAGTTATTCTTTGGGGTTACGTGGTCTTAGAGAGTTGTGTTTTTATCCCGATATTCCCACGGGATCGAAACTTATGCGGGTGAAACCGCGGGGCGCAGCTAGTAATATTATAAATGCGAAAGTGGTTCTGTCTGTCTGTTACCTCTTCGCTCATACTCGCTTCGCATCTAAACCGCTAAACCGATTTAGATGAAATTTGGTATAGAGATAGTTTGAGTCCCGGGAAAGGATATGGGATAGTTTTTATCCCGATATTCCCACGGGGTCGACACTTATGCGGGTGAAACCGAGGGGCGCTGCTAGTTTCAAATAATCTTAATTCCGTTGTATCCTAGTGACTAGGTTACTAAGTTAGTAGCTTAGTAGTAGTAGAGCTTAGTAGTGACTAGGACCTAGTCACTACTAAGCTCCTTTACTAGCAGACATGTTCGTTTTCACATTCGTACGTTAGCATGGAGAATTTAATTACAGTAATAAATAAAGGGTGTCAATTAAATGGTTAGCATAGTATTGTTATTTCTGTGAGCAGAAAAATATAATCGGAGAGCAGAAATAGCTAATTGGTCAGCAACTCATGGTCAGCAAACATTTCAAAATCAATCAGCAATTTATGTCATTCTGGATGGCTGTAATTATTTTTGTACAGCATAAGGTGGTCGATAATAATAACGACAAACGCACATATAAACTTTTATTAGTGGAGAACGTGCTGATATTAGAACAAAAATGAGTGACTACGAAAAGAAAGAACTTCACTCGCTCTTGCATCCAATGTCGACGGAGCCCCGCTTCGCGGGGCTCCTATTTCTGTGAAAAGGGTTTAAAGTAACCTAACAAAACCGAACCTCGGGGTGGGAACATCATATGAACATTATACATTTTGATCAACAGCGCAAATGTTGTTATCGCAAATAAATATTCGATGAAATGAAAATTATGTTACCTTTTCACGCCTAATCCACAAAATCTTGCCGCTCAAGTAGTTATTTTGCGGACTGAATGTTTATTATGCAGACTCATGTTATTGTTGGCTGCCTATGTATGATTTAATTTTTGACCATTATCAAAATTAGTTGCGGAACAAGAATTGCTGCCTGATTTTTTTTATTGCAAACAAAATCTTTGTATGCTGACCAAATTATTTAAATGCTGCTTTTGGGTGGCTCGCCAAATTTTATAATTGCTGACCCATTTAATTACATTTCATAAATAAATGAATTACCTACCATTAACCATAAAATCGGTGGCTATATTAAGCACCTTTCGCGTGTAACAAACTTGAGCTAGGAAATGCAGAAGCAAGTGAAACTTCCATTAATAAGGAAAGCATGGCGTGGTTCGGTGACTGTACAGACTAGAATAATACGCAGAAAGTAGTTCCACAGTGGACACAACCGTAGATAACGATTTAACAGCCGAACTAGTGGGTATATAAAGATGAAAGTAATAACCTGACTGTGTTTTTGTGGAACCTTTTGAAGTAGGTAAAGACGTGTGTTGTATTTTTCATTTTGGAGCTGCGGAATTATGAAAGATTTGCAAGATACGGCATTTTTTCTCAGGTTTGAACCATTACACTATCTTTAGATACTTGCAACAGTTGCAACATTTAAGTAAGAAAGAAAGAAAATACATTTATTTAGCACAGACTAAAAGACACACAATAGACCAGATAGTTAGATAATTGTCGTACATCAGATAAAAATAAAAAGTGCATAGTCCGATGTAAGAAGTTAGCAGGAAAGTGTGCCTCACGGCTGCGCCAAAAAGGCCCAGTTCAGCAAAAATGCCAGACAACTAGTGCCTGACGCTGGTTTTCAACTGGACCTGATGTGTGAGGTGACGGATGTAAATCAGTTTTATACTGCATCGTGATGTGTGTAATGTGTATGCATAATAAATAAATAAAAATAAATTTGTGTCACATAAAAACAGTAACGAATAGGTATGTATAAATAGTGTGATATTGAGTAACATTGCAAAAAAAAACTGATAAATAAATAAGGGAGATAGAATACTGACACATATTAAGTGAGATAATAAGTACGATGCACGCAAATATGTAGTTGACACGTTGTCGAGTAGGTACTCCTAAACAGTTTAAAATAGTGGTTAAAGATGGTTGATGTTGATCACGCAATCTTCTTCAAGCCTAATTTCATATATTTCGAGTTTGAACTAGACAAAAATTATACTTACCTGCATTTGGTTGAACCCAACCATTAGATCCAAGTATCCAACGCCAGATTTTCCTCTGCCTAAAAGATCTTGACGACAGATTGTACACACGCTTATAACAAAATAGTTAGATAATAACTACGAGTAAGATAAACTATCAAATCGAGAGCGTGTGAAGAAAACAACAAAAGAAAACAAAATTCTATCAATATGAAGATCAGCCACTCATCTAAGTATAGACAGATCAGTACCCTGATTGCGTTACACACTTTCAATTACAATCTGAATAATTTTAGGAGAATATTGTTAATCCATTGCGTCATAGATTCGATAAATTTGTCTGCTCAACAACGTAACTATAGCAATGAATGTTGTTGAACTATCAAAATGAAAACCATTGCTACTGTTAGTTAGATAAGTAGCTGAAGAAATTGATATTCTAAAATACATACTGTTAAAGCGAAGTAATTTATCTTTTTTGACTATTTATAGCGGTCATTGGTAGGCCAAAGTTCACCAAAGAAGTTTTATTCACTTATTAAGTATTATTTATTTAGGGACAACAAACAGTAGCGTAATATTAAGTAGGTAAACATATGTTAGAACTTAATAATAGAGGTAATAAATACACTACTCACATTATTATGAAGTGCTTAAATTTTATCATCTTTTTCTCATATTCCTTCCCAAAAAAGCACACTATCATTTCCGTATCTATATTGTTCAATTTATACTGAATAGTTAATTACGATTGGAAACCTAAGGAGTTTTTAAATTCCATAAGTTTCCAATCATAAAATAATAATGACATCTGTCAAACACCAACCAGATAAGAACAAAAAAATTATAACAAATGATTGAAGAAAACAAAAAGTAGTATCAACCAGTCGTGCGAACGTTGAAAGTGAAATGGCGGCTTTCATCGGAAGAATGCAGCCTCGCACAGGAATCGATCCCGCGGCCATTGCGTAACAAACATGTGTCGGACTCTTGCGTTAGGGTTCGGTGGACTGAGATGAAGATGACTTCAAAGATTTTGTGCGACTAGAATGTAGACAAGAAAAAATGGTCTTGAAAAAATAGTTCTGGAACGATCTAAAGCAAACTAAGTGACCTAAGTTATCTAATCCGAAATGGTCTTGATATATGTTGTAAATATATTATTATGATAATTATAAAAAAAAGGAATAAGGGAAACGATCTACCGGAATGTTTCATTATTAATACATATATACAGTATACACGGTGACTTGTAATTTAGTGTAGGTATTCCTTAAAAGAACTGATATATGACCTCTTTGCGACAATTATGCACCCCATATAGCCAATGCAAAAATCCATGGGAAACGAGAAAATCCATGATGTTTTTCCTAAAATTTCCCAAAATTCGTTATTAAGTATCAGATTTCTCTAAATTCTCAAATTGAATGGCCATCAATGCTATATGGAGTGCTTAATTGTTGCAAACGGGTCACACTATCACGTCCTAGAAGGAATACGTCAAATTACAAGTGACCCTGTTTATTCTTACTTAGTAGTGCGTAGGACTGATTAAGTTACGAGTAAGCTCAAACTCACAGCATCACACTAAAATTCTAAAGGCGAAATTTTGTGAGTGTGTGCGTTTATATGTTTGATACTTCTTCGCGCTCAAACGGCTGGACCAATTTTGATAAAATTTGTATGGAGGTAACCGACACCCTGGATTAACATATAGTCTACTTTTTATCCTGATATTCCCTCGGGATCGAAACTTATAGGGGTGAAACCGCGGGGCGCAGCTAGTTTAAAATAAACTAATTACAGGCACTTTTGTCAAGGAGTCGGTCAGTCAGAAAGATGAAGCTATAGTTGCCCATTCCAAACCTTAGTAGGTCCTGATGGCGAAAAACGGGCTGTGGTACCTCATCGGTCCTAATCCTAGTTTTTTACAGTACAATTTGCTCTGTACGGAACACGATTCACGCCAATAGGTATACCTAATCTAGTCAGGGTTTCTCAAGGGTCACTATTTCGGTCATTACATTTGTAATTCATTTCCATGCACTTTTGATCTCTCGTGTGATGTCACAACTTGAAACGAGTTTATGTAATACCTGATAAATACTTGATGACTTGATGGTTAGTGTTACTTATAGCGTTATGCAAACTGTAAAAAGAGAAGAATGGATTTAAAATATACCTACATAATCTGCGTTCGCGATTTATTTGCCAAAAATGTAAACAAATATGAATTAATAGAAAAATATCTTTAATTCCTACACAAAAAAGTTCGGTTTACGCTACAACTTCAAACATTTTTATAACTTTTTCAATAGTGCTAGTCACTCTGAAATCAACTTAATAATCATTGAAATAAAATTATATTTGTTTAACTTGAAATAGGGTAGAGGTGTCTCGCGCCTTTTTTCCATGGGGGTAGGCAAAAACTACAGACCGCCACCTGCTATAAGATCCTTACTTCCTCAAAAATAAAAATTGCTGAAAATGGACTTTCGCCGAAAATTACCAAAAATCATAAAAATTAAAACGAAATACGATTGGACTCTAGTAATTGGTAGAGTCTTCGTGTCTAAAGCTTATGTTTTTTTAACAATTAGGTATAGACTGAGTAAATACAGAAATTATGTGTTTATAGTAAAAGAATATGAAAAATACCTTTCGAAAAATAACAATCGATACATTAATAAAATAAAAAGACACCTTGTTCGCTTTTCACTTTTTATATAAACATGGCGTCTTAATCGGTGTTGCTATAGTATAATTTGAATAGTGGCGGACATTTCTAATTATACTGGCAATATTTACTAGAATTTGTGCTGTTCAGTGTTGCCAAAGACAAAATGAGAAAAATATCATAATACCCGCAATCTTCCCACGGAACAATAGTTTGTGCCAACAATATTCTGATATAATTTAACTTTCACATAAATATCTATGGGAAGTTCATTTTGACATTAGAATAGTGAGATATTGTTTGCTTTTTAGTTATTTTTTGGGTTCAATGAAAGTGATATTGTGTGGAGTTTTTATCTAAGTATTACAATAAACGATTTATTCACAGTATATTTCTTCACATTTTTGTACCAGCTGCTATTTGGTAAGTTTACAACTTACGCAAAAGCGATCAAACTCACTCGAGCCTTTTTTGCGGTTTTTCAAACTCTTTAATGTAGTCAATAACATAATATTTACTCCGAAAGTGAATAAAAAATGTGCGCAGGGATACCTAGGTATTACGGGCTGGTGTCCGCAACTCTACGTCAATGCGCGTATTTTGCGTACGGGATACCTATAATATTATAGGTCAAAACGTAGCGCAGACTTATTTTGAGCGCACTCTGGGGCGAATTTCACCAAAGCGATCAGAACAGCTAAACTGCGTTCTAGAGCTGTCAGTGTCAATATTGCACAACAATCATAACACTGACAGCTATTGAATGCGGTTTACCTAGATGTTCTGATCACGTTCAGGTTCATTGAGTCGTAGCTTCATCATCTTACATTGCATCATTCAGGTCATCAAGATTGTAGAACTCCTCTTCATAAAAAGGAGGCGGTTACCCTACACTACATCCACAAAAAACTGACCTTTATAAGAAAGAATGCCTGTAGAAAGAATGAGGACGATGTAAGATGCGAGTGATCGGAATTAGTAGAAGATTATCAATAACCTATCACGAACTAACATAGAATATACCAGCTGTTAGGAAATTATCCGTCAGGTCTAATGGCAAATGGGCGACACCATCTTGCAGGCGGTAAGGTCGGATCCAGGTTCGACTATCAGGTCATAAAAATTCAAAATTAATGCACGACTGATTTAAGGATCTTCATAATTTAGTACAGCTGTTCCTTTAGAGACTAAAAAACGATAGTTAAAACAGCAAACAAGCCTGCCAGTAGTTACCGTCTCCTAAAGACACTTGGATTGCAGATTCTCCGTTACAAATATGGAGCGGCTCAGACAAAATTAAAAGAAAAACACCAAAAAAAGCAGGTGGCGTTCTGTACTTTCAGACAACCCCAAAAAAAAAAATGCTGTGATGCAACTCGTGGTGCATCAAAGCATTTTTTTTTTGGGGTTGTCTAGACTAGACTAAGTAGTGTATTTTCCATGTCTTCATTTTTACTAAGTCTTTTACCCGTGTGGGTAATTTTATTCTAGGTGCATTGTCTTCACATATAATTATATAATTCATGTATACAGAATATTGTAAAACATTTTAAAAGAGTAACGGTTAAGTTTATTTTCTTGCCCATTCTTCTCCATACAACACTACCATTTGGAACGGGCGACTAGAATCACTTCTATTTTACTATTCATAATTTTTTTTTATATATGTAGATTTTGAAGTTCAAAAAAGGTCCGTGTACCGGAAGACGTATCATTGGTACAAGGTGGTCCGACGACCTTGTGAAGGCCGCAGGAACCCGTTAGATGTGAGATGCACAGAATCGTTCGAAGTGGAGGTGCTTGGGGGAGGCCAATGTCCAGCAGTGGACGTCTTTCGGCTGAAATGATGATGATGAAGTCCAAAGTGCCTTTAATGTGCCTATTTGAAACAAATGCTCTAACTTTATTTAGTGGGTTTAAAAAACGGTAGGAAAAAAACATTTGAAATCGACCATATAATTAAATCATGTAAATTAACACCGACACATTAGCAACTGCACTATATTATCACTCGAGGCGTGCCCCCCTGTATCCCTGCTTGCCTCAGAGGAAGTCGGCTCGATAGCCACAATAATCAATGAGAACTGGCCACCACTCACAGAGTGGAGCAACTTCCCGTGTCACAGATGAGGCAACTGCATGCAGCTTGGAAATGCGACTGGCTATCTCTCGGATAGGTTCCTACTTGCGTTAATATTTGTGCGTTTACTGATACAGTGATTTAAGGTGTGAAATAGAATGTAATACACATAATATCACGCCTCTTCTCTCAGAAAATCATCAAATGACCCCTCCCGCTCTGGGTGGATCGGAAGGGAGTATCAGACTCTTACTGACTAAAACCCGCCCGTGTTCCTTCCTTAGACTTTCATGTTCCGGGCCAGCGGTAACCCTTTCGGACAGTCCCGCTGACCCGGCAGGCTTCGGCCCTGACGGGCCCCTTCGGTCCCCCGAAAGAGTAAAGCAGAGGTGACCTATAGGAACACCCACACTTCACCAGTTTTGTAAGTTCCATAAAATAGAGCACAAGCCATTGTCATCAACCGGGCAAAAGATCAGCGTCCGGGCTGCTACTGAGATAGTCCAGATAGGAAAACCCGATACGACTTTGCTCGACGTGGAATCCGAGCACAGGATCTGAAGCTCGGCAATAGCGCTTTAATTTAAAGTTCTTGGAAGGTCCAAAATGTTACAGTTTTACAAGTATATTTTTTTTTTGTTTTCGGGGAGAAACCTTCAAAAGGCGCCTGGTCTTTGGGGATAAAACCAGGGAGTGTGTGATTTTTACCTCACTAAAACCTCCTCGGTGGTAACCATCTGCACTATGGACAGGGTACCCTTACCTCTCAAAAGACCAATCCGGAGCCCCCTCAGTACAACGCCTGTTAGGGCACATCTCTGGGGAGACTAAAGACTGTGCAAGTGTGCAAGGCAGCACATGACCACTGAGTGTTTATATAGGAGTTTTTTAGTTTGTGACAATTACAACTGGGATCATTTACCACAGCCAACAAGTCTTTCGACGCGCACAATCTAATAGCATATGTCTCCGATAACCGCCATTTACAGCACATAAACTAACACATCGGCTCACAAGATTACACCATGCCAACTGCAACGGTTTGTCTTCACACTTCCTTATACTTCTATGTAAAGTGGTTTTTAAACGTTTGTGAATGTTATGCAAACTGGCAACACAGAATAGCAATAACAATAGAGTATGCAATTTATTATGTAAACTGCTTCATTATAAATTGTGTAAAACTTGTACATCGTTAGTGGGATATTCAGATTTTTAATTGTTTATTTTACTGGCTTCAGATTAAAAAAATTATTAGAAGTTAGTTATCACAAAGTACTGTGGAGGCTATCTATGTAGCCTTACCTTTTATAATGCAGGCTATCTATGTAGCATTACCTTTTATAATGCAGGCTGGTTATAATTGAGCGCGTGTTCCATTCGAACGTTCAAGCAGGTGTCAAATATTTTTATTAAGTATTTTTGTTTTTAGTTGAGTCAGTGCTAACTATAACGTGGTAATGTAAATTCTTTCTATGAATATATCCCTCAGACAAAATAAAAAACCAAGACAGAGGGCTGTCAACAGTAAAGTGAGGCCGGTTTCATAAACATGTGTGCACATAGTGAGGTGTAGTTTGATTGTAAATGTGTGCGTGTAGCGTGTACGCACAGAGCGGGGGTGTAGTTTTTGCATGCTTCACTATATTATTCGCAGTGCTATACCTTGACTTTTTATTTGGTCTGAGATATATCCTGGTGAAATCCTATCGCTGTTTAATAACATAAAGGGGCTCTTCATAGGGTCTCTATAGTACCTATATTTAGACACCTGCACCTCTTGGGGTTGGCGCATACGTTGCTATTTGTTGGCTCATACGTTGCTATTTGATAACCCTCATAAATTCGTAATTGTAATTTTTTTTTACCTATCCATCCCACTGCTGGGCAAATGTCTCCCCCATACTTTTCATTCGTCTTTTTCTGCTGCCTTTTCCGACCAATCAGTCAAGGACGAGTCTAGGTCATCGTGCCAGCAGCGTTCCCTAGGCCTCGGCGACGACGCCCTTTATATGTCAAGTAACTCGACAAAAGCTACTAACTACATTTCCTACCCATTCACAAAGAGCCCGTCTACGTAGAGTCCGCTATTTATACTTAAGGCTCCTTCAAACAGACGCAACACGCGATATAATCGCGAGCGACAAAAGTCGCGCAACGAGCGGTGCCTTTGTGTCGCGCGCGATTCGCGTCGCGCGTTGCACCTGTTTGCAGGAGCCTTTATTCAAAACAAGCTCATAAAATCAGTTTTTATAAAACACACGAACAAAGAAAGATATGGAAGCTAACAATGCTATCATACACAACCGCATTAACCCAAAACAACCTTATCAGACGATGTTCAGCTAGTGTGTAAACAGTAATTACATTATCTAACACAAGTTTAGTCAGTGGTGCCCATCGTTGCGTCACAGTAGCGGTTACCCAACGGTTACCGTTGCGAGTCACCGCTACACGTGTATTTAATCCATTAGGTATGGTTCAGATTGGAATTTTGAGTTATTGAGTTCATGTTACCTATTACAAGTAATGAATAATGCATGTCGAATATTTTTTGTTTGTTGTGTGTGACTTGGTTGAAAAATTATAACACTTCGGATGTTGTAACTTTTATTCAAAAGGTAGCGCTATGTTTTTATAATATTTTTGATATGTGTATTCCTATGAAATTTGTGTACATATACGGGGTATAAAAATAGCCATTACATAGCCATCAACTACAGATTCTGTACATTGAACTAAGTAACATTAAGTACATAAAAATAATTTTTCTGGGAAACGACTTTTATTTTTGTTGTGAAAATTTGGTGTTTGCGGTAGTGCGCAATGTAACGCACGCAAAACATTGTGCTTATGGGTGCATGCAACGGTGCAGGGGTCGTGGGGCTATTTAAAGTTGTGTTATAACATTAAAGACTTGTTTTCGTAAAAAAACGGCAGTAAAAGTTGGAATTTTGACCTTCAATGTCTCCGTAACCAGAAGATTCCCAGGTATGATCCAGTTAAAAAAAAAGATTACAATGACGGGAGTACAAGTGACTATAGGGTTCGTAAGTGACTTTTTAATCAGGGGGGCTAAAAGACCACTTTGGCAGAATCATTAAAAGATAACGTTATGAATCGTAATGGACAGTTAACTGTTACGTTAATCGTATCAAATCCCATTGGTGAAGGATTTTTCAATTTTTTTTTTTTGTATGCGCTAAAATACCAATAAATCCAATACAAATCCAATCCCAATCTCTTTGATTATACCTACGTAGTGCAGCGAAAAAAAGAAAAACACGGACTGTCTATGATTCTGTGTTTATGATTCTGCCAAAGTTACCTTTTTAGGCCCCCTGTTATTATGCTGCAAATACTCGTATGTTATATATAACGGCAGTGGTAAAATTATGCACACAGTAATTGATTTACTTGTTTATTCGGGCAGAGTTTCCCCTTACAATTATTAGCATGGAGTGAAGTACACAAAACCATCGCTTAGCGCTTTTATAATACTGGCTGGCTGGCGGCTACTTCACCTCCCCCGGCTCGGAATTTGGCGGGGCAAGGCTCACGTAGTGGGGAAGTGACGTGCTAGTCAATTGACTTCCTCTTTGCTGTGGCTGCTGTGTCGTACTTGGTTGTCATGGCTTGGCTTGGCTTGGCTTGGCTTGGCTTTGGCTGAGGCTGTGGCTGTGGCTTTGGCTGCACCCAGACGACACGGCATGGCATGGCTTTGGCATGGCTGGGCGTGGCGGGCTTGACAACCGGCTTAACGGCTGGCTAACGACATCTAGCGTTACATATATTATATTCCACAGCACAGAACCGGTCGAAGTGGAGGTGCTTGGGGGAGAAATGATGATGTTATATTATCGTAACACTGTGTTTTCTATTCTTTATTTAAGCGATGAAAGTTGCATGACGCGCTGAATCTATTGCTTGTGTCGCAATATCATAGTTCAAAGACCATAGTTATGTCACATAGTTACAGGTTTCTAACGTAATATAATATAACTTATTGTTATCTTTATCTATTAGATGGTTTTTTCTTATGATGGAGACTTAGTGTAATATCCAATAGACTGTGAGAAAAGTCTTCTTCGTGTTGCTTACCTCATAGCAGAGTTACATGTGAGACACAGTTTAGTTACGATTCCTAAAGAAAAATTATCTTGAATCCTGAAGACCATTTCCCGTAATTTAAAACGTTAAAAATCTGGTTGCAGTCTCATTTCGGTGACAAACAAATGTCAAAAATTTGTCAAAAATGTAGGGAAATTAGAAGATTTTTTGACAGATTGAAACTGAAGTGCGATTCTGCCGGTCTGATGATTTCATGAAACAGTTATTCTTTGGACTTACGTGGTCTTAGAGAGTTGTGTTGATGACTTTAATGATTATAATTCTGTAAACACATATTTCTTACGGCCGCGATTCATATATTAATCAACATACAACTTAATACTGACCAGCAAATTGCAAAAAACGTAAGAAAATTTGAATTTCGCGGGCTACCTTAGCGCTTCCCCCTTAAGGAACAGAATATGCTAGTACACATACATTAATAAATCATGTACAGGAAGACAAACAGACGTCCCATATTCCGAACCAATAAAAACAATTGAATATTCATGCCTCGTTACAATACTGTTATCTAACGGTTGCGCCTGATTGGTCAGCAACCTTCAGTTACTGATAACGGTTACATCAACCTATATAACATAATTGGAGTGTGTGTGTGGTGAATACTTGAATAGTAAGGAGTTCGAGTGTGGTTAATGGTTTATTTTTGGTTAACGAGCGGTGAGGACGGAATATTTAATTAAGGACCACCAGAAGTGTCTGAGAACTGTATTTTGAATGAAGGGGTTCTCATGGTGACTGTTAAAGCGTTATAAGCGTCGGTTAAGCTGTAGTAAACGCCGCTATACAGAAGCATTGCTTTGTTACATTGCAATAACTCTGCCTTGTGTCCTTCTCCAGGAAATGTTTCGTTCGTTCAAAGGAGGAAGCATATTACATTTCCCGGATTTTCCAAGAATTAGGGCCACTAAGAAAACGATAATCTCCAAAAAATCAACCTGTCGTACCTTCAACGAATTGATCCCTTTCTTCTCGATTTCTTTAATATCAAACGATTCCAATTTAACAAGCGGCAATTAGGTAATTATTACATAGTATTATAAAGTTGACTGTCATACGAAATATGCAACCAGTATTTAGCACATTTCAGATTGGTTATATAAAGAAATAGTTTCACACTTATGACAAAACTGCAACAATTTCTTTGTTAAAATTAGCCCCAGTTTCAATCGACCCCATTTTGAACACATTGTGTTTACACTATGTGACACACTGGGCTTTGTGAACTTGTTTCCTTGTATTTCAGTATCTTGAAAATAATTTTCTATTTTTGTAAATGTAATTCAGGACTGCTTAGATGGTCTAGTGGTTGCAAGCGCGACGGCTGAACATGAGGACCTAAGTTCGATCAAAGTGTCATAAGGTTTTTCCATTAGGAGTTTTACAGTAGCACCCCGAAGTCTGAAATTGTGTCCGGTTGAAGGCAATAATCTCGCTCCCTAATATCAAGCGTATTGTAGGTGGACATTATACTCAGTCCAGCCCTCCGGGGGATAAAGCGTGATGTTATGACATGTTAATTTTCTGAAACGAAAGGTTGTGAGGTCTATTCAAATATTTATGTTGGCAATGGATGTTCTTTCAAGTCAAACAAATATCAACTTTATTTCAATAGTAACTAAGTTGATTTCAGAGTGACTATTGAAAAAGTTATAAAAATGTTTGAAGTTGTAGCGTAAACTGAACTTTATTGTGTAGAAATTAAAGTTATTTTTCCATTAATTCATATTTGTTTACATTTTTGGCAAATAAATCGCGAACGCAGATATGTTTTAAATTCCATTCTTCTCTTTTAACAGTTTACTTTTTGTTTTTACCATTATAATTTCACTAAATGCTGATTTATCAATAGACAGATAACTTTTATTTCAAGAATAAAATAAGCAGTTTCACATATTTCTAACACAAAAGCTGTCGAACCGCCTTTTTTGTTTCCAAGATAAAAATTATCTAATTATCTGAAAATCGGCCCTAAGGCAAGTCTTTTAATTCTTTGAATACATTTAAAAAGATAGAAATATTGTGAAATAAATAATTTGTATGGAAAAAAGGTGGCTTTTGCCTTTCTCATGGTAACCACGTAATTTAAACAGAAATTATCATAAACTTTTAGACATATCCTTCACAACTGGTAAGAACTTACGTGTAATGAATTTAAAGATGGCGGAAAAGAATATTAATTTGTAATTAACGAAGATACGACAAACAGGTTAAACCGTCGCGAAGAGACTCTTTATTGTGTAGTTCTCCTTGAATATATGGCAAGCTTTTTCATTTCTTTTAAGCATAGTACCTGGACAAGTCCATTGATTAACATATTCGTCCTAAATACCACTTTAAAGAAAAAGATCATAACGATATTAAAATAATCATCATCTTCATCTTGTAAGGCCATTTGTTGATTGTAAAGGCTGCTCTATTAGATATCCCCTGGCCTAGTACATGGCCTAAACATAATCCTTAAACCACCTTATACGACTCTTTTCTGAATGAAAATGGAGTGTTCAATTCTTTCTTGTCAAGAAATTGGACCCATTATTATCTCAAAGATTGACTTTTATATTAAAAACATCTTATCTATTACATAATAAATTAAAATTAAATCAAATTTTGCTGTATATTTTTTTTTAATCTCTTGTTGTGTTTGTGTGACCGTTTTGTTCTTCTAAACTGCGCAAGGGATTTTGGTGCGGTTTTCACGTTCACTTAGAGAATTTATTCCGGAAGGTTTGTGTTTAAGACATTATTAATATTAAACATATTTAATATAGAAATCTTGATTACTCAAGTAGTAAAAACCGTATGAAGCAGGGGCGGGTCGCTAGTATGACATAAAAAGAACTATTAAAATGAATAATCGTCTGCATTAAAATTACGTTCACTTTTTACCCACAGTCGATGCACTAATAACTCTTCATGCAAAAGACATCAACGCGCGCCCATCGCCTGCGCATCTTTTTAGTCTATTTCAAAAGTAACAATGTATTGCAAACAATGCACAATGGAGGTTTTCTTGCTTTATTGTATTGTAGGAAGTATATAGTGTATTGTGTGGTCGAGTGCATGCGCGCAGTTCAAGTTCTTGAAATTATTGTATGTCGGCAGTTTCTTGTGGTTTTTGTTAAATGATTGACTAAGATAGTTTTTTGTCATTGATTTTACTTTTTTATTGAAATGGAGTTTTCTTGTATTCTAGAATTAGTGTTAGAAATGTTACTACTTTATCTTTATTTTTCTGGTAGTCTTATTTGTTCCATTGGGCATCTGCCCTCCCTTGTCTGGTATTTTTAGGGTTCCGTAACTCAAAAGGAAAATACGGAACCCTTATAGGATAACTTTGTTGTCCGTCCATCCGTCTGTCTGTCAAGACCCTTTATCTCAGGAACGCGTGTAGGTATCACGTTGAAATTAAAACCATATACTCTAGTCTGCGGTCCCTTGAAGTTGTGAAAATATCAAACTTCTAAGTTAACGTAAAAAAAAAGATACGGCCATTCATGCCACAAAAAACGTCTATTTCGACACTCTTAAGGCAATCAAAATGTATAGGGCACTTCCGGTTGACTTAGAATCACGAAATTTGGCAATAAGCAAGGTCATGTAGCACAAGTACTTAAAGGGAAAAAATCCGAAAACCGTAAAACCGTAATTTACATTTTTTTAAAAACCGTGCCAAACTATTTACATACCTACTTTGTACGAAACCCTCGGTGCGCGAGTCTGACTCGCACTTGACCGGTTTTTTTTAATCCTTTTCTTCTTAAATAAAGCATTCATTAGTTTATGTGTGTGTATGTGTGTGTTTATGTGTTTGTGTTGTGTATTCATTATTTGATGAATTTCTAATGTTTATTTTTCTTTTGTTCACAGGAAGTCACAACATGGCTATCACTACTGTTAGCAGTTATAGCATTAGGAACAACAGGTAACTACATTTATTAAATTGTTTGTCTGTCTAATTGTATGTACGTTTGTTAGTTCTTGAAGTCTAAAATACTTAACCAATTTTAACAAAATTCGGCACTGATTTTGTACACAATATGAAGTAGGACATACGATACTTTTTATATAGGTGGTTGATGTTGTTTCTCTAGGATGGGAGAGAAACCACGTGCAACAGATAGTACATAAATAAATAGAAGGATATTCTTCAACATAAACTTTAACGACACAGTTGGCGCAGTGGCTGAGCGATCGACTGCTGCGCTGCGTGTCGTGGGTTCGATTCCCGCACGGAACAAATATTTGTATTGCCTACAGGTAATTGTCCCGGGTTTGGCTGTTTGTGTATGTGAATTTAAATGTTTGTAAACGCACCCACGATACAAGAGTAATTCTTAGTGTGGAGCAAAGTTTAAAAAATAAATAAATAAATAAACAATACAAACAACATCATGTCTTAAAAAAAGCTTTCTCGATTCGTATAATTTTAATGCATGAAATATGACCAACATCAAATCAAATCAAATCAAATCAAATCATTTATTTGCATAAAACAGGTTCAGTGGATGTTATAAACGGTCAAAATGGTACACTGTTAATAACCATATAAGGTGTGCAAATATAAAACAAGAATTTTAACTTACAGATCAGTCAGCAAAATAAGGAATTAAAAATAATAATGTCATACAAATTAAAAATGAAAAATTAAAATAAAATTAAATTAAATTAAATCCAGAAATTATATCTAATTCATAAATTATAAATTATTTATGTGCAACATTATATCAAATTTATGATTAATTATGTCCAACATATAATATAATATTACATTATTTACTATCCGGACCTTTGCTGTCATTAAAATACAATATTTTTGTCACCTAAGTAATCTTTGACATCATAATAACATTTATTTATTAAGAATGTCTGTAGTTTTTTTTTAAATTGGATAATAGGTAATTGTTTTATGTCATCAGGCAATTTATTATAAATCAACGATGTCATGCATAAAATACTTTTATTTAATAGTGCCGTTTTACCATAGGGTATTTCTACCTCTAACCTTTTTTTATCTCTTAATTTTCGATAATAGCTTTTAAATGCAGTATTATAGTACCCTGGATTCGATTTTACAAAAATATTAGCTTCATAGATGTACAGGGAGGGTAATGTAAGAATTTTAAGATTTTTAAAGTGAGGTTGACAGCTTGTTGTACTATCGAATTTCCCCAGAATATTAAGCCATATCTGAGTAATGGTGCAACAAGTCCGTGATAGGCCGTTAAGACGGCTTCATTTCTAACTAATTTAGAGAGTTTGTATAGAGCGAATGAGGATTTGTTTATTCTTTTACAGAGGCTGTCTAAATGGGTCGTCCATGATAGTCTGTGGTCGATATCAATTCCCAGAAATCTTGTGCTTGTTACCGATTTTACTCTTTGTCCATTGTAATTTACATTAATACTTGTTTGTTGAGTTCTTTGGTGAAAGTGCATTATATTTGTTTTGTCCATATTTATTTTCAAATTATTGTCCATTAACCACTTAATTATTATACTTAATGTTTCATTGATTTTATTTACATAGTTGGTTTTTTTGTCACATTTTATTATTACCGTGCTGTCATCTGCGAATAGTACCATTGGTTCTTTGATATGTCGGGGGAGATCATTAATATATATTAGAAAGAGTAAGGGGCCTAAAACACTACCTTGTGGAACTCCTAGTTTTATGGTTCTAATGTCGGATCTAAATGTCATCTCATACCGCGTTTTGTGGCATATTCTAGTAATTTCTGTAATTTGTTTTCGCTCATGCAGATATGATTGAATGAGGTCGAGTGCTTTACCTCTTATGCCGCACATATTTAATTTTTGTAACAGTATGCTATGGTCAACACAATCGAAAGCTTTACTCATGTCCATGAATATAGCACATATTGGATTTCTACTGTCCATACTAGTCAATACCCTATTAACAAGTTCATATATTGCAGTGTTTATGGATTTACCCTTGCGAAATCCTTTTTGTTCGCTAGCCAAGATATTATATTTTTCAAGAAAGCTGTATATACGACTATGTATGACCTTTTCAAATAGCTTAGAGAAGATAGGAATCAAAGCTATAGGTCTATAGTTTCCCATATCATCATCATCTGCCTAGCCTTTTCCCAACCATGTTGGGGTCAGCTTCCAGTCTGACCGGATGCAGCTAAATACCAGTATTTTACATGGAGCGACTGCCTATCTGACCTCCACAACCCAATTACTGGGTAATACCCCTTGGTAAGATTAGTTGTCAGACTTTCGGGCTTCTGACTACCCGTAACGACTGCCAAAGATCCACGAATAACAGCCGGGACCAACGGCTTTTTTTTTTAACGTTGAGAAATGCTGGGATCAACGGCTTGAAGTGCTTTACGACCACCAGCAGTTCTTTTTTTAATTAATTTATATTTGCGATGCATCAAATGCACGTTCGTTTAAGAGATGTTATGAGAAAGAATACTTTTTCATTCGCTTGTCTAAACTAGGAGTAACCAGCTAAGAATAAGAATTGCATTTAGACTTACACTAAATGCATATATCGTATACTAGCTTCCGCCCGAGGCTTCGCCCGCAAGGTATGTCGATAAAAACTATTCTATGTCCTTACCCGGGATGCAGTCTATCTCTCTCTCACTGGTTTAGGCGTGAAAAGGTAAAACACAGACAGACAGAGTTACTTTCGAATTTATAATATTAGTATGGATAAGGATGGTAAATGCATGATATTTACATGTTTATTATTACTCTCTTTTCACTTCTCACAGTTTAAAGCTTCTTAGGACATGTTCATCTTGAAAGAGTTCAAGTATTTACATGTTTTGGTATAAGAATAAAAAATAACCACTTAACAAATTCTTCCGCCTAATAACGTCATTTTGATAAACATCACATAACATGACTCCCACCATATTTAGCCATATAAAGCTCAAAACAAAACTATTCTTAGTAAAATAAAACAAAGGTACCTAAAATCCTTTTAAGGACATTTTATCTTTTATAAACAGTAAATTATTAATCGTAAATTGGTTTGTTTTCGTTTTAAAAATGATTTGTTTAAGGAAAAAACACTGACTAAACTGCAAAATCGCTTATTAAATACTTGATCCTAGTATAAACGTCTGAAGTTGACTTGACTCAAAATCTATAATATGATCGTCAAATCCGTCCAATTAGGCTAGATTTTATTATACAGTTTTTCCAACTAAATTTTTCCACTTCAGACATTTTTTTTTCAATCCACTTCACATTATGATTTAAAATAAACAAAATAATCAAGAACTCCTAAGGGATTAGTTGATTATTTTTTTTATGAAAAGTCAAAGATTTTTGAATTAGTGAATGAAAACTTTGTAGCAGTTCAAACATTTGGATCACTAGAATTTGAAATCAAAATGTGGAGGTCACAGCTGAAGTGGAAAAATGTCAACTAAATTTATCTGTATGTATTGCTCTACTTGCCAATTAGCAAAAGTAAGTGTAATATTATCATACATAATATTAAGTCCCTATGATTATGTATGTGTACATTAAAACGTCGATAAATGATGGATACACTACAGAATTAGTTTAATAGCAACCAATAAATCCTCTTTTAAAATACTCAAATCATTTACAATCCCACATCTTAACATCCTTTTAAAAGTTCCTTAAATTATTCTTAAGCTCTGAGAAACCTAGGATTAACCTTCAACCCTGAAAAAGAACTTTAAGTCATAACAGCTAAGGTCCATAATCCAACGGTAGATTTTTCTAATAAAACTGATAGTATTTTACAATGTCATACAATCGTGAGCGGCTGGAAGTGAATCCTGAACAATGGCTCATTAGTCCCACGTACTCCCGCACACTGCGCCGGCGCAACGAGCGACGACCTTTACTTACTTACAAGCTTTACACGTACCTGCTACATGAATCATATAATGTGTATTTGCAGATTTATAAGTATCATGCTCCTCCGCAATGATTTTTATCTGGGCTGCAGTAAGGAAAGTTAGGAGACCCTTTTGGGGAGAGCTATATTACCGCTCATACCATGGAACCTTTCCATGGTAAATAGGTAAATAAGTCAACTCCTTAGTTGACTGCCAAGAGAGTGTCAGACGTGCTGACGTACTATAGCTGGCTGATTGGGCTCGTGGTTTTTGAAGCATTCCTATACAAAGTACAGAATTAACTAACTTACGTCTACTGAAATATGTTATAACAAATCCTAAAATGTCTGAACGTTATGAAGTTTAACATTCGCCGTGCTAAACTTTCTGCCACATAACATCTTCCATAAATTGAGTTCCTGTAAACCACAGCTCATTTTTAATTTGCTGCAGTAGTCAGGTAATAAAAACATGCCGCACCCAAGCTGTTTTATGTTGTGTTTACATTTATCTTCACAAGCATAAATTCTTGGTCCTTCGTCGTAATTTCTTTGTGTCTGGTTCCTGACCTTTTCAGCATTTTTTCTTTTTATCAGAAAGACATAAAATAAAAAGTTATTGCTACTCCTCCCATGATCTTCCGCCAGTCAGAGCCAAATGAGCGATGACCTTTTAATACGTGTTTGCAGACATACCTGCATGTTTTTGTATAAAACTTTATGTTTTATGACATTAGTTATAAGTTATTAAGGTATAAGTACCGGCTGTAAGCTCTTCTTGTCTGATTTATTCATCTGTAGGTTTTATGGTTAACGTCTGTTGAACGAAAAGAGGTTTAAGCGGATCTTTTTTAGTGAAAACAGGTATTTTTCCTTGTTTTGCCACTCATTTATTTATTTCCTGATCAAATACTATAAAAATGATTTTTTCCGGTAAATATTTACATTATTTAAAAGCTAACAGACTTAAAATAATACTAATAATATCAAAAAATTCCCCCGCATCGTTGTCAACAGTAAAAGTGCCCAAAAGATTTAGCATTGCCACGTTGTATGGCAATTATTTGTTAGGCCATAAAATAAGTTAGCCTCTGGTCACGTAAAGAGTCGACCAACCGCTGGGCAATGTTTCGAAAAACTAAGTGGGCACTCAGACCCCATGGCCCAAGAGTTTCAACCCCACTAAATTGTGTTAATTGTTTTCATAAACGTGTTAAATAGAAAACAGGCGACTCTGTATTTTCTTGAAACATGTGCACCTAAGCTAAATGACAAATTAGATTACAGTACCCGGCGATAAATATTGCACACCGACCTTTACCTTTTTTTCATTCTATACAAAGAATAAAAATAATTATAAAAAGAAGCAAATCATAATTGTTTTAACAGCTCCTAACAGATACCGGACTGTTTGTATTTCGTGCGACAGAGATAACGCTCTACGAAGCCGAAATTAGCCGATTGTCTCTTCCCAAAGGTCGATGTGCAATATTTATCGCCGGGTACTGTAACAATGCGTAATGCATACAGCCAGACGTAGGTATATAAACACATCCATAGGTAGGCACGTACATAAATAATCTAGGAGGCTTTACTCATAGTTCAAGAATTCGCATTGTGAGTCACAAGATGAATCGCTTTTAAAGATATCTTTGTGCTTTTAAATAAAGCTTCCAGTTGCAAGGCGCAGTGAATTTCCTAGATAATTTATTATAAGAATAGCAGCCTAATATTGTAGGTACTACTGCAGAACATAGGCCTCTGGTTGTATGAAGAAGGCACTAGCATTTATCACCACGCTTGATCAAGACGGGTTAGTGATTTCAGATTTACATCTAAACTAATATTATAAAGAGAAAAGATTAGATTTTTGTATGTCACGCTAAAACCGTTGAACGGATTTGGATGAAATTTGGCGAATGGGTAGACAAAAAAAAGAAAAAGAATACTTTTATCTCGAGATTTCCACGGGATCGACTTAAGCGGGTGTAGCGGGTAAGATAGTTAACTAACATAAGTCGTGATGTTTTCCTTCACATACGTTAGTAATGTCCAAGATAACTTCAGAAAGTACATTATGAATTGAACAACTCATATTGATACTTTAATATGAACCCACAACCACGTGCATAAGAAGCGTGGCCTTATTATACCCACTGCGGCATCAATTGTATTCAGGTTATTTTGTACTACCTCGGAAAGCATGTTAAGCTGTTGGTCCCGCGGTTGATATTCGTTGATCTTTGACAGTCGTTACGGGTTGTAGAAGCCTGTATGACAACCAATCTTAGCAAGGGGTAACATATTACCCAGTAACTGGGTTGTGTGTGGAGGTCAGATAGGCAGGTACTCCATGCAAAATACCCTATGCGTCATGTTCGTGAACGGGTGCCGTCAGTTGGAGCTGGTCATCACTTAGCTGCCTCGGCTTATTTTTAATTATTTTATTTTTGGATTGTTGTTTTGTTACTATTTGCTGTACTCTGGACGCTTTTAACGCGTACGTTTTTTTATATCGTCCTCACATATAATATTATAATTAAATTTAACATTAATGATGTAACTAACATTTTTGTAAAAATATAATTTAAAAGAGTGTCCATGGAGTTTCTTGCCCGTTCTTCTCCATAGGTACCTACGCTTTGGAATGGGCAACTAGCTTCATATTTTCTGACTGGCCGACTTCTTGACAATTCAAAAGTGCCTGTAAATGGTTTAATTGAAATAA
Organism: Luperina testacea; assembly: GCA_927399505.1. NCBI lineage: Eukaryota > Metazoa > Arthropoda > Insecta > Lepidoptera > Noctuidae > Luperina > Luperina testacea. Next base: position 2,402,462 of record OV656770.1, on the reverse strand, counting down.
ATGCTTCGAGTTTGAATATTGGTACCTATTCAGCTGCATCCGGTTAGACTGGAAGCCAACGTAGTTGGAAACAGGCTAGGCAGATGATTAGTACTGCAAGTACTTACTTAATATCTTATTGTGATAGTACGTACCGTATGAGAGCTTAAAGTTCTTAGGACAATTTGCCTTAAAAGGGTATTGATCTCAGGAAAGTTCAATACCCTTTTAAGGCAAAATGTCGTTGTGATTGTCGTGATAATCTTTGGGAATTATGCATAAACTGGAATCGGTTTACTCATTCCCAATACTTAGAATGCGAATGTTATTATAGCTTAAATAATTCGGTTTGTTTGTTTTATACTTAAAGTTTAACATTACTAAACAAACTTTTTATAAAAGGACATCTTCCAAACAGGAAACTCAAAAAAAATAAACCTAATTAAGGGCACATTTATACCGAGCCGCCTTGGCTAACTTCATTTTTTTTATTATGCGCAGTAAAAAGAGTTCCAGCATTGACATTCAATATATTATGTATAATTATTATATAGTGTTCTATAATAAGACGTTACCGGACATCTTATAAAGAATAAACAAAGTTAAGTAACACAAAAGTTCTTGACAATCCTGCCCTATTGACCACAGCAACTGGTTCCCCAAGTCAAGATGTCACGCACTTGTCACTTGACTAACGAGCGTGCAAACACGCAATACTAAAACTCGCCGCTCAGACGGTCGACTGTGACGGTGCGTTTAATCGCACCGACACACTTCGTCTCAGTGTCGTCATTGAGAGCGGTGGTCAATAGGTTACCGAGTTCGATGTTGTAGATAAAACAAATTAAAAAAGAAGATGTTTACTTGGTTCCAGTTTGATTTGATAATGGATTTATTGGCACAGTGGATTGAACAAATAGATTTTGTGTATTTAGTAGTTTGTTTTTTTTCCACTGCACAAAGTATTTTTAGGACCTGTTGGATGTCAGTGGTGTGAGTACTGGACTTGGATCAGCCAGCTAACACTTTAACATGATATGACTTTAAAAAGGAATACCGTCTTTGATATTTCCTATAATGAATCTTAACGGAATATATAGGCTTCAGAAACAAGACACATTGCAACTTGATAAGTCGATAACTAACAATATTTTACCTAATCCTAACTTCAATAAACGTTAGGTCAATAAGAGCTCAACTGTCACTAATGAGACATAATTACTTTTTCTATTGTTACCACACTTAATAAGCTTGCCTAAAAGACGAGGGGCCAAATAAACGTAGTGAATAATTAATATTTTTTTTTTAGAAATAAATATCTTAAGACATCTAAGGTACAGACGCCAGCACATCAAACTAACAGAAACTGTCAAATTTTCCCAATCAACTTTCAACCTTATACTTTAGCGATAAAGTTGAAAATGTATTACAGAAATTTGACAGATTGTAGTAGCTTGATGTGCTGGTGTACATTCACACTTAACAGATAACTACCATGTCATAAAGCCTAATTTATCAAGCAAAACTCCAAATCCATCATCACCATAATCTAGTAGTAGTAGGTAATAGGTACAACGGGCTGTTGTCCGCAACTCCACGTCAATGCGCGTATTTTGCGTATCTAATCTAGTATTCTATTCTATTCTATCTTTTTCAAATTAATCGACATACGTGATACGAATAAGAGGTTTTTATAATTATGTCGACATCTTTTATTAAATATCAACACTAGGACATCAGTGTTGCCACACGTCCATCAAATATTACTTTTATTAAGTGTTGTAACTAACAAATTAATTATATTGTCGATTGACAAACGCTGTAAGTATTGTAACTGTGTATGATAGTTTTAATTAATAGCTTACGTTTCAACAATAAAGATGATTAGCATATGATTGCTAAATTGGATGCCAAATTTGATGTTAAATATAAGTTGCAACAGTGTTAATGACAGATATCAATTTTAATCTAGGTTAAAACGTTATTGTTGGCTCAATGTAATTATTTAAAGGAAAGTGTAGCGGTATCTACAATGCCACATGTGGACAACTCGTCATACTGACGTCACGCAAAATCCTGCATCTTGCAATCAGAGTTTACCGCGCAACTAGCATAGATACAACGGCCCAACATGAATCATCGGGCAGTTGCCCGCCAGACACAACACCCGTCTGGTCGGAGGATCCTCCCTTTTATATAGATTATGGGTAAACATTACACCCTATTCCCCATACCTCTATAAAAGCTTGCAGGTATTAAATTGGATGTTTTTTTAACCCTTATGTGAGTGACGAGGTACCCGGGTACCTTTGGCGTTTTCAAATTCAAAAAAAAATATGTTTTACGCCCTGTAGGTAGCTGTGACTTCCTGAGAGCTCTTAACTATTTATGAATTACATATTTTTTTATGTATTGACCAAGTCTACTATTTACAATGTTTTGTGGAAACCAAAACATATTATAAACTCATAATTGAGTGACGAGGTACCCGGGTACCTCTTTGTAACTATGAAGTAAGTATTTATAATTTCATACAAAATTTTAATAAGAAGCATTTATAAAAGTGTTTTATTTCTATAAACAATACAAATCTTTGTTCATACAGAATTAGTACAGCTTTCGAAGCAGGTGTTACATGTTGGACGAGTTACTGCATGTCCATCACAAATTGATTTTCTGCAGTTAGTGCAAGCTTTTCGAGTTTTTCTTTGCTTGCGTTTGAGTTCTCTGCATAGGTAACAACTTCCGACGACTGCAACGCGTCCTTTAGAATCTCGTATAGTCTGACTTATAGAAGTTGTAGATCCAGAAGAAATTGACGGCCCAAGTTCTCGGCCAAGCACGTCCTGCATTGCAGATCTCACATGTAATTTTGAAGTCACAATGCAATTTTTTGATCTCTCTTCTATATTTTTACCACACAGATGCAGACTCAATGATTTCAAAAACATTCTACGTCTGTCACTCGAGACCAATTGTGGGTTATGTTCCATGTAAATGATATATATTGCCAAAGCTGCAATGTCAATGATATTGTAAAAAAGTGCTAAAGGCCACCGATTTGTTCTGCGTTTTACGGTATATTCTGCTAACAGCTTATCCATGTTATCCACTCCACTTTTGGTTTTATTATAATATAAAATAATTTCTGGCTTGGCAGTTTCCTTATTACTTTCAATAACTGGTGACATGTGCATTGATGACAACATTATTACTGCTTTATTCTTTTTAGGTACGTAAAAGCACACAGTTGCTTCTTTGCTAAATGCGAAGTTAGAAGAATAAATCGCCCTCTCCTTGTGTGCTTGCATATTAGCAGGAAGAAAACGTTTATTTTTTCTTACCGTTCCAACTAGTGTCATATTCCACGAATTCAAGGAATGGGCTAATTGAAGCGACGTAAAAAAATATCCGTAGTTACATTCAGCCCTGAGTTTTTATATTTTTACCACGAGATCTAATACAGTGCATTCTCCTACATTTGTTTGACGTATGCCATCACCTGACTTTCCTGTATATAATTGTCCATTTAGGGGGTAGGAGTTATTTGCATCACAAGCCCAGAATATTTTTATGCCATACCTTTCAGGTTTTGATGGCATGTATTGAGTACTCCACCTCTCCTCCGCTTTGATCGCCACAGATTGTCAACTACAGTGCGATTCTGTAACCATCTCACCGTGAAAACTTAGGTGAAGTGAGCGTGGAGTGAGCTGTCAATAGTGTCAATTCCTAGCAAAAACAAACTCACATCACCTAAGTTTTCACGGTGAGATTTTTACAGAATCGACCGGCTGTTTAGCTTAGCTAAAATAATAATATTCAAAGTATGTGTAACACAAAAGCCGATCTTGAATATTTACATTACGTGTAAACTGTATGAAGGTACCCGGGTACCTCGTCACTCTGTTAAAGGTGTTTTATTTGTCACTCACATAAGGGTTAAAGAAGTTTCTTTTCGTAATATAACGGCTGTGTTCAGGACTCCAGAATAATCTTGAAGATTTTCTTTCATTTCTTGGGCAACGATCAACGATGCAAAATCATGTTGTAAGATTATGAATATTTTTAGGAGAGTAATCGACTCTCAAAACCCAAAAACTTTGTGGTTATTCGGAGAAACACTACGCGGACTCGCAACGGTACAGGAAAAAGGCTTCACAAATGCAAAATATTAAGTATGTACTTTAAGACGCCACAAACTAATTTTAACTTTTGCCCTCATCTTATGACACCAGGACCCGATTACCATTAAATAAAAAGGCTTAATAATTTGATAAAATTGTTACACAAAACTGCTGCACATTTCACGGACGGACTGCAGAAATAGTTATATTTTCTGAATAATTTTCCGCTGCGTTAGTCAAACTGATTAGCATCACGGGGTGGCGGCGGCGTAACGGTGCCATAGACAAACAATGTTAAAGGCGCTCACCAGGCGGCACGGCGCGGCATGGCATGGCAAAGGATTTTCGTAAGCGAAAATGATTTTGAATCTTATTTCATATCCTTAACACTCACATTTCGTTGATATCGTCACAAGGAGACTTAAGCAAACTGCGGAATACTGCGGCATGCCGCGTAAGGAGGTACGCAAGTACGGAGGTACGCGCTCATGCGTACCACATACATACGGGCGCGTTTTTTACCGTGCACTTTCCAACAGTGTGTTTTTTGACGGGCTGGGATGCGCTCTGTTGGATTGTCAATGCTGGATGTTCAATGTTGGATTCTCAACACCGAGAACCGAGAACTAAAATCCCGCAGCAAAATTTATACGTCCGTTCCAAGGCATGGGCTAAGGTTTCGGCATGCCGAGCCATACAAATGTTAATGCTCTACCGTGCCACGCATAGTGAGCGCCTTAAAAGTTGCACTTTCGATTATTCAACAAGTCTAGAAACGCAGCCGTGCGGAAAGTTTATTTGCTAACAAAACGATTGTTTTATTTCTAGAAATGAATAAAATAAAAGTATACAGATTATATTATCTATGGTTGATGAAACATCGCGATGTTATATTTTTATTTTGTTTATGGTTATAATCGTTTCTTTTGCTACATTACCCGAATCACTTTATTTTACACACAAATTTCGCAGTGTTTCATACTTTTACAAAACACAGATATAATTGTGTTCAGCGGTGCTATTCTGTAAAAATCTCACCGTAAAAACTTGAGTGAAGTGAGCATGGAGTGAGCTGTCAATAGTGTCAATTCCTAGCAAAAACAAACTCACTTCACCTAAGCTTCAGCCGGTCGATTCTGTAAAAATCTCACCGTGAAAACTTAGGTGAAGTGAGTTTGTTTTTGCTAGGAATTGACACTATTGACAGCTCACTCCACGCTCACTTCACCTAAGTTTTCACGGTGAGATGGTTACAGAATCGCACTGCAGTGAAGTGTTCGGTGAGATTTTCACAGAATCGACCGGCTGAAATTAATAAAAGAAAATGTGTTCAAGAGTTTTGAATTAAAAGAGGGTAGATTTAGTTCTCTTGTCTCCCTTTTTTCACTATCTACCCTCATTGCTCACTTGCTCAGTCACCCCGCGACCATGGCACTGATTAACTCACATTCGCACGGACTTAAAAATATCGCGGCGGGATTTTTCGCGTACTGGATTTTCAAGTCTTGCTGCTAAACAGCGCCGCGTTGAAAACCAGTGTACGAACGAAAATGGCCGCGGCAAAAACGCGCCCGCGCTACCTGGGCCTACAGACCTTAATTCAACAAAGAATCAGTGAAGATAATCATAAAAAAAAAACTAGATCAGATGTTGCATGTAACTATTAAACAGTCAATTCCATAATACATGCACTAGGTATCTGAGGTCCGTCATTTGTAAAGACATAACGTCAGTTATTATGCTAAGGATTGGTACACATGCCATGTAGCTGGCACAAAAGTAAGCAAGTACCTTGCATGTCATTTGGTATTCACCAATCAGATTGCATGCCGTGTGCCATAACAACATCTGATTGGTGAATACCTTACTGGTATGCCAGCTACTTGCATACTTTTGTGCAAGTTACAGGCATGTGTGAGGGAGCCCTTAAGTTATTACATGGTCGACAAGTTGCGTGTCTCTTAAAATAATTGATCTATGTAAATAGTTATCCGATGTAGATCGTATATAATTTTTTTTCTCCCTCTGCTATCGAAATTAAAAATCTGGACTAGGCAATTCTCGTAATTTTAAGAACTTTTAGTCTGATCTCAGTCTCAATCTATCAAAAATACCGCTAATTTCCCTACATTTTTGACAAGTTTTTGACATTGACTGTCGCTGAAATGAGATTGCAACTAGATTTTGTACGTTTTTGATTACGAGAATTGGCCTTCAATTTTCGATTTTCCTTTTAATACATTATGAATTTTAAAAACGAATTATTTTCAAGTCACCTTAAACATGTTAAAACAAAACAAACACAAAAAACAAAAACAAACACAACATGAAAGACAGTGACAGTTGTGAAACATGTTGTTTGTCAAAAAATATTCTAAAGCTGCTTGAGCAATATTTAAATATATGTATATGTAAGTGTCTACTCAAAGTCTAGTTTCTTATTCCACTAATTACTAAAACAATTGCAACATAAATGATTAAATATTATAAAACAAGTAGCAACGCAATCAAAGCATGTTTTTAATTTTCATTCAATAAAACGTTTTTAACTCGGTAAATGATTGTGAACTGTTAGCAATAGTTATCAAATGTCAATACGGCGAATATTATTTTTATATGTCAAAGATATAATGTTAGGTGATGAATGATGATCGAAATTACGTTTGATTCGTCCATGTTTCTGGCTTACGCAACTGTGAACGATTCACGAACGAGCAATACGCTCGTCAATATTTAGTTTAGTTTTATTTAAATGCCAATATTTAGTTTGTAATTTCATGTAGGTGCGATGTTTGATGTGCTAAATATTGGATTTTTGTTAGTAAGAAGACTGTTTAAATTGTTAGTGTTTTATATTTTTTGATTTCGCATTAGCTACATTGTAGCGTCTGCATATGGGTAATGGGTATAGTAAACTATCTTATTTTACTTAGCTGTTTACGTCGGTAATTTCCTCGAATTAGTTCCCTTCAGTCCAGTTTGAGTCAGTTCACTCTTGGACTCCCATTCTAAGTAACCTTCTCCCAAATAATACCCCTTCTTTATTATTGTTTCAGCATCAGCGAGCGAGCCCCGAGTGGTGTGCTACTACACAAATTGGTCGGTGTACCGGCCGGGAACCGCAAGGTTCAACCCTCAGAACATCAACCCCTATCTCTGCACACATCTTGTCTATGCCTTCGGAGGATTCACTAAGGACAACACCTTCAAGCCTTTCGATAAATATCAGGATATTGAGAAAGGTTAGTACATTAACTTATTCTTACACGTTTGAATAAAAGAGTTGAATCATTCTTGTCTCTTAAACCAATTACAGATAAAATCTCTTCCCTTATTTGCTTTGTGCACCTTATTTGCGTTGGGCGCCAATTCCTGTTTGTTTAAAAAAAATCAATTCGTGTTTTATATTACTGTCATTATTCAGTAATTTGTTGAATTAACTTTTAGTGATACCAAACTGATAGGACTATCAAAAAAATAAATTGCCCCAGTTGGGCGCCATTAGCTCATTTATGCAAAATCTGCCTAATCTTTATTTCAGTAATTAGTTTTTTGTTTATTTATTAGAAAAAATAAAAATGTTTAACTTTAAAGTAAACAACTAATTTGATGTTACCGGGAAAATCCACCTTGTCCCAGTTGGGCGCCATTTTAATATTGTTCTTTATACCAGGTGGTTACGCCAAATTTACCGGTTTGAAGACATACAACAAGAACTTGAAGACAATGCTGGCCATTGGCGGATGGAACGAGGGCTCCTCCAGGTTCTCTCCCATGGTCGGTTCCAGGGAGAGAAGGAAGGAATTCGTCAGGAACGCCATCAAGGTATTACGACTTGAATAGATATTTTAGTCGTAGCACGTCAGCATCAAAATATTCGGACGCACAGACTTCTCGAACGGTCTGATTTTTTCGATATTATTGACGCTGACTGTACTTTGTCAAACTTGTGTATTTGTGCTAATTCATAAGTAAATGTAACACTTATGTTTGCAACATTCAAAACACACTCAGAACATCGCACTAGCAGCAACTAGCAACAACTATTAAAAAAACCTCTTCAAAAGGCGTGAAGCGTGTCCTAAAGAAAATTTAATCGTTAATGTTTACTTTAACACCATAGCTGCTACCGTTTCTTTATTTTAAAAGAATCATCAAAGCTGTCAAAAGACGTACCTAATTCAAAACACAAATCACTACCTGTCACTTCAGTAATTGTCATTAGATTGTCTTCATTGATAAAGTCTTCATTCAAAAGATTGGACATGTTGAACATCGAAAGCTTCTCTGATCTCTGCATTTGCGAGGCTATTACTTTCTCCATAGACCTGTAATTACATTGCACCTTTCTACGTGAAATGAGATTAGAAAATACGACTACAATGTATTACGAATTATACGGTAGTCGTGAATGAGAATTTTTGTGCTAAAATTGGCTATTTGTGTTATTCTCACAACAGCTTTTTACTCATTTTACAAGAATTTCTGACGTAAAATGAATAATGATCTTAATTTGGACTGTGTGTGTGTGTGTGTGTGACTCTGGGACTTTTTATACGCGCCATATTGTCTCTTTTATGTAAATTGCATTTTTATACAATGAAAGTATAACAAGACTGTCGCAAGCGCAACTCTCGAAAATTGCCTGGTGATCTACGTTTTTGTCAATCGAGATCATGACTTCTTGTTACTTCATCAGTCACCTTTCACCTGCTTTGCCGCATTTGTGTTTTGAAGAAGGATATTTTTTGAGATGCATGAAGAAGCCTCCTTGTGTAGCGCAGTTTGTTCGGCCAGTTACTAAACTGAACCGAGCGCTCGGCGCATCCTGGACAGTCACACCCAACACCTTATTTGACTGGCCAATCCCTTGCGGCGGTAGGGCTAACGCCCACCTGGTTGACCACCCTCCCACGAGGGGATGTCAATGCGTGGGAGTTCCAGTGCCTTAGGCATCTTCTAGGCAAGCTCGTTCCATCATAGACCTCAACCATCGCTTTCCATCAGGCGTGATCGAGGCCAAGAGAGGGCCCATTCAGCAAAAAAAAATGAATAAAAAGAAACTAGATTTTTGTTTCAAAATATTAGGATATCTATAGAGTACTTATGGAGCACGGTAGGGAGAATTAATTTTACTAACCAATATTATACCACTGCTGGGCAAAAGACTCTCCAATATGTTTCCAGGATTGGCCAGGTTTGGTTGGATTGGCATGAACGATTGATATCAGTATATAGGTACATATATCAGTCAAGGAGGACTATCCTGTAGTGTATAATTTTTCCTGTACTGCATCTCAATAAACCTTACTAAAACACCATCTTCTTTGTCTACAGTTCCTCAGACAGAACCGCTTCGACGGCTTAGACCTGGATTGGGAGTACCCAGCATTCCGTGACGGAGGCAAGCCCAAGGATAGAGAGAACTACGCCAAGCTCGTGAAGGAGCTTCGGGAGGAGTTCGACAGGGAATCTGAGAAGACTGGGAAGCCCAGGCTTCTTCTGACCATGGCTGTGCCGGCGGGCATCGAGTACATACAGAAGGGCTTTGATGTGAAGACGCTGAACCGGTGAGTATTGGTTAATTTCGGTCGGGAATACAAAGAAGTTGAAGAGATTTCTAATGAAATGAGCATCACCTTTGTACCTATTTTGTACTGTTTTTTTCTTGTCTGTTTATATATGTGTGTACATTAATGGTAAAATAAATAAATAATAAATAAGGTGATTCGAATACTGGGAGAAAGGATATTTTTTTAAGGCCAAAGCAAGGAAAAACTTTGCAGAATACCGTTTACTGGATAAATTTAATTTGTAAATTTAGTAGTCGTAGACTACATTCTTAAAGAAAAGAAAGAAATAAGCTCAAGGTTTACATATTTATACGCATTTGTTTATTAGCAAAATTATGCAAAACTATTAATATTTAATACTGTTCATGTCTGACATTAAATTTAATAGACCCCTCCTTGTTCCACAAACAAACATTTCTTTCAATCATTACAAAACCAACCACAAATATATACACATGATATTGTACAAATTTCCAAAGACTACACTGTGCAAATACCTATTTGTCACATGCAAATACATTGCTCCACACACACATTACATACACCACTCATACACATCACGACACTTGCTTAATTTACTAGTTCAATGTCGTCTTGCCCAATATAACGTCGGTCGTGAATGTGATAGGCGAATGGGCGCGTTGTGATGAGCTTTTGGAAATGATTTGAATATGATACGCTCCTTGAAATATCGAAGCAGTGAGTGGGAGAAATTATATTTTGATTTCTTTGTAGAAAAAACGAAAAATGTTTTAAACATATCCTATCCTGAGATGAATGTTGATGATTTGGTTGAAACAACTTTTTTATAGTTGGGCCTATACTATCCCATTGCTGGGCAAAGCCCCTAAGTCCTTCTAGAAACTACTTATGCTCCATAATATGGCCGGTTCGTCCCAATAAATAGCTATTTATTTTTTGGTTCTCGTTGGAAGATATACCTAGCTATTGCTATTACCTCATTATTTTATATGTGGATCATTTTGAAAAGAATACTTAGATACCATTGAAAAAATCGCTCTCCGCTTCAAGCTTAGTCCACCTTACAATTCATGCCCCCTACAAGAATGGCACACGATCGAAATCGGAATGTTAATGATTGTAAATGTAAAGCCTAAACCGTCGGCGCGGGCGCAGGCAACGTTAAACAAGTTACTACTGAGCTTACGCCTCGTCAGTATGGCCGCTCACATTTTATGATCGAATACCAAGAATCAAGTCGACGGCTACGTAAGCACCCACAAGGATTCTGTTTAATAAAAGTTAATTTGATTCCAATGAACTTGTTCAATCCAGTCTTGGATATGTCATTTCGTAATTCATAAATAATTTATTTTGTAACATCCATATTATTTACTCATCAGACTTAAAAGATTTAGACTCTGCATCAAAATAATTTAGGTTCACTATAAGCAAATAATGGATTTCTATTTCTCCTCTGTGTTGAAAACCATTGCAACTCTACATAACATCACGCCTGTACCATGTACATTTAGCCAGTTGGTATTAAAATACCTATTTTGTTTAAAGAAAGGATCAAATTCCCTATCTCTTTGCCAGTATTTCGGACCTTCAATCACAGTATAATACTATGAATACGGATATGTCATATACCCATCTCATATTGATCAGAAAGTATTCGTAAGATCATCATTATTCACACTTTCGTTCTCAATGAAACATTTTTTAACAAGCTGCTCCGATTCCCTTTCAATTTCAAACACCATTAAAAGACCACAATCTCCATTGACTCAGTATCCCACAGCACATTCTCATCACAAGTTCCGTCCAGCGAGCTCATATGTTAGCGACAAAGTACGAGTACTAGCGGTTTCGCAAGTACCAGCTGATTTGAATGAGGCATACAATGCATCGGAGCTCGGAATACACAATGGGAATAGTTACGGTGACCATGGAGGAAGGGTTATGCAAGTTAGATGGCCTTGGGAGTTCATGTGATGTGTAAGCGAACCTTCGGGGTAATTTTACATTTGTTGAAGTGTAGAAATCTGAACTTCACTTGCGACGCAAATCAATTATGGCTATCATGCTATGTGCCGATAGCTGCAGTTGTGTCTGTTTGTTGTTATTTGACTTAATAAAACATTTTTTTGTTGTATTGATACCTTGATTTAATAAAGGACCTGGGGCGACCCACCGCGGCGCATCGCATCGCCCGCCCGCGCGCGCTATTACTTCGTTTTGCGCTTAGCATTCTCCCTGACTTTTTGCTGGGTTCCTAAGGGTGTTAACGTGATGTTAAATAGCTTATAACTTTCCTGAAGAATTGGGCTATCAAATGCAAAAAGAATTTTTCAAATGTGACTGGTAGTTCCCAAAATGTCACACAGTGAGTAACAAGACTCACTAAATTACATCCCAATTATCATGAAATCTTGGCAGCCCTACAAAGTTCTAAACAATGAGATGTGTTAATTCTCCTCCAACGTCCTTCAACGCTCTGGTTCCTTCGTTTAGCTTTGTCTTAAGATATTTACGCAAAGATCTCGAAAGACAATGGCTTAGTTTACGATTTGGCTTTTACGATAAATTAAGTAGCGGGTGATGAAAATCAGCGCTAAAGATTAGTGCAGGCTTTGTCGGTGAACGCCATTTTGTTACCTACTAGGAACTAGTTTTTGCTTTTAAATGAACCAACACAATCGCGTACAAACTCAGTAACGTTATTATCAGTACCTAGCCTTCATTCCCATCTATGTTGGGATCGAGTATCAAGTCAAATACATAGTTTAGACCAATTAAAGAAAGATAATACATTTTTTAGCACATACAAAAGGCATACAACACCACATATAAAGACAACAAGTAAAAAAAAGATATATCAGAAAAGAAAACAAATAAAAAGTGTAAAGTGCGTTGTGAGAAATTAGCAGGGAACTGTGACTCACGGCTGCGCCAAATGGGCCCAGTTCAGCAAAAATGCCAGACTAGTGCCTCACGCTGATTTTTAAATGGACCTGAAGTGCGTGGTGACGGACCTACTCACCTGACTTAACATTATTATTAATAGTATTGTTACATACATTTGTTTCTTTCATAGCACGTTAAGTATTTTATCCGAATATTACATCGAAGTCCTGTAAGATTTTATGTCAAGTGCGGTCGATGCTACCCCATCCCACTAATATCTGACATACCTACTGCATATTTACATATCAATAAAAACTTAATGATACTCATACATTACAATTCGCCTACAACCAAACACTTATTTAATAATATACCAAACAAAAGACCGTCTTTGAACCCACACTAATACATCTCTAATTTATCATACATAATAACCGGAAATACATAATCATCCGCTAATGTAAGGTCAACCCTCATTAGAAAAGTTAAGCTAAATTTAGACTACGACACTATACACCAAACACTCAGTGTGTTATGTCACCAACTGCCGTGACATAACACACCGTGTGTTTGGTTTGTTTGGTGAGTGAGGCTAATTAAGCTAGTTAGCTTAAGACTACGACACTATACACCAAACACTCAGTGTGTTATGTCACCAACTGCCGTGACATAACACACCGTGTGTTTGGTTTGTTTGGTGAGTGAGGCTAATTAAGCTTTTGGAAGTAGGTACCGCTCGCTGACCGCTCCCGTGGGGCCACTCGCTTCGCTCGCTCGGCTCGCGCGTGGTTGGTCACAGTTTCCGACATACAGGCCGCTAGTTGAACGGAGCCGTTTAGTAAAAAGGCTAGGCTGTTAACTGAAAGGTTAATTAAGCTAATCGACTGGCATATACACAGAGTATCAATGTGGGCACTGCGCTGGGGTGTCTGTATTAGTGAAATTTTTTGTGACACAATAATTAATGTCGAATCAGCGGCTGTGTGAACACTTTGTGTCCAAGTGTCTCTTGTGGTTGATGAGTTTTCAAACAGACTCGATATTTTTCCATACACTCCTAAAAGATAGCCCTATAAAAATGACTTGCGCGAATCGCGAGTTAAAGAGACTACGAAAACTACCCTAACTGCTAAAAAATAACAGCGCTGTTAAAGTCAAATTGAAACCATGCAGGTGCAGTTGACTCTACTATAATTATAATTTTCATTAACACGCAAGGACAGATCAAAAACAAATAATTATTTACCTTCTGTCGAAGTGCGTGGGCGAACTGGTTAAACAAATATTTCGTGCTATGGAATCTGATTGAATACTTGCAAAGGTCAAGGTAAATTAGTTTCGGATCATATTTATTGGTCATCCGTTCCCATGGCGATCTTGAGATTATAATCATGGATTGTCAGGTGTAATTGAGGTATTCCGCATTTGATAGGATAATCAAATGTAGTAAGTTAAAATAAATGACTTTTGATTTTATTAATAGAAACTTAGTAGGTAGGTACATATATTACTGGGCCTCCTGAATTATACGAGTGTGTTAGTAGGCACAAATATATACATTATACACCATGATATTGTGTGTATAACCGTCTGTTTTTTATGCACCACCGTCCACCACTCCGTCGTCGATCGTGCTCTATAAGTCACCAACTGTCATTTACTACATGAAACAGTGCGACGCCGATATGCCGAAGGCTACTTACTATAAGCCCATTTTGAATATATTACACCAGTTTATTTGACGCTTTAATATTTTAAATCGTATACTTGTAATAGTATAGAGGTCATTGTATCTGTAAGGAGTAGTAATTTGGATCTTAACGTTACACTACGTTCCGGACTTTCACATAAATAAGTCTATAAACTTAAGAAAGTCGGTACCGGTATTACATAAAGTTCTAAATCGAATCAATCGTTTCAGATACTTGGACTGGATGAATCTGCTGTCGTACGACTACCACTCTGCGTTCGAGCCGGCAGTGAACCACCACGCGCCGCTGTACCCGCTGGAGGAGCCCAACGAATACAGCGTGGACAACGAACTTAATATTGTAAGTAATGCTTCAGGGAATCAAAGGCTTTAGACAAATCACAAAGAACATCAGCATAGCTATTCGCAACCAAACAAGCGCATCTAACGCTTCCGTACCAAATCGAACGTCAATCAATGTTTTCGAAGGAGTCCGCTAAATGCCGTTCACAAATCCGTTGCCATTCAAAATAATGCCATTAAAAAAAAAAATCCGCACCCAAAAATATTGCCAGTTTTATCTAAATATACGACCGCTATTCTTCCAATAGGTACCAATTTGCGTATGCCTAGGCAAATGAAGTAACCGAAAATGTGTCATTTTCGCTTCGGAAGCCTGTCGAATGGTTGTGAATAGCTATGCATAAGGCAATAGACCAATGACAAACAACTGACGATCAACTTCTATTTTCGAAGATGCCTCGAAAAATAAGTTGACCTGTTACAAGCCAACGTGGTTGACAATTTGCAGCTGCTGCAGCCATTTTAGAAAATGAACAGTATTAAAAAAAAGCGAACACCATTTAGTGATTGCGATAGCCATTATCATATACTTTTATTTTATTGCTCCATAAACTGACAAAAGCTCATGTCATGTCTGTAAGCCGGACAGCTGTTCAATGAGAAACCGGTCTATCCTTCAATCAATAAAATCAGCCTATTGTAGACGGCTGCTAGACGTAGGCATTTCAAAATGTCTTCACGATTTGACCTTGGAAGACCGGTATACCCACAATGACTTCCAAGGTCAACAACAATGCAATATGTTACAACAGATACCAATCAGTCCCTGGTGTTTGAAAGCCAGATCTGTTTCACTTTGTATGATTCGTAGCGTTGCCATGGTGGACGTGGTGCAGAGACCAAGGCTCTGCCCCTGAGGTGCTCCCCGGCTCCTATTTTTTTTTAATCCTTCAAAAGGTACCCGACCTCCGGGGAGGGAGATCAGGGAGTGTGGGATTCTTACCTCACTAAAACCACCCCGGTGATCACCATCAGCACATAGGTGTCAATGTCGATAGCACCAATATCGTTTATATAAAAAAAAATAACAACAACCAATCAACTATTGGCTGAGTTTTTAACAAGCGACAAAATTGAAAATGCTTTCAGAATCTGAGAATACGTTTCTTTAGAACCACTCTTACACGTTAGAAAAGCTTTTTAAGCTATTGTTCACGCTACTTCTTTCACTAAATCCTTAAACCTCAACCTGTTCCTTCCAGGATTACACGATTAAGTTCTACATCGAGAGCGGCGCGGACCCATCCAAGTTGGTGCTCGGTATACCGACGTACGGACGTTCTTACACGCTGTTCAACCCTGATGCTGTGGAGATCGGATCACCGGCTGATGGTCCAGGAGAACAGGGAGACGCTACCAGGGAGAAGGGATACTTGGCTTATTATGAGGTGAGGAGAAGTGTCTCAATTGTTCCTGTAAATTAAACGTTTCTGCAAGACCAGCAGAATCATAAAATGATAATATTATGAATCATAATGGACAGTTAACTGTTAAGTTAATCGTATCAAATCCCATTGGTGAAGGATCATTCAGTTATTTTTTTTTGTCTGTGCTACAATACCAATCAATCCAATCCATATTCAATCCCAATCTCTTTGATTATACCTACGTGGTGCAGCGAAAAAAAGAAAAACACGGACTGTCTTCGTCATATTAAGATTCATAATGTTATCCTCTTATTCCAATTCTCGAAATTTAAAACATTCAAAATCTAGTCACAGTCTAATCTCGGCGACAAACAAATGTCAAAAACTTGTCAAAATGTAGGGAAATTAGAGGTATTTTTGACAGATTGAGACTGAGATCAGAGGGGCAATTCTCTTAATTTTAGGAACGTTCACAGTCTGATCTCAGTCTCAATCTGTCAAAAATGCCTCAAAATTCCCTACATTTTAACAAGTGTTTGAAATTTGTTTGTCGCCTAGATGAGACTGCGAATAGATTTTGAACGTTTTAAATTAAGAGAATTGCCCCTCTGACGTTTTTAAAATCACGAGAATTGCCCGCCAGGTAGTAACGGCAAAATGGGTTTTCTAGGGGCTAACTTTTGTAGGTAATGTTTTTGGTTTGAAAATTAGTGATGGTCGTCCCATCTAGAATGATACAAATGTAAGGTTGGGCTAGATCAAGCTAACAGTACCACTACTTTTCTGACCATAGCCTTCGATATCTATTCTGAGACCGTAGAAAGCAAGAAGATATTCTGCTGCATTCGGTTAGACTGGAAGCTGCAGATTGACTGATTTTCAGAAGCGTTGCTATCATCACTATCAACAGTGTCTCCGACTTTATAATGTCACCATTGTCACTTGTATATGTATTAGTTTTGATTGCCATGTCAGATAACATATTTGTAACATTTAAAACAACACCACATGTCAACAATCGACATTCCTGTCACTAGATTATGATTTATGATGTACAATTCGTTAGTACAATGTCAACCATCAAGGCTCTTGACGGTGTGTTTGAATGTTACAGTTACATACATTGAGCCTCTCTCGGCTCTTACATTGAAATTTTGATACTGAGAATATTATGTACTAGCTACGCCGCGCGGTTTCACCCGCATAAATCTCGATTCCGTGGGTATATCGGGATAATAAGTATTCTATATGACCTAATCCAGGTCATTGTCTACATACAAAAAATTAAATCTGTTCTCTTTAGCAAAGAAATTAACTGATAAAAAATAATAATAAAGTATTACCTAAGTTAATACTTAATTTTACTAGAAAAACTACCAAAGTTCAAAATTCTTAAAATAACTTCATTCCTTTCAGATCTGCGAATCCCTAAAACCCAAAGAGAAAAAGAAGAAGCGCCAGGCATCCGAAGAAGACTCCGAGGAGTATTCAGACGAAGAGGAAGAAGAAGAGGAAGAGGATTGGACGGTCATGCACCCCAACCCTGACGCGATGGGCCCCGTGGCCTACAGGGGCAACCAGTGGGTCGGCTATGATGACATTGATATCGTCAAGAAGAAGGCAGAATACGTCGCTGAGAATGGACTTGGAGGTCAGTTGCTACAACCATCTTTATAATTAATTATTTATTATTCACAAAACATTTGCTTTATACAGCGATTATAGAGTCCATGAACGAAGTCGACCATAATTAACTCAAAGTTGAGTTTTCTCCCAGGAAATCTTTGAGTGATAGAGAGATCACCACAGAGTTTCAGATCCCGTGTATCATCATCATTATTTCTGCCAAAATAAATTCATGGCTGGACATAGACATCTCCCAAGACTTGCCACAATGTTGCTATTATCATTGATTTGCATTGCTCTCCGAATATACTTACTAAAAAAAGGTACAAAGGCGAACTTAATGCCCCAGGCATTCTCTACCAATAGTATAAACAATACCATGTACATAATATACATTTTTGTAAAGCTAGATCTTTCCGACAAATTCAGACTTCAGTTAAGTCGTATTTTCATATTTCATTCGAAAGCTTTTCAAGTTCATTACATACATTAGATTAACGGCCTATGGATACACTCCGGATATCATAATATGTGGCTGATAATTTCATACAGATAGTGTCACAAATACAAGAAAGGTTAATTTTTTTTTATTCCAGGTATTATGTTCTGGTCTATCGACAACGATGACTTCCGCGGCGCGTGTCACGACAAGCCTTACCCGCTCATTGAAGCGGCCAAGGAGTCGTACTTCGCTAAGCTTGGGTGAGTAGCTACTGGTTTCCTTTCAAATCGATACAAAGCTCCAGTCATTGTTTGTACTTTCTGGTATTTAAACTCATATACTCCAGTAATATTATGGATTTTTTTCTCATTCCTCAAATATTTCTTGTTTCAAGGTAAGTACATAATGTTTCCTTATAAATAATAATCAAAATAATATCTGTCTCTTTTGCAGCACATCGTCAGGCAATGTTATTAAGGAGAAGGTATCCATCAGCAACAGAAGGAAGAGCAAGCCGAGAAGTTCCACCACTACCACTACTACACCCAAACCATCTTCCAAGTAAGTTATTACTATGTGACCCTCTGCTGCTGAAAGGATACTTCCTTTTATCTGCGCTGTTTAAACGTAAATTTGAGTGATTTTCAAATTGAAATTCTCGGCTCGCACATTATTTCTACGTAGTTTTAAAAATTTATTCATGTGATACATATTTTGCATGGCGCAAAACATATAAACCAAAAGGCTGGAAGGTAGTTGTATTTTCGATTCAAAAACGTTTACGTCGCGCTTTCGTGCTTAGGGCCTCTGATATAAAATCTCATGTCAACTATTACTGATATTGTTATTTAGTCTGCCACAGAGAATCATGAGATTTGTAATTTACTGGTTTATACACTCGGAGTAAACCAGAGGATGATTCCCGTAATTTTAAGAAATCTGATCTCAGTCTTAATCTGTCAAAAATTCCTTTAATTTTCCTACGACTTTGACAAGTTTTTGATATTGATTGTCGCAGAGATGAGAATGTGATTAGATTTTGAATCCGTAAAAGCCCGTTACTTATGGATGTCTCATAATATGACGTATAAAATGTTAACGTAAAAAGTATGACCTGATTTAAATTTGTAACAGGAGCAACAAACGCAAGCCGAGCTCAAGTGTCACCAGCACGACTCCAGCCTGGAACATCATCACACCAGAACCACCAACCACCCCCGATCCTGGTTCAGGTACTAAATTTTTCCCATCAAACCACTATTCACATAACATTTAGATCCATTCAGGTTGAAGTATAAGACTTAGTTTGGTTTGTGCACTGGTCTCAAAGAAATCTTCTTTTTGTGTTGTAGTTTTTTCTATTTTATTACAAGATCTATAATGATAAATACAAAAAAAAATCTAATGATTAAAGTTATATGTGTGTTTTGTGTTCCTTCCAGACTTCAAGTGTGTTGACGAAGGCTTCTACCCTCATCCTCGCGACTGCAAAAAGTACTTCTGGTGTCTCGATTCTGGACCCTCCAACCTCGGAATTGTTGCTCATCAGTTTACTTGTCCTTCTGGTAAGTTACCCCTCAATTAACAAAAGCCTTATTTTCTTTCTTTTGGAAAGTTAAGTTGCCATTTCAAAATCAATCTCAAAGTAAATATTTTGATCGACAGTCTTTGAATTTTTTTCTCTGAAAAGTGCAATTTCGAGCCTTTGCTCAGCAGTGGGATAATTCAGGCAGTCCGGTAACCGAAAATCCATGTCCGTTTTTCTGTACCGAGCACAACCTTTAGCAATTTGTTTATCTTTATTCTTATCATGCTCATATACTAAAATTATATCAGATATAATTATTTTCTACGCTCTGTCCATTCCTCAGGTCTATTCTTCAACAAAGCAGCCGACTCCTGCGACTTTGCCCGCAACGTGCTCTGCAAGAACAAAGACCCCCCCGCCAAGCCCCCCACCACGCGCGCCCCCAGCACCAAGGCCGTCACCACCACCACCACCACCACCACTACCACTACTAGGAAGCCTATCAGACTGAGTACCAAGAGTTCTTCGCTGTTCAGGACTACTTCGACGACTACCCCTGAACCTGAGGTTAGTTTCTACCATTTGACACCATTTACTTACTATTACGTATTAACGATACTATTTTTAACTATTTCCTTCAATTTATCTCTCTCAAGCTTTACCCGATGTTATATCTAGATTTATTATTGGGACTTAGTGGGAGTGACCAAAATGCTTTTATTACTTTAATGCAATCATAATTAGAATTTTATTTTATTTTATTCGGCAAACTTAGGTACTTACAGTTAATTTGAACAGTATTATTAAACAATATACAATCGAATTTCATTTATAAGTTCCCACTGATAAACACTAAAAACAAAAAAGACAACAAAAAAGGTCGGTACAAAATACCTATAATATAAATTAGGAAATAAATAGTACACGATCGACTAATACAAACTAAAAATCATTTAGAGGCAAACAATTACTATCGCGTAAAGGAGCATTAGGGAATAGGAATGACTTTTCATCAGGAGGACAATTCCCGTAATTTTAAGGACATTCACAGTCTAAACTCAGTCACAATCTTTCAAAACTACCACTAATTACATTTTGACAAATTTTTAACATTGATTGTCACTGAGATAAGATTACGACTAAAATTTAAACGTTTTGTAAATACCAGAATTGGCCTTCAGATCTGTTGAAACAAGTTGAGTAAGACTCACAAATATACCCTGCATTCACATGTATCACAGTAAAGTTGGTAATACGATTTCGGTAGAAGCCAATCTGAATCTTATGTCGATCACAAGGTGCATATTATTAACGAAAGCTGTTTTAAATTGTTTAGGAAGAGGAATACGAAGATGAATCTAGTGAGGAGCCCACTGATGAAGATGCCGAAGATCCTAAAGTTCTCAAGGAACTGATTGATCTGATCAAGAAAGTCGGTAAGTAAACAAAACAAAAAATTAACACATTTACTAGTCAACTGTCAAACGTCTAATAACTGTCAAAAGTAAAATTAGTAAATAGTGCGCCATTTTCTATTCCGAAAATTGATAATAATTTTTATTAATAACTAGCTGTGCCCGCGACTTTGTCCGCGTGGATTTCGGAAAACAATACAGTGTCTCTTAACTAATTGTTTTTTTCTAAAATAAAAGTTAGCTTACACTTAAGTAAACTTTCACTTGTAGATAGCTGATGTTATAAGGAGTATGTACCTTATAACATCAGCTATCTGCCAGTGAAAGTCTTATTAAAATCGGTCCAGCCGTTTCAGAGATTATCCAGAACAAACAGATAATCAGACAGTAAAAAAAATCAAAAGTAATTTTTTTTGTTATGTACCGTGTATACTTTCATATTATACATTTACAGCTGTAATTTTGACATTACGCACAGCACAGACACTTCAATTTTATTTATATACATAGATGTTGCAAGCAATCATTTACTTTGGAATGTTTTGTTCAGTAGATGTCTAAAGATCACAGGCCAAATGTTAACTATTCTATCAAAAACTATCAAGAAACCAATATTTGTATGTATTAAACGTTTAATTTTTTACAGGCGGTATCGAACAGTTGGAGAAACAGCTTCGTTTCGGCGAGAACAACCAGGCCAGCACAGGCGGCGCCAGCACGACCACGCCTTCTCCCTTCAAGAAGAAGCTGTACCAGAAAGTATTGGAGAGGACACGCGGACAAAACAGGTACCTACTCATATAGTGGATAAAATAACTGTGTCAAAAAAACAAACAAGAAAATCCGTCTTAAATATTTTCATTAAAGTAAAAACTGCCAAATAAGACTACTGACAAATAATGTTATGTCTGATTACAAAGTACTAACATCTCTTACAGATACACTGGACCTAACAGCATACTCGAAAATGCTGGACAAAACAGTAGGCGAGGACCACAGAGTGCTGGTATAGAATCATCAAATGACAAAGACAAGCCGATAAGAAAAGACCGACCACAGTAAGTCACTCCCAGAAATACCTATATTCAAAAGCAAAATTGGATAACTTAAAGAATGAAACAACAGTATTTTGTTTTACTTCATACTAATTTACTTAATATCATCCAGGTATGTAACGATCAATCGTCAACGTGGTTCCAAGGTAACGACTGAACCTACTCCAGAAAGCGAAGAGAGTGAAGATGAATCCCAAGAGGAAGTGCAACCGAGCTTTAGACCTAAGCCCGCGGTTACAGAGTCCAGGTTCGGAACAACTAGCAAGCCGTTGCAATATGTAAATATCCGACGAGCAAGACCAACAACTTCGGACACAGCTGATGATACTGCTTCAAGGTAAGCTTTCAACATGATAAGACACTTGCGTTTTGATGAATTTTGTCAACCCTCATTTAAATACGGGGTTGAAAACTGGCAAAAAATTTACAAAGTGAGATAACTTTATTATTACTTCAACTATGAATGGTCATTCTAATTATGTCTCATTATTCTAGGAACGCTCTGTTCGAACGGTCAGAGCCTTTTGTAGCTGTTTCCGACACACCGAACTCACTGGACATACTGAGCGCAAGACGAGAAAATCAACCAGAATACGTCACAATCAGGAGACTGCGACCTACCACTGAGGAAACATCTACTGTGCAGTAAGTTATATTTTACACTAGCTGACCCGGCGAACTTCGTACCGCCATAGTTTCTTTTTCCATGTTTTAATAATTAGGAGGGTCCTCACGGGCGTCCCCAGAACACCCTGCCAAAGTTTCATCACAATCTGACCAATGGGTTCGGAACGCATAGAGGACAAACATACAAACATTGATTTTTATTTAAATAGAAGATTACAAACATAATTCCAAAGACTGAAAATTAAAACTAAAAAATTAACTTTTTCATATACCTAAGTACTTAAAATATCCTTTTCTTTTTTCTAGATACCAACATTCTGAAGAAGAAGAAGAACTCCAAGAAACAGCATTAGAAAGAGAAATATCAACACAACCCCAGTATACTTCTATCGTACGATCGCGTTCAACCTCCCGTCCCATTGAAGAGCCTAGCTCTGAAGCCCCCGTACTTAGAGTACGTTCCACCACAGTTGCTACTGAAGAAACAAGTAGTCCTGACCCTACTACTGTCCTATCTGTCCAAATTTCCTCATTACTTAACTCCCCGAACTCCGCCGAAATCGAAACTACTGAGACTGAATCGCCCGCTCCGACTACGGTAGTTGAAACTACGACTCCAACGACAACTACAACTACGACTACTATGACTCCAGCACCTCCAAGTGTGCCCACTCGACGTACTCTGATCAGACGGCGAGGCTCCACGACCCCATCTCCCAGAACAGCAGCCCCATCTCCAAGTACAACAGCCCCATCAAGCATCACACAGGTGAGTCCCAGGAATTATACTTTTGTGAATCGACGACGACCTCTGGCAAGGCCGAATGAAATATCTTCGGATTCAGACGATTCTGCCGATTCTGCCGACGTTTCTCGTAAAATTAGATCCACTACTCCGGATAGTCGTGAAGTCGATGAAGCTATACCCAGAGAAACCGGTCCGGATAGTAGGAAGTTTAGAACTAGGTTCCAAGCCTTTCAGACTGCTCGAAGTGATGACTCTATTCCCGCTGCTGCATCTTCTGTCTCAAGGGGCTCGTTCAAACCCCAAGTCTTGAACCCCGATGAAGTTATTTCTTTGACTCCAATTGACGTGGAGCCACAATTCGTGCCGAGACAAGTTCCCAGTTTTAGTACAAGAGCTGACAGGCGTTTCCGCAGGCCCATTGCTAGCACTGCCTCTGATGCGATACCTGATAGTGAAGGTTCAGCTGCTACTGTAGAGACTAGTCGACCAAGCCTTCTTCCACGTGGTCGAAGCCGCTTCACAATAAGTACTACAACAGAGGCCACTGCTCAACCAGCTTCTTTTTCTTTTGCTCAGAGAAGACCAACATTTGCAAGATTCACTCCACGACCTTTTACACGTTCGCCATCTTCAACTGCATCACCTGACCCGGACGATGAAAATACTGAATTGCCTGAAGAAACTACAACACAAAGAATTGCACTCCGTCTGCCTTTTGGTAGATCTAGACCTACATCAACCGCTTCACCGAGAATAATCGCGAGAAAGTTACCATTCCCGTCTCGTCAATCAACTACACAACAAACCTTATCTAATAATGACGATGATGATGACGATGAACCAGAAGGCAGAAGTGATGATATTTTACTTTCTGAGAGCGCCAGAGAAGAGAATGAGCATGAAGAAGGTGAAGTCACCGAAGAGGCGCCTAAACGTAGAGTTATCATTAAGAAATTTAGAGCACCGGGTGCAGGCGATAGTGACACTGTTTCCACTGAATCAGTTCCTATTGATGATTCTGGTAAAAAGAGGTTCAGGGTTATCAGACGCAGGCCAACTTCTACGACAGCAGCTCCAGAACCAGTTACTACGGAAGCGCCTACTGCACCTGGCCCACAGAGGATTCGTAAGATAATTCGTAAGAAACTAAAGCCTGCTGAAGATGACGCGGAATTAACAGCCAAGACTGTTGGTTCTCTGAACACCTTCAGAAGCTCGACTACTGAAGAATTTAATTATGGAGAAAAGACACGACCCACTACTACAACTACTGAAATGGTAACAGAACCTATAATAGAGGAAGTGACTGAATTTTACAAAGAGAAGAAAGTTAAAGTGGAGCTACAAAGTGAAAACATTGAGCCCAAGGAAGAAGTTACAGAAAAAGACATTGAAAATGAAGAAGAAAAACAAGTAGAGCAAACAGTTGAACAAACAACGACAGCACCCGCTAACATGGAATC
The DNA here is from genome assembly GCA_927399505.1 of Luperina testacea. Taxonomy (NCBI): domain Eukaryota; kingdom Metazoa; phylum Arthropoda; class Insecta; order Lepidoptera; family Noctuidae; genus Luperina; species Luperina testacea. The sequence continues at coordinate 2,377,588 of OV656770.1, read as the reverse complement.
TGATGGAAATACTCAAACCGATGAACTTGAGAATACGGAAACTAGCCAAGAAACGGTTACAGAAGCCAAATCCGGTGATACTGAACAAAGTTTTGACGATAATTCTAAGACTGTAGAAGAAAATAAGGAAGGTTCCGATAAGTCTGGAAGCCAAGCTAAAATTGAAACAGACACAAAACCTGAAACGGAAGATAAACCCGAAGTGACAGTAATATCTGAAGGTAAGTCTGTAGATATTTCTGAAAACAAAGAAACAACTGGAACTGAATCAACTGTAGCTGAAACAGATGTCACTCAGACCGAAACAACAACTGCGAGCACCACTGTATCGACCACATCATCAAGCAGGACTAGGTTACCTTACAGGCCACGAAAGAAATTATATACACCATCTACGGAAGCTTCAGTACCATCTACCAGTAGAGTTTTTAGCCGCAAATACAATCCTGGTGTTTACACTAGTCCAGCGACTGCTGACAGACCACTGTTCAGACCAAGTGTAAGTACCAGAAGACCATTTTCTTCTAAATTATTTACTAGAAAGCCTTTCACTCCCAGAACCACTCAAAGATTCGAAGATGAAGAAGAATATAATGATGAAGAGCTTTTTGAAGAGGATCCTGAGTCAGATAAGCCATTCGTTTTCGTACCACCTAACCAACTGTTCACAAGAAAACCTGACTCTGAAGAAGAAGGTGAAGAAGGCATTCATGATGAAGCTGCTAACTCTGAAGAATTGTTAGATGAGGAAGAAGAGGGACCTTATGACGAAGAAGTAGTCGATGAGGATGACACACCAACAAGGTTTGCACTCACAACAAGAAGACCAGGATTCAGACCTCGCGTAGTAAACTCAAACACATTCAGAGCTTCCACTTCTACAACAGAAATCCCAAAGAAATTCTTAAGCTCTCAAAATAGAACTGGAATCATTACTAGATTTAGTAACAAACCAGCTGTTGATACTAAAAAACGAGTGCAAAACTTCCCACCAGGTTACATCTCCCCTGTGAGCGCCCTAAGACCTAAAGGTACTGTACCAATTATTATTAGGAATGGAACTCAAGGAGCTGAGAAGGAACCTAAAGATGTAACGACAACGACTGCTTCAGTTACTGAAGGTGAAACCACTACATCATTTGATGATGATTATCTCACAGTTACTTCAACAACTTCGACTGATGGTAAGGAGCTCACTACCTTTGAGGATGTATCTACAACTAATACTGATGAAATGGAAACGGCAACATATGAAATGGAAATAGACAACAGTACTGATGATTACTTAGAGAGTACAGAAGGTACTACAAACTACCCAACTACACAGGATATTACCACAATTTCGCAAACTGAGGCTGAAATTAAAACGACAATAATTGTACAAAATACTGTTGCTTACACTGTTCCTAATACGGAAATCACAACTGAACCAGTACCTACGACTGTTCCCACAACAACTACAACTGAGCTTGCTCCGCCACCACCACCTATCATAAAAACACAATTCGACAAGTTATTCTCCATCACTAGAGTTGTAGAAGTAAATTCAAAATTAGACAAACACCACATAAACAAAAATAATGAAACGACTCACATTGAAGAAGGCAAAATCATTGTTGAAAAAAAACCCGTTGTTGATAAAATCGGTGAAGTGAGTAGGTTCAGTCTTATCAAAATTGTTGAAGATGATATCCCAATCTATTTGACTAAATTCGGTCATATATATCCAGTTGAACACCCACCTGAAAATCATATACGTATTGACGAAACCAGAAATGCTAGAGCTTTAGTTGAAACTTACCCTGAAATACCCAGAGAAAATCTAGTGGCATCGGAGAGTGTTAATGAAGCCTACAGACATATTAAGAAAGTTTCTGATTCTGAGAAAGCTGATGAAAATAAAGATCATGTGGAACATCTTCCAAGCGATGACTTTTTATCTTACGTAAATGAAGAAAACAAAACTGATTCAGAACATAACGGCCCACAATTTGCTACATGGCAATTCGTTCCAGCAGCATATGAAAATGAAAAGGTAAGAGCAGCTAAAAGTTTTGAAATTGTAACACCACGTTCGATGCTGACTAACCCATCCACTTTATCTTTAGAAGGATTATTTAAAACTGAGAACCCAGTAATGGCACGTAAAGTAAATGACGATAAAAATCAACCTTTTCTCGTTTATTCTGCATCAGTACCAAACCAAGAAGAAGAAGCAAACATTGTCAAAATATCCCCCTTGAAACCTGAATCAGGTCGTAGCATACTTACTTTTGCCAAAGGCCAAGAATTTAACGGAGGCTCTGCCGATGAAGTGGCTACGGTGACTAATCCGATAATCAATATCTCAGTGTTACCGCTAACTTCTGAAAGTTCAACAGTGTCTCCCTCTTCCACGACATCTACAACTATTTCCTCGACGACTCCCACAATGACCACAACAAAGGAAAGTCCGCCAAGTTCAAGTCCTATCATAGATTTGCTATCTACGACACAGGCTACCACCGAAGTTCCAACAACTACATCCACAGATATACCTTCAACTACAGAAATGGTACCAGAAGAAACGACAACAATTAAAATATCGCCTTTGGATGCCAAACGGGCAAAATTTGGATTACCTAGAAGACCAATCATAAAATCTTCAAACTTTACTAGACCAAGCGTTGCTCCAAGAACATTTAAGAAAATAAACGCAACTGTGACAACTAATTTAAACCAGAAAGCTAACAAAACCACTTTTAGTCCGTCTAAATCCCGTTTCAGTGCAACCAGAGTTCAAAACGTCCCAGTAGATCTTAAGAAAAAAAATAACAGTTCTAAAGTAGCTAAGACCTTTACTACAGCTAAAACGTACACGACAGAAAGTCCAAAGACTACAACAGAGAGGAAAATATACTTCAAACCAATCAGACCTAACTTTAGACCAGCTTTCTTCCCAAGAAAAACAACAACACCTCCCGTCACTGGAGATACTTAAAAATCCGGCTAAATCTAGTTCTTACTAGATTTATGCGGCTCCCACTAGTAGGATCCGGTTTCTCTGGCCATAATAACATAATTCGACTGATATTATTTGTATAATTGGTTTATAATAATGCAAACGCGTGGCACCGAATTCGAAAATTTGAAATTGCAAGGTTTTAAAATTGTCATTCGTTGATCTTTCAAGGCGTAATATTTTAACATGATAATTTTGAAAAATACTCTTTTATACTGATGGGATCACTTGTATATATAGGTACACAACATCATTATAGTCATATTTCTTAGAGATTTTAATAGCTTTAATAATATTCTAGGTTTTAATGAAAGTTTTATTGTACCAAATAATTGTATTTATTAGTTCGTTTTGGTAGAAAAGACTTTCAGTTTACAAAATGTCATAGGTTATAATTAGATTACATTTATTTAAAGGTTTTATTATTATTATATTAATAATTATTAATCGTTACCATTAAATGTACATAAATGGATGGTTAAGATTGGGATGTTTTTTTTGTAATAATGTGAATGAAATATTGTAACATTCAAAGAAAAAGGTTTGTAATAAAGTATTAGAATTTATTTTTCATGTTATTTTAATTGTAACAAAATTTTCGGAAAATTGTTTTTGTGCTCGCACCCCTTTTCTCTACAGAGTCGTCACAATATCTTTCTAATTTAAAACTTAAATTTGAACACAAAATTAGCACAAATTGGTACTTACTATTTTATCATGTTTGTGCTACACCAAGACTGGGATTCGCAGGTAAGTGCTTATTTATATATTCTTCATAAGTTAAGTAACAAGGTTGGCATCTATAATTTTATTTATCTACTTTCATGTCGTAAAATTCTAATTATAAAATTTTAAACGAGTTTATATTGACATACTTTATAAACACAATACCGAAATAGAAAAAAAAAATTTCATTATAACACTATTTCTTGAACAAAATAATGTTATAAAGTAATTTTTTTTCCATTACGATACAGGTTAACCAAGAAGTTAAATCACGAAGGAGAATGCATAACTTTTTTTAATCGAACTCGTTAAGCCCCATCCACATGCTTGACAAACAATGGCAAACAGCCAACAGCAAACACGGACATGTGGATGGGTGTTTGTCGTTGTTTGCCTGTTTGTGTTTGTGTTGGGCAGTGTTCGGCATCGGTGTCGGTTTTTCTTGCCAGATCAAAGGATGTTTGGCACTTTGTTTGCTGTTTGCGGTGTTTGTGACAAACAGCCAGCGTGTGGATGGGGCTTTACATATATACGGGAGCGTGAAGTTTTGTTGTGTAAATTTTACTTATCTGTGGTTGCTAAAGTGCGGTGAAGAGCTGGGTTTTTGGCGCCATTTTTACGTTTTTTCTGAATTTAGTGTTTTATTCTATTATTGCTTAAAAATGTCTGATACCAGTGAATGTGAAGGAAATTTGACTCCGCCCGATATTTTAGATGCGGCGACGGAAATGACTCATACAAAACTTCAATAATTATCATAAGCAGTAAAGTATGTCTTACTTTTTGAACTTTGATCTTTTATTTAGTATATTCAATCTCAATGTATGAAAGTAGATAAAAAGTTGTATAAAACTGCACATAATAAGGTATTAAACACTCATGTGATACTATTACAAACCTCGCTCCGCTCGGTTTGTAAACACACACTCGTGTTTAATACCCCTCATTATGCAACAGTTTTATAAACTACTATTAACAATAGACATCACTCAACTCGTCAAAATAAAACAAATGCAATTTGCAATTTGAGGGTGTTGATAGTTTGTTAATTATTTTTATGAATTATTTATTACCAATTTTTATTGTGTGTAGAATTTACTAAAATACCGCGCACGCCAAAATTAAAATATAAATCGCAACATTAAAATAACCTTCAGTTTCAAAGAAGTATTTTTAACTATGCCGATTTAAATGAGTGATTATCACGTTTTTGTAACAAATCTATTTTCATCAATTAGCCAAATCAGTTCCTAGAATAATTAGTGAACACTTTTCTGAAACTTTTTCTACCTACCCATTACCGCAATCGGTGTTTTTATCGACACCTTTTAAAACTTCATTGTGCTATTTCTTATCGCAGTCTGAACAATAGTTAGCTATTTATTGAGAGACAATTGACTCTCATAGTCAAAAGGTTTTCACAGTGGCATGTCAAAATACATTGTTGGTTGGACATTTCATTAGAAATTGTGCATCGAATGTGCAAAAATACAAACTGCTAATCAACTATTAGTCAAATACGTTATAGTAAAGTTATGGAATTAGTAATTACTAGGCAGGGACTTGAATCGTTACGATACTGACAAACAGAACGAAATCTTAAACTGTTCATTAACAATATTATCAATAATTATATCGTTATTAGTATAGGTAACGATATAATGACGTTATTTATTTCGATACTCAACTTTGCCAGCTTCATGATCATGACTTATAAGATGACGAAAAAGTATGAAGAATAACGTTAGGTAGGTACTAATTAATTTGTAACGTTTCTCCTGTAACGTTATTACAAGCGGATAAGCTTAATGTTACTGATACCTCTAACGTTACTTATAATATTGTTCTACGAATGTGATATTCTATAACGTTTTCTTTTGTAACGTTATTGATATTTTTAGGTTTTAGTATCGTTACAAATTTTGGAACGTTATACGATAACATTAGTGGTAACAGAACGAAATTCATTTCATTTTCTAGTCCCTGTTAGGTACTAGATAATATAAAGTTGAAACGAAACACAGATTATATAAATTTTTATAAGATCTTTATTGCATACAAAATAAAATCAGACATCGAAAAATGTTGCATGCAGGAATTTTATTTCGTAAATTACAAAAACATAATCTTTCTCAATAATTTTACAAACATTAGGATGTCTAAATTAAAACTCTTACTCAAATTAAACTGTATATTTAACAGTGCATAAACAAAAGTGATTTATTACCCTTTTGAGCTGCATTGAACATTGCAATTTTCAACATTAAAAACGTATATATTATCCTCATTTATTGTTTGGCAACAGTACCAAGTACGAACCCAAACGATTACCTGCATACAATGCAGGGGTTTATTTATAAACGTTGCATAAACTTAAGAGTCGTTTAAACGTCATAAATGTATGCTTAAACAGTCACCAATCATTACTTAACTTTATGCAACGTTTATAAATCAAGGGGCTAATGTACAAAGACTTTGAATTCATTCACAAGTACTTATTGTATATGACTCATTGATATGTAACGGTCCGTAGAATGTTTTGCCATTCCAATCCGCACGTAGGTACTTGTGCACAGACTAAGAAAAGAAGCGTACTTGTGCCTCAATGATTCTGATATTATAAGCCTGTAGGGCTTGACGCGTGCGAAGACTACAGTCCGGCCGACTAGAGAATGCGGTCTTGACACCGCCTGTCAGTTTCATACAAATGAATAAGTACGTGTTTTGCGAATTTGATCTTTAGTAGCTATTAAAATTGTCGCACTGCCAGGTGTCAGGAGCGCATTCTCTCCACGGACGACCGATGAGTTTCTAAAAAGGCTGATAATGTCTCTGATTGGTTAATTTACTGTCACAATCATGCTCACTCGTTGTGATTGGTCGATATGAATGACAACGGTCAATACCTTGATAGAAGATGTAATTGAATTTAAATTCAGAACGATTAGCCATTACAGAAGATTTATTGATACTTGACATACATTTGGGTAGAAGCTACGGCTAATATTTGAAAGTAAATTGAGCTTCATAATTAAGCCACTGTAATCGGTAAACAACGTTCGACAGTGAAGCTATAATGGCGTTGCCTTCAGGCGTGAGACAGAATTCTCGTGGAGCGACAGTAGAGCAAACAATAATTTTGTAGTTTAGGTACAGTCAGCAAAAATGTCGATTAACACTTCAGTTTTTTTAAATCTCAGTTATTGAGAAAAATATTTGTTAAAATTGCAGCAGAAGTACTAATGCAATTTTAAACAAATATTTTGCTCAATATCTAAGGTAAAAGGAAACGGAAGTGTTAATATTTTGCTCAATAACTGAGATTTTAAAAAAACTGAAGTGTTAATCGACTTTTGTTACTGACCGTACGATCTATCTCTAAGACAGCTTTATGATTGCCTGATTGACAGACAACGATCAGTTTAAACAACCAGTGATAAACATTGTGGAAGTTTTATAATGTTTCTTAGATTGCATAGAGGACGAGGGGGCTTCTGGCTACGTATTAACCACCGCACGGATCGACCAGGTTTAGTTAGCTACGCTTGCCCCGGTTGATCCGTGGATTGGTCCACGACGATTTTTACATACCAAGACCCCTCCGTGCCTCGGAACGCACGTTAAGCTGTTGTTCCCAGCTGTCATTCGTGGATCTTTGACAGTCGTAATGGGTCTTCAGAAGCCCAAAAATCTGACAACCAATCTTAGCAAGGGGCATCGTATTACCTAGTTACTAGGTTGTGGAGGGCATAAGCAGTCGCTCCATTTGAAATACTGATTGAGCTGCATACGGTTAGACAGGAAGCCGACCCCAACATAGTTGGGAAAAGGCTAAGGCAGATGATGATGAGATGGTATAGTTTTTTATTTTGCCCCGTATTACATGCGACTTAGAGATTACTGGCGAAATGTGGGGGTATACCTCTGCTCTAAGGGTCAGCGCAGACAGAGTGGAATAATCCCCGCGCGGTCTCGGGCATTTTCTTTACGGATCGCGTATGCTCGAGCTTGGGATTCCCGCATATCTTCGAGGACGCGTGAGCATTTTGTGTCAGGTTCTTGAACCTGACACAAAATGCTCAAATGCATTTATGCACTTTATTGTAATAATTTTAAAGTTTATTTTCAAGTGCGTTAATAAAATCCTCTCCGCTGCGCTCCGTTCCGTCTGCGCTGAGCCTAACCCTTCAGGAAATACATTATGATCCGTTTATGTTACGTTATTTTTTTTTTCGAAGTCAATTCTAGACGAGTATAACGGATAATTCAAAGTTCGCGGATAAACCTAGTCATTAAGATCATTAATTTTTTCATAGTCACAGGTGACCTAATTAGTTAAAAAAAAATACGCAAAATACGCGCATTCACGTGTGGTTGCGGATACCAGCCCGTATTACATATTACCTACCTAGTAGTTGAAAAAATATAGTCTAATAGCAATGACCTGCAATGCATTAGAATTTTAAACACACATGAGATTGTCAGCCGCAGTGCCCTTCACTTTTATGTTTAAGCTAACAGCCGTTAAATGAAACCTAAAGTTAGGTAACCTAGGTTTATGATAGCAGTCGCTATACGTTGATTGATATTTACGAATTGTTGCGATACAGATTTAGTAAGGATTTCAGTTGGTTTGCAACAATGATGGATTGAAGTTGTAATTAGACAGCTTTCAAAAGTGGTAAAAGAACTTTTTTACGTTCTTTCCTTTATTCTTTGCCAAGTACGTAGTTTTAATTCTATATTATGCTAACTACAACCTTTTCTGATCTGCTAATCTATAGCATAAACTTTACGACAAGTAGATATTAACAAAATTTTAAAATATTTTCTTACTTGTGAAATAAAACTATGTAGTTGCTATCCACTCATCATCACCTTTTGGTTCAAACCTCTAGGCCATATAATATACTTACGACAATAAATAACGAAAAGTCGTGACTCCTGCGCATCTTACGATACTGGATCCTCGTGATTCTTGTGTACGAACCTGCTTATGTGGGTACTGTCTTTGTCTATTCATTCATCGTACTTACATGGTCGGTGGTTTCATCATTTTGTTAGTGCCTGCCGTAGGTAGCTTAGTAACTACATATTATGTTAGCATGTACAGACGCCAGCACATCAAGCTACCCGAAACTGTCAAAATTTCCCGATCAACTTTGAGCCTTTTCTTTAGCGATAGAGTTAAAATCTACGTTGAAAAATGGTAATATGGTTGTGTCGAGATAACTGTCAGTAATTTATTTTAAAGCTTCAATACTTCATACAGGGAAAAAGCTTTTGTAAACTCAGATTCATTATTTTGGAATGACATTATTTTGTCCGTAGAAAAATTGTATTAATTTCTTGAATTCACCGTAGATTTGCACCAACAAGATGCATTTTTATGCTTTATGCATAAAGCCAATGTTTGTTGTGATCTGACTTTTTCTAGTAAATTGAACATATTCTGTTTCGAGATTTGCTAAGAGAATACCACCAGGTGCACGCACGTACAGACACATCAAGCTACTACAACCTGTCAAATTTCTTTTATAGATTTTCAACTTTATCGCTACAGTGTAAGGTTCAAAGTTGTTGTGCTGACGTCTGCACATCATTTTAGATGGTGTTATCTATCGACTACTATTTTGATTCTACCGACTTTCAGTTATCACATGTGGGTTGAAAGTTTACCCTTATGCTCCCATTTCCTTTTCTATATAACTCGGAGCCATATGCGTAGTCTCGAGTTCTCTAATACTAGCTAATAAATTACGAGTGTTGCATCATCCGCGACCCATTTGTGGGCCGGTTTAACTGACGCTGCTATGAATATCAAGTAGATTGTTTAGTATGAAGCTATTTTCCTTGTATGGTAGGCAGAGAGTTTTCTGCTAATTTGAAAAAACTTCATATATCTAGCTAGAATTTTGTGTGATCATCACATTAGCTTAGCTTAGCTAGCTTGGCTAGCACAAGTACAAAAGTCTTATGCTACGTAATATGTTAAATTACTACTAAGAATTTACTGATAGAACATGACTATTTAATCCTTGCCCGTCATAAGCGTATAGCTTTAAATCGAGCTTTGTCTGTAACGTTTTCAACCAAAGCCTGCTGATCTCCTCTAAGATATCTATCTCAAACTTAAGCCATTGAAACAGCTTTATGCTTCCAACGGCGTCCAAAGAATAACCTCATCGTACGAGTATTAAAACTCTTTAAAAAATCTTCGGTGTCAATATTCTGTAAAACTGGCTCTAATATGCTACATTTAATTTTATCTTTATAAAGTGAAAGTTCCGATCATAATTATGTTGTTTTTATTACGATTGCAGTAAAAGTCACACCACCTCCAATCACAACTTTCAATATCAAATTACATTAATGTCTTTGAACATTCCTAATTTACCTTATTATGCTATGGCATAAGTTACACGTTGTAGTTGTCAACTACAATAGAAATTAGAAATTATGATGTTGTTAGGGTTCAGGGTCAATCAAGGAAACACGCAAATTGACTTGTTTTATTTTACAATCTCTATCATCATTGGCTTCTTAAGTCTACTCAGACAATCTTCTAAATTCTTGTTCAAGGTCCCAATGTCCTCCGTCATTATTTGTTCTTCATGTCACCAGACGAATCTGACTTCGTATTTCATGCTTCAGCCTCCTTCCATGTTTCTCTGTAACAATGAAAAAGAAAAACGTTAGTATGATGTAATCGTCAACAGTATCTTCTCCCATTACATGAAACATATTGTTGATATCATTGGTTATATTTCGGTATCGTTTTACTCACTACACCTTCAGATAACTCAGGCATATAATGTTCAATCATTCTAGTCGGTATATCGTTATTTATGTCTAGACTATATAAATACATAGATTGTATGGAACGATTGGTTCCCACGCGAGCTGTGAGAGTTGTTAGCATCTGAAAGGAATGGCCGGTTTCTTGCGATGCTACTGGTCGTCGATTTCACTACATATACATTATTGGAATCTTGTGAGTTCGCATGTTGTTGCTATAAGGCTGTTAATGCGTAAGACGCTGAGGATGTATCGAGAAATAAGTCTTACTCTTTGGTTGGTCAGCGTCCGTTTGGTTGTTATCTAGGTTCATTTTGACGTTTGACGTGAAAATTATTTTGGGTAATTAGAAACTTTTACAATTATACATAATATCCCCTTGTACTCTTGTATGTACGTATAGATATAAAAGTTAACACAGCTAATGAAACTATAATATTGCAACGAAGATGTTTATTGGTAGTAGTGTCTTAATTATCGAAACTACCTTTTGGAAGGGGCAACTAGAACAATTCTTTTTTTTTTGTAAATTTTGACGTTCAAATGTGTCTTTTGTGTGCCTATTGGAAATAAATGATTTGACTTTGATTTCATCTCCCAAAAAATATTATTAAAATTATTATTTGAATAGGCTTACAATTAGATTGATTAATTAATGGTTCGTTTAATCTCACCATCGAAAATTGGTAGTCTTGGACTACGAATACGTTGCAGTTGACTGTACAAAACGACTACCAATACAAACAATACTAATTCAGCTTCCAATATAGCACCGACATGCTAATCAATACATCAATCCATCAATCCATCTAATTTGCGCGCACGCATTTCACCCACAATATCGACGCGCAGCATCCGACCGGAGAAAACTACTTTCTCTGAGCAATGACTTGTTTAGCGAGATATTATCTAACGGTTGCGTCAGATGCTGATGGTGACAGGTTTTGATTTCAACGCTGTTTTTAATTATTAGTTCTTTTGCTCCGATTGGATTTAAAAATAAAAATGTTTTATTGATCCGAATGAATGACTGTAGTTCGTCAAGAATTAAAAGGGTAATTTTATTACTAGTAAGTAGACAATTTAGTTATTGCTAGTCGTTATTTATGTTGACATTATAGAACCCACTAATAAATGGAAGTTTTAATAGATTTGTTGCGATACATCAAAAACTCATTGTTTGTGATCTTCCTTTGCGAGTGACAATAAATACTTTTTCTTTCTTTAAAGTACTTAGTAATCACCATGTTTATGCAAAAGGTACTAAATACTCATTTTTCTTCCGTTATTTTACAGTTATTATTTGTACAGTGTAAACCAAGTTAAGAATAATATTTTTGACTGCAAAGTGTTAAATCAGTGCGATGATAGTGTTCCATCAATATTGATCTATCAAACACTTTAATCAAAATAGTTCCTTAAAATAAACGATTCCTTAAAAAGTATTGATTAGGTAAAGGCCGGCCAAATTAATATAATTGAAATATATAATTATATGATTTATATTCAATTGAAAGACCTTTGTTTTGTGCGCTTAACTCCAATTTATAATCATAAACTAATGAATTTAAATGAGAAACGATTCCAATATATTTTGGTTTTAGTAGGCAGACATAAGATCTTAATTTTTTTTATCACGCAATATGTAGGTACCGTTAACTTAATATCTTAAAACGCAAGGTATATACAAGGTGTAACGTTAAATGCGCAAAACCTTTTAACGTGTCATTGTACTCATCATTATGAACAGATTTTACTATGGGACCCAAGATGAAATCGCGAAAAAACAAATCAGTTGTTCCCTAAATTTATGCTCGCTTAACTCGTCAAAATGTACTAAATAGCTGATTTTTTTGTGATTTTAAGTTTGGTCCCATAGTCAAAGTTGTTCATAATGATGAGTACAATGACCTCTTAAAAGATTTTGCGCATTTAACGTTACATGTTGCATATATAAACTACTTCTAAATAAAGATATAGAAACACCTAATCACGTTGTAACATGCGTTTCCCCATACTTCGGAGAACTGTCATATATCGATACTTCGCACTTTTTCTATCGTTCACCTAATTATAGTTCGATTTAATACAGCCAGATTTTTGTACTAACCACGTTAGTATCTAGTAATAGTGTAAGCTTATTGAGTCATTGTGGTTAGGACCATGAAGTAGGAATGAATGGAATGCATATGTGTGGATGAATATTGCCAGCTAACTTCAGCATGAGAATATGCATTGCCTAGCAGAAAAAAGTATAACATTTTTTTTTAACACAGTTGGCAGCTCTGTCTTGTCCCGCATGTGCCGTTATATAGGTATTAGTAGATTTCAATCCAGAAAAATTGCTCCTGTAGTCTTCAAATAAAAACAGATAAGTGGAATGTTGCAATAGGAAACCCACTAAATTATTGTATGTAAGTATTACGACTAAAGGATGGGATAGGTATCGAAAAGTACTGGTCGTTAAGATTATGTCCGTATTGCATGGCCCTGATGATACTCATACCAAAGTTTATTGATATAATGAAAGGATTCACACATGAAACCTCCATTCATATTACTTCACGCGCGTAAATAACACCTCGATGAAGTTACTGACGAGTTGCATAATGACATAGCGAGGTGCGATCATATTCTCGTAGTTTCGGTAATATTGGTCGGTCAATATTTACAGACGATTGAGTAAAGAGTTCGTAGAGCTAGAGGCAAATATTATATGTGTATTACAGTAATTGAGCTTGTGGGACTACTGGATATTGAATTTATAAAAGACAAAAACCTAGGAGATTTAGAAAAAGAAAACTTTTAAAACTTTGTTAAGAACAAAACGTAGAGTTCTTATGTATAGTGTATCAGTAAGATCAAGCAGAAGGAAGGAACCTAAAATAAAATAGGTGTACGGGATAACGTCAAAGAAAGTCATAATTATTGTTATTTTTCTGTTGGTAGAACTTTTAGTAGTAATTTGTTTTGTATTTCATTTTGATTCCTTTTTACGATTTGCGTGTTGTATGTTGTGATTTATTTGAATTCTTTCGCTTTGTCCAACTTGCTGTATGTACCAAGATTATATAAAAGTATGATGTGGTCTTCTGTAATTGGAACACACACTAATATTGTCCCTGTTCTTGTAAACTTGCATGGAAACTCTGTTTGAGATCCAATAAATAAATAACAAAAGAAAGTTACAACTCATTAAATTAGAAAACATAAAAATTAATTATCATTGCTGAAGTAATCACTAATTGTAGAAAGGAATATGACTCAAGAATAATATAATTACAAGTTTATGCTAATTTGAAATTATCACGGCAGCTAAAAGAAGATTGATAATGTTGCCACAATTTCAAATTTCCGCTTCCGTTTCTCACTGTTGCCGGTAATTTTACAAATTAACCGGTAACATTCGCTTATTAACTGGTTCACATTCTCGTTACCGATGAGGTAATGACTTATGTAATATTCGCTTTGCTCCAAATAGGCTGAACAGGACCTTTTGTTAAATTCCTTTGCCTACCTACTTGAAATGTTAATTTGAGTGGGCTTAGTCTATGGATTTCCTTAAAGAGTTTCTAAGAAGATTGAATAAGTATGGTCAGTGTAACATAATTAGTGTAATGATACCATTTCCTGTACTTTAGAAGATATTTTCCGTTGAGATATAAATGCAGACGAATTAACTTGAATACAGTTAAGTAATTTTTATCGTGGAAAAATGCGTGTGAAAATTTTACTATGTTGATTTCTCAGATTATTCATTTGAATAACGCAACGATGTTTGCAGCTATCATCCAGTATTTCATTGGTTATTAAATTACAGACTTTTGCATCACGTACTTATAAGGACTACATCTACCTACCTAATTTAAACCATGCCCTTATAATCGGTTTGGGTTCCGTTCGCCCCTTGGATCTTGCCCCTAATTGCCTAAGTGTATCCACTCGCCCCCTTGAATATTAGATACCCCAAATCGCCCCCGATTGTTAGTAAATTAAAAGTACTGTCAGCAGTCTAAGTTTTTAAAATTATTGTTATGACCCTAGACAGGTCTATCCTCAGCTTAAAACCATATAAAACTGCATCTACCAGAGACATTTAAATATACTTACGATCTAACCCATAACTAGGCCTGTAAACGATGGTACTGCCGCAATCTTATTCCTTTTTAAGGCACGAATGAAGCGATTCGAATGTCAACACAGACGTTCCTAAACAAGACATCATTGCGCATGTCACATTGCTCTACAAATTGGCATAGCAGGAAGACGTGAACACTAATACTCAATTACCTAACATCTAATTAAATAGAAAGCTCATCATTCAGGTTTCTCGCCATTTTTTGTAGTGTTGCGACTTGCGACAGGCGTTATGCAAATCAAATCCCATTCACGGTCAAACAGCGCGTAAGTCGCCACGCCTCTGTGTGAATAGCCGGCTTTACGTTATTCCGTAGTAAGTCTGTAAATAGTTGAATCGGAGGGATAGCAAATAAAAAAGGAAATCCTACCTTAGCTGCCAGTACTTATTTAAAATGTTAAAAAATAAAAATATTGTATCAAACTTTTACTTGAATACATCTCTGTTACTAAAGTAAATAATTAAGCACTGCCTCGAAAATTAAATTATATTATTTATAATATAAATCATTCATTAAAATAATTTATTTGTGATTCTCATATTCTAAGAACGAAAATCCCATTCATACACTTCAAGAATGTCATCTGAATATAATCTGTGTTTGTTGCACACCATCCGCATGGTCGGATATGGTCAGTGACACGGTTGGGCAACGTAATCGCATGTAAGTGGACCCTCAGTTCCGTCACAGATGCTGGACGTGAGTCATGGCTTCGTGAGTCAGAATTAAGAGTTATTTAAATGGTTTATGGTAATTAAACTATTAATACTCTATGGTATACGTTTAACACATAGGCTTTCGTAGTAGGCTCGTGCCACGAAGGCATTGTACAATAAAATTAAATACCTAGCTAGGTACTATAAAGCAGATCCCGCTCAAAGAGAGCAGGCCTGTGCCTCAACAGTGGGAACATTATAGGCTGATTATGAAATAGGCGATAGGTGTTCTTAAAGCTCAAGTGGCGAAAGATTTCAGTAGATAGGTAATTTACATTTTCTAAAGAGCTAAGACTCTTCATAATGTTAAGCCATTCCGTAGGATAACATTTAGGTATAAGATAAGCCTACAATCTTCACTGAAAATAGACGTCCTCACACACAACCCACATGACTGAGCTAGCGAAGAATATGAAAAAAAAATCTATTCGAGATAATCCATAATAATTGAGATATGAATGACAATCGATCCAGAAAAGTGGCATAGGTTTTATGACATGTGTCACATGACCTAAATGAAAAATAATTACCGCAGGTACACCAAAGGTTGACTGGCAGAGAATACCTTGTAGGTGGCATTATGTCCGCCTTATATGTACCTATAACTCTTTTACAAGATGCATCATAATATACATATTCTGAGAATCATTAGAAAAACTAAAATATACAGATGAGACAAACTCGAATTGGTCATCAAAATATTGATTGCCGTAGTTTTACGAAATAGATGATCGATTTAAATCTACCACTAATCGATTCAAATATCGAATACGAGATCTCATTAGGAAATATTTATGTAGGTACTGCGTAGTTTCAGAACGAGTTACATAAAAACCTTTTTTTTTAAATGGGAATGAACATTCAACATGAACGTTTTTTACCATGGCTGATTGGCAATCTGGGTGCTATGTTTCATGTTTTTTGTCTTTATGTGGACTGTGATATAATTTATAGCGAGCGGATGTATCTATGCGTGATCAATGTGATATCATAATCTGCAAAGTATAATAATGTAACGGGTAGATAATTTTAGGTTTCCAGCATCACTTAAAGCTTATCAACCAATGATGCATGCTGATTATGACCAATGAGCGTTCGGGATTTTCAAATTATTAAAATACATATACGACCGATGGCATGTTTACGACCTATAGAATTATGCATAATGTTTTATGGCAACGTATAACAACCGTAAGCAGCAATAAAACGTTAGTTGTTAATTTCTAAATACCATAGACTAAATGTTGCGACAAAACTTCACATTATTATAGAGTTTGCTGTCACAATCTGCGCGGGAAAATGAGAACTGTCATGGGTGTCATGGCTGCTGTGTGCAATCGTAATAAAGATACATTACAATGTAGGTAATATTATTTACCTACGTAGTTACATTTTAAAGAGAAATATATTTATTTAACTAGCTAGATGCCTTCCCTTATTTAGTTTTAAAAATTGCAATAAAATTAGTGTAATATTTGTAAATAAATAAATATAAAGCAAGGAGGTGGAAAACCTCTTTAACTTTAATTCATACTTTTTACCGTTCAGTTCTGACAATGTTTTGCGTGCAAGCGTGAACTTCAATTACCAATTTACAACGGTTAGTCAATTGTTTTACTAATTAAGTACAAGCTATTATTGACCCACTGAATGGTACTAACCACCATTACGGTTACGACAGAAGGACGTATGTTTTATTAAATATTTATAAGTGGTTAAAAAAACCGGCCAAGTGCGAGTCGGACTCGCGCACCGAGGGTTCCGTACAAACCTGCAAGGTTTACAAAGTTCGTTCATTACGACAATCGAGTCATAACTATGGTATTTTTATTGCAAAATGAAATTCATAACATTACAATGGGGAAAGATGGAGGAGCATAAATTTAAGACAAAGATCTCTTTATCGTTTAAGTAATCCTTTATTTTATATTAACACATATCATTTATCTATAATATAACTGAAACACTTATACTAGCCTTGCAGCAGACTTGCGAAAGTTCTTTTATTAAAGTTATTTATTTACTAAGTTTTTTAGTCACTATTTAGAAATCTGGTTCAAAAATATTAATTAAGTATTAAATTTGAACCAGACCTGTAAATGGTGACTGAAAAAGTTATGAATAGTAGGGGAGACCAGGGATGAAAGTAACGCGGGTTGAAAGTAACAAATGACCTTACGAGTGAACGAATCGACTTGTATAATCCTGTCCGCCATGTTAGTGTAGCTATTTCACCTCCCCTCCCGCCTCAGTGGCGTCTGGACGGCTGCGACGACCGGTTGTGTGTGTAATTCGTAGGTGCCAGAAATTTACGTCAAAAGTAAGTTTTTGATGTTTTTATTATTCTTGTGTATTTCTTTTATTAAATGTATATGTTTTAGTCTTGATCGCTAATATTGTTGGTTGATTATCTATCTACAATATTTCATTATCAAAAGTTGAAGTTCTTGATCGGTATTCTCAGTAAAAAATTATATTTGTCAGATTGTGGGAATTTTGGAATAGGGGGTAAAAGTAACATGTCGTTACTTTCATCCCTTATAACATCTGATACTTTTCGTATCAATTTTGTGTAATTATAGTGTTTAATTTGTGAATAATATTTGCTATATTTATTTCAGAATGCCTAACGTACACAAGAGAACCACCGATAGAGGCTTAGCCACCCTAAAGACTGTCAAATGTTCTTGTACCTTGTAGCATGTCGCTACCAGTAGAAAAGTTGTGTGTGTTTAAGTTGATTGTAAAAAGACATTTTTGTTTGTTCTTTTGTCGAATTAAAATAAGGACTGTCAAATGTTCTTGCATCTTGTAGCATGTACCTACCAGAATAAAAGTTATGTTTGTTTAAATTTGTTGAAAAAGATAATTTCATATGTTTCTTTTGTCGAATTAAAACAAAAACTGTCAAATGTTCCTGTATTTTGTAGCGTGTACCAGTAGGAAAGTTATGTTTGTTTAAGCCGTTGTCTTATTAATTATTTTATCATGTTTATTGTTTATTGGATTAAGTAGTTTAAGCACTTAAGTGTTTTGTTTTGTCCAAGAGAAAGACAAGTTTTATGTTTATATCTACTATGCAGAGATTTTTATTATTTAAAGTGAAAAAGAGGTTTGATTTGTTTACCAAGTTTAACAAAAAATTGTTCTTAAATTTAAATAAGGCCTGCTAATAAATAAATGTTTCATAAATCACGTTTATTTCCTATGTTACAACCATCCCTTTTGCTTGTTACATCTATCCCTGCGGTAGGGATGAATGTAACAAACCTCCGACTCTTAAATAATTTGGTTTTAATCGAAAACCACAATCTTTTTAACAAAACTTTTTACGTCAAATTATGAAGTAAGGATATGTCCGCCTTCAAGAATTGTATTATTTTACCTAACTAAAAACACACCAAAGATATGGACTCAAAACTGAAAATTGTTACGTTCATCCCTGGTCTCCCCTACCACATTGAACATTGCAAAAAAAAAAAAATTTAAGGTTTTCGGAATTTTTCCTTTATGTGTGCTATAAAACGTTGTTTCATGCCAAATTTCAAGATTCTAGGTCGACTGGAAGTACCCTTTAGGTTTTGATTCCCTTGCGAGTACTTGCGAGTTTCAAAATATGCAGCTTAAATTGCTGTTTCTTTTGATTGCGTTGACATAGAAGTTTGATTTTGTTACAGCTTAAAGGTATTATAGACCTGAGTATTTGGTATGAATTTCAATTTAATACCTCTACGCGTTTATGAGGAAATGGGTAGTAAGTTTAAAATTATTTAAAAAAAATATATTATGTTATGTAACTAAAAATTTATGGTTTTCGTAATTTTTCCTTTATCTATGCTATAAGACGTTGCTTCGTACCAAATTTCAAGATTCTGAGTTCACGGGAAGCACCCTGTAGGTTTTGATTCCCTTGCAAGTGTCGAAAATTTGCGGCATAAACGGCTGTATATCTTTTGATTGCGTTGGCTTAGAAGTTTGATTTTTTCACAGCTTCAAGGGACAGTAGACCTGAGTAATTGATATAAATTTCAGCTTCATACCTCCACGCGTTCCTGAGAAAAAGGGTCTTGACAGACGGACGGACAGACGGACAACAAAGTGATCCTATAAGGGTTCCGTTTTTTCCTTTTGAGGTACGGAACCCTAAAAACACTGGCTTCATGGTCGACCGTTCCATCACGTAGGTACTTATAACCAAATATTTTTTAAATTTTGCGCAGTTAGTGTTGCATAGACAACATAGTCACTTGAAATTTAAAGTTGGATATGTTTATTATTAAAAATAAATGCATAAGGTTACTGCGCATTTTGAAATCGAGTTTTGGTAGTTATCTACGCTTTTTAATATTTCCTGATTTAGAAAAAAAGAGGTCGAGGTCGTGGAGGACTTCTTAACGATTTAATTACGGTATTTTTTGGTAGCTGTTCATCATTTAATTTAATTTGAAAAGGTTAAAATATTGTTTAGCAAACGTTATACAGTCACCCATAATATTAAAATTTCTATTTGAAACAAAAGTGTAAAATAAAAACTAATTCAAACTATAAAACTTTTTAGGCTCGAGGCCCGAACGAAGAGTTACAAGCGTAGGTATGACAAAATAGGTGCATCTTCTTACAAGAAAAAAAGAACCAGAAACCCGACACATACGAGTAGGTATAGGTACTACATCCTTCATAACAACCAACCTTCACAGAAAAATATACAACAACATTTAAAAACACATTTTTCTTCATAAAGAACCTAACAATTCCATAGATAATTCAAAGCTGCATGCTACCAGGAAAAACAAAGGTTCCACTTAACATTCCTGCTCCGTAATCGTAAAGCAATAACATTGTTATTCAGCACTCCGAATGACCTTTAACTCGATTCACAAGTCGAAGCGATCACGATGAGCATACATTCATGAGGGTAACGTAAAACTTGATGTTTACAAATACTATACTTGTTGCGTTGCTATGCATGATGCATGTTAAGGCGTGGCGCCATTTGACAGTAGATTCGCCAATTGCGGCGTTTTGGCGCGTATCAGTAAGTAGTTTGTAAGGGTTTTGTATGCGAATGGAATTTTGGGTGTTGTAAATAATTGAGCATAGGGTCGTGAACACATTTTAGGATCTGCGTAGGCTCAAATTTTGGGCCAATTTTTTTGGGCAATAGCGTTTTTAATCTGTCAAACTGCTCTTTTAAAAAACTCTTTTGTATTTTTTTGTAACACAGATTAAATTTTTTCCTCAATTGCCTTTTATAACAAGGAAGCTAGCCTACGAAACCCAACCCATGCTTTGTCATATTATGAGGTACTGTAAGCACATTACATTGGGTAACTAAGATGGGCTTAGATTACCTACCTAACATAGGTACAACACACACATAAACATAGATAAAGCAATTACTGATAAACAAATCAGAAAAGCATTCTGTGAAGTAAACTCTACTCTGTATGGTTTCCGGAGAGGAAAATGACAATAACACCGCTGTTTCTAAGATCTGTCGTCAAATCTATCGTAAGGTGAATAGTTGATTTTATTTATCATTGGTCACGGAGCTTACACGATTGGCTTACAACAACCAAACATTTAAGCTCCAGACAAGCGAATTTAAAAAAGGTTTTAGGAACCCGGCTCGCCGTGAGCTGTCAATAATATCAATTCTTAGCATCAGATGGAATGACAGGTCACATCAATCTCAATTAATTTAAGTTTTCACGGCGATATTTTTACGGAACAGACCACAGCAGCTTACTTCATACTCACTTCACCTAAGTTTCAACGATGAGATTTTTACAGAATGGACCAGTTACAGAAAAGACTGGCCACAAATTAACATGATCCTCCTTCCCTTATGCTAATAAAATTTATATACCTATCTCTACCGGCCTACTTAACTACGTAAAATAATGTTATTTTTATTATTTCATTACACGAAAGACCGGATTCCTTGACAAAAGCCCCGTTCACCATGATCCAAGCAATCTTCGCACCTTTTTCGGCCACACAAGGGCGACCAGGTGGTTTTATAGATTTAATTGAAACAACATTGTAGGCACCTACCGTGTTATCGGGTCATGAGACCAATCAAGTTGTAATCACAATGGTTTCCGTGTTTGTTTTTTCGTAGCACGGTATTGTTATTGATACAGCCTTTAGTTTTTTAAGAACTGATGATTAAAATCTGGTTTAATTTTAGTTTTCCTATACCTACCTATCATTAGGACATTATCTTGCAGTGGTTATTATTTAAGAGGATAATGAATTGATGATGGTTTAAAATAGTCACTAATAGCAAAGCGTTTCCGTCCGTTTTTATATATGAGTTTGAAAGATATAATAATGTAGTCGTTTAAATATTTGTCGTTAAAATTAATCAAACACGACTTCACGAGCTAGAACAAAAAAATAACAATAAGGTACAGCCATATTCATTTGACACAAAACAAAGATTAATGGTTAGTCCGTAACTTAGTGAACGCGTACATAAGCTAGTTCGTATTATAATCGTCTACTTATGCTCGTTTCCTATAAATAAATACGAAATCGTTTTGCTTACCAATGTTATAATATTTTTTATTGCCAAACTGGTAAATAGATTCGTAAGCTAATTTTACCTGTGAAAACTACTTCCATATGGGAGGGTCTACTATGCAAAGCTATGAGGTCTGTGGTTCATTATTGGTAAAGATACAAGAGTCTTAATTATTGTAACCAATAACGGTCCGTAAATTTTAGGAATCGCTCATTAGCAATACCTAAA
The DNA here is from genome assembly GCA_927399505.1 of Luperina testacea. Classification (NCBI taxonomy): domain Eukaryota; kingdom Metazoa; phylum Arthropoda; class Insecta; order Lepidoptera; family Noctuidae; genus Luperina; species Luperina testacea. The sequence continues at coordinate 2,355,451 of OV656770.1, read as the reverse complement.
TACAAAGGAGGTACCAACATAATAATAATTCTTCACAAGATCCGTGCTCCGTGCGTGATCCGTGGATCACAAAATCCTTAGCTAAAAGTGCTAATTATTCAAAATTGCTGTTTCGCTTGTAACCAATCATGGTCTGGTAGTACCTAATGATATTGGATGGTCCATAATATTCACCAGGGGATAAGATGTCGTGTCTATAATTACGTCTTGTTGAGAAAGATGTTGATTAAAAATTATTTTATTTTTGGTTGAAGTCTCAGCCAGTACCAATTATGATCATTACGAAGTTAACTATTATGTTATTTACATTTATATATAAGTAGGTATGTATGTCAGTAGGAATTCGACGATCGCCAGTAAACACTATGGTACCTACTACTTACTAGTAGTATCATAACCCGGTGACCATTAAGTTCGAATACCACTGAGGAACGAGTTATTGTAATCTGCCCTATTATCAAGTTAACTATAATTATGCTAATTAACTTATATACTCTACTGGATTGACGACTAACAAAATTACTACAACAGATGGCAGTTATAAAAAAATAAGATACTTAGAATATCTTGTCTCTGGATATTTCAAAGACAACAAGCTTTATAGCAAGAACTAGCATAAATTCTAAGAAAAATATGATGATAAAATATTACGAACAGAGATTCTCAAGTAGGTAAAAAAAAGCGATAGCTTTGCCGCCAATTTACATAATTATTACGACATCCACGTGAACTATGAGAAAACTTTCATGTTAAACCAAGCTCTAAAAGTGCTCTTCAAACAACGCATTTTTCGCGCAATCAGCAAAGGACACATAAAGCAATCTTTACATTTCTTTCATAACCTACATTACCACTAAACCACCATTAAACACGGAAATACAAATAAACCCAACCCGAATTGCGAGTAAATAATTCTTAATTGTTGTTTACCTTCCATAAATAAGCCTACCGAGTTTAATATTGGAATATTAAATCTTCACTCACGATAAAATATTCCAAGGGCACTTAACGAGTATAGTCGCAATTACAAGAGCATTTTATAATAATCTGTGCCGAGATGATCAGTGGTTGATCACCTTGAGTGATTCTGTAGTGTAATTGTGATTATGTTACGAATGTTGAGCATCCCACCTGTACGCCTACGATTCGTTTAAATTATTTGGTCGTTAGGACAAGGTTTGTTTGAAGAGTTAAGTCAGTTAATTGTAAGGATTTGGCATGCTGAAATACATAGATACTAATCTAAAATTGCAGAACACTGAAATTCTGTAAATCTTAGACAGAGAAACTGATGACATGAAACCCCAGTGTAGTTAACAAAAAGGTTAAAGACGATTTGACACCAGAGTAGGTTAGATAATCATGAAAAGTTGGGTCGTTAAAGTATTAGGTAGGTATATATAGTTGGTCAACTAATGACCAAACAAGGCAAACAGGTCGGTATACGACCCAGAGCAATACCCATTGATAAAATGTTGTTGTATAGATACTTCTTACAGGTCTGTGGCGCTTTAGAGAGATTATATAATGTAAAAAAAAATAGAGATTCATAGGTTGTATCAAATCAACTCTATCAGGAAATCCTCTTCAAGCAAAATTCCAACAAAACATGTAGAATTATAATTACCTACATAAAACCTTATTCCTACAACTCTAGAACCAGTTTTTAATAAAAACATCATTAAAATATTCAACATTTTTGCCTCCATTCTTTTTTATTTCGCGATATAAGTACCTCAATGGGGCTGTCAAGATTTAAGGTTAAGATCATATTAGAGCAATAAGCGTTTTTTGCAATCATTTTAAATATAATATGTGACATGATTACCACTATTAAAATGTGTTGAAACTCATGTGCAATGATTCTGAAATCACAAAACTTGTGAAGTAAAAAAGTTAAATGGCCTGGCCGTTAATCTAGAAACGACTGTGTCGTTTGCTGATGCACGTTTTTACTGCTACTTTGAAATATTAACCTAGAAAATACATAGTTTCTATACGTAACAAAATATTAAACTACAAATAAATAAAACAAAGTTACACCATTTATAACTCAAGAACGGCTGGACCGATTTTTATGATCTTTTTGATTTGTTGGATTTGTCTCCGCTCCGAATAGCAAAATAACTATTAAAACATGGAAAAAAGGCAGAGGAAAAAAAGAATATTGTAATTCATTTTCTCATACCACCTACATTTAGGCGGTAAGAAGTTCGCCGAGTCAGCTAGTTATAATATCTAAAGCCAGCAATTTATAAAATTCAGAAGAGGTCGTATCAAAAAGGCTCAATACACCAGCCGATCTATTCTATAAAATTCTCAAAGTGAAAACATAGCTGGACTGAGCTGTACTTCCACCTGATGCTAGGAATTGGCACTATTGACAGCTCACTTCATCTAAGTTTATACGATACGTTTTTTTTTCAAAATAGATCAGCAAGAATGTTGATTACCCAAAAAACAAAAAGTTCACGTGAGCTGAATATGACAACACTTATATCATCACAAAAATATTTACGTGGTGCATTCATGCTGCATTTATATTAAATGAGTCAGCAAGAAAATGCTAATTAAATAAGGTGCGCCAATGACGAACAGCATAAGACCTTACGATTAAAATTACTGGCGATATGAATCAATTGAGACAAGTACTGTACATAAACATGCTTCATCATTGTCACGCCCAAGAACTTTCGGAACTGCTACCCGTGTTACCTGTGGTCTACTAAAGTGTGATTTTCTTTACAATACCAGCCTATTATTGTCCCACTGCAGAGCAAAAGCCTCTTATTATAATAGAGAAGGTATGAGCATTGTTTACCACGGTTGCTCAAGACGGGTTGGCGATTTCAGATTTATATTAACTATAAAGAGAGAGAGAGAAAAGAGAGAGAGAGTATTCTATTCTATAAGTCCAGGTTTCCCCACGATGTTTTCTTTCGATGTCAGTAATGTCTAGGATAAACTCATAAAGTACTAAACATATAAATTACAAAAGTCACATTGGTTGGCCCGGATTTGATCCCACAACCTCGTGTAGTTTAATAAACAAAGAGACTGGCATAAGACACTAGATTTTGAGAAAATACGAATTAGATTTTTATGTAATTTACATATATTGTTTACGTTTCTTAATAACATAAATAAAGAGATTTACGAGGTACTGGCTTTACGCTGAATATCTGTATTATATACGTATATGTAGCCATAAGTCAACTGACATTAATTAAGAGAAATTGAGAATTAAACGGGTTATTGAATTATTATTTTACAAGTTTGAGAGGAATCATAACAAATGAATAGGTACTCAAATATTACTCCTTCGACTAATGTAGTATACGTTTCTACTGTATCTACTATTAATGGTTCTCTATCTTTGCTTATAGGATAAAGCAAAAAAGCTCTATGAAAAATGTAACGCAAAAGTTATTTATTAATAAGTAAACAATCAATGAGCGTAGCGTAGCGAGTATGACGGGTTGCGCGCTACATATTATCCGAACTCTGTCCGTCCGAATTTAGATTATACCCAATTCGGATTGAACTCGGATTCGGATCGGATGCAGTGCAGAACGACTCCGACGATTGCGTTCAAACATCAAATACAAAACAAAAAAAAATCAAAGTTCGAATTTCAATCTATAAATAAAAATACAATGACAGATCTTGCCGCTCCGCTCGTCTCGTCACAAACCTCTAGCCGTCACGCTCAGTTTGCGCGGCAACCGACCGTGTCTCACCACAGACAAGAAAACCCTGATATTGTCTGAATATGTTTAATTAATAACAGATTTTACCTAATGATTAAATCATATCGCGCTAATTGGCGATATAAATGAATTTAAAAATATGTTTATGATTCGATTCATGAACATAGTCAGCAGCGAGGCGCGCACTTGCGATTTCTTTTTTCTTTTAGCTGTGGAGGTTGTAGTATGCAGCCTTGTCAGTTGTGAAAAGTTTATGTAACAATATTAACTTTCTTCCGACTATCTACATTTTATTTACATTTGTGAAGTTTTGTTTAAATATCACTCTGGTAAAAAATTATAACAAATTTAAATTGTACCTTCCTAATGTGTAAAATATGATAATTATAATTAAAATAGTAGAGTAATCAAAACGCCACCTAAATTACAGAAAAAAAGAATTAAAGCACGAGAAAAGAAAGAACGTCGTATTATAAAATCCGCGACCATAAAACGGAATATTATGAAGAGCAGCTACGAACGTTGATTTAAAATTTAAATGAGATAAATATTCTTTACGTAATAAGTAATTTTTTACCCAAACTAGTTTTTGACTGGTTTTCACTGACTGGAGAAAAAAATAGCTGTCTGTTGTCCAAAATAATATTCGGCACATGTTGATATGATGCCACATAGGTCACGAGACACGCTATTTAATAGAGAAATCCTGGAATTAGGTACATAATGATAGCCTATTCAAGCTTCCTGAATAGATCTCAAGTGGTCCCAGAGACACAGAAACTCAAACGAAACCCATTTAAATTCATAGTATGCCTCAAACTCAAAATTATTTGAAGCTACGTGCTGAAAATCATGCTGACCAAAGTTATGGATAGAAATCTATGGAATTTTCCTAAGTTTTTAATTAAAAAATCGAAGCCCATAAAACCTTTATTTAGTTACAACTACTAAATCTGTCCTACGTTATGGTAATAAAATTACATAACACATTAGAATTTTAAATTATGGTGATTTAGCATATTTTAAAATACCTATTGGATTTCAAGTTTCAACACGTGATTTGTGAGAATTAAAAAACAAGTTTACCATTTAAATCGATTTGTCTTTCGATTATATTTCGATGGGATCACGACCACATCTTTTAACATGGCTCTAAGCACCTATAATAAAACTAACCTTCCTGCGAATCTGAAAATACGTAATCTTTGCCAAAACAGAAAATTAACTAAAATTAACTAACTTCAGAATTCAAATGTCAACAAAATTAGAATTGACCGATTTTGGTATTCTGTGAAAATTTTCTCACAAACGGATAGTAGATAGTAGTAAGTACTCTTAGAAAGGAATTTATTAAAAAAATCAGGTAGGTAGGTAAATAATTATATTTTCAATTAACAAAATTATACAATACAATTTAATTGCCATATAAAGGATGTTATTAGAGTAGAATATTCTTTATTATGTAAGTACACCATAAATATTACAGAATATAAATGTAGGAATGTAATCGGGTACCTAATAAGTACAAAAAATATTAATGAATCATCATTAACATTTTACTACACTCATTATTAAAGCTGGTAAAACAACGCTATTTTTACTCGCTCTAATTTAATATTTGGCAATAGCGGACACAAATTTGCGAGTCATATCATATTGCTAAAGTTTCATTATTCTAAACATTAAACTCCGGATGTAAGTAATTTAATCCAAACCTGAACAAATAGTAGGCGGTAATGTGGGTCACAATTTTTTCGATTCAGTTATTTCGACCGCAAAGAAAACCGCAAGGTATCTTGTATTACCTACAAGTTCTATGCGTAGAAATAATCCCTAGACCACAATCAAACGTTACCTTCAATGTAATTCGCGCCATTACAACTTAACAACACTAAGTTTACCGACCATAGACAAACCATGACTAATTTCTTATACAAAAACAGTGTGGAAATTGCTTATAGTTCTAGAAAAAAATGTCTATCCTTATTTTTTCATTCGGTTTATTAAAATCAAAAATATTTTTTTTTTTACATTAATGTAAATCAAATTCTTGTCTAATGGTTTTTACAAATGCTGTGTTTATAATTGCGAAACAACATTTAAGTATCAAATTACCTAGGTACCGTTATATTATTTGTTCTTGTGTTCTTTGCAAAACACAACTTTGAACTTTCTAACTACTTATTAATAACATTTAATTTTGATAGACCTGTCAATTTCCAATAAAGCTTTCATTCAAGTTGGTTAATACAATTTATTATCTAAGATGCCTTCGCTTGTATAAATATTGTGCAATGCAAAGTTCAAGCTAGACTTTTGCATAATGTTCACACATTTTTTTTTTATTTATTTTTTTTTTTTTTAAAAAACGTTGCCCCACACTAGGAATTACTCCTGTATCGTGGGTGCGTTTACAAACATTTAAATTCACATACACAAACAGCCAGACCCGGAACAACTACCTGTAGGCAATACAAATATTTGTTCCGTGCGGGAATCGAACCCGCGACACGCAGCGCAGCAGTCGATCGCTCAGCCACTGTGCCAACCGTGTCGTCAATTGATAACTAAAAGGATATTGTGACGACCTTACAAATAAGAATACAAACAACGCTATAGTACGGTTTACGTACTCGTAGTAACTCCATTTAGCAATAAACAACATTCCATTCAGGTCGAGTCTCAGACACAACTCAATGCAAGAAACCCATATTATAAATAAATAAAATAAAACTTTACTAACCTTTTTTTTTTCTACAGGCTCCAAAGCGCAGTTTCCTTCGCCGTACAAAAGCGACCGCGCCACCAGACACAACGGAGACGGAATCCGCCACAGATAAGACAGAAACCACCACAAACAAGTTCACTAGACGCGGGAACTCCAAATTTAAATCGCGAAAAGAGGCTGAACTCGAGAAAAAAGGTGCGACTGCGAAAAACGAGGTTGAAAATGCTTCGCGTCGGCCATCTTTCAACGGCGGTGCGCGGCGTAGTGAGCGCCCGACTCGCAAGTTTGTTCGCGTGCGGCCTGGGGGGGCAAACGGTGAGTCCGGTTTTGCTCTAAGCTATTTGTGTTTATTTTCTGTAGATTCTATCACAGTTTCCATTGAAAGCCGAAGGGAAATTTGCGGTGAAGCAGATTGCTAGTTTACCTACAGAGTGATTTGACATTGCTACTATACTTTCTAAAACATTATAAGGGTTAGTTCGCACTTCATTTACACAATCAACTTTTAATATTTCGCATTAGTGTAGACAATTTCCTCGCAACTTTTCTTTCAGATAATTAATGGCAAAACAAAAAAAAAACCTTATTTCACCTTATACCCTAGACTTGTTATGAAAATTCTATAAAATAAGCATGTTTACTAACTAATCATCTTGTAAAAATATACTGTTTTACGTCAAATCATGTTAAAACAATCGGAACTTTTCCACCGAAGCCCTTAGTCATAGAGTGCAAATCGAAGGTCGCTGCGATTTACTATCGTCACGATTTCATGGTGTACCTAATGATAGCTGTAAGTGCTAACTGTATACAGACTTTAGAAGGGAAGACGTGGAACGTGATCCACTAATGTAGGAGTAGGTCGTGAAAAACACTGGACTCTAATCTCTCTGGTCTTGGGATTTTGGACCATTTTCCAGAGATTTTTCAGAGTCTTTGTTACTTCACGTTTTATTTGAGAAAGAGATAATTACGATGATCTTATCTTAGACATCATCATCTGCCTAGCCTTTTCCTAACTATGTTGGGGTCGGCTTCCAGTCTAACCAGATGCAGCTGAATACCAGTATTTTACATGACGCGACTGCTTATCTGACCTTCACAACCCAGTTGCTGGGTAAGACTGGTTTTCTGAATTTTGGATTTCTGACGACCCGTAACGACTGCCAAAGATCCACGATTGACAGCCGGGACCAACGGTTTAACCTGTTTCCGAGGCACGGAGGGATCTTGATATGTAAAAATGGTCACCCATCCATAGACCAACCGCGGCAAGCGTAGCTTAACCTGATCGATCGACCCGCGCAGCTGTTATTGCTTAGCCACAAGCCCCATCTCATCTTAGACAGACGTATATAAAGTAAGTACAGCAGAAAAAGCCGCTTAGAATCAGGCTATTACCAATGAATACCTACATTATTTCTAAGATTTATATTGTATTTTCTATTTATTAATAAATTTTTATTTATTTATTAAAAAGTCAGTCTCTTAGAAAAATAGTTTGAAAGTACAAGACCAGCAGCTATTTATAATCATACAAAATGAGATAGCCTTATCCTGGTACTAACACAACACAGAATGGCAACAGATGTGAATTCTCGGAGGCCATAACGTGTAGTCAGTGGGCGGCAGTATTTAAGGTCCATAGTCCATAATCATCATAATCCTATGTACAGATGCCAGCACATCCAGCTACCCGAAACTGTCAAATTTTCCCAATCAACCTTGAACCTTATGCTGTAGCAATAAAGTTTAAAATCTATTAAAGAAATTTGACAGATTGTAGAAACTTGATGTGCTGGCGTCAGTACTTATACATTGTAGGTACTCATGGAACGCCCACTATCAGCAGTAACAATAAGGTGTCTGATTTGTTGGGTGTTGCCAACTATTGACATTCACATCACATCAAGAGCTGTCTGATCTCCGAAAACATACGCGTCGCATTGGGAACCTCCTCCTTGAGATTTTTTTTTGGTTGATGTCTATCTGCTTACTGAGTATCAAGTATATTGAACAGCGTCATCCATTGCGTAAATTTTATCCACATCACGCTGGATCCCCAAAAGCACCCCGGTTTGATGATTTCTCTAAGTAAGTATGAGATATTTTATTTGGTCCTTACCTTCAGCAACACAAAAAAGCAATAGTATTACCTACTTGAATAACAAAATTAGTAGGTACTTCACTCGAATTGTAATTCAAGCATCTACGCCTAAAAACAAGCCTAACAAAAAACTAATCTCTATACTGAATTCGCTCCTAAATTTCCAATATAATAAACATAACGATAGATATATCGATAGAGAGAGGTGATTTAATTGTGGGTAAAACTGATAAGTTTTACCCACAATTAAATCACCTCTCTCTCACCTTTGACCAGCCTTACATAAGCTGACACAATAGAGCATGACCCTCACTGAGAGCAAGAGAAATCGAAAACTCTCACTAGATGAAAGTCATGTTCCATTATGTAGCTAGGGAGATTGTTTTTGTTTGAACTTCAATGTTCAATATCACTGTCGAAACCCTTAGATTCTAATACTATATCAATCTGTAGTTAAACGTGATTCTATGGAATTTAAACCATTTTCTCTTTATTCATCTCCTTCTTAATACCCTATAACAGGGTAAAGCCTTCTCAACAGAGTTGACACAGAATTGATTGGGATTGATTTCCGACCATCCAACTATCTTTTTTTAATTGTTAGTACCTACATTTTTGGTGAGTTTTCTCGATATTATTCTGATTAGAGCCTTTCTAAAGATGATGGAAATTTTTCCCAAAATCATTAGCAACTGGAGATTTTCAACACTAAATAAAATATTGCCAGTAATGCAATTCGTTTATCATAAATTTGAGCAGTAGATAACTCACAAGTTCACGACCTCTCGATCGTCATAAACTTTCTAGAACTTGCTTTACTACAAGTTACGCACCTACTTCTTTAGCATAGCAGGAAAACTTATAAACAAAGTTAATAGCAAATCTAGAATACATCGTACGAAGCTGTCCTTGATGTGCCTTGAATTAATTCATTAAATCATCAGATAAAATGACCAAAATTAATATATTTGTTTTTTAATAAATTCGATCATAACAAACCGTATGACATCATCGACCTCAAAATAAAACGCAGTAAAAGATATATTTCAAAACAAAATAATCAAAAAGATGAAAATACGAGAATTAAAAAGATAAATGGCGATAGGGGTCGACCCTATCGCCATTTATCTTTTTAATTCTTCCATTAAAGGTAAAACGTCCATCTTGGGGTCGACCCCAAGATTGACCTTTAATGGAAATCTGTAGGCGTGAAATGTAATCTTACATATTATCTCTATCCGTGACCATTTATCAGATGCAACCAAGAAGGATTGCTAAATCTATTTCCTCAATTAAATAAATTATAGAATTATTAAACGCATATCGGATAAAGATATATTAAATAGAATAAAATAAAAATCGAATTTCTCTGTTTTCCAATCGACTCTAAGTCCGCTATCATCAGAGAACCGTTGAATAATTTTGAAATAAGAAAACTGCAAACTAAGACAGTCCTAACATCAAATTACAAACCAACCCATTCAGCCAGTTCTAAGAAATGAAATAAACTAAGGGCAGATTTTTAAATAGTCAGATAACTTTTACCTAAAGAGTAAATAATATGACAGTTTGACATATTTTGTATACAAAAGCTGACAAACGACAATATTTACTCTTCAGATAAGGGATATCCGACTGTTGAAAAATCAGCCCTAAAACAAGTGACCTGCCTAGAGCTCCGGCGTAGATCCAATTACCTAAAACAATTATGGACGTCTAATGAGTCAATATTTTTTCATAAAAAGAAAATTCTACCAACTTTTAAATAGGCAGCCCTAACATCGAATAACAAACCAGCCCATTCAGCCAATACTAGGAACTAAAATAAACTCAAACAAGTACAGCCTAGAGCTCCGACCTAGACATTCCGGGGACGTTGTCCTCACTAGCCAGTGCCGCACAGACCTCCACGGAGGTCGGTCGCCTTTACAGATGCCAAATAAATGCTAAAATTATCATTAAACTATGTATAGTAAATCGCAGTGATGTCAGACTTGTAGAGATATGCTGCTTTACATATTTATTGGCTAGAATGTTGAAATGAAATGGTCTGGAGCCATGGTTGTTAAAACTTGCCCGCGTAAATGATCGGATAAATTGTTTTGTTTGCCCCGTAGTTGTAAAACAAGTAATTCTTAGGTACTTCTTACAATTTTACTATTTAAACTAACACCATTTTTTCCACCAATTTTATACGCTACGCATCAAAATAACAACCAGTCCCCAGTCCCCAAGTATTTATTCTAGATTAGACGAAAGAACTAGCATATTTTATACGACCAAGATTATGTCTGGACTTTAAAAGAGACTGACACCTCTTGAATTTGTTTCGGCCTTTCTTTTCAGGGTAGTCAGATAGGAAACGCCGACCTCATCAAGCTTATTTTTTTTTATAATATGACGTGTAAAAGTTATTCCGATATCTTATTTACTGAATAAACGATTCTTTGTAAAAAATAGGCACATTTTGCCGCTTCGTAGGTATCAATACGCGAATCCAACCAGTACAAAAATACCTGCAGCTCACCAACACTATTAATCACAAATAATCATTCAATAAATATTCAAATTGGTTTAATAGTTCAGTGTGAAACAGTAACTGGCACACCGGTAGCGGCGCGTAACTAAATGACGTTACAAGTCCAAGATCACGCAATGCTCTGAGGAAAACTTGGATGTAAGAAGAAAATTCTTCGTAAAATATATTGCTGTTAATATTGAACGGGTTTTTGCTGTCAATGAAAAGTAAATTATAGTAGAAAATTGTTTTATTTAGTAGTGGATGGTGGATGGAATGTCTCATCTTATTAATGAAAGATCTGGCAGTGCCAGATGTGGTGTAAACTGTAGAGCAATGTAGTGATAAATATTGAAACTGTTCTAGCGGTTGTCAGTCCCTGACCAATAATGATTTGCTTCTTTCTTGTATACCATGTTACCCGACTAGCCTCTTTCTGGATGGTTTGAAAGTCTGGAATAGGATTGCCGCTGGAAAAGATGAAGATATAGCGACTGCCATCCAAAATAATGATATTAAGGCGCATCAAAAGATGGAATGCCGATTGTCGAGTACAAAATACTTAGTTCAAAAAAAGCTAAACGTATTGTGTTATGTCTTAATTACCTATGTTGTGAATGAAACTCATTCAGACCGTATTAACTGCATGATTGGATATCTGCGATGCAAATCTACAAATAATGATGATAATATCCTGCGGCCTTGTATCTTTCTCCACATCTTTGCGTTTCCTGTCACGAGTTTTCTCTTTGCATAAAAGAACGAGTTTTGCTCACATCACCTTATCCGAACATAAATCTAGTTGAACACGAAGGTACTTTCATCAGAAATCTCGCTTTGATACACTGAATATTTTATAGGCTGTCTGGCACTATGAAAAGTTAGCGAGTTTAAACCACGCAAAATCACTTTGCTATCAGAAAAACCTAGTAAAACTTCGTCAGATCTATCCGTTATGACAAGAAGTCACTCCTCTTCCCGACGCTTGCATTATATATATTATCTATGTGCGTTTATGATCAGAACAGATCATAAACGCACATAGATAATTTAATCAATTTACTAACCACCAGTTTACCTACACCCGCTAAACTCACTAATTTCGGAAAATCATACATGACAGGCAGGAAACCCCTCTACAGCCTGTAACTCTTCCATATTTTTTTTAGCCTATACTGTCCTACTGCTTGCAAAACCCCCAAGTCCCCCAGGGAACTCCCTACCCGCGCCAACTCAAACCAGCCCTCGCGGTACGCGTCCAGGTCATCTCGCCACCCTCTTTCTGGGTCGACCTCGTCGGCGCGGCGGCGCCGTCCATCTTCAGGCACCCATAAATTGTGTGGAAACTTTTGCCCAGCGGTCATCCAGCATGCGGCTGATGTGACTCGCCCAATCCTACTTGAGCCTGGCAGCCTTCTTGCCTACGTCTATTATACCCGTTTTGGAACGCAGCATAGTGTTCCGAATTTTGGCAAACGCCAAGGCGGAACTTTTGCGACTCGGTGAGCGACCAGGCTCTCTTCCATATAAGGAATTATATTCCAAATTGCACGTTTCATCTTAAATCTACGGCTTCGACGGAACGATTGGCGCAGTGGTTAAGCGATTGACTGCTGCACTGCGTGTTGCGGGTTTGATTCCCGCACGGAACAAATATTTGTATGACCTACAAGTAGTTGTTCTGGGTTTAGCTGTTTACTGTATGCGAGTTTAAATATTTGTAGGTATAGGTACGTTGTCCCCCCATCAGTCACGGCACTGTTTCATATGTAAATACTATAAGATTCCAACTGATGTAATCTCCTGATCTTTCGTCACCCACGTGGCGGTGTCACGCTTAAAACAATAAAGCGTAAATACATAAGGTGATGTCACACTGAGGTTCCCATCGCACTTTCCACCTAACAATGGGTGCCTCGTTATGTAAGCCGCCTAATGATGCGCCCGCGCCGGCTCTGTGTGTTGACCCAGAACTTTCTCCTGTTAAAACAATAATAGGACTTGCGGACTGTGACGCTTTTGGTACTCCTGAAATATGGCGCGATCGACATGTTGCAGCGCTAGAGAGTGTTGACTAAGTGAGATCCTAAATTGAGCACCAAATCAAGAACCATAATTTCTGTTTAATAATAACGTAAATTAGTTTCAAATCGGCACGATATAAAAGAATATTATTACCAGTCAGCTAAATTGGTAGTGCTGTAGATGGCCCGTTCGGTAGACACAAGGGCTTTCAAGGCACATCAAACGTTTCTGATACCAGCCGATCGATTCTGTAAAAATCTCACCGTGAAAACTTAGGTGAAGTGAGCTTGTTTTTGCTAGAAATTGACACTATTGACAGCTCACTCCACGCTCACTTCACCTAAGTTTTCACGGTGAGATTTTTAGAGAATCGCACCGCAGTAGTAGATCTGTACTATTTTGATTTATGAGGCTTTAGGGAGTTCGCATTAGTAAGATTGGGAACTGCCGATGAAATCAGTATTTCAAGGACTATTCCCAAAATATTGAGTTGACGACCTGCAAAGTTACCAGTCTGAAAATACTTCTCCCTCGAATCCACGTAATCCACGGAATCTTGTCCAAAATACAGCTGTTTTACCGCATGTACATTGAAATAATGATGGCTGGTGAAAACGATCAGTTGCATCCATTGTTTGGCAACGATTTGACCGTGAACGTTTTAACATCTGCCTGCTAAGTTGACCAGGTCGAAATGATTTGTTCGACCCATCTGAAATAGCTAGTTTTGATTACAAAGCCGGTTGAATGATGTATTTATTTAGCAAGTTTGGCAGGGTCAAATTAATTACGATCTTTTGTAGCAATGACCGCGAGTTAAAAATGTTCTTCTATATCTACATATTTTGTGATTCTTTGTAAAGCCATAGTAGCGTTGTGTGTGTGTTTATCACATCACACTTATATATTATAAAGGCGAAAGTTTGTGAGTGTGTGTGTGTTTATATGTTTGTTACTTCTTCACGCTCAAACGGCTGGACCAATTTTGATAAAATTTTGTATGGAGGTAGCTGATACCCTGGATTAACATATAGGGTACTGTTTATCCTGATATTCCCACGGGATCGCCGCTTATGCGGGTGAAACCGCGGGGTGCGGCTATGTAAGATTATAATGATTATTGCGTATTACAGGCTTAATAAACACAAATCATGCGCATTATTGTCTTATCTACTGTTTTTGTGTTTTCCATTCATGTAGTATTTGAGTAATTTTCTCATACTTTCAACTTTTTTGTATTTTGCATCCTTATTTCATTCATGAGGAACACCGGCCATAGTCCTTAAAGGCTCCTTCAAAAAGGCATGACACGCGATAAAATCGCGTGCGACACAAAGGCACCGCAAGTCGCGCAACGAGCGGTGCCTTTGGGTCGCGCGCGATTCGCGTCGCGCGTCGCGCCTGTTTGCAGAAGCCTTAATACGGTTCTCCTCAATATCCTTCCATTATGTGAGATTACGATTCACATAAATAATGTCATTATCCAGGTCTCATGCCTGTCGCAATACCAATCAATACAGCTCCATTTACATTGTATACCATCTCATTAACAAACAAAAATAATCTGCCTAGCCTTTTCCCAACTATGTTGGGATCAACTTCCAGTCTCACCCGATGCAGCTGAGTACCAGTATTTTATATGAAGCCTATTTGACAAGTTACTGGATGATACGATACCCCTTAGTAAGACTGGTTGTCAGACTTGGACTTCTGACGGCTCGTAACGACTGCCAAAGATCCACAAAGCACGTGCAGTCTTGATTTGTCTTGACACCCATCCACGGACCAACCGCGCTCGACCAATAGGCTGTTATTACTTAACCACAGTACGATCCCATTAACAGTTATCACAAAAATCATTTCCTTGCACAAGGGTGCTAACACAACACATTGATTGACACTTTCATACAAATTAATCATTGTTTGTATTTAACACTGCACAAGCAGTTATCTCTAGATCATTTCCATACATTCTGCCAAGGCCCCGTCAACACCGTGACACCATTCTGTCACAAGATGTCAGGATCATTGTCATGTATAGACATGCTCTTACTACCTGTTTGGTGATTGATTTAACTGTAGGCATTATATAGTATTAACTCATTTGTTTTGTGTTATTAGGCTTTACTAATAGGCTCGCCCCATTACATGGCCCTTTTTTTTTTTTTTTTTTTGAGGATGGGAAATCATCAAATGACTCCTCCCGCTCTGGGTGGAGCGGAAGGGAGTGTCAGACTCTTACTGACTAAAACCCACCCGTGTTCCTTCCTTAGCCCTTTATGTTCCGGGCCAGCGGTAACCCTTTCGGACAATCCCGCTGACCATTACATGGCCCTTAACTGAACTGGTGAAATGTGGGTGTACTATACCTACAGGGTGGTCGAAAAGTCGTGGATCAAACGAAATAGGCAGATAAAGAAGGTCATTTCCAACGCTTTTAAAGAGTAGTAGTTTATAGACCAAACCAAAAACAACAACTACGGCAACAACTCAACTACTAAAGCCTGATTTTACCAAAGTCAGATATTATCTCTTATCTGTGGAGTAAAATTGACGTCTTACAGTTCTAGTATGGAAAATCTGTCAAAAATTCAAAATTTATTCTCAGTAAACATTTGGTGGAATGCGCCCTAAGTATTAAATTCTCGTGAGATTAGAGCACATAATTAATTAAATAAGTAGACCTTATGAAACTGAGAGTGGTGCTACTCAGCCAAACTTAAGTATTTCAAAATATCTATAAGTAGCTTTTTGACCCTGAAGAATTGCGTGTAACGGAAACACACAACTTTGTCCAACACTATTGCCTAATATTTGATGTCTTTTAAGTCATATTCTCGTTTGCAGCCATTCGTGTCGCAACACTATAAACTGCTCAGTTCATCATATCGACGCTCGCGTGAGAGTAATCGTAGTAATTAACATTTCTTTAGAAGTTCCTATGCGCGACTGATCTATACGGAAATTAGGCATTGCATAACCGTGAGATTTATTGAGATATCGAGCTAGGTTTAAGTTTTGCGCGATGAAGCGTTAAAATTGGCTTTATACATAATGTATTTTAGCAACTAACTAGAGTATTTTTACTGAGTTTGATTAAGGACGAATTCCAGCAAACTTTTATACCAAGAATAAATCATAGCCTGATAATATTTTTTTATTTTTTGACAGTTTTTCCATACCATACTAGAACTGTCAGAAGTTAATTTTATTCCACGGATAAAATATAACTCTGGTAAAATTAGACCTTAGCCAAACAAAAACTTCTCTTAAAACACAATTTGCCACCAAAAGACAAAAAACTAATGTATGGTAAAGACGAATCAGGAACAACGTAAAAATTAAAAGCATCAATAAAATTCAATACAGCTTTAAAAATTCGAAAGTCAACCACTATAACCACAAAAACAAACATCAAAGAAGCCGGACAATCTATAACAATTATCTACAATTATGCACACTTCAAGACTGCAAAAAAACTCGAAAGAATCTACATAAAACAGCTCTATTCTTCTCGAAAATCTCAGCCTTATACAACCGCAATAAGTATACAGAAAACAACTAGGGATAACAATAGCAATTATCAACAGAGATGAGGTGAAAGCGACCGGTCAGGTGTAACCGTTGGCGATAGCAAATCACTTTCATTGGCGACACGTAATACTTGCGAGATTGATGTGAATGTGGCAGACGTCGTTGGGTGATTATGAAAGCATTATAATATAATGCTTTCATAATCACCCAACGACGTCTGCCACATTCACATCAATCTCAGATATACCCATAAACGAGAGCATTGGCGGGCCAGTGTTATCGGCCACGACTTTCGAGTCGTAGGTCGGGGGTTTGAACCCAGGCACCTGCCCGGTTTCAAACACACGTCCAACTAAGACTAAGACGACTAAGTAAACCACCTGGTTTACTTTGTGTAATTTATTTCATCATAGACCTCATCCATCGCTTTCCATCAGGCGTGATCGAGGTCAAGAGCAGGCCAATTCACCACCTTTTTAATTTTAATTTTAAATTTACCTCTGGTTTTTTTTTTGTTTAATCAAATGATGAAGGAAAACATCGTGAGGAAAGCGGCATGTCCTAGAACCAAAATTTCGAAGACATGTGACATCTACCAACCCGCACTTGGCCCGCGTGGTGGATTATGGCCCACTCCCTCTCCCGCCTGTGTCCCAGCAGTGGGAACGTTATAGACTGATTAATACTGATTATGTTATACAATGTTTGGATGATGATCGTCCTTTTAGTCTAATGGTCATGTCAGGCAGGTCAACTCTTCTTTTGTGGAATTTAGAGAGTCTTATTGCTATGGAAACTTAGAGGTGAAATCTACCCTATGCAATAGTGTATCTGTCAACGTAAGATTGTGAACACCGTTAAGTAGTTTATAATCTATCTCGCGAGATTGTAAACTGTCGATAAATTGTAAACTGCATACAATATTTATAACGTATTTTTCGATAGACTAATCGAGGACGGTTTTCAATTGTGCGGGTATTAAAATCGGACAGATTTTGAATCCTGTCGGTATATGTAGGTTCGTTCACAATTTGTCGGTTTGCCGTGGAGAAAGATGGATTATAATAAACTAACGATGTTCATAATCATACATATCTAAAAATTCTACAATATTGTTTCTATAATATAATGTTTGGACTTTAAAAGAGACCATGACCTCTGAGTTTGTTTCGGCATTTCTTCTCAGGGGTCAGTCAGCTAGCAAATGCCGACGCCATCTAGTTTTAAAATATTGACCAACAAAATATTGACGTGTAAAAGTGTCTCAAAAGATCTACTTACATAAATATACATAAATTTACAATTAAACATTTCAAAATTAATGTTACTTTCCGTGTCTGTCTACGTGATCGCGTTGTTATCCTTCTAAACAACGCCACCAATTTTGATGCGGTTTTCAACATCATTTAGAGAATTTACTCCGAAAGGTATATTCAATTTAAAGGTGTATTACATTCATATTAAAGAAATCTCGATATTTTGTCAAGTCGTGAAAACCGTGCGAGTCAGGGGCGAGCCGCAAGTTGGAAATCATTATCTGCCTAGCCTTTCCCCAACTATGATGAGGTCGGCTTCCAGTCTAACCGGATGCAGCTGAAATACCAGTATTTTACATGGAGGGACTGCCTAGCTGACCTCCACAACCCAGTTACTGGGTAATACGATACCCTTTTTGTAAGACTGGTTGTCAGACTTTCGGGCTTCTGACGACAAGGTAACGACTGTCAAAGATCCACGAATGACAGCCGAGACCAACGGCTTAACGTGCTTTCCGAGGCACGGAGGGGTCTCGTTAAGTAAATATGGTCACCCATCCACAGACCAACCGCGGCAAGCGTAGCTTAACCTGATCGATCAACCTGTGTATCATTATTTACGCGTAAATTACAGGCTGCAGCTGTGACGGGTTAAGAGAGTTTCTATGATGCATGAAAGGCTGTTTGTTGATCGAATTAGGTGCAAGCAATTATTTTTAGAATTTGAATTGTTAGTCTTTATGCACGATGCATAGCAAACCCATTTATTCTGAGTTTTTAAAGGAACGCGCTACCAAATCAAATGCTACGATTCGAAAATATCTCGACAATTTAATATCGAAACCGTAAAAAGTGCCCCCTTTATACCTCTGTGCCTCATCCACATCAGTCTTGTTTAGGTAGGGCTGCTCCATCAGCCGAATACCTTGGCTATTGGTTTTTTATGCCTTGTGCCACGAATGCACATGCTAGAGGCGCTTATTATTGAGATGATGAATTGTTTTAATTGTTTGCCATCGATAAGCTAAGAGGAACAAGATCATTAATTTTATATCCACCTATATGTAGATTTGTATCAACACCCATTACTCAGTTTTTGCAAACAATAATGATCAATGGCGCAAGATCATTACGAACACGACATCTACATCAAGGTTGCCCCTACGCATACAGCCTGCCAGTCTGTCGCGCAATCGTCCCATAGTTACAAAGGCGTGAGAAACTAGACTGAGTTCATTACACTCAACCCTAATTATAAGTATGTGCTCATGTGGGCTTTTAGAGGAATGCTACGTGCCTTTCATGTACCAGCCGTGCTATGGTGAAAATACTAATGTGCTTGCTAAAACCAGGACAATACTTTAAGGCGAGTGAAGTACTCATGAAAATTAACAACCTCTAATACGAGTATGAGACCAACCCTGAAATATGAATAAAACTATTAGCAGGGGCGCACCTATAGAAAATGACGCCTAGGGCACGCATCATAGTTGCGCCCCTTCGTAAATTATCATAATATGAAAAATCAGATACACTAAATGATAAATGTTTTCAATAATGATGTTTTCAAAATTAATTTTATTCGTCACTTTTAGCTCTACACTGAGCAAAGCTAGGTCGATAATTATAACCTTTCTTGACTCATTGTAGCCATCAAATACGAAAGTATTAATTTCAACTTAGGTACTAAAAAAGCGTTCACAAGTTCCGATGGATAGGTACTGCAATTGTAAGCAGAATTTGTGACTGATCAGGATCACGAAGTAAATTAAGAGTATGTAATGGTTTAATCTAGTGTATTTTCTTTTTTAATTTAATAATTGGCGATTTTGCGCCCCCCTTCAATAGGCGCCGCGGGGCTCGTACCTTACTTGCCCTACTACCCTAGTTACGCCTCTGACTATTAGCTGTTCTATACATTTTGATCGTTGTTAGTATTTCACTTTTGTTTTAAACAGCTAAATTCTTTTTCATATTTCAAAGATGGTCCCATTGTAAAAGTTGTTTATTTTTATGAGTACTACGAGTACTATGGCCCTCGTTTAACCAAACATAAGTAATGTACAAGCCAGTCAGCAAATTGGTAGAAAGGTTGACTGCCCAGGTTTTGCTGGAAATGTATGCAAGTATTGTCTGTAAAAGCACCCCCGACACATAATATGCCACCTAGAATGTCTTCGCATCTGATGTATGTAGAAGGCGCGTTGACGCCGCGTAGACGCTACGCTGGCGGGCGACGTGTAGACGTGATAGTACGGCGACGTACGTCACGTCGACGCTGCGTTAGCGTTACGTTTGCGTTTAGCATACGTTTGACTAATACACGCTACATGCCAGTCCCTTATGCAATAATTATAAGAATGTCGTGTTCAACCACGGCAGTAATCGTAAAAATGTGCTATTCTACATAATAACGCAAAATGAACGCAAACCCTTACAGTTCCCACGCTCTGGTTGAGCCACGCATGCGCCATGGTGTTTGAGTTAACTAGATAACGTTGAGAAACGCGTTAACACCGTGACTTTCGACAGGTTAACGTTAACGCTTATATTCGGGTTTATAGGATTTGCGAGCAATCATTGTTATGGTGTTGCGTATATAACAGATACTTCAATTTTATGTATTTGTATATTACAAGTGATGTATTTTTGTCTCTACTTTTGAGCCATAAATCTATTTTTTCGGCTGTATGACCTTACAGACTCCAGCACATCAAGCTACTACAATTTGTCAAATTTATTCAATAAATTTTCAACTTTATCGCAAAAATTGATTGGAAAAATTTGACAGTTTCGGGTAGCTTCATGTGCTGGCGTTTAGTATATTATTTGTCTATAGAATACTGACTGTGCCAATTTTCACAGAGAAGCCGGTAGGAATCGAGTTGTATGTAAACTTCACCACTGGTACTTTGCATCTGGATATGCAAGTTTCACATTTATCTTTATAAAGTCAGTTTACGAAAAAAACTTACTTTAATAAATGCCCCACTTCAGAGATAAGTGCGTCCTTCCCATACAAGGACATGTAGAGCTCCAACTACCTGATGAAGTAACGAACTAAAAGATATATCGAATTGTACTCAATATTTATTCGGTTTACTTACACTCAATTACAAGATTACATTAAATAATTGCTCAGCACGTTGAAGTAACGAGGTGTAATATACTTGAGCACAGACTACTTAGAGATACTACGTATTACTTGAGCATCTGAGAAACCGCGAAACGCGGCAGGAGGAATTTTGCCATAATTGCCCCGCTTGGAAAATATGTTTTGGTTAAGTACAGTGGTAATAGTGTTTTGTATTAATTGCTAACAACTTACTGTACTCAGATTATAAGTAAATGATGTGGTCTCCTATAATTGGAAGCGCACACTTGTAGGTATTTGTCCCTATTCTGTATACATGTAATTCTGTAGCTCGTTTGGAGATCCAATAAATTAACACAAGCCTACGAAAAACTGCTGATCTTCGTTTTAATATTTATTTATTTATTTAATACTTCAAGCACATAAATGTACAGAGGCGGACTTAATGCCATCGGCATTTTCTATCAGTCAACCTTTGGGTGATGCAGAGACAAACAGTGGTAGGTAAGTATATATGGTTTTGGTGTGAATCAGGATCATCAGGATGCGTTTCTTACTTTGTTTAACCAGCAGGGTAATTGCGTAACACACCATCAGTAGCAACGGGTTTCATTTTGACAGTTCTACAACATTCATTGCGTAATTTACGTTGTTGAGCAGACACATTTTTCGAACATATGGAGCAATGGATTAGGAAAATTATTCAAATTGAGAGTAATAGTGTGTTACGCAATTAGGGTGCAGGCAGGTCTAAACTATGTCAAAAGGAGGATACCTGTAGCGCAAACCTATTTCTAACCGGCAACCGCTCCCGCCACAATCCCCTCATGTACCCGAAACTGTCAAATTTTCCCGATCAACTTTGAACCTTTAGCGATAAAGTTGAAAATCTATTAAAGAAATTTGACAGTTTGTAGTAGCTTGATGTGCTGGCGTCTGTACTAAACCCTGACTTGTAAAGCCTTGATCAAGTAAAATAAACAAATCTGCTGTCAAATCTTTGAATTAACACCAATCATTTGTGATCTTCAATACCACACCAACGAAGAACAACCTTTGTCAACCATACAGCAATTACGAAAGTACTTAACACCGATTTTTGACAACACATTTCTCAATTACCAACCTGCAATTATGTGGGTAGTTCGGTAGTCAACTACCTACAGCCGCGAATATTCAGTGGCGTGTCATTCATCAGTAATGGCTACCGTACGATAAACTTTAATTGCTGTACGGTAACGTGCTTCTTGTTAATTACTATAAAATTTGAATATTATGATGTAAAAGTTACGATAGTCTTGGTATTAGTGTTATGGTAATTACTTACTAGTTACATAGCGTTTTTCATGTATAAACTGTGTGTGCGAAGATTTCTTTGAATTTGGTCGGATTCCATTTAATCTCTTGCCTTTTTTAACTGATCATCCCTACCAATTTCTTTCTTGGAAAGTCTTGTCTTACTAATCGCTATAGAGACACGGCTACTAGGTATATAAATAATAATAATAAAAATATTTATTGCATTAAAGGGTATTTGTGGTACATAAATATTAAAGTTATTAAGTAGGCGTAGAACTTATAATATTAACAAATATTTGTAGGAGTGAACTACTCTTCTCCTAGCTAGGTAGCTGTGCCACCCTGTATTAAGGAGAAACACTACTATGAGTTCTTGAAAACGTTATGTATGTTTTGTTTAATTTCAAAAGGCTGCTAACAACCTGCTCTACAGCGCTGCATCAGCTTTCTCAATTACCCGCTACCTTTCTCTCTCACCCTGATCATAATGATACATGATGAAATGCTCGTGGGTGCAGAAATTGAATCAAAATAATTAATGTCTTACGCGTGAATTCGTCTCAGTATGTCTTGAGAACGAGCGCACGTTGTGTCATCGAAGCTGCCTTATTTGTAGCATAGGATACTGTTACCAATGAAATGCTCTTAATTTCTTGTGTCACATTCAGTCACGACCATCTTGTTAGTAATATGTCTTGGTAAACGTCGCGACGTATCGATTACAGCTTCAATACGGGGAGCATTCAATTTGATAAACTTAATTGGTATTTTTTGTTGTAGAAAACTAGCTGTTCCAGTGAGCTCTCATGTGACTTTGAACTTTAGTATGAACATGTTTAAGATTTTTCCTTTTTTACCTGTATTGTGTCTTTTGTTGCACTGAATAAACGTTTTATCTATCTATCCATCCTTGTGCGTGTTTCTAAAGTTCCTTGGTAATGTTCTTCCATTTTTGAAAAAAGTTATCAAAGGAGCAGTGTGTCGGAGTTATTAGGTCGGTTGCGGACCTAAACAAAGAAATAAAAACACGAGCAAAGCCCCAGTAAGAACTAGTCCTGTAATCCACACTCCACATAAACTCAAACGATACATTGTGTCTGTCCGTCCGGCAGAGCGTCCGGCTATTTCACGGTCTGAACCCGAACAATAGACAACACTTGTTTGTTTTTAACAAATGTCTGCATAGACCTTGGAATTATATTTATTTTGCAAACAATCTTGTATGCATCATTTATGATTATGACACGAGATATGAACGGGTTAAGTAGAGCTTAAAATGGTATTAACACTTTGTATTTCGTGTGCTCGCATACTGCACGGAAAGACGATGCTTATCTACGGTATGATAAATTGTTACACATGGGTTCAATGAACGCTTGTGAAGAAATATTGCAATAAGTAATCACCACTCTTGGCTAACTAATAGTTTCTAATCAGATAGCCGAATAACTAAAGCCACTGCTGCCGCCGATAGTCCAATGCTGGGCCATTTAAGATGCCATAAACACGCTCCGAAGAAGAAGATCAGCACTCTAATTGCGTAACACACTATGAATAATTTTTTAGGATATTGCTAATCAATGGATTAGCAATATCCTTCAAAATTATATATAAAAATCAAATTCAAATTTTTCTAACACGCAATGGCGTGTTAGAAAAATTTGTCTGTTCAATAACGTAAATACCTAACGCAATGAATATTGTTGAGTTGAACTGTCAAAAAATGAAAGCCATGCTACTGTTAGTGTGTAACACAATTACCCCATAGAATATCCCATATCCCATCATATCCCATTTGTATCTTTACTTTATAGCTCTCCAATGCAAAAAGCATTACAAAATGATTTTGTTTTCTGCGTCTGATGGCTCTTACATATCCTTTCAACCGATTGACGTCACAAGTTCAATATTAACCCCAGTTCTCATATTTGTGAATAAATTACCATCAAAAACTTAGTAACCACCCCATCATCTTTGCAGCTTCAACAACAACAACATCAACAGCAACGCCCCTATCGACATCGTCGTTATCAACGCTAGTATCTCGGCGTCCGTTCCGCGTGACCAGTCGCCGTCGTGTGGTATCCTCTACAACTACAACATCGACTACCACTACAGCCGCTCCTGTAACTACAGCCGTGTCAACTACTGCTGCACCTCAAGCGGTAACGAACGCGTATGAGGATGAAGAGTCGCTGCAGGACATTGGTGATATTGGTAAGTCATCATTTGATCGAATCCAACCACCACCACCAGAACTAAAACCTGAATATGAGTTCGATCTCAGGGCATTCTCAGGGTCGCCGTTATCCTCAAATATACGTTAATAATAAATATTAGGTTATTATCGAAATAGATGGTCTTACCTTTGAGGGGGGCTTCTCAATGTAAATTAGTTCTGGCCAGTAAAATATTTTCAAAAAGAACTGCATCATAGCCATACATACACAGTCGTCGAACTTTAATTTTTTAAATAAAAAAGTCTAAGAATTTTCTTTAATTTTTAACAGATGCAATTGAAGACCCTACTCTAGAGCCTAAAGTAGCCAAAAAGAACTCCAAAGTCCAACGTCGTCCTCTAGTCAATTTGAAAGACGATACTAAAGACCAGAACCCTTCAGCAACCAACGAAGAAGAGAACAAGAGACAGAGTAAGAAGTACAGTGCAACCATAAAACAGAACCAGTTGGATGACCTTCTGAAGCTGAAAAGTCAGGAGGAGACATCTACGGAGAGGAAGACCACTGCTGATGGTGAGTTCATAGATGAGACTACAGGGGAGAGGATTGTTATAGTAAATACATGGTGTAAGGGACATAAACGCCTAAATTGTTACCACGAATTTTATAGGGCACACATGATTGTAGGCATACAATTTTCGCCAGTTCAAAAGTCATTTGGTCCATACAAAAGTGCAATACCTACTACACGGTCACAAACACAAACAGCAGTTTTCGAAATATTTTAATGCTGATGGATCTAGAATCATGTATTGAATTCATGGTAACAGTTTAAGCGTCCCTTCCGTACCCTTACGGATATACTAAGAATGATATTAGAAGTAAATATTTTTGAGACATTATACAGTATGGAAACCACATATCCATACTAATATTATAAATTCGAAAGTTACTCTGGTCTGTCTGTGTCCTTTTCACGCCTAAACCACTGAACGGATTTCGATAAAAATTGGCATAAAGATAGATTGCATCCCAGGGAAGGACATAGGATAGTTCTTATTCCGATATTCTCACGGGATCGACACTTACGTGGGTGAAACGGCGGAGCGCTGGTAGTATGCAATAAATTATACCACATACTTGTTATCGCCTTTTCTGACGATATACAAAAAATGAACGAAATCGGTCGCGAATAAAAATCTGCTGATTTTGACGAGTTATGCGAAAATAAATGTAGGGAACAGTGTAGTCGGGGTACTTTTGGTAAAAGAAACTCCAACTATTTGTGCATGTAAACTGTATTGGTAAAAAACGTATGTATAGTAAAACTGTTACATTTAACTTATAAATAACATAATTATCGGTAAAGGACGGCTCGCGAGGCGTACGAGTCTGTTAGCGCCGAGCGCGTGCGCAGTTACCGGGCGCTTGTGACTTACTCGTGGTGACGGGCGGCGACATTGCTAGGGTTGTGCTCCTTAACTAGTCACGTAACCTGGCCGGTACACGACGAACTCTAGAAGCGCCCGGTAACTGCGCACGCGCTCGGCGCTAACAGACTCGTACGCCTCGCAAGCCGTCCATTACCGATAATTATGTTATTTATAAGTTAAATGTAACAGTTTTACTATACATACGTTTTTTACCAATACAGTTTACATGCACAAATAGTTGGAGTTTCTTTTACCAAAAGTACCCCGACTACACTGTTCCCTACATTTATTTTCGCATAACTCGTCAAAATCAGCAGATTTTTATTCGCGACCGATTTCGTTCATTTTTTGTATATCGTCAAAAATGGCGATAACAAGTATGTGGTATAATTTATTGCATATTTATGTGGTTTCCATATTGTATACTCCTTTCTGATAGGCATTAAAATGAAGGTATAAGCACTGCGCACATTTAGTCAGATCGCGACGCATTGCAAAAATCTCCCTACCTCACTATCGCACAGTACAGGCGGGCCGCGGGCCGCACCGTGCGAGCGTATTGGATTGCAATACGCTGCGGCCCGATGGCTGAAAAAGAATACAATAAATTACTAAAAACTCCGCACTAGCACTTTTTCACGTACCTAGCTAACACATAAAAGGCACCAGGCTTAAAGTACTTCATAAATTCACAATGCAAGGCATTACATTATTCTTGACAAAAATTACAATTCTCTTTCAGATTTCAGTGCCGAAACAGCCCTAGCGATAGCAGCACACCAACTAATCACAGCACCAATACCGAGTATACCCGACTTCGAAGAAGATGTCAAACCTACCAGAAAGACTCAAACCACTGTAGAATACAAATACACGAGCCGAGAGTACAACGAGTACACAGACATCAGCAGAACACCTACCTATGATGACTATCAAAGTACGCCAATCTATAGGGGTATAGGAAGCTATGATCAAACTACTTCTTACAAAAACCCTACTGACTACGATACCACTAAAATAGCAACTGACTTCGATACCACTAAAATAGCTACTGACTTCGATACTACAAAAGAAATTACAGACTTCGATACCACTAAACTAGCAACTGACTTCGATACCACTAAAATAGCTACTGACTTCGATACTACAAAAGAAATTACAGACTTCGATACCACTAAAATAGCTACCGACTTCGATAATACAAAAGAAGTTACAGACTTTGATACTACAAAATCAGCTACTGACTTTGAAGCGCCGAAGTTACCAACAACATCAGCTATTTACACGAATGATTATGCTCGAACAACTTTTAATGAGCCCTTCACTTCAGAATTTGATGCTCCTAAGATTTCTACCACAACTTACAACGTTCCAAAATCAACATCCTTCCCTAACACAGTGAATACAGCGAATACGGCAAATTTGGAGTTTATTAGAACCAATCCAAATGATTACACTATTAACACTTCTCCTTATCAGTTTCCTGAAGTCACTACTGCCTTCAGTCCAAGGTTATCTTCAACCAACTACCCTAATACAGTGACAAACCAAGAATTTGTTAGAACGACCTTCGGAGGCTCATACAACACAGGAAGCACCTTCAATTCCAGAAATACTTACCTTCCGAAGGCAACTGCAACCAATTTCCCAACTAACACAGTACCTTCAGCATTCGCCCGAACAACCGCCAACACATACCTGGATACTTCAACAGAATTAGCCTCTAAGACATCTCCGACTTACGTTCCGAAATTCCCGTCAACTGACTTCCAGAACACGATAAACCAAGAGTTTGGTAGAACTACACTTAATTCTTACGATAATACGGAAACAGAAGTGAATGCCCCTAAAATTTCTTCAACTTTAGCTTCTCCAACCCCGACGAGATACTTCGAGAGAACGACCTTCGCAGATACACCAACTGAGAACTCTCCAAGAATTTCATCAACTTTCGTACCAAGATCTACGGCTACCACCAAGTTCTCTAGAAGTGGGTCCAGGTTCAGTCCAGCTTCAACAAGTGCTGCTCCCACTGAATATACTGCAGTTCAGAGGTCTTCAACTTCGAGGTTTAGGACTGAGAAGCTGATACCGGTACCAGTAGAGAATACTGGTTACTCTACGGTTTCGTATTCTGGACCCAGTCAAGAACCTTCGTACTTTACCAGGGAATATCTTCTTGAATCACCTGTTACTAAGACTTATGATGGTAAGTGAAAAATTGTGATTGATCATTTCGTAGCCATTTATCTCATTCTTCTAATGGACTAAGAGAGGCAAAAAGAAATTAAAATGTCACTCACTTGGTTATCGCATCGTATCAATGACTAAAGTTGTCTTTTTTAGCATAGGACATAAATCAATCCTGCTACCAAACTCTTAGCACAATATATTAGCCAATATATTAAAAAAAGAGAAGATTCTAATACTATAAATAATATATTATATTGTTGTTCAAAATCTAAAACCTTGCTCTTTCCATAGACGAATACCAATACCTCTCACCGATCACAACCCCACAAACGCCCGCGACCACCCCACCAACGAGAAAGGTCATCAGAAAGAAGATCCAGCGCAGGATCTCGACCACTTTACGATCCACCGAGCCACCATCTTCAACCACGCCTGTACCACGTCGCCGTGTGCCCTCCAAGCAGCCGTTTGAAAAGATTCCTAAGGTCCCTAAGAAGACGTACAGGCCGATAGCGAACTATGACTACTATGATGATAGTGATGAGAAGGTGGCTGTGAAATACGTGGAGGGTACTAAGATTGTGATGCGTGATAATGGTAAGTAAAATTTCATAGTAATACTATTTTTTTGTTGGTAGAGTGCTAGTTATTTCGAGATCTTTAGTGTCAGCAACGATGTGCTGAAAGGGAAAGTGTCTGTTGCTGTAGCTGTGTGTGAAAACGGTGACAAAGGATCAAAATCAGTCGCATGCTTCAGAAGGAAAGAAGAGGACAGCATTCTCATACCTGATGACGCTGATGATGATGCTGGGCTAAAAATAGGGACAACAATCCTTTCTTCCTTTTCCATATTTTAATCAAGTCAGCCGATTATAGTCCATATCCACTACATGGACTGTATTGCAGCTCTTCCAAAAAAAGTCATTATATCCAGTCAGCGATATTTCATATCCAATCTACCGTCAAAACCTTCAAGATCACCGATCCATCCGTCTAAGAAACCACTTTCTATGAAAACTCACCTATAATTTCTTCACAGGTCAAATCGAGTGCCTAGACATCGGTAACTTCCCTCATCCGAAGTCTTGCAAGAAGTTCATCTCTTGTGCCCGCATTGACAACGGATCACTCCTGGGATGGGAGTACGTCTGTCCTAAAGGTCTGAGTTTCGACCCCGTTGGAGGCATTTGTAACTGGTCTGCAGGTCTTGGCTGCGATGAGAAAGACGTTTGAGACAATCCCGGAATCGTCGTGGTTCATAGAAAAAATAATGTGAATTAGGATCAAATTGGGACTATTTTTACATGCTATTTTGAGGAATTAAAAAATGACTGTTATTCTTTTTCTATATTAAAAGGAAACGGTTTTCAAAATTGTATAAAAATACGAACGATGTTTTTTAATCGAATTTTTATTTGAAGTCCCATCTAAATTTATTAGAATTTTGTATAAATTCATTTTAGAACGTGAAGATACCTTGATAAATAAAATACAACGAAAACAAATGAATGTAAATAAATAAATAAAGTACGTAGTGATTTTGACTATTCTTGTTCACAAAATATTATATATTGAATTTAATTTCACATTTATCTATAAGTACTTATTATTTCAGTCTTTTAATGTATCATATACTAATATTTATGTTAACATGATATCAAAATTTTGTAAAAATGTATGTGATATTTAACAATCCTGTATCGTTGACTGAACAAAAGTAAATTAAATTTTATAAGTAAATAAAATATTTTAGTAAAAAAAGGAGTAAGCACAAGTGAGGGACACAATCTGAGTGGTCTGACAAAATTTTGTCATTTTCATGACAACTTTTTGTCACTGTTACAAGATTTTGTCAACAGTCATTGCATTGTCATCGGCTGACAAAATTTTGTTAAAGACAAAATATGACCTGAAAATTAGAAAAAATATTCAGTCTTTTTTCGCTAATGCAGTTGCTCCTTATAATTATAATTCTAAGTCAAACCTGGTACTTTTGTATCAAATTCTTACGAACACTGCCAATATACTCGTAAGTTAAGGTCCTATACAAGTGTGTAGGTACCTAGGCAGAGAGAGATCCTGAGTGTAGCTGTTGTGGATTTACATACATTTCAGAATGTGCCTTAATTATTTTACAATTTTAGCTATAAGATTATTGAGACAAATAAAATATTAAAAATATCATGTTTTGTTTTATTAAAACTACTTAAAAATACTTACCTAATTTGTAAATTCAAATGACGCATGCCTTTAGTTCCTTATAGTAATTCCCGTATGCCTTTTCCATTTTTGTGTGCTAAAAATACTTAATATCCAAATTACTGCGACTAACTTGGATGTATAAAACGTGTGCACAGAAAGTGGACCTGGCAGAGCCCGGATAGTGGAATTAAAAATGAGATTGACTTCATTATGTCGACGAAGAAGCAAGTATTTTCTGTGATCAACGCTGTGAAAACCGAAAGTGATCACCGCATGGTAAGAGAAACATTAAACTTAAATTTTAAGCTGGAAAGATCTCGACTGATAAAGTCTACGCTCCGCCCAGCACCGATCCAAGTTGAAAACCCCGAGAGCTTTCAGCTCGAACTTCAGAATCGTTTTGAATGCCAGAGGAGCTCGGTAGACGATTATAACGATGGGTTCTTGAAAACTGGCCATACGGAAGGGTCTAATATCTTCAAGACCCGTCGTACAAATAGAAACAAGAAGCTCTCTGTTCCTATTTTACAGCTCAGCTCATGATCAGCGCAGCACAGACCATTTATTTAAAAAGCGTGCATCATTAGAAGCCCAAAAAGTTTGGACGAGGTTCAGTCATTATAAAAGCTTACATAATTAGAGGATCAATATGTTCTTAGGGGATCAATTAAATGAGTCCCAATAATTAACTGTACAGAAAAACTGTCAAAAATTCAGTTATTATTTCTCCTATATTATTGACGATTGAAACTAATGATTCAGGATTAAAATAACAATATATCTTAAAAATACTGTTTATTAATAACTACCTACAGAGTCCTTTTACTAATATTAACGTATCCTATACCGACGCAGGTCATCTTGATC
Source organism: Luperina testacea (assembly GCA_927399505.1). NCBI lineage: Eukaryota > Metazoa > Arthropoda > Insecta > Lepidoptera > Noctuidae > Luperina > Luperina testacea. Next base: position 2,324,305 of record OV656770.1, on the reverse strand, counting down.
TTGCTGGCGGGCGTGACCTCGTCATCATCAGACTCGTCGTCTCCAGACCCTGAGCGCTGCACCTCTAGCTTGAACATCACGCCGAAGAACTCTTTGAGGAGTTGCAGGAAGGTTATTGTGTAGTCTGAGAGGGGTCCGACCTGCAAATAAAAACAATACTCCATTGAATTATTTTCTTTAGATCATATATTTTATCTATACTAATATTATAAAGCTGAAGAGTTTGTTTGTTTGTTTGTTTGTTTGTTTGGTTGAACGCGCTAATCTCTGGAACTACCAGTCAGATTTGAAAAATTTTTTTTTATTTGATAGCCCAATTCTTGAGGAAGGCTATAGGCTATTTAACATCACGCTATGACCTTTAGGAGCCGAGCAAAAAGAAAAAAAGTCAGAAAGAACGCTAAGCAAAAACGAAGTAATAGCGCGGGCAGGCGATGCGATGCGACGGGGTGGGTCGGAGTAACAAGAAAACTTCACGCGGACGAAGTCGCGGGCAGAAGCTAGTATTCAATAAAAGACAATAATTGCACACAACTTTAAATAATCATAAACCACAAACGACAGGTCATTTAGATAATGAAGACCTCGGTCTTTTGTGGAATAAACTTTTAGCATTAAAATTTCATCATTAGTTTTCAGCTTGTTGATTTGCAGCTAATTTGCCTTATTATGACCAGGGCCCTAATTCTGTATTATTCCCCGCGAAATCTTACCACGTGCAAACCACGTCAATATCGTGCCGGCGAGGAATCAAAATGTCAACCGTACGGAAAATATGTAATTTGACAGTTCAAACCACGAGTCGTGATTAACTAAGGAATTGACATCGTTTCAAAGTAAGTAGTGAATAAGAGACTGCCTTTCCACCAGAGATGTGCGAGGTAGCTGGGTGGTGCGAGGATGCGTAGCGAGGCTGTGAGACGGTGTGAGTGTTTTCACCAGAAATGAACTAGCGGTGAACGGTGTGTAAACGTGTAGTGCGAGAATGTGTAGCGGACTCTTTTCAGATGCGAGCGGGGTGAGGTGTGGTGGGAGGGGAGCGCGCGCCACACATCCCTCGCAACATATCTCTAGCACACATCCTTCCTTTGTTTTGAACGTACAAAAACCTAGCTCCGATGAACCGTTTCCACTAGAACTGCGCCGAGCGAGGCTAGGTAAATGAAGTGCCCACAGGGATGTGCCTTGCATGGGGGGTTTCGGAATTGGTCTTTTAAGAGGAACCGGGACCACATATGTGCCATATGTGCTGGTGGTGATCACCAGGGTGGTTTTAATGGGGTAAAAATTCCACAAATCTAAAATCATGCCGACTGGGAGCTTTGCTGGCGTGCGGCGCGTAAGCTGTTATATGAAAACAACGTACCTATTACGGAATTATTTCTTTTAAAAAGATCTATTAAACGTAGCAGTACGGTTCCGTGTGATCATTTCCAAGCTCCATGCGGGCGAAGCCGCTAGTTTGAATTATTTTTGACGAGGTTCTCAGTTCGTCGGAATCTTCTATTTTTTTTTTTTTAATATATCTTCCCTGGTTAATCGAAGACGGCTAGACCGATTTAAAAAATTCTTTTTTGCATTGTATATTCGACTAAAATCGTGGCATATTTCTTACAGAATACACTGCTAAACCAGCCTAGTGGACCAAAAGTCCAACGTTTTCACTGTCTTTCAACCAATATGGAATATCTTCTTCATAAAAGTTACTTACAATACATTCACTGACGTCCTTCTGTCCGAGCGCCATCCACAGAGCACAAAGCCACTGGAAGGACGAGTCCACGGCGCCGCCGCGGTATATCTCATCCAGTAGCCGCTGAGCGCACTCGCGACCTAGGTCCTCGGGTAGTGTGATGTCGCCGGTACCGACGTCTTTTGATTTCTGGGAAAATTAGTTAATGAAATTGGAGTTAATGCAGCCATCATGAAATTATATAATTAAAGTGTAAAGCACCATTAGGAAGGAATAATACATCATCATCATCTACATATCATAATGAAAATAAAGTTGATTTCAGAGTGACTAGCACTATTGACAAAGTTATAAAAATGTTTGAAGTTTTAGCGTAAACTGAACTTTATTGTGTAGGAATTAAAGTTATATTTCCATTAAATCATATTTGTTTACATTTTTGGCAAATAAATCGCGAATGCACGGAATGTATAATACTGGAATTCAGCTGCATCCGGTTAGACTGGAAGCCGACCCCAACATAGTTGGGAAAAGGCTAGGCAGATGAGTGTGACTTACAGCCTCAGCACAGTAGAAGGTCTTCTCATTAGTCTCAGCGACGAGACTGATGCCGAAGCCGGGACTCTTGCCCGCATTGGAGCCGCGGCACTGGTCCGTGTTTATGTACACGTCCGGGATGAAGTTTAGCATTACCTGGAAATGGAAACAGTTAAATGTAATACTTAAAAAAAAATATCTTATTTTTCGACCTTATTTAACGCCAGCAAAGATAAATCTAAAACCAAAAATGAAACTACTACTTAAGATCAAAAAAGAAAAAGCTTTGAGCTATTATAATGCTTCCCGTTTGCGCGCGTCCACTCCCCCGCTGAGTTGCATTCTCAGTATCATAAGTAACGTTATCGCACGCGCGTGTGACTATTACTAGCAGCGCCCCGCGGTTTAACCAGCATAAGTTTCGATTCCGTGGAAATATCGGGATAAAAACTATCCTATGTCCTTTCCCGGGACTCAAACTATCTCTATACCAAATTTCATCAAAATCGGTTCAGCGGTTTAAGCGTGAAGAGGTAAAAGACAGAGACACTTCCGCATTTATAATATTAGTACAGATTCGGCACCTTAATATTCGCGAAATTTTCAGTGACGTCACATCGTCAGCAGCAATCTTAGCGCGAACTGGCAGTACAAGACATTCGTTTTAACATGAAATGAGCTTCCAATGTGTTTTGCTTAATGAAGGCTTGCTCGAGGCATCAGAGCTAATGGTCTAAGCATCAGAGGCATGACCCATGAGAGGTCTCAATCAATTTATTAAGTAAGCTGCTGAGTAACAAGTCCTCTTCCTTCAAATTTTTTTTTTCCTGTGTCTGACAGGGTCCACAATTGTTACAACAAATGTTTACCTACCACCTAAGCATATACATTGTGGAAAGCAATTTTTTTTTTTTCAAAATGTTGCCCCACTCTAGGAATTACTACTATTGTACTATTATTACTATGAATTATTATTATAAATGATTGAGTATTGAGTATATCATTGACAACTTTATCTTACCCCTTTAGCAGCATCTACAACCCTGTTAGCCATGGTTGGTGACACCCGCAGTGCGTACACAATGCCTCGTATCCTCTTCACCAGCCCCCATTGTGTCCACTGTAGAGGGCGCAGGCTGCGACGGACTGGACACTTGAAGACTACCTCGCCACCGCCGAGAGGGGGCGCGCCTGAAAAGATTAAAATAAATTCTTTTATTTCTGAGATCTTTGTAGGGGGGAAGATGCAATTGGTGTACAGTAATAACAACCGCACGGGTCGACCGATCAGGTTAAGATTAGCTAACCGCGGTTGGTCCGTGGATGGGTGACCATATTTACATATCGTGACCCTTTTGTTCCTCGGAAAACACGTTAAGCAGATCCCAGCTGTCATTTATGGTTTTTTGACAGTTGTTACGGGTTGTCAGAAGCTCGAAAGTCTGGCAAGTCTTACAAAGGGTTATTGTATTGGTGGAGGTCAGATAGGTCGTCACTCCAAGTAAACACTGGTATTTAGCTGCATCTGGTTAGACTGGAAGCCAACCCCAACATAGTTGGGAAAAGTCTAGGTAAGATGATGATGAACTTACACATAGTATCCATAGTACTATTTCTTTCAAATTGTAGAAAACTTTTTGCTAGTGTAAAAGACAAAAACTTGACTTATAGCTTAGAAATTTATATTAGCTACCTGCATTGACCCATTGCTCTTGATATTGTTTTGTCCCACAAATTATTTTTATGTCAATTATATAAGTGCACTTTTTGCACATTTTCTTCAACTTTTAACATAAGCAACAAGTGATCTTCTTGATGGCAAAACTTAAAGCATTGGACTTGCAGGGTGTGGATTCACACTAAGTTAACTTACAACCAATTTGAATGTTGAATGGTTTACTGAAGTGGCTGATATAAACAACCATATAAAACATTATTATTGAGATTCTGTGAGATGATGGATGAAAGAGGAGTTTTATTTGTACCAATATTATTTGATTGTTATGTTAGTTGTACTAGTTTTGTTAGTTATTTTTGTAAGTAATTTTTTCTAATCATAAATATTTGTTTTTATTGAAATTTAACTGTGCAATAACTTGGATCTTGGATGGTAAAGTTCTGATGTTTTTTCCAAATAAATAAAAATAATAATTATTGTGTTACTCAACTACTCAAGGTCACTCACCTCTCCTTACTACCTTCAACTCCAGTCCATCATCAACTAATATAAACTTTAGCAGCACTGGCAGAGCAGATGTCTTGATCTTATCGACCGAGACGTCCAGATCACTGTGTGTGACACCCTGGAGGACAGCATTTAGAGGCTCCTTGCAGAAGGGACCCAGGGCTAACAGTATTTCTAAGTAGTAGCCTGAAAATATCAATAAAATTATATCCATTTCTTACAAAAATAGCTTGTAATATCTATTAGTTAATATCATAGGTTTTTTTATGAGGGGTCGTAGTGTCATCTTGGGAGCGAGGTATATCCATTGCCAATGTGAGAAATAATCAGAAGGATAAGCATATTTTGTTGGTATGTGAAACTAGGTTTTTTGAAAGAAATAAGGGCCAAATCATGTTGTACAAGCAAAAACCACTTATATGAAGAAAATAGGATAAAAATAAGTAAATAAATACTAACCTATACCCCTCTGCGTGCTACAGCTGTGTGTAACTTGCCCGCCGACCAATATCCCAGGCTGGTAGTACACAGAAGTACCCGTCTCACTCAGTTCAACCCTCGTTCCGTTTGTTACCTTGTCCAGAAGACGTATTAAACTCACTTCATACTCCCGAAGACCCGGGTCATCATGCGTACTCCGAATCTCGTCTATTTTTATTGTACGACCACTAAGTGTGGCTAGCAGCAGTCTTTGGCGAAAGAAATTGCTGCCCTTGTATACAATTAAGTCGTTATGCACTGTCGCCACCATATTATCGAGATTTTGTGTAAAATAAAGATGTAAATAGGGATGCCCAATACGATGCGATATATCGAAATATCGATACAGTGCTATACGATATATCGATATTTAATACGATATTTTGGCCATACGATGCGCCTCGATATATCGTATTCCAAAAAAAAATCGCATTAACGTATCGTATCAAACTATGACTGATCAAAATGTATTTCTTTTTGTTTATATTAAACCTACCTACCTTTAGACATAATATTGTTATTCGTAATAAGCAGAGGTCGGGATTACTTAGAGTTATTTATGTACTACACTAACCTTTCATACATACTATAAATACTTTTCTTTTATAACTTACAATATATTGTAAAAATTAAAAAAAGGTATATCTTTCTTTAATGTTTAAGATATATTTAGGTTTATAATAATATTTTACCTACGAAATAACCTACCCAATCGATATACCAAAGCGATACGGTTACGATGCGATATATCGATACAAAGGGATACGATAATATCGCGTATCGATACAAGTGCATTCGATACGGTTACGATGCGATATATCGATACAACAGTCTTTTTTGGGCATCCCTACATTCGGCCAAATAAACACGTGTGGTGCGGCACAGACTAAAAAACTACTCTGTCAAAGTCAATGTCTAGATGACAGGCCCCATTCTTATTCCAATAAGTTACACACAAGAAAAAGGGATTTTCGAATATTTTATTTAAATATGATTTAAATTAACATCAAATTACTACACAATTCTCATACAAATGCCCTAAAACGCATACTGTAATCAACTGGTTAATAATGTGTATCAAAAATAAATTGTGTATTGGTGTACCGTAATGAACGAAACGAACATCAAAGTTTTTTGTGTTCAGAACGTCAGAACAGCCCGCCTGTCAAAACAAACTTTGAGGTTAGTTATTTGTATAGAAGATTTTGTTTGTGTTAAGAAAAAAGCTAACTTATTTTCTAAACGAGTGATATAAGTAATCAATCATGAAGGTATCAGTTGGTGACGTGGTTCTACCGGGAGATTTCTCCGAAGAAATCGCTGTAGTTGGCGAGAAAAGTAAAGTTATCCTCGGACCAGGATTACGGAAAGAAGTCGACGGTATTTTTATCACAAAAGCTGGAACCTTGAAGAAACGAGCGCCTAACACCTACTGGGTGGACAACTACCAGAAGCGATACATTCCAGCTCGCGGGGAGAATGTTATAGGCATTGTGGTGCAGAAAGCAGGAGATATATTTCGAGTCGATGTTGGGGGCAGTAATACCGCATCTTTATCTTACCTGTCCTTCGAAGGTGCTACGAAGAAGAACAGACCGAAAGTGGTGAACGGTGACGTAGTATACGCCAAAATGCTTGTAGCCAGCAAAGATATGGAGCCAGAAATCGTTTGCGTTGATTCTCATGGGAAGAAAGGTCGTTTGGGAGTACTAGAAGATGGTTTCGTGTTCAAATGCTCCTTAAATCTAATAAGAAAGATATTAAATCCTGAATGCCCATTATTAAACTCTTTGAAGAATGAATGGCCCTTCGAATTAGCAGCGGGTATGAATGGTAGAATTTGGATAAAAGCAAACACCATGAGAGAAACCATTGCATTAGGGAATGCTATCTTGGGATCAGAATATCTTAGCGATGATGAGATTAAAAGCATGTGTACTAATATTGCTAGTATATTGGCTGGACATATTTCATAACATTGCTATGATGCTGTATTATAATTTCTTTAATAAATATATTTTTAAGGACAAATGAGGTTTTTTTCATTATTTTTTTTTATTCCTAAGGAAATTGACATAAATAATAATAAACCATTTTATTCTAAGCATAATACCTTTTGAAGTTTTTTACTTCATTGTTGTTAACAAAACATTACTTCAAATCTTGTTATCCCAAAACTTTGCCATTACCATGGCATCCTCGGTGGCAGCACAGAGGTCACTAACTGCATGTTTAGGGACACGGTAGGATAGGAGGTGCAGCATGGTTTACGATACAGCTCCACATCCACACTCTGCTGCCGCTCTATCTAAGTACAACATTACCAGGTTGGAAATACACTTTTCCACTTAGTCCAGAGATGGTTCAGGGACTTCCAAGTGGACCACAAATGGTTACACCCCCGTGGGAGGAGGATAAGTATCCTGCCAGTTTGCAGTTTTTAAATTAATTCCATGTTAACCTTTTGAGCGCCACGGTCTTCTATAGAAGACAATTGTTTCCGTGCCCCCCGGCCCCCACGCCACGTCTTTATTAGAAGACAATATCTAATAACATTTATTACATTACAATACATGAACAAATGCTTTTGTGCATTTTCTTACTATTGCCTAAAACCCTAAACTTAAATGTTTATTTCAATAGGGGGTCTTTTTTATATTAAAACTCATCACTACTGTTTACTATACATTCGCTATACATTTATACTTTATAGCTTGGCGCTGGGGGACACATCGCGTTCGGTACCGCTTGGCGCTAAAGGGTTAATCAGGAAGGTTTGGCTCAAAGGGACTGTCTTTGTAAAATTTATGTCTATCAGACTTAGGTTGATAGCAAAGAATTCTCCATTTTGAAAAGTCATTTTGTTGTGACTGTTACTGAGCCAATCAAAAATCATAGCTGCACACAGCTTCACATGATTGTGCACCCAGAGTACACATTTTTTACAGGGTATTATGCATCAGGCCCAAAATTCTTGCCTGGTATTTTAGAAATGATTTTGTGATCCTTTTTTACCTGTTGTGCTTTAATTTTAAGTAGTAAGGGGTTGTCTCAATGTAGTTACAGTATTTTTATCTCACGAAGCGACACACGCTTTACTTGTGGTTACTTAAGTATACAAACACGCTGTGAATGTGTGTGTGAAAAGGAGTAGCACAAACACTTCCTATTTCGCAATTGTTTCGGACGCTACCGAGAGCTACTGTGCTCATTCACAGCATGTTTGTACACTTGGTAAACACAAGTAAAGCGCGTTTTGCTTCGTGAAACAAGTAGTAAATTCCATTTTTACAGTATGACAAAAAAACAACAAAGAAACAGTGATTGGGAAATTTATTTTGGCAAATGCAACTAACCTAATCATTTCAAATCTCAATACATAATGTAAAACTACATCCATCTGCATTCCAACCATTGTTCTTTTCTAATAAATATATATTACAAAGGGTGGGCGCCACGCGATTTTCATATTTACAGTTCTTCATGGCGCCACCGCCTCATTTTACAAACTATCATAATAGGAGTCGACTGACCAGAACAATTTTCCTTTATAACAATAATTTAGTAAACAATAAAATAATGAGCTGTTATTTTTCGTTTTTTTTTTTTTTTTCATTTTAAATGATATTTTTGATTTGATGACAGCTTTTTTGTGACGGGTTTGAACGTGACTGAGAATATTTTATAAGGTGATTGCATTTTATACTAATTTCAAACAATTTGGATCCCCTTTATTCATCAACATCTAATGCATAACTAGCAGAGCTACTTTTTGATAATTTTGTCACAATAAATTAGCAATTTCATTATTATATAATTACTGAACCTCAATTCAATTATTTTCATCAATTTAAACCACTCTAATTTTCTGCAAGACACTCCAGTCACATCTAAACCCGCGAAATAGCATAAACATCGCCTGTATTTCAGCCTAGACTAACGATAAGCCTCTTAGCAACGATATAAGAAAGTGGTAACTTTTAAAAAGATACAAACTGATGCACTACAGCTTGAATAGTAACTATCAAGTTTTAAACCTCAACAACCTACGAAAAGGAATGTTATATTCTTTTATTTACAAAACATATTTGTCGTCAAACCCACATCTTTATCGAAATTGACGAATAACTCGTCTGGTTTGTACCAATTTGAGGCGATTTTTCATAACCAAAGGTATAAAATTATGAAAAATCTGAGGCCATAAAGGGTAGTGTAAAATACTTCATTGTTCCAATGTGGAAAAGAGATGAAGCTATCTAGTAAATATAGCGCCATCTCCTTTTTGCACTGATTGTAGACAAACCATGACAAAGATTTACCACTTTTTTTTCCCCCCCGACTCCAATAATCTCAGTAACTATAGCAAAAATGTAGACTGTTACATTAAACTGTAGTGTCTATGTAATATCAAATAAATTCGTGTCGCTCCGCGAGGGGACTATCATACTTTTAATAAGAAAACCTGTAAAAATAATGTAGTAGGTATGAAATATGTCAACTCTTAGCCTAGTACAGACAGAATATTTTGTTGAATGCACTGATCTTCGTGTTTTTATAATGATATCACTATGTTTTAGACCATAATATAAAGTTTTTATTTCGTACCTTCGGGACTTAAAGTTATTACTCATATATTTACCATGTAGACATTGATTGGTATTTCTGGGTTCTAACATGTAGTCAATACAAAAATAATTGTTTTAACCTCTCGAATGTCTTATGTTACACAGTGCGACATAAGAACAATTAACTTCTATTGTGTCTGCTCATTAGTCAATCAAAGGGTTAATAACTAAATATACTCGTTTGTTTTTAGATACTTATATTATTGTTATAAGGCTTTATCTTGGTGTTCAGATCAGTGCATTCAATTTGACTGTTCTAAGATGGAAAAGCCATTCTTTTTTCAAGTATTGAAGAGGACGACACGCGACTATTATGTGAGGGCAATTCTGTCCTCCGGAGTCAAAAACGTAGTTTAATTAGCGGGGTAATTGCGTAACACATTATCAGTAGCAATGGCATCGATTTTGACAGTTCAAGAACATTCATTGCATTAATTATGTTATTGAGCAGACAAAATTTTCGAACATAAGAAGCAATGGATTAACAATAACCTTCAAAATGATTCACATTGTGATTCTTCATCTTCTTCGTATCGCTGGCACGACTGTACGGCTGCCCCATTTCAAAACCTAGTAAGGACTTAAAATGAAATTTATTTTACAGGAGAGCGCATAAACGTAATATTGGAAAAATGCTAATGGTTGTAAAAGATACTAAGGTTTTGAATTGGTTAAGTGACTTACTAGGTTTTAAAGTCACTAGGGAGTGAATGGTGCACTTACTAGGTGTTGAGGTGATAAGGTCGAGGTTTGCTTGTTTGAAATTTTAATGAAACAACGTGTGGACTGTACAAAACTCTATTGGACACTGCTTAGGAATTAAAGAATGCGTAACTTGAACACATGAATGTATAGTTAGCTATAGGCGACAATTTTTAACCGAACATACCGCCCACCAAAAGGGCTTAAAGGCCTTTTCTAACATAACAATGACATCATGCTACCTTACACTAACTAACTACAATGTAAGTAACAAATTATATAATTAAAACTAAAAGCTAGGAGTTTGAATTTTGAAACTCAGAGCTTGAACAAAACATTACTCAAATTACTATAAAACTAACAATAATGATTTAAATTCAGGTATTTTAAAACATGAATTTGTGACTCGACTATATTAATGATAACAAAGCAAACGTTATTACTAAAGTTATATAAACATGGGATTACATACAAAGGTAATTAATTAATCTAGTCTTCAGTACTAATCGGTAACGCACATAAGTTTGAGATTGATCTCTGTGTCAGTTTACCATTGTGACGTACTGTATATACTCTAGTTATTCCATCTTGTCCAGGATGTTTTTCCGCTATCCGTGCCAATGCCCACTTGCTAGGAGGCATATTTACGTTTTTAAGTAATACAATGTCGCCGACCTCGAACTCTTTTGTTCTTTTCAGCCACTTTGTTCTTTGGTTTAGGCGTGTCAAGTATTCTGTTTGCCAACGTTTCCAAAATCCTTGAACGAGTCTTTGGACATGTTGCCATCTGGATAGCTGATTCATATTGGCCGTGGTATGGTCACGGTCAGGTACAGTAATTAGTGCTTCTCCGACGAGGAAATGTCCAGGTGTGAGTACTTGTATGTCATCCATCAAATCGACATCAGTATTAATCGGCGTTAAAGGTCGAGAATTGAGGCAGGCTTCTATCTGTGTGAGCACTGTGGTGAATTCTTCGAAGGTTAAATTCATAGTCAATATTTTTCGTAGATGCTGCTTGACGGATTTAACGCCAGCTTCCCAAAGCCCTCCAAAGTTTGGGCTATATGGCGGTGTGAAGTGCCACTGTGTTCCTTCATTTGCCAGTTGATCAACTATAGAACTGGGTAATTGTAATCCCGCCTCCTTCCACATTCTGTCTAATTCTTTGTTGGATGCCACGAAGTTCGTGCCATTATCGCTCCAAATCTCATTGCATCTTCCTCTCCTGGCCACGAAACGCTTGAAAGCTGCGATGAATGCATCCGCCGTCAGATCGCTTACTAGCTCTAAATGTATAGCCTTTACCGCCATGCAGACAAAGATGCAAATGTATGCCTTGCGGGTTTTCGACCCTCTTCCTTTGAAATTTAAAACATACACAGGGCCAGCAAAATCCACTCCACTTCGAGAAAAAGGACGTGAAGGAGTCACCCGAGCTTCAGGTAAGTCACCCATTATTTGTTGTCTACAAGCCGCTCGTTGTCGTGCACAGGTAAGACATCCGTGAATGTATTTCTTCACCAGACGTTTGCAGCCAATAATCCAGTATTTACTCATCAGGTAAGTAATCATCATTTTTATTCCGCCATGCAGTGTTTTCAGGTGTGCATCAGCCAACACTAGTGATACAAAGCTGCTTTTTTTGCCCAGTATCACGGGATATTTTAAGTTCTCATCGGCGTCTGCGTTTCTCAACCTTCCGCCCACCCTTAGGATATTTTGGCTATCGAAGAATGGGTTCAGTGACTTCAGAATGCTAGTGGTTTTTACATTCCCCTTTTGTTTTATTCTTCTAATTTCATCTGAAAATTCTTCTTCTTGTACTCTTTTTATGCAAAAATCTAAAGCGTTTTGCAGTTCTTCTGTTGTCATCTCCTGACCCAGTTTGTTAGGATTTCTTTTCATATTTAAAACTCTTTTGCAATGTACTATTACTCTCAATAACTCACTAAGTGTATCATATTCTTCAAATTTTATGAATTTCTCTTCTCCTTCTGTTACATTCACATATGACTGTATGGGTTTCTTTCTTTCTAAATCTGTGGTTGACCTTAATGGTCTTGTGAATTCGATATTTTTCTCTGCAAGCCAAGCAGGACCATTCCACCACAATGTTTTCTGTTGTAATTCTGATAAAGATGATCCTCTTGATGCTATATCGGCTGGGTTATGTGCCGACTGCACATGGAACCATTGGCTACTGCTTTTGTTTTCTAGTATCTCTACTACCCGGTTGGCGACAAATGGCTTCCATCGGTTTGGTTCTCCACACAGCCACGCTAAAACTATAGTTGAGTCAGTCCATGCGAACACATTTTCTGAAGGAATTCTCATAGCTTGACTGACTTTGGTTAACAATTTAGCTAGTAGTGTAGCTCCACTCAGTTCTAGTCGTGGTAGCGTAATGGTCTTGACAGGAGCTACCCTTGTTCTTGATGCGATAAGATTTATCTTTATCTCACCTTCGCTCGTTTGTACACGGCAATAAACCACAGCTGCATATGCCTTCTCAGACGCATCGCAGAACCCATGTAACGTTATTCGTTCCTTTTCAGTGCTAATGGTGTTCAACCAACGTCTGATTCTTAATTTGTTGACATTTTCTAAATCCTTTCTAATGAACTTCCATTGTTCTTTCAGTTCATTGTTTATTTCTTGGTCCCATCCAACTCCTTCTAGCCACAATCTTTGTACTAGAATTTTTGCTGTTACAATAACTGGTGCTATCCATCCTAGTGGATCAAATAATTTTTGTAAATCTGACAGAATAGTTCTCTTGGTTATATGATCTGATGATATAGGTTCTAGTTGTAATTGGTAATGAAACTCGTCTCTTCCGAGATTCCAAGACAGACCAAGAGCCTTTATGGTGCCGTCTAGTTTCAAGTCTAGGTTAGCATTTGTAGTAACCTTGTGGGCATCTATAGATTTAAGAAACTCGGTGTCATTAGACGCCCATTTTTGAAGTTCAAACCCTCCTCGTTTCAGAATGGTAATGATTTGCTTACTAACACGTATTGCTTCTTCTGTTGTATCGCAGCCTGAAGTCAGATCATCAACATAGAAGTCTTCGCGTATGATTTTGGCAGCTTCAGGATATGGTTCACCTTCATCTTCTGCTACTTTAATTAACGTTTTTATGGCAAGATAAGGCGCAGATGCTGTTCCAAACGTAACTGTTTTCAGTCTGTAGTCCTTGACTTCAGGTGGTTGGTGGTTTGGCTCAAGGTTGGGTCTGACGCTCCCACGCCATAATATTCTATGGTAATCTGTATCCTTCTTATCCATAAGTACCATTCTATACATTTTGATGACGTCACTTGCGAAACACACCTTATGCATGCGCCATCTCATTATTATACTTCGCATATCTTCTTGTAAAACCGGACCAGTCATGAGCTCGTCGTTCAAAGATATGCCATTGTTTCCTTTGCATGACGCATCAAATACGACTCTGATTTTCGTGGTCTCTTTATCTCTTCGCACTACGGCGTGATGTGGTAGGTAAACACACCGGTTGTTTACTTCATCTTTCGGAACTTCTTCCATGTGTCCCATTGTTAAATATTCTTCTAGTACCTTGTCATATTCTTCTCTCAGTTCAGGTTCTTTTTGAAGTTTCCTTTCTTGTGTAATTAAGCGATTCATTGCAATTTGTCTCGTGTTCCCATCCGCTGCTTTTGGTTCATTGATGCGAAATGGGAGTTTCACAACGTATTGTCCATTGCTGTTTCTTCTGTGTGTATTTTCATAGAAGCTTTCACATTGGCTTTCTTCTTTTGTGTGTGTCCTCTTTAAATCTGGTTCTATCTCCCAGAGTGTTTTCAATAAATCTTCACCAATGATTTGATGATGCATAACAAGAACCGACTCTGTTTGTTGTCTTCTATCTTCTACCTTTCCGAACAAAATCCAGCCAAGGTTTGTTTTATGCGCACATGGTGACCCTGGCGGACCTTTGATTAACTGGCTCTGTACAATTTGTGCATACACGTCGACACCCAGAAGCAAGTCAATAGACCCTGGCTGACAGTAGTTAGGATCAGCCAGGACTAATCCTTCTAGATGAGGCCAATAGCTTGTGTCAATTGTGCGGGATGGTATTTTAGTAGTCAGTGGTTTCGACATGACATAAGTTCTAACCTCCAAGTTGAAATCTTCACATCTTGATTCTACATTGATCTGAACTACTTGTTTGATATGTTCTCGCGTTGATCCCACACCTACAACTGTACCTTTGATAGGATATCGCTTGGCCATGAGTTGTTGAGCCGCTCGTTCGCTGATAAAACTTGCTTGTGAGCCTTGGTCGATTAAAGCTCGTAATATCGTTGTGTGATTGTCTTCACTTCTCACTTTTACGATTGCCGTTGCCAGCAACGATGTGCTTTGTTTCGTAGAAACGTGCGATGTCACCATTGTAATGTCCTTCTCTGTTTCTTCAATCTTCTCCACGTTGGTATGTAGTGTCACTTCGGGTTGTTTTGTTTGTTTGTTCTCAGTGTTGCCCGTTGTGATTGGTTTTATTGTGTTATCTTCTTTATTTTCATGGAGAAGTGAATGGTGACGTCTTTTGCATATTCTACAGCTTGTTGGTATGCGACAATGCCTTACAGAGTGTCCGGATGCAAAGCAGTTGAAGCACAAATTGTTGATTTTTATAAACTCGCTTCTTTGTGTTGGTGATTGTTTTCCAAACTCCTTACAATGACTAAGTGTGTGGTTTTCTTTACACATTTGACATGTTTTACTATTCTCCACATTAGTTGCTGCGTGAAATGACTTTTCTCGAACATGAACTGCACTTGCCTTTTGTTTTGTTGGTTCTGTAAGTTCCAACGTACGAAATCTGCATTCCAGGAATTTACGAAACATATCGAGGGAAGGCAGGCTGTCAGGTTCCTCACAATTGCTGCTCACATAGTCTTCCCAATCTTTGTGGGTTTCACAGTCTAATTTTTGCACTATGACGAATATTATCAAAGGATCCCAGTTATCAGTCTGCACATTCATATTTTTAAATTGATGTAAACATTCAAATGTTGTATCGAGTAAATTCTTGATAGAACTGGAATTACACACATTCATTTTTTTCAGAGAAAAGAATCTTTTCATAACTGCGTCGACATTTATACGTTTGTTGCCATACCTTGCTTTTAGAATGTTCCATGCTTGATCGTAGTTCGAATCTGTCACTTGTATATGTTTTAATATCGATGCCGCTTCTCCAGTAAGACTTGTTTTTAAATAATGCAGTTTTTGTACATTACTTAATGACTCGTTCTTATGCACAAGTGTATTAAATAAATCATGGAACGATAACCACTCTTCATATTGTCCACTGTACGTAGGTATCTGTATTTTTGGCAAAACCACTCGTGCCTGTTGAGTCTCACCAGGTATAGGCAACGATTCACTAACGCCAGCTGGTTGAGAACCCAACAAGTCCTTCAAATCCGCCATCAAACCCAAATACAGCTCTTCATGTTCAAAATATTCTTCATTTACTATGTAAGGTATTTTGTCGCGCTGGTCCTTCGTTACGGTTCGCATTATTTCACCGTAAGCTTGTTTATATTCACTCCAGTAATCTTCTACACACTTAATGCGAGTTTCAACATAATGCTTTTGGGTTAATCTAGCCTTCGGGCTCTTCTTTAGATTGATCTGGGTCTTCTGTAAAGTATGTGCAAGGTTTTCCACGATATTCAACGCTTTTTCCACTTCCATAGCCATCGTAAGTATGTAATAACTTCAATCGTAGCAAACGTAATGAAATGAATAACTTTTAATAATTAAATACTTTGCACTAAACAACTCGAACACTTGGGTCGTCTTATCGCGATCTCTTTGTTCTCGGGCGGCCGGCGATGTCGGCAGCGAGGACTGGTATCCGGCTCGATTATGGACCATATGTTGAGGTGATAAGGTCGAGGTTTGCTTGTTTGAAATTTTAATGAAACAACGTGTGGACTGTACAAAACTCTATTGGACACTGCTTAGGAATTAAAGAATGCGTAACTTGAACACATGAATGTATAGTTAGCTATAGGCGACAATTTTTAACCGAACACTAGGTATCGATGCTTAAATATATCTGCTTTTATGCAAGTTTAACACGCTGGTTTTTTTTTTTGATTTGGTAGAGAGCTTCTAGGTTAGCAAGATTATGCAATAAAACGGTTTTTGTAAAAAATGTCTCTTACTAGGTTTTGAAATGGGACAGCCGTGTATTTCAGATGTTGTTGGCCCAAAACTTCGCCGCTTCCACGGCGTCGTCGGCGGCAGCGCAGAGGTCTCTTTGACTGCATGTTTAGGTGCACAGCGGACACGACAGGGGGTGGAGCACAGCTCCACAACAACACCCTTCTGCCGTTCCATCGAGGAAGCCCCACTTTACCAGGTTGGAATAACACCTCGCCACTTGTGTTCGACTGCGATTTGTAGTGTGTTACGCAATTAGGGTGCAGATGATAGAGAATATAAATCCTCGTCTCCAAAAAATGCTAAAAATGGCTTTTTATTTCAAAAGAACAGTCGATTCATCGATCACAGCAAAATTGTAACACTGTACATATATTTACATTCTATCAACAAAGCAGTCATTTTCACGTATTTTTTTTTTCCTTTTTTTTTACTCGAGTTAGTTATTATTTTAATTACGAAAATATAATTTACTCTATTGATTATTCAGAGATCAAGATTGTTTACTTACAATAGACTTTATTAACATATGTTACATTTTATTTATAAATGTTTACACTAAGTATCGAAAACCCGTTTGTTGCGTTACACTGTATATAACGAATTGTTATATTTTTTTGCTTACAATTTGGGAGGACAATTTCTGGAACTTTTAACACGTTAAAGGTTACAATTCGAGAAACACAAAACGACTTCAAGCAATACTGTATTGTTTCCTAAGTCCATGTAAACACGGGCGCGTTTATCCCGCGGTTTTTTTTTCCCACACTGGATTTTCAACACCGCTTAGCGACGAGAGTTGATAATCCACAGGGCCGGATCTACTTAAAGGCTTTTTGGGCTGCAGCCCAGGGCCCCGTGGATACAGAGGGCCCCCAACCGAACTGAAAACAATAGACGAAATTGTCAATAATACAAAATATCTAGAATTTAAAAAAATCCGATCATACTAAAATAGCAATTGGTTGAGTATTACGTAGGGCCCCTAAGCAGTATTAGCCCAGGGCCCCACAAATTCAAGATCCGCCCCTGATAATCCAACAGTGTTTTTTCGACGAGCTGGGATTCTCCATGCTCGGGTCAACACAGAGAGTTCAAAATCCAGTGCACGATAATATCCCGCCGCGATATATTTACGTCGATGCGAACGTGGGCTAACTTGTGTCCAGGCATGGACCGCGATCTGTCAAGATCGCCCCGCAGTTTCGTCAAGAACTCCTATAAATAAATTTATAATATTCGTTGATTTATAACGATAATGTAAACAAAAATGCGTCAATAAAAGTAACTTAGAACATTTTTACAATTTACATAAATTATGCGAAATGGTTTTGAAGGTCCGTGGCATACATACCTGTCCGCCATTTTGTTTTTTTTTTTTTTCAAAATGGCGCCCACTTTTTTCCATTATATTATCCGTTTGCATTGATGTCGGCTGTCGATGTGTGTAGGTCTCAGACGTGGCCGGCATTTACAAAAAAAAAAAAAACAATGACGCGACAGTAGGCCACAGACACACGACAGATGCCAGCTTCCAAGTAAAAAATCTAGCAAATCATATTGGCGGTTCATTGTGTTCGTCCCATAACAAAATTAATTTGTGTTGTCTGGGTATTACCAATTTATCCTAATAAATATATTGTGTTGTCCTTACAGGCTACTCTAACAGATCCAGTTTTAATTAAGCAGATCCAGTTGTAATTAATCGGCAGTATAACCGGTCAATCTCAGCGAATACACTTTGTATCCTTCAACCTTGACATTCGCAGAATCATCGATAAAACGATGGAGCCGGAGTTGGATTGGAAGTAAAAAATCTACAATCCCGCCTTTGGACGATAATAACCAATTCTCATTAAATTATTAATTTAATAAATAACTTAGAAAATAATTTCATACCAAAATTGTGCTCCCAATTTGTTGAAGAGAAAAAAAATCCTTTTGACACTTCAAATTATAAATATAAAGTTTTTAAATAGTTATATTTATTTCGTCGAAATAAGAGATTTGTGAGCGAATACTTTTGTAGTGAAAATTGCTAGTGTGGTATAGTTGTCGATAAGTCGATAGAAGGTACACCACTAGGTATATCTTCTATCGACTTAGGTGGATACGGTTTATTTAATACATATTATGATTAGCATAGCTTAGGTATATGACCAGATACATGAATGTAAACAAGACAAAAGGAGTATGTAAGGATGGTAGCAGGTGGCGTTCTGTAGTTTCTGCCTACTTGCTACTTTTCAAGACTGTTGATCTCAAGTAGAAGTCACCATAGATCTAAAAAAAAGTTGATTATTATTATTTTATTTTATTACCTCTTTATTTGATACGTTAGTTGCCACTATGTTGGGCAAGATGTCGTTGCCAAGCGTAGTTGTGTATACGGGGGGGACGAGCCCAATATCACACTAATATTATAAAGGCGAAAGTTTGTGAGTGTGTTTGTATGTTTGTTACTTCTTCATGCGAACACTACTGAACGGATTTGGATGAAATTTGGCACACATATAGTTCTTAACCAGGAATAACACAGGATATATTTTTATCCCGATATTCCCACGGGATTGACACTTATGCGGGTGAAATCGCAGGGCGCAGCTAGTTTCTTATATTCCACTCGCGTACTGCACTGCACAGACTAATAATAGTATAAAACAACGTCTCTTGTGTCCGCATGATTGTGTATTTCTGTTTATTCGCTTAGTTATTCAAAACTACGTTACAAACTATTTTTTTTTTCACTTGAGATTTTATTTTGGTGGGTAGGTGAAATAATAATCATAAATACATTTTTAACTTAAAGCACATAGGTCTCGGATGTTTTAACAAATGTCGCTACATCAGTAGATCGCACCCGTATGAAGCAGGCGCGGGTCGATAGTTTTGTATTTTATCAATTTTTCCACACATTTTTGTATCGACAGAACAACTATACCACACTAACGACACTAAAATGTTTCACAATCTCCGTACGTCTCCGGCCAGCACTAGGGTCGCACACACAGTGTCCCCGCGAGTCGCTCTCAGAACACCGAGTCGGCCGAGCGGGACAGGTGCACCGGGTGCGAGGGAGAGCGCGCGAGGCGCTTGCGCGGCAGCTTCTGCAGCGTCGTGAGCAGGTGCGGGAAGTCCGGCCGCTCGGATGATCGGTACGACCAGCAGAGCATTAGGATGTCCTGGAAAGGGTACAAGTAGATTGTTTAGTGAGAATCTAATGTAAAATAAGTTAAAGTTTAAAAGAAAATATGTTTGTTTGACTTATCATCCATACTAATATTATAAATTCGAAAGTAACTGTCTGTCTGTCTGTTACCTTTTCACGCCTAAGCCACTGAACAAATTTCGATAAAATTTGGCAGAGAGATGATTGCATCCCGGGGAAGGACATAGGATAGTTTTATCGATATACCTCGCGGGCGCATCCGCGGGCGGAAGCTAGTCATCAATAAGACCAAAACCAAAAATGTTTACCTGTATACCTGTGTGCCAAATTTCATCGAAATTCGTTCAGCCGTTAAGGCGTGAAAAAGTAACGGACAGATAGTTACTTACACATTGCATTTATAATATTAAATTATTTACAAACGCTAACACATCAAGCTACTACAATCTGTCAAACTTTAATAGATTTTCAGGGAGGTTCAAGTTGATTGGGAAAATTTGACAGTTTCGGGTAGCTTGATGTGCTGGCGTCTGTACAATGAGGATTTAGTAGTTACTTTGATATCTCTAGAAGCCTGCATGTTGGCTAGCGATTGCTTGACGCCCTTGCCGACTTGCCAGATCACAGCCTCAGGCGGCTGACCCTTGAACGGATACTCGCCGCATAGGAGCTCGTACCATACCGTGCTGTAAATAAAAAAAAAAACTTTTTGTAATTTTCAGCTTCAGGATTGTTTTGAGTGATGTCTTAGGTCCAGCGCACATCTGGCCAGGCGCGGCGAAGAGACTAAACTTATTTTTTTTATAAAATACCCGAAATATAAGGCACTCTTAAAAATGGACATATGGTCTTTTAATGTAAATAATTTTATGTGCACTCATGAATTTGTTAGGTATAACATTAATTGGTAAACTCGAACGAAGGTCTTCTTTACAGACAATTCTCAGCGAGGTTTCGAATAGAACAATCACAAGAGCATAATTATAAACTCTGAATAGCTATAGTTACCCGAAGGCGTAGACGTCCGTCGCCTTGGAGAAGGGCAGGTGCAGCGACGCGTGCGGCGTGAGCGCGCGGCACAGCTCGGGCGCCAGGTAGCACAGCCAGCCCGCCGGGATGCCCAGGCTGTCGCCGCGCAGGCTAAGGGCGCAAGTGTGTCAGCACAGCTCCGCGCCCGGGGGGCGGGAGATACTATTTGTAATATCCCCCAGACACAAGTTGTGAAATCCCCGAGACGCAATTTGCAAAATCCCCCAGACGCAATTTGCAAAATCCCCCAAACAAAATTTGCAAAATACCCCAGACACAAGTTGTGAAATCCCCAAGACGCAATTTGCAAAATCCCCTGACGCAATTTGCAATATCCCCCAGACGCAATTTGCAAAATCCCCCAGACGCAATTTGCGAAATCCCCCAAACGCAATTTGCGAAATCCCCCAGATGCAATTTGCGAATTCCCCCAGATGCAATTTGCAATATCCCCCAGACGCAATTTGCGAAATCCCCCAGACAAAATTTGCAAAATATCCCAGACGCAATTTGCAAAATCCCCCAGACGCAATCTGCGAAATCCCTCAGAGACAATTTGCAAAACCCCCCAGACGCAATTTGCAATATCTCCCATATACAACTTGCAATATCCCTCCCTTAGATACAATTTGCAATATTCGTTGTAGTGCATTAAAAATATTTGTTATATAGTGATTGACCACATTATATTCGTGTTTATATAGTACAGATAGATAGAAGACATCCCCGCGCATTTAGGCGTCATGCAGGTGGTCGTGCATCCGCGTGCTATATTGCAGTTGAAAATCAGTCTGTCTGTGTACACTTTTGAAGATACTTGTTTAAAGAAAGCGTTCGTCTGATTTAATCTAATTCGCAGAACCTCTAATTTTACGTTGCGTCTCATAGACTGGCACTTGTGACAGGATAGTGTTATTCGAACAACTGCTTTATACAAGCACGCTTATCTGTGATAATATTAGTTTAAAAGATACTTATACAAAGAGCATATAATTGAAACATGTACAGACGCCAGTACATTAAGCTACTACAATCTGTCAAATTTCTTTAATAGATTTTCAACTTTATCGCTAAAGCATAAGGTTCAAAGTTGATTGGGAAAATTTGACAATTTCGGGTAGCTTGACGTGCTGGCGTCTTTACATTGTAAGACTGGTAACTCTTGCACAGGTGGTGGCATTTTTAACAATGCATATGTCACCGTATATTTATGAACATCGTTAGTTTACAATCATTATCGAAAAATTGTGAACTGCAACAAACCATTTACAGTTCACAATTTATCGACAGTTTACAATCTCGCGAGATAGATTATAAACTAACTGTGTTCATAATCATACGGTGACACATATAACTTGTATATTTCTGTCCCTAAATATTACATACACCGTTTACAAGCATCAAAAGTTTTATAACTAAAGTAAGTATAGTGCAAAATCGTGTATTAACCTTTGTACTAACTTGTTTCCAAAGCACAGTTTGGTAACGCTAAAGAGGCCGAAGTCGGTGATGACGACCTTGCCGTTCTCGAGGAAGATGTTCTTCGTCTTCAGATCTTTGTGGATGATGCCTCGCGCGTGCAGGTATCCCATACCCTGGGGAAGATTTATAGTTTTGTGAAGAACATGTTTGTATGCAGCTATAGGGAATGGATAAGGTATCCAACGAGGGTTTTCTGAAATGACGTTCGCTAGGTGGCAGCACTGACACGTCAGGTCCAGGCATCTGTCAAAGAGCCTATATTTTCTTTAGTCATGACTGAATGATGAACGAATGAATGAATCGAATGATGAAGGTCATCATATATTTATATTGGAAGACCTCTTGTCACAGTGGTGCCAACTGGTGTCGTAAATTTTCACAAAAACCCTCACTGGAAAACGAGGTTGGGTTTAAACCCTAACCATTGCACTATTAAAATAACTGTCATGCCAGCGACACGAAGAAGATTGTTCTTAAGTAACCTTTGAGGCCTTTGTATCCTGTTTATGCTGATGAAGTTTCATTAAAATCGGTTCATTCATTTCGAAAAATAAGGCTTGAAAGTTTATATGAAATGCCGTACGACGTAAACGCTCTTAAGAAAACGAACTAATTGGTTTGTGCTGATTGGACTTTGAGAGTGCGAAGACCGTTACTTATTGTCTTTACATCATGCTCAAACTTAACCACTGGATATGGATAAAAAAGATGCCAGTACTTATAATTAATGTGCGAGTGAATCGAGAATACAGAAAAACTTATTAGTGTATTATATCAATCTGCTCAAAACCCACTGTGCTTACTCTAGAGTACTCTAGAATAATTTTCCGAAACTGTATAAGTTTCTCAGTTTTACGATTCAGCATAACCAGCCTATAATGTTCCCACTGCTACGGCACAGCCTCGTCTCGGCGAGAGGGAGTGGGCCATAATCCACCACGCGGGCCCAATGCGGATTGGTAGATGTCACATATCTTCAAATTTTTGGTTCTAGGACATGCCGGTTTCCTCACGATGTTTTCCTTCACCGTTTTACGATACAAATTGTGCTTATAATATCTATTTTTATAATACCTGTGATATCTGTTGCGCCACAATAACACTTTTATTCGCAGTAAACTTGTCCTTCCTCAGATGGATGTGTGTGAAGAGCGTCATGCCTTTGCACAGTGACGTCACGATGGCCAGGCGCGGCGGCTTCATGCACGCGCCCATAAATAGGACCAGGTTCTCGTGACGGGTCTTTCTGAAGGTTGCCACCTGGGGAAGCATAAACAGTCGGTTAGTTTTTGTGTGAGTTTTCACCTAATCATAAAAGTTTTTGAAAAAAGGAATATGCCACATACATTGTTATTAGATAAGATTACAATGAAATAATCAGGCATACAATAATACAATGGTACAATTTGTAAAATAGAGCTACGTTGACTTGAATCTGAAAAAATCGGTAAGATACAGCAAGTGAGCTAAGGCTCAGTAATGCAGTCTCCATTATGACTATTGGCTAAGTTCAATAGAGTAATTTGTTTGCCATTTTCTCCGCAATCCTTCACTTTTACTGTTGAGTGTTACTCACCTCATTTTTGAACATGTTTTACTTTTTCCATAGCTGAGTTAACTTCTCTAAGGGCTGATTTTACCAAAGTCAGATATCTTAAGGCCAATTTATTATATTAATTTAAAAAGTTCAAAATCTAGTTGCTCTCTCATCTCGGCGACAAACAAATGTCAAAAACTTGTCAAAATGTAGGGAAATTAGAGGTATTTTTGACAGATTGAGACAGATCAAACTGTGAATGTTCTTAAAATGAGGGTTTTCTGAAATGACGTTTGCTAGGTGGCAGCACTGGCACGGCAGGTCCGGGCATCTGTCAAAGAGCCTATATTTTCTTTAGTCATGACGGAATGATGAACGAATGAATGAATCGAATGATGAACGTCATCATATATTTTGTATTGGGAGACCTCTTGTCACAGTGCTGCCAACTGGTGTCGTAAATTTTCAAGAAAACCCTCATTACAAGATTTGCCCCTCTTTTATTCTTGGAATAAAATTGACGTCTGACAGTTTTAGTATGGATAAATTCAATAATTCAAAAACTTATTCTCAGGATAAGACTTAATGTAGGTATAAAAGTTTGGTGGAACGCGCCCTTAGTGATATCATCTGGCTGACGTCATCACGTCAATCACCGGCTGTCGCTGAAAACCAGTGCTGGGGCTCTGTCTCGTATAGGGTCTTAGCATTATGCTGAGCGTTGGCCATTTTGCGTAGATGTGACGCATACTTTCTCCCAAATTGTTATTTTTGTTTTTCTGTTGATTGTGTCTTTTATTTTCATGCGTCATGTTTGCCGCAAATAAAAGTATTTTCTTTCTTTCTTTCAATCAAGTAATAATGTTCAAGTTACCTCATGTTTGAAGGTATCGAGTGGCACACAGTCGTCACTGAGCACGTGCAGCACCTTGACGGCGACAGCGCCGTGCCAGCTGCCGCGGTACACCGTGCCGAACCGACCCGTGCCGATCACTTCGAACAGCTTCAGCTCGTCGTAAGGGATGTCCCATTCTTTCATAGACAGCTGTGGAAGGAAACAAAAAGGTACAATCTAAATGAGTACAGTACATAGGACTTTATTACTGTCTTTACTGTGAAATCAAAGGAATTGTATAAAAATCAGAAAGTAATTAATTCCTTGCGGCACAATAAGTCAGGTTCATAATCATAAGTGTCAAAGAGTTATTATTATAAATGACGCATGATGTCAGGGAACATAGCACCACAAAACAATACCAAAATATTTACCTCCTCAAACAATCGACGCCTACGTACAAATACAGACATATTAACACCTTGTTTAATAATAAACCAGTGCGTAACTTAATTTCAACCTCTCAAGTCTCAACCCTTAATACCTGTGTAGCCCACATTTCTGTCCACATATTATTTAAAACAGTTAAAGTCGAAATCAAACGCTTTATAAATATAAAATCACTACACATAATAAAACAAATTCTCAACCCTGTTTGTGTACAGAATATTTTACAACTTATTTACTAAATTACTGCACAAATTGATAAAAAACAGCACAAAAAACTATTATTAGTTTCCCACAATAATGTAGAAGGAAGCTTTAAAATTACAACCGCCTATAAACATAACTTTCAACAAGAATACTACAACAATACATCAAGTTAATGTCATGTATCATTCGTTATCGCAAGGAGAGCGCCCCCGCGGCCTTATCGGAATAATGACCGGAACCTATACCTACTGTTCGCATGGGTTAACGTTACTGTGAAGTTAAAAGGGAACTTATTATTATTAGTTAAGCTTTCAGAGATTAGGAGGAGAATTGGCTAAAGATTTTTTCGGAACAGTTTTGTCATGATTGATCTTATCGATATTAATTAAACGGCAATAATATCAGATTAGATTGTATGTTTACGGATTTGTCCAAACTTAATTTCAAATGGTGTATGCCAAGCCAGTGTAGTAGTATATCAATAGTATTATTAATATCAGTCTCCTGATCTATAACGTTATTTTGTATTTTATCAGATGTCACATTTATGGATATATCGTCAGCGAATAAAATGCATTTATGATTAGTTATTTTTATGATATCATTTATACAACGTGTTTTTTTTTGATATCCCATAAAAAAAAATCAGCTGTTCCCTACATTTATGTTCGCATAACTCGTCAAAATGTAGGGAATGGTTGATTTTTTTTTTCGCGATTTCAGGTTTGGTCCCTTAGTAAAAGTTGTTCATAATGATTAGTACAATGACCCCATAGAGTTATGGGATATCAAAAAAAACACGTTGTATATAAAAGGAATAATATTGGGCCTAGTACGCTACCTTGGGGGACGCCATATTTATTATGTCTATATTCCGATGAGTATGATGTGATGTCTTTGGCTTCGTTCATTTTACTGATAATAAAACATTGTTGTCTATTACTTAAGTAGGACTGATGATATCCACTGGAGTGCAGGTCCCCTAATCCCAATTGCTTCCAACTTTTGAAGCAGTATATAGTGTGACACGAAATCGAAGGCTTTAGACATATCAAAGAATAGAGCTGTAGTCAGATAGTTATTGATATCATGTTTATCACCCTTTTTGAATAAGGGCTTTAACTATTGATAATTTTAATTTTTCGGGAAAAACTCCGATCAAAAACGACATATTAATTGAGTTAAAACACCAAACACAGCCAGAGTTTTACTATTCTGTTTCCGTACAGACACAATGACTAATAATAAAAAGTGATATCATGTTTAACTTTGGATGTACAGACAGACGCGAGCACATCAAGCTACCCGAAACTGTCAAATTTTCCCAATCAACTTTGAACCTTATGCTTTAGCGATTAAATTGAAAATATATTAAAGAAATTTGACAGATTGTAGTAGCTTGATGTGCTGGCGTCTGTACAATGTCAAACAGTGGAGTAACACCTTCCCGAAGTGTGTATGGAAAAAATGCTGACTAGTGGCACCTTTTTTTTCCTTCAGGATGGGAAATCATCAAATGACCCCTCCCGCTCTGGGTGGAGCGGAAGGGAGTGTCAGACTCTTACTGACTAAAACCCACTTGTGCAATGCCACCTCAAGACCCAACTGCCGCATCCTCTCCACGACTATCGCAACCCCGCGTGTCATCGCGTCGGCCGCCACCTGATGCGACCTCCCCTGCGCCAGGACTAGCGTGTCGTCAACGTAGCTAACCAGGCTGACGCCATCACTAGTGGCACCTTAAGTTAGTATACTTACACTGTTCTGACGAGGCCACCTGTTGTCGTGCTTGTTGGACAGGTCGAGCGAGTCGCCGCGCTGGCACCCGCCGCTGTCCGTCGAGCCCGAGCCCGACAGCGACACGCAGC
The DNA here is from genome assembly GCA_927399505.1 of Luperina testacea. Taxonomy (NCBI): domain Eukaryota; kingdom Metazoa; phylum Arthropoda; class Insecta; order Lepidoptera; family Noctuidae; genus Luperina; species Luperina testacea. Next base: position 2,297,302 of record OV656770.1, on the reverse strand, counting down.
GGGAACTGTCGCCTGCAATACATACGACGACGGTTATTTATTTGAGAATAAATAAATATCAAGTTATATGGCGGCTGCAAAAATTTTTCATCATGGGTGTCGTTTTAATGGTTTTCGAGGGTGCTGAAGCCAAGAGTGGGGACAAACTGAAAATCCAAGAGGACCGTTGCGAAAAATTGCAATTTTTCGTCACCGGTGTCGTTTTCATGGTTTTCGAGGGCACCCTCGAAAACCATGAAAACGACACCGAAAAGCCGATAGTAAAGTCGACCACTCTAAGAGAGCTTCTAGAACCTTATGCTAAATGGCTTTGTATTAAAAACGCGTATGAAATTCGCACTTTCTCTCTCTGTCTCTTCCTATTATATACGAGTGTATGTGTGCGTGCGATTATAGTGTAAAGAACTTTTTTTAAGGGGGTCTCCCGATCTTACACTTTTTTTATATATATTATAAGAACTTACCACTTTTAACGCTAGCCATGAGGTCTTCCTTGTTATCTTGTTGTCTCGCCGGTGACTGCACCGACGCGTGGTTAGGACTAGACACTGGCTTTAGTTCTGTCGACAAAAAGAAATCTTCATTAAGACATGGAAAATGAAGCTCTGCTAAGTTGGATTTTGGATCTGGGTTTAGTCTAGTCAGCGTGGAGCGGCGTCAGCGGCAGGGCTAGCGCCAGGATGGCGTCGAGCTGTTCTCGCTTATGGCAAGATGTTTACCTGGGAAGTGGAACTGCTGCTTGGTGGCGGGCGCGTGGTGCGCGTGGTGCGCGTGCGGCGCGTGGTGCGCGTGTGACGCGTGTTGCGCGTGCGGCGCGTGCTGCGCGTGCGGCGCGTGCTGCGCGTGCGGCGCGTGCGCGGGCGGGTGGTGCGGCGTGAGCGGCGCGGCCAGCGCGGGCGAGGAGGGCGTGGAGCTGTTGCACGACGACGTGTTGGACGACGAGTCGGGGCCGCCCTGCAGTCAATGAACACTCATTGATTAGGGCTAGGCGCCAGGGTCAGGGTAGCCCGCGAAAGGGGTTTGACGATCCGTGGCGTACCTACCTGTCCGCCATTTTGATCTTTTTACAAAATAGCGGCCACGAATGAAACCTATAAATCGATAGCCGACATCAATGCAAACAGAAAACATAATAAGATCCATATTTTTTGAACTTGCTTACAACTTGTTGCATAGTTGTTCGAAATAATCACTCTGAAAGTTTAAAGTAATCAAACATCTATGCAAGAAGATCTAAGAAAGTTGTAAAAAATATGGATGTCACATGATCAACTTTGAACGTTAATATCTCGGAAACGTTTTTTTTTTCACATGTTTCCTCACGATGTTTTCCTTCACCGTTTTGAGAGAACTTCACCTAAGAGCTTCTTTATTTGTATTGTAACGGATACATACAGTGTGATGCGGTACGGGCGGCGCGTGCGGGCGGCGGCGGTGCGTCAGTGACGACAGGAAGCCAGAGCCGCGCCCCGGCTGCGGGGACACGTACCCGTAGTACCCACCTGTGACCAATTTACAGTACAGCTCATCAATAAATTATTAATAAATCATAATAAATCTTGTGTCAAACTCATGGTTCCATTCACCAAACACCTGCACGTTAGGAGGGGTTGCGCTTCAACCGTAGATTATAATCTAGTCTTGTTGACACTGTGGGACTCTTGGGATAATGAAGTTATGTTCGATAAGTGCGACATTTGCGACCACGTTTGCGACAGTATTAGTTATGTTGTGTGAGGCAATAGATGGCGCTCGAGAACTGTCATAAATTTGACAACTGGGAAGTTAGCAACGCGCGGGCAAGAGACGAAAGGCTCGGTGTAATATACAAGCAAGACACACCGCCTTGCTTGTATATTACACCAAGCCTTTCGTTCTCTTTTCTCGCGGACACCGACGGCTTAACCCCTATTTCACATTTTGCTGTGCTATATTATGTGTATTTTTATTTAAATGTTTTATAAATCTTTTACCTTGTTTTTCTGAGCTCTTGCAGTTTTAACCAAGGAAGCTGATATGAATATTATATTAACTTATAATTTTCGTCACACACTTACCGTCTTTGTGAAACTTTTCTTTGAAAGCATCCACAAACTCAGGCGGTAGACCACACGATGGAGGTACTTTACTTTCACAGTCCCTGAAATAAAAATATTATTAATTACACAATTTTTAGATTGCGCTACGACAGGCTGTATTTCATTTTCGTTGTTTTTCACTTATTTGAAATACTTATCTGAAATAAATGAATTAATAATACATTTCATCACAAGTGTCTAACGGGCCTCTATGATTTGGCTTCAGCCTGTTATATGCCTTCCAAGGTCCGGGACCCGAGATATGTCAAAAACATTTTTAAAATAATAATAAACTTTTCACAATTTACGAGCATCCATAAAATTTTTTATGGATAAAATATAAATTATTATCAGTTAACACGAATCAACATGAATTAAATGCACATGCACTTTTAAAATTATTTCCATTTTACCTCACAGCAACAGTGCTGCATGATTCAGTCTTCTTGACAAAATAGAAATGGAAAATAGAGCCAGGAAGTTATGGAACCATTGCAACCAAAAATTTATTAGGACGTTTTTGTTACAAATGTTCACTCAAAAATCAGCTTAAAATACATTTCACTAAAGTAGATAACTGATTAAGAGGCGATGGAATGTAAATTATCTGAGATTATGAACATTACAGGAAAAAACCACCTATTGTCCACCACTCACCTGTGACATTTAAACTTGCACTCCTTACACTTCAATCCGGACCCGAACAGCATCTGCTTATCGCAGTAGTCACACGTCGCGATCATATTGAAAGTTTTCGTGAATCGATGCGCGATGTCATGCGCCATACATCGGCTCACGGTCGGCGTGCGCGGCGACCGGGGGGCCACACCCACTATTACAGCCTGAGAAGAAAAGAGGGAGTGTAAATGTGGGTGTACATTGAGCAGGGTGTAATGCTGGGACTACACTTGTGCATTTTTCCAAATATTCGAATTATCTCTTTAATGGAAAATGAACTTTATATCAAAAGAAATAAGGTACATTTTGTATTACCACAAGTAACGCGAATATTCTGACAAATACGCCTTGTGAAGTGACAGCATTAAAGGACGCGGTGTGTAGGCACAGTTTGTTGAAGGAAAGAGAAAATAATCATTGATAGTGTAGGCAAGTGTCGAGAATTTTGTCGATCGATACTTTGGACAAAATTCGCGAGACATCTTGTGTGGTTGGACTTTCATAGATGATGTGTATTTTTTCTTAGCTTGAACAAACTGTAAGACTTGGTACAGATCGTCAGCGTAGCGTAGCTTACCCTGTGCATGTAATTTATTTTATTTACAATATTTTATGTGCAATAATCCTGACAGGATCGTCCATAGAGGCGCTCGAATTTTCATTTGTCGTGGGGTCTGTTGTATTATACATTTATATGAGTGTTATTATACTTATTATAAGTTATAATACATTTATGTATATTACTAAAGTATATAAACACATACAGAACAGACATTTACATCGGCATATATTATTTGAAAAACGATGAGCAGACTAGTAACGGAGATGAAAGAAAAATGTTTCAAATACTATTTATTTTCATGTTTTACAGTGATTTGTTATTTATTTAGAGTCTCCGACAAAACATTTACACATGAATTTACATAATTATAGTAAAGAATTAGTACACATTTAAAATTATAATCCTTGAATTTCAGGAGAGCATTGTATTGATCTACACGGCCGTGTAAGCCCACGCTCGCCGGACGACCTGAGTGCCCACCTACGCGCAGTACCCACCGGCTCACAGGGCGACAGCCGGCGCCGCGCGCTCGGCCGCTGCCGCGCGGCGCACGCGCACGCCAGCACGCGCGCCACGCGCCGCGCCAGCCGCGCCCGCGCCGGCGCCGCGCTACCCGCGACCTGCCGCGCCACACGAGCTAGCGTACCGGCCACAGGCCCGGCCTGCTCGCGATATATATCAGTACCCACCGGCTCACAGGGCGACAGCCGGCGCCGCGCGCTCGGCCGCTGCCGCGCGGCGCACGCGCACGCCAGCACGCGCGCCACGCGCCGCGCCAGCCGCGCCCGCGCCGGCGCCGCGCTACCCGCGACCTGCCGCGCCACACGAGCTAGCGTACCGGCCACAGGCCCGGCCTGCTCGCGATATATATCAGTACCCACCGGCTCACAGGGCGACAGCCGGCGCCGCGCGCTCGGCCGCTGCCGCGCGGCGCACGCGCACGCCAGCACGCGCGCCACGCGCCGCGCCAGCCGCGCCCGCGCCGGCGCCGCGCTACCCGCGACCTGCCGCGCCACACGAGCTAGCGTACCGGCCACAGGCCCGGCCTGCTCGCGATATATATCAGTACCCACCGGCTCACAGGGCGACAGCCGGCGCCGCGCGCTCGGCCGCTGCCGCGCGGCGCACGCGCACGCCAGCACGCGCGCCACGCGCCGCGCCAGCCGCGCCCGCGCCGGCGCCGCGCTACCCGCGACCTGCCGCGCCACACGAGCTAGCGTACCGGCCACAGGCCCGGCCTGCTCGCGATATATATCAGTACCCACCGGCTCACAGGGCGACAGCCGGCGCCGCGCGCTCGGCCGCTGCCGCGCGGCGCACGCGCACGCCAGCACGCGCGCCACGCGCCGCGCCAGCCGCGCCCGCGCCGGCGCCGCGCTACCCGCGACCTGCCGCGCCACACGAGCTAGCGTACCGGCCACAGGCCCGGCCTGCTCGCGATATATATCAGTACCCACCGGCTCACAGGGCGACAGCCGGCGCCGCGCGCTCGGCCGCTGCCGCGCGGCGCACGCGCACGCCAGCACGCGCGCCACGCGCCGCGCCAGCCGCGCCCGCGCCGGCGCCGCGCTACCCGCGACCTGCCGCGCCACACGAGCTAGCGTACCGGCCACAGGCCCGGCCTGCTCGCGATATATATCAGTACCCACCGGCTCACAGGGCGACAGCCGGCGCCGCGCGCTCGGCCGCTGCCGCGCGGCGCACGCGCACGCCAGCACGCGCGCCACGCGCCGCGCCAGCCGCGCCCGCGCCGGCGCCGCGCTACCCGCGACCTGCCGCGCCACACGAGCTAGCGTACCGGCCACAGGCCCGGCCTGCTCGCGATATATATCAGGCCTACATCTACAGCAAGGTACATGTCGCCGAGCGGCCGTCCTTCAAATCCTTCGTATTTACATAAACCTACACCTAAATGATCTGAGGTGATAGTTTTCTATCTATAACTTTACCTTGGGCCGGAGAAAGCAACACATAAAGAATAATGGAAAGCAATGGGGCGACCTTTCCCAGCAGTGGGACAAAAAAAAACTTTACCTGTGTCTATAGACTGAAAATATGTACATCTTTCAGCTACCAGTGAAAATCTACCTGATAATGTGTGTGCATTGTGAGCAGTTCAATGCAATTGAAGTCAGTAATTAATATAAGTAATCTAATTCCTATTGTTACTAAATTATTTAGGGTAATTTAATAGGAGTTTTGCAAATTGGACTCATCACATGCTTTACATAACTACAAAATGTCTGAATTTCATTCCTTTTTGTTGTGCCTGTAATTCGCAAACTATCCTAAACTTAACAAAAAAAACAATGTTTTTGTCTGACGATCTGTCTGCACGTCATCCAGATCTAAATTTGATGCCAAAATTCAAATTCCTGCGGTGAACACATCTCGAAATAAACCTCTGTGACTGACAGATAAAAAAGTAATGTCATATAGGTTCAGTTTTCATAGTGATGACATTGCTTTTCATGGATAAAATCACACATGGTGACTTAGTAAGCTCTACACCCTTCAGAAAATGTTCTAAAGCGCTAATCTGTCTGTCTGTCTGGCTATTTATGTCTGTAATTTATATGGTGTACATAATAAAGAGTATTCTATTCTATCTGTCCAAATGCTACACAATAAATACTGGCGTTTTAAGTTATTGTTGTAGTAGCCAAGCTGCCAGTACTTTTGTCCTCTTGATATTGTGACAATAGCATTTCTACACTTCATTGTAACAGGACTTTTCACAGCACACATCACAAGTCTAAAGCTCTAATCTGTATAAATGCGATATAATAAGTGCTTGCCTACATTATTGTTGTAATATGCATCAGGGCGGTGCTAATGTCTTAACAATGTGACGGTGGCATTCCTACACTTAATTTAATAGGACTTTTCATAGCACACATCACAAGTCTAAAGCGCTAATCTGTACAAATGCTATAGAATAAGTAGTCGTGTCTTACGTTATTGTTGTAGTAGGCTGGTGGTCTGTGTTGCGGCGTGTTTTCGGACTCCGTGTCGTGCGGGGAGGCCGGGGGAGTTACTTCCACTGTACCCACGGCAGAGGACTGACTGTTATCGCTGCAAATAAATTATACTCCACTGCAGGACGGTTATTTTTAAATCATAAAATTGTTACAAAATACTGGTTACATCATTCATGTTGAAATTATACATGTGAGAACGATGTAGAAAGATCCGTGTCCAGGCATATGTTCATGCAATATTTCTATCTGTAATTGCATTAACGATACAAGACAAATTACGCCAGTTTCATACAACTCCTTTATACCTGAGGTCGGAAGCGTCAGGTCTGACAGACAGTTGCGACTCGTGTGAGCGCGACTTGGTGAGCGCGGCGGGAGGGGGGAGGGTGCTGTTCTGTTTCCGCTTGGCTACCGGCGTAGGGGGAGATTTACCACCTGGAACATTATTGTTGGATAAAGCAGTGTCATATTAAATGAAGAATAGGTATTGAAGAAAAAAATTAGACTGCGACGCGATTTTGAACATGTTAAGAGGTAGTAATGCCCACTAAATTCCTCATTATTATTATTCATCCTGAAAGAATCAATACCTTTCTTATTATGCGGCGTGCCATGATGTTCGTGGTTAGCATGCCTGGCCCGGGGGGCTCTAGGTGATGCCCGCACGGTGCGTTCCCAAGAATCCCAGAACAACTGGAGTTCTGCACCGCCTTCGCCGCGACCTAGAGCCTCTGTAGAGTGAAACACAATTTATAAGTAGCTTACTTATTTTTTTATTGTTGGTAATAATGAAAACTGGATTAAAAATAGTTTTGTAAAGCTTATTGATGGTATCAAAGAACATCAGTCAGGTTACCACCTAAGGCTGGACTTACACCGAGCAAAAGCCGCATAGAACAATGTGAACGTTGTACTAGGGAGGTGAAACTGACTCTTTTTCGAGCGTTTTGTCAATCGTTTTACACGTGCAGCCTGTGGGTAAGGTATACGCAGAAGGCTTACAACGCTCTGCGCGTTCAGTATAATAATGCTTTGAGGATATTGTTGGGGCTACCTCGGTTTTGTAGCGCGTCTGGCATGTTTGCTGAAGCGAGGTTAGACGATTTTTATGCCGTTATGCGCAAGCGATGTGCGAGTATGCTGAAGCGATTCAGGGGTAGCCCCAACAACATACTGGCTACACTGGCGGACAAAATTGATGGGCCTTTCATTAGGCACTGGGCAGGGAGGCATGTGCGTACTGGCGTACATGTCGCCAACTAAATTAATTTTAAGCTTTTTATTTCTGTATGTACTAACAATAGGCTAAGATTTTACTAACATTATATGGATCATTGGTCTGAAGTAAATAAATTATTATTATTATTATTAGAACGCACCACATGATATAGAACTGCTATGAAAATCATACGGACGTCCTACGACCTGCGCGGGATTCACTTCAGTCTGTTTGAAGCTTCAAAATAAGATTTTCGCTTTGAATGTGCAGATTTTGACACATTATTTTAAAGCACTTGTATTTTCGGAAAGTTACAGGAATTTAGTACTATTGTTTCTGTTCTGCCAGGCTAATGTCTCACCTATGTAACTCCTGAGTCGTTGCATGGCTCGACATAGTCGCAGCACCTCCTCGTCGCGAGCGCCAGCGAGTAGTGCGCGCATCTCGTGGTCGGAGCGCTCCCGCAGCGTCTCTAACGACGCCACGCGGGAACATACCGCCTGGGCAAAAAGGAATGTTGTTAATACAGAGACGCACAAACAATACATAGTAGACCAAGAGAGCCGTCGTATACAATGTGGAACTTTGTCTACTTTACATAATCCGAACTTTGCTCATAACTTTGCTGCAAGCATGTCGCGTTTTGAACTCCGCTTTGATTGATAAGCATTTAACAACCCACAAATCTGAGGTTCATCACTGCCATGATCGGTGACCAACCTAACTGTTTGGTGATCGCAGTAATTAGGTATGTAGTGGTTAGAGGAAAGACGCTGTCGCTGTAAGTGTACAGTCAGTTATAGCAATTAGCTGACCCACCTTTGCATACCTAAATGGTTGAAACTTTTTAGAATACGAAACGTTAGAATTTTATAATTATTCTTTTATATTTTATTTACTTTGCTCAAAATAAATAAAATAAACGAATTATAACATTCTATCGATCTATAATCTAAAAAATGTATGCAAAGGTGAGTCAGCTAACTGCTATAACTGACTGTACAATGCGTGCCACGAAAGATGAGACTTGACCCGCCTCAGACCTCATACCGCTAAAGATACCTAAAATCGTGTACTGCGCATGTCAAACCACGTGGTGTGTCAAGTCTCATCTTTCGTGGCACGCATTGTACATACACACGAGCGGCGGCAACCGCAGAGGCAATTGCTACTGTCGACACGCGTCGACAACATGCCGCTCGTGTATCTGAATACGGTACTTAAATACACGAACGGCATGTTGTCGACGGCACGGCAGCAGTTGCGTCTGCCGTTGATGCATGTCGCTCGTGTGTATGAGTACTAAGATGTAATCAGATCATTCTTGAATCTCCGGGAGCAAGAGCGGACGGGAAACCCCACAGCAGAGCTATGTAATGTACCTTATCTAATATCTATACTGTCATTTAGAAATGTTTATTATTTGATTGCGAAAGTAAATGGAATTATTATATCCTTCTTAAGAAGTCCACACCGGAACATCGTTATCTTGTCTTATCATCCCTTTTTAAATATTTGACGACAGTTTTTAACCATGAAGTTGAAATTGAAAATACAATACGTCAAAACTGACTCGTTATTTCTTGAGGTGTTTATCGATTCCATTCCAAACAATCAATGACAAAACAATCTACAAATATCGTGCGAAAGAGGGCTTAATTACTGGGCTTACGATGTATGTTTTTCTGTCCTTCAATCAGTTACAGTACAATAAATGTGTGTTGGTGTTCACACAAGTACAGGGGTCCTTTTTATTTATTAACATAAAGCAAAGGTTTTTAGTGCTAAATACGATCGCGATTACCTATCTCATTAGACCATTTTTCTTAGATTTTAGCTACCTTTTGAAGCCAGCATCTTTATCAAAACGAACAAGCTACAGACGGTGCCTGAGTTAGCCGTGAGGTGAGTCTCAGTTAAGGGCCTAGTCTTCTATTGCACAATTTAAGAATCGCGTGCGGCGAGTCCACGCGCCGTGCGTCTGCACCCGGGCTCCCTGCAGTCCCCGCATTCATCCTACCTAGCGATATTTGACACGGTCGGAAAGTTGCTCTACTAAGTAATAATCAATATTTATTTATATTTGAATGGTACCTTGACGGGGGTTGCTCTTCCTTCGCGCCTCCGGTTTTTATATAAATTCGTTCATGCTAGATAGTAATACCAAAAAACAAGTTACGACCGATGAAGATTTTCAGATGACAAAAAAATAACTCCTTAAATAAACGGAACCTTCTGACCAAAAAAGAGATGAACTACAGAAACAGACGATAGACCAAAGTTTCGATCACATATTATAGTAGAGATAATGGACAAAAAGCATTATCTCTGCAGGAAAACGTCACGATTGCCAGCTGCGGTCTTTATATTAAACAAACAGTCCAATATTTAGGAGCCAGTCCCGATGGTATTTATAAACACAAAGATGGAAAAACAGGACTGGTAGAAGTAAAATGCCCACTTTCTGCAAAAAATATGCAATCTGAAGAAACGATAAAAGAAAAAAAAATGGAAATGTAACATTAGGAGAAATACGTTTGTGATTGACAAAAACCACGTCTATTATTTCCATACTCAGAGCCAATTAAACATTACGGAGATGGATATGTGCTTATATGCCGTATGGGCTGGAGTGGACTACTCAATGAAAGTCGAATAATATAAAAAGAGACCCTACGTTCTGGCACTACAAAATGGTAGGCCCATTGACAAAATTTTATTTGCATTGTCTGCTCCCTGAGCTAATTGATTCCCGCCTTAAAAGACCCGCCATAAATATAATTCAACCTATTGAGAAAAAAGTAAAAAGAAATAAGAACCACGTCTTTTACCGCAGACTTTGTGAAATGACAACACCCACAAGACCACGAGAATTATCAGAAATCTACCCCAATATAACCGTCGAGAGATGGTTGTATTCAAAATTGAAAAATTCCCTCAACGGAAGAAAAAAAAAATGCGCTAGTCCCAAAGAACGCCATGAAATCGCTCACAAAGACACTACACATCACATCAGACACAACACAACACAGACACCAACACATGCTCATCGCAGACTTATATTTTATCGCCTTCAAAGTATGCTCCTTCAGAAACGATACACTTACGCCAACGAATAATCCAATCATCAAAACATTTTTTTAAAATTTGGAATTGGTTTGCTTTTGACTCTAGTCTAGCTCAGAGGTGACAGAGACAAAGTCGACGATGGAGTGAGCTTACCCAGAAGAAGCCTATTCACTCTCACTTTGAAGAGATTCAGGTTGTATGCGCTCGGTAACACATTTTTAAACGCTTTTTCCGGAATTGAGTTTAGTTCTCGCCGCGAATATTCCTTTGTCTTACCGAATGAAAACGGTGCCACGAAGTGGTAATTTGAGGTTAGGAAAAAGAAAGAAGTCGGCTGGAGCCATATCTGGTGAATAAGGTGGTTGCTCGATAATCACGAATCATGTATTTGTTGAGCTTTTGGTCAAAAATTTGTTTACAAAGATGGCCTTGTGCGAAGGCGCATTATTGTGGTGCAAAATCCAACAATTTTCTTTCCACAAATCTGGCCTTTTTCTTCGAATTTGCTCTCTTAAATGCCGCATAACGCTCAAATAATATACTTTATTTTTTTCGATATACTTTATTTATTTCGAGCTTCTGACAAGTTCGTAACATCTGAAAAAGGTTGCCGAGAGCCAGCAGTGGACCTGTAAAAATAAAAAAGTCATAAATTATTAACAGAGTTTTCAGAAGTACTTATGAGTAAAAAATCATCGTACTAAAAGATATCCGACTTTGGTCTAAATAGCCCTAAAGTATAGTAGACTAGCGATCTAATACATACATAAACACCAAAAACACAACCCACCCCATACATTCCCCCCATACACACACCCCCACACACTCACTCCCACACACTCACTCCCACACACTCACTCCCCATACCTCATACAGATACATCTATCAACACATAATCACGCCCTCCCCACATACACTCACGCCCCCCACACACGTTTAGATATCGATACCCAACACTTTTGCGGAGTTTCGCTATCTAATTTAATTTGACCCTGTATACGATATTATCTAAACACGACGAAATACAAAAAATAAAGATTTGATGATTTTTTTGGGGCCAATGACCGCTGGTAGTATTGTAACTTGAAGTGTGAGTTGATAAAATCTGTTTCATCGTGTTGAGATATCAATATCCATCACGTTTGTGGAGTCTCGCTAGCTAATTTAATTTGACCTTGTAGTTAGGCCCTAAACATGAATACTGTAAACAGTTCTACTTACCTTTGGATTCTATTTCTCTTCATCAATTCTACGTTTGAGGCCAATTTTCTTTTTCTTGTACAGGCATATTTTTTTTACGTTTACGATCCATTTTGAAGTCAAATATTTACAAAACTATTACTGATACACAAATATTTACAAAACTATTACTGATATGCAAATATTTACAAAAAACTCGAAAAATTATATACAAAAAATAATAAAGTAGAGCAACTTTAGATACACAACAATGCGCATCCTATGTTAGAGCAGGAGCAAAGTTAGAGCGAGAGGGAACAGTTAAAATTCGTCGTGGACCACACGTCTGAACGCTCCGACCGTGCAGTGGCCACTAAGAAATTTGTCTCTCAATTCTTGTTTATAAACCCCTTTTTTGTAGGTCTTTTGAAAATATTACTATTGTTAGGGTAAGGTGATTTAGGTGCTATTTTTTTTTGTATTTGCTTATTGAACTCTTGGCATTAAAATAATCTAATTAATACATACATACGATGCATAGTTATTATGAAAAAAACCGTTTATTAAGAGATAAAAACAGAGAATTTTGATGAAATTGTGACGTTTAAATTAAGAAAATGGAATATAATTAGAAAAAACTAATCAGCACATTTTGAAGACGAGAATGTTGAGATAAATATGTGCTGAACAGATTTCCAAATTAATTCTTCATTGCCCTAAACTATGCGCCCAAACAGAACTCGAAATGATGTTGGGCGCGAAAGAGCTGTATTTAACGCTTCATTTACCTAACTTATCCCATCTAAATGAACTTAAAAAAAATAACTAGCTATTACTTATATTGTGGTTATTTATGTGCAATAATAAAATTTCATGTTATTTCATTGCTTTGTTTAAAAAAAAAAATACAAAGTTGCGCAAATAATTCGCCGCGAGTGAATTTTGCAAGACTGCAGCCTTAAGCGTTAGGTCTCATAGGTGTGTAAAGATTTAGTAGACCATTCTATAAAGTTACAAACCTCGATAGAATCGGGGCCGAGCCCCACAACCCTGAGCCACTGCGCGAGACACGGCACATTGCCGAGCTCACGCCGCAGCTCCTCACCGAAGCTGGCCTTGATGACCAGCTGCCGGGAGAAGTGCTTCACCAGCTTGCCCTGGAACAGAAAAGGTTTAGTTATGCAATGCTGTATGGCGTTGCTTTGCTGAAATTGACGACAGCAAAAAAACTAGAACTAGGTTTGAATACAGAAGGCGGTGTCTAGTTTTTTGTGGAATAAAAATTAAACAACATTTGACAGTGCTGTAGGTCATGAAGAAACATTCGAGTAAGGTTGAGGATGGCTATAAGAGAAGGGGTAGATCAAAATAACGGTGTATGGATTGTGTGATAGATATTATGGGTGAAAGGGGTGAGCAGTTCCAGTAAGACTGATAAGTTCAAATAATCCATTTTGTCGCTGTTCTTCGGAGGCCTCGTCTTCCATCAATAAGTTAACTAAATGGGTTTCTTAACCAGAAAACCCACTGAACCAACCAAGAAACGAAGAAACAACTAACCGCCAATCAACCAACCCATAACCCAAGGATTTAGTATTTTATGGGTAAACAACTAAATAGAACTGTGGGTATACTAGCAGAGTCAAGTTGTTCTGATCCTTATACGTATGATAAACCTCGCAACGAAATGGCGATCGAAATTTGTGTATTGACGTAACCGCTCTTAAAATTCTTTGCCACCCTATAAACGCTTATAATATTTACACTTAAAAGTCGGGTTTCTTACTGCTAATACGAACAAGAATCTATAATTATTGTTAATGTGTTAGCTTCATGCCGAGAAATTACAGTACAACTGGGTATCTGGCAAATTGTAAACACGCATCGAGAATCGCACAACCATTGAATCGTAACAAATAATTCTGGTAATAACAATTGGTAGACATTTGAAATCTTTAAATAGAGATGATCGCGGTTTCAAATACGACACGATATCGGTACTGAGAATATGGGGAGATCGGAAAATTAAGTTTACTAACGACGATATTCTTTTGACAGAATAGTGTGTATGTGTGAAGTGTCAATAGGCCGGCCATATTAGACGTAGAACCGATGACCGTTGGGGCACAGGTTGGGGTTCTTCATAATCTTATGATATAACGATCTTCACAGGATGGCTGGTAGCAACTGGATGAGTGTTGCCGAATATCGAACTCAATGGCGTGCTATTGGAGAGTCCTATGTACAGACGCCAGCACATCAAGCTACCCGAAACTGTCAAATTTTCCCAATCAACTTTGAACCTTATAGTTTAGCGATAAAGTTGAAAATCTATTAAAGAAAGTTGACAGATTGTAGTAGCTTGATGTGCTGGCGTCTGTACAGCGGCGGACTGCTGTAAGCTGATGATGATATTCTTTTAGGAGTCTGCACCCATTAGGCATTGCGGAGCCGCTGCGGCGTATGGCCACACGGTGCGCTTTGGCGCCTACCGTACCTCAGACACACTGGATTACAAACAGAGAGACAAGGCCAGGAGGCGTTGCGCCGTTGTATCAGGGACGTTGCTTTTTTTTTTACCTATTTGGCATCTCGTAGTTGACGTTGAGACGTCGTGACTACTTAACCTAACTATCCTGTCTGTGGTTGCTTAAGTAAACTCAAAGCCTCCAGCCAGGGGCAATTATCTAGTATACTAAGCGACTACACGCTAAGGGCACCCCCTGTGGGATACGAACCTCGGCTTAGGGCGTCGCTGGGGAGAGGGCAGCAAGATGGGACAGGCTGGATCAGATTATTATTATTTAAGCTTGATGAGATCGGCGTTTCCTATCTGATTACTTTGAGAAGAAAGGCCGAAACAAACTCAGAGATCACAGTCGGGAATTTAAATGTACAGGCTCAGCTGCGGCGCGGGCTGGCACGTGGCACTTCATCGAGCAAGGGTCGGGGGAGAGAATTTAGTTGGGGACGTCGCGATGGACGTTGCGACGCCGCACCGCTTTAAATATGAGCAAAGAGAAGCAAGCATACCTCCGCCCCCAACCATCCTCTATGAATACATACAGTGCGTGCCACGTAAGAGACTTGACACACCACGTGGTCTGACATGCGCAGAACACGATTTTAGGTATCTTTAGCGGTATAAGGTCTGAGTGCGGGACGGGACCGGACGTCATAGGGGCGGCGGAAAGAGGCGGGGTCAAGTCTCTTCTTACGTGGCACGCACTGTACCTTTGCATACTGATGCAATATTGGTAGGTGCTACAGTCTTTTCAGTTATTGTTTTACCTCTGATTTTGCATTACTGTCCAAATCACAGTGATTTTTATTCTCAATGTAATAAGGTTGCTGTTGGATTGCTGCCATTGACAAGTCTGTCATAATCATTGTGATCTTTATTCTTGTTACAATAAGGTTGTTGTTAGGTTGGTTGCTGTCTAGAGGTAAGATAACTGTGAAAGGACTAATCACTATTTCTGACAACAAACATATTAAAATTGATTCTTTATACCAATAAAACTGAAACCTATCTCACATCACGACATCACACAACTGTGTTATAAAATGCATACTAATTGTTTATGAAAACAAATGTGCAACACAAATAATTTATTTATAAACAATATTTGTCAACAAACTATAAATACTTAACACAAACAATGTTTATTGTAACAGGTTCAAGATTAAGTATTACTCATAAGTTTATTGAAACTAACCTTTAAAGAACATACATAACATGTATACATATTTAAAAATATCAGAATATTAATTTGCCGTTCAGTTTTATTTTAAAAAGCAAACATTATAGGATACTTAAAATAAATTAAGGAATTAAGAATGTTCATAATAATAATTTAATTTCATAATTCATAATCATATTTTTGTGTTATGTATTTTCTGGTGTACTATAAAGTATATAAATAAATAAATGTTACGTACAGGCACTACCATTCCCAATACTACGAAATTGTATCAGCATATATCTACTATAAACCGTAGGTGTATATTCTGATGAAACTTAGTTTAAGTGACCATAGTCAAAATCATCAAATTGTTTTATTTTTAATATATGCATTTTTAATCACATGTAGTTTAAGCTCCAGCTAGTTAAGAAGTTAACTTTTAAGTCATCAACCAAAATCCTCAATCAATCTCCCTACCATTTTCTCAACTATGTCGGAGACGGCTTCCAGTCTATCCGGATGCAGCTGAATACCAGTCATTTACATGGATTAAAATGCCTATCTGACCTCCACACCCCAGTTACTGAGTAACACAATACCCCTTGGCAAGACTTTCGGCATTCTGCCTTCCCGCAACAACTGTCAAAGATGAGCTGGGATCAACTGCTTATCATGCTTTCTAAGGCATGGAAATCCCCATTTCCTTGTCTTGGTATGAAATGGACCACCACCCATCCCAAAATACTATACTAAACAATTTAACCACCTACAAATCCCTGCTCAGAAGTAAAACAATACACACTAAAACAAGCATCAGTAAGTGTGATGAAGCATATCAGCATTAACATTGAATCACTTGGCTAAATAGCCCACCCATTGTTGATAATATTATGGCACAATGACACATTGGCACGGCAGCTTGTGGCAATTTTTTTGTGTGTATGTGTCATTCTGGTTTGTAGTCAGGAACTTAGTTTATGAAACAAAGTTCCTTATTGCAGATTCTGAATGAAAAAAGTATAACATTTTGACTATCACAACACTTTTGTAACTTAATAAAAGTGTAGCGACTATCAATATGTTATTTTCAGTATAGTTCTTATTAGCCAGTTGTGCAAAAGCGAAAGGAATTATCTGGTGTCCCATGACAGCTCTCAACTGTTTTTGGTTAGTTTTGAAGATCAATGAACAAAAGGCGTTTAGTTGTAGTTCATAGTTTGCATGTCCAGTTTATTAATTTGTTTAATTTAATAGTTCGATTTTTGTGTGTTAAATTTATTGATTTTTACTTATTCAATATAGTTGAGACTTAGCCCTTTACATGAGGTTGCAATAACAGCAGAATGATAATCAGCCTCTAATGTTTCCACGGCTGGGACACAGGCCTCCTCTCAGTCAGAGGTAGTGGGCCGTAATCCACCACAAGGGGTTAGTGCTGGTTGGTTTTAAGTAATAGCCAACCATACCAATAAGATCCTAGATGGATCTTAATGGGATGGTGGATCTTATAATAAATTAGTTTTATTTTCTTTACTTTTCCTTTTGATTGAAACTTTTAATGTACTTCAGTGAGAATTAATTTACTACATGAAGTTTACAATCCAAAATAAATAAATTATGAATAAAAGTTTACAAAAGAAACCTATGTATTTAACTAAATTGTCCTGCCTGATAAGAGAATAATTTATAAAGAAAATACTGTGAACAAAAACTAAAACTTGGTTGAAAATAATAAAGTTAATCAGAGGTAAAGATGCAACGGTAAAATCAAGAATAAATCAAATCACTCTACTTTTTTACCACATAACATGTTTAATCTTTATCTGTGGCAGGTGAAACCAGTGGATCAATGTAAATTATCAGATTCCTTAGCCATTGACTAAACAACTGGCAATAATTTACTCTCTCCTAAGGAATGCATTTTTTCTCATTAAAATGCTAAAAACATGCCACATTTCACATTATGCGAATTCCTAACACAAAAACATACTTTTCTATGAATGGGAATGGATTTCACAACCTAACTGTAGCATCAGAATTCAAATACTAATAAAATGACTACCTACTACAGCTTTTTATCGCGTGAAATTATAAAAGGTAAACATTCAAGGTGAGAGGGAGTGGCGCGCGCGTACGGCAACGATTTCCACTACGGCAATGAACTATTCACCCCAGTCCTTGAGTGCACCAAAGTCCTTGAGGCCCGGCCTCTCGGTATAATACTTTCAAGGGCATTGCCTATTTCCCCTTGATGTATAGCAAGTTGTGAAGGTTAGGACCCCTACCTCCAGGGTCCGGATCTCCTGCTGCGTCAGCTCGGCGCTCGTCGAGCATTGTGTCCGTAAACCCTCGAGTCTATCAGCTGAAACGTCGATCATGGACTGGATAGTCTCTATCGTTTGTATGGCCTCACGAACTCTCTTTATTTCGTACTCGTTCTCTGCATCCATTACAAATATCACAGCACTGTACACGGTCCGCTAATCACTATACATAAGTAAAAAACACCTTATTCATTTTATAAAAATGAATTTACAAAACATTGCAGATGTTGTATTGCCGATACAGCGGCCATATCCGAAGAAAATCTATATTTTAGTCTATGATCGTGCATTGTAAAACCATAGACAAGCAGTATCTGACAGTTGTCAGAAAAATTTAATGTCACTTTCACAAAAACACAAAAAGTGGACCAAAAATCTGTGCAATTAGTTATAAAATGTAATATTGTAAAATAAATACCCGAAATAAAGCAGTTACGAATAGTTCAATTAGTTTAATTATTGTTCTCCTGAGGTTTTAATGTGACAGCAAACCGTAGTGACAGATTACTAACTTAATCTGTGCCGTAGTGTTTGTCGATGAGCCTCTAAAGCGTGGGTTCACGATAACATAATTTATTTTCCCATTTTCCATATTTTGTATAAATAATAGAACTGACATGCAAAACACTGAGACATACTCAATAACTGTAAAGAGTACAAAAAAAATATTTGAGTAAATCTTGATTGAAAAGTAATAAAAAATAAAAATGTTTGTTCGTGTATAGCTACCTTTACTTGCAAATGACATTTCAATTTTTTGAGTAGCAATATTGTGTTGCGAGAAATGAGATATAGCAACATAATTTACGACAAAATTAAATTAGTCTATGCCTTTTATCAATGGAGTGAGGACGCTTGTTGTGAGATTTGTTTCCTATTATTTCGCCTTCCGTCGTTTAATTAATTCTGTGTGATGTAAAATAAATAGATAGGGAATAAATCTTTTTTACTTTACAAAAAGTACAGCTCGAGAATTTTTTCTAAGTGTCTAAATGTAGTTTTAGTAGAATGTTTTTCGAGCGTATATTGTTGTCTGTGTTCTGCCTTGGATTAGAAGGTAAATAAATTGCATTTGTATAAAAACAGGCTGGAAATAAATTGACCAATTTAGTTTAATTACAAAAAAAAAACATTTTAATATTTTTAAATATTTTTTTCATTATTCACATTGTTTCTCATTTTTTGTAGCCTTCCCCTTGGCTCTTGCCGAGGAGGTGGAAATCAGGGATGTAGCTGCAGACAGGGGCACTAATGTGACGGTTCCTTGTGGCAGTCTAGACACAGTTCCTGTGCCTAATGTGCAGTGGGTGCACAGGGGCAACCGGACGCACCATGAAGTTTTGGTGAGTCTAGATTTTATTTAAAAACGAAATAAGTACATGATATTTATTAAAATAAGAAATAATAATTTATGTTCAAAATACAAAAGTTTGCTTTTTCGTTTTAAATATAAAAGATGAATTTACGACATTTACGTACTTAGTCAATAAACGAATTAATAAAAATAAAAAAATATTACCTATTAAAAAATAAGACTTTTTTTAAATAAAGAAACGTAATAAGAAATAAGACAAAATAATGCAAGCGATAGTACAAGAAGCAATAATAGCTAACAATGCCCTGAAGAGCCCTACTCCAAGGGAAAGGCACCCATAATATTTCTTCACCTCATCACCTTACTCTATTTATCTATATTTACCTACCAACTTCCCATTAAAAATTTAAACTTATACCTAAACCTAGTTACATAAATCTTAGTTTATGTACCATGTAAATAGTGATGATAAAAAGCGGTTATTTGCAGCCTATCACACCATTATCCAAGTGATTATTCACATAATTTATGCAGCTTAACCTCATCTATTAGCACAATAATAACATTCTAAAGTAATTGGCCAATTTACGATGATAATGATTGTTGCGAAAAATACACTGTTTAACCAAGTTCTTATAAGAATCTGACCAGATTTGATACACATGAAAACCTCCAGAAAATACTTTCCGAAGATTACAGAAAGCGTTTGGAAACTGGTGTAAATTATACTTCTAGGTATTCAATGAAAAACTTATATAAATTCGTACCTTTCCATGAGGGTAGGCAGGAACCACAGAACCCACCTGCTACGATCGTTACTCCTATACGAAATAATTCAATTAATATACCTCAAAAAAAGAAATATTTACCTTCCATCCATGCAAATAACTTAACAAAAGACTGATCAAACAAAGCACAGCTCAGTAATTGAACTGTTCTTATTATATCCTCTTCAAGTGAAACTATTCATAATTTGCTAAGAAACATCTGTATTTTACTTATATTCAGTGTCATAAATCGTATTTACAACAAAGACCTTTTAATGAATAGACAAACAAATGTTTTGGCAGTTGGTGGTGTTGCCAAGATGGCTGGTTGAATTTGAAAAGGTATGACAAATACCTTCATATTTGACACTTTGAGGGACTCTAAACGCCCGTAAGCGTAATAACAATCTGCCGGGTCAGCGGGATTGTCTGAAAGGGTTACCGCTGACCCGTAACTTAAAGGGCTAAGGAAAGAACACGGGTGGGTTTTAGTCAGTAAGAGTCTGGACACTCCTTTCCGCTCCACCCAGAGCGGAAGGGGTCATTTGATTTTTCCCATCCTCAAAAAAAAAAAGCGTAATGACAATAAAACTTCTATTGTGTCTCGTTCAGTGTCCGTCAACCGATGAATAAATCAATCTACTTAGTCAAAAACTAATTTGCAAAAACTATCCCTCTTACTAGCTCTTCTGATTGTCTTCATGGGTGTCAAAACCTCACAAAGCTAAACTTCGTATTGGCAGCTCAGGATATGGCCCAAAGAGTTTCGTACCCGCGACATTGTTACCAAGAATCGACTCTGTAAACTTCCAAACTACTGCGTCTACAGTCTAAATAAGTTATGAACGCACGTCTTCTCTAACGGCAGCGGAACTAATGGCCATCAATATATTACGACCGACTGGCGCTGAATGTCACGTGCATCAATAATTGTAAGGTTCAAAGACCACAAACAAAGTCATTTTCCACGTCTCGTATCTCAATGAATTAATAACAGACAAAACAGCACCCTGTTCTGTGTATTTACACCTATTTGATATTTTTTTTGGGTTAAGAACCTTCAGAAAAATTAATCCTATCTTGGTCGTCGTCCTGACCGTATTTCGGTCATGGGCAATATTACCGGAGACTAGCCTAGGATACAGGAGATATGTAAGTGCACAAGTGTGGATGCAAACATATGTAGGTACGTGCATGCTCTTTCCTCGGCTAAATAATTAGTAAGGTACGAAAGAGCTTGGTCAATCTATCTATCTTTTAGTTAATTGCAACTGGCTGGTAACCAAAGACACCTTCATCCTATCATCAAGACGTCTTGGTCCATCTCACGGGACCTGTTTTGCGTGCCAGACCAGACGAAGAAGATCTTGTGATGTTCAAAATAGTTTCGATTAATAGAATCCTGGTGTGGGCTAATTATATTATCAAATAGGAAAACCAGAAGGCCAATTTCCGTAATTAAAACTATCAAAATCTACAGTGCGGCCGACCATAGAATGCGTTCTTGACACCTGTCAGTTTCATACAAATGAATTCTTGTTTTGCGAATTTAATCTTTAATAGCATTGTCGCACTAACAGGTATCAGGAACGCTTTCTTTCGCGCGCCGGGCGGACTGTAGTCGTAATTCATCTCAGCAACAATCAATGTCAAAAACTTGTCAAAATGTTTGGAAATTTGAGATATTTTTGACGTATTGATACTGAGAACGTTGGTTAGAATACGAAGGCTCTTAAAATCACGGTAATTGCCCCTCAAATTGTCAATACCTATCATCAACCGGCGAGTCACAATTCACAAAAAACTAGCCGTCAAATAAAATTAAAACGGAATTGATATTCCGCTGACTTTAGCAGCACTATACCTAAATCTTTATTTTGTGAACAAACAACATTTGCCAGAAAACCACTTAAAAGTTTTATTTGTTTTGTTCAAAATATTTTATTTGAAGTTACAACGCTTGTGTGATTATTATAAATGTAAGTACCGTCGAATAAATCGTTTACTGGTAAAATATGTTTTTATTTCGGCGGACAAAATAAAATCCGCTTGGTTTTATCATTTCTGCATAACCAACGGGGTAATTGCGTAGCACTTTCAGTAGCAATGGCTTTTTTCATGTTGACAGTTCAACAATATTCATTGCGTCATTTACGTTGTCGAGCTGGCAAATTTTTCGAACATATGAAGCAATGGATTAGCAATATCCTCAAAATGATTCAGATTAAGATTAATAGTGTTACGCAATTAGGGTGCGAGGTAATCATAAAATTGAAGTCGGACATTAACAGCCCCATAGTATCTCAATAAGATCAATACTAGGCCTTTCATGCGATGCTATAATGAAATTGCAATTTCTATTACATGTAAAAGACCAACTACAATGCCTCTTTTTTTTGAACGAAGTTCCTTATCGCGGCTTGCGGTAGAAGCTGACTGGTAGAAATCGTCACCGTTTAAGGAAAAGCGTTATGCTCCCTCCATGTGACTTAGTTTCTCTCTGTCTCTTTATATTTTATACGAGTGTGTGTGTGGGTGCGGAACTTCGTTCCTGACGACCGCACATATTTTTTTAGTGATCCTGTGTTGTCCCACTGCTGGGCCCCGATCTCACCTCATACTTTTCCTGTTTTCTTTATGTTGTCCTTTCTCCGACAAATTGGTCATAAACGAGTCCAAATCGTCACGCCGCCGATGTTTCTTAAGTCTGCCCATGCCTCTATCTCCTTAATATTTTGCTGGATTTACTAGTGCAGATGAGAATGTGATCCCATAAAGACCTTTGACTGATTTTAAATATATAGTAATGTAAAGGAAAGGATCCTAAATCAAAACCATTTTCTCGACCGACCGCATCTAAAATCATTTCTTAAGATACCTCTATACCACGGCAAATGAAGAGGGTACTACCTCATAGACAGGAAAAAAACTCCCATCCCGTATTTTGTATCCGGGAGCGACTCGGTGTAGGAAACAAATTATTTCCCCGCCGATAAACCCTTAATATCGTCTTCCGCTAAACAATCATCTGACAGTACCTAATAAACCTCTCCACACCATTCATTTTAAATGTTCATAAAACATTTACGTTTGCTCATAAAAAACTCGTCGTTTCGTTGTTCAGTGTAAAGTTTATATGCTTACCGGCCAGACGATAGAGACTATGTATAATCGGTCCGATAATCACCATAATCGCAAAAGAAAAACTTTGAAAATTGCCCTCGAAAATCGGCCGTGGTGCAAACAGGACAAAAGTCTTAAGCAAATTATACGTAGCTATCTCAAACATAGGTCCACGTCTCAATTGAGAATATCACTGTGCTTATCCAGAATTCGCTATTCGGGAATCAGGATTAATATTTAAAAAAAAACACCAAACCAAATCACCAAATGTCTGCAATTTGGACTCAACTCCGTTGCCGATGCTAATCGTTCATCTATCTGCGTTGGACGATGGGCCTGTATTTGTACAAATATATCCATAGGGTTTACTTCAAGCACGAAACCTGTTTGATTATGTAAATACTTGTACAAGCACACTACGATAAGAAAACAATCCGCTCTCATGCGCCGAAAAATATCGCAGGTTTTCGTTGATATAAATTATGATTACTACCAAAGGAACTGTTTTTATTGAACCCTCATCATGACTTCGTAATGCCTGTCCGCCATTGATGTCCAATACCGGGTTCAATCCACTGTCCCTCAAATAAAGGGGTTGAATATGTAAAAGCAACTGTGTTTCGTGTCTCGCACACAGAGATTCGGATCATTGATTTTGTCCCATTTTAAAAGGGCGACCTTTCATAATATCCTGTACTTACGTTTTCCATGTCGTTAGAGCATAAAGGATGGCTAACGGTATTTTATATGAAAACCAGCCTACCGAGACTTGCGATTTTTTTACCCGTGATCCGCAACGAAAAAGAAATGAAATGAAAACAGAAGTGGATTACTTTTGCGTTCAATGTCAAAAAAGTAAATGTCAACTGAAGAAAAAATAGGATAATATTTTTTTAGGCGCCAATTTCTGGTGATTTTCTCCCTACGATTTTTTTCCGAAATAGAATTTTTATTCTTTAGAAATATTTCGTTGGAGCGAAAAGAAAGCTTTTGGACGTTTCTGTTGGCAAGTTGTCAATACAAGAGATCTTTTAAATCAACCCAATGTTCAGTACTAAGGTTGGTTTCTATCTGTGACAAAATAACAAAATCTTCTAATTAAGACCTCAGAAATGAAAGACATGGAGGGGCTCGTGGTTTAATAATAACAGCCGCACGAGTCGACCAAAGGTTAAGCTTCGCTTGCTGCGGCTGTTTCATGGATGAGTAATCATCCAGTACACATCGAGACCCCTCCGAGCCTCCGAAAGCACGTTAAGCCGTTGGTCGCGGCTGTCATTCGTAGATCTTTCGCAGTAGTTACAGGTAGTCAGAAGTCCAAAATTCTGACAACCAGTCTTACCAAGCGGTATCGTTACTCAGTAACTGGGTTGTGGAGGCCAGATAGGCAGTTTATGTAAAATACTGGTATTTGTCTGCATACAGTTAGACTGTAAGTCGACAGATCATTGTTAGGAAAAGGCTAGGTAGATTGAATGAAATGAAAGACGTGGCATTTTATATAATAACTAGCAGACCCGGCGAACTTTGTACCGCCTCAGAAATGAATGATCTTCACAATTTATTATTTTTTTCGTGAATTTTTCCCATGTTTTTTATAGCTATTCTGCTATTCGGGGCGGAGGCAAAGCAAACAAATCAAAGATCATAAAGATCGGTCCAGCTGTTCTTGAGTTGTAACTAACCTTACTTTGTTTTATTTTTATAGAAAATTATAAATCGTACTACGCGAACATGGAAATGCAATAAAAAAACTTGTAGTCATCTAGAAGCAGTCACCTGAGAAACACGCGTATGGTAGTACAAACCTTAATTACGATATATTTAATGCCTCTCGGCTATTTATGGCAAATTGTTTAACGACCGCATGACGTCACAAGTATTCCAAATGGTTCCAATAAGATAATACTATTTGTGCTGAATCATGATAGCATCAAAGTATGATTCCATTCCAGATTGCCATTCAGGAAATAAGAAAAGAATTTTCGATCGGTCCATATTTTTGGCCGTTTACTCAGTAAGCTGTGATGCAAAAACACATGCAGATGTTTGCGTCTATAGATGTTCCCTAAGTGACGTAGACAACTGGGCCCTAATCCGCGGGATACTAGCCTACAAAATTCTCTCCATCTTACAATGTCGAACCTAATAAGCGACACAGCTTATGCAATGCGCCTATGGGAAATCAGACTGCCTATTAGTGCCTATGCTTGCACGTTGTCTGCAGTTTTCACTTCGCATTGTCCTTCTAAAGATCGATGGAAAAGAATTGGAAACATAAATTAATAGCTTGTGAACCTCAGTTTGACAGTGAAATATTGTCCTTCTTTCAAGCATCGTTTCTTCGTTTATTCCTTACCTCCCCCTCTAGATTGTTACCATTCCTTTTGTCTGTGACATTTCTTTGTTTGTCCAGTTCATCAAATATTGAAAATAACACACCAACTTGTACATTTACGTAATTGAATGTCCATATAAATGCAGGTTCGGGGTGTTTTTATATAAATATGATAAATGATGGTTTGATGGTATCGTATTCCCTATGTCCCTAATGGCCTTTCACACCTGGGTACGCCGTAATCCTTTAACAGCCTTTAGTGAGTGTGAATTAGGGGAGCCACACTAACATACAAGACGATTATCGATAATTACACGTTGGAAAACTTGTGTGTCATTTATGTGTCATGGTGATGGTATAATTTCGGTATTGAATAGAGTTGTCTACAGTTTTGTTTGCCTGGGACAAACAATGTCAGAGTCGTTCGTCCAAATTTTATTTTATTTTGCAGCCAGCCTTCCATTGGTGAACGCAGACTTGCTGATACTCACTAAATGTATATATATGTTTATATACTTTAGCATTATGTATTTATTTAAGTATATTTATGTTATTTTTTTTGCATTATATGTGTAGGTTTATTTAATATTATAATTTTAGACTTCACACATTCATATTTTTCTCTTCTTGTTCTCACACATTATTGT
This sequence comes from Luperina testacea, assembly GCA_927399505.1. Taxonomy (NCBI): domain Eukaryota; kingdom Metazoa; phylum Arthropoda; class Insecta; order Lepidoptera; family Noctuidae; genus Luperina; species Luperina testacea. Next base: position 2,271,336 of record OV656770.1, on the reverse strand, counting down.
CTACATTTCTTTTTTACTTCTCCTTTCGCAGGTCTGCTGGGAGAAATTTCTTAAGAAATAAGCAGTACCTTTGTACTCAAATTATAATTATGTCATATCTCTATGTATTTTACTGTGCGTACATTAATTATAAAATAAATAAATAATTAATCAATTTTCTATGCACCGTTCTTCTTAATTTCTATTCCGAATCACTAATTAATTTCGTAATGTGCTAACTGAAGTCTGCACATTGCCAACGCTAAGGGTGACCCGTCCTCCACCTCCAGTCTGTAGCTAATGTTCCACTATTAAGGCCTGGCACTCAACAAATTTTTACGCTGAGTCGTTATATAAACGGGACGGCTAGGTGATGACCTAGCCATCCCGTTTATATAACGACTCAGCGTAAAAATTTGTATTCTTATTATAAAAAAAAAAAAATCTTAAACTTTGAGTACTATTATTAGCAAAACAGACGGTTATCGGTTCAACTGTAGTTAAAACTTCAAAGTTTGGTGCATAGAGTTTCCAGAATGATCTTACTTCTCTTCTTAGTCTAACGATAAGTGTTATTACATTCTTAGCTAGTTGTAAACGGTCTGGCTTGACAGTCATAAATGTGTCTCTGGAAATTGCATGTGCATGAAACAATTAATATTAAAGCCAAGAACTTTTATATTAAAAATCTTGACAAGTGTAGCGTTCGAGCGTCCTTTCTTATTAAATTGTCTGATATTGTCTTTGTCGAACTGTACAATTTAAAGGTTAAAAAGATATTGATCACGAATGGGCCTTACAAATGAAATAAACTGCTCCCTAATTGCGTAACACACTATCAATCTCAATCTGATTTATTTTGAAGGATATTGCAGATCCATTGCTCCGTATGTTCGATAAAAATGTCTGCTCAACAACGTAAATAACGCAATGAATGTTGTTGAACTGTCAAATTCATTTTGACAGTTCAACAACATTCATTGCGTTTGCTATTGATAATGTGTTACGCAACTATCCCTATGCGCATAAATATTGCACCAAATGAGACAGCGTTTACGAGTACAGTTGCTCCATATCTGTCACTCCGCCTCTACATTGTTTCAGCCAAAACATATCATTTTCACGATACACAACACAATCTTTCCAACGAAGATATTAAATATGTATCCAACAAACACGTATTGTGTCACACGACAGATGCCGTACATGAGAAGTGGGAACTCCTTAGGGACCTTTTGTTTGTAAAACGGGAAGATAAAACGAATTTTAAAAGAAAGGAGAACTTGCTTTGTCTTGGTATAAAACGCAGGACACTTAACGTTATGCTATGTCCTGAGTGACACCTTCATAGAGGAGTTACTAATGGAAGCTTTTGATAATGGTGTACTCAAGCTAAGTAGTGTAACTTATATTGTCATAACTGACCTATTATAAGAGACAGAGGAACTCTTGTCTATCACTACAATGTCCCCGCCGCGTCCGTCTGTTCCTCTAAACGCAAATAAACTCAATAAATACCGAACGGTTTTTATACGGTTTTCACTAATGGACGGAGTGATTCGCGAGAAAGGTCCTAAACCTTTCTCATGAATCACTCCGTCCGTCCGTTCGTATAAAATTTATTAAAACTTTGTGTAAATTGGCTGAAATATGACGATGATTGAAGATGTTGGAAAAAATCATGACGACTGGGAGCTATGCTAGCGTGCGCCGCGTAAACCAATATAGTTATATGAAAACAATGTATTACGAAATTAATACATTGTTTACCTGGATTAACATAGGGTAGGTAATCCTGGTTGTACATTCCCGTGGGACATTTTTCGATGTCCACGCGGGCGAAGTTGCGGGCAAAAGTTAGTATTAATATTATTAAGTTGAAGAGTTGGTTTGAGCGCGTTAATATCTGGACAAAATAGTCGGATTCCAAATATTTTTGGCTGTTAAACACCACTCTACGACCCTTAGGCCGAGCAAAAAGAGAAAAAGCCAGAAAAAACCCTAAGCGGAAACGAAGTAATATGTAGTCTGGGGAACAAGAAATTTCACGCGGTCGAAGTCGCGGGTAGAAGCTAGTTTGAAAATTAAATATCTGGAAGATCATGAGTATCATAAAATCTAGGCTGATAAAATCACAATCAAGTTTGGTATCAACTTCCATAACCCACAAGTTTCAAAGAATGTGTTCGTTAAAGCAGAAATAGAGTGGCCCCAAAACTATCGATGCGCCTTTCCCGCCAAACCTCAACTATCAACGGTGAAAGGCTAATTGGGTCAGCGGCCTTTCAGACCTCTATTCAGAGAGACGAGTGCATATCGATATATAGCGGTAGGGATCCAATCATATCAGTACCGTTCACTGGTTCAATCAATCAAGTCGGCATATCGCAGTCTAGTGTACAATAGCGGTGCAGACGCGCGATGTAGCAGCGACCGTATCTCCAATTGGCAATATGTTAGCGATTTACATAATATAATGCAATATGTACGATAGACCTGCCACTATCCCTATAGACAGCTTTGGATTGCACGGTTTTTGCAGGCTGGGATCAACTACATGAAATCATCAGCATTTTACAAGGTTTACATAACTACAACCGCTCCATGAAATAGTGGTATTCAGCTGCATCCGGTTAGACAAGAAACCGACCTCAACATAGTTGAGAAAAGGCTAGGCAGATGATGATGATGATGATGACATATCTGGAACCAATATTCTATGTGCCGTGATGAAGATCCTCAACACAATCTATATTAAACCGTCCAATAATCCTGAATTGTGCTTCACCAGTATAGCTATAAGCTGGGCATATCTGGGATTTGCCCATTGCGCTACCCATACCCTGATATACAGGAAGGGGCTAATTGGGTCAGCGCCCTGTACGGACCTTGGTTGGTACCGAACCGGACCAAATGGACGTCAGAGCATACCGGTATAGACCGCATATAACCTTGCACTTGCAACCAATTTGGAGCAAACGGTTGGTGCCTGCGTGTCTAGTTTCAATTGAGTTGCAAAGTGTCATTACTATTATATGCAACTGAGGACCAATCGGAGTTCAGAGCATTAATTGTTTAGAAAAAACGCGTTTCGTAATTGGCCCTAAATCTTTGATAAGTACCTTTAGCAAAGGAGCTTGAGTCAATCGAACGAGAATGCGTATTCTGTACATAGGATATCGGAATCACGTTTACACGTCATATTAAGAAAAAGTTAAATCGAGTGACATTTCTTATCTGACTACCCCTTAGATGACATCGCAAAACAAACTCAGAGGTCATAGTCTCTTTGAAAGCCCAGATATAATCTTAGTCAGATCATGTGAGGACACTAAAAAACATGAGATTTATAGTATCTGAAATGGAAGTTGAAAGTAAGCCCCTAAAAAGCGATACTCGCTAACTTCGTATCGAGCATTCAATTTTGGTGGTTAAGGGAATGAGAATATCGATAAAAGTATTAGCAACATCAATGCCTGACGATTGTCCTTGATAGATGAAATCAGGCTCTAGAGCCTCCTTTACATTGTTATAAGTATCTCCAAAATTGTTGCGCGGATAATCTGAGCGACTTCTGTTTTGCCGCGGGAGTTTTATACCTTATTTCATTGCGTCGCAAACATAAAGCTAATCGATTGTTGTGAGTTTTAACGTTCGTCCTACATTCTCGAAGGTAAACATGGTGAAAGTTTTCTGGCAAACAATTTGTAGATTTCATCTCTACACTCAATTTTGGAAGAAAAACAGACTAGTGATGTAGACTTTAGTTCAGCTAAGGTACCAATGTAGCATTACTTTACTTTGAAAGCCTAATGAACTATTAGACTGTAATTATAGCCCTTTGGTTGAATATTAATCGAGTCTGATAGATACTAGGTATTACTGAATTCTGCGAAGTAATTGCATAACACACTAACAGTAGGAATGTCTTTCATTTTGACAGTTGAACAACATTCATTGCGTTATTAACGTTGTTTTTCGAACATATGAAGCAATGGATAAGCAATATCCTTCAAAATTATTCAGATTGTGATTGATGGTGTGTTACAATGCATGCCACGAAAGATGAGACTTGACACACCACGTGGTTTGACATGCGCAGTACACGATTTTAGGTATCTTTAGCGGTATGAGGTCTGAGTGCGGGACGGGACCGGACGTCATAGGGGCGGTGGAAAGAGCGGGGGAGGCGGGGTCAATTCTCATCTTTCGTGGCACGCATTGTACGCTGCTCGTATTTTCCCTTCCTTCGTGTCAAGGTAAGAGTTGAATTGAGGCGGAAGCGAAGAGAGTTTTTTATGTAACCAAAGCCTTTTCGATTTAAGGAATGTTGGTTTTTCCCAAAACACATATTTTTCCTGCTACAAAATATTTTATGAAACCAATTTACAAAATTAAATGCAAATAACATCGAAATCGTTTATTGCCATTCCCATAGGCGTATTTTAATGGTGGATCCTTTTCTAGGGGGCTCGAGAGTAATTCCTCCCTTCAATGCATTTAATCAGGATTAGGGTCGTGCATTTTCCATTTGCTTAACTCAGCTTCGGCTTAGGGGATGAAAAACCAGTTATGTGCCGCGCTTTTGAAGATCCGCTAAAGATAAGTTTTAATAATGTCCATATTTCATAGGAAGAATTGTCTGGTGTTGGAATATTACTATTTTCTGTTCTGTACTGGAATGTTTACCTATTATGACCCTCTAGCTTTATTACAAAAGTAATGAATGACAACCCAACATTTGAAGACATAGCCATATAATACTGATAGATTTATTTTTGTTTGTCAAGGTAAAAGCGTTATCATTAATTATTGTCTATGTTTCAGTGACTATTACAATTTTATTGTCTCATCGTTTTACTTATCATTACATAATCTCAAACCAACAACAAGATCAATCTGACCCACTCAACATCCAAATATCATGTTTATCAGAATTTTTATAGCTACCTATCTACTGCACATTGTCTCCGTTGTCCACCGTCGGCCTCGACAAATCTGGATACAACTGGTATTCATTTCTAGATAATCAATGTGCTCCACTATGTTCCATCTCTCTCCATCACATTCGTTACAACAAGGACAGCAATCTCGACATACCTATTACTGATTGTCAAAGGATTTGCGGTTTTGTTGGCAGTCCTGCGAATCAGCTGCCGAAATTCTGAGCAGAGGGATGAAGAGACCAATTTCTAACTGGTTTTGTTTGGCTGTTTTGCTCGAAGAATGCTAGATACTTCGTTCTCTGGGAGGTGATATAAATCTTTAAGCCGGGCACGCTTTGTTGCATTGTCTTCCATTCTCTACGTGTCTGCCTTTACGTCTTGTAAAATTTTACAAACGACTAAAGAATATTTTGTTCCATAAAAATGTTTGCCTTTATTTTGTTCAAAAATTTCATTCTGCTGAGAGATTTGAGTTTAAGGAACTCGTTGTGATGAGTCTTATATAAATTAACCTTTCATCAATCAAAACTTAACCAATTGAGGATTTGAATTTTCAACGTTATGTACTCCTTCGACGAGAAACCATAAAAATCTCCTATAACAATTCAGTGGTATTAATTGAGTCGAGATCTTGCTAAGATGGCGGCCGTTTGCCGTAAAGTAAATTGGCCAATGGCTTAATTCGGACAGTGCTCCGTCTATTTATAGAGTCATTTTAAGCAGATGTGGCTCGATAGAGCTGATGAATTACATCCTATTGTTGCTTGTGGGGCTCGTGGCTATATATAATAACATCCACAAGGGTCGTTCGAAGGTTAAGCTACGCTTGCCGAGGCCTGTCCGTGGATAGGTGACCATCCAATACATATTGAGACCTCCCATGCCTCGGAAAGCTAACGTGGTTTAGGTCCTGGTTGTCATTCATAGATGTTTTGCTGTCGGTACGGGTAGTCAAGGGGTATTGTGTTACCCAGTTACTGAGTTGTGGTGGTCATAGAGGCAGTCGCACCGTGTAGTAAAAATATCCGGTTAGACTGAAAGCTAACGGCAAAGGGATAGGAAGATTGATTATTTCTATTGCTCTGTCAAGTTCAATACTGGTATTATGTGAGACCCGACTATGTTTGGGAACAAAGAAACTATATAACTCTGTTCCAGGTTTTAATTAACTCCGCACAAATGGCAATGTTGCCGAGACTCTGAGAGAAAATTGAAATGTTTGGGGCTTTTTCCACTCCGAAACAGTTATTAGTATTGTGAGTTTCTGACATTCTGTGTCAGTTTATAGAGATTAAATAAGCGTCGTTAGTATTACCTTCAGTGATTTTTAGAAGGATATTTGTCCTAGTCAAGCTTTGACTTGAGGAGTGCTTAAAAGGGTCATTATCTGGTTCGTGTGTATAGGGGAAGAGCCAGCGTAGCCCGCGAAATTCAAATATTCATACGTTTCTACGATTGATGTTTCATGATAAAGTCCATTCAATAGGAGTATATGAACTTAGAGGGTTGTATTGATGATTTTAATGATTATAATTCTGTAGATACATACTTGTTAGTTGCGCGAATCATATTTTGATAAACATACAACCTGATGCTGACCTGCAAATTGCAATAAAACGTAAGAAAATTTGAATTTCGCAAGCTTTTTTTTTTTGAGAATGGGAAATCATCAAATGACCCCTCCCGCTCTGGGTGGAGCGGAAGGGAGTGTCAGACTCATACTGACTAAAACCCACCCGTGTTCCTTCCTTAGCCCTTTATGTTCCGGGCCAGCGGTAACCCTTTCGGACAATCCCGCTGACGCTGAATTTCGCAAGCTACCTTAACGTTTTTGTCGTTGACAAAATGGTTATTGTCATCTACTGTTTTGTTTTCTTTGCTTCTTAGCCCAGTGTGTCTGTGAAAACAATTTTCTTATACCTAATTACGTATTATTCTCCTCTAAGCCTCCAAAGCCGGGAGGTTATTCAACCGGAGTATCCTCAAGGCTCCTACTTATTCCAATTAAACAAGGAGAGGGCGAGGGATCACTGTCTTGTTAGTTAATTAATACTTATGTTCAATTATGTGTATGGTCTGTATAAGATGTCGCTGGCTCATGCTCTCATGAAATTAAAATCTTTTTCCGTGTGTTTTATTGTCAGACGTATTTAACATTGATCGTGGCTAAATAATATCAGCCGCACGGGTCCATCTTCAAGATTAAGCAACTGAGGAACCGCTTGCCGAGGTTGGTCGGTGGATGGGTGACCATCCATTAAATACCGATACCCCTCCGTGCCTCGTTGGTCCCGGCTGTCATTCGTAGATTTTTAACAGTCGCTACGGGTAGTCAGAAGCCCGAAATTCTGACAACCAGTCTTGCCAAGGTGTGTCGTGTTACCCAGTAACTGGGTTGTGGAGGTCATCAGATAGGCAGCCGCTCCATGTAAAACACTGGTATTCAGCTGCATCCGGTTAGACTGGAAGCCGACCCCAATATAGTTGGGAAAAGACAAACTGCAGATTGACTTATTAACATTGTCGGAATAGGACAAAATTATATTTTGATTCCATTTTAATATCGCTGATGTTCACAAGGATCACTTCACAAAATACCAAGCTTAGTTTAGTTATTCTATTTAGACATGTGTTGGTTCTTAATTACATAGATGCCTTGGAGATACTTATTAAATCAGTGATTTGTTCTTCTATGTCTTTTCAATTTCATTTTCATTCTTGTTATGCTACTCATCTACCAACATATTGTGTAGCTTTCATATAACTTCAACATCACTTTCAGCCTTACATGTAACATTAGATGCCTTGGAGATTGCCTAGTAAATCAATGATTTGTCAGCTTCTTCTATGTCTTATTCTTGTTATATCACTTTCAGCCTTACATGTAACATTAGATGCCTTGGAGATTTCTTAATAAATCAGTGATTTGTCAACTTCTTCTGTCTTATTCTTGTTATACTAAGACTCATCTATCAACATATTGTGTAGCTTTCATACAATTTCAACATCACTTTCAGCCGTAGAGTTTTATGATCATAGTAATCTACTTTTACGAGTCAGTCAATGTTTGCCCTCGTTTCGCGCTTTCAGTAATATTTTTAATCAACATCTCTCGGGAATTAATGTGGACTTGCTTTTTCATTTCATACGATAAGCCAAGCTGTAAATGGAAATGTGGTACCGAAACCTTTGCTTTTAATGTGATTTTGGCGTGTTTTTTTTCTAATTACACGAAATATGCACATTAGTAATAAAAATAATTATAATATAATTTACAGAATAACGTAATTTATTATAAAAATTATGATTTTTTGTTTTTATTTTAGGTTTTTTTTAGGGAAAACAAACAGTATTAAATCAGAACTAATATTATAAAGAAAAAAGATTTAATTTTTTGTATGTATGTTACGAAGCTGGAAGTCATGAGGGGAGACCCTTTTCCCAGCAGTGAGATGATGCAGGCTAACGCTTTCTCGCTAAAACGGCTGAACGGATTTGGATGAAATTTGGCACATGGGTAGACCATGATCTCGATTAGGACATAGGATACTTTTTATCCAGATATTCTCACGGGTTCAATACTTTACGGGTGAAACCGCGGGGCACAGCTAATTAAAAATAAATAACAATACACTTAACAAATAAAATACCTACTACCCACTACATTTTCCACAGATTAACTTAGATATATACTAACTGATGGCTAACGTTACTGTAGACTTTAAACCACTACGCTTTAATCCCTCTAATTAAATTAGGTAAAGCTTGCTTATCTTTTCGCCTTTTGGCACTTAGATAAGTGGATAACCAAAATGTTGCCTCCTCAAACCTACGCCTCACCCCATCTCAAACATCTTCGTCTTGTTATCTTGTTTCTTCATATCTGTGCTATTTGTATTTAAAATGTTATTACATAATCAGCCTATAATGTTCCCACACTGCTGGGAAACAGACCTCCTCTCGGTGAGAGGGAATGGACCGTAATCCACCACGCGGGCCCAGTGTGGGTTGGTAAATGTCACATGTATTCGAATTTTTGGTTCTAGGACATGCCGGTTTCCTCACGATGTTTTCCTTCATCGTTTTGAGAGCAGCTGATGAAATAAGTTACACAAAGTAAAGCGCCTGTTTTATTCGAACCTACGACCTACAACTTTTAAGTCGCGGACGTTACCACTGGTCCACCACAGCTGCTCCCCTTTAGGAGCAGTGGTGGCCCAGGAAAAATGCATTAAACATAGCTAAATCAGCGTGTTGATGTCATAATAATGCTTTAGACATTTCACATAGTGTTGAATCTTTCATGGACCTTGTCCAATAAAACCATGTTTTTTGACTTAAGGCTCCACACGCGACACAAAGGCACCGCAAGTCGCGCAACGAGAGGTGCCTTTGTGTCGCGCGCGATTATATCGCGTGTCGCGCCTATTTGTAGGAGCCTTTATTCTTTACAAAATATTATATTTACTTATTGGTTTACTGATATAACTTTTACAATATAACTAACAATACAAAACCAAAACTAAAGCGTCACTCAAGCGTCGAAGTACTCGTCCGCATCGCAGTCATCCGGAAACGTGCCCAGAAAACTGGCCGCTTTGCCACGTTGAATGCCAACGCTAATTCTTTGACCAAAACCATCGAGATCACGTAGCATAATCACACTAATATTATAAAGGCGAAAGTTTGTGAATGTGTGTATGTGTTTATATGTTTGTTACTTCTTCACGCTTAAACGGCTGGACCAATTTTGATAAAATTTTGTATGGAGGTAGCTGACACCCTGGATTAACATATAGGCTACTTTTTTATCTCGACATTCCCACAGGATCGGCATTTACGTGGGTGAAACCTCGAGGCGCAGCTAGTAAACAATATGCACACTTCGCGGACGTCGTCCCATGTCTGGCTTGACAGTTGGGCCTTGACAACCATCTTTGAAACGACGGCGACGTAAGAAAATGTGTCCACACGAAATCTAAAATCTAAACTTGTGCCATATTTCTGACGTTTTAAATCGAAGCTACTTCACCATTTTCAATCTATTTGATAAATGTACACAATTGTATAAGTACCCTAGTCCGGTCCGAGCCATTGCCATTTCAATCCAATCTCACTTAGCCATGTTTGGATCTACAATATTTACACGCAATCGTAGCCGATGTGGCGTTGAACGAGCGGTGTACTGCAAACACTTTTTATAACGATAACATCATAACTTCACGCTTGTATTCCCGAATGGGTTGGCAGATGTGCGTGGTACAGTCACATTTCGCCAGTTTTGATGAAGGGCCACGTGAGAGACGACGTGCCTATTGCCAATCTTTGCTAATATATAAGCTGAAGAGTTTATTTAAGCAAGTTTCGCGAAGCGAAAAAACGAAGTAGTAGCGTTTGTAGGCGATGCGATGCGATGGGGTGGATCAGGCTACAAGAAATTTCTAAGTTTAGAAAAAACACGGTAAGTACAATATTACAAAATAACTAGTAAGAGATTACATAGGAGCCATAGGTGCTAGATTTTGTACAAAAGCCCTGTGCCCCACTCTAGGATTCCCTGTCCTTGGGTCCAGTCTCTTCCTAAATAAAGGATCCTGCAAACAGGCGCGACGCGGGACTCGAATCGCGCGCGACACAAAGGCACCGCTCGTTGCGCGACTTGCGCGATTTTATCGCGTGTCGCGTCTGTTTGAAGGAGCCTTTAAGGCAAACATTTTAACTGGTTACAAATCCAGACCCCCGGGCTGCTATTGCGAAATTCCATTAGGAAGAAAGAACCCCTTGACCGATTTAGGGATCAAAGGACCACCGAGCGTGGAGCGCTCGGCAGTTGCGCTTGCAATCATTCTAACTAAGGACCGATTTTCTTTTTTCGACCGTAAATTGCCGAAAACTGAACACAAAATTCGGTCGGGACTACTTCGAACGACGCAGTCAACCAGCCAGTGGTCGAGGCAGTTTTTATAATAATAAAACGTACAAGTATATAATAAGGAGGGGAAATAATCAAAGGGCATAAAAAAAATTCATCCGCATCGCTGTCAACAGGAAACGTGCCCAAAAGACTAGCAGCATTGCTACGTTGTATGGCAATGCTGATTCTTTGGCTAAAAATAGGCCAGCCCTCTGGTCACGTGAAGAGTAGACCAACCGCTTGGCGATGTCTCTAAATACTAAGTGGGCACTCGGGCCCCATGGCCCTAAAATTTCAACCCCAAATAATATAATATTTGTAAAAATACATGAAAATGTCCGCAAACTTGGTAGAAAAGACGCAAGATGGCCTTGGTCGACGCTGCTTAGATTTCGTCCATGATCGATAAAACCACGTGGTGCAGTTGTTTTGTTTTTGCTGTCTAAATGTCTAGATCTTGCCTAATGTACGTATTAGAATAAGAAACGGGTTTTTCATAAGAAGTTGAAGTTTGTTATGGTACTTATGTTTTGACTCGTTTTTGCGTAGGTAGTTTGTTGTTTGTTTGGTTAATCGTGAATTCGTAAGCGAATCTTGTCCATTGATATCTAATAATTCGCGTCTGATGAATCTTATACATAATTAAGTAACATTATTAGATATGTACAAACGCCGGCACTAAACGGCCTCAAAACGGTGAAGAAAAATATCGTGAGAAAACCGGCATGTCCTAGAACCAAAGATTAGAAGACATGTGACATCAACCAAACCGCACTGGGTCTGCGTGGTAGATTACGGCCCACTCCCTCTCACCGAGAGGAGGCCTGTGTCCCAGCAGTGGGAACATCATAGGCCGATTAAGTATGTAGGTATGCAAACAATGCATTATGTCTAAACTATGACTTTTTATTAGAATTGTAATTGGATTTGTGCAATGAACTTCAATATTTCATTGAAGTTCATTGCACAAATCCAATTAAAATTAAAATCAATTATAATAAACTTGTCATAAATCTCTAATCCTACCCTCGAACAGAAAATGAACTAATTTCAGAAACAGCGGACATAATCATAATCAACATCTCTAATCTCTCGACCTACCTCACAAATCCTGTCATTTACTGGCGCACCCCGAACCAACTGTGTATCGAGGTTAGCTACAAAGTTGATGGGAGCAAAAACTTTATCAACGTCAGATGCAGAACCGATGCCAATTTGATAGCGGTCTCAAGGTTTTTGCTCACGAAAATTTAAAGGCTTAGCTTGTTTTATGTAGCTTTATAGTACCTAAATCAGATCGCCTACTAGATCACAGCAGTTACCGACGGTTTTGCTCACACCTTAGGGATACTCCAATATGTCATCATCACCATTCTCCTGTCCTTGGGATACTCCAATATGTCATTATCACCATTCTTCTGTCCTTGGGATACTCCAATATGTCATTATCACCATTCTCCTGTCCTTGGGATACTCCAATATGTCATTATCACCATTCTTCTGTCCTTGGGATACTCCAATATGTCATTATCACCATTCTCCTGTCCTTGGGATACTCCAATATGTCATTATCACCATTCTTCTGTCCTTGGGATACTCCAATATGTCATTATCACCATTCTTCTGTCCTAGGGATACTCCAATATGTCATTATCACCATTCTTCTGTCCTTGGGATACTCCAATATGTCATTATCACCATTCTCCTGTCCTTGGGATACTCCAATATGTCATCATCACCATTCTCCTGTCCTTGGGATACTCCAATATGTCATTATCACCATTCTTCTGTCCTTGGGATACTCCAATATGTCATTATCACCATTCTCCTGTCCTTGGGATACTCCAATATGTCATTATCACCATTCTTCTGTCCTTGGGATACTCCAATATGTCATTATCACCATTCTCCTGTCCTTGGGATACTCCAATATGTCATTATCACCATTCTTCTGTCCTTGGGATACTCCAATATGTCATTATCACCATTCTTCTGTCCTAGGGATACTCCAATATGTCATTATCACCATTCTTCTGTCCTTGGGATACTCCAATATGTCATTATTACCATTCTTCTGTCCTTGGGATACTCCAATATGTCATCATCACCATTCTCCTGTCCTTGGGATACTCCAATATGTCATCATCACCATTCTCCTGTCCTTATACCAATTTATTTGGGGTCGGCGCAACATGTGTTCTTCCATAATTCTCTATTAGTCGTCATCTCTGTAGTCAATCCCTTTCTAACCAATATGCATCCTCTAATTTGTATCCGGATAAAAAATATCTTATCTGTGGGTACGGGAGTGCCCCCGCTAAGACGAGCCAATCGAAGCGCAAAGGCACTCCTACCTTTTCTCAAAGCGCTTCGTCGTTTTCTTGAACAATCATAACTTGGGTTTGCATTATACCAGATAAACAAAATTCTCGGCATATGATGTCAATTGGACCTTAGTCAAAATATGTGGCTTGGCCGTTTCGCTACCATCACATGAGCGTAAGGTGAAAAAATTATTCACTGTTCATTACTTTTCTGTTACACAATAGTTCTTGTAGTAATGAAACGACCAAGCCTCATATTTTGATTAAGATGTAGAGTTTGTGAAGCTAGGGCTTGTAGAGTTAGAAGCTTGGCTCTACATGAAATATGATAACTTTTTGACAGTGCCAGTCATATGGTCTCGTCTTGGCAACATTTTACATGAAAATGTTCTTGGTGAGATACGTTAAATCAGGTTACCTGTGTTTGGCGCAAACATCAAAATCCCTTGTAACGTTCAAACATGATTATATAACAAACATACAAACCTTCACATCTATAATTTTAGTAAGAGGATCTATTCTTTCATCGTGTACTCGGAAAATAGTGTTAAGAATTTATAAAAGCAACTTTTGTTACCTTTACAACTCTGTACAAGGTCCTTTCTGAACTTCAAACGTTTTAACCTCACAACAGCTTTGTTGTGACAAGCCTTTTACTTGAGGCAATTGCTTCGTGTTGCTAGCAGACTTTATTTTTCTCGGTTCGATATAAAAAGAGTATAAAGAGAGTATATACTCTTCAAAGTAAGAGTGAACAGGCTTCTTCTGGGTAAGCTCACTCCATCGTAGACTTTGTCTCTGTCACCTCTGACCTAGACTAGAGTCAAGAGCAAACCCATTATAAATAAAAATAAATAAATACAAAGCTGAAATAAATTTAGGTTACGAATTACGATACAATAACTTCCTCAAGCGGTTGAAAAACTTTCCTACGCCCGAGATACTGCCGGGCTGGGACGCCCTAAGGAGGGCATAGAGTGACCTTATTGGCAGGGGCGGTACCTTCATAGAAGCCGAAAAGCCCGGCTTGCCCTAATAAAATCATAATTCACAACAACAAACTTACTTAAACCTATCAATAAATAAATATATTAAAAAAATGACAATCAATGAACTCGAACACAAACATTAATAACTGAAAATCAGCCAATCCCTCAGTTGGGCGTTTTTTTTATACGTTGAAAATCTGTGGGCTTGCCCTAATTTTGACCCCTAGGCACGCCACTGCTTATTGGTGATTTTCTTCAGGAAGGTCAGATGCGTTAGATTCGCAACCGGCGGCGTGCGTGTATGAACGTAGGCAACGAGGCATAAGGAGTATATAAGGATTGTAGCAAGTGTCGTTCTTTAGTTTCTGCCTACATGGGAATAAGGCGTGAGTTTATGTACCGTGCATTCGCGAATAATTTGCCAAAAATGTAAACAAATATGAATTAATAGACAAAAATGCTTTAATTCCTACACAATAAAGTTCACTTTATGCTACAACTTTAAACATTATTGTAACTTTGTCAATAGTGCTAGTCATTCTGAAATCAACTTAATTATCATTGAAATAAAGTTGATATTTTTTCAACTTGAAATAGGGTAGGGGTGTGAAGCACTGCGCACTTATAGGTACTTTATGTGTGTGTGCCAGAGATTGATTAAAAAAAATTGCCACAAATCAAAGTAGTTTTAGGTGTTATATCATACCTACCTGTACACCGCTCTATTCCCATTCCCATAAGAGATTGCTCCATCCCCATACGAAAAGCTATAAACCCCTAAATCCAGTCCTCTGTATAATTTGCCAAGCACCAGACATACCTACCCTCCCGGACGTGTCTTTTATCAATATCCCATCTGGCTAGCAGCCCCCTTGCCTCCCCGGATGTCGGATGAGATCCCTCGCGTTCTTTGTGTCCAGATATAGCATCCGCCTGCTAAAACGTTTTCTTAGATATTATATGAGCCGCGATGTTTGGCGCTTCGGACCATGTATCAATTTAATAAAAAGGTTTATTTCGGCCCTGTTTTGATATACTAGCTTTATTCACTAGCTGTTTTCTACCCTGGAAATAGAAACTATTCGAGAAACTTGTATTTACTAAACGATTGTTGATTTATGAATCATGCACCATTAGATATAGTTGATTTGTTGGGTATTGTAGGTACGGCACAAGTTATGATAGTCGTCAATTATAAACGGATTACTGCGGCTCTCGCACGACGTGGTTTGAGCCATCTCCCGACTTAACACAATTATGATCTTAATCAGTTTGTGCTCTGTCTTCTTCAGTTAGACTAAAACAACACGATTTCTGTGAAATTCATAACTGATGGAAAGCCTGACAAGTTTGGAAGGTAAACAAAGTTTTGACGAAGGCAGTGACAGTTTAAAACCAATCCCAGATTTTCCTTTCATTCACCCGTCCACCTGCAAGTAGCGGTTCCAAACAAATGAATGATTACCTCGGCTCATCAGAGCACAAAGCTATTCAGTGTACCGTCGTTTAATCATAGACAATGAGCGTGCTAAAAGCAACTGTGCGTTGTAATGGCCGCTTTTGTCGTACTACAATAAGGCTGTGTGTTTGTGCAACAATATTGTCATGTTAATGTTTTTTCTGCGTTTACACGACGCGTTTGTCTTTGGCAGAAAAACATGTTTTTCTTTTGTTTTTTTTAATGATGTGTTGTTTCCTTTTTTGGTGTCGTACAACGTTTACCCCTTTAGGCCGCGCTAACTCGAATGGCTTCGTTGAACTTGGGTACGAACAGAGATTAATGTGGCTATAACCTGTAATTAACCCCTTTTAGGTCACGGCAGATCGCCATCCGACTTTACCTATAGCTCCTAAAGTCATTAACGTCTTTATCTTTATGAAACGGCTAACGCGTTTATGAATAATTCTGTCCGCATAGCAAGACTGGTGACCATGGCAATATATCTTTTCGTACAGGGTGGCTGGGGCTTCCTAAGCTGGCTAAGAGGTTGAGTTAAGGCTCCTTCAAACAGGCGCGACACGCGATAAAAACGCGCGCGACACAAAGGCACCGCAAGTCGCGCAACGAGCGGTGCCTTTGCTCGCGCGCGATTCGCGTCGCGCCTGTTTGTAGGAGCCTTAATCCGGGATGAAAGGATCTGAATGTGTGAACAGCTGTCCCCCAATGCATCATGACTTGAGCAACATTCAGAGAATCCGAATTCCTTCCATTAGGTGCGATTTTTACCTGTCTTCCGTGACAGGTAAAAATCGCACCTAATGGAAGCTTCCCGCCTCGAATAAGTCGATGATGTATCGTATTCCCGGAAATTGAATCGGGAATTCCGGACCGGAGCTCCTGATGACATTCAGGATGTACGCAGCCTGTTATATGGTGGTTTAAAAGCAATCGGAAGTTTCCAAATTGCCTGATACTTAAAAATACTGACAATGCAATATTCTGATTATACTTAGGTCAAACGTCATTCAACCAAGGTACCTACAACGTGCACCGTTGTAAACATATGTATGTATAACTCGCTGGCGCCCGCGGCTTCGCCAGTTTTATGCCGTCGCCGTTTCGGAGATTAGCCGGAACAAACAGACACACAAAATTTGTAAAAATTGTAAGTTATAAGTACCGTATATACGTACTTTCATATGCATTTAGTAATAAAAAGTTGTTATTTTGACATTACAAACGGACACTTAAATTTTATTTAATTTTTTTGTATTATATTTGTGTAGATAGTTTGATATAGCACCCATAGACGTATTTCTTTCCTGATAATCCGAACTGTTCCTTTCTTATTGAGACCTCCAGACCAGGCATTAAAAGATAAGAACTAAGCAGTATCTTAATGTACCAACTAACATAACTCCATCTTTCACACAAAACTGTTAAAACTTTTCAATTAAATCCTGCTTCGGCAAAGTTACTACACTTGCAAAAGTTGGACACTTCCCATACGTCTTGCAGTCCGTGGTTATGATTCAGGCGACTTCATGACTATTCGCAGGGGTGCATGGCATTAGCTGAGGGTGCGTTGCCCTTTGTAAGTGACTCATATTTAAACTGGGTGTAGGAGTAAGTTAGAAGGGATGGCGGCGGTGGTGACGTGTGGCTCGTGAGTCAGCTTCGGGGATGTAGGGGGTTTCTCGCTAGACTATAATAACTGGGGGGATGACTAGACAGCCATTTGAGGCTTTCAAACACATTTATTTCGATAAAAACATATATGTATAGGCACTTTACAATTGTTTTTCTGGATGGTTTCTGGACTTCTGGAAATTCGAACTTCTATGTAAATAAGGGCGAATTTCACTAAACTTTTATACCTAAAATAAGTCGTATCTTGAGAATAAATGTTAATTTTTTTATCAGTATTTCCATATTAGAACTGTCTTATCAATATTATTCCACGGGTAAAAGATGTCTGACTTTGGAAAAACTGCTGATTTCGATATATTTTTTAACGAAATCTCACAGTTATCGCTTGAGCGATTTCATAAACCTTGAAACACGTTCATTCAGAATCAAGTTACATAACATTAGAATTTAAACTTCATTCATGCAAGAACAAATACTTATTGTGTTACATTCATAATTCTTTCCGGTCTGCCTACAAGTTTCATTCAATAAAATTTTCTTCGCTTAAACTTCGAGTGAAAAATAAACGCTGAACAAAGTTTTCAACTTCGTTGCTTTATAAAAACACAGGTATTTATTGCTCCTTTCTCATTTAATACTCCGTGAAGCGTTCGTAACTCTGCCAAGTTGTGCCAATTTACTCTTCTTAGTTTTTGTTCAGTTAGGTCCACCGTCCACAATGCTACTCAGAAGTAATGTGTTATAACAAACTTGAATCACCAATGAGTAGCCAGTACCTATGTCACAGCAGACAGGACAGATCCACTCAAATCTGTGTGGTTCTTTCCTCAAAGATCTCCATTTCAGACTTCACATGATATGGCCATCAAGATTATTTCTGGTTTTTAAAAGAGATTGTGACCTCTGAGTTTGTTTCGGCCTTTCTTCTCAGTGTAGATTCTTCCAGAATAGAACGCTGACCTCAACCTAGTTTATAAAATACTAGCTTCTGCCCGCGACTAGGTCCGTGTGTAATTTCACCCTCCCCCCATTCACCCTCTTAAGGGTGGAATTTCGAAAAATCCTTTCTTAGTGGATACCTACCCTTCACAAAGAACACAACCTCGAAATTTCATATCTAGGACCAGCGGTTTAGGCTGTGCGTTGATATATCAGTCAGTCAGCACTTTGAACTTTATTTAAATAGATTATTATCGTGTAAAAGTGTTTGTACAAACCTATTTACAGGGATAAAACCATTTATCATTTAGCACTAGTATTTCAATGGCGATCCGTACACTATAAACTATATACGAGTTAAATCAATCAAGTCAGCCTATCGCAGTCCACAGCTGGACATAGGCCTCCCCAGACTGCGTCACAACACCCTATCCTCCGCCTTCCGCATCCAGTCTGTCCCAGCCACCTGACCAACGGTGACTGCGAGTTACGAAGTCGTTACAAGCTAATTTGTGATTGGTTGCGTCGTGTACGGACCGCCATCGCCATTGACATACTAGAACTGTGACATTCTGGGCTTCTGGCTACCCATTGGTGGTGTTAGTTAACTACAATACTTTCGAGTAGCGTCGTATACGATCAGCCTAACTCTCTTTTGTTCTTATTCAGTTATGCTCTCCGTGTTGCAAGTTTTTTTCTTGATATAGTTAAGTTGCCCGCTACCGCTTATAACTTGGGTAGTCGTGGCACATTTAAGTTTAGTTTTAGCTGAGGTAATAAAGTGTTTATGACTGCCGACTGTTAGTCGCTTTGTGGTTGCCGTGTAGTCACCCGACTGCACTTAGGAATATGTAAGGGGGAGTTTAATGAAGATGTAGAAACAATGTAGTCTTACATAATATTATTTTCCCAGGAGTTGTCAGTGTGTCGTAAGTTCCTTATGTGGAAGGTAGGGTCGGTGCCTAACGGGATAGATTTAACATTGTCATCATCTTCCTAGCCTTTTCCCAACTATGTTGGGGTCGGCTTCCAGTCTAACCGGATGCAGCTGAATACCAATATTTTACATGGAGCGACTGCCTACCTCCACAACCCAGTGACTGGGTATTACGTTATCCCTTGGTAAGACTGGTTGTCAGGCTTTCAGGCTTCTGACTACCCGTAACGACTGTCAAAGATCCACGAATGACAGCCGGGATCAACACTTAACGTGCTTTCCGAGGCACGTGATGATTCTACCCGTTTATTAATAAAGGGGTAAATATACATATATAGAAGTTAAAATACATTCAAAATTCACAGAGGTCTAATACAGCTTACGTCGTGTTACCCTGAATTCTTGCTATCTCCAATAAACTTCAGCTTAGTACCTTAGCTTCCTGCCAAAACTTCAAGAATAACTAGACACCACGTTACCGCGTTGGTGTTAGTCCATAATGTGCAGTTCATGCTTCTAGGAGTAATATTGCTGCATGTCTAAGTTATTGCTACTCCGCCTCTTCACATAATCCATTCGAAACAGCGGCTAGACCGAACGTTGGAATTACAAGAAATATAAAATTGGTGGGAGCACCTGCATTAATTAAGCTGCCACCAAGTTAGCCCAAGTTCCCACTGGCGATTTTTACCGGCGGCGATTTTTTTTTGCGCACTAGATTTTCAACGCACTGCTTAACACCGACAGTTAAAAATCCTTTGCGCGATAAAATCCCGCCTCGATATTTTTACATCCGTGCGTAGGCGGGCGTAGGCCGGTGTTTCGTAGCACAGCGTAGCAAAAAGCGGAGGCACTCTGGCAAAAAAATATTGTAGGCCGTACCGCGTAGAGGCATCTACGAGATTTCGTAGCGTATTTTTCTACGGTGCTACGAGGGCTCGCTTTGAGATGTTTGATCAGGGTTAAGACGCCGGTAACGAAATCGAGACTGGCGAAATTAGGTATCTATCGCGCACACACACAAACGCGAGGGTGCTCTGTCGCATGTGTGCGTGAGTCGACGGCCACTTCAGCGATTAAACAGTTTTGATCCTTAGATATTTTTACGTGCATTTGAATATCATGACTTTTGAATTGAAATAAAATATCTGGTTAATTAGTATGCGTGAAATTTATTGTATAAAAATGTAAGGTTAGGTTAGTAGGTACCTACTATATTCGTAACTTTACAGGAAATAAAATCGACTTGATTCCTTTTGTAAAATAGTTTTTAAGTAACAACTTTTCATTTAACACACATTTTGTAACAATATCTCCATAAATAAATAATGTCATTTTCAAGTTACGTAATTATTTACAGAACAAGCTTTTACTTGCAAATCCTCAAAAGGAATCAAAAAGATAACCCACTTCCAGATGACCTAGAAACTTGAAATTTGGCGTCGAGATAGACTAGTAGGCGCATACTAAGAAAAAAAATCAGAAACCTACGAAAAAGAAAATTACGATGCTAGCTGTCGCCAAAGGCTCCGCCCGTGTGACGCGAGAACTGTCCCAAGGGTTAATACTCCCAGGATAAAAGTATTCTTTATATTATTCTAGACTATAATCTATCTCTGTGCTTAATTTCATCAAGATCCAGAGAAACTGTTGTGAGAAGAGAAGCTGTTTTGATGTGATTGAGTAACAATTATCCATCAAAATTCAATAAAATTTTATATTCATCTTTCGCAATAGATTTTTATTAATTTTAAATTTTTTTAAAACCAAAGATGTTTCACATCTGCCGGGCGTCCCGCGACGGCTACTTTTTTTAAACGGTTTTATTTTAGCTCACCCCGTTTGTCTTTTTTTTTTTTTATTTTATTATTTATTCTTGGGTCATATTTAGTAATTCAAATTTCACCCTCTTCCTGTCAACCGATTAATCTGAAATTTTGTATACACTTTGGATTTTGGTGACAATACAATTATGTTTATTCATTATCATTATAAATTCAAGATGGCCGCCGCTACAAAATGGCGGATAATTTATGTTTTATTAATCCCATCAATATGGGTATCAAATGAAAGGGCTCAACAAGCAGAATACAATATACCATAAAAAATTGAAATCCAAGATGGCAGCCGCTACAAAATGGCGGATAACGTAGGTTTTATCAATCCCATCAATATGGGTATCAAATGAAAGGGCTCAACAAGCAGAATACAATATACTATAAAAAATTGAAATACAAGATGGCGGCCGCTATAAAATGGCGGATAACGTAGGTTTTATCGATCCCATCAATATGGGTATCAAATGAAAGTGCTCAACCAGTATAATACAATGTACTATATAAAATTAAAATCCAAGATGGCGGCCTCTACAAAATGGCGGATAACTTAGGTTTTATCAATCCCATCAACATGGGTATCAAATGAAAGGTCTCAACAAGTAGAATACAATTTACTATGCAAAATTGAAATCTAAGATGGCCGCCGCTACCAAATGGCTGATAACAATTTTTTTTCAAGCACTAAATGAATTAAACAGAATTCGAAATAAAAACTAAAAACTAGAAAATAAAAAAATAGGTAAAAAAACTTTTTCAGTTAAACGGTTTTATGTTAAACATACATTGCAATGTTTAAGATAAATGTACTAAAAACCAAAAAATAATAAAATAGATACAGTCGTGGGAATTATAAACATATGCATAGACTAGACTAAAATAAAACCGTGGCGCACGTCAATTGTCTACATTTTAATCAACGATTGTAGACAATTGACGTGCCCCACGGTTTTATTTTAGTCTAGTCTATGCATATGTTTATAATTCCCACGACTGTATCTATTTTATTATTTTTTGGTTTTTAGTACATTTATCTTAAACATTGCAATGTATGTTTAACATAAAACCGTTTAACTGAAAAAGTTTTTTTACCTATTTTTTTATTTTCTAGTTTTTAGTTTTTATTTCGCATTCTGTTTAATTCATTTAGTGCTTGAAAAAAAATTGTTATCAGCCATTTGGTAGCGGCGGCCATCTTAGATTTCAATTTTGCATAGTAAATTGTATTCTACTTGTTGAGACCTTTCATTTGATACCCATGTTGATGGGATTGATAAAACCTAAGTTATCCGCCATTTTGTAGAGGCCGCCATCTTGGATTTTAATTTTATATAGTACATTGTATTATACTGGTTGAGCACTTTCATTTGATACCCATATTGATGGGATCGATAAAACCTACGTTATCCGCCATTTTGTAGCGGCCGCCATCTTGTATTTCAATTTTTTATAGTATATTGTATTCTGCTTGTTGAGCCCTTTCATTTGATACCCATATTGATGGGATTGATAAAACCTACGTTATCCGCCATTTTGTAGCGGCTGCCATCTTGGATTTCAATTTTTTATAGTATATTGTATTCTGCTTGTTGAGCCCTTTCATTTGATACCCATGTTGATGGGATTGATAAAACCTAAGTTATCCGCCATTTTGTAGAGGCCGCCATCTTGGATTTTAATTTTATATAGTACATTGTATTATACTGGTTGAGCACTTTCATTTGATACCCATATTGATGGGATCGATAAAACCTACGTTATCCGCCATTTTGTAGCGGCCGCCATCTTGTATTTCAATTTTTTATAGTATATTGTATTCTGCTTGTTGAGCCCTTTCATTTGATACCCATATTGATGGGATTGATAAAACCTACGTTATCCGCCATTTTGTAGCGGCTGCCATCTTGGATTTCAATTTTTTATAGTATATTGTATTCTGCTTGTTGAGCCCTTTCATTTGATACCCATATTGATGGGATTAATAAAACATAAATTATCCGCCATTTTGTAGCGGCGGCCATCTTGAATTTATAATGATAATGAATAAACATAATTGTATTGTCACCAAAATCCAAAGTGTATACAAAATTTCAGATTAATCGGTTGACAGGAAGAGGGTGAAATTTGAATTACTAAATATGACCCAAGAATAAAGAAAAATAAATAAAACAAACGGGGTGAGCTAAATAAAACCGTTTAATAAAAATACAAAAACCGCCCAGCAAACCCAATAGCTGTGAATGTATGTCAAGCATAGATAGTTAAGGAATTATAATAAATATCCTAACAATAAATGATTACATTTGCGGTAAGTATTCTAAACAACATGTCAAAATCATCACAAAATATTTCAAAAATAAAAACTTACTACTGTATCAAGAAATCACGGTCCGGTCACGTTCGCTTGTACTCGTTGCGCGATCTCTATAACTTGGCGGGAAGCGCAGAGCGATACACCCACCCTCTGAAAGCGCTCGGCGCGGACTGCCGACTCGAGGCTTGCGGCGAGTAATATAATGCAAGATTTTGGTTGTTTTAAAACATATTTTTTGGCAGAATTTGTTTTTTTTATTTCTTTATTTTTTCTCGAAATGGATAGAATTTGATCTATAGTTTATTCCTGTCGTTTTTTTTTTATGAATTAGAGTTCCAAATAGCCGAAATTATCACCAATTCTTTGCCCATTTTCTCTAAAATTTGGCCAAGTTACATATTTTTTTACTGAAATATTTCATATGAAAGTGGTAAAAAGTAATTCCAACATTATATAGACGACTTTCTCAACAGTACATTGTAATTTTTTCATACCGTTAAGACGTCAATACAATCCATAAACAGGTGATATTCTAAACCTCTTACAGCAAAAAATCACAAAACAGTCGCGGGTTTGAGGTGGATTATTTAAAAATAGATAATAAAAATAAAAAAGTAGCTCCAACATTAGATTATAATTGAAATGATCTTTCATGGTGTGCATTAATTCTTATCGAAATATTGTATTTTAACTGTTAAATCACGTCTGTAAAATCTGGTAAATCAGCGGAATCGGAAAAATTTCGTCTACGGCCTCTTAAGATTGGAGTCTAGTTCACTTACAGAGATGAAATCGCTTTACAATGAATTCCAATAATACGGGACATTGGATTTTATTTTAAAACGATGTCATTTCATGATTTTATTCGTTCGGACGGATTATAATAAGAAGATCCATTCCCGTTATTAAAGACTTTCAAAATCTAGTCCCAATCTCATCTTAGCAAGATTCAATGTAATTTTTTTTGACAACGTCTAATAAATCGATGAAGCTGGCTGCACACACAAAAAAACTGACTCATGTAGCGTTACCTCGCGGCCTTGCTCTGTAGCGTTGTAGCGTTCCATGGCGGCTTGAAGTGCAAGCGAAAGCGCGGAACGAGCGATGAGAGACAGATGATGTTGAACGCTGCCGAATCGGCCTCCGCGTTCGGCAATTTCATTAATGTTTTGTTATGACGTTGTCACGTTAAACTATCGTCCGTAAACCGACTTTACAGACAACCAATTTTTTTTTTTAAACTTAGTTATAGGTATTTTAGACAGATTAAGACCGAAGTTAAAATGCGTACGTTCTTAAAAATACGGGAATTGCCCTTCTTATCAATTCAATGGTCGGGCTAGGCTACGAATTAAAAAACAATTAAAGTTTCTATTTTTCCATAACACTTTTCGCTGGAAGCGTTTTTTGTGAAAACTACCCCGCAGCATAACCGCAGCTTTAAAAGTAGCTATAAACCACTCCGCTCCCAGACGCCTGGTGTTAGCAACGCTATAACTTTTGCTCACCGCGCTCCGAACAAAAATGTGACACCTGCATACCACAACTCGCACCGCTAGACAGAGATAATTTAGTACCTAATTATTTAACACGTTTTCTCTGAAAACATTATTACAATTCTTAGCGAGAGTTCATGTCCGTGACTACCGCAGGACCACCAACGCCAATCGCTTCCATATTTGGTAAATAATTAGTGCTCAATTGGTACTAATTAGTACTCGAACAACAGAATTGGTACCTTAGTAGTTTTCGAGAAAATCGACTTTGAAGGTGGTCCTGCGGTAGTCACGCTCCTTTCAGCAGGACCACCATGAGCGCCGAAAAAGGGCCCACGCTACAGCTACTCTAAGTATACAAATAATTAGTACCCATAAATGTGATATATTTCGTAAAAAAACAGAACTGTAATATTTGTATTTACCGAGAAATCAACGATGATAACTTTCTCGCAATTGTTCAGCAGGACCACGATTTTGAATGTTGATTCCAAGCTAGAGAAGCTTGTCGCTTTCCTCAAACCTACAAAGAAAATTAGTACCCTGCAAGATAAAATTAGTACCCAAAATTCAAAATGAATGCTCCAGTAGTTTACGAGATATACGATGCCATTGGTGGGGTGGCGGTAGTCACGGTGCCAAATTTTCATTTCAAGATTTCTCTATTAAAAACTCTATGATTTCTTCCCAAATTTATACAAAAATTAGTACTCCTAACGAAGTTAAAGCGTCTAAAAATCCAGATTCCTAAGTGTTGTATTTTAAGAGAAATTAGCTTTCATTACTTTTCCATACTAAATCTCCGCGTATAACCCGACCAAATTAAGTTGTCAATGGTGCCAATTCCCTTGTTTACAAACTAAACTAAATTTGAGTTCAGTGCATCTTTATCTTTCTGTTTCATTATGAAAAGGACAGACAATAAATTTTAGTTTAGTCCTGTCAAAGTAATCAGCGCCTGACACTACTCAATACAAGTTTAGACGTGATTAAAAACATGCCTACTAAAGTTACGTCTATTTACGTCAGACGCTGATTAATTTGATAGGACTAAACTAAAACTTATCTTTTGTCCTTTTCTTAATGAAATAGAAAGAAAAAGATGCACTGAACTTAAATTTAGTTTAGTTTGTGAACAAGGGAATCGGCAACAATGGCGATATTGAGCTGTTTAAGAGATGTCCACTCGTGCACATAAATTTATCGATGTCGGAATAGTATTAACAACAGTTCAATATCTAAATTTTTATACAAACTGTGTATTTAGGTACATACATATTAAGAAAAAAAAAATAACCTATCGCTACCCATGGCCTGTGATACCTTTGTTATTGACGTGGGCAGGTAGGTAAGTACTCGAATAATTATTTTTCTGTAGGTTTTGTAAGTAGGTACCTACCTTCTGTATTTTTGTAAATGAATATCATTAACGAGCGATAGGCATTTCGTATTTATTTCTTTCCTACTAATTTACCGTTACTGCAAGCAGTAAGTACCTACCTCAGTATTAAAAACCTAATTTACCATGTTGCTAATAGCGTAAGTATAAAAGGATTACAAACCTAAAAGTAAGTAATAGGTACCTTTATATTTGAATAATATGCATTGCAAAGAGCACATCACGCGTATTTTTGTGTTTTCATATTGATATGAAAAGTATACTAATTATGTACCTATTACGTTCGACAAGCACATATATTTAAAATATCTACTAAATCAACTTTTAATATCGTTAACATCGAAATATTTCTGTAAATTTCGATCTAATTGGCCCTAAAAAGAAACTATTTTTTAAAATAAATATTATATGTAGTTCCTCAGAAAATCATTATTAATTATATCATTTTCTGAAACCTTTAAATATTGAGACGCGTGACCTTTTTGAAATTGTATGTACATTTATTTCTCTAACCAAAAACAATTTTGAAACCATAAACGAATAAAAACAATCGGTTGTCTGTAAAGTCGGTTTACTGACGATAGTTGAACGTGACAACGTCATAAGAAAATACTGATGGAATAGTTGCATTGCATTTGTTAATATTCGCTTGCACTTCAAGCCGCCATGGAACGCTACAGAGCAAGGCCGCGAGGTAACGCTACATGAGTCATGTTTTTTCGTGAGTGCAGCCAGCTTCATCGATTTATTAGACGTTGTCACGTCAAAAGAACTCAATGTACAGACGCCAGCACGTCAGGTTACTACAATCTGTCAAATTTCTTTAATAGATTTTCAACTGTATCGCTAAAGCATAAGGTTCAAAGTTGATTGGAGAAATTTGACAGTTTCGGGTAGCTTGATGTGCTGGCGTCTGTACCACGACACGCTTCGCTTGCTTTACTTCGGTAATAAAATAATAACCAGCGCGCCATGCCACAAAAAAAAGTTATTATTTGCATTACATGCCTACTAAAGTTACGTCTATTTAGGTCAGACGCTGATTAATTTGATAGGATTAAACTAGAATTTATTGTTTGTTCTTTTCATAATGAAACAGAAAGATAAAGATGCACTGAACTCAAATTTAGTTTAGTTTGTGAACAATGGAAATAGCACAATTGACAACTTAATTTGGTCGGGTTATACGCGGAGATTTAGTATGGAAAAGTAATGAAAGCTAATTTCTCTTAAAATACAACACTTAGGAATCTGGATTTTTAGTCGCTTTAACTTCTTTAGGAGTACTAATTTTTGTATAAATTTGGGAAGAAATCACAGAGTTTTTAATAGGGAAATCTTGAAATGAAAATTTGGCACCGTGACTACCGCCACCCCACCAATGGCATGGTATATCTCGTAAACTACTGGAGTTTTAATTTTGAATTTTGGGTACTAATTTTATCTTACAGGGTACTAATTTTCTATGTAGGTTTGAGGAAAGCGACAAGCTTCTCTAACTTGGAATCAACATTCAAAATCGTGGTCCTGCTGAACAATTGCGAGAAAGTTAACATCGTTGATTTCTCGGTAAATACAAATATTACAGTTCTGTTTTTTTTACGAAATATATCACATTTATGGGTACTAATTATTTGTATACTTAGAATAGCTGTAGCGTGGGCCCTTTTTCGGCGCTCATGGTGGTCCTGCTGAAAGGAGCGTGACTACCGCAGGACCACCTTCAAAGTCGATTTTCTCGAAAACTACTAAGGTACCAATTCTGTTGTTCGAGTACTAATTAGTACCAATTGAGCACTAATTATTTACCAAATATGGAAGCGATTGGCGTTGGTGGTCCTGCGGTAGTCACGGACGTCGAGAGTTCCTACTTTGTGGTAACGATTTTTTACCGTTGGCTGACTGACGTTTCCAGAATAGTTATTGTAAAAACCTGTCAAGTGCGAGTCGGATTCGCGCACCGAGGGTTCCGTACTTTGTAGGTATGTAAATATGTAGTTCATCGTTTTTTTTTGTACAGACGCCAGCAAATCAACCTAGTAACCCGAAACTGTCAAATTTTCCCAATCAACTTTGAACCTTACGCTTTAGCGATAAAGCTGAATATCTTTTGAAGAAATTTGACAGATTGTAGTAGCTTGATGTGCTGGCGTCTGTACCTACAAATTTACGGTTTTCGGATTTTTCCCTTTACTTGTGCTACATAATCTTACTTCTTGCCAAAGTTCATGATTTTAGGTCAACGGGAAGTACCCTATAAATTTTTATTCCCTTGAGAGTGTCGAAATATGTATACGTTTTTTGCGGCATAAACGGCCGTATTTTTTTTTTAATCTAACTTAGGTGTTTGATTTTTTCATAGCTTCAAGGGACTGTAGACCTGAGTAAATGGTTTTAATTTCAACTCAATACCTCCACGCGTTCCCGAGATAAAGGGTCTTGACAGACAGACAGACGGACAACAAAGTGATCCAATTAGGGTTCCGTTTCTTCCTTTTGAGATACGGAACCCTAAAAATGAAATCACACTATAAAATTATCACGGACGACGTTTAATCCTACAATGGTAACGTGAACTGCTCCATCTTTACCCATCCATCCATACTAACTTTATACAAATATGCAAAAGTGTGTCTGTCTGTTACCTCTTCACGCTTAAACCGCTGAACCGATTTAGATGAAATTTGGTATAGAGATAGATAGAGGATAGTTTTTATCCCGATATTCCCACGGCGGGATCAACACATAAGCGGGTGAAACCGCGGGGCGCTGCTAGTTATAAATAAAAATCACTTTTCGTGTGTCTGTGTGATGACGATCAAAATCTGAAGCGGAGTTTATGCGGTTTTCACCATAATTTATAGAAATTTTATTCTGGAAGATTTTTTTTTTTATCCTTTATTAAAAAGAACGAGGTTCTTAATAATTAATTACAATCTAGCCTATAAGACTAATAAGCAATTCTAATCTAACTTAATTTTTTACGTGATATTTATTTTAAAACTTAGAATAGTGTTTATTGTACTTTTATTTTGGTTTACGTGTACTTATAATTTATAATGCAACAATATTTAACTTACATAAAGGTAGTAAATAAGTCTTGATGTTTTGTTACGTTGTACTAGAAACAAGAGCGTATCGCTCGTTTAAATATAAACACCAAGATACTTTGAGCAGTGAGAACGCTCCCTTAGTATAATTATGTTTTCAGTAAACTAGCAGACGGTGTAAGTTAAACCAGGTTTTTCCTCGGTAACTGCGTCAACACACCCGGTTTTTGTGCATATACTTACTTGATGAGATTTTAATATCTAAGTGTTTTGGTAGTTAGAGTTGATCATGGTAGGCTAATATTATGGCGCAGAAAAACGCTTGGTATATTGTATACTAGGAGCGCCCCGCGGTTTCACCCGCATAAGTGTCGATCCCGTGGGAATATCGGGATAAAAACTATCCTATGTCGTTTCCCGGGACTCAAACTATCTCTATACCAAATTTCATCTAAATCGGTTCAGCGGTTTAAGCGTGAAGAGGGAACAGACAGACAGGCAGACATATTTTCGCATTTATAATCTTAGTATGGATTGCACTTCTTCTTAGCGTATCGATGGCAAAAACTCTGAACAACTTTGGCCCAAAATTCAGCTGCGCAAACTCCGCTCACTGACGCAGTCATAAGATCATCATTGTACTTAGAACAGTTTTTGTACAGACGCCAGCACATCAAGCTACTACAATCTGTCAAATCTCATTAATAGATTTTCAACTTTATCGCTGAAGCATAAGGTTCAAAGTTGATTGGGAAAATTTGACAGTTTCGGGTAGATTGATGTGCTGGCGTCTGTACGTTTTATGTATTTTAGGACCAAACTTATTTTGTAGCAGTATTTGCAAACAGTGACCTAAGGATCAAGTATAGTATGTCCTTCCATACACTTAAACTAGTAAAAAAGTGTCTAGACAAAATAAAACTTACTACGGCAGATAAGAAAAATGTTTTTGTTACCCAATTTGCAATTCACGGCCAGGGTTTACCGCGCTGATACAATATATTATGTAGATATTTCGCATCTCATGTATGAACCGACAATGTGTTGAAAGTTTTATCCACTTCGACAAGCAAATATGTACATATAACAAGGCAATAATGTGAGTGGTAACGTAGGTATAGGACGCGGACGCCATAGAAGGACTTAATAGTCACCTTATCAGTGTTGTTCTTCAGAAAGGTCAGATGCGTAGCACTCACAACCGGCGTACGTCTCTGACTGGATATAAAATAACTAGCTTCTGCCCGCGGCTTCGCCCGCGAGGTCGATAAAAACTATCCTATGTCCTTCTCCGGGATGCAATCTATCTCTGTCAAATTTTATCGAAATCCGTTCAGTGGTTTAGGCGTGAAAGGCGAATTTGTAATATTAGTATGGATAATACACATCACCACTACCTACCACTGTTTGTCTCTGCATCACACAAAGGTTGACTGGTAGAAAATGCCTATGGCATTAAGTCCGCCTCTGTACATTTATGTGCTTGAAGTATTAAATAAATAAATAATAATAAGTTTTTTTTTTCATTGGCTGATTATGATCTTATGTCGCCAATACGAAATCACGTCTTCAGATTCCTATTTCGCCCTACGATAGATGTGTTACCATCAGAATATCTAGCTAAGCAATTCCAGACGGGCATAACATGTAAAAATGGCTAGACTGTTCGGCTTATCACGAAGTCTCAATGCTATGTATAGCATGTCCTTCACATAATGTCTATCGACAACAGACCTTGTTCGTACAGTCATGTATTAATAAGCAAGAATTATAGTTTAAAACATTGTGACTTACAGTTTATTTACGTAAATAAGTAAAAAATTAAACTGGGAAAACATTCCTTTCACATGGTGGTGAAAAAGATGGGCAGGAGGGACGTTTCGTGTGGTAAACCTACCAACGTATTATGATTACCTACCTATAATTTTTCAAATGTGATGATTATTGATACTCTCAAAAACAAAAGTTTTATTTTTTAATTTCTGTATGTTTCAGGCACAGATATAGGTAGACCTAGATAACGCAAGTATCACGAACTGTATGAAACCCAAGCGTGCCTTTCTTTTACTACCCACTACACTACGCTTACCCAGCCAGCAGTACACAGGACTGAGCGCGAAAGTGGCGGCTTACGATTTTTGAACGTAAGCTGGTGTGATTTTTGGCACGCGAAGTAGTTACTTTTGCGTTATCTAGTTAGGTATCTATCTATATCTGTGGTTTCAGCATACAGTGAGCAGTCAATCCCTGCGAAAAGTCTATCTGTCTCTGCTCTGCTCTGCCTCATTCGTCTATAACTTTTGGTATTTTGGTACAAGAACCATTTAAAAATGGATCTTGTTCCAAAAGTAATTCAATTGGATGAACATTCTATTTGTGGAAAATAATATCAGACGTTTTCCTATAATGTAGAGACGCCAGCACATCGAGCTACCCGGAACTGTGAAATTTTCCCAATCAACTTTGAACCTTATGCTTTGGCGATAAAGTTGAAAATCTATTAAAGAAATTTTACAGATTGTAGTAGCTTGATGTGCTGGCGTCTGTACCCTAGACTGTGGCCTTAGTGTGAGTTTTTTCGACTCACGTTCAATTGCGAGCGCGTTAGAATTTTGTATGGGAAATTAGGTTTCTCCTAGTGACCACCAGGTGGCGCTATAACTTTTTCCATAAAATTCTAACGCGCTCGCAATCGAACGTGAGTGAAAAAACTCACACTAAGGCCACAGACTGTAGTATCTCTACCTAGTTACCCAACCTACTGCAGAACATAATTTCTCCTTATCAGAAAGGAATTGTCCTTACTTAAGCTAAGTATATGGAGCAGTTCCGCAAAGTAACACAGGTTCTGATAAATAAGCCATAAAGTGCTCAGGCAATGAATGTAAACATTTGCAAATAATAATATTGTGGTTTGACCTACTTGAAACAAAGAAAATACTTACATTTATCTAAATAAATGTAAGTATTTTCTTTGTTTCAATAAAAAGGATTCAATCAGCAGATAACTTTATTCGAGGAATAATTTTGAAATTTTGACAGTTATTTCATACAAAAACTGTCAAACGTCAATTTTATTCCTCGAATAAAAGTTATTTGGCGATGGAAAAAACACAATACACCAGATCAGATACATGATACATAAGATAGATGTCTGTGTGGGAGGGGGTGTGTAGTGTGTGTGTGGTAGGGTGTGTGTAGTGTGTGTGTGGTAGGGTGTGTGTAGTGTGTGTGTGTATTGGATAAAATATAAATCAGCCTGTTCAATAAAGTCTGCTTGCTATCACTAGACCAACAAAGTTGACTCTGTTCTTACCCCGCTGACCTAACATGCTGATCAATTTCATGGAAAAGGGCAACTCAATGGCCTACTAACCTGTCTTTGCATTTATATTCAAGCTATTTTCGAACCATATAGCCGCTTCAAGCGTAGGTCGCCACTTTATCAAATAGCCGCTTTGTCAAGCGTGCGGAGGTGGGCACGCTTGACAAAGCGGCTGGGTATGGAAATCTAAAATAGCCACCAATTTGTAATAAGTACTGACTGGTCTTCACAGGTGAGAGCAGTGGTGGCCCAGTGGTAACGGACACGACTTAAGAGTTCTAGGTCGTATGTTCGAACTCAGGCAGGCGTTTTACTTTGTGTAAATTATTTCATCACCACTGCTCTCAAAAACGATGAAGGAAAACATCGTGAGGAAACCAGCATGTCCTAGAATTTTAGCATGAAAGCAATTAAAGCATGATGTGAAGACCAGTCAGCCATATCATCATAATCAGCCTATATTGTTCCCACTGCTGGGACACAGGCCTGCTCTCCGTTAGAGGGAGTGGGCCGTAATCCACCACGCGGGCCCAGTGCGGGTTGGTAGATGTCGCATGTCACCGAACTTTTGGTTCTAGGACATGCCGGATTCCTCACGATGTTTTCCTTCATCCTTTTGAGAGCAGTGGTGATGAAATAATTTTTACAAAGTCTGTGGAGAGCAATGGTGGCTCAGTGGTAACGACCGCGACTTACGAGTTGTAGGTCGTAGGTTCGAACCTAGACAGGCGCTTTACTTCATTAATTATGTTCGAGAAATTTGTCTGCTCAACAACATAAATAACGCAACGAATCTTTTTGGAACTATCAAAATGAAAGCAATTGCTACTGTTCTGTGGTACACAATTACCCCCTAGGCTCGATTCCCAGGTCAGGACAAAGTGTTATTGGGTATTTTCATCAGGAATTTCTCAGTAGTAGCTCGGAGTCTGGGTTTGTTCCCAGTTGCTAGCAATAAGCTCGTCTCCTATCCAATACTAATATTATAAATTTGAAAGTAACTCTGTCTGTCTGTATGTTACCTTTTCACGCCTAAACCACTGAACGGATTTTGATAAAATTTGCCAGAGAGATAGATTGCATCCCGGGGAAGGGCATAGGATAGTTTTTATCGACATACCTCGCTAGCGAAGCCGCGGGCGGCAGCTAGTTACGACATAACTGGAAAAATGTGGGTGTGCTATTAAGGGTACACTTCTGCGTTACCCTACAGGGATTACAGGCGTGATGTTATGCTATGTTATTATGTTTTAGCCTCTATAATTTGGATAAAATACTACCGCAAGGGGCATGCTTCGAGGGGTGCGTCATATTTCATTCTCAATTTGCCAATATCGATACTTCGTCCCACGAGACAAGAGTTTCTATCGTCATAATGCTTTGATGTAACCTCACTTCGAAAAACAATACCAAAAGAAAAACAATTTTCATGAGTGCAATAAATAACAATTGATCGATCGTTCTTGAGGTCGACGAGAATATCCCCTTCTCAATGACCCTTACGTTGTCGCATGGCCGCGTATTGTAGAATTTCAACCTCAATGTCGCTATCAATGAGGGTTTTCATGGAAATTCACGCCACCATGGCGCCATTTTGACAAGAGGTCTTCAATTACGACAATTATTGTAAAATACAACGTCAAATTAAATTACCTAGCGAAACTCCGCAGACGGGATGGGTATGGGATATTGATATACAAAAGAAGTAAAGAAGAAGAGAAAGAAAGAAGAAAGAAAGAAGAGAAAGAGAGAGAGAGAGATAGAGAGAGATATATTAAAGAAGTTAATTTGATGATTTTTTGTGGGGTCACCGATCGCTATTGTCACTTGAAGTATCAGTTCAAAAGTCTGCTTTTTATTGTGTAAACTTCACAGACGTGATACGTATCGAATTATCGATATCTCAACACGACAAGACTCGAGAAAACAGATTTTCACAACTCATACTTCAAGTAACAAACAACCAGCGGTCTTTTAACCCCAAAAACATCAAATCATTTTTGTTTTTAGCTTATAGAGTTTAGATATCATCATCATTTTTGTTCATTATTATGTTAGTCACGAATAAAAAAGAAAATACAGGCGCTTTGTCATTTTTGATAGATGCCCGGACCTGACGTCTCAGTGCTGCCATCTAGTGAACGACATTTCAGAACACCCTCATTCGTCTATTTCTGTATATTGTCATAACTCATCATCATCTGCTTAGCCTTTTCCCAACGATGTTGGGGTCCAGGATGCAGCTGAGTACCAGTATTTTACACGGAGCGACTGCCTAGCTGACTTCCACAACCCAGTTACTGGGTAACACGATACCCCTTGATAAGACTGGTTGTCTGACTTTCGGGCTTCTGACTACCCGTATAACGACTGTCAAAGATCTACAAATGACAGCCGGGACCACACGGCTTTACGTGCTTTCCGAGGCACGGAGAGTCGGAGAGGTCTCGGTATGTGGTCAAATCCACAGACCGACCGCGGCAAGTGAAGCTTAACCCGCAATCATAGAACATATTTCTATGATTGCTACCAATTCGACTATTTCTTTACATTGTCAAACTGGGGAAATTTAATCAAACTTCGTCTAGAGTCTAGACTAATAAGGATTTGGTTCAATTGTGGCTGGTTTTAACGAACGACAGTTATGACGGTCAGGACATTTCTTTGTTTTATCTTTTGAAGGAGATTTGAGCAATTTATTAGGGTTCTTCTTTCTTTATAAAGTTTTGAAGGAGGATTCTTAATTTTTATTATTGTTTTACGACAGTGGCTGTTTTATTCATGAGTGACGGACGAGGTCTATTTGTAAACTGGGCGAAATGTAAAAGCTTTTTGTAAGACTGCTAATACAACGCGTGTTACATAACAATGTGCTTGAATTTTCAATGTGTAAAGGCACACAACACTATTTTAAAATGTTCTTTTTTTTTGGCGTGATTAGGTATTGTGTGCCTTACTTGATATATATGTAATACGTATTATGTATATGGGTAATACGATACCTCTTGGTAATACTGGTTGTCAGATTTTCAGTCTTCTGACTACGCGTAACGACTGTCAAAGACCCACGAATGACAGCCTGACCAAAGGCTTTTTTTTTTTCAGGATGGGAAATCATCAAATTACCTCTCCCGCTCTGGGTGGAGCGGAAGGGAGTGTCAGACTCTTACTGACTAAAACCCACCCGTGTTCCTTCCTTAGCCCTTTATGTTCCGGGCCAGCGGTAACCCTTTCGGACAAGCGAGTGTCTCAGGTACGAGATCTAGGAGTACTGCTTACCCCGGATCTAACTTTCCGGGATCATATAGTTAACATTTGCAAGAAGGCGTACAGAAACCTGGGTTTCGTGCTGAGACAGTCGCAGGGATTCACAAATGTTACCACGCTCAGGGTGCTGTATGACGCTTTGGTAAGGAGTCACTTGGAACACAGTGCGGTGATTTGGGCTCCTCATGAAGCGAAATACAATGTCATGCTGGAGCGAATACAAAATAAATTTACAAGACACTTGTATTTTAAACTTTATGGGGTTTACCCATTTTACCCGCTGATGTATCCTACACTGTTTGTACTGGGTATGGTGGGGTACAACGAACTCAGAGTGCGCCGGGAGTTTACACTTGCGGCGTATGCGCTAAAGCTCCTGCGTGGAGTAGCTCATAACCCGGGTGTGCTGCGTCACCTGAAGCTGTGCGTGCCAGATCGATACGTGTGGAGACGGAGGCGACCGCCACTGCTGGCCGTGCCTGCTGCCAAAACCAACCTACTGTCGAAAACACCTCTCATCCGTGCAATAGGTGTGCTAAATGAAGTCCATGAGAGAATTGACATATTTTCGTGCAATTTGAGTGAATTCGCAAGAGTTTTGTTGAATTATGTTAGTTATATTTAAGTATTAATATTGTGTGTTAGATTGTTATGTATGTATTATTGTGTGAAGTGCTTTATATTTTTAAAGTTTAGATTTTTTATTTTAAGTATTAGCTGTAAGTAGATTTTTTCATTTTGTAGGTATGTGTTTGCAAACCGCTATTGTATTGGGGTCATCCTGTTAAGATAGTGTGTGTATGTTTAATAAATAAATAAATAAGCCCGCTGACCCAGCAGCCTGACCAACGGCTTAACGTGCTTTCCAAGGCACGGAGGGGTATCGGTATGTAAAGATGGTCACCCATCCACAGATCAACTGCGTCAAGCGTAACTTAGCCTGATCGTTCGACCTGTGCGGCTGTTATTATTTAGCCACGGACCCCTCTTGATATAATATACATATTCAAATAAACTTATTTTCTTTCTTCCTTCCGAACTTCAGGCCGACGCCTTTTAACAATCTGAATATAACCTCATTTTCCAAACAAATTTTTTTTTTCTATAGCCTTTGAAACAATCTTCTACGACGTTCAAAATCACTGGCAAGTACCTCGCCGAATTCGGAAGTCAAGCCTCATAAAATAAACGGCAGGTCATATTCTCTACATCCTGTGTTTAACCTTCTAAGTGGAATACACCACGTCCTCAAATAACTCACGGTGAATGCCGAGCATAACCGAGTATTGCCGAGACCCCCACGCGTTTCCACGTGGGGAAATATAATATTTATTGTAACAGCCCTTTTATGAACTGCGGTGATCTTGGAACCTTGACATGTTACTGCGCTTGTTTAAAATATTGTTGATATCTTCTTTAGTTATGGCCCAGAGGTAACGGCCGCAACTTGAGTTCTATTTAGGTCGTGGGTTCGAACCGAAGCAGGTACTTGTTACTTTGTGTAAATTATTTCATCAACACCGCTCTCAAAACGGCGAAAGAAACCCTCATGTCCTAGAAACAAAAAAATCGAAGACATGTGACATTCACCAACCCGTACAAGGCCCGCGTTGTGGATTATGGCCCACATCTTCTCACAGAAAGAGGAGGCCTGTGTCCCAGCTGTGAGAAAATTATAGACTGATGCAAAGTTATTAGCCCCGATAAAGAGAAGGCAAACTATAAAATATACAAAGAAGAAGTAAAACATGAGAAACTTCAGCCACTTCTTATCTACTCTGATGCACTGGCTAAAAGCTTAAGTTAATCTACGAACGCAAAGATTAAAACTCATGGTATTCGACGTTTCACTTACGCCTTTTCAATTTGAATGAAGCCACTAATTTGAATCGTGTAAGTATAAAAGGGAATCAATCAATCCGGCCCTACCCTTTTAATCCAAATGAAGCAATTTCGCTGAATCGCATATTATTCCCATTATGCCATATTATAATATGCAATTTGGTCCGAAGCCATGATAAGCTATCAGTAACGAATTAATACTCATTAGTGAATATCGACGAAGCCAAACATTCCCCATAATAGATGACCCACATTAATTACCTGTCAATTGCTTTGTAATTTAGGTTTCCCATCGCCTATTGTTATAACTGATATGGATGATTCGAGATTTAGCGTCTTCTTTTAATCGTTTTCTGCTAATGTGTTTTCGGGGTAATTATCTAATTTACGAACAATTTTCCTTAAGTGTACCTAAGGACCATTCTTCATCGGGTCAGCGGGATTGTCCGAAAGGGTTACCGCTGGCCCGGAACATAAAGGGCTAAGGAAGGAACACGGGTGGGTTTTAGTCAGTAAGAGTCTGACACTCCCTTCCGCTCCACCCAGAGCGGGAGGGGTCATTTGATGATTTCCCATACTGAGAAAAAAAAAAGAAAAGGACGGTTCTTCATCGTCCGCTCACTGCTGGGGATCGCGACCAGTACGTCGAGTCTCCAAGCTGTGCAGTCTTCCGAAGTGTGGACCGCCCAATCGTGTTACCTTCAACAGTCTTCTTTATTGCATCTGACCACTTTACCGACTTTTGAAACAATTTCTGGGACACCCAAAACACCCTAAAACTTATAGTATATCCTGAAATACTTCTCCCCTATTCATACGAATTTTGAAATTATCTGCAAATTCAATGACACTAACAAACTCAAAAAAGGGTTCCATTCCTAAAATGAGGTCTAAAACCACTGCATGAGCTCTAACACAATTTTCACGGATACTCGCAACGGGTTTACAGAACCATTTTACTTTAATTTTTCGCAAGGAACACCGATGTCGGGTCGCTGCTTGCTAGTCAACCATAAATTAACCGAAAGTCTCACATAAATAAAGTGCTGGAAAACCGGTACACTTTCAGGGTTTAATTTATTCTGCAGTATCGATGTTGGGAACTATTTATACTGATAAATATTCTACTTTATTTAATTTATAGGTTTTCCTCTGAATTTGATCATTCTTCTTCGATAACAACACCATCACTCGCTTTTTCGTATCGCAAACCAGTGTTTGTGGAGCGACAATATCTTGCAGTGTTTTTGACAGGAAAACGAACACTTCAGGTAGATTGCCTGTAATAGATAAATACCTGTTTATTCCACAAGAGCCTAAGCTTGATAATATTATCCCAAGCCCATGTTTATTTTATCAGATCGTCGAGCGCTACAAATGGAACGCTCAATTTACGCCAATCAGATAATGGAGCCTTTTAGTATGAGCTAATCGAATGTTTTAGGGTCCTATGGCTCTTTTGAGCAAGGTAATTTTTATTTACAAATAGTAATTGGATTGAGTATCAGGGTTGTAATGGACAATAAGAGGTTAATGGCCTGTTTCACCATCTCCAAGTAAGATGTAGTAATCTTATTCCATTCAAATTCGTGGAAAAAGCCTGAACCTTAAATGTTTAATATGCGAGACATCAATCATTCAGTGAATTATTTCAGCTCAAACCTGCCGCTCCCGCTGCGAAAGTGAGCATAAAACGACTGGTAAGCCCCTATATTGGAGAGTGTCTAAATTGTTTTAGAAGCCCGAAATTCTGACAACAGGCTTACCAAGGGGTATCGTATTACCCAGTAATTGGTTTGTAGAGGTCAGATAGGCAGGAGATAAAATTCTGGTATTCAGCTGCATTCGAACAGACTGGAAGCCGACCCCAACATAGTTTGGAAAAGGCTGGGCAGAGATGATGATGATGTGTTAAAAGATACTTACACAGTTCGCATGCAACCCAGGTTATTTTTAAGTCGACGGCTCCCAAACTTAGCTTTTAGTGGTCGTATTAAAAGTATTTTTAGAGCGTAAAGTGGTCTGGTCGAAATGAACTTAAACGAACAAAAGGCGCTTCGTCCTTGATGATACTTAAGAGATTGCCGTCTTGGTGCGAAATGCTTTAATTTTAGCCTGTAAGCGAAATATCGTTTATGCTACGTTGAAATTTAGATTCTTAAAACGTTTCTATATGTGCTGGTAGGGACAATGGAGTCACCCAAGGACAATGACACAGACCAATTAAAGGGAAAGATTATATATTGAGATATACAGAGAAGCAAAGTCATAAGTTTCACAGAAAAACTATCCATCACTGACAATTGATACTTCATTGACTGATAGAAGAAGGCAGTTCCAACAGTAAAGGCAGCTCGAGGTAGTGAACCGTGTTTACCCAGACCCGACGAAGGGCCTGGTCAACTAGACTCTTATCTGAATTATCTTTTACCTGCCCAAATATCACACCCTGATTATCGGCTACAATCTGAAAAGAAACATGTGTTAGAAACTCTTTCTTCGATAGTCTGATTTCCGGTCGGTTAATCATTTTTAGATATGTAATTTGATCAATCATAGACATGTTTAAATTATTATCTGTATTTAAATTTAGTAACAATATTTATTGTTATTAAATATAAATACAATATTTACTGTTTACATTAATAATAAAATTAAGTGTTACCGCACGCACTACTTCCGGTTGTACCACCACATTTTATTATAATAGTGTTTCCGGTAAAAATATAACAAGTGGTGGGAAGTAGTGCGCACGATCGTTGGGCAGTCGACGTCGAACAGTTGAAGTGTATACAAGTGTTAAGTGATTTTGTAGAAAACTTAATAAAAATTGTGAGTGATATCCTGACAAATTGTTTTAATTTCCTGGACTTTAATAGTTCAGAAGTGAGATATAATCGGGATAGCGATCAATAATCGCCCTCGGTGAAGGACTGAACGCCCATAAAAGCGATCATGACTCGCAAAAGAAAGTCTCAACGACTGACAAGGGAGTCATACGACTCTTCACCAAGTGGCTCTGAGTCTGCTGTGCGGAGACGTCACAAAACTCGCCGCAAGCATGACGAGCCAAGTGCATCGAGAACCAGCGAGTCGCGAGATCACAATGCACCTCGCAGCAGTCGTGGTTCAAGGCGCCGTGATGCGTCGCGTGATTTGACGCGTGATGCGTCGCGATCGCGTGAAGAGTTGCGGGTACGGGGTGCGTCGCGATCGCGTGATGCGTCACGTGTGCGTGATGCGTCGCGATCGCGCCATGCTTCGCGGATGCGTGATGCTGCGCGAGCTGCGACGCGTGATGCGTCATGTGATGGGGCGCGTGATGCGTCGCTAGTGCGTGATGGGGCGCGGGATGCGGCGCGTGATGCGTCGCGATCGCGTGATGCGTCACGTGTGCGTGATGCGTCGCGATCGCGCCATGCTTCGCGGATGCGTGATGCTGCGCGAGCTGCGACGCGTGATGCGTCATGTGATGGGGCGCGTGATGCGTCGCTAGTGCGTGATGGGGCGCAGGATGCGGCGCATGATGCGTCGCTAGTGCGTGATGGGTCGCGGGATGCGGCGCGTGATGCGTCGCGATCGCGCCATGCTTCGCGGATGCGTGATGCTGCGCGAGTTGCGACGCGTGATGCGTCATGTGATGGGGCGCGTGATGCGTCGCTGGTGCGTGATGCGGTGCGGGATGCGGCGCGTGATGGGGCGCATGGCGCGTCACCGTCGCGTGGTGCTTCGCGGATGCGTGATGCGCCGCGCTTGTGCGATGTGTCGCCAGGTCGGGAGGTGGCTCATGGTCCCGACGCATCGTACATGCCGCGAAGACGTAGTGAAGATATGGCGAGACCATCGCATTCGGACACTACTACACCAGCAGCAGTGGTGAGTCCTTTTGATTTTATAAAAGACGCAGATACTAATACTAACATTTTAGTTTCGGTTTTCAAAGAGTTCATGCAGACCATGAAAGCAGACCGGGGTAGTGAACGTTTTCCGGTTTTGAATGTGATACCAGAATTTGATCCGAGTAAACGAACTCAAACAATAGAAACATGGATAAGTAAAGTTAACGAATGTGCTCAGATTTATCATTGGACCGAAAGGCAGACTGTCCATTATGCCCTTCCTAAATTAGCGGGATTGGCTCAGAAATGGTATCAGGGACTACCTAGCCTTCTGTTTTCATGGGCTGAATGGCAGAGCAAATTAAAATTGGCATTTCCAAGTGACCAGAACTATGGTCAGCTATTAACGGAAATGCTTGCTTGTAGGGCTGATTTTGGCGAGTCTTTAGAAGAATATTTTTATCAAAAGGTTGTTTTATTGAATCGCTGTAATATACATGGTAAAAATGCAATAGATTGTATCTTGTTTGGAATCGAAGACAGGTCTGTCAGAACAAGTGCAGAAGCCACACAGTTCACGGAACCTGATAAATTATTAGTTTATCTCAGAAATATAAGAATTACAAAGAAGTTTAACAAGTCAAACTCATCCTTGCGGGCAGGCGACGCTGATAGCAAACAATCTAAGACAGTAAAAGGAGCTCAAAATGATCATGATAATAGGAACACTAAGAACTATAGGCTTACAAAATGCTATAATTGTGGTGAAGAGGGGCACCCATATTTCAAATGCAAATTACCAATCAAGCGTTGTGATAAATGTCGTCAAGTAGGGCATTTAGCCGACAGTTGTCCAGGCTCCAAAGAATCTACTAATAATAAAACAGTTTTAAGAATTTCAAAAGAACCGGATAGTGACTCCAAATATTTTAAAACCGCCGTCGTGAATGGTCTGAATTTCGATTGTTTCATAGACTTCGGAAGTCAATGTTCTATGCTGCAAGTGTCTGCGGCTAAAAAATTAGTTAACTCTTGGTCGGCATCAGAACTACCTGTATTGAGAGGCTTTGGGGACAGCGTTGTCAATTGCTTAGGTAAATGCAGTGTTGAAATAAAAGTAGATTCAGTCACTGCTACGGTAGAAACTCTTATCGTTCCTGATAAATTATTACAAGTTCCTTTATTACTAGGACAGACATTCACAGAACAAGAACACGTTGTGGTTCTTAAAACTAATGACCAGCTTAAGATAACCACGAATATAACTAAAAACATATTGGTGTATGTTGATAACTCACTTATTATACATGGGTATACCCCAGTCAGTATTTATACTAAACCAAGATATTCAGGCGATTTATTTGTTGAACTTAG
The DNA here is from genome assembly GCA_927399505.1 of Luperina testacea. Classification (NCBI taxonomy): domain Eukaryota; kingdom Metazoa; phylum Arthropoda; class Insecta; order Lepidoptera; family Noctuidae; genus Luperina; species Luperina testacea. The sequence continues at coordinate 2,228,476 of OV656770.1, read as the reverse complement.
TTTTTGTCAGGATGCTCATAAACAATATGAGATTATTCAAAGTGTAGTACAAGTAAGTAACGGACGGGGAACGATTGTGGTTAAGGGTCTAAACTCTGGGTTTGAATTGCTGAAAGACACTTTACTGCTCCGGGCCCTTCCTTTAAGAGAAGTACAGACACTAAATATTGGCAGAATAGAACACTGTCCAGATAATACAGTAACACCCCAAATTGAAGCTTGTATGATACAGGTGGATGACAATATTGGATCTGATCATAGAACCAAATTAACTGAGTTGTTAAATGAGTTTAGGGACTGTTTCGCCTTTTCGGTTAAAGAGTTAGGGTGTATAAGTGATTCCGAAATGAACATAAACCTTAGTGATACTACGCCTGTGGTGTACCGACCTTATCGATTATCTCATTCAGAAAGGCACGTAGTTCGAGAAATGATAAAAGACTTGACTGACTCGGGAATAATTAGACAGTCATCATCAAATTACGCATCCCCAATCGTATTAGTACGCAAAAAGACTGGTGACTATCGTCTTTGCATTGACTTTAGGGCACTAAACAAAAAGACTATCAAAGAGCACTATCCTCTACCCCGTATAGATGATCAGTTAGATAATCTGTCAGGTCATAAATATTTTACTTCCCTCGATCTCGCATCCGGTTATTATCAGATACCAATGGCAGAATCGGCAAAGCATTTGACAGCTTTTGTGACCCCAGATGGTCATTATGAATTTAACCGCATGCCATTTGGGCTAGTTAATGCGCCGTCAACATTTCAAAGAGCTGTTAATAGTGTTTTGGGGAACGCGAGATTCAAGGAGGCGTTTGCTTACATGGATGACGTAATTATACCATCCAGAACAATAGAAGAAGGGTTGCAAAGGCTACATGATATACTGAACCTTTTCCGATCATCCGGCATCACACTAAATTTATCAAAATGTAATTTTCTGAAACAATCCATAGATTATTTAGGTTTTGAAGTTAGCGAGTCCGGAGTAAAACCAGGCAAAAAGAAAATCGAAGCCGTGGACCAATTTCCCAGACCAACAGACCAACATAAGATTAGGCAGTTTGTGGGATTAGCGAGTTTCTTTCGAAAATTTATAAGAGGTTTTTCAATTATCGCGAAACCACTAACACATCTTTTGAAAAAGGACTCTAAATGGCGTTGGGGAGACGCAGAAGAATCTGCATTTTTAAACCTAAAAACAGAACTTGTTAAACGACCCATTCTCTCATTTTATAATCCCGAATTCGAAACACAGTTGCATACAGACGCGTCTAAAGTCGGGGTTGCCGGAATCTTGATGCAAAGGCCAAATAAAGAGGTCCCTTTTAGTGCCGTAGCATTTTACAGTAGACAGACATCGCCTGAAGAAGCCAAATTCACATCTTATGACTTAGAAACGCTAGCTGTAGTAATGTCGCTGCAGAGATTCAGAGTTTATTTGTTAGGGATTCATTTCATTATTGTTACCGATTGCAATTCTCTCCGTGCAACCTTTGAAAAGAGGGATATACTGCCAAGAGTTGCAAGATGGTGGAGCATCATACAAGAATTCGATTTTCAAATAATTTATAAGCCAGGCACAAGTATGGCTCATGTAGATGCTCTGAGCCGAAATCCCATTTCATCAGAAATAATAGAGTTACAAGTAAGACGAATTGATACAGATTGGGTAGCCACGGTACAACAAAACGATCCTGAGTTACAAAGAATTATTGCTATATTAAATGATAAAGAAAATGATAATATTTTAGAAATTAAAAATAATTTTGTTGTTAAAAGGGGACTATTACACAGGAAAACAGATACTGGTGATCGTTGGGTTGTACCGAAAGGCGTTCGATGGCAAATTTTGAAGTCAAACCATGATGAAATTGGACATTTCGGTCTTGATAAAACGTTAGAAATAATTAAAAATAATTACTGGTTTGCTAAGATGAGACGATTCACTAAAAAGTATGTTCAGTCGTGCTTAGAATGTGCCCACTCTAAAATACCAACTGGGAAAAAGTCAGGCAAATTGCATCCCATTGAGAAGGTTGAACAACCATTCCATACTGTACATATTGATCATTTAGGTCCTTTTGTTAGAAGTAAGCACAAAAATGCATATCTGTTATTAATTATTGACGCTTTTACGAAGTTTGTGATAATTGTTCCCGTTAAAAGTACTAAGTCTGTCCATTCCATCAGAGCAATGAAAAACTATTTTCACACATTTAGTGTTCCAAGACGTGTTATTTCCGATAGAGGTACGTCATTCACTTCTAAAAGTTTTCAAGATTACTTAAGTTCATTAGGTATTAAACATGTAATGAACGCTGTTGCGACTCCGCGGGCCAATGGCCAAGTCGAGCGATACAATCGAACTGTTTTATCAGCATTGACAGCTACTAATTATGGCAAATCCGAAAATGAATGGGACGAACATATTTCAGAAATTCAGTGGGGACTTAATAACACTCTAAACAAAGGTACCGGGAAAAGTCCTGCTCAGGCACTGTTTGGTCTTAATTTAGTGAGTACCTCAAATGCGTTATTACAGCTTAACGTTACAAACGACACTGAAAGTTCGGCCATTTCGTTAGAGGACACTAGAAAAGAAATTTCAGAACATATTAAAGAAAATCAAGACATACAAAAAGAACGTTATGATAAAGCTAGGAAAGAAGTCAATTATAAGATAGGAGAACTTGTAAGGGTAGAAAGAGATGTTCCATCAATAGGAAAAAGTAGGAAATTGGTTCCTAAACTAAGAGGACCATATCGTATTGCAGAAGTCCTCGATAACGACCGATACGTAATTGAAGATACACCACTATCTAAAAAGGGAAATAGAAAATTTAGCGGTATCTTTTCTGTAGATAAAATTCACCCCTGGATAGTTTTTAATAGATCGGACTCAGAGTCTGAGGTGCCGGAAAATGACAACACAGACTAATTTGAGTTTGATTGGTAATGATGCTATTATAGTAAAGTTAAGTCTAATACCTTATCTGAGAATATGTCTGAGGTCTCTGCTAAAGAGATATTAAGGATATGTATGAGGCCATGATATCTTAAGTTAAGTATGTATGTGGCGTTTGTGGCTTATATGAGAATATTTCTGAGGTCTCAGCTTAGACAGGTGTTAAGAATATGTTTGAGGTCTTAACATCTTAAGTTAAGTTAAGTGGCTTATCTGGGAATATGTCTGAGGTCTCAGCTAAGACAGGTGTTAAGAATATGTTTGAGGTCTTAACATCTTAAGTTAAGTGGCTTATCTGAGAATATGTCTGAGGTCTCAGCTAAGACAGGTGTTAAGAATATGTTTGAGGTCTTAACATCTTAAGTTAAGTGGCTTATCTGGGAATATGTCTGAGGTCTCAGCTAAGACAGGTGTTAAGGATATGTCTGAGGCCTTAACATCTTAAATTAAGTGGCTTATCTGAGAATGTGTCTGATGTCTCAGCTAAGACAGGTGTTAAGGATATGTTTGAGGCCTTAACATCTTAAGTTAAATGACTTACCTGAGAATATGTCTGAGCTACTGAGCGACACATATTAAATATATGTCGAGGCATTAATATTTCAATTGTAAAAAGTGTACGTAGATTTAAGAAAGTACACAAATAAGCTGAGTAATTATTTTATCGGTTTAATTACGTTATTTTTTTTTTTTTTTTTGTTTGTTTGTTTTGTGTGAGAATTAATTTTCCCGGGACGGGAAATGTATCAGGAAAGGCCGACTGTTAGAAACTCTTTCTTCGATAGTCTGATTTCCGGTCGGTTAATCATTTTTAGATATGTAATTTGATCAATCATAGACATGTTTAAATTATTATCTGTATTTAAATTTAGTAACAATATTTATTGTTATTAAATATAAATACAATATTTACTGTTTACATTAATAATAAAATTAAGTGTTACCGCACGCACTACTTCCGGTTGTACCACCACATTTTATTATAATAGTGTTTCCGGTAAAAATATAACAAGTGGTGGGAAGTAGTGCGCACGATCGTTGGGCAGTCGACGTCGAACAGTTGAAGTGTATACAAGTGTTAAGTGATTTTGTAGAAAACTTAATAAAAATTGTGAGTGATATCCTGACAAATTGTTTTAATTTCCTGGACTTTAATACATGTGCGTCCAGCATTGAACTACAGAAATGATACACACACGACACGACATGACACACACCACACGACTGAAACCGAGAAAAACTCTCGCAAACGTATAGACGTTTACGAGAGTTTTAGTAGGCACACATTAGGTTAGGTGATAGCACCTCACCTAATGTGTGTCTAAGAAGAAAATCATGTACACATACATAATGACCAATACAGCCATTTTACGCCAGTGATAAAAAACTTGAGTTTGTGGGCTTGTTTACTGCCTGCCAATCCATATAACGATTTATTTTATGGCTATGATGTAATAGCTAATCAAATCAATCGGGATGTGATAACAGATCACTATCCAGTTTAAGATTAATGTAACTACTTACCTGGTTTTAGTTATGTAAGCGCCATCGCCATACAAAGAGAGGTTATGCAACAGTGTTTGTAAACATGGGTACCTAATAGAAGTTTCTGATACTCGTAAGTTATCAATCAATCTGTCTAGCCTTTTCCCAACTATGTTGGGGTCGGCTTCCAGTCTAACCGGATGCAGCTGAATACCAGTATTTTACACGGGGCGACTACCTATCTGACTTCCACAACCCAGTTACTGGGTAACACGATACAGACTAACCGGATGCAGCTGAATACCAGTGAACTTTCTGATAATTTACATCTGATAATATCTTGTAATGCAGATGTTAATTGCCCTACTAATTTACTGTTCTTCATTTTATAGCCTTATAATTAGCAGTAATTAACATCTGCATTACAAGATGTTATCAGGGGGCCCGTGGCTAAATAATAACAGCCGCACAGGTCGATCGATCAGGTTAAGCTACGCTTGCCGCGGTTGGTCTGTCGATGGCTGATCTTTACATAACGAGACCCCTCCGTACCTCGGAAAGCACGTTAAGCCGTTGATCCCGGCTGACATTCGCGGAACTTTGACAGTCGTTACGGGTCGTCAGAAGCCCAAAAGTCTGACAATCAGTCTTACCAAGGTTTATCGTATTCGTGTTACCCAGTAACTGGATTGTGGAGGTCAGGTAGGCAGTCGCTCCACGTAAAATACTGGTATTCAGCTGCATCCGGTTAGACTGGAAGCCGGCTCCAACATAGTTGGGAAAATGCTAGGCAGATGATGAATACAAGATGTTATCAGATGAAGAAATTCCTCCTTTCTCTCCTTCCTTCAGCCGCATCCGGTTAGACTGGAAGCCGACCTCATGATAGTTAGGAAAAGGCATTTTGAAGTTTTCTTTCATAATTCAAAGTTATTACTCGTACATAACTGTTGTAGACCTTGACTTAGGTACCAAAAAACATCAATTGTCTCTGTATTCTGGATCGATAGTTTCATAAGCTGAAATATCAATACAATGGGCCACAGATCACATCATCGACCTCTGTTGTTCGTCTGTGTCTATGCTAATAAACCACAGCAAAAACAAACACAAAACAACATAGATTAACCTACTGCAGGCCTACCACGACCTCTTAACGCGATCCATTTTAGGACCTAAACTGAACTGTTCGTCTAATTCGTACCATGAAGTCAGTTTAACGATTCAATTTAGGCCGTGCTATCTGACAGCGATTGTTCCAAACTGAGTCGCAAGTTTTGGTTTCATTCATTCAATTTTGTACTGTATTTGGTACCATGACATCCATAGAGCAACCTAAACTGAAACGCTAACTGTCAAAATAAGCGATTCAATAAAAGTTACTATTTCGCTAACATAAACTGAAACGTTTGGTGAATTATTGGCGAAAACAAAGTTTTTTAGTGCTATTTTAGTGGAATTTCACAAAAACCAGTGTAAGTGTACTTTAATCTTTCTTTTAAAGTCTAAAATACGTATTTGTCGCATCCGGTCATGCATTTGACTATTCGGAACGCTAGCGCCACCCGGCGGCGCTTGACAGAGTCTAGCCTGGGTCCGTGGGGGTTAGAAAACAGCTCGACAGAACGATGTGGAGCTCACTTTGGATTTTGGATTTGGACATTGAACATCGTACGGACCACATGTGCTTAGAAACTGTCCAGCGTTCCGTATCTGGTTGTGTCGTGTACCTACAGTGTGTAATTTGCTAGTGTGACTAAATATTGTTCGTGAAATTATAATCTTTTTGAACTGCAAACGTTTTTCTATTGCGCAATAACCAACACATACCCACTGTACGCCCACAATAGTTAAATATGGCTGATAATAACGAGACACACTATACCTTCTCCGTCATATTTTACATGCATTTTTAACACCACACAACCACAGAGTACAATAATCCACAGACTATCTAGTTAAACTGACACAGGCACACAAACTGACAGGGAGTTTTTGGCGGGATTTCTTCGAGTGAAGTCTAGTTGGCTGTTTTAATTATTCGCAAATTGATTCCTAGTGGATATTGTGATGTAAAATTGGTGTAGTTTTGTATCTCAAGTGTCTGCGCAACTGGACAATATGTGGAATCATTGAAACAGACGCGATCCCGGTAAAATGGAGCTGAGAATTTTTTTGTAGTTTTGGCTACCTCAGCGAAGTTTACCGGGAAACTTGATTCGATACATTTGCTGCCAAATACTCCTAATACATTAGAATGTGTACACCCATATTCTAATGTAATGTTAGACTAAGAAAAAAAAATAGTAACTGATGACTAGGCAGCATGGTCTCAGACCTTAGCCTTTAAAAAAAAAAAAAAACAAACTGACAGTGACATGACAGCAGACACAACTTTTTTTACTCTGGTACGTTCGAAACTGAAACATTGTTTTATTAAGTCGAAATATAAATATTTTTTCGTCTAATAAATGCCAAATGGTAAATAAATATCTACTTTGACTAAGAATTATTTTAACAATAGTTACCGTATTAACGTGGAATCTTAAAAACAACTGTTGAGTGTCTGTTTTACTTTAAAGTAATGATACTGAGTTAAGAACAAATAAAATTTTACTTGCTTCTGAACGTGTCTGACACTACAATGTGCGCGAATCAAACTTATTTGATAATAATAGCGTTGTCTCTTTTTCACCAAAAACGTTTCAAACGCGGTTCAGCCACAAATTGCGATCTTTCATTCACTTTTAACGATCCAAATGCCGCTGCGCGTAATGGACTTCATGGTTCGACTTTAAGCGATGCAGTTTAAGAACCTAAACTGAAATGTCTTGCTTTTGAATCGTTTTTAATTAGATCATGGTAGGCATCCTGTACGGAATAGGGTAGCATAGTTTATTCTATTCGCATATAAATTTTTGTCGGTGAGGAACACACGACAATTTCCGTGGCAAAAGTGCTGGAACGACTACATACCGATACATTTCATTCAATATTTTATACTTAGTACCGACGACGCTAGTCATGTTTTCAAAAACATGACTAGCGTCGTCGGTACTAAGTATACGTCAACGTATAAATGTATGTACGCACATAACTTCCGAACGACTCATTGTACTTAAAAAAATAGAAATTCTGGTGTCCTGTTCAACAAGTTCCTCACACATCTCTGTTGGAGACCATCACTTACTCGGTAAAATCAATGAGATAGACAGTTTCAAAAGCTAAAATATCTAGAATGGACCAAAGAATCAAAGCATAAGGCTGCCTTTCCATCAGGGATGAGCGAGGATGCGTATCGAGGGATGTGTAGCCTCTGTTTTTCTTTAATGTCAGCCAAAACAAACATGGTTCTTAAACATAGACTATTCTGAACCATGGACATTACGGAACAGCGCAGCATAGTTAAACCTATTCGTTGGAATACAAATTCTTGCCGGTGTCCCTCGCGACATATGCTGTGTACTTACACAACTATTTCCGTGGATAAAGTGCTGTAACATGGTATTTATATACAACTGTTGATACCTAGGCCCGGTAGACGTGGGCCACTCCATATCGATCGCAGTTCAAGGCTTGAACGAAGGCCGCCCGGTGCCTACATAATTCGAAGCTCCGCCTAAACGGTGCCGGTGCCACTAAAATTGCCTTAGCAAATATTGGGCTTTGGCAGAATTGAGTTACGGCTATTATTCTGATTGCTTTTCATGTGAAGTTTTCCACTCTTTTTAGAGTGCTTATAATTAGCATAACAATAATAGAGATGATACGTTTCAAGTGTTTTGGAGCTGTAGAGCCTCTGATGGATCTAGCAAAAGTAACCAAGGTTCAACAAAATAAATTTATAGGAACATCTCATTGTATGCTTAGAGATTTAAGCTCTGAGCAGACGATGGACAATTTGTCCGCGGCGATAGAACGTATGGAAATCAGTGCCATAAGACACACGAGCTCAACTGTCATTAATGAGACACAATTACTTTTTCTATTGTTACCAACCTTAATAAGTTTGTCTAACAGACGAGGGGGTAGGACGGACAGAACATTTCTGCCATTTGCTAATTGCGGTCATGATAGCATAATGCACAGGCAAATGCTCATATAGCATAACCAGCCTATAATATTCCCACTGTTGGGACACAGGCCTCCTCTCCTCTCTGTGAGAGGGAGTGGGCCGTAATCCACCACGCAGGTCCAGTGCGGGTCGGTAGATGTCACGTCTTCGAATTTTTATTTCGAGGACATGCCCGGTGTCTTCACGATATTTTCCTTTACCGTTTTGAGAGTAGTGGTGATGAAATAATTTACATAAAGTAAAGCGCCTGTCAGGTTTCGAACTTACGACCTTACAACTCGTAAGTCGCGACCGTTTCCACTAGGACACCACTGCAGCACTGCTCTCTATGCTCATATGGCTGCTCCAAATTCATTTGTAGGGGCTTTTAGCATTTGTAGCAGTAGCTATGCTACAAATGCTAAAAGCCCCTATTAAAACTAGATGTCCCTTGGTTGTAATATTAAAATTTACTGTTCTAACTCTGTGCAAGCTTGTCCACAAGATTTATTAGCACAGATTCTGGTATAACGTTAATACCGTTAACCTGATTCTCTCAGATAACTGTCTAAACTTTGCCGTCAAAATTCCTGCTCGGCCGTCAATATTTATGTTTCGAGGAATTAAGTTACGGGTATTAATCACGTAATGGCTTTGTCGCAAATTCTACTTTATTCATTTACCACTTTATGACAGCTGTGAGCTGGGCTATAAATGACAGCCGTCGGTTTATGTGATCGATCAATTTACAATGTCTTTGACCTTGTGACTTCTCCGTCTGTTTCTAGGGTCTGTCTTTCTTCATTTAGCTATGATTTCGGTGTTTAATTTTTGCACCCTCAATAGATACCAGTTTTTGAAGTAGGCATTGTTTCTTACAATCTCGTTGATTGAGATGGGATGCCTTTTCCTTACCTTAGTGTTTCTTGTATCAGTGTCATATCAGTGAAGCTAGAATCAATTCTGGTTTTCCTGTAAATGTTGACTTTCAAAAGTGCTTTCAATGGTCTACTTGAAATAAATGAATTGACTTTGATATATAAAGAATTGCGAGTTTTTACCTCCACATCTTCATAAATCTGCCATGCCAAATCCTCACACCCAAAAATTGGTTGCTACCATTGGTTGGTTGTTAACTGCAAGGTTAACAGAAACACCTTCCAAAACTTTACCTATAGAGAAATATTCAATAAAGGATCTCGCGTGTTTGCCTCCACGTCTTCATAAATCTGTCATATCAAATCCTCACCGCCATAAATTGATTGCGAAACTACAAGACTATCAAAACCTTTTAGTTCTACAAAAACCATTTAAAAATTCAAGCAATGCGTCCGTGCCAATCGAAATCAAAAGCACGCTGGGTTTAAAAATCGGTTTATTAAATAGGTCAGTAGTCCAACTTCGACGCCCACGTGCACAGCACTAACCAATTTCCCTTAGTTGATCCTTATCGTACAAAAGCAAGTTATTGAAAAGCAGGCCAACCCATTCCGGCAGTAATAAAAGCATTAAAGATTACGATTATTGTCCTTTGGAACAAAAAACCTGGACTTTGGGAACAGAACTCAATGTTAACTAGACTTAAGTTGCCTGGATCTTAGGTTTTCTTTTTTCCGCATCAGTATTCTAAATGTTGTAGGATTAGGAGCTTTGACTGGACATAAAGGTCCATTGTCTATTCAGCCCGCTTAGCCTTGGACACATGTACAGTCTTAAGAATTGCCGACGTTTTGACGCCTAAACAAACAAAAACACAACCCAGTCTGAAAATATTGTGAATTTGTTTATAAAACACACACCCTGTATCGTATTGAAGTAGTTTTGTGGTATCACGAGATTTCTCGGAGGTCACAGGTGGATATCGAGACGAAATAAGAATGTATCCAAACACGACACAATACGTCGAATACAAGGCAATTCTGGCTTTTTTAACTTCATTTTTGAGGAAAATGTGACGAAATAATGTATGTAGGTAACAGCAAAAATATGAAAACATTGTAATATTCATTTATTTCTGTATCATACAGATTTTTGGCTTTTTACTTACCTACATGTTGTAGTAGCGATTACTACCTACTTGTAAAATTAATGGGCGATTTTCCATATAAAACTCAAATACAGGACGTCGGCGAATACTACTGTCTTTCGTGGAAGAACCGGTTATCACACGTGTATCTAAGGGTTTGGTGACCATTCACAACCATACCACAACTTCTCATTGATAAAACAACTTTTCTCCTAGCCTACTGGTGATAAAACTTTGCGGGACACTAAACGAGACGTAAAAGAAGATTGTTATGATGGTGAAGTGTTCATAGACAGATACGAAATATGGCTAAGGCTTGTAGGTCGTTGCTTCATATTTAATAGGTACTTTGTGACCATACTAATTTTATTCCAGGTACATCGTCTGCACATATACATAGTTAAATGTATACAAAATATTGTATAACTATAGAGTTTCTTGCCATTTCTTATCCATATAAAAATGCCTTTTGGAATGGGCAACTAGAATTTATTCATTTATTCACTATTAACTCTGACATTTATTTAATTACATATTGATTACTAAATACTCCTTGAAATTGAAAATACGGTTAAAATGATTTTCCAATTTAATAATTTCGTAATATTAATTGTCAAGTATTTTGAAAGTAGATTGTAATTTATGTGTAAATTTTGCATGTCCATGTGACGGCAGAGCATGGAGAACATTATCAAACCATTGTGTCACATCTATACCCCTACCCATGTTGGCAAAAATAAATGATTTTATTTCATTTGAGAATCAATTCAATTTTCTTGCAAATGTTGATGTTCAAAAGTGCCTTTTAATGGCCTTCTTGAAATAAATGATTTGATTTTGACTTCGTCAGGTCATAATAATATTTAAGAGCACTCGACAGCAGTTTGTACCCCTTGCAAGAGATGGAGCTTTTCTTGGCTTCACCGCCAAATGTTGCTAAGATGACAATTGTAAAATAAATATATTCTGTATTGTTGCAGAGCGACGGCAGTTTGCTGCTTAAAAACATAGCTGTAGATGACGCAGGCCTGTACGAGTGTTCAGTAGAAAACGAGACAGCGTACGTCGACAGAGTCAATCTTACTGTGCGGAGTGAGTACCATTTAGGAGACACACATTTTGATACCATACGGCTGCAGAACCTGTCCATCCGCCTCAGTCAAGTCCAGGAGCGACCATTCTCTACGGACCGCCAATCGTGTCGAGTCCCAGCTAAGGACGTTGATCCTCCAAGACTCCGATCCTACTACCAATTCCCGATCACCGCAGGGTTTATATATCATACGAAGAAGTTTTTGACGACCGAGGATTTACAACTAAGGCCTGGTTTTTTAAATGCCGATCATGTCTCAGAGGCCCAACCATAGTCCACTTTTCATCTAATATTGATCTGCTAATTCTTCCATCATCATCATCTGCTCGACCAAAGTTACAATCTACGTTCACAACCGATAAAATTGCGTATAGGCCACAAACAGTAAAAAAAACACAATTAAGTGCTCCATTCATGCTTGACAAATATAAAAAGCGTAAACTTTATACCTTCCTCATCTCAATACTTTTGTAATTACACAAACCGACTAAAGTTATAACAATGAATAAAACAATGTTCGGATAAGTCTGGAATACTAATTCTACCATATTATCTCCATTTCCAATGGACGAAACTCCTCGAGACAATTTCTCCTTTTTATGTTATTCCAAATGATCTGTAAGTCTCTGAGACAAATTGTCCTTTGGACTATATTCTTTGTTTACTTGTTAATCTATCTATGCTATACGTATTATTGAAATCTTCCCTCCTTTAACCCTTACATGTATTTATACTAATAATAAATCTGAAGAGTTTGTTAAAAACGCGCAAATCTCTGGAACTTTTGGAATTAGAAAAATTGTTTTTGTAGTTGATGAGGAAGCCCATTTCTTGAGGAAGACTATAGGCTAAGCTTTAACGTCACGCTAGGACTCATAGGAGGCGAGAAAAAGAAAAAAGTAAGAAAAAACGCGAATACAAACTAATAGTGCGGGCAGACGATGCGATGCGATGGGGTGGGTCGGGAGAACAAGAAATTTCATGCGTACCAAGTCGCGGGCAGAAGCTAGTTTAAGATAAAATGGATGAACGTCAGCTTGGTCAGCTTAAGGCAGACGTGATCAGCTCACTAACACATTTGCTGCTGCTGTACTTGTAAGGTAGGTCTGCAAATACGCTTTGGAATAGGCAATTAGCTTCATTTCTCTGGCTGACCGACACCACGAGTCCACGACAGTTCAAAAGTGCCTGTAATTGGTTTAATTGAAATAAACGCTTTGCGTTTTAGTTTAAACTAATAATTACTTGAGAACTTAGATGTGAGATAAACCTTTGATATTCGAAAGCCAATTCCCGTAATTAAAAACCGTTCAAAATCTAGTCGCAGTCTCATCTCAGCGACAATTAATATCAAAAATGTAAGGAAATTAGAAGTATTTTTTATATTTTTGACAGATTGAGACTGATCAGACGTGAACGTTCTTAAAATTACGAGAAATGCCCCTCAAGGTACCTACTCATTTCTGTTTATCAACACTTAAGCCTATGTCATCCGCGGGAGACGCTCCGGGCGACGGGAGCCGCCCGACGACTCCCGGCCACCATAGGCGCGGGCAGCTCACCGTCCGATCAGGGCCAGCGCTGCTATTCTGTAAAAATCTCACCGTGAAAACTTAGGTGAAGTGAGCGTGGAGTGAGCTGTCAATAGTGTCAATTCCTTACAAAAACAAACTCACTTCACCTAAGTTTTCACGGTGAGATTTTAACAGAATCGACCGGCAGGCCCGTGCCGGACGGCGCGTACGTCTTCCACGCGCGCCTCAAAGAGATGTCAGCATCAAGTGAAGGGGCATCAGGGCCGAAGCCTGCCGAGTCAGCGGGATTGTCCGAAAGGGTTACCGCTGGCCCGGAACATAAAGGGGTAAGAAAGGAACACGGGTGGGTTTTAGTCAGTAAGAGTCTGACACTCCCTTCCGCTCCACCCAGAGCGGGAAGGGTCATTTGATGATTTCCCATCCTGAAAAAATAAAAAGCCTAAGTCATTAGAATGGGAACATTGAGAGACCCTCTATGAGACGTGATGTTGATAGTAACAATAGCCCCATATACCAACCTTTTTGATCTTGACTTAATAAAAACCTTTAATTCACTAACTACGCACAACCTAAATCACTGTATCCAGAAGTATGAAATTTTGGCAAGAATTCCTTATAAAGGGTATTTTGACAAGAATTCCTTATAAAGGGTGTCCAAAAATGAACGCAAGATTTAAATGAAATAGAAACTTAAACGCAGTTTTTAGTCTTTTGATTGTTATTTTTTTATTGAATCATAAAGTACATTGGATAGGGTTATTTATGGAATAATACATCGGGCAAATGGCCCCCAAGGCTTTGCATGCACATACGCACTCGTTTGTCGAAATTTTCCATGACCATTTTGCATAAATGTGGCTGAATTTCGTTGATGCAGCGTTGAATCTCCTCTCTCCTTTAACGCACGGGTGGATGTGGGCTTGTTGACATAGACCTGTGATTTCAACAACCCCATAAAAAGAAATCTAATGGTGTTTAATCACACGATCTAGGGGGCCAATTCTGTTCACCGAAACAAGAGATTACACGACCTGGAAATGTCTCATGCAGTAATTGAATTGTTTCACGGGCTGTATGGGATGTGGCACCGTCTTGTTGAAACCACATATTGGCCACATCAATATCATCCAATTTCGGCAGAAAGAACTGTGTTATCATGTCGCGATATCGAGCACCAGTAACAGTCGAACTGCGGCCGCCAAGCTTTCATTATTTTTGAAATATTGTTCAATAATGAAGGCACGTTGTTCTATCGTGTAACGCTCCATTTTTACTAACCCTAAACTGTCAGCTGTCGAATTGTCTTTTTTTTAGGGTTGCCAACACTTTACTGCACAAATGGCGACAAATTCAAATCTTGCGTTAATTTTGGGACACCCAGTATAACGACTGTGACCACTAAAAGATTTTTTTTCCCTAAACGGGTTGAAAAGGGTATGAAAGTTCGTCATTTTTGCCGATGTGGGATCCCACCGGGCACAAGACTAGTAGGTATACAAATAATTCACAATGAAAGGCTGTTAGGCTACGCTTGCCGCGTTTGGTCCGTGGATGGGTGACCATCTTTTGTCTCGGAAAGCACTTTAAGCCGTTGGTCCCGGCTGTCATTCGTGGATCTTTGACAGTCGTTAAGAGTAAGTAGAAAAATGAAAAGCTAACCTTCGTCACTATATAGTTGACTAAAATAACCCTACCCATTCAATATTCTCTAAACTTATAATAACGCAAGCTAACTCATGTGCGGCGCAATCCTGCATCACTAACGAAGTTTGTGCTACAGTTTGATATAATTGCCAGAGTATCAGATCCCGACTTGCGGTTTAGTGATGTTCTGATGGTTTCGCTACTGTTTCGTAAGTTATTTACAGTTCGTTACATTTTGAATGATATCTATTTACTAATATTCATTGTTATAATGACATAGTGAAGAGCTCTAGTTATTGGTACACCAGACATTGTTAGACCTTTTCACTTGTCAATTTTGTCAAAAATACACATCTTGAAACTTTTTCGGGCTGAAAAGGGGATGTGCTCAATAAATGACAATAGTTTTAACAGGAAGATGACAGTCTTCTATTTAACACGGCGACCCTACTCACACACTTCTGAGTCATCTTTGTGAGTGAGGTACACACACAAACTACATTTCGTATTGATGGAACTGAAGTATTGAAAAGACAGCTGAGTTGGAAAGATTAGAGATTAGAATGATGAGACCGAACTTCGAAAAGACTAGGGCCGGCTTACATCATAAATCACTAAATACGTTTAGCGCGAAATAAAAAACGAGTGTGCTTAGTTTAGTTTGTTATATAGGAATATTTATCACAAACTAAACTAATCAGTGCGAGTCCCAATAATAATATCAAGACGAGAGAAGAATGATAATTGAAACATGTTAGCGCTAAACGTATTTAGTTGACCCCTATTACATGGAATTTATATATATAGGTATAAGTGACGAAATTTAGTTGTACTATAGGTACACCTCTGCCTAACCTTTCTGTCAAAACAGGCGGGATGTTATGTATGTATGTAGGTGATTTGTGGTGCAAGTAGGATTTAACACCTTCCACCTCACGAAAAATTGATTACACAAAACAGCTCAAAGAATTTTCCACTTGTTTCAAGCCATGCTTCAATACCCTCAGCTTTCAAAGACATGCTCAAGCATTCAACTCATCGTCGTCAAGTATCAATTTCACGTCAAGTTGAACTTAGTGCTCAATAAGTAGCCACCTGTTACAGGATTATGCGACGTTTAAAGGTTTAAACACAGCAGCGCATATTAATGATGCTGCTTCAAGCGAAGTAGCTCTTGAAGCGCTGTTTTATTCCGCAGAACGAAAATATGAGCAATACTTTTTTATTTTAACTGTAGTTGGACTGGTATTGCGGCTTTTATTGCAGTTCGTTTTGTATTTCCCCTTGTATTTAAAGCGGCAGGAATTAAACGCTTTATTTATACTAGCGAGCTGATACTTAAATGCGTTGGTTTCCCAGTAAAAGTTATGCTAATTTTCTCCAATGCAGACTTGCAGTTTTTGAATAAAATATAGTTCAAATTTGCAATAAAAATGTCTGATGCCACACACCAGGGTCAGTTCGCTTCGCTAAAGTGAAATTGCATAGATCAATCGATGTCAACAATGTATCGAAGTATAGGATAGTGGTTAGCTATAGGTAGATCCCAATCGTTTCTAGACTTACAGACACCAGCTAGCCAGCACTTGTTTTAGAAGTGATATTAAACGGCAGCTGAATTCAGTATATGTATAACTTATAAATCGTCCGTTACAGTTTAGAAAAATCTAGGATTGTCTTAAAGCTTGGTGATGTAGAGCAGTGGTGGCCCAGGGGTAACGGCCCCAACTTACGAGTTGTAGGTCGTGGGTAATAATAAAAAATTTCTTTATCGTGAGGAAACCGGCATGTCTTAGAACCAAACATTCGAAAACATGTGACATCTACCAACCCGCACGCGGCCCGCGTGATAGATTACAGCCCACTCCCTCTCGAAAAGAGGAGGCCCGGGAACATTACAGGCTGATTATGCTGGTGATGCATTCTACGTGGTCTCAATTCTTGTATAACAAATATGTATAAAAACCGTAACATTTACCGCCGCAACTGTGCCAATAAATCTCATTATTCAGTCCATTGCATTGTTATCCTCAACAATAATAAAATAACCATAATACATAAACGGTAGCGCGTGACCTAAGGAACATTGTTGCACACCTAATCAGCATTCAAGCTAATCTTTTTCCTCAGATTAACATCTTCTACTAATGTCTAACTTCGGTAGTTGTTTTGACATCCTCCTCAGGCCAGTTGTCCACCACCACGTTAACCGGACGTCAAAGAGAACGAGATGACGGCGCTGAAGTAACGATACATACATTTACTATGGCCGGGTGACCACTGCACGCCGTGACTGAAACGTCACGTTTCGTTTCTCGTTGACGGTGGCGGATGGACAAATGGTGTAATCTTACTTGGATAGCACCGCAACCTTTTACCAGATGTAAATTTTTTCATCATCATTGTAATAAGCCAGAGATCGTCTACATCTGAATAAAGCTTACTTCAGGGATCGTCATTCGGGTTTTATTATTTTAATTCAAATTTTGCTTTGTTATTAATCCTACTGTGGGAGGTTTACAGAGTATTTTAAAAAAGTGCGTCATGGACTTTGTGGTCTCCCAGCTTTTATAACCTTCAATGTATGTTATTTTTTGTATTGTGTAAGATAGGTTTACCAATATGGCTTTGGCTATCGTGGTCTTGTGATGTCTAAGTTTGTTGTCTAGTAAATTCTATACCTCTTGTTTATATTACGCAATTAGCGACCCGCAAAACCGCATCAAAGTCCGTTGCGTAGTTACGAAGAACAACACGGTTACGCAGACAGACACGACCGACTTCAATTTATAATATGCATAGAAAAGGCAGAAGAGAACACCTTCAGCAAACAAGTCTTTTTTGCTCACCTTCAATAAATTTTCAAACGACTATACTAAATAATTAATCGGCTTCGACCGTTTGAAAGTTAGCAATCCTGTTGTAGCACCCCTAGAGAGCAGTTTAAAGTGTGCATTGTGTGAGAGGAAATCTATTACACACAATGAGAGCAATACAAATCCAGGCGACACAAATAGCAATCTGATAAAATGAGGCTAGTAGGGGGACAACGGATTGTGAGAATGGTAGGACTGGTTTTTCTATACAGCCTTATCTTGATATATGGTATCTTTTAAAGGGATTTTGTGGCTTACCTACATTGCGAATTCTCTCCCTTCGCGCATTGATTGTTTCTGATTTGCTCGTGTCATCGTTTTATCCCGGAAACGTCCCTAATGAAGCTTGTGGTGGGGTTGGAAAGGGACCATTCTTATTCTGCCTTCCCTTGTTTCATGTTAATTGGGGTTGGTGCAAGTTTTTTTCCCTCATTCACACAGAAAAGGTAAACATATAGTAGTGAATCTTCACTGATTAGTCTTCGTTCTGTATTGCAGCATTTATATTAGCGACAGCAGTGGTGGCACATTGGTAACGGCCCTGTCTTACGAGTTGTAGGGCGTGGGTTCGAACCCAGGCAGGCAAGCGCTTTACTTTGTGTAAATAATTTCATCGCCACTGCTCTCAAAACGATGAAGGAAAATATCGTGAAAAAAACCGACATGTTCTAGAACCAAAAATTCGAAGACATGTGACATCTACCAACAAGCACTGAGTCCACGTAGATTACAGCACACTCCCTCAGTGCCTCTCACAGAGAGGAAGCCTGTGTCTCAGCAGTGGGAACGTTTTAGACTGAAATACGAATCACTAGTGTAAACTAGTGATACGTATTTCTTAGAAACAACTGGTGTCATTTAGGAAATAAAACAGCTGCTGCCGATTCATATTTTATGACCCTTTGGCTTCTCGTCGATGCAGCTAAGAATAGAAGTAGTTAACGAGTCAACAGTGCAATAATTCACAAGTACAATACTCTCGTATCTACAAGCTGTGCGAGAATAGCTCATGTCCTACCTACACGGTCGTGTTGAAGAGATCAATCAATCGACAAGGTTTGTAGCGGAGCTTATAGCGTTCATATAAAATACTCTTTGAATACACTAATCTATGAATTTTACGGAGTGCCTCGGAAAGCAAGTTAAAAGCCGTTGGTCCCGGCTGTCATTCGTAGATCTTTGACAGTCGTTACAGGTAGTCATAAGCCCAAAAATCTGACATCCAGTCTTACTAAGGGGTAAAATACTGGTTGCATCCTGTTAGACTGGAAGCTGACCCCAACATAGTTGGGAAAAGGCTATGGCGGATTGATTAATGTTGCTCCATTTTAAAATGTAGGTAATACATTTTCTGATAAATCTCGTCGGAAGCGCTCATGGTCACTGCACTTATTGATGTATCGCACAGTTCAGAGAATATTAATTAATTATAATACGTAATACATGGAATAATTGATTTCATATTGAATAACGTTCTCCTTAAATATGGCTTGCATAAGTTAGTATATTGGAATATGTGATCAGCTCAATCAGAATTTTCCTTGTGTAGAAACGATTGGTTTGCGTATATTAAGACATAAATATTTTGTCCCTAAAAGACAATGTGGTTCATGATTTTATGTTAATGTTACTTTTTGGTATGCTATGCTCTCTTCTGTCGACCATTAAAAGGATAGAACAGTCGAAATCTGTAAGAAAAGAGGCAAACCAAATCAGAAAAAAGAAAATGATGACTAGATTCTGTAATAGATGATATAACTAGAATCTCTAGAAATAAAGAGAACGCTGAGATGGCGGCTGATAGAGATATTAGTTTTATATTTTTATTTATTTATTTAGTTTAATGGACAAATATATTTCAGTGACAAAAATCTTCCATTCCTTTCAAGAAACCTTTAATACAATTTTTCTATCTCGCTAAAATATATCCCTGTGATTATTATGTGGTTACATCAATTCTAATTTAAAAACCACAGAGGTACACAGACATCATTAGCTAAACCAACATGCTCTGTACACAGACCGCAAATCAACGTTCGTACATATTGAAACCCCATTTACATAAAGCCGAAGTAATGAACTTATTACAGTACCTAACTAAGTATGGAAATGTAGCAATATCGCACTCAAAGTCTATCGGCATGAAACCTTTCAGGTTCAACCAAGGTATTGCGTTCCCCTAGCGTGATGGTGTGTTTACATTCGAGCATTAAAAACTGAAATGGGTAGTCTACTGGAGTGCTGAATGTAATATCTCTGGGCTAGTTAAATTAGATTGTTCGGGCTTCCAGAAACTCTAAATTCTGACAACCAGTTCAACGAAGAGGTATCGTGTTACCCAATAACTGGGTTGTGGAGGACAGATCGGCAGTTGCTCCATGTGAAATACTGGTATTCAGCTGCATCAGGTTAGACTGGGAGTCGACCTCAACATAGCTGAGAAAAGGATAGGCAAATGATACTCAATTTCTTTATTGCATGATAAATTAAAACAGGCTGGCGAACTACTGCCTTATCTGGACGGGACTCTACAGAAAGCATTGATAACGATGAACGAAGAGGCGGTGAAGCCGCAATCGGAATTTCTACACTATTTCACAGAAGTGTACTTTTCAATTACTTATAACATTAATAGTTTCAAGATAGCAAAAGAACTTACTTCCTCGACCAACGTGAATGCTCCCATAAGTCTGACGCATAATTAGGCGGGCCGCATAACATTGCAAAAATCCTCCTACATCACTTTCTTACATCTAATAAGTAACAATGCTGTAAGTGCATCACTTGAGAACGGCTGAACCTATTTGGCTATTTTTTGTTTTAAAATTTTCGTAATAGTCCGAATTAGGTTTTAATGAAAAGAAAAATTGGGAAAGCTTCCCGGTATTTTTTCCAATTCCATAAAAATTTAACGTCCTTTTTTATATGGGTTTTTAGTATGAATTGAAATTAAGATAGAAGAACGTCTGTCGGGTCAGCTAGTTTTTTATTATAAAACATCGTACTCTTTACTACGCACTTTTATTTATTGAAAATGCGATGCGGTGCCACCCGCGGCCTGACGCGTCTGTAATGAGTGCATATGCGGGCTGTACACAGGTGACTATAGTATAGCCGCCACATTTTTGCCGCAATGGCGACAATCTACTGTCTAAATGGCAATTCGGCTAGGCTACAGGTGACTAAAGTCGCAAGTTCCAAAGTAAGAGTGAGTGTCAAAGCAATCGTGAAAATGCTCAGTCGCAGGTGATCGCCCGCTGCAGATCGCACCTGCGATTGTTATCAACCTGTGTACAGTCACGAGCACTAATATGTCAACACTTGGAACTTTCAATTGCGATTTTTTTCGTGAAATAACGAATGCAACGTTGAAGTACGACACTTTAGACAAACCTATGGGTTCGAAAATACTTTGTTCGCAATAACATAAAATTTCATTCAAAACTAAAGGAGAAAATCGTCTTTGAATGAAGCCAAGTGTATACATACTTATGCTCGTGGCTGTACATGGGGTGGCGATTCGGCTTATGAGGCGTTTTGGTAAACCAGCCGCGCGGCGAAAGTCGACCTAGTGTAAATCATATCACAACACAGTATGATATAACCACCACTGCTACTAACTACAATCGTTATGAAACACTGAAATGACTGAAACAATACAACATCCTAGACTTATACTGACGTATAATACATTAATACCCAACTCGAAAGCACTGGAAAAGTCTTATGAAAGTTTTGTTATGACTTCAGCACTGGCACAGAATTTATAATAGTTACTGTCTTTAGTACTTAGATGAAGTTTGTGGACTGGAAATATCTTTATAATTCAAGGCTTCATTGGACATTACCTAGTGCCTATAGAATGGTTGAATTTTAGATCTTCTCTCTCTAAGTAAAGGAGTACACCTACTTAAAATCTGATGTTGCCCTTAATTTCCGTTCCTATACAAACTGAGATCCTAAATCTATGTAAATAAATTAAATTGAAGTGTCTGTTTGTAATGTAACAGACAAACAATTTTTTATGTTTGTCCTCTCCGTCTGTTTGTTCCGGCTAATCTCCGAAACGGCTGGATCGATTTTAATGAAATTTGGTGTAGGGATACTTTGTACCCTGTCGAAGGATATAGGATTTATCGGAAGCTAGTATTATACATAAATAAAATAAGTCATACTAGTTTCATACGATTTAACTTGCAGCCAGTTAGTATACCTACCTAAATGCACTATTTTCAATTCCCCTAAAACAGTGAATGCTTTATTCCCTTTGTTTTTTTTTCTCAAAACCAAACTGCTGAAAGAAAGACTTCTGTGGTATAGGTATACTCTTTATTAAATATTATGTACACCATAAATATTGCAGAAATGTAGACAAAGTAGACATTTTACAAGAGCTGACACAATGGGCGGTCTTATCGCTAAAGACAGACAGACAGATACTTTTAGAGGTATATAGTATTTTTGTATCTATTTCAAAACATATTTGCTGCAAAGGACTCTTTGATGTCAAGTTGTCAACATGTAACTTTTACAAACGACCTCATAAAAATGCTTAAACCATATAACTTTCAAATGACTTACAACGTTTCTATACCCTTTATTTTCCAAGAAACTCCAAAGTCATCCATCATAGTTTAATATTATTATAGAGAGAAAAGTTTTCAGCACAGTCAGGGTTTCTGGATGCCTTTATGTCAATCATAGTTAATCTTAATGCCGTTACTTTTTTTTAATAAGGTCTATAAGCCTATTTGCCTTTCAACGGCTATTTGTAGGTAGCCGTTAAAAAGCTGACCGGTCCAACGTGCAATTTGTTGTCAAAGGACTTTGTATGTCGCATTCATCCAACGCTCAGCGTTGAGCGTTAAAAATTCCACGATAAACAATCGCGGCGCGAAGAAATCGCCTGCCGCGCTTGGAATGCGGGTTTAGTTGATGAGGCAAAAGGAAATATGCTGCTTGCCTATCATCTTGTCACATGATGTCGAGTCCTATTTACGATAAACACACACACATGCTCGTAAATGAATCCTCATCCATCGCTTTCCACCAGGCGAGATCGAAGTTACGCCCAGATAATAAAAAATCTTTACCGGGAACAAGAACGGTTTCGGCTCAGTCGAGCACAATCATAATTAATTATTTTTCATAAAACGAGAGAAGAACTCATTACGCATTCCAGCTGTATTTCTTCCACACAATACCGTGACAGGTGTACCTATATCGCACGTAATTATTTCCCTGCAAATTGGAGTCCTTGTGCCATTATTGGACTGACAATGGAGTGAAAAAACGCTGTTTTTACGGCAATTTGAAACCGGGACGGATTCAAGCTTTCTAACCCGAAAATGGAGTTGAAATCTTGTAATCAGAACTCGAGTTAAGGAAAACTATAAGCAATTATTTCATAATCCAATAAGCATACTAAAAATAAGGGTTCCGTTTTTTCCTTTTGAGGTACGGAACCCTAATTAAAGGCTTATCGAGAGTGAAACTTGAAACGATTTGTAGACGAATAACAATTTACGTTAAGCCATAATTTCTTCTTCAGTAAAGAAATTCTGCATATATTATCATATTATTATAACTACAGCTGCTTCAAGAATATTCCTCCTAAAACCTATATATACATGGCCACTCCACAGTATTGAAGCCGCGTACGCCACACGAAGGCCGCGTAATGACTATCATTACCCATCAGCCATCACAAGTTGACCTCCCACCTTGCACCGTACATCCCCCTCCACCTTCATGTCATATCGCAATAGACTACAGAGGTAGGTCAACAATCAGTGGTGGCTTAAACGTAGTGACGTAGGGACGTGTCGCTGGCCATTTTTCTCATAAATACGTGTCGGCTATTATGGGCGACGGTGCTTGTTCATGACACGTATTGTTAAACTAGGGCTACGAGATAACAATTGCTGATTTGGCTGGGAAAACCCTTTTCTAAGTATTACAAAGTCTCGTCACTCGTTGAGTTTGAATGAAAGTCGTCAATTGTATAGAATTATGATTATGATAAGCTGATAGGCAGCAGAATCTGTATATACTCTCGTATCCTCACCAAACCATCATCATCTACTTAGCCTTTTCCCAACTATGTTGGGGTCGGCTTCCAGTCTATCCGGATGCAGCTGAATACCAGTATTTGGCATGGAGCGACTGCGTATCTGACCTCCACAACCCAAATACTGGTTAACACCATACCTCACCAAACCGTTTGCTAAATATGACAAGCATAGAGATTTCGTCACGACTTTCTACTTAACGTTAATCCCTATCTGTAGTCCCAAGTTCATCAAGTGGACGACCAACGAAACAGCCGGTCGATTCTGTAAAAATCTCACCGTGAAAACTTGGCAGAGTGAGTTTGTTTTTGCTAGGAATTGACACTATTACATCTCACTCCACGCTCATTTCACCTAAGTTTTCACGGTGAGATGTTTACAGAATCGCACTGCTGGTCATTGAACCTTCATAATCAAGGCCGAAAATCAAATCATAATATATCTTACATAATCTAATTTTATTTAATAATATACCCAAATATGTCTCTTTAAGACATTGAAAATATTCCTTCTTTTCAATTTAGCTTCTAATATATTTATTGTTGTCTTCTAAATGGTTGATGTAAATTGATGGCCTGAAACAGGTTTTCCATAAACCTCAGGCACGTCTACATTACAGTTAGAATTTAATTTTCCTCGATTGTAATTAATGTAAATCCTATTTTTACTTTACCTAATACTTGAATAAAATTTACATTATTATATTATTATTAATAAAGTACCTAATTCCCTCACTTACGTCAAATAATCTAGCTGAATTCACTAACGTATTCGCACTATTTTGTTTATTATGTTAATTGGATGTCTAGCCTATCCCGTAGATCAATAGAACGGCATTTAACAGACACACAATAGACAAATATTTGCTTGGTGTAAATGGTTCCATCGCTCGCTTTTCGTACATAGTTGAGGGGACCACAGGTATTGGATAGGGTCGTAGCTTGGAATTCTGGTTACAACACAAACAGTGACACAGCCTACGCTCAGGTTTCATTGATATACATACTTTAACATTTTACCTGGCTACGGCAAAGACAAAGGGAAGGGTTGTCAATCTAACTGGGTATATGAGGTAGTGTTTACCTCGTACAGTCTATAATATGAAGTGGATTTCAACGAATAAATTATCCTGACATTTGTCTTTATCCAGAAAAATATCTTATTCGTTATGAGGTTACCGGAAATTTAATATGACGTACGCTACACATCTTTATGCGAAACATTCTTTAGTTCGTTTTTTCTTTAGCCGTGTTTGTCATAATACAGCGGTGAATATTCTCTATTAAAACTTGATTTACGAGAGTTTCTTTTGTGTCCAATATAAACCACTTTGTATTTTTAACGCTTTCACCCGTCCGCTAATAGGATTACAACCTCATTAGGGTTTCGCGACGTGGACGACTCCCTGTACAAGCGGATTGCGGTTGCTAAACCCTTCACTATTTATTCAAATTCACACTATAGTTAGGACAGCCCTCCACCCTAGAGGGGATAATGTAACTTTGGTATAATTATTTTGTATCCTTTTTCTCTTTATTTACCATACAAAGGAGATTGTAGCGACAATGTAAGTATGAATGATGTTTTTTTTTGTTAGCGGCTCGATTGTGACACGTTCGATCGCCATTCAGTTGTTTCGTATCTTGTTTTTGTTTTGTGTTCATTAGGTAGGTTCATGTTCTATTATTGATTAATTTTATTATTTATTCCACATTTTTACGCACACAGCATCATACGAATCGTTATTGCTGGCCTACACAATGTTTTATTTTAGTTGTCACTTGACTAATTTGTAACTCGATAACACTCGTCAAAAGTTTATTTTTATTTCTCCATTTCACCCATGCCGTTAATATACTACCACTTTCCACTTTAATTTATATATTCTCTGTTATACTATTCCACTAGACAGCCGTAACGTTATGTTTAATATATTTTTTATCACACCTGCTCTGAAAATACATACTAATTATACCAATTAGAGGGAAGAAACGCCTTTATCCCGCCCTTCAAATCCTTTCATCCCAAGGTATGGAAGTTTGTATGAAAATCCTTTCGACCCAAGGGTGGGAAAAATGTATGAAATTCCATTACATACCCGGTTTTTCTTTTTTTTTAATTTGTCAGCAGTCATACTGCCAAGAGATTTTAACTGTCTACTAATTAAATTTCAAGTAAATTGTTACTGGCCACATACAGTTTTTTTTTTACCAGTTACCAACCTCCTTGGTGCATACAGAAAATTAAAAACGAAATTATTTTTGTATATAAAACGCGTGGAATCACGGAAGAAGTGGCTGCATGACCTTAATGATCTTAGCCTACTCCAGAAACGGGCGAATAAAAAATGGAAAAGCCCGCGCATTTTCGCAAAAACACATTTATCTTTGTGTTTTTTTGTAAAATATGGATACTTCGAGCGACAGTGATGATGTTATCCCTAACACACCGCCAGAACTATTAGAGACGGCCCAAGAAGTTGTTGATAATCTGTTGCCGGAAAAATCTAAATGCAGATACAACAATACTTATATGTCCATAATTTTCCTCGTAGGTGTAATAAAAAGCACTATACATCCCTCAGGATAAAGTACAGTTCCATACCTCAAATGGTTTGCGCCCCTCGCAAGCTCGTGGCGCAAATGCCATAATCTCGGTATGGAACTGTCACTTTCTTCCCTCTGAAGTAATGTACTATTAAATGCATTTATGTAATCTCGCCAGAAGATCGGCGCCGGCGACCATTTACTTGTCACAGCAATGCCACAGACACACTAGAGTGCCTCTTACACTCAAGGCATAGACAAGTAATGAGGTTACGTCTGGCGCAGATTGAATGATATTTATTTTTTATTTTCTCATTTGCTATTATTTACATACTATTTATTTATTTCTGTAACTGCCCGTGACATCACAGCGGGCCCTATCAGAATACCAGCGCTGCAACATTTATTTTTTTAAATGTCGTAGCATCATGCTGAGATAGGAGCCTTTTGGCCTCGTATAGGACTTTCTGTTTCATTTTCCTTTTGTTACTTTTTTATATATAACTTGGTTTTTTATTTTGCTGTATTTAGTTTAGTTTGTGATCTTCCTGTACGAGTCGCAATAAATACTTTTTCTTTCTTTCTTTATTCACTGTGCACTGGTCGATCCGAGCGATTGCGTAATCGCTTTATAGGATAAATGTAATTAATAACAGTCATGTCAGTAACAAACTCTTTTACAGTACCTGGCGATAAATATTGCAGATCGACCTTTACCTTTTTTTGTATTTTATACAAAGAATAAATCATAATTGTTTTAACAGCTCCTAATAGATACCGGACTGTTTGTATTTCGTGCGACAGAGATAACCCTCTACGAAGCCAAAATTAGCCGATTGTCTCTTTCCAAAGGTCGATGCGCAATATTTATCGCCGGGTACTGTATTTAGTAACTAGCTTCTGCCCGCGACTTCGTCAGCGTGAAATTTCTTGTTCCGCCGACCCACCGCGTCACATCGCATCACCTGTCCGCGCTGTCACTTCGTTTTCACTTATCGATATTTCTGACTTTTTTTTTATTTTTGCTCGGCTCTTAAGGGTCATAGCGTGACGTTAAAAAGCCTAGAATTTTTGCATTCGAATGCAAAAATATTTTTACAAATCCGACCGGTAGTTCCAGACCAGAGATTAGCGCGTTCAAACAAACAAACTCTTCAGCTTTGTTGTTAGTATAGAAGTGTAGCAGTGGCTCTCCACACAGTACAGTGCCCGGCGATAAATATTGCACATCGACCTTTGGAAAGAGACAATCGGCTAATTTCGGCTTCGTAGAGCGTTATCTCTGTCGCACGAAATACAAACAGTCCGGTATCTATTAGGAGCTGTCAAAACAATTATGATTTTGCTTCTTTTGATAATTATTTTTATTCTTTGTATAAAATGGTTTTGTGTAAAAAGGTCGATGTGCAATATTTATCGCCGGGTACTGTAGGCATCACGTACGTAGGCATAAATCATCATTTCTCTTTGAAGGTAACCACATTCTCATCCCAATTTCGTATCATTATGTAGACCATCGATCTGCTCGAGTATTTCATTAATATGCTCTCGTTGTTTCCTCATTAAGGCCTGTATTAATGCCGATAACCTTGAGCATTTGGGCGGAGCTAACGACCCCTTCTCCGCGCCACTCCGCTACCCGCATGCAACAGAAAATGTGCGGTTGTGTGCGCGCCGCCACCACGGTTTGCCTCGCCTAGTCTCGTCACAGAGTATCGAAATCACAGAAGGTCAAGTCATCGTGAAAGTTAAATAATTATGTGTACCACATATACAGGGTGTCCCAGAACTCAACGTCAAGCCGAAACGGGATGACAGGATTAATCATAACCATCACGAGAAAAATATTAAAAAAAATCTATCCCATGCAGTTTGAAAATTATGGGCATTTTAAGAAAAACCTAGAACTTTGATCAAACTGTACCATTTTTCGGTTATTGTGGTTATTCTTTTTTATTTTTGTTCAATTAAACTTTGGAAACGTAATCCTAAATAACATTTCTAGAATCCAAATAAAAAATAATGACACGATTGCCTCAAGTTTCCGAGAATTGAGACTATTCGTTAAACTACGAATTTAAAATTTTCAAGATTCGTCGACTTTGATTGGCCCTCCTTTAAAAAAAATGTACTAGAGTGCCTTGGCAAGTGGCATTAAAAGTTGGCGCATTTAATCAGAATTCTAAAATGGTACAATACTTGTTAGTTCCATACAATAAAAAAGAGTAAAAAAATTAAAAAAAAATTGAGGCTGATGGTAAACAATTTGAACAATTTTATTGTAATAAAAAACGTTATTTCTCTATCTGACTTTTATTCCAACAAACATAAATTAAACTAGATCAAGATTTTTCATTATTTTACTAACTTTTTTTCACTTTTTTCACTTTAATAAAAGTGGCGTCACTATCTGTCTCGCTCACTCATGGCAAACATACCCACTATCCATCTCTCTCATCATTTTGCCTTAAAATTAAGAACCTACCTAGAGCTTGTGCGAATCAAAAACATTTTAACTGAGATAGCAAAAATCGGGTTACTTGAGGTTTTAATTTTTTTACTCTTTTTTATTGTATGGAACTAACAAGTATTGTACCATTTTAGAATTCTGATTAAATGCGGCAACTTTTAATGCCACTTGCCAAGGCACTCTAGTACATTTTTTTTAAAGGAGGGCCTATCAAAGTCGACGAATCTTGAAAATTTTAAATTCGTAGTTTAACGAATAGTCTCAATTCTCGGAAACTTGAGGCAATTGTGTCATTATTTTTTATTGGGATTCTAGAAATGTTATTTAGGATTACGTTTCCAAAGTTCAAATGAACAAAAATAAAAAAGAATAACCACAATAACCGAAAAATGTTACAGTTTGATCAAAATTCTAGGTTTTTCTTAAAATGCCCATAATTTTCAAACTGCATGGGATAGATTTTTTTTCAGATTTTTCTCGTGATGGTTATGATCAATCCTGTCACCCCGTTTCGTCTTGACGTTGAGTTCTGGGACACCCTGTATTTACAATGGTCCAGTTTTGGTTTTATTTAGGTATTATCTATTGATATGGATGTACTTTTCGGGCTATGGTTACGAATAAAATTGTTAAAAGCTTTCGAGGCCGTGAGTAGAAGCTATACCCTTAATATAAATCAGCCTGGCTTGCCATGTGGTAAACAACTTAATGTATCTTTTTAACTAAAATTAATGGCTAAATGTGCTGCTAAGCGCAAAACTCAAGAATGGCTGGACCAATTCGGTTTTTTTTTAAATATTCGTTGAAGTCTTAGGAAGGTTTCTATGAAGAGAAGAAGGGTAGGTAGGCATGTACGTAGATAGGTAGGTAGGTATGTAGGGTAGGTAGGTAGGTAGGGTAGGTAGGTAGTTAGGGTAAGGCAGATAGGAAGGTAGGGTAGATAGGTAGGCAGGTAGGGTAGGTAGGTAGGTATAGGTAGTATAATTATCACTAGTGTATGTCATATTATTTGTTATATTTTTTATAAACAAATATATTATAACTAAAATTCAGCTGAATAATCTTCAAGTTCTTCGACAGACCTTACAAGATGCTTGTGAGTCACCATTTGTCATCCAATAGAGACCGTAGTTTTTGAATGCCCAAATCATCTTGTTCCTAAAATGAATGCAGTTATACATATATTTACAAGTAAAACAAAAATATAGGTGCATAATTTGTAAAAAAAAAATACATTCACATCCAAATCAACAGAATCACCTTCAACTTCTCTGGTAGAACTAATTGATTCACTACGTATAGGTAATGATTTTTTTATTTGATTTAATTAGTTGAATAATATTATTGACCCACTTTAGCCCACATGGATCTAGTAATGATAAGTGATAATTATAATAAAAAACATGACTACCAATTTGTTTTTCTAATTTTATGTAGTCTGTGCCACCCGCGGTCTGCGATAGGCTGGTTTAATTGATTGATTGATGTCACCCGCGACGATAGAAGTCGAGTAAAAAGTATTCGACTTTCGATCTGCCATAGAGAGATTTGATCCTTATGATTGACCCTATCGATTGATGCCATAAAAGTACAGGGTATTATTTTTTCGGATTTTAGCCGGTTCGATTCCCGAGAGCGGCAAGCGAATTTTCGAAAATCTTTGAACGCAGATTTGTTTTTTTTTTTAATGAAGGGATTTTCCTTTGAGTAAAATTTGCTATCTCCAGTGTTTAGAGTACTTGCCCTCTAGGTGAGGTTAAAAAAATCCAGCCTGTATATACATATATACTATTGAACTACTACTTTTTACTATTGTATGACATTATTATTTTTAATTCCTTATAATTTTATTTTCAATGACATTGTACAGACGCCAGCACATCAAGTTACTACAGTCTGTCAGATTTCTTTAATAGATTTTCAACTTTATCACTGAAGCATAAGGTTCAAAGTTGATTGCGAAAATTTGACAGTTTCGGGTAGGTTGATGTGCTTGGCGTCCGTACTTTATTGAATAGTGAAATTAACAGTTAACATTCTTGTTTTATATTTGCACACCTTATATGGTTATTAACAGTGTACCATTTGACCTTTTTTAACATCCACTGAACCTGTTTTATGCAAATAAATGATTTGATTTGATTTTTTTATTTGAAAATAATTACGCCGGTAATCAATAAATTGACAAATTATTAGCAAGTACGTAACCTATAATCATAATTAATACCTACTTTAGGAGCATTTTCAGTTTTGTGTCACAATATGTCACAAATAATCGCAACGCATCAGAATAATAGACTTTACTTAGGCACCGAAAAGTAAAATTTATAATATTGGCTGAATCATTTCGTGGACGTGGACCTTCTGTGATCATTCACTACTAGTACTTACAACTTTCGTTTGAATGAGGTAGGTATTTTATAAACAGTACCTATGTACACAGAGTAATGGACAGCGCATAAGTTTCATAAAACCCCGCTTGGATAGGTACACTTTTTGTTTTTGCAGTAATATTTTACGATTTTATTTCGTAGTGCGGAGTTCTCGCAACGCGACATACGTCCACCTAGCAACACGATGCGCCCCGCACTAAATTTATGGACGAGTGCGGGGGTGATGTAGACGCAGTCCTTTATCAGAGGCCTTTTTAATTTATTATCATAAAAATAATACATATTTTAAAAAAGTAACAAAACCAAATTATTCTCCTTTGTATTGCAAAGATGTAGATATATTTTTTTACACTCTTTTGATAAAAAATGAAGGAGTAAAACGGTTTCATCTTAATGATTTGGAGGTGATTTGGTGATTTTTTTTTAAATTATGTGATATCGGTAGAAAAATTATGGCTAAACCAAATTACGTATTATATCATGAAGATTACTAAGAATTTTTTTCAGATGTAATTTCTCTGTAAATGCCGACAAAAAATGGCTTCATCTGCATGCATTTTTCAAGCTTTTTTCGAGAGAGCAGCCTTAAGGATTCTGGGCGAGCATATCCTACAAACCTACACCCTACTGTATAACATCGCAGAGAAGGACGCAAGAAGCTGTATATTGATTAATGATCCAATTCGCTTGTAGCAGATACAGCCTATAGTAACGGCGACAAAGGAAGCTATAAATTAACAATCAGAAACTGCACACAGAAATACTTCTTGTATTTCCGATCGCAATTGTTTTCTGCAAGGTTGCTGGGGTAGGAACTTAATAATTATCAGCTTTATTTTTTTTTGTATGGACTGTGGAATGAGTCACATCGCAGAAATCGATCAACTTGGTTTCCTATATCCTATATATTTGCGGTATAACCACTGAAAATCAGCGCTGTGCTAAGGGTCCCCCATAGCACAGCGTCATGCTGAGTGGAAGCCTTCGTATCAAAGTCATGACGTGTAGCTGTCGACTATTTCTGTTTTGTGCTCGTAATTCGATTAATTTAATCTTTTTGTATTCACGTGTGTCTGTGACAAATAAACCTATTTTTTTTTTCTTTCTTTCAATCTGCTTAGTCTTTCCCAATTATGGTAGGGTCGCCTTCTAGTCTCTAATCATAATATGATTAGAGACAGCTGCATATTATGCAGCTGAATACCAGTATTTTACATGGAGCGACTGCAGATGCAGTAACAACTTAAATAACAAGATACCCTATGGTAAGACGGGTTGTCAGACTTTTGGACTTCTGATTTGCCGTAACGACTGTCAAAGATCTACGAATGACAGCCGGGACCAACGACTGATGTGCTTTCCGAGGTACGAAGGGATCTCGATATGTAATGGATGGTCACCATCCACGAACCCACCGCGGCAAGCATAGCTTAATCTTCGATCGACCCATGCGGCCGGGTCAGCGGGATTGTCCGAAAGGGTTACCGCTGGCTCGGAACATAAAGGGCTAAGGAAAGAACACGGGTGGGTTTTAGTCAGTAAGAGTCTGACACTCCCTTCCGCTCCACCCAGAGCAGGAGGGGTCATTTGATGATTTCCCATGCTCAAAAAAAAAAGAAAAAAAAAAAACCCATGCGGCTGTTATCATATAGCCACGAATGCTTTTATAATGCTTTTTTTTTTAAATTAGAATGAATTTGTAAAGTCCAAACTATACATATACTTGCAAACTCAAGTTACTCAAGAAAGTAGACGGAAGTCGTGAGTGAAAAACGATAAAGTATAGTTAATGACATGACTTGCCAACCCTATGGTGGTGACGTGCATATCAGCCAGTTACATTATATCACGTGTAGTCTTTTATTG
Organism: Luperina testacea; assembly: GCA_927399505.1. Taxonomy (NCBI): domain Eukaryota; kingdom Metazoa; phylum Arthropoda; class Insecta; order Lepidoptera; family Noctuidae; genus Luperina; species Luperina testacea. The sequence goes on along the minus strand of OV656770.1, from coordinate 2,195,440 downwards.
CTATTAAACACGCGACTGAAGTAAAGGAATATTTTGACTGACGCACTCTGCGAGTCCGCGACAGACGGCTTGGCTGGGGTCGCCCGGATTTTATTATTTATATGCTAGGGGTGAAACGTGTCGAGATTGGCTGCACGCGATTTGCTATTGTTTAAATATGGTTTTTAGGTCAAATGAATCGACTCAAATGGGTCCCAAAACAAACAATTAAATGTAAAATTATTTGATTGTTTTTTTATTACAGTGCTTTATTGTGGATTTATTTTAATTGTTCAGTTAATGGACTCTGAAATCTATTAAAAGCCCCAGCTTTGAAAAACCCCGAAAGGTGTTTTGCTCATTCGTGCATCATTCAGCTAGATTCCGGCTAGGATTAACTATTAACTCAAACAACATTTGTTTCAATTAAACTATTTACAGGCACTTTTGAACTGTCAAGGAGTCGGTCAGTGAGAAAGGTGAAGCTAGTTACCTATTCTAAAGCGTAGTAGGTTCCTAAGAAGATATTCAGGTAGTCCTGCCTACCTTATTCAATGATTACAGAGTACAACGCGCTTGGCCATGGTTACGTTACCCTCCAAACCTTAAAGATAGGAGTGTAGGACAGTAAATTGAAGTCTTTCTTTTGGTTCTTAGGAAGCGATTTGAATAGATTTGCCTTTGTCGCTCTCATTATTCCGCCTTCATGAATTTGCTTTAATCCTTTGCAGCTACTTTTATGTCCACCATATGTAAGAGTGAGACTATCCACAAGAAGTCGTCAAGATAAAGCAGTATTAATTGTCTCTTAGGAGTAAGTGAAGCTCTATAACAGTAGTAGGTGTAAAGTTCGCGAGAAAGTTATTACCACTTAGCAGTTACGGCAATACAAGCCAGTTATTGAGTTCTTTATATTTTATGCCTAGATCTAACAACAACAGCTTAGAAGATGATGATATTTTATCATTAGTTGCACATCATCATATCTATTTACGTCGAGGGTTAAAGGAAAGTGAACAATAAAAGTGTGCTTGGGATTGAGCTGCTTCCAATTTCTGCATTTTGAGTGTTTTTGATGTTTTTTTTTTTATATACACATTGACATTAATGATTTTTTTTAAACTGACATTTGCTTACTTTTTAAAGTATTACATTATTTTAATTATTGTGAATGTGAAGACGATGTAGGTCATTTATTTTAGTCATTTTATATTTTTTATTATTCTCTCTATGATCTGGCAGTTTGAGTAATTTATGTGGCCTACCCATATGTCCTTTCTTTGGTATTGTTCGTCGAATCGTTGAGCTCCTTAAGTCTTGAGTTGAGCTGCACGATTTCTGACAAATGCGTGCACTGACTGGACAGGTCCTCTCAATCTGTGTGGTTCTTTCCTCAAAAGACCATCTCAGACATCGACCTACATGGTCTTCATATAACTTGACCAAGATTATGTCTGGACTTTAAAAGAGACTATGACCTCTGAGTTTGTTTCGGCCTTTCTTCTCAGAGTAGTCAGATAGGAAACGCCGACCTCATCTAGTTTAAAAAATTTATGATTGACGTGTAAAAGTGTTTGTGCAAACCTACTTACAGAAATAAAATCATTTATCATTATCATTTATCAATAACACGAATACAACAAAGATGTTTTGATCGAAACGATCTCCTTGTTTAACGGTCAAGATCGAGTGCACATACACGAGCGGCATATTGTCGACGGTAGCAGTTCCCTCCAGTAGCTTCCCTCCTTAGCAGTACCGTTAAAGCATGTCGCTCGTGTTTATGAGTACTAAGCGTAATTATCAAATCAGCACCGGTATTTATGTTTTATAAGTCCCTTTGATTTGTGTAGCCACGATTCACAATGCAATATCAATCATGCAGTTAATTTCGGTATTGTGAAGCTCCGTGTTTTCAAACTAATTAAATCACCTTTCTCATTTTTTCATTTGCTGGAACTGGTTACACAGACCATTAGCAAGTGTGCCACCATTTATATGTTTCTTCATAATATGTATATGGAATCGTATCACGTACTCACGAACTAGTCCTTTGTACGGAAAATCGTGAGCTGCATTCCGTTTAAATGCCAAATATAATTTAATACTAGGTAGTTGGACGGTTGCAAGCCGGAGACGTGCGTCCTTGATGGCAAATTGTTGAGGCTCGGCGAAAATCTAGAATGAAAGTAAAATATCATGTAAAAGGTATGAGACGCCAATTTCAGCCTTCCAGATTCCGGATTGAAGACAGACACCATAGTTGGTGTTTTTTGTAAGATTTTTTAGTTTAGAAATCTTTAAAAAAAAATTTTGTACTAAAGTTAAACTTTTTAGACATCATCAACATAATTATGCTGTGTTATTAAATAAAGTTAATAAAGTTTATATGGGACCAATTCGCGAGCTTCCTCTACCAAACGAAAAAATAATAATGTATATCAGCCCACTAATTACGGACAAATGCATAACCTCCTCCTTTTTTACCCGACTGCGCCAGAAGGAGGGTTATGTTTTTCGAGGAGTGTAGTATGTATATTTCTTTGGCATGCTCTGTAGCCTAAACGGCTTGATCGATTTCAGCTTGAGAGGTGCCGTTAGATTCGTCTTAATTGTGAGAGTGACACTGAGTATATCAAAATTGAAAAAAAAAATTAAATGGGCGATTTTTGGCGCCATATTGTCTTCAAAAAAAATTTTTTTTCAAAACCTATCGAGTGGGATATCAAAATAAAGGGTTTTAAAAGGCGATTACAAAAATATATACAACTTTTAAGGTTAAAGTAATTCGAACTGACAAATCGTAAAAAACACATAGGTACTACCAAAAACTAAATCGTCTGCGAAACCTTTAACATTAATTATAAATTAAAAAGCTGGAAATAAAAATAAAAAAATATTTGAGTTTGAAAATATAATAAAAATGGTATGGGTCCCGCCTGCTTCCAACTTTTATTTAATTTGAAATGGGCTTGTTTTTAGCTTTTCAGTTTTTTTTTAACTTAAGTTTTTACCGCAGTCGATTTTTTTTTTTTTGAAACAAGGTTATAAAAGATACGTATACGGCTACAGCACAAGACATTATATCTATTTGGAAAAAATTCTCCCGATTTAATTAGAAAAATCTAATTCGTTCTCCTCTATTATAAGATGGACAATGGTCATTGAAGTTAACTCGGACAGAAGCTATGCAATGTGACGCTATGCATCCAATAAATGACGCACGAATGTTTTGTGCACGTGTACTTGACTTCGCTCTGAATTAAAGTGTTGGAGATTTTATCTCCAGCAGTCCATTCACACGCTGCTCGCTGAGGCGTGGTTTTATGTCATTACTTACTGGCGTACGTGCGGTTTTGACGACGTATACACGTGCTGATTATGTGTCAGATCATCTTTGCCCTAGTTTTAGTCAAGTATCTTAGGGTTTCGTAAACTGTTAAATGTAAATCCCACCAAAAACATTTTCATGTAAAATTTTGCCAAGACGAGACCACATATGACTCGTACTGTCAAAAAGTTATCAGATCTCATGTAGAGCCAAGCTTCTAACTCTACACGCCCTAACTCTACAAGCCTAACTTCACAAACTCTACGCCTTAGTCAAAATATGACGCTTGGCCGTTTCGTTAATACAAGAACAATATTGTATAACAGAAAAGTAATGAACAGTGAATAAATACACCTTAAGCCCATGCGATGTTAGCGAAACCCGCCGATAAAATATGTGTCAGCCGGGGATCTTACAATCCAACTAAACTCTGATTTTTAATTTGCTAGACCAAAATGACAGCTGGTATATACTAAATAAAGTCATGTTGACAAAAAAAGGTCGGTCGCAGCTGTCATTTTAGTCTAGCAAATTAAAAGTCCAGAGTTAACAGGGATGCGATGCTAGAAACTTGTCAGCCAAATAATAAGAACATCTCAACAACTGAATGTTATTATGACATCAGCTAGTACTGTCCCCCGGCTGAGCCAAGGCATCCCATTATTTCTATATCTCGAGACTGCTGTTTACTGTTGTGGACTATTCCTTGACGTACAGACTAGTTTTACGCGCCCTTTTTATCTGGTCCTTTCCACGTCATCGTTTTTCACTTTTTGGCTTCCAATTTTATGTTAATTTCACTCTGCATTCATCATCATCTAAATAATTTCATTTAATTCGTTCTATAATAGCAAAACCCACTATTTACCTACCTAACTACAATGATTTTGTTGTAATTTGTTGACGTCCTTGATACGAAACTGTCAGGCGTAACGGAAACACACTTGTCCCATTACATCGGACATCAGTGCCGGTCGCGCCGGTGCAGAGATACTCGTGTGCCGTGCAAGCATTCATCACGTTGACAACGGCACACGTACCTAACATTGGCTACCTAGAGGAAGTTAAATTACCTTCCAGGTTGCATTAAACTGTCGCGTTCAGTTCTTGTTACGAATATTTCGTAGTGTGCTGAATATTTAACGAATGTTGCATTTTAGGTTTTCGTACCCAAAGGGTGCGTACGGAACCCTTTTACTAAGCCTCTGTTGTCCGTCCGTCCGTCTGTCTGTCATCGGGCTGTATCTCATGAACCGTAATAACAACAAATAATAAAAATAAAAAAGAGTTAAAAATTAAAGGAATACAAGAAACGTAATACAAGAAAGGAATACAAGAAAAGTGTTTTTTCAATGTTCTTTGTCTCGTGAGCCGTAATAGGTATCTAGTCAGTTGAAATTTTCACAGAGTGTTTATTTCTATTGCCGCTATAACAACAAACAACAAAAATTAAATTAAACTATATGTTGGCCTTTTCCCAGCACTAAGAGCCCAGAAGTAGGAGTATAGACGAAAAAAAATCTTTTTTCTATTATCTAAGTATAATTATGTAAATACTAGCACCCGCCCGCGGCTGCGCCCGCGAGGTATGTCGAAAAAAAACTATCCTCTCTCTGCCAAATTTTATCGAAATCCGTTTAGTGGTGTAGGCGTGAAAAGGTGACATAGAGACAGACAGAGTTACTTTAGAATTTATAAAATTAGTATGGATTGTACGGTAGTACGGAACCTTTCGGGTGCGAGTCCGACTCGCATTTGGGCGGGTTTTTTGGTGTATTATAGAAACATAGTCCTATGTTGATAGTAATTTATTGCCGCGCCAAAATAAGTTTTTGTTCTGATTTTAGTTCGGATGTTTGGCACGCTTCTATTTACAGAGTTACTTTACCCTTTACTTATGTAGCACTGTCCCAGCTGTATCCAGAACCTAGCACAAACATTATGTAACATCTGTGTATTCGTTCGCACACAAACATATCATCATCTACCTAGCCTTTTCCCAACTATGTTGGCGTCGGCTTCCAGTCTAACCGGATGCAGCTGAATACCAGTATTATACATGGAGCGACTGCCTACCTGACCTCCACGACCCAGTAACTGGGTAATACCTAATCGCGCACAGAAATATGTTTAAAATAAAACTGCGGAAAATTAAGTATTATAATTAAATGATAAATTCTTGTTATAACAATGGGCTGACCTACATTTAACACAATGGATGGGATTGAAATACTAAGATTTATTATTAGTACGAAATTCTGAATTCTAAACAGGTTTATAGCCAACTTGATATTATAATACACTAGCTTCTGCCCGCGACTTCGTTAGCGTGAAATTTCTTGTTCCCCCTACCCACCACGTCGCATCACATCGCCCGTCCGCGCTATTACTTCATTTTCGATGAGCGTTCTTTCTGATTTTTTTCTTTTTGCTCGGCTTATAAAGGTCGAAGCATGATGTTAAATAGCCTATAGCCTCCTCCTAAACTATCAAATGCAAATACATAGATGTTTTCATATCAGACTATTGGGTAGTGCTAGAGTTTAGCGCGTTCAAACAAACAAAGTGTTCAGCTTTAATACTCGTATATTCGATACCTCTGGGCTCAAAGGGCGTTTGTAAAATGTGCTATATACGCCCTTTGAGCCCAGAGGTGTCGTATTAGTATACAAATAGATTTGTTGTTTCTGGAGGTTCAAAACTATTTTAGTAATATACCACAGAAATCCCCTATGTAACTCTCTTTCCTTAGTCCGTTTCTGCGTTGTTTGATGTGATCATGTCATTACGTAACAGTGAGATAATAGCATAATCACCGCGCTTTGTCTAACAAGCAGTTTAGTTTGGTGTTAACAAGATAATACCACCATTCTTTGTGTGTATATTAATTTCCGTTGTTCTACTCGGAAGGCGTTTCTTGGATTTTATGATACGCTTCCTTAACATGAATAGAGCCATTATGGGAATCAGCAGAATTTCTACGCTTAAATTATTTCACAATAATAAGGCTCGAATAATTCACTTTGAATTGCAAATCACGGTAACTCAATATTATTTTATTCCTTAGCTACGCGGCGTATATTTGAATAAAAACAACATAGACATGCTCACTGCCCTCATGTTTGTTTTGATATGCTTAAACTTTCTGTTGAAACACATGAAGAAGAAAAAGGTAAGTTTTTATTTATGCGTCAAATACCCAAACACCACTAAAGCAAGGTTTTAAATTCCCTGTTTAGGTAATGAAAAAATGGATATTGTGTGCCAAGAAACACAAGTGGCCAAGTGGCACTTGTTTTCTTGTCTGCACATCGCATCTTCTTCAACATCTCAAAAAAACTAAACCTGGTATTTTGTTGTACGCTTCCAGTTTCAGTTCATTCTTTATTTTAAAAATCATGTCTAATCTTGCTTAATATTCTTGTCTTCAGCGGAGCCGCCACCGCTGGTGAACGTGACAGTCCACGCGTCCACCATCCTGGCGCTGATCCTGTGGAACGTGGCTGGCGATGGCGGCCACCCCATCATAGACTTCACCGCACAGTACCGCTCAGCGGCGCCTATCAACGGCACCCTGGAGCCTTGGAGGCCTATCAGCCCCAACCATATCAGTCCTAATTCGGTAAAAGGAGATTTTATTATTTACGACAGAAGATTGACGTAATGGAAAAATACACGGCCTGAAGTTTTTAAGATGGTGAATTTACAAATGGTTTTGACTAATTACCTAGATATTTTACTTAATGCTTTCCAATAAATAACTTTTCAGCGCCAAGTAGACGTGTACCACCTAGACACAAACGCGTCCTACTGGTTCAGGGTGTGGGCGACCAATGCTCTGGGGCCGGGGCCGCCAGTAGAAGTGCTTGCTACAACACTGTACAGTGACCAGGAGGCTGGTAAGTCATCATTGCAATACTCCATAATGAAATGTGCAACGAACCGAAACGCCCACCTGGGCGCTAATAGTTTTAAGGTCATAGCACACCTATCAAATCGGAAAGGGATCAACACCGTATCGCCTTTTGCCTCGCCGTTAAACAGGCGTCAACCTAACGTAACCAATGCGGATCAGAAGCTCCGATACGTCGACTCAGCTACGACTAGGCGACGCCACGCTTACGGCTCGCCGACCGCTGGTTGACGGTGCAGGCAGGCCGCGGGAGGGGTGAGAGGGGCAAGGGTGGACGAAGAGGTGTAAGCTCGCGTACGGAGAGTCGTAAGCGCGGAGACGACGAGCCGTAAGCACGGGGACGACGAGTGGTTCGTGAGCTTGTCCCAATTCGAGGCGATTACGTTACGATTCCGATTAGTGTGCGTTGCAGTAAGGACTTTCATACAAAGAATACTGAACGGCTCGAGTTGATACGGTACCTATCTCTTTCCGGTTTGATACGTGTGCTTATGACCTTCAGGCAGCATTTTTATTTAAACTAGTGTTCTGAACTGCGTGTTGATACGGTCTTCGGCGACCAGGTGGGCTAGTGTGTCATCTAATAATATCTGGGATAATAATTAATAAGATTGCTAACTAGTGTCCAAGAAAGTGGTCCCAAGGTGGGCACCGATATTTTTAAGCAAACCTTTTTTTATACTCGCCTATCAGGAGGTTCGTGTGATAAGTATTGTTTACATCTGATTTCTTACCGACATGATAATTATTGTTATAGCTTACCACAACTGGCGCCCAACAAAGTGGTCCCAAGGTGGGCGCCAATATTTATAAGCAGAGCATTATTGAAACTACACTCGGTCCACTAGGTTAACGGTTTTTTGACAGCTAGATTATGTAAAGTTAACTTTAAAATGCGTAATAAAATAAATATTATAAACTGCATTATCTTATTTATGACTTCTTACAGACATTACAATACCGTACGTATACGTTTTTACAAAAAATATATAATTGTTACGCGTATTAAATTACATTCTATCGTACTAAGTGCTGGGATCGAATGTATTCGCTTAAAATTTTCGCACAGTAACAACTTGTACAGCTGGTTACTACGCTCTTTGGCAACCAGGAACCCCGTGTGCTATGTATTGTGACACTTAATGAGGTACTGACAATAATTATTACTATTATTATGATCTCTTGCAACAATTGGCGCCCAACAAGATAGCCCCAAGCTGGGCGCCAATAGCCGGATCAGTCTTAATTTCGTCGTGAAGTGTGACTATAGAATCCTAGTCATGCATAACAATTTATAGTTTTGTTGGTAGTGTCCTTACGTTTTACCATATGAGCTTTTGAGTTTTATTAGTCCCAGTGTGGGTGCCAAAACCCTGGAATAATAGCCGAAGATTTATTCAAATACTAGCAGCGCCCCACGGTTTCACCCGCGGAAATTTCGATCCCATGGGAATATCGGGATAAAAAGTATCTATGTGTTAATCCAGGAAATGGTCTGTCTATGTGCCAATTTTCATCCAAATCTGTTCAACGGTTTTTTTTTTTTGAGGATGGGAAATCATCAAATGACTCCTCCCGCTCTGGGTGGAGCGGTAGGGAGTGTCAGACTCTTACTGACTAAAACCCACCCGTGTTCCTTCCTTAGCCCTTTATGTTCCGGGCCAGCGGTAACCCTTTCGGACAATCCCGCTGACCCGGCAGGCTTCGGCCCTTGCGGGCCCCTCCGTTTGATGCTGACATCTCTTTGAGGCGCGCGTGGAACACGTACGCGCCGTCCGGCACGGGCCTGGTCCTGATCGGACGGTGAGCTACCCATTACTCTCCGCCCGCAGGCCCGCGCCTACGGTGGCCGGGAGTCGTCGCGCGGCTCCCGACGCCCGGAGCGTTTCCCGCGGCGGCTGGGACGGGAGGCTCTCTCCCTCAGCCGTCCCGCCGCCTCCTTAGCTAGCATGACTGCTTCGCAGAAGGAGGCGACTGCCCCCCACTCCCTCTCGCCCCGGACCATGGCTTGAACCAGGCCCGGACGCGAGGTTGCGGTGCCGCTTGAGCGGCATCGCAACTGAGGCGGGCCGCGATGTCGTAACGGGGGCGTCGCGGCTGAGGGTTGAGGGCCGCGGCGGGAGAGGAGTGCCGGTATTACGGTGCGCCGCTCTCCCTACCTTCCGCGGCCTTGACGGGGTCGCCACCGTAAGATGATGGACGCGGTGGGGCTGCAGGGGAAGAGGAGTGCCGGTATTGCGTTGGCCGCTCTCCCTATCCTCTGCAGCCGAAAATTGGCAGGCGGCGGGGCCAATGTTCTGACCCGTCACAGGGGGACCAAGGGTGTCCAGACACGGGGTCGTCTGGCGCCCATGTGCTGGTTTGGTCCCTGGGGTGGTCACGGCGTGCTATGTGTTCTGGTGCGCCGGTGATGGGGAGTACTCCCCAGAGGAGGGTCCGGTAACGGACGGCCGCGGCGGGTTCACGGATGAGTGCTAACGCGTGCCCGTGTTCCCGCCGTAAGCGGCAGAGGAGGACACCGTGGAGTTTTAGTGGGTTAGAGTCCCACATAACTGCACTATCTCCCCGTGGTAGTGTAGTATGCATGAGCATTACTCCACGTGAAAAAAAAAAAAAAAAAAAAGGCCCGGACGCGAGAGGTCGCCGCCGATCTGTTCAACGGTTTACGCGTGATTAAGTAACAAACATCCAAACTTCTTCATAAACTTTCACAATTGTAATATTAGTAGGATTGAATACACTTACCTCCTGGAGTAGGTGATACCCGTGTTACATGAGTCAGTGTCCTTGTCACTCGTTTGTGAAACATTAACAATAATTTAAACAAGCTATCATAATTAAATGGAACTTTAAATGTTACAGAGCTGTACAAGCACTTCTTCTCGGGCGCAGAGCAGTTCGACGCGCGCACGTGGGTGGTGGCAGTGTGCGTGGTGATGGGCACGCTGGTGGTGCTGGCGGCCGGCACGTGCTGCGTGCTGTGCCGCGAGTGGCGGCGCCACGGTGAGCCCGCGCCCTAGCACAAGCCGCTGCCGCGCCTCTACTTCATGTGGGGCTAGCGCGCGGACAGGATGCATGCGAGCGTGACTGATTTAAGAGTCGTCGAGTGTTCGTTCAATTTTTGAGTTTGAAAGATTGAATAGATCGTTTGACAAAAAAGTGTCATTTCGCGTGATCGAAAATATTAGTCGTTTGATCCACTCTTCGATCATTGGTAAAGTAGGTTAGGGCGTTTTTTAAAGTTCCGTCATCGATCAAGTTCAAGTTCAAACGTTCAGATTATTCGACTGACGATAACTCGACGATTTTAGCGCTCAATTTAGTTAACTTTCATTCCATTGAAAAAAATAAATTATATTAGCTATTTATTCACAGATCAGTCATGCGAGCATTATACTATTTGAGTTGATTGGTCGATTTAATAATGCGATCGATGATAAACTAATAGCAATAAATTGAAGTTATTAGCATTTATGATGTAAGCTTGATAAAAAGTATCCAGTACAGATGAACAATAATAAAATTTAATGAATTGATCGTGCGGTCAGGTGATCAATTATAGGGCTTAGGATATTTGCATCTAATGTATAGAAGAGTAGGGGACGTTCATTAAATTATTAAATATTATATTTATAAGAATTTCAGATGAACGGTCGAGAGTGAGGCCCATCGAACTAAGTTCGATTGTATGATGATCCTATTGTTGCAATAATTGAAATGCTTAAGACTTTAATAGGAGCATAATAAAAATATATTAATAATCATTCCTAGATCTTTCAAAGCACAATTTTACAATTTTCGACGCACAGCTTGGAATTTCAAATGATATATAATTTATTTAAAAAAATAAAAGTATTATAATAGTGCCAATTTTAAAATTAATAATAAACAAAAATCTTCCAAATAAATATTTAATTAAATAGACTAGATTTTTATAAAATAAACAAATGGTACAAAAATATACATTTTTAAGCGTTCACTAGAATTTCTACGCTACGCGATTGGTGCTATGCATAAGATGTTGATAACTGTAATACCAAAAAAGCAATTGATTGAATCTCGCTTTAAGTTGTTACCTATTTGCTGTAATATTGCTGAGGATTTACTATATTATGGTAGCTAGTTATATTAGGTAGGTTGTTGGAGAGTATACCCAGTATATTTTGACCACTCATTAAGTCCTGAAGGATAAAAAGATCAGACTAACAAATTTCCTGGACTGTGTCTTGAAGGAGGACAGAATGATCGAGAAATCACTCGATCAATTCAGTCTTAGCAATGCTCAAAAGATTGAGTATTCAATCTAGTGCATTCAAATTCCGTTAATACAACTCAAACGAAGATTATAAAGGGAAGGCTAGGGGCAAATACCCCAAAAATAGTTCAAAGGAATTGCTGAAAGAAAAAAAACATAGGCAGTCGATGAAACTGCACACAGAAGTGAAAACTAGAAACCATGTTACAGATACACTGTAAATTAGTATGTCGGTGACCCAAACCCATGAAAATTGACTGTACCCAAAATAGATCAACGCGCCTGAAGAAGTTTTAACTTCAATAAAATGAATGCTTACAGCTGCTGCTGCATCCGGTTAAACTAGAAGCCGACCCCGACATTGTTAGGAAAAACTAGGCAGATGATAATGTGTTCAAATATACTGGAATACTTTCCGATGAGCATTAGGATACGGACCAATAACTACAGGACGTCAATTATAACAATAGAACTGTGCTATAATGAACTAAATTGCAGTTTTTAATATAACCATTATATTGCCCTTCAACTATTTCATTAAAATATTAATATACTATTCGCCATTCTTGATAAAAGGCTGTGTTAACATCACACAAGTTACAATAAAAATATTACGCTTTAAACAAAACATTTTTGCAATAATTATGCAGCTTTAAAATATTAAAAGACAAAAAAAACTGCAAAAAATAATGTTCAGAATATATTCAATTATAAAATATAGCAATTTGCTAAGTATTTGAAAATATTAAAAATATTATATTGATTGATATATCCTATTAATAAATTATATTCGCGTATTATAAGAACTCATTTACCTCGTTATAATAATTTAATTAATAAAATAAATATATTTCAAATTCGCGCTCTTTATAAATTGATAATTCATTATTAATATAATTCGAAAGTATCAGAGAGCATATAATTCTATATTCCGTAGGATCTAAGGCATTTCAATTTATTATAAAAGTAAGTATAATAATTATATTTTAGTATTAAAAGCGTTTAGATGTAGGAGTAAAGAAAGCTTTACCGCTAAGTAGTTTACAATTTATTCTTGCCAAAAATTTTTGGTGCACACATTTTATACAATTTGTGATTTTATATACTGTTGTGATATGTATTCCAAATAATATTAATAATTCCTTGGAAATATTTTTAGTATAAATCAAGTCTTGTTTTGTAATTATTGCCTAAAACCGTTACAATTATTAAATAAAGGCTTTTTCTTTAAAAAAAAAAACTATGTGATCAATATTATCTTGCCGTTAAATAATTATACCAATTAAATATTAAATAATTTCAATAAATATTAAATACTTGCATTGTCTTGTGATGACTTCAGGACCACTATAACTATACTATAGGACCACTATAACCACTCTTTAGGACCACTATTTTATATACTGCTTGATAGTATAGCATACTACAGTAACTTGCTTAGGCTTGGATAGGTACTTTATAATGCAATAAATACAAATTATTAATATATCGCATAAAATGCACAATAACACTTTAATTAAGCACTAAAAAAAAAAGATAACTTTAAGTGACAGAATAACATGAACTCCATTAAAAAATATCTAACTTTCTAAGGGACCAGAAGTGTCTGCAAAGACTTTTGATATTTTCTTGCCATCTGAGACCATGTTAACCAAAGAGTCAAAATAACATTTTCAAGAAATATCGTGCTGTAATATCAGTCTTAAAAAATATCAATAGGTACGAGGCGATAAAAATATTTTAAAACACAAATTTCAAAAATATTTTGAATTCCAATTCCGATAATAATTTCAATAATATTTTGCATTTCAATTTCAATAATATTATGAATTTCATTTTCAGTAATGTTTTGAATTTAATTTCAATAATGTTTTGAATTCCAGCTAAACAACTTGTCTATAAGAATTATTCGGTTTTACTCCCGCGACGACATACCTATTGCGTGCTCAGGTCAAATCCGAGGCATTCACGATGCGAGTAAAATCGTGAACAAATTATTTTTATTATACCTAGACAGAAACCTTTGTATAAAACAAGGCTATTTGTATCCAATTTTGTACTCTGTTTGAGCTCAGAATCCAAAGCATAATATTTTAATTTCTAACCATTTTGATTTTGTGATGAATGCTTGTATGATACAAATGTGCCCTGTTAAAATGTCGTAACTACAGCGGCAGATATAAAGCAATATGATTAGAGCTCTAATGCCGACTTACAACTTGCTTATTAACAATAGTAATTAGATTTTTACAATTTTAGAAGATCTTTAATCAAGAAAGAGGCTTGGCATAGCGCTCAAGTGCATTATACTATTACAAAGACGAATTTCATATCCATTTTAAAATCCCTTGTTATGCCAAAAACTATGATCACGTTTTATATATATGAAATTCGTCTACAACAGCAAAATGTGTCGAGCATTACTGCGTCTCTTCGATTTTGCTGTCATAAAGTAGCCATTAGAAAATCGCTCTAAAGTCTATGCTGATAAAGACGAATCTCGAGCGAATTTCCACTCTTCGATCTATCCGCATGACTTTTGCATAATCTTTTAATAATGAAGAACGCCACTATCTGCCAATTTTTTTATTCATTCGAGATTTTTTTCTTCTTTCCCCTCTATCGCACTCGCTTGGAACGCACGCTTGGACTGCGGGGCCGCACACTAACAAACAAACACACACTCACTCGGTGACGGTATGTATACTAACTTTACCCACGACCTTTCCGAAGATCTTAAAGACTACGTCGAAGATCAAGACGTAATGGAACTAGTGCCTAACATAATCCTGAACCCTGGCTTCATGGAGATGGACCCCATCAGGCCGCGCGAGCCGCTCGCGTCGTCCATCATCAAGTCGGCGGAGTGTCCTGGCCCCGGGAAGCCGAGGCGTGTTTGATTCTCGTCAATACTTAACCTTAGGATATTCTATCGCACCGATTCCGGCCTGTTGTCATGATCGTGGGCCTCACACGACAGAACTGTGGTGGTGGATAAGAGCGTTAAAGTTTGGACTACTTATAACGAATCATTAAATGAGAGGAACACACCACCTCAAATATTACCTGTGGACTGACAGCTCTGTTGTCATTTTTAAACGGTTTTATTTATTAATAGAACATGATGTTTTAAAAATTCCATTTTGGTCGCGAACATTTCAACTCAAGCTCGAAAAGTTTGACTAAGAATTTAACGATGTTTGTGATCAATGCTTGCTCTCACTAAATGAAAAGCTCAATTAACTACTTTGAGGACGCTTTCATTCCCATCACAGAGGCTGAAATACCAAAATGTTTGTACATTTTGGTTGGAGGGGAGTCAGTTTTAAAGTATCGCTGAATGACACCAATACAAAGCATTAAACGATCAAAAACAATTTGTGAAAATTATAGGATTTCCAATGCAATAATGTCTAGTCATTTGCGCAATATACCAATTAAAGTGTCATTTATTATGACTTAAAATACCAAAGAAAAATATTGCCAACTTCAAAGTTTGTAAACATGTGTTGGTTTCCGACAGCTGTATTTGAAAACGACTGCTAAACGCTAGGGTAAAGTTGGACATATCAAAACGCATGACTTTCGTTTCGTTAGCCAATCGGAGCGATAGGGTAGCCGGGTTATTTAGTGCGCTCAAGTTTCTCAAAAGTTGTGACAATCTTTGCTTGTAATCTCCCCTTGTATAATGCCCGTAGCCACTAATGTATATTTGTAAATCTGCATGTCAATTATAAATGTAAAACTGCTCACTGTTTGAGTGACAGCTGTCAACGTCGTTGTTGACAGTTGTCAAAGTGAAAAAAGTAGGAGTTATAATATTTTCAGTAGATTTTCTTTCGTTTTTAAATGTCTGTGCAATGTAGTAAAGTTATCCCTTGAAAAATGTATTTATGAAACGTTTTTATAAAAAACGAATTGTTCAACTTTAGAGAAACGGAGACGCCAGTAAAGCAAATAATAAGCTTATAACTAATCATTGAGAGAGATCATTAATTCTAGTTTTGTAAGCGTTTCGTGTTTAACCGTAGCGGTGGTTGCCATGTACAAATAAGAATTACGTAGTGTTCGCTATAATATTGTACACGTTTGTTTGTAAGAACTGATGCTTGCATTTACTTTTTATACATTTACAAGTATTCGCCGTAAGTCTGATACGGACGCTTTATTTGATATTGTAGTTTATAAGACTGGTAACATTTAACTGCTTGGTTCTGGGATAGGCTCAGTATTAAAGCATTTTTAGAACAAACGGGATAACATTTTATTCTGAAAAGATTTTAGAATACTGTTACTTGCAGACCAAGCTCTAATATTTTGTGATTACGTCACGAGTTATGTGTTATCATTCTTATAAAATAATCTCCTTTCTGGCAACCCCAAAATCTGATTGGAACTTTTTTAGGAAACATATTGCTTAACGTTCAATATTGTTAATGTTGCTAGTTATAGTGATAGTATATTTTTAATTATATATATTTTGCTATATTTTAGATGATATTTTTATAACGAGGATCTCATGTATTTAAGACACTTAACATTTTAATATTGAAAAGACGGTTTATTTTCAAATTTTTGTGATTTTGAACGCTGTGATTATTATGCTTTCCGTGTAATTGGGTTTTTTGTAAATAAGGTAAGGGATAAGTGTATAATATTTTGATATATATCGTATGGAGACTGGTATGGCAATGGTATTGAGTAATAAGTATAGTCATTGTAGTGGCGTAACGTAAGCTTACTCGTGGGATCGCCCAGTGTAGCGTAGTTTAAGATACACTGCTTTGTTAAAGGTTATAATAAATGACAATATGGTAGTGGTTGTATATTATCTGTGTTATGTCCTGTGACACTTGAAGGCAATGATGCGAAAGACTGACCCGCTTTGTGCGCACTATCGGTATCGTTGCAGGATTAATTTGACGTTTCGTGTTTGACAGCTGTTATTTACACTTGCAATGGCGGCTATTTTTTTCATAATTTTATCCTGGCAACAAGAAGTACACAAAATTAATAATTTAAATATTTTAATAATCTATGAAAATGTTTTATGACAAGAATTATATTATAAACGTTGAATAAAAATCAGTAACATTCCCGATAGTTCTTACACAGTTGGATCACAAAACTGTCAGCGATGAGGAAAAAAAAACATCTTCAAAGTTCATCACGACAGATATAAAATAAAATACGTTGATATTATAACATTGTTGTGTAAGTGTAGAGCTGTTTATTTTTGTATACAGCCTGTATACATATCAGGGGAGCCTTAGGATGTAAAGATATATACATATTATTATATGAAACGGATTTTAACTTCTTTCCGATCTGTGTACTTGCTTAGTCCTAATCAGACGATTATATTTATAATCCTACAACCTCCCTAAAGTTAAAGCAAAAAGTCGTTCAAAATATTTTTTTGTTAATTATCCCTGAACGTTAGTTAAGTAGCCAAATAAATAATCCAAACTATGAAAATTTATGTAACTACAATAGTTATATATCCAAACTTAAACAATCTTTCAAAGATTTTCTTCTAAGCGTGCAAGTAATTTTCCTTTCTTTTGAGCTCATTGCCTTTCTGTGTTCTCACTACCTTCCGTACTGTTCTTGCACTCAAATATACATATATTTACTAATAAATAATACAAATCTATCTCGAAAGAATTATGTGTTTGATGGGATTTGAGAACGAATGCCTCTTGGCAGCTGAAATAGTGAAGTGCTTTTTAATTCATTTTTTTTCAGCAAATCTACTTATTTATAATAGTGTTTAATTAAGTTTTGAGATCTTCTAAGCTTTGTGCTCAAATCCTATCGCTCACGCTACTAAACGGATATTCCTACCGCGTTGTGCTCGCTTCATAAACGAATAGTGCTTAAGTGTTCGGAGCTCCGCACTCACCACACAGACGTGTCAGATGCTCAAATATTTTGTTGATTAAAAAAACATAAGGTAGGGTAGGTACTACAGTTTCCTCGTTATGTGTCAGTCTTGAACGATTATCACCCAAAGTAATTGTGGGGATTTTTTATCCCTATTAATGTCCTATCCTATGGGTCGAACTTCGAACCAAGGCGCATATCCTTATGGACTTCGACCGTCGAAGTCGGTCCATAAGGATACGCGCCATCTCGGATTATTCTGATTGTTCTGAAATTCCTTTAATGTCATTGTTTGCAGCAATATCTGTGGTCTAGTGGCAGTGTGTAACGTAAACTTTGGACAGACTCCAAAGCATTCAACCAAAAAATAATAAATACGACAACGGAGCTTGATGGGACAGGATTCAGAATAATAAAGGTAACTTATTATTCTGAATCCTGTATGCAATACAATTCCACGTAGGCCTATTTCGACCAATAAGCAGTTTTCCTTAAGGTTAATTTTACATTATGTTATCCAAATGACATTTCTTAGATTATTTATTTATTAAACACTATTGTACAGCACATAAAACAAAAAGCATTCAAGCAAGCGTATAGAACGTTCTGTTCTGCGTGCGTGCGTTCGGAGCTCCAACAAATGAATTTGTCCGTCTCGCGTATCAATGTGCTATGGTGTCAATTACGTGCAACTGTCCGCATCTGTTTGTTACGTGTTGTGTACTCGTGTTTGTCGTGTCTCGTCCTTGCACTCTCACTTTACTATCTACTTCTAGTTTTTAATGCGCGTTTGTGGTTGCGGCACAGGTTATACATACATATGTGGATCTCAGAGACGAGAAAAAAATTTGTACCGCTTGTGGTACACATGTGTACCAGCTCGTCCTAATGAAGTTTAATATAATGTTTTGTAAAGCAAAGCAAAGTGCAAGCAAGCAAGTTTGGTCAGGCAAATTGTTATTAGGTTTTTCCATCAGGAATTTCCCAGTATCCGGAGTCTGGATATGTGCCCGGTTGATGGCAATGAGGGTTTTCGTGAAAATTTACGACACCATAGTTGTCACCACTGTGACAACAGGACTTCCAATATAAAATATATGATGACGTATATCATTCGATTCATTCATTCGTTCATCATTCAGTCATGACTAAAGAAAATATAGACTCTTTGACAGATGCCTGGACCTGACGTGTCAGTGCTGCCACCTAGCGAACGTCATTTCAGAAAACCCTCATTGGCTCGCCCCTTATTACATGGGACTTAAACACGACTAATAAAATGTGGGTGTACTTTAAATACAACTCCGCCTAACCCCTTGGGTATTACAGGTGTGATGTTATGTTTGTAATGTGTTGTTTTTATTAATTAGCTGCGCTCCGCATTGTCACCCGCATAAGTTTCGATCGCGTGGGAATATCGGGATAAAAAGCCTATATGTTAATCCAGGGTGTCAGCTACCTCCATACAAAATTTTATCAAAATTGGTCCAGCCGTTTGAACGTGAAGAAGTAACAAACGTATAAACACACACAAACTTTCGCCTTTATAATATTAACGAGCTTTATATAGTATAATGTGATACATCGCCTAATATATATTTTTGTTTATGAATATATCTTGGTTCATGCTTGAATTGAAATTTGCCGCCATTGCTAAAAGCCCAATTGTTGAGGTGGGTAATCCATTGGCCACTACATACATGGTTTGTTCACTCGCAAACTTCATAAGACTAACAAGAATATTCATTGAAATAGGTCGCTTATCTAAGGACTGTAATTCAACCACAAACCGCAACCATCACAGTGTGCGCACAGTTTTACTCCATGCTCTTCCTTTCAAAGTATATTTATTAAAAATAATTCATATTTTTATATCGAAAACAGTATTCAATTATTTACAACATAAATATGTGTTGTGAGACGAAACGCAAGAAATAAAATTATACTACTTTAATATAAATATGGTAAAATAGTGACGAAAATGTATGATAAAAATTGACTTTCCTAGACCCGTCCTATCGTGCATAAAAGAGAGAACACACATTACAGACTTTTTCAGTTTTTAGACTTCAAACTGCCCAACTATAAAAACTATACTTTTATATAAACATCTGAATTGAAAACCTCCTCCTTTTATGAAGTCGGTTAAAAAAGAGGGTGTGTGCTTATGACCACACGATAGAAGTGAATACTTACGACTGGAGCCAAATATTGACTCGGCGTAACCGACCGACTGGAGCCATGTATATCCGATTCAGCGTCACCGTTCCGAGCGTGACGGTTCAGTTTCATTCACCTTTCAGAAAGAGCGCAAAGCTAAACAAGTTTTCACTTCAAAAACAAAAGAACAAAACTAAGTATCTTCTTTCATCAAATATTCAGTCTTGTAATGTGTGGATGTCTTTCCTATCTAAGCGCTCATACACACACGAGCGAAGCACGTCAAAGGCTGCAGCCGTCGATAAAGTTCCGCTCGTGTATTTAGGTACCGTAATCAAATACACGAGCTGCATAATTCCGATCCAGCCTGTCCGTTGCTGCCCTCTCCCAGCGATGCCCTAAGCCGTACTCCACAGGGGGTGTCCTTAACGTGTAGTCGCTTAGTTTCTAAGCCCTGGCTGGAGGCCTTAATTTATTGAGGCATCCACAGGCAAGCCCGGTTACGCAGACGACAACCTCATAGGTTGACCTGCGAGATGCCATTCACAAAAAAAAAAAGAACACGAGCTGCACGTTGTCGACGGCAGCTGCCGACGCGTCGATAGCTGCAATTGCCCTTGCAGTTAGCGCGTGACACTCATGTGTATGAGCACTAAGAAAACTACAATGCGTGCCACGAAAGATGAGACTTGACAAACCACGTGGTTTGACATGCGCAGTAGGTACACGATTTTAGGTATCTTTAGCGGTATGAGGTCTGAGTGCGGGACGGGACCGGACGTCATAGGGGCGGCGAAAAGAGCGGGGCAGGCGGGGTCAAGTCCCATCTTTCGTGGCACGCATTGTACAGTCAGTTATAGCAATTAGCTGACTCACCTTTTACATATTGTAATCTTTTCCTTCTATTCGAATCTCAATGTTCGCCAAGAGAATGACTAGCACTAACAAGTTGTGTGTATTAACATAGAGCGGCTTGTAGCGAAACCTTGTAACTGACTGGTCGTTTTTATGTGTTGATGCAAAATTATACTGCTAAAACGACAAGTAGATAGTATTTGATTGTTATCATTATATTGTTGAACAATTTACAGAAATTGCAGGATTGATAGCGTGTAAAAATTACTTTAAACGATGTTAGAATAAATGGTTTTGTTCTTGGAAAATATGTTTTTTATCCAATTAAAAAAAAATAGTATGCAATGGCTAATTTGAAGTACTTTACTGTTCTTTTAACCTAAAAGCATTTGATATAATCATTGCCAAACAATAGAGCGCAATAAAATTCTGCATCAACTCAAATTCAGCCGCGACAAACGACATCGCCTAATGAATGCGTGTAGTTTAGTAATAATGGTTCTTAGACTAAGTGTTGTCCTAGATTAGTTGTTGAACGCTAGCGTAGAGGGCGCGGACGACGGTGACAAGACTGCCAAGCGACGAGAAAGGTAACTTTTGGAAAAAAACATAACTATTGCATCAACGACCAAAATTCGAGTATAAAAGTGTATGTGATATCTTAAAATGAGAATATGTGTAAATGGTTGTGACGATTATGTCTTACGATTTTTTGTGTGTCGATGCAAAAGTATAATGTGGGCGGTGTCTTAAATGTTGGATGTTGAAAGCGCTTTTGATTTTTCATTTTCGAAAGGTCTTAAAAATAATTCGGTGTTTTTTATACGGAAGGTTGCGTTTTAAAAAAATGGGTAATGTGGGGTGTTAGTTGATTTGAATTGCAAGTAATAATTTGTAATTCGGTTCAGTGAGTTCGAAAAATCCACAGGCCACTGCCAAACGCACGTACCTATATATATACGTATGCTACTGTATTCTATTCCTTACTTGCGTCTGCAATGGTTTTATTGCATGCCTAATATCTTGCAGAACTAACGAAGCCTGCTTTTTTATCGTAGTTTCCATTTTACACTTGATATTCTGATCGATCGACAAACTGTTCAATTTGGTCGATCAGATCCGCCAAAGTTCAAACGATAAAAACAGTTTTACTTGAACTGATTTTTCTGAACGCCCTGTTCTATTAAAAAGGAAGCGCCAGGGCAGCCTAAATTCAAATTTTACTTACGTTTTGTTGCAATGAGGGTTTTCGTGAAAATTTACGACACCAGTTCTGTTGGCACCACTGTGACAAGGGGTCTTCCAATATAAAATATATGATGACGTTCATCATTCGATTCATTCATTCGTTCATCATTCAGTCATGACTAAAGAAAATATAGGCTCTTTGACAGATGCCTGGACCTGACGTGTCAGTGCTGCCACCTAGCGAACGTCATTTCAGAAAACCCTCATTTCCAAGTCAGAAATTTTGAATTGCGCGGGCTATCCTGACGCTTTCCTTCCCTTACAGCCGTACCCAATTACCTATGTATCACCAGTTTTGGAACACTGGAGGTAGAAAAACCTATCTATCCCTGGTTATAACGTCCCAGTAATCTATATCAGTAGCGATCTGTACGATAATTATACTGACAGAGTGACAGTTATAATTTTACTGGCTATCATCAGCAGCGATCTGTCTTTAGCTGAAAATAGGTTATTGTGTTCGGCGGTCAATCGTTAAAATCCGTATTTGATCGACTCGTAGCACGGGGTACAAAAGCAATGCATGAGTAGAAAAATATGTGAAAATTATGTTTTGTGGATTTCATGTTATTCTGTCCGTTTTCAGTTTGTGCACTTGTAGACATAATTCTCGTACAAAAGACGTAATAATTATATTGATATAGTGCTAATTGCAACGATTCATATTATAATTGTATGGATCTTCGAGTATTTATATGTTTGTATTTTTAAGCTAAGGATGAACCAGTGACAATGGAATTCTTTAATACGTGGTGATTCAAATGTTATGTTGTGATATTAAATACAAAACTTTATTTTTGCGGATACACCCAGTGATGTCTATGTATTTTTAAACATAAACCCCTTTATTAATAAACGTTGCTTAAGATAAGAGTGACTTTTTAACCATAATTTTGGACGTTTGAATGTCACTTAACTTTAATCATCGTTTATAAATAAACCCCTAAAAGATTTCCTGATTATTATAATACTGGAAATAAAAACTGAAAGATGTGATAATATCCTTAGCTTAACTTATACATAGCTATCGGCGTCGCCTCCGACAAATATACAGGCTGATTGGTACATGGGTGCAAAGCTTCTATAGTGAAGATAGTACAGACAATTTAGAACCATTTAAGCCATGGTTGTCTTAGTCGAAGTCTTACAAATTTTTATAACCTAATTTTTAAGTTTTGTAATCCAAAATACCCAACATTTTAACTAAACTGCTTAATTTATGGCCAAATTGAATGATAAACGAATTCTAACGCCACAGAGGCATAAAACATGTTTTGCTAGATTGCTTACACATTACTTTAATTAAATAAAATTGAATTCGTATAACATTCAATTTGTTCATAAATAAGCAGTTTAGTTAAAATATTGGGAATTTTCGAAAAAAAATCTTAAAATATTGATTTTAAAAAAATAGTAAGCCTTCGTCTAAGACAACCATGGCTTAAATGGTTCTAAATTGTCTGTACTATCTTGGCCTTAAAGCTTTGCACCCATCTTCCAATCACCCTGTATATCTCGATTTACTTTATATTAAAGTAATAATTACCTTAGGTTAAGATTGCCTTTAATAAATTAAGCACGTCCAGTTGGTGAGGGCAGCGAATCGTTTAGTTATTCGCTAATTAGTACGATTGTGATGCCACAGTGAATTGATACAAGCAGCGGGGTAATTGCGTAACACAGTACAATGCGTGCCACGAAAGATGACACTTGACACACCACGTGGTTTGACTTGCGCAGTACACGATTTTAGGTATCTTTAGCGGTATGAGGTCTGAGTGCGGGACGGGACCGGACGTCATAGGGGCGGCGGAAAGAGCGGGGGAGGCGGGGTCAAGTCTCATCTTTCGTGGCACGCATTGTAACAGTAGCAATGGCTGTCATCTTGACAGTTCAACAACATGCATTGCGTTATTTACATTGTTGAGAAGACAAATTTTTCGAGCATATTATTTAAATCAATGGATTAGCAATATCCTTTAAAATGATTCAGATTGTGGTTCATAGTTACTTTACTCTTTGGTTGATAGTGTGTTACCCAATTAGGGTACTGGACATAGTTAATTGTCTTTTATTTAAAAGTTTGGTGATGACTATTCTGTATTTTTTAAGATTTATTTTCTACTACCAAAGTTGATATTTTTGTAAGCAGTATTATGATTCGCTGTAACTACCTAAATTAGACAAATATCTAAAAGCCATTTAAAAAGAATAACCCATCTTAAAATTTTACAGATGTCTTCCTAAAATCTATGTCTGCATTGCGACTATTGCAAGTAGGTACCTACTTATTATTAATTCACTGTGGCAATGTGCTACCAAATATTCTTTGTTTATGCGCATTTCTATTATAAGATTAATTATTCTGGATATTATATTATTCCATAGATCTGCACACAATGATATTATTTTTAAATATCCTCCTACCATGTTATGTATGACAGTATTTACGTAAGAATTAAGGCCACTTGTCTGCATTATAATTATTTATAATAAAGCCGCAATATAGCTTGTATTAAACGTAATTTGTTCACTGTAATTTAGTAAAAGTTAAACAAACTACTAAGTACAGTCACGATCATTAATATGTCAACACTTGGCAATTTTCAATTGAGATTTTTTTGTGAAATGACCAATGTAACGTTGAAATACGACACTTTACATAAACATTTGGGTTGGAAAATACTATGTTCGTAATAACCTTTCATTTATTTTAAAAAATTCATTAAAAAATACAGAAGCAAATTGCCTTTGAATAAAGCCAACATTATGCTCGTGACTGTACAGCCGGCACGTGACTTGGCAAGAGTTATTAGATGCGTTCTTTGCTTCATTAACTTTCTTCTAAACGGAAATGTTTGAAAATAAATTATGGCAGTAACCATAGATAATGACGAGCAATAAAAGTGACCATTTTTGTTGCAATAAGTGCACATGCGCAAACTTACTCCCACTACACCAAAACCTTGCCAAGTTACGGCGAGTACCAAGTACCTAGCATTCATTACGCTAGTATTATTATGAAGAGAACATGGTCTTTCTCATTTTAGTTCTTCTCATTTCCACTGAAAAGAATCTGTGCAATTACCTAAAAGCTACTGCTGCATTCTATGAGAGATTGTTGCGTCAATTACTCATTTATTTTAAAATTACAGTGAATAATATTACGAACATAATCTGGAGTAAGTATTTTTTTCATCACAATAATTATATGGATGTTCTCCAAAAAAACAACTAAGAAAGAAATGTATAAAATTTGAGAAAGGGAATTGTAATTTTTTTTTTTTTGTTATTTTTACACTATTGACTGATACGTTATGTGGTTGAACCCAAAAGTTTATTTTACTTATTTACAAAAAAAAAAGTTATCGGTGAATCTCATTGTAATCCAAAAAAAATTTAAGTGCAATATGATTTTAAAAGTTATTGTTTTATATTATTATATTTTTTATGTTAGAATGGACAGCAAAATAGTTGACTCTTGCAAAAAATTAAATTAGTCGATCAATTAAATTGATTGGGCCGTGTTTTGGTCAAAAATATCATAAATGCACTTTTAAACTGTGATTAAATTATTAATGTCAAATTATTAAAATCGTACTAAATCGATCAATTAAAAAAAAAAATCTATGTGTTTAAAAAAATCTAATTTTCCGAGTTTTAAAAGTGGGTAGCCAAAAATTTTCCAAGTCAACTATTTAGTTGACCTTTGTCCTCAAAGTATTGTTCAGCAAGGTTACGTTGATAAGCTACATAGGAATTGTGATGCCCGTCGTAGTACATAATGTTAAGTACATTGTTGTAGCTGATGTTGGAGGTCATTCCCATTAAAACTACATTTTACACATTACTGAAGTTTTATTGAAACATTATAACACCTAATACCTACCTACATAAAGGCTAGCTATAAACATAAGTGTTTCAAGAGTAGCTCGGGGTGTTTGTTGTGGCATTAGTAGGCTCGTCACTTGTTATCATCATTTCAGCCAAAAGACGTCCACTGCTGGACATGGCCTCCCCAAGCACCGCCACTTCGACCGGTTCTGTGCTTCCCGCATCCAGCGGACCCCTGCGGCCTTCACAAGATCATCGGTCCACCTTGTGGGAGGCCTTCTAACACTACGTCTTCCGGTACCCGGTCGCCACTCCAGAACCTTTTGTTAAGTTATCCTGATCACATGGGTCTAAAACGTAACTGGGGTGTACAAACAGCCAATTTTTTTTTTGCAAAAAAACGTGATTTTATTTATTTTCTAAATAGCATCAAAAAGTACCAAGGTAAAGTACCTACAACATTTTTGTGGAGTGTGCTAGAGAACACCGATACAGTTGCCAGCGGGCACAGGGTATTTATTTATTTTATGTTCTGTGGCCGGCACGTAACTTGGCAAGAGTCGTTAGATGCGTTTTTCCTTTTTTAACTTTCTTCTAAACAGACATGTTTAAAAAATTATGGCAATAACCATAGACCATAGAGCAACAGCACCGGAGCGCCGAGCAGTACGGGCTACCGGCGCGCGCCGGTGGCCCGTACTGCTCTATGCCCTTAAATAATGATGAGCAATAAAAGTGTCCATTTTTTTGTTGCACTAAGTGCACATGCGTAAACTTTTTCCCACTACGCCAAAACCTTGCCAAATTGCGTGCAAGGGTACTACTGTACTGGTAAGGTAGATATGTATATTAGGTATACAAATAGATGATTTGATTTTGCGTTTACCACCAATACATATCATAAAGTGTGGATCTGAGGCGATTCATTGCTAATCTGCTTCTCAACCGCGGTCGGATGCTGGCCACGTCGTCTTCCAGATTCTGCAAGCAATCACAATCTTACCTTACACAATCTGATACTGAGCTGCAAATTGCAAAAAAAAATACGATAATAAAGTTTGAATTCAGGAGTATCACCCATAAAGATTTGGTGAAATGACGGTGTACTAAACACCTACTTATCCTTTCGGATAGTAGGCACAGGCAGGATGTTTGTTATCAACGGGCGGATCTCGCACTACCACGCGCCCCCGCGCGTTATTACGCTCGAGCAACGCGCACGCCCAATGTGATATCAGCCTAAAAACGCGTTTTCGCGCAGGGCACTTGGCTCCATTTTCCCCGCCCCATCGCGTGGCGCGTTGTAGTGTGAGCCTGTAAATTCTGTTTATCCAACTATGCCTAGTGTGGATAAACGGAATAACCCGTTATGAACATATGACTTACCTACATAAATGTTACGTAAAAGTGCATTCATAAGTGCATCTTAATTCTAAATAAAACCTAGGTAGTGCCAGGGCCATGAATGAATTTGAAGTGAGACGTCACTGCGATGGTTTGATGCTGGTCAAGTCTGCTTCCAGGGCCTGCTAACAATAATATTGATGATTAGTGTATGCGCTTGTCTCCTCACCGGGACGCCATGACGGCGCAGAACCTGGCTGCGCCGCGTCGCCTGGTGAGTGGTGAGCCACCGGCTATAAATTTATAGCTGTATACATTTACTTGGCAGCGCGACCTGGCGACGTCACCATGGCTTCCCGGTGAGGGATGACTCATAATGTTCCTGAATGGAAATAGTAGTGGGTGCCGATTCTGTTGTCACAAAATTCACTAAACTAGAACTAAAACTCCAACGTGTGAACGTGTCTCATTGGACACTTAGCAGTAGATAATATGTTAGGTATCTGAAAACAAAGAAATTCTACCATGATACAGCGATGGAGCTAGAGATCTTATGTGATTCTATGTTGAATGTAATGACTAGATAAATTTTGTCGATTTCCGTAGGTACAGTCAACAAAAGAGATAAGTATGCAGGATCGTCGGATATAGTCAAAGTTTAGGAAGAAACCGAGGGATGTTCTCGAATAAAATTTAAGTTTATTAATAGAAAACAAACAGCTCATTTAACAAATTAAATTTCAGTCGACAACATCCATCGGTTTCTTACTAAACTTCAACTATATCCGACGATCCTGCATACTTATCTCTTTTGTTGGCTGCACATGGATTTTGTGACAATCCTTTGATTGTTACAAATGTTACAATGCTTGGTGAAGGACCTATGTCCAGGTGTTCGATTAATACGGCAATTATGATGACTAGCACTAGAATCAGCGGTGAGATTCTGTAAAAACCTCACCATGAAAACTTTGGTGAAGTGAGCGTGGTGGAGTGAGCTGTCAATAGTGTCAATTCCTAGTAAAAACAAACTCACTTCACCTAAGTTTTCACGGTGAGATTTTTACAGAATCGACCGGCAGATTATCATTTCACAAACTTTTAAGCGGTAGATCTTCATATCCAAGCTCCGCAGCGCATCTTGCAGCTCGAGTCGAGTGGGGTCTCCAGGAGAGTACAAGTAGTACTTTTCATCGAGCCGCCTCTGCAAGCGACGCCGCTCTTCGTCGTACCAGCGCCTCCTTTCGGCCAGTTCGGTGGCATAACGCAGGTCTCTGTTCAGTAACACCTCGTCTACGTCTGTGTCCAGGTACAAGTATCTGGAGTTAGAAGAAGGGGTACACTTCATCCATCGTACTTAGATCCAACCCATCGATTTCCGTCAGGCGAGGCTAAGAATAAACCCATTAATTTAATAAATATAACAAAATGATAGCTTTAACTAAACTACGATTTTGTGTGACGATTGATCGATTGTACCCA
This sequence comes from Luperina testacea, assembly GCA_927399505.1. Taxonomy (NCBI): domain Eukaryota; kingdom Metazoa; phylum Arthropoda; class Insecta; order Lepidoptera; family Noctuidae; genus Luperina; species Luperina testacea. Next base: position 2,167,153 of record OV656770.1, on the reverse strand, counting down.
AAAGATTGCATCCTATTCCTATACCTGGTACTTACAGTTATATTCCTATATTGTCGGTAAACGCGGGTTAAAAGTATGTAATTAGGAAAAACAAATGATGGCAAGGAGTTCCATTCGTTAGTCAACCTTTAAATTGTCTTTACGATATTAGGTAGGCAAGGTAGGTTTGGCACACACATTCGTTTACTGCGGTCGGATTTCAAGTACAGAGGGATTTCAATTTGCAAGTACCAGATTTTTTGCCGGATATGGCTTCTATTAGTTATTACTGCATACAAAAATGACACCCGAGTTAATTCTGCACAAAATCAAGGAATTATAATTTTTTTACGAAAAATTTGTATGAAGCTAAGTATGAAAAATCTAATTATTTCTTAAACACCAAGGAAAACCGTAATAAACCGGCAGCAGGGACATTGACCCGCAATCTGCTGCCATGAATTGAGTACATGATTCTAGACCCAATAGCATAGAAATTGAATAAAAAAGGGCCTTATCACACTGGCGATTTGCAAGCGAGTCCAAAGCGAGGCGAGTGCGTAGCGAGCTCACCGCGAGCTCGCTGCGCGCCCGCGGCGTCTTAGCGGCGAGTACGCCGTGCTCGCTGCGAACTCGCGGTGAGCTCGTTGCGCAATCGCCTCGCTTTGGACTCGCTTGCAAATCGCCAGTGTGATATGGCCAAAATGGTTACAGTTTGCGTGTCGACATCCCTGCCACCCTATATACCTATCTACCTTACGGCTATATGGGTCTACCTTCTGATTAACAACAGAAGTAGGTAGTGTCCAGTTCGACCGCGCGGCCATAGCGTTTTTTTTTAAAAAAAACCATGTCAATTTTTTGTAAAAATTTGTCAAAGTTGATTCCCAAAACCATAAATTTGTCAAAGATACGGTTAAAAAGTTATAAGGGTTTGAACATGGCCGCGCCATTGAAACGCGGCGAACCGCGCGGCCACTGAGATCTTTAAAACTAAGCCTTGTAGAGACCTGAAATTTACGCAAATGCAAGATTTAATTTGTAAAAAATTTGTAAAAATATAAAAAAAATACTCAGGTTTATAGTTTAAGAGCTATAACACTAAAACCGAATGGCCGCGCCATTGAAACGGTGGAGAAAACGCTATCGCCTGTATCTCGCTGAAAAAAAATCGCAGAGGTGTGTAGTTTATTGTAATTACCCAGATTTGAATTTGTCGAAACTAGGAAAAATACAACAAAAATTCCTAGGTTTATATTTCAGGAGCTATAAGACTAAAACGATATGGCCACGCCATCGAAACGGTGAATAAAACGTTATTTCGCCTGTATCTCGCTGAAAAAGCATCGCAGAGGTCTGGAGTTTTTTGTAATACCTAGATTTTAATTTGTCAAAACTAGTAAAAATACAATAAAAATTCTTAAGGTTATATTTCAGAAGCTGTAGAACATTATCAGTATGTGGTGCGATAGGGTGACCATGTCTTATTGTTTACAGAATACTTTCTACTTATTGTTACAGAAATTATAATTCAAGGATTCTAAATAAAATTAAAATGAAACCATAAATATAAAAACAATTATGTTTATTGGTTTAAAAGTCACATAAATCACAGAATGTTACAAATTAAAAAAAAAAAAACTCAAAAATCACAGATTGTTTACTTACACTAAGATATAATCAAAAATCTTGGTTTAGTCCGCCAATAGTAAAGCAGTATACTGCTTTACTATTGGCGGACTAAACCAAAGCCGCAGCAGGTAGCCGCCAGACACTGCACGCAAAATGCAGTCTTAAGAGGGGTCACCGTGAGTGTTGCTGATGGTACTTATTTAAAAATGTGGAATCAAAATGATTTACAATCATTTCAAATGTTCTAAGTTAAGTTCTAATTACCTATATGATTTAATAAAACATTAAATAATAATAATCCAGCCTATTATTGTCCCACTGCAGGGCAAACATTATATATTATTATTACTTTTGTTAGTTATTAGATAGTTTTTAGTATTTCATATAAGTTCATATACATAAGATTGTAAATATTTCATAGTAAAATATCTTAACTATACGGTCATCCATACAAATAAAGAGAGAGCTCTAACATAATCATAAAATATTTAAATGCAACATACCTTAATCACTTCTGCTGAATTGTTTACATAATTTACCGAACTGACGTTACACCACAGTACAACACTTAATCGTAATTACACACGAACTGAACATTTTAATAATCAGTAGATCACTTTTTTATCGTGTTAACATCACAACGACACACTGATAACGAAACTCTTACGCTTACGTCGCTGTACCACAGAATAATAAGTACTAACGGCTGTACGCGTCGCACTGACCTGCGGAGGCGCGCGGGGGTGGCGCGTGTGAGATGCAATAGTGTGCATTACCAATCACATAGCTTAGGGGCGGAGTTGCGTCATTTAAACCAATCTTAGGGCTAGTTTTTCGTAAGTCCACGCGGACTGTAACTGTATTATTGACTTTTCAAGCAATAAACATAATTGTTTTTATATTTATGGTTTCATTTTAATTTTATTTAGAATCCTTGAATTATAATTTCTGTAACAATAAGTAGAAAGTATTCTGTAAACAATAAGACATGGTCACCCTATCGCACCACATACTGATAATGTTCTACAGCTTCTGAAATATAACCTTAAGAATTTTTATTGTATTTTTACTAGTTTTGACAAATTAAAATCTAGGTATTACAAAAAACTCCAGACCTCTGCGATGCTTTTTCAGCGAGATACAGGCGAAATAACGTTTTATTCACCGTTTCGATGGCGTGGCCATATCGTTTTAGTCTTATAGCTCCTGAAATATAAACCTAGGAATTTTTGTTGTATTTTTCCTAGTTTCGACAAATTCAAATCTGGGTAATTACAATAAACTACACACCTCTGCGATTTTTTTTCAGCGAGATACAGGCGATAGCGTTTTCTCCACCGTTTCAATGGCGCGGCCATTCGGTTTTAGTGTTATAGCTCTTAAACTATAAACCTGAGTATTTTTTTTATATTTTTACAAATTTTTTACAAATTAAATCTTGCATTTGCGTAAATTTCAGGTCTCTACAAGGCTTAGTTTTAAAGATCTCAGTGGCCGCGCGGTTCGCCGCGTTTCAATGGCGCGGCCATGTTCAAACCCTTATAACTTTTTAACCGTATCTTTGACAAATTTATGGTTTTGGGAATCAACTTTGACAAATTTTTACAAAAAATTGACATGGTTTTTTTTAAAAAAAAACGCTATGGCCGCGCGGTCGAACTGGACACAAGTAGGTATGAATGATTTGGCACCTGTAAGGAGAAGTCAGATAATCCGACGTGTAGGGATACACAGGATCTCGCCAATACTCCCATGAGTATGTGTAGGGGTAGTACCTGTACTGTAAACAAACATTCGTTTAGACATTTACCAGAAAGAAATGTTTATATAACGTTTAATTAATAACAGGAACTTATGAGATTCCACGTAGCTCTCAGCTAATTCCATCCTATAGGCGGCGGAATCCACTGCATCATTTATTAAATGCTTTAGGAGAGGCTGACCATATCATGCTATGAACGGTTTAATATCATGAACATCTAAACAAGATGTTCACGACTGAACATACGGGCCCTCTACAAGAATCGCCACGATGTTGAACCCTGTCTCGAGGCGCCATCAGCAGTTGTACCGAAATATCACTATCATCCTACAAATAAGGAAATTGGAAAAACTACAAATTACCTTTTTATAAAAGTCGTAGTCAATCTCGGAGTCACTCAAGGCCCTGGAGAGCGACATACCGGAGATCTTACTGGGGGTAGATTTGTCTTACTGCCCCAAGCTGTCCTCAAAAAGTAGCAGTCATCCAGATCAATACACCTGGTACGGAGTCAGGGTTATCTCCAAGATATCCGAATCTGAAACGTAATCTGATAGATTCCTTAGTTTTTTTTGTATGTTTTATCTAAACGTATTCATTCTGTTGGTTTTATCACTGTCTGTCTTTGCCTAGTTGCAGAATAATGGAGGCCTACGCTAATAACAGTATCATCGCCTCATAAGCTGGACGACAGCCTTAGGTTTGTCACTCACGATTATAATTACTCACATGGGAACTATTCAGAATAAACCAGGTGGGGTAAACACGCGTTTCGTCTCACGTATTCCTATGAGATATGTGACTCGATTGACAGTAACTGTTGTGTAATGCTATAGTTTGGTCGATGCGACGTGATGGTTGCCACGCGACTGCGACTGCTGGTCCAAGGCAAAGGTCACGGTTGCAGAATTTCGCTGAAATGATGCCGGATACAAAGAAAAAAATTGGTTGTACCTACTAGAAAATAATTCATAATTTTCCTGCCCGATAAGGGCAGTCAATTTATTTAGGGTCGACGTAACATGTCCTTTTCTTCCGAATCATCCCCATCGACTTTTTCATCCCCATTCTAGCCAGTACCACCGACTTCTACGCAACTTACCATCCATGCATCTATCATACCTTTCTCTTTCGATTCTCCAAACACATCTTTTGCTACTCAGCCATTCGCCATAACTTTTCAAAGTTATTTAGCAGATTTTACTTCCATATCCTTCATTTCAAAAACGTTATGATCTACCACTTCACTTTTAACCATACTGGCACATTCTTCTTTTTCTATCATACGACCACCCAAAACCACATGTTTTGGGTGGGGGCAGTTCTTTGTTCCTACTGGACGAGACACTGACATTTACCTCCATCAGTCTTTGTTGTGGGGCTAAGTCTACGCCTGGCAGCACTTTACAGTTTTCGACACTTTTAAGGTTGTTCCGTCTTATCAGGATAAAATCAATTTGCGTCGCGTGGCGGACACTTTTGTAAGTAATTAGATGTTCTTTATTCTTTTCAAACCATGTACTTATTTGTTATTGCCAAGTTAAAGACAGAAGCAGCTTGCGGCAGTGTCTCGCCATCATTGTTACGGTCTCCGTATCCCCAACCACAATGCACTCTCTCATACCCATCCTTCTCTCTTCCTACATTCCCATTACGCCCTACATACATACTCGTGCACATCCATCATTACACGATCGAAGTCCTCCCAAAACTTCTCTTTTACACTGCCCTCACATCCCGACTAGGGTGCATTCACATTAACTATGTATATGTATATAGGTAATACCAAATTCTTCACAATCACTTTAACAGCTATCACCCTATCACACAATCTTTTATTAACATCCACCACACATTCTATCAATTACTCACTATTCAAAACTATACCCACACCATTTCGCTTACCATCGCTTCCACAGTAATGAAATTTATATCCTTCTCCTATCTCTAGCCTGCGCACTTCCACTTCGTCTTTGGCAGACACGCTATGTTCAGACGTCGCCTTTTTAAAAAAGTTTAACTTTTTAGTAAAGCTTTTTAGTTCGTATCCCTTCCAATCATCGTACCTACATTCCAGCTCGCACACCTCAATCTAGCTCCCTCCCACACTCCGAGCTTCCGTCTTACGTCGCACCCGCCCATTCTGGTGCGACAACCCTTGTCCATTTCCCCACAGGAGCCAGGTGCTGCCCCTGCACGTCGCTACGGGCTACGTCTAAGGCGCTTCTCATTTTGACTCGTCACGTTACTAGGATTTTTCGCACAGTATTGTAATCGGCCGCCTGCCCGACATCAAACCTCCTTGGGAATGCTTTTCTTGATGGTTTACAGTTTAGCCCTGCCACCGCGCGGGCGGCCCAAGGTGCTAAAATGGTATGCACTATAGTCCGACTTTCAATTAGCTGCAGTAAAATGACACTTCTTAATAGCTCATTTCGGACCGAGTTTAGAGATATGCATGTCAAATAAGTTTCGTTTGTTACACTATTCTGTACTAGAAAAACAAGATTTGGTTGATGGCCGCGAATAGACAAAAAGACGCCAATTTCAGTCATTTAAGTAACACATAAGCTGTCATTTTACTGCAGGTAATTAAAAGTCCGACTATAGCTCTTAAGTTTCCTTAGTCGCCTCGTAAGTATTGTCCCTCCTTTCATTCCTCAACGTAACCACGTTGAGTAGCTACATAGGAATTGTGATGCCCGTCGTAGTACATAATGTTAAGTACATTATTATAGCTGATGTTGGAGGTCATTCCCATTAAAACTACATTTTACACATTACTGCAGTTTTATTGAAACTAATACATAAAGACAAGTTATAAAAATTTCCTGTCAGAGTGTACAAGCTAAGTATAATGTACAGACGCCAGGACATCAAGCTACTACAAACTGTCAAATTTCTTTAATAGATTTTCAACTTTATCGCTAAATCATAAGGTTCAAGGTTGACTGGAAAAATTTGTCAGTTTCGGGTAGCTTGATGTGCTGGCGTCTGTACCTATTCTAAATCCGAATCCAAAAATCCTTCTAATCCTCGTTGCTCTTCTAGTGATCGCAAAGAGAATATATAACCACGGTCTGCTGAGTCCCATACTACATATCCTTCTTTTTTTTTCCAGCAGGGCAGTTTTTGTTCTTCCATCAAAAAGTTTCTCAGTACTTAGCTAACGCTACATAATTTGGCGAAATGTGGGCTTACAGGCAGCCTTCACATAGGAGGTGTGGACATAAACAAAACATGACCTCAAGCATGTAATCGCCGAAAGATCAGGCAGACCTGATCTTTTGGCGATTACAGGCGTGAGGTCATGTTTTGTTTATGTTTGTCCACAGTCTGAATTTGTGTTGGGTTTTTGCCATTAAGCTGGCCTTCTAGGTGAAATGAGATACAGCTACCTACTGTAAATCTCTGCCTTACCCTTCGCAGGTTCAAAGGATACAGATGTTAAATTATGTCTAAAAGTCATAAATTCTTAAAGAAGTCTGTTTTGGGCAATGTAAGACTGTAGGAACAAATACCGACACTGATTACAAATGCAATAAATGGAAAACTTTGAGTTTAATCTATACAAATTATAAGTATCAGTCGGTGACATATAAATAATTATGCAAACAAAATAATCCTCATTTCACTTGTAGTAGATATCTTGCTAATGATTATCATCCAATAATTCTAATGTGCACACATTAGAATTATTGGATGATAATCATGTGATAGATTTATTACTATTTGACACACTTGCGTCTATTTAATCGACTCGAACGCTCTCTAGCTTTGGCAGTATTGTTTGGCTTTTTCATCAGGAATTTATGCTTTAAGTCTGAATTTTTATACTTTTGGCAATATACTCGCCCCTTAATATATGGGACTTCAAGATAACTGGCGAAATGCGCGTGTACGCACGACGAAATAGCAAGCTATACATTTCCAGCATAATCCGACTTCTCATTGTTCAAAAAGCCTAAACAATGCAAGGTCAGCTAAAACTAGAAATCTATAGCTTAATCCGTCGTCGTGTGTACTAAACTTACGTCGCCGTGTGTACTAAACATACGTCGTCATGTGTACTAAACATACGTCGTCATGTGTACTAAACGTACATCGTCGTGTGTACTAAACATACGTCGTCATGTGTACTAAACATACGTCGTCATGTGTACTAAACATCGTGTGTACTGAACACTTCTACCGAACCCGTTCGTGGAGAACAGGCGTGATGTTATTTTATGACTTAAGTGCTTTAGTGCATCTAAACTCTAAAAGAACCTATTAAAGGTTTGCAGTGCCGACAGGAAGAATGAATGAAGCTACTCCGTGATTTGAATTGAGACGTCACTTCGATGGTTTGATTTTGGCCAAGTCTGCTTCCAGGGCCTGCTAACAATAAATGATAATTATTAGTACAATGTAGGTATGCATGAACTTGACTTTAAATGTTCTTGTGAATAGTAGAGAGAAGAAGACATGGTGCGCCCATAGAGTTATTCTAGAGTGTTCTAGTGCGTAGTCAGTGGGATAAGGGAAGGGGAGGATGATGTTGATTCTAGAGAACAGTAGGGCACAGTCACATTGTATCGTCGGCAATCAGCAGTGATCACACATACTTACAATAGGGATGATAGCTCAGATTAGAAATGTTCATACAAATAATCTAATTTCAAAAAAAGCATAAGTACAGTAGTAAAAAGAGGTAATCGAAATACCTGCCAAATCGATGACAATATAATATAGAGAAGCTAAAGATTTTGGAAGGGATTATTCCCATCCTTGTCGCACGGTACGGCCAATGTATGGCGCTAGTAAGTACATAGCTAAGTACATAGTCGTGACGTCACTTCTGTGGTAGTGCCGTTTTTGTCTGGCAGTTATTTAAAAACATTTGTAACTTAGCATTTTTTTAAGTTTTTTTCTTTCACTATTTGCAAAAAAAAAATAGTTTAAAGTAAAAATTGTGATCATCCCTATTACAACAATAGAGCGATGGAGCTTGAGATCTTGTGAAATGAGCAAACTAGACTGATCATTTTGATTTTCACATATGAAAGCTCCGGAGAGCAATTATTCAGTCCAATTATTGACTATAGGTACTCGGTGGAGGACTTATGTCAGACATATTATGATACTAGTGCAGTTGACTCTGCAAAATGCAATGAATCCAACAACCAGCCTTACCAAGGGCTAAGGTTTTCATTATTTCCCTGTAAAACTGTGTTGTGGAGGCCAGATATCAGTTGCTCCATGTAAAAAAAAAAACACTGGCACTCCGGTAGTGCCGACAGAAGTGAAAACTTGAACAATTACGAGTGTATTTTGTGAATCGTCTTATAAACAAAACACGCGTGTTAAGGTGTGTTCCTTATTTTATAGGGTTTTTTGCAAATCAGGTATGATGACCGCTCGCATGGAGCTCGTCGTCAGTTATATATCCGTGGTTCAGCGCCATCTCGTCGTTGTTGGATGAACTACGTAGTTAGTACGCGAGGCCCTCGTAGTTCTTCCCGATGTGCATAGATGGCGCTGTCCTCAACAACGCGCGTCTTACGTCTTACGTCTTACGAATTTTCGATCAGGGTCACGTGACCTGACGCGAGTTTAGAAGTTTTTACCCATTCCAAAAAAAGTACACAGCGCCGCTAAAGAAGTTTTCACTTCAAAAATACTGATATATCCGGTTTGACTGGAAGCCCCCAACGTAGCTGGGAAAACGCTCGGCAGATTATGTTTATTGATGACACTACACTTGCGCTAAGTATTCAAATATTCAGATTACAAACTTTTAAGTGGTTGACCTTCATATCCAAGCTCCGCATGGCGTCTTGAAGTTCGAGCAGGCTCGGGTCGTCAGGAGAGTACACGTAAACCTCTTCATCGAACCGCCTCTGCAAGCGACGCCGCCACTCTGCGTTGTGCCGGCGCCGGGTTTCGGCCAGCTCGGCGGCGTCACGAAGCTCCCGGTTTAGTAACTCCTCGTCTACATCTGTGTCCAGAGACATGTGTCTGTAAGTGGAAGAAGGGTTAAGTTAAAGCCACCATCTATGTATACATACATACTAGCTGACCCGGCCACGCGTTGCTGTGGCTAACGTTTTTGTGCAATATATAAAATAATATTGCGAATATAAATGGAGATGTGAGCTATCCTGTCTTTCAAGTTGGATCAAACTGCACACGGTGTACAAATTTGATTAAAATCGGTTAAGTAGTTTAGGAGTCCGTCGCGGACAAACATCGTGACACGTAATTTATATATATTACGATAAATTTAAATAAAATTGAAGTGTCTGATTGTAATGTGAAAATAACAGATTCAAACAAAATGCGACGGTAATAAGTACCTACTACAAAAAACAGTTTTTAAAATGTTTGTCTTCTCTGTCTGTTTGTTCCGGCTAATCGTCGAAACGGCTGGACCGATTTTGATGAAATTTGGTATGGAGATACTTTGAATCCTGGGAAAGGACATAGGGTTTTAATCGATAATATACCACGCTGGCGAAGCCGCAGTCGGAAGCTAGTTCTTATTCATAAAGTTTGAATTTGTCCGCTCTGTGATCGGCTACCTGTGGTTTATGGAAGAATCCTACTCCAAATAAAATGGTATAATTAAAGGCTAAAGTATGATGATGAGGATGAGGTGAACCGGTGGGTGAGGATAAGGTGAAGACCAGAGACCTCACCCTCATCAATCGGTTCGGGTGATTTGAGTGCACTATTTTCATCGTAGAAGCACGCTAAAACGAGTACGTACATCCAGAAGATGCTTATTTACTTTGAAGCTTTCAGGCTAAGGCGTTACAGGGAAAACAGAAGCTGGCACCGTCTTATTATTTCATAAAATCTGAGGCGATAAGTCATACAAGTTCAACATCTAATACAACACTTACCTACTTGAAAAATAATACATATTTCTGTAGTCGACCCAGTTTATATCTGACGCAATTCTTTATAAGACTTCATACAATCAGCTTTTCTGAAAACTTATGATTTATAGAAGAAAGCTTAAACGAGTCACTGCGGTCGTATTTCATTTCAAGTTGAGAGGACTTTTTTATAAGTTTTCGGTTCGACTTAGCAATACGTAGGGTGTTCAACAAGTCTTGACGTGTCTGCAAACGCTAAGCGTACCGCGACAGTTTATGTGTCCATTATTAAGTGTCGTCAATTACAAGAGTTAACACGTTTGTTTCAGCTTCCAACAATTAAGATTTTAGTTTAAGGGAAAAATTGAAAAAATTGAGATGACGTCGTTGAACAAACGGGATTATCGTGTTATTATCTACTATAACTTTAAACGCGGTTTATCTAAACAAGAATGTTTTGACGAGATTTGTTCTGTTCTTGGTCTGGAAGTCCCTTCTGTAAGGACTGTGGAACGATGGTATTTACAATTCAAACGTGGGGATTTTGAGCTAGACGACGACCCGCGACCGGGAAGACCCGCGGAAATTCAAGTGCCGGAAAACATAACTCGTGTGGAAAAAGCCATTACAGAAAATCGTCGAATTACGTATCGTCAGTTAGAAGAACTCTTAAATATTCCTGTATCCTCTTTGCACAACATTGTGACGAAGCATTTAAATGTAAAAAAACTTTGTACATTGTGGGTACCCCATACTTTAAGTGAGGACCAAAAACAACAACGCGTACAATGGGCGCAATCTATGGTGAAAAAATTTGACAATGGCCGAACCAAGAGTGTCAGTTCAATTATCACGGGTGACGAAACCTGGATTTATTATTACGACGTGCCAACTAAATCACAAAGCAAAATATGGGTCTTCGAAGACGAAGAGCAACCAACACAAGTGCGGAAATCGAAATCGGTGAAAAAAATAATGATGACCGTTTTTTTTAGCAAACAAGGATTAGTAAAATCAGTGAGGCTTAGCGGACAGAAGACCGTCACAAGTGAATGGTATACTGAGATTTGTCTGCCCCATTTGTTTGAAGAACTGAGAAATCGACGACCGAATTCGGGACTCGGCTCGTGGTTCCTACATCACGACAATGCACCAGCCCATAGAGCTAGCGCTACTTCGGAATTTCTGAGAGTATCTGGTATCAAAGTACTGGAACACCCTGTCTACAGTCCTGATCTTGCACCCTGTGATTTCGGGTTATTTCCGTTTGTGAAAAAACGGATGAAGGGGCGCAAGTTTTCTACGGACGAGCAGTTGGTTGGTGCGTTTGAGGAAGAATTAGAATTAATTAATAAAGAAAAGTGGGAGGGTTGGATAAATGAGTGGTTTGTGCGTATGAATAAATGTATTAATTGTAATGGGTCTTATTTTGAAAAAATATAAATTTATATAATCACACGACAAAATTTATTGAACACCCTACGTATATCAAAGCTATTTCATTTTCAGAGCGACTTTTCTATTTTATTTTTGGCTTTCTCTTTAACATGACTGATATTAGGTCACGAACATGGAATTAACTGTACTACTTCGATTGGTTAGAACCTTGAAATCTACATTTTGATACGATCACAGAATCAATATTTGTACCTACTAACTTACCGCCAACCTATTATAAAATACAATAGAAACTTTTATTTCATTCAGGAGTCCATGGGATTAGTAACAAGTGTTGGGGAGGGGTTTGGGTAGGTGGTGTGGTTAGGTGGGTTGTTGGTGGTGGTGTGGTTAGATGGGTTGTTGGTGTTGGTGTGGTTAGGAGGGTTGTTGGTGTTGGTGTGGTTGGGTGGGTTGTTGGTGTTGGTGTGGTTAGGAGGGTTGTTGGTGTTGGTGTGGTTAGGTGGGTTGTTGGAGTTGGTGTGGTTGGGTGGGTTGTTGGTGTTGGTGTGGTTAGGAGGGTTGTTGGTGTTGGTGTGGTTAGGTGGGTTGTTGGTGTTGGTGTGGTTAGGAGGGTTGTTGGTGTTGGTGTGGTTAGGAGGGTTGTTGGTGTTGGTGTGGTTAGGTGGGTTGTTGGTGTTGGTGTGGTTAGGAGGGTTGTTGGTGTTGGTGTGGTTAGGTGGGTTATTGGTGTTGGTGTTATTAGATTAGGTACCTATCCACTCCATGGCAATGTGGGTCTACCTCCTGCTAAGTAAAAGAAGAATTGGCACCTGTTAAGAGAAGCCACATAATCCGACGGAAAGGCGTGTATAGCATCTCGCAAGTGCTCCCATGTGTCTGTGTAGTTGCAGTTCCTGTACTGCAAACAAATCACTCGTTTATGAAAAAGCAATATAAATGTAACAAAGAAGTAAACAGGCATAATATTATGAGGAATTTCAACTTCGTGCGTTTGGGTCTTAGATTCGGGTAATGCATCGACATCGTCGGCACGATTATTGATGGCCGAAGGTAAATAAACAATGTACAGTCAACAAAAGAGATAAGTATGCAGGATCGTCGGATATAGTTGATATTTAGTAAGATACCGATGGATATTCTCGAATAAATTTATTTTTTTTTAATAGAAAACAAACAGATCATTTATCAAATTAAATTTCAGTCGGCAACATCCATCGGTTTCTTACTAAACTTCAACTACGGTATATCCGACGATCCTGCATACTTATCTCTTTTGTTGACTGTACATAGATATTGTATCCTTGTAACAGCCTTCAGGGGCTGTATTATAAACTTTTATTGCTGATCATGATTCCGTTGTGAAAAAGGGATTGTCATGTATCTTTCTTTCGCAAAACTGCATACCTACATGCAAAACTAAAGACACGGCTCCTGGGAACCAAACATGGCGACAGACAAATAATGATGGCCATTGCAAGGTTGTTCCTGCCATAATCTCTACTTAAGCATTGTGCGAATTAAACTCTACCCTTTTAAATTGATTTCACTCTACCAATTACCACAATATCTACAAATTACCCGTTTATAAAACTCGTAGTCAATCTCAGAATCCGTCATAGCCCTGGACAGCGGTATACTGGAGTTCGTACTGAGCGTTGATTTGTCGTACTGCCCCAAACTGTCAGTCAAAAAGCTGTCACTCCTCAAAGAGCAACTGTCATCTAGATCGGTACACTCGTACGGCTTCAGGGTTATCTCCGGGATTTCCAAATCTGTGACGTAATCCGATCTGTTCTTTGGCAAGGAGTTGAGGTATGATTTGAACATGTGCATTCTATTGGTTATATCACTCTCTATCTTTGCCCAGTTCTGCGATAACGGAGGCCTTCGGCAATACGAGTATCTTGAGTATCCTCTCTTCATTAGCTGGAAGGATCGTCCCTCACGAATAATTACTCACAAGAGATCGAGCTATTCTGAATAAACTTGATTAAGCTAAAACGCGTGTCGTCTCACGTATATCTGTGATGTGACCCGGTTGCCAGTAACTGTTGTGTAATGAAGTTTGGTCGATGCGACGTGATGGTTGCCAAGCGGCAGACACGAGTACAAGGCATAGCTCACGTTTACAGAATTTCACCGAAATGTAGTCGGATACGAAGAAAGAATTTAAGTTGTACAACTAACATCCCGTCTTTTTCTTTAGAAATGCTTTCCTAGGGTCTTTTCCTAGCGCTTTTCATTCCTATAAATATGCAGGTTCCTAGTAGCTATTCATACTTTATTAGTCCCGTTTTTTAAAGAGGATTCAGCCTCAAGTAGCCCTGACCCTGACCCTGTACTGCACCTAGGTAAAGGTATTGATTGTTAAATACTGTGTGTACTGTGTGTGTGTCTGCTTAGCGTCGTGGCCCGTGGGTCCTGGGTGTGATTCTCAAGTTGGGCAAAACTTTTATTGGGTTTCCGCATTAACTCAGTAACTGCCTCGAGTTTGGAAGTTGGCTGTGTGATGTCGCCGTGGCTCGTAAAGCACGTCATGCTGTTGATCCTACTCCTGATGTCCTGATCTCTTTCCGGTCGGGCCAGACTGCCATCCCATCGTACGTACTATAGGTGAAGACTGCAATGAGAGCACCAGTGTATGCGCACACACTTGTGTCTCCTGCATAGATGTCTAGTCTCCGTTGAGATTGGCCGCCATGGCAGAAATTCGGTATAGGCGACTATTTGGTGTACCCATAACCAATAAATAATAAACTGTTAAAATGTAGCAGTAGGTAGAGTCGCAGAATGCTGTTTACTTTATAAACTAAGATAAATACGATATTGATCTCATACGGACAGTTTAATTGCTAGCAATCATCTATCGATAATTGTTTGATATTGATACACAGAAGGTACCTATTAGTAAGTAGTCGTTTACCGTAAGACTATAGTGTGTCGCGTTGCATGATCCATTGTCTTCGCGTTCAGAACTGTTAGGTAATATGATAGCCAACTGACCGCATGTACCTACCTACCTACCTAACAATGTTATAGTTGTTTGAGTCGATTGAGGATATTTGTGGTATTGATGAGTTAATGACATGTTCTGTAAAAATCAAAATCAAAATATTTTATTTCACATAAACCTACATGGGCACTTATGAAACGTCAGAAGCTAGGTGCACGGTTCCAATTGGTCGTTTCCTATGGAGAAGAACCGGCAAGAAACTCCACGGTTACTCTTTTTAAAAATAATTGGCTTTTACAATGTTTTCAAATTACAGTAGGTATGGGAGGACAGCGTAGGCCTGTCAACAAGTATCAGGTACTCAAAGCACACTTTTGAAATGTCAATGGGTCGGTCAGTCAGAAAGATGAAGTCCATTCCAAAGCGTAGGTATCTATGGAGAAGAACGGGCAAGAAACTCCATGGACACTCTTTTTAAATTTTATTTTACAAAAATATTAGTTACATCATTAATTTTGATTTTAAAACTATATAATTTGAGAACGATGTAAAAAATTAAGAAAGACGTACGCGTTAAAAACGTCCAGAGTACAACAAATAGTACTTAACAATCCAACAATAAAATAAGTAATTAAAAATTAGCCGAGGCAGCTAAGTGATGACCAGCCCCAACTGACGGCGCCCATTCACGCGACATGACACATAAATCAGCACCATTTAGCTCAACCATTTTGAAGGGAGCTAAATGATCCAACACACACGCCACCGTCAGCGAGATATTTGAGTGAGCATGACATACTATCAGCTACCAGGGCACATTCAAGTCAATGAAAGACATATTATTACCCGGTAAATACCTGAAGACATATTGCGGCCGTCGTCGTTACCCCAAAAGAAATCATCAAATTTTCTTTTTCGTGTTGGCATGTTTAGACATATCGACATGGGTATCGATATGTCTAAACATGCCAACATGAAATTGACACTTGCATAATTCTGAGGACAAAAGGACTCACTCACTCAGGACTTTTACTGTAGTGCCAGTTGACCGATAGAAATGTCTTGGAAAACAATAACAGATGCTCAACCGCGCTGTTAAAATGGCGACACAGCCACAGCAAGCAAATATAGTACCTATCAATGTAAGGCCATGTAAGATACATCGGTTTGAGGACAAAAGGACTTGCTTTTATTGTTGTGTTTGTTGAGTGATATGACTCCGAACAATGATAGATATCTAACCTTACCCGAAGATGTGCCGTTGTTGACTCAGCTAATACCTACGCAGTTGAACTGATATGTGATGTATTTTTGCCTGGGATCACCCTCAATATGCCTAGAC
This sequence comes from Luperina testacea, assembly GCA_927399505.1. Taxonomy (NCBI): domain Eukaryota; kingdom Metazoa; phylum Arthropoda; class Insecta; order Lepidoptera; family Noctuidae; genus Luperina; species Luperina testacea. The sequence goes on along the minus strand of OV656770.1, from coordinate 2,151,221 downwards.
TCTCTACTATGTGGGGTCGGCTTCCAGTATAACCGGATGCACCTGAATACAAACTAAAATACTTAACTATTGATTTTACATGGACCTCCACAACCCAGTTACTGGGTAAGATAAGATACCGATGCCCCTTGGTAAGACTGGTTGTCAGACTTTTATGCTTCTGACTACCGTAACAACTGTCAAAAATTTACGAATGACAACCGATACCAAAGTGCATTCCGAGGGTCACCGATTCACGAACCATATCTTCGATCGACCCGTGTAGCTGTTATCATTTAGCCACGAGACCCTCCCGGAAATAAATAAATAATACAACTACTAAATAAATATTACTACTACCAAATAAATATTACTACTACTAATAAAAACTATCAAATAATAAATACTACGCCAAAGCGTTTATCGGTCTTCGTCTTACTGTGAAAATTCTCAATGTTGAAAGCCTATGCGTCTAAATACATTACGTTATATGACTAATTTTATTAAAATTATGACTATAGAGTTATCACTACACACGTAACAATCATAACCTCATCACATTGGGAATTAAACAATACATGTTTCATTGAGAATTTCAAATAGTGGTGTTAATAAACATTTTAGTAGGCACCTGTCTTAACCAAAAATCCAAAATTGATATTTCGAATAATTAAACATGCAAAAAATTAAAAGTACAATCTTATCATGAAATTAATTGCGCCTGCAATACATTTCTCGTGAATCTTTGCATGGTTAATAAAACTATTCCCGGTGAGGTAATTGCGTAACACACTATCAATAGCAGTGGCTTTTAGTTCGACAGTTCAACAACATTCATTGCGTCATTTACGTTGTTGAGCAGACAAATTTTTCGAACATATGAAGCAATGGATTAGCAACATTCTTCAAAATAACTCAGATTGAGATTGACAGTGTGTTACGCAGTTAGGTGCTGTTTACCCGCCCCGTTTAAAAGTCAACCTTACAACAACATCCTGTACATCATTTTAGTAACGTTATTGAATGTAATTGAATGAACATAATTGAACGATATGGATTACATGTACTTACATCCGAACCTTTTCGGAAACAATGTTCGTCTTGCGATGATGATCGATAGACGTAAGTGAATGAAATACCTATCCGCGCCACATATTGATGTCGCATCTATCAAATCTATTCAGTACTTAGTTTTATTCAACTTGGCCTTACACTTGAAGAATATTATCAATCGTCAATTGTTTTATTCTCCAGTTCGCTTTGCTTATTTGGATTCACACTTGATCAGAGATACAGGGTACAGCGTCTCGGAAGTGTTTACGTTAGTTGAATGGCACGCTGCCCATCTCTCAGTGAGAGCTGCGTGACGCGCCCTGCTCGCATGATCGCCCTTGCACTTGAATGTCGTCCCCAACTCCCCACAGCAGCGCATGCAAGGCACAGACAAAAACGCATAGATATCGCCGTCTCACCCGACACCTCCACAATCAGCTGTGGACATCGCACATTGCGAGCGCGCGCGGCACGTTTCGATTCCGCACCGTTCCGTTTCTCAGTCATGCTTCGATAGCGCACACAGATGGATGTTTCAAACGGGTCGCCCTCGCTGCGACTACGCGGTGGCGTGAATAGTAGTAGTGATAGCAAAAAACATGAGTTGAATCTGTGCCCGAGTGTTATGTCGCCGGAGACCCAGCGGCTGCTGCCGCCGACGACGGAAACTATCATGACGAAGCCGTTCCCTATCCGAGGTAACTATAACAGCTACTTTAGAATAATAGTTCTGACGGACTAAAAATACGCCGGACGCGCAAAGTGACAGCTGCACGCTCGCTATCCGCCCGATTCTTCTCCCCGACGCTCAACAGCTCAACTGGCGACAATTTGCAATGTGCTCACATCGGAACTGGACTATCATATTTTATTTCCTCTCACGACACTATAATTTGTGTCGATTATAAACAGCTTAGCGGTCGTAACACGCGCGCGAGATATGATAGCCGGGACGGTTTTGCGCATGATTCCAATAATTATGATGAAAATTCCTATTTCGTCACAGAGCTATCGTAAAATTCGATAATCGGATTACGTTCACTCGTTCAGTTTCATTCGATTTTTTTGTTGTATGGTTCCTTGGGCTATCAAAACGTAGTGGAAAATATTGAACAGGTCAACCACTAATTTATTCTTAAAACAACAGCCTGTGTCTGTGTGAACTTATTTACATTTTCAGGGACAAACTAGGTTTGTTTGTCTGTGAAATAGTCTGATTTTAATAATATGTACATATATGGAAAATAAAATAAGTCAGTAGGTACGTAAGATTGATTATTTATTTGGAAATATGTATAATAATAAGTAAGTAAATAACAACTAACACCTAAATAAAAGTTAATAAAATAAGCAGATTCCTTATCTATCTAATAATATTATTTTGATCAAAAGTCTTATTAACGAACTCTTAATTATTTTCAGAATTCATTCTTTTGTCTTCGTTTCTGAAAAATAAGAGTTTTTCAATTAAAAATATAAATTGACTCTATTATAGTATGGCATCGCAATGCCACAGTATATTATACTGTGGCAATGCATTGTTTAGTATAAGACACATAAATAGTGTTTATGATTCAATTACGTTGAGGATTATAGTAAGTACTAATATCCTATAACAAAATATTAATAAATAAATGACTATCTCTTTAATAAACGAAGTATTTTTAAAGTCCATCAACTTAATTAAAATAAAAGACACATAGTATAATATTTTGACAAACTGTATAAATAATAGTACATTACGATATTAGTGCGTAAAGATGGTTATAACATGCGAGGCGGAATTTCAGCCCGAGCCGAAGGCGAGGGCGTAATTGAGCCGAGCATGTTATAACCATACGCACGTATATCGTACGACGTTTTTTAACACATTTGCGAGGAAACAGAAAAAAAACATTTTATATTTTGTTCATTTTTAATTATTGAAACAGTGAAATTACAATTGTTAAAATGATACGTAGTTGTAGTTGGTTTTTTAATTATGTTTTTATTATTATTATTACTATTCATAATGTCATTGTTTTCTGTTAGGGTAAATGTTGGAGACGACGAAACTTCTTGAAAGGCGGCAGAAGAGTATTGTAATTCGTCATTAGTTTGTAAATAAAAAAGTATCATCAGTAGAAGAGGGGCGCGGCTCAGGGCAAAACTTCTTCGTTTGTGGCTCCAAATTTATGTCTGAGTTATTTTGGCACTTATATTTGCTTTGTTTTGGATGGAATCTTTAAATTACCGACTAAACTGTTTTTTTTTAATTTTAAATAAACTCAATATGTGAATGCACACTGTTGCTTTCCCGCCATTTTAACAGCGCGCTAGCGCTGCCTACTGACTGGCGCGCCGCGCGGCGATTAGTTCGAAATTTGAATAGCAACAGCGCGCTGCTCACTAGCTGGAGTCGTGCGGCGGCGATCAGTTCCAAATTTGAAATGGCAAATAATGCTGTTATGGAATTTGTATGGACTATAACTTAACTATTTGCTTTGATAACACACGCGTTTTTTATGACCCTCTTTACATATTTAAAACCGGTGGAATTACATCAGCTTTACGAGCAAGGGTGTTAAAAATAAATATTTATAACTGATTCAATAATTTATATATATTTTTTCCTTAAATTACAATAGTAATGTTATTTATTTTTGTTTGTTAATTTATTAAAATAGTAATGTTAATTTCTTACATAATAATAGGACACAATGTTAATAATGTGAATAATTTGTATTGTATGCCCAAAAGGCGGGACATAGCTGATCAACATCACTAATTCTTAACACCTGTATCTATTTCTGTACCTATGATCCACAATAAACATGATTGATTGATTTATTGAATAATATCCGAATTTCAATATATTATTCTTATCCATCGAGATATAAGTACTAACGTAGTACTTATATCTCGATGTTCTTATCTTATATTTCATATCAAAATCTGCCTAACCTGAGAACATTCTGGAGATGCACCTACTTGTTATGAAGTGGGTTATTATAATAAAATTGGACCTATAATAATATTTCAAGGGCATTAAATGTTCTTAATTATGTTAAGTGGGTACAAGCTTTATAAAGCAAATATAAATAAAAATAATTGGAATATCCGCCTGTTTACTTGACCCTATGCAGAACCGCGACCTTGCGTTTCGTTGACCCATAACACAATCTAGACAGTTTGTCATGTGACTGTAACCGATCGCTCATTGGATAATAATAATGTAGGTACATACTTATATTAAAGATATAGACCGGTTTTACACATAAATAAATACAACGAAGTCACACAGCAGGTAAAGACATAAGCGTATAAAGTGCAATGCAAGAATTTTGTTTATACAACTTTAATTGGTATATTTGTGCGAATATAAACCTTTAATACCCCAGTAGAAGTAAAACTAAAGATTTATACTTACCTAGCCCGCAGGTTTCACCCGCATAAGTATCGACCCCGTGAAAATATCTGCATAAAAGTATTCTATGTCCTAATGTAATTAGCAATTGTCAGTTGTTTACTATTTCGTTACCATTTACGTGTATTAGTCAGGTACCCCTACTGTAAGCTTTCTTAAAATTGTAAAATAAATAAAATAATCCACGTCATGGTCTACCCGTGTGTCAAGTTTCATCCAAATCCGTTCAGCCGTTTTACCATGAAAGCGTAACAAACAAACATCCAATAAATCTAATCTTCTTTTTATAATATTAGTTTACATTTTTCTGATATAATTTTCTCAGATCAAAATTAATTTCTCACTCTGTTTTCAGTTCGATTTCCATTCTACCACAATTTCTTTATAATCTCACGTAGTTGCCCCACTGCACTGTGAGTAATCGCCATTCGGCACATTGATGACAAAAAGGTATGAATCACAGGTATGATTAGCGATAATTTACATCGTTGTCAAGATAATGGTGTATAATTGGCAAGTAATCCTACTCCCTTACAACTTCTTGATTAGTTAGATAAAGTAGTGACGGTTTTTTTATACTTCAATGAATCTTTATTCAGTAGAAGATGTACGATTGCTCATATTCACATTTAAGTAGATAGTGTAGATACGTGCAATCGCAAAGATAATAATGGCATACTTTATTAACATTGTGTCCACAGAAATAACAATTAGGTATAAAAATAATTTTTGCGCCAAATCTAAATCGGTACATCAAAAATAATTCCAGGCGATGTGGTCGCTAAGCGACAAAGCCCTTTCAATAATATTAATAAAAATAAAACAGCATAGAATGCACACAAAACAGTATTTCCGTTGGCATAATAAAAATCGTTAAACTTTCTAGTTAACCAATTTGCAGGGAGAATCGAAGGATTCAATATGTAACGGCTTTCCAAAGAAGCCGGTAGATAGGCACAGAAGCCAGCACATTATGCTACCCGAAACTGTCAAATTTTGCCAATCAACTTTATACCTTATGCATTAGCGACAAAGTTGGAAATATATTAAAGAAATTTGACAGATTGTAGTAGCTTGATGTGCTGGCGTCTGTACATATTGCATTACCACTGTCAGAGCGAATGATTTGAAGTAGCTTATCAAAATTTTAAGCATTTATTAGCATATTAAAACAATTGATGATATGATAATACTTATCAGCTGATACAGTGAAGATAGTTTTCCTTGTCAAATAGAAATTTAATTTCCTTGGAAAAATTGATTTGAAAAGACCGCAGCTGTTTCAATAATTCGAAATCCCGAGCATTCGCTTTCAATCAAATCGTGTTATAGGTTTGATCGAGTTGTATATTTGTGGATAGACAATTTCTCTATAAATGTAGCCGTTTTATTGGTTTTCTCTTGATTCAAATGATGTACTAGTAGACTAAATCTCCTCATCTCCTTCAGTAACTTATTTACTAAACGTTTTAACGAAAATATCTAACAATTATTCTTGGCGTACCCCAAGGGACTATCCTGGGACACTAAAATATTCGAAAGTAGGAAAATTACTACCTAGTCTACCAACACTTTGAAGGAATAGAAAAAATATCAAAATAATATCATTAAATACTGAATGGAGCTCTGAGGGATCCAGTTAACACACGATTCATTCAACTCGTCGACGTGGGAGTGGGAAATAACCTTTTACAAAGTAATAATGAAACCATAAAAATGTAAAAAACAGTTTTAAGTTCCTACACAAACAAAAGGGTTTCTTGTATTTTAAAAAAGGAACTTGGTGTTTCATTAATCTATTCTGGGAAACATCTACCCGGTCCACGAAACGGAAGAAACTAAAACAAAGTGACAGATTGAAAAAGATTTGTACGGCGCGATGTCAAAAATAAATAAAAAGAAATGTCACTTGTGAAATGAATGTCAAGAGTGTAATGGAGATAGAAGTACCCTATGCTACGCGTGGTGTTTTTAAGGAGGATCATCCGATCTGCTCTTGGCCATTTTCCTGTTAGATGGCGCTGAAGTCAACATTTTTAGTTTTTTTTGTTTTATGTGTAATTGGCACATTAGTAAGTCGTAGAAGTAGAAGTCGCGGTTATTGGACATTATACTTTATTGAATTTGGTCATAGAATTGCCTCAAAATCCACACAATTCAACACAAAGGTCCGAAATAAAATCTACCATTGAATACAGGTCGTTTACACACACAGAGGTAAGCGAGTATTTCCATACGTTTACAAGAATAGACTACTAGGTGGCGTGTATTTAAAAAAATGAGCCGCCTGCTACGATATGATAGAAAAAAATGAATAATGCGTTCCTGGCGAAGCATGTATGGTGTGAATATTGTGCGTAGTACTCGCAACCGGCGCGCGGCGTGCGTGTATGACCAGATTTATGAACGTAAACAAGACAAAAGGAGTATGTCAGGTATAGCAGCAGTCCTTGAATATTGTCACCACACACCATCCTTTCTTTCCAATTCAAAATTATTTATTTTTTTCTCACGAACACCTTTGTTTTAATCAATTAAGATTACCAAAATTCCAGTATGTCAGCTCTCTTATTAACAAAAGTGCTTTGGCAATTTAGAGCACGGAATTCTGTCTGTGTATCGATCCTGCGAAACAATTTTGCCGACTTTCTGAAGGTCACAGCTCCTCGGTTATATCGCTAAGCGACTTCGGTTATATCATGAAGGCCTGTTCAAGGTTTAGAAAATGACCCAATTTGTTATACCTATTGAGCTGAGAAAAATATGGTGTAAGATTATGCCATTTATTTATGTGAGGAATTGTCTTTGGCAGATAGAATTGGAAATTCTGTGATGAGATTATGTCGTTTTAAGGATTTGACCATTAAGGGGATTACAGGACCTAAACGCAAAAAACGCAAGCTTTAGAAACAATTAAAGTATATGATCGACTACAGTAAACAAAATCCGAAAAATAGTGTGTTGAAAACATAATACAACTAATTTGATACGATAGAAAAAAATCATGAAGATACCTAGCTCTAAAAACTTTCTTTTTACAATAAAAACCACACTAATATACATACAATCATTCTGATTTTTTGTCAGATTATTCTACAAGCAATATACTAAAACACTGGTGTTTTAATTTTTTAGTCCAAACAATAGATTTTTTGTAATTAAACAATTGCTTCATATTTTGCAATAAATTACCAGCGTTGTGTCATCGCGCTTCTATTTCTTTTCCATGCAGTCTGACAGAGACCGCGCTTTAGGTCATGTAAGCCCCGCGGAGTCTGGATTTGTGACTTATTAGTTATTAGATACTTATTTGTGGCTTGACAACAACTGCGGAGTGATTGCGTAACACACTGACAGTAGCAATGGCTTTCATTTTGACAGTTCAACAACATTCATTGCGTTATTTACGTTGCTGAGCAGACAATTTTTTCGAGCATATGAAGCAATGGACTCGTAATTTCCTTCAAAATTTTTCAGATTGTTTTAATCGTGTGTTACGCAATTAGGATGCTGGTGTGGATGAATAGTAACAGGGAGTGTATAGTAGGCGTAGGTACGACCTACTATACACCCCCTGTCTATCCCTTCAGAGTACCTATACAGGCGTGATAACATGTCTCATTACTTATACCTTTGATCATTTCTAAGAAAGCGGATATCTATGTTCATTGTATAGTTACGGAATTTATACGCGATAATCACAATCGACATTTGGCCGATTGCCAAGACGCCTCGTACATGTTAGCTTGCACCATAGACAAAACACTCTTATTTGTTTGTGTTTACTAAATAAAAAGTTGTGTTGTGCTATGCTGTGTTTACTTCTAAACAGTTATTTTGAATTTCGTGACCCGACTCAAAAGACCAAAAAAAAATTGCGGACTAGATACTATTCGATATCTGTGTATACTATAAAATGCTTGAAATAAAATGTCCGCAGAACATAGAAATGTTCTTTTTACTGTAAGTACCCGAATTCGTAAGAAACTTTTTTTTGTTTTTCCCGGAAACTATTTCGTGTTATTCTAAGTAATGTATTTATCAATTCATTGACTGACTAATGTAATTTTTGCGGTCAAGGCGAGTTTAAATGTTCAAGTTCATTAACAAACTAGGTACCTATTTTTGTCCGTTTCATATGAGCATTGTTCACACACAAGAGACGATTAATTATTCATACCTATTCTAAATATTGGCATCCAAATTGTAGACCATACCTACGTTGACTTGTCAAAATGAAAACTTTTGCAGTCACGAGCGAGGGTGTGGTCAAATTATTTTATTTCCATTTATGTGTGAAAACAAAAACTTTGAGGTAATCTAAGATAGGTATCTAACAGTTTTTCGGATTATGGATCGCAGTATAAATATTAAAGGCTCCTGCATACAGGCGCGACGCGCGATTTTATCGCGTGTCGCGCCTGTTTTTAGGAGCCTTAAAGTCTGTGTACCTATCCCCCATAAAGTAAGTCTAATCTAGAGATTAGACTTACTTTATGGGGGATAGGCTAGGCAGATGATGAACTGAATAATCTCATAGTTGCTGGATGTTATAAACATAATTATTAATAACGCTATGCATCTAGAGTCTACTCTAGATGCATAGCGTTATTAATAACGATGTTACTCGTTACCGGAACTGGTACATGGAACTGTTATTGAATACGGACCTCAAAAATTAAAAATATCGAATTTAGAACATCCAGCAACTATGAGATTATTCAGTTCATCATCTGCCTAGCCTTTTCCCAACTATGTTAGGGTCGGCTTCCTGTCTAACCGGATGCAGCTGAATACCATTATTTTACATGGAGCGACTGCCTATCTGACCTCCACAACCCTTACTGGGTAATACGATACCCCTTAGTGAGACTGGTTGTAAGACTTTCGGGCTTCTGACTACCCGTAACGACTGTCAAAGATCCACGAATGACAGCCGGGACCAACGGCTTAACGTGCTTTCCGAGGCACGGAGGGGTCGCGGTATGTAAAGATGGTCACCCATCCACAGACCGACCGCGGCAAGTGTAGCTTAACCTGATCGATCGACCTGTGCGGCTGTTATTATTTAGCCACGGGCCCCTCCTATGAGATTATTCAGTTAATGGTTAAAAAGTTAGAGGTCACCTAGTCTGAAACTGTTCATTTAAAATATTTTATTTTACTAACCTATTTGTTTATCCGTCTTCAATGTAATAATTAAGTAATTAATGTAACCTAAACGGAAGTAGATATGCCATGAAAGTGATAAACACTGATGAATAATTAACTTGCATTGTGTGCCAAAGAAAATAATTATAATTATGTCTATGTAGTAGATACTCGATAGACATTAGATAGGCCGTGAAGCTGGCATAGAACCAACAACTAACTATAAAACCGTCTATTGGCCTATTTTTTATGTGTTTTGCCTCTAATTTATTTTTGTTTGCGATTTTTGTGTAGTAGATAAGTTGCTTTATTATTATCTACACTAATATTGCAGTTAACTGAATCATCTGGGCAGTGCCGTAACTAGGGCGGTGCCAGCGGTGCCCAGGCACAGGGCGCAGACCCTGGAGGGGCGCAGAAATGACCAGACCAGTATCTAGTTTTGTTTCATGCATGGTAGTTAGTAGGTACTTACATTTTGTTTTATTGCTAATATGGTGTAGACGCGCCCTCTGTACTATCTATATCTATATGGCATTTTTCAAGCGATCTTGAAACAACAACACTTGTAAAGGTGGTTTTATATTTGTCTGATGTGTCGTGACGTGACGCGTCAGAACGGTATCGGTTTCATACATTTAGTACTAGCTGGTGCCCGCGACTTCGTCTGCGCAGGATTAGTATTTCGAACAATATGTTTATAAATTGTAGCCTATGTGTTATTCTGATGTATAAGCTATATTATTGTAAAGTTTCATTAAAATCCATTCAGTAGTTTTTGCGTGAAAGAGTAACAAACATCCATCCATCCATCCATACAAACTTTCGCGTTTATAATATTAGTAGGATGGTAACGTTCACACTAGTGCGTAACGTGTTGTGTTGTGATTAGGGTTGCCAGACGTCCTTTATTGTAAAGGACGTCCTCTTTTTCAGACCTAAAAATTCATCTTGTCCCCTAGTTCGAAATCTTCAATAGAGGACAATACTTTGTCCTTTATTTTATAAAAGAGAACGCACGCGTAGGGCAATTACGTTGAGTTGTATAGTAATAAATATATTCGTTTGTACGCAACAAAATACATCTTTTCTTGTTTATTTACTGCAGTAATGTCGTGTCAGTGTTGTACGGAAGAGAACTACTTATCATACCTCACTAAACATACGCGATGTCTTCAGATAATAACAGCGGCGGTGAAGCAAGCGCAAAGAAAATCAAACGTCTTTGTAAATACAGGGAGCAATGCTGCCGTACTTACAATAAGTGCAATAACTCGGATTTTGGGCTTTAATAAGTTACATACATACCTAACCGTAATCAGCAAATTTTGCGGAAATATAACTTCAACATGCAATGCAAACAATTTTATCATTTCATTATAGAAAACGAAGAATCTCTTAGAGCAGCCAAAAGTAATACCAAGTACAAAAAGACTAATTAGTCATTAGACGTTAATTAGTCTTTCTGTCTTCGTAAGTATTCAATATTGAAATGATAAAATTGTTTGCATTGCATTGGCTTCTTTACGAGACAAACAACGTTAAGTTACATTTCTTCCTGTTAATATTAACATAGTTTTTTTTAAATTAATAAATATCGCTACTGATACAGCATTTTATTAAAAATAAATGGTGTCCTTTTTTTTCATCCTATGTCCTTTATTTAATCTTACCAAATCCTCTAAAACACAAGATCGGAGCTGGCAACCCTAGTTGTGATGGCTTATGTATGGAACCGATACAGTTCTGACGCGTCACGTCACGACACATCAGACAAATATAAATCCACCTTGTCTTGCTCGCAATATTACATACACAAACAAAAGTACCTATACCGTAACTATGAGACAATTTCTGTCTATATTCATTTGGAGGGCGCCACTTCTAACTTAGAAGTTCTAAGCAAATCTGTCAATCTAGCTGAGGACCTGAGGAGATGTACATATAGTTCACGTTACGCTGTCATTGCTGTCAGCCACATTCATTGGTCCTCCCTTTATCTTTAATTTTATTCATTAACTACGTGCGGCGTTACTGACGCACTAGCGTGCGAGAGATAGATAGAAAATTCATCGTTCGACAAGAGTGAAAAGGATGACTTACAAAACTAAACGATTCACAAACGTTCCATTCTGCCGCGCCGTCCCACCCAATGTTCGGGGATTCCCCGATACATCGAGAATCACGCATTCAGATAGCCGGCCGGGGGCACTCGGATTGATTGTCTAATTGTCTTGCTTCTCAACCATGGTCATTATTTGTATAAAATTTCATTAGTTTAAAGTAAAATTGTGTGTGAGAGTGAATAAGTTTATTGTTGATTTGTTGTTCGTTGATAAACTCGTTTGGGTAAGTTAGAAAATTGTATTTAAAAGTTTTACAAAGAAAGTTGTATATAAGTATATTTTTTCGGTTAACATTTTTACGTTAATAGTGAAATTAACTGAAAATATTTTAAGGTCGGTGGGAGTAAGTAGGAGCGGCCTGTGCCCAGCAGTAGGACATTTAATACGCTGATAATATCAATAAATATTTATGACTTGTAAATGTTATTACTTTATATTATTATTAAGTGTTATTTCTTTCCTAAGTAGGTATTTTTAGGTGGCATTTTTATGTTGACCATTTTTATGCTCGAGTTCGGTTCGACACACAAGTATACATATAGACAGGTACTTGTGTTGAGTTCCGAACTACTCGTATATACTAGACTAGGCCTGATTAGCGATTCTTCTTTCAGAAATATTACCTGCCGGCTACCGTAAGCTAAGCACGCATGCTATAACAAACAACATGTCTCAAAAACGTCCATCCGGTTCTGAATTTCGTAAGAGAAAACGCGTGAGAGAGATGGAAGCAAAAAAAATGGGAAATACGTTACGAAAGTGGACAGTCACACAACCAGAAAACAGTCAGGAAGATGTGTCCGCTCGACGATGGGCCAAGAAAGATTGTCTGGCCTAGCGATTTTGTCGATTGAACGCGACATAGCACGGCTCCTGTCGTATGACAATGTAATCAAGGACTTCGCAATGAGAAAAGCGCGGAAAGTAAATCTTTGAGTAGGTAGCTGTCCTTTTCTTGTGATTACGGTTTACCTTAGCCTTGGGTCTTTACTATCGAGTACTTTGTGTCATTTCTGTATTTGAGCAAATATTTTTGAATAAACAATTTTTATCTTAAAGAAATCTACTAAGTACCTATACCTTCGTAAACAAAAAATAGATAGATTTATTTTTATGCACATTTGTCCACTTTATTGTCAGAGTCTGGTTAGAGCATTTTTCAAGGGCGCAGTTTTGAAAGCTCGCACCGGGCGCATAAAAGGCTAGTTACGGCACTGCATCTGGGTCGTATAGACGATTGATAGTTGTTGTTGTAGTTGTTGTTGTAGTTGTCTTCTTTTCTTTCTTTCTTTCTTTCTAAAATGAAATAAACTCTTAAGAAATATTTTTTTCTTTCAGAAATGTCTAAATAAATGTCTATGACAGTCGTGCTGCAGATGTGCTTACAATATTCTACGTTTCATTGGCTATCTAACAAGGTATAGCAAGCTAGGGTATTATCAGATTTCTTAGATAAAAACTTTGGTGAAAGGCTCCCAGGTAAAAATAACAATAGCATTACCGTGATTTCGTTGAGTTACTTGTTGCGCCTATTGTCCTTCATGGGATTATGGTGCGTGCGAGCGGGATATCATACGATGTAAGCAGGTGTGAGCGAAACAAAAAAGTCCTAGAGACGGAGTTTACCGACGACTTACTCGTAGAAAGACTGGCTCTGTATCGAGGCGACGAACAGACCTGGGTAGACCGCGTGTCAATGATGATGATGAAGAGCAAGACAATGAAATAGTTTAACGGTTTAGATTGGATCCAACTACTTCAACTAATATTGTTGCCCAAGAACTTGGACTCTCACAGTGGAAAGTGTAGTTTACGGTGCATACTGCAGGTCTCTACCCCTATCATTACACGCCGGTACAAGTTATCGAAGAAGGAGATCCTGTGAGGAGGTTGGATTTCTGCAGATTCATGCTCAATGCAGATTTAGAAGACCCATCATTTCTGAGAAATATCTTGTGGACGGATGAGTCGAAATTTGATGACCAATTACCAAAATGCTCATTATTGGGCCTCGAAAGAACAAGGAAATCCCAATAAAAAGCGGCAAAAGGGATCACAAAGACGATTCAGTTTGAATGTATGGATGGGAATCATATCGAACCATTTGATTGGGCCTTACTTTCTTCATGACAATTTAAATGGAGAATATTATGAAAACTTTTTAAAAGAAGATTTACCCGACTTACTAGGCGACTTACCACTAAAGGATCATGACCGTTGATGTATGGAAATCCGTCTTAAGTTGAAACACAATAAATCTTTATTTATTATAGACTACGGTTTATATACTATTCAAGAAAAGTGTTTATTTTCACACAAGTATCCGAGTTTTAAAGTAATTAAACAAATTCGGAGATAACCTAAAAACGTCCTGGCGTAATAAAACACAATTAAATATGAAAACGTCCTATCGTTAGTTACATGAAACACGCTAAGTTGTTTAAAACTAACACACCAACGAATTTCCGTAAGTATTACTATTTAAGTGGAGAGATTAATCGCGGTGACTATTCTCAATCGACACATACTTAAACAATAATAAACAGTAATGGCGGCTTCCGCAGGCGCCGGCGCTTAGGGATGGCGATCGATTTTTTAATCGATTTTAGAAACTTGAAAACGAGTTCCAATGTTTTTCCTGCGGATTGCAACTTTTAGTTTTGATACGCAGTTTCTTTGTTCTGTTTTTTGTAACCAACAATATTATTTAATCTATTTTGTATTCGATTATTCATTACATTTGACTAATTATGCTGGTAAAGCTGTCGATGTAGAATAATAGCGGGAACAGATCTATCAGAATTCAATTTATTGCTGAATCGATTCTTTCCTGCGATTCGGATAGATTTAAAAATCGATCTTGTTTAGGAATAATCATCATCCCTACCGGTACGTCTGTCATCTGCCTTGACAGTTGCATCTGCGTGAGACGAAACACAAAAATAAATATTTTCACAACGGAATTATGAAATACATATACAGTACCTACGTTATAATAATGATATTACTAATTATTTAGCTATTTATGAGTTTAATATCATTTTTGTGATGTTTTTATGTAAAGGCTCATACTTACGTAACTCGTACAAACGAAGAGAACGAAACGTCCATCATTCATCACTATACGGAAATGTACCTAGCAATCGTTAATTTACTGTTTATCTTAAAATCATAATTCCGGATACGAAAACAAAATTCTTGAAGTGAAAAGCTTGTAAAAAATAAGCAAATAATTTGTATATTAATTTGGTTTTCATACGTGCAACTTTTCTAGACTGGTTTTGAACAATCTCCTTTCATTCTGGACATGTGGTTTCAGCATGACAGTTTTCCTGCACATTACAGGAGAAAGAGAATGGCTAGACACTAATTATAAATTATCCTAATAAGTGGAAAAAGTGAATAAAAGACACAGAATGAGAGTATGTGTAAAAAAAAAAAGCTAAAAAGAAGCAAAAGCGTTATCGTAAATAATTTTAAAGGACCTACTTTTACAAATAAGCAACGCATAATCATAATGCTGTTTTTACTCAAGGGTAGTAAAATCATTCCATGTAATATGAATTCACTTGATACAAATCGCCTGGAGCCAAGACGCCATTATAACATAGGTATTTATAAGATCCATTAAATACCAACGTATTTTTCACACATTATTGTGCCTAATCTATTAATTTATGCACGTAACATAGTAAACAACATTAACTTTGCCCCTTATTCATTGTTTGGTTTTATTTAAGTACCTAGGTACCTGTTTCTTGTAGTCGTCCAAAACATTACATAATTATCATAATTATATGTAATTTTGTAGGTAAATAAAGGTAATTATTACCTTCCATTTTTTTAAGCTATTTTATGCGCCACTGCTGGGTTAAGACCTCCCCTTTTTCTTTCCAAACTTAATAAATTATTTACAAAAAACGTATTCACGTCTTGCCATAAGTTGACATTTAAAATCTCTTCACAGTCGGTGTGTTCTCCAAAATCAACAAAATACCTATACTTTTCACCAGCGATCGATCACCACGCGTCCTTGACCCAGAAAGTAATTCGGTCCAAATTCTCCTGCGAACATAAAGACCCGACTGTTACATAGAGTGCGAAAAACCTGTATTTATAAACTATGTAGGTATTTAATGTACCCGGGCAGCTGCGTTGGCTGATAATGTGAAAAATCACGAGCGGACCGCGTGGCGCGCGCGACCGAGATTTAACCACACAACAAATTGTGTGATGTAAACCGTTGCCATAACAAAACAGACGACGACGCGTACGTAATGTCGTGTTTATTGTCTGAACATGCTCATTGTTTTTTTTTAAGACTGCGTGACGTTATGCCTTGTTGAAATAGTTTTCGAATACGAATGAGAATCCTGTTTTCGATATTTGAAAATGTTCGTCTTTATCAACGATCTTCTTAATTTAATAGAAAACATAATTATCAAAATTGGTGTTTCGGATAAAGGCTCCTGCAAACAGGCGCGACGCGCGACGCGAATCGCGCGCGTCGCAAAGGCACCGTTCGTTGCGCGACTTGCGGTGCCTTTGTGTAGCGCGCGATTTTATCGCGTGTCGTCGCGCCTCGTTGCTTTCAAAGAATTATTGTTAAGGAAATGGTTCCGTACTGACAGTTCAACAACATTCATTACGTTATTACGTTGTGATTAAAGTCTTTTTTTAATGAGTTTTCATTTATTTACTTGGGTTTTTTTTTTACTAGCCTACTTTGTCCCAATCCTGGGCAAAGGCCTCCCTCCACTCCTTCCATCTTTCGCGAGCCCGCGCGTCCTCCTTCCATTTTTGACGGAACCTATCCAGCTCGTCCCGCCATCTCCTACGTGGTCTGCCGCACCGCCCGCACCCCGCCTCACTGTTGCATGCGGCAGACATGTTGGGCAGCCTTTTGAGCCACGTTTGCTGTCTTTGTTTTTTTTTTATTTTACATAATTTAGAAAGCTATCAGTCTTAAAATTATAATAGCACATCAAGCTACCGAACTGTCAAATTTTCCCAATCAAATTTGAACCTTATGCTGTAGCGATAAAGTTGAAAATCTATTAAAGAAATTTGACAGATTGTATTAGCTTGATGTGCTGGCGTCTGTTATACAAGTATCTACAAAGGAAGGGAAATAATCAAAGGGCATCAATTTATGTGGAGTCGGCGCAACATGTCTTTTCTTTTCTATAATAAATAAGGAATATCCTTCAAAATGATTCAGATTATGATTGATTGTGTGTTACTACGAAATTAGGGTGCTGCCGGTCGATTCTGTAAAAATCTCACCGTGAAAACTTAGGTGAAGTGAGTTTGTTTTTGCTAGAAATTGACACTATTAACAGCTCACTCCACGCTCACTTCACCTAAGTTTTCACGGTGAGATTTTTACAGAATAGCACCGCTGTTCCATTTACGAATATCATAAAAATCATACTTAGAACTCAACGAATATTTACCTAAGTTGTAACTTATCATAATGGTATTTAATTTGCTATTTGTTACGTAAATAATCTTATTGATCTATGAAACCAGTTAAATTACACTGTCTATTGAACTGTGTCTAGTATCTAGTAGTAGGAGGAGGACCGGTCATTGTGCCCAATATATTCTTTGTTCGTAATATTACGTGTTCCACCCATGTGTTCTAAATTCCAAATAACTGATAAATATTATGATTTGTGGACAGCACTAGTAATTTAGTGAAGTATCGGTTGGAGTCTCTATTTTGTGAGACTATTGTAAAGGTGTGACTACATTGCATTTGGAAATGGGTTAGCTTTCAGTGCAGAATATTCAACCAGTGTTTGGAAACGAATGCTTTTGCTCGCCGTTCAGCAGTGAAAATTTTTACAACCATGTGAACGTTTGTTTTCAAAGTTGGTACTACCTTCGTATCGAATTTTCACTGTGTGGACCTTCGATCAATAAAGGTGTGGACGCATGATGTTATAACGCGCAGAAAAAGCGCCATTAAAAAAATAATAATTTACTATCTCTTTATTTACCACGTATACAAACACTAGACGGACGGCCGGACGCCTAGACTGTTAATATTTACAGAAGCCATTTTTTTCTTCAAACTTATCACGGTGAAGGTCAACGTTTAATAAATATTGATATCTAAACCTTACAATATATTACCAAACAATAATAATTATACAAATAAAATTAGTAATCGTTGAGATAACATCGCCAACTGATAGGTAGGTTAGTCGATGAGAACAATTTTATCAATAAAGGCTCGTACACAAAGGCGCGACGCGACACGCGACACAAAGGCACCGCAAGTCGCGCAACGAGCGGTGCCTTTGTGTAGCGCGCGATTCGCGTCGCGTGTCGCGCCTGTTTGCAGGAGCCTTAAACCTTTGTTCTGAGTCCGACATTATCTTATGTCTGGAAGGCTATTTTCAACAATCTGCATCACTAAATCCATTTAGCGATAAACGAAATTAAAACAGAGCAGTGGTGGCCGAGTCGTATCGGCCCCGACTTAAGGCTCCTACATACAGGCGCGACACGCGATATAATCGCGCACGACACAAAGGCACCGCTCGTTGCGCGACTTGCGGTGCCTTTGTGTCGCGTGTCGTGTCGCGCCTGTTAGAAGGAGCCTTAACAAGTTAGGTCGTGAGTTCTAACCCAGACAGGTACCTACTTTACTTTGTGTATTAAATTTCATCACCGCTGCTCTCAAAACGGTTATAGAAAACACCGAAAATTCCAAAACATGTGACATCCACCCGGCCATGACATGGCCCCGCGTGGTGGATTACGGCCCACTTCTTCTCACCGAAAGGAGGCCCGTGCCCCAGCAGTGGGGACATAATAGCCTGATTAGGCTGAATTTAAAACATCATTCTTTTCTGCCAATCGTTTGAAGATGATAGTCGGACTCGGAATGATGTTTTAAGTACAGACGCCAGCACATCAAGCTACTACAATCTGTCAAATTTCTTTAATAGATTTTCAACTTTATAGCTATAGCATAAGGTTCAAAGTTGATTGGGAAAATTTGACAGTTTCGGGTAGCTTGATGTGCTGGCGTCTGTACGTTTTAGTGATTTGTGATGGACATGTTTTAGTAACATAGTCACACGACCCATTCGCGAGCATTAAACATATTCCAGTGTAGCCTGTGTAGCTAGCGGCGACCGCAAAGTGAAAGAAAAGTGGCGGTCGCTTCGCACATCAAAAGTCACGCCCGCGAGTGTTTAAAGTGCAAGGAAAAATGGTCTTTGGAGGCGAAAACTATTACTAAGTTATTTAGGTTGAAAATCCAAAGAAAGTGGGAATAGATTGCTCCATAGTATGCCTGCAAATATTGTCCTGTGTTTCTGTAATACTATACGAGATATTTGGATCAAGTTGAAATGACGGCCATAAATAATAGATAAATATTATACTTAGTCCTTCGACTGTAACATTTGATGTAATAATATGTCATCCATCATGTCTGACCCCTTTTATAGTCAAGACTGGCCTTCAAGTTTTACTCAAGCTCTATTCATTTTAAATCCAAAAGGGTCAGCTGTCAAACCAGATAAGTACTATAGATACACAACGATGCAAAAAAAAAGCTGACGACTCAAAAATTAGAAAACGACTGCGTTGGCAGTTTGAAACTTCGAAGAGACGGTTGTGTGACATTCGAAGTGCACTCGAGAAGAGATAAGATGAGAATACTTTATATAAGAGTCTTACACGTTTTATTACTGAAGATCATTTCACATGCTATGGCAATTTTTTTTCGTTTTATACCGATCTTGTTTTATAAAACCTGTATAATGATATCTGACTAGCCTGTATTGTTCCACGGCAGGCCAAAGGCCTCTCCTCCCTTTTCCACACAATAATTCTTTCTTTTACGAGTGCCGGTACTTTTGGTAAGAGTCAAGTTAGTCCCGCCATCGCCATCTTCGTCACGGCCTGCCTCGATGGCGTCCTGCGTTTAGTGGGAATCGGTGTATTTTTAGGCCATTTGTCATATAACATGTCCGGCGCAGTCCTACTAAAGCGGCTTTCTGGGTAACGTTTGTAATTGTAATCTTGGTTTTAGCGCACAGTGTTGTGTTCTGTATGATATAAAACTACTTAAATGAATATTGTATTTTGTTAGTAAAATCGCAACTATGTAGCTAAGTACTGTAAAAGCATGTGGTACTTGGAGACTTGCTTGGCGCAGCTAGCGGGGTGAACAAAACTGTCACCAGCAGTAAAAAAACTGCTGAAACCAGCCACGTAAACAATTTTCAAACACGTTTTCTTCACGGGACATTCGAAGTTTCTCACATTTATCAAAAGCTCGTGTGGTGGCAAAACCTGTCATGCGCTGTAAAAAACTACTGCCATCATAAATTATATTTTCTTTTACACAATCGACCTTGGCTGCGAGTTTGCAAGTCTGTTGAACCGGTTGCATCCCGACCATCCTGTCATCTCCTACGTGCAATGAATCACGATTCTTTACTGGATCTAACCACTTTCTGTGCGAGTTATGTCATACCTCATGCATGACGCAACGTGCATTGGGGCAGGACGTGCATATTTCTGAAGCCTTAATTGAAACGTTTAGCTGTTGCTGTTATCTTTGCAATATGTGTACCAAGAAGCTTATAGATAAAAGTGGAAGCAACACTCTAAATACCTACCTAAGTGAAGACGACTGTGGTCGGACACTCTCTTTCTAAATAGACACATAAGAACGAGACAGTGATATGTGTTTTCTTTGTCATATCATGTAATTAAGTATGTATTTAGAAAGAGAGTGTCCGACCTCAGTCGTCTTCATTTAAATATTTAGACTTTTGTCTCCATTTTTATCTATAAGCTTCTTGATGTGGTTTGGGTTTGGGCTCCGCTCGCCACTTGGATCTTGCCCCTAATTGCCTAAGTGTATCTACTCGCCTCGTTGAATGTGTACCAGCAATAATAAACTTTACCTTAGCTTACCTACGTGCATTGTAATATCATTCACAAAACAGAAATCTAATTAAATACTCTTACACTTTACAAGGCACCACTCTTAAAGAAGTTGACCATATTCGTGATTTAGGAGTTACACTTGACTCAAAACTGCATTTCAACCTTCACATTGATAACATTATTAACAAAGCCTATAAGTATGTGTGGTGAGTAAACGCATATCCGAAAATTTATTGCTGCAATGTTTGTTTACAAATACATTTTGTTTTACGCAATCAGGATGAGCGCCTCATTGTCACTGCCAGTGCCAAATAACGAAGATATTCGCAACCAAACAGCTGTTACAAAAAAAAGCTGATGACATATTTCGTGTGTTTATGTGTGAAGTTTGCAAAGAGAAAAATCTGAAATTATTCTATGTGATACAAGTTTATGTAAAGATTACAGGAAAAATAAAACGAAGTCTCTAAATAGCACACTTTTCAGAAATCATCAACAAGCTACATTAGTTCCACTATCGGTCAAGAGATGGCGCTGACCTAAAATTGCAATATTTTACACCGTTTCTCTGACGAATATAGGCCTCGCCGATGAAAATTAAAAACATATATGATGGTACGGAACCCTCGGTGTGCAAGTCCGACTCGCTCTTGCCCGGTTTTTTTTAAGCACTCTAGAGCGAGGACAATAGAAAACACGAGGAAAATTATATTCAGCCAGAAAAAGGGTACTTTCAAGAATTCAATATCGCAAAAAGGTTTTGCTCCGTTTACTTTTGCGCTATCTTTTATCTTTACTGTTAAGATCACGGAATTCACGATCAGTTTAAAGATACCAAGAAAACAAAAGAAAAGTAGAAATTCCAACGTGTTCCAACGTGTTGGAATTTCCACTTTTCTTTTCGTGTGACTTTTATCGAAACTTGTTTCTTTTCGTGTGACTTTTATCGAAACTTGTCTGAGAATACCGTGTGCGTTATACATAAATCATAAACTAGCTTCTGGCGGCGAGTTCGTCCGCGTGCAATTTCTTGTCCCGCCGACCCAGTCATATCAAACAAAGTCATAGCGTGGACAGGCGATGAGATACGACATCATCGCCTGTCCACGCTATGACTTGTATTTGCTCGGCTCCTAGTCGTCCTAGCGTGTTACACGATGTTAAATCTCAAGAATTGGGTTATCAAATTGCAAAAAGAATTTATCAAATCTGACTGGTAATTCCAGAGATGAGCGCGTTCAAACAAACAAACTCTTCAGCTTTATCTATACTAATATTATAAAGAGGTAAAGTTTTTGAGGTTGCTTGTAGGGGGTAATCTCTGGATCTGCTGAACCGATTTTGAAAATTCTTTTACCAATAGAAAGCCACATTATTTGTGAGTGTCATAGGCTATATATTATTATTTATATAAATTAATATCTTATATAGAAGATATCAGAGATTTAAAAAGCGGGGGCAAAGCGGCTGGCCGGGGCGGTATGATATAAAGTTCGCCGGGTCAGCTAGTAGTACGTCGAATGCCTTTTAATTAAATTAGTATTTATGTAAGATAATAAAAATAATACTAGCGTATATTACAAAATGGTCTCCGGTCCAGAGCTCGACCCCCCGAAGTGAATTCCTGGCGGCCTTGCAAGAGATCCATCAAAGCATTTCACTTTATCCCTCGACTCTCTGTTCCATATTCTAAAGCGACCGTTTCTGCAATAGACGTGGCTAAAGGTCATTAAAATAGTTCTAGATAACTCTTATTATCTAGATTAAACAAACATTGATACTTACTCGTATCTCCGCCATATTGTACAGACCTACTACCTAGCTAGATATTGCATAGATGTAGCAGAAAATTATGGTCTCTACAATCTGCCTAGCCTTTTCCCAACTAAGTTGTGGTCGGCTTCCAGTCTAACTGGATGCAGCTGAATACCAGTAATTTTACATGGAGCAACTACCTATCTGAGCTCCACAACCCAGTTACTGAGTACACGATGCCCCTTGGTGAGACTGGTTGTCTGACTTTCGGGCTTCTGACTACCCGCAACGACTGTCAAAGATCCACGAATGACAGCCGGGACCAACGGCTTAACGTGCTTTTCGAGGCACGGAGGGATTTCGGTATACAACGTGTTTTTTTTGATATCCCATAACTCTATGGGGTCATTGTACTAATCATTATGAACAACTTTTACTAAGGGACCAAACCTGAAATCGCGAAAAAAAAAATCAGCTGTTCCCTACATTTATTTATGTTCGCATAACTCGTCAAAATGTAGGGAATGGTTGATTTTTTTTTCGCGATTTCAGGTTTGGTCCCTTAGTAAAAGTTGTTCATAATGATTAGTACAATGACCCCATAGAGTTATGGGATATCAAAAAAAACACGTTGTATAAAGACGGTCATGGATTGTCAAAATCAAAATACGAGTATTTTATTTCACATAAACCTACATGAGCACTTATGAAACGTCAGAAGCTAGGTGCACGGTTCCAATTGATCGTTTCCTATGGAGAAGAGCCGGCAAGAAACTCCACGGTTACTCTTTTAAAAATAATTGGCTTTTACAATGTTTTCAATTAGGTATGGTCAGAGCGGGCTTTTGACTACCCGTAACGGCTATCAAATAATCTACGCATGACAAACGCTTTCCGAGGCACGGAATAGTCTCGATATCTAATAGATAGTCACCCATCCAAGAACCGACCCCGGCAAGCGTAGCTTAACCTTTGATCGACCCGTACGGCTGCCCAGCTGTTGTTATTGCACTATCAATTATCGTTATCACTTATAGGTTGAAAGTGCGCAGTAATTTGTGCTCATTTCAAACTCTGTAGTCTGGACTGCATATTTCTGAGTTCAAAGTTCGCTGCAATTATAGATAATAATTCTAAACAACCAATAAATGTGCCTCGTTTTTCTCATTGGACAGCGGACAGCGCTATTAAGTACCTAATCATTATTTAATAATTACTACATTTTAAACCTATATCTTTTGAGAGACGATAGTTTACAAGCTTTTTTTTTTCTTCAGGATGGGAAATCATCAAATGACCCCTCCCGCTCTGGGTGGAGCGGAAGGGAGTGTCAGACTCTTACTGACTAAAACCCACCCGTGTTCCTTCCTTAGCCCTTTATGTTCCGGGCCAGCGGTAACCCTTTCGGACAATCCCGCTGACATAGTTTACAAGCTAAGGTGGATATTTTGACCAGTTGTGGTTCCGTAACTCGTATATAGGGTGGTGATTTGAGAGTTTTGATGACTCTTTCGAACACATATCCGCATAATAATATAATGTTATGTTATGAGACACAAGCCTTCTCTCGGTGAGAGGGAGTGGGCCGTAATCCACCACGCGGTCCCAGTGCGAGTTGATAAATGTCACATCATGTCATAGAATTTTTGGTTCTAAGACATGCCATTTTCTCACGATGCTTTCCTTCACCGTTATTACACAAAGTAATTATTTTAAATAATTTACACAAAGTAAAGATCCTGTCTGGGTTCAAACCTACGACCCAACTCGAAAGCCTCGGCCGTTACCTCTGAGCCACCACTGCTCTCCTTTTACGCATGATGTCATGAAATACAAAATGTTCGTTTTCGTATTTGAGTTTGAGGTTAAATTCCCGTGTCAAGCAAGCGACTCATCGAAAATCATTTGAAGCGAGTTTTCCTAACCCAGAAAAAAAGTCGCATGAATATTTAGGGTGGCTTTTGGTGGATTCGCTTCAATTTCCCACCCAGCACCCTAATTGCGTGACACATTATCAATCAAACCTGAGTTTTTTTAAGGATGTTGCTAATCCATTGCTGTATATGTAGACAAATTTTTCGAACAAATTACGTGTCACGATGTTTGTCCGCGATGGACTCCTAAACTACTTAACCGATTTGTACACCGTGTGCAGTTTGATCCAACGCGTGGCCGTTTTTTTTTTTTTTCGAGGATGGGAAATCAAAACCCATCCGTGTTCCTTCCTTAGCCCTTTCCTTCCTGGCCGGGTCAGCTAGTAATATATGTATGTATATGTTCGAAAAATTTGTCTGCACATTGGCATTGCTACTGATAGTCAGTTACGCAATCACCCCGCTATATTTCTACCTAGCCGAATTTATAAAAGGCTATATGAATCCTCCTTGAATTAATTTGCCTAGGTGCAGCTAGGTCAATAACCTCTGTAAACAATAGGCTGTAATCATATGATATCAAGTGCGTTATGAAACCTTATCAGCGTTTAGTGCTTGTTATGGCTAGCACCTGTGTGGTAGAATTGATATCCAGGCATAAAATATCTATCCAGGATTCTAGGTTATCTGTGCCTACATGTGTCGTGACCTGTGCTTATCGTTCCGACCCTAAAGACCACATGATACAAGGACCAAAATCTGGCGTGAAGTACAATGCGCGCCACGAAAGATGGGACTTGACCCCGCCTCCCGTCCCGTCCCGCACTCAGACCTCATACCGCTAAAGATACCTAAAATCGTGTACTGCGCATGTCAAACCACGTGGTGTGTCAAGTCTCATCTTTCGTGGCACGCATTGTACGCCTGGTTAAGAGGAGAGCCTACTGCCATCAACCGGGCGCAAATGTAGACTCCGGGCTGCTACTTCTACAAACTGATAGAAAAAACCTAATTTAACAATGCCCGACCTGCGGGGTAATTACGTAACACACTATCAGTAGTAATGAGTTTCATTTTGACAGTTCAACAACATTCATTGCGTCGTTGAGCAGACAAACTTTTCGAACATATGAAGCAATGGATTAGCAGTAACTTTCAAAATAATTCAGATTGTGTTTTACGCAATTGGGATACCTATTGGGAATCGAACCCCTCATGCTCAGCAGTAGCGCTTGCGACCACTAGACCAACTAAGCAGTCAGTGGCGGGTTGGCGCCCGCTTAAATGGCACCTGAGTGAATGTGCCGCTGTGTGTCAGGTTCATTCACTCAGGTGCCATTTAAGCGGGTGCCCAATGTGGAATACGTCATTTCCTTTCGTAGTGCGATTACAGACAGAAAATTCGTGCCTGCTGTAGGTATGCTATTGATTAGAGTGAAAAGCAATTCATAGTGAATGTTAATATTTTTGGTGCGAGAGTTATTTACGTACTGCAATATATGAAATGTAAGTTAACTTTTCTAGGCTATCAGTATCCTCTAACAGACAAGGCTTATACATTAAGAAATACAACAAGACATAAAAACGTAACCTACAATAAAATAGGAACCGTCCCAAAATACTGCCTTGGGGCATCCCCTAACATATTTATTCCACCGAACGCTTGGCGTATCTTATCAACTGCAAAAACTTGACATTCGATTCATCCGCCACTGTGTTAAAGCAAAGGAAACTTGTAATGTCATCCTATTTTTTTTTTTATTATCTTCATCGTGAACAATAATTCCCAGCGTCACATGAGTCGGTCAAATGCCTGAGACAGGATGTGGTAATCGCACGTAGGCTGCAATTTCCTTGATGATCCCGTTCATTCATGTTTCGCTTACTACTACATGAACACTAAGAACTGTACTATGAAAGCACTATGTTTAGAAACGGTTAATCTAATACTTCTCAGAAAGTATAAATATGCAACTTCGAACCGCTCGACATAGTTACAGTAAATCATTCGCGTTCACATACCCGCAAGACGCCTGTTGGAAATAGGCCACCCCCAAGCATCGCATCCAGCGAATTCTGTAATCGGTCCATCTTATTGGTGGTCTTCCAACGCCACATCTTACGGTACGCGGCCACCGTTCCAGAACCTTTCGGCCATATAGTCATTGCTCAGAGATGGGCCTATAATTCTTAAGCAAGGCATTGTCGCACTTTTTAAAGAAGATTATCACCACACCTCTGTTCCGTGCCTGTGGCGTAATCGTGTTGCTAGAAATTATTTACCCACCTTACCTGCACCTAAAGCTAAGTGCTTGCTCTTTCTGTATATTACTTTACCTACTCTCTAAAACCAGGGATATTCAAATTCATGTCATGTCTTCTTCACCAACTAACCTCTAATCATAGCGGTACGAATACTAATGAATTGATCGATTTAATGATCATGATCATTTTCATCACGCCAGTTTTCCTCACGGGAAGAACTCTTGCCAGAAGGTCCAACTCTTGCCAGAGCCACATGAGTAGACATTTGTCTACTCATGTGCCAGAACTACTTTCAACTACTAATAGCACATGTCAAAATTAACAGAAATGTTTACAAACCGTGTATGTGTAACATGACTAATACCTAACTACAAAATGGCATTAAAACTATTTAGAATTCTGCATTTCTATATTACCTATTTACTGATATAGATAAGGTATAAATATA
This sequence comes from Luperina testacea, assembly GCA_927399505.1. Taxonomy (NCBI): domain Eukaryota; kingdom Metazoa; phylum Arthropoda; class Insecta; order Lepidoptera; family Noctuidae; genus Luperina; species Luperina testacea. The sequence continues at coordinate 2,124,242 of OV656770.1, read as the reverse complement.
AGCAGGAAAATGCTGACTAAACTGTACCAGAAAATTAAAGATAAACAATACCGTACACCTAAAGAAGTTGACCATAACTTCGTGTAACTTTGATGTTTGGTATACACATACAAAAGAACCGAGAAAGCAGTAGAACCCCGCCAAAAGACGCACCGATGAAGCTCGACCTGAACCAACCTGGCGGCAAGGTCGTTAAAAGATGCCCATCTATAGATAATAACTACCCATCTCTCCACTAGTCCAATGCTTACTCAAGGATGCATATGTGGTAGGCTCTTAAGTCCTTACCTATCCTACGGGGACGTCTTACCGACCATTACCGCGCCCCCCGGTCTATTCCTTGATATGCAATGGTCGATGTATAGCACCATGAACATGAGGCTACAGGAGCTAGTGCGAATCAAGATTCGCACTAGCTCCTGTGAAATCGTCCTGTGAAATGTGAAATCCTCCTCGATTAATCGAATGAACCCCAAGGGGTTCATTCGATTAATCGAGGCTGGTTTAACCACGCTGGGATCGGTGCAATTCATTCATTCAAAAAAGGCGCGATTTATGGTAAAATCAAATGGCGCGAAAACAAATAAACCACTAAATTCGGACACACGCCTAGAAATTTTGAATTTGGAATTCCAAACCAAACGCCAGTTATTTGAGATCAAACAGTTCGACAAAACTTCAATGTAATATGCAAGGACCTAATAATAATATTTAACATTAGTTAGGTAAGTATAACTAAACAAATAAAAAAGTAATATAAAATAAAAAGGCGGAATGATTGATTCATAAACGATCTTCCGCAGACAACCTATGATGAACGAATGAAAAGAAAAGACCAACCACTAATAAAATACAAAATTCACTTAATTTTACTGTGATAGCAAGTCAAGGAAATTTTTTTAATTAACCAATAGGTTTCTATATTGATATGACAGTGCTTCCAATATATCTAGCGTCGGTATTTCCCGCCATCCCACTGATTGTTTGTTGTATCGGGCACGACCGCACCGCACGAGGCGTCCATGACATGGATATGAACAAACAATTACGGAGAGTTGTTTCCTGTCCGATGCTTTTAAATTATTTTATTAGCTTTTAGGTCTATATGGGAATCGGATTTTTTATTAAGTTCTACAGTGACCCTATCTGATAGATCACCATTATATGAAGATCAAGGATTCCCAAAACTACCAATGATATCTCTCATACTCATGATATGACTCATAAATATGTAATAGTGAATTCTTGCATGTGATCACGTTTTTGAGGCATCTTCTATTATTCGGAACTTCTATTGAAAAATTATTAAAAGCATCTGACTTTTTACGACTTTAAAAAAAAGGAGGTTATCATGTATGTAATATTATTGGAATTGCATTACATTCATATAATTATGACAATCTATTAGGGCTTCCAAAGAAATATACAAAATTTTATAGACGTATGTATGTATGTTTGTCCACACATTTCTCCGCAACTATTAATCGGATCGTGACCATTTTTTTTATTGGCTTACATTTACTTCAAATTAGGGAACAGTGCAAGTTTCATCAAAATCGATTCAATAATTTACAAGATATAGACTAAAGGCTCGTACACACAGGCGCGACGCGACACGCGACACAAAGGCACCGCAAGTCGCGCGACGAGCGGTGCCTTTGTGTCGCGCGCGATTCGCGTCGCGCGTCGCGCCTGTTTGCAGGAGCCGTAATACGTGTAAGTGTGAAGGCCTGGCTTATTGATACGAGCTACGGGTGTAGTGTCAAAGGGAAAACATCTCAAAACCTTAGACAAATTCTAGTGCAATATTTACCACAAAACCTACTTATTACAAACTAATAATCCAGTTTTTACTCAAAACTAAAAATTACGAAATAAAAAAGTAATTTAATAAATTAAACCGACTTCAAAAAGAAATGAACTCAAAATGATGAAAAAACTTTAATTTCGGAAGTCGGTGGCAAAAAACTAAAACTAAAATACAGATCCCAAGACACCGACTTCCGAAATTAAAGTTATTTCATAATTTTGAGTTAATTTCTTTTTGAAATCGGTTTAATTTTTCTTTATCTTCGTTTTCGTTCTCCCTTTTCTCTGTTTCTTCCGGCATAGGTAGTCGAAATCCAAACTCGTTGGTCAATGAATCCAACCTCATTTTTGTCAAGTTTTTCTAACATCACCAGTGGTAAACATTCTTTCAATTTTATTGGAGTTCAGGAGTTCAAGTCCCAAAGTTACATTACACTGAGAGTGTATCGAGTCCATCATTGCTACAAGAATCTTTGACGTTGACAGGGGCTGTTGGTAAACATTAGTGCAATTGTTTTGTGAAATGTATTAATAAAACAAGATGGCGGCCTTAGTTCCTATTTTTTTCAAAAAACCTTGTTTGCCTTATTGCCATAAGCCTCATACAAACCTTATCAAGCCTTAGTCTATCAAATAAGTCACGCGATTGCTCGCCAGACGATACAATCGCTATTGTCACTGTCACTTCTTTTGTCAAGTGTCAACGGTAATACCCCCTTACTTAGGTATGTCCACAGAATAACTAATACATAGTACTTAGGTATGTCTACCACTTTCTTTTATCGATTTTAATATTTGCATTCACACAATAAAATTCTCTTGTCGAAATTGATAATGTATGTAGTCTATCAGTCACTCAGGCATGTTAGGTATTAGTAAGGACTTCATCCATTAAAACGATAAAAGAAGTATTTTCTTATGCTGGGGCCACAGTATCGCGATAACGCGAAGATTTGCGTTGTCGCGACACATCTGGCCAAAGAATTCGTCCAATCGCTAATCATCTTCGCGAATACGAATGCCCTTCGCGCCGCTGTCGGTAAATTGCCGCACATCAAAGGGTTTTGTCGCGAAAAAGTTCGTGCGGTTGGCTACACTTCGCGCGCTTTAGTTGACTGCCAGACGCCGAGCGGCAGTTTTCTATGCCGAGCGGTTTGAACATCCACCATCGCCTTTTATTCCTCTTTTTCACCTTTTTATTTTTGTTCAAGTAATAAAGATGCAGTAAATAATTATTAGCCGCCATGTAATACAGCGCAACCGCCTCTTCCGTGTTTCCCCCGAAATGAATTATCGCGACGTTCTATATTATCGCGACGTACCTAGTGAAGTTTTTTTTTTGATGTGGCCAAGTAGGCCAAGCACTTCGTCATGGATCGAACACGAACTTTTATTGTGACAACGCGAACACGAATCTTCGCCTTCAAGTCTGGCCGTAGCATTAGAATGTGTTAGTATTATATTATAGCAGATATTTCCGAGAAAATTATAGATAAGTGTCAGACAGTCAATTGATTTTATTGGGCCCTGATTATCAATCAATCTGCCTAGCATTTTCCCAACTATGTTGGGGTCGGCTTCCAGTCTAACCGGGTGCGGCTAAGTACCAGTATTGTACATGGAGCGACTGCCTATCTGACCACCACAACCCAGTAAATGGGTACAAATACAAACATACGCCTTGGTAAGACTGATTGTCAGACTTTTGGACATCTGACTAACCGTACTGTCAAAGATCTACTTGACAGCCCGGACCAACGTTCCGAGGCACGGCTCTGTTTATCAGTGTCCGAATAATATTGTTTCAGATTCCCTTGATGTATTGTATACCTAGCAAGGAAACCTCAAACATAATCTGACTGAATACAAGAACGATGAGCTCTTTAAATCATACCTAAGCTTGATCGGTCCACCGTGATACACTACCCTGTACCATGCTGGATTACTCTACCGATCAAGCTACGGACGTCGAGAAATCGAATCCGATACCAACGCGCATGACTGACTAATATAGCTTTACATATACCTACCTAACTAGTTTCTACCCGCGACTTCGTCCGTGCAAAATTTCGGACCCCGACCTACCACGTCGCGCGTCGCATCTCATCGCCTGCCCGCGCTATTACTTTTTTTCGCTCAGCATTCTTTCTGACCTTTGTTTGATGTGTAGACGGCGAGAAGATGAATTCAAAGAAGGTTTTTTTTTGAGTATTAATAAAACATAGTTTCCAAGAACTCTGTAGATGGCGTTGAACTGACTACGTTACTAGGTGCTAAAGCCAAAACGAAGTTAACTTTACTTCGTAGTTAATTAATGTACGTTTCGTTTTACGATCTCAAAATTACATCCAAGTGAAATAATCCAAAAATTATGTGACGTTCCGTTCCTTACAGTAACTTACCAAATTCAGCGCCATCTATCCAGCGACTAGGGAAGAGTTTTAAAAAAATAAAAAGAAAAACCCTTATTATCAACGCGCGAGTCTCGTAATAATAGCCCTACATAGATTATATTATACCTACTAAAGGTGTAAATCCTCGAAGCCGACGAGATCCTCACAGACTCGTACTTAGCACTCCCAGGCTTGCAAAGTACATACAATAAAAGCTGCATAACTATGTGCGTACGGATTTATAACAAATTACCTAGTAATCTGAAAATGTTAAACTCGAGACATGCTTTTAAGAATAAACTGTATGAATGGTTAATTGATAACAACTTTTATAATATAAAACAATTCCTAGAACGAAAATAGTGTCGGTGTAATATAATAATATGTAATTTGGTTAAGGAAATTGTTATTACAAATATTTGCATGCTATGTTTAATCTTGGCAAAACATTGTCTGCTCTATTTTAGTACTGTAAGACCATTTTATACCATGTTTTACGCAAATAAATATAATTATTATTATTATATTCCTAAACGATGTCCAATATGAACCCGCTAAATACAGGTGGTGCCTGCTAAATAATGAAATCTCGATCGCACGTATCTTTCTCTGGCAGAGAGCGTACATTTAAGAGATGTAGGTGTGTCGGCTCTGTTCAAAACTCAATGCACTATTGAATGGCTATTTTTATCGCAACTGTGCGTCAATTGTTGGTCCTAATTTCTAGACACAGTGATCGAATGCCTCATAGATTTGTACATAGGAAAATGGCATATATACGAGTAAATGTCACGTGTGAAATCTCTGACGGGTGCAGGTCTCACCAAGGGGCCTAAAAAGGCCACTTTGGCGAATCATAAAAGAATCATTATGAATCGTAATGGACAGTTAACTGTTAAGTTAATCGAATCAAATCCCATTGATGAAGGATTTTTCAGTTTTTTTTTTTTTGTCTGTGCTAAAGTACTAATCAGTCCAATCCCTATCTCTTTGATTATACCTACGTAGTGCAGCGAAAAAAAAAAACACGGACTGTTTCGCCATATTTTGATTCATAACGTTATCCTTTTACGATTCTGCCAAAGTGGCCTTTTTAGGCCCCCAGTAAGCATGGTATATGATTGTAAAACTGCGGTACTATAGTAAACTAAGTAATTCCACATCAGTCAAACTCAAAGCATTTTTTTCAATAATTAGGTAAACCAACTACAGGCACTTTTGAATTGCTAAGGTCACAAAGATGAAATTATTTTAGACGTTACTAATTAAACCTGTGTGACTATGTGTGACTCTAAACACGATAACTTGAGTTTTTACTTGGATAAGGGTTCCATATTCAAACCAGCGGGGGGATGTTGTGCTTGGTACGTAAGTTGTAGAACCTCTCGCTGTGAGAGAAGAACGGAAGACCTACATAAAGAACGCTAGAAATTTTTATGAAACTTCCTTTGATCTTCGTATTTCACTTACGTAGTGTACTTAACCCAGTCAACGGACTACGAGTCGAATTCGACACAATGTCAAGGACATTTAATGACGTCGCCAACTGCGAGCTAAATTAGCGCGTCCCACCCACCGAACATCGTTCACTTTCATTCAAGACCTGCCGGTCGATTCTGTAAAAATCTCACCGTGAAAACTTAGGTGATGTGAGTTTGTTTTTGCTAGGAATTAACACTATTGTCAGCTCACTCCACGCTCACTTCACCTAAGTTTTCACGGTTGCAGAATCGCACTGCTGACATATTAATATGACGTCACAAATGTATTGGTAAACAAACGTCAGTCAATTTGCACGTTAGCGCCTTTGAAAATGTGTGCAGAGTCGCTATTACGACGCATTGGGTTATATCCTGTAATGGTTTATGTAAGTAGATAAATAAATAAATAAGTAATGTAGCGATGTCGTTTGCACTGCTTCAATTATAATAATAGCATTGTAAGGATAATAGGCGTGGCGACAGTATCAAATAATCAAAGATTTAATGATTTTAGGGGAAAGTACATATTAAAAGGATTTAAAACACTGATTTAGTTTTATTTAAAAACTTGAGATTAATCGGATTTTCACTAAAATAAAAGATGAAAATACGGCATTCGGCCATTTTGACTGAAACGCCAATCACAGCGCATGACGTCACGCCTATGTAAACATCACTTGCGTTTTGTTGACTACTACCGATTACGCATTTGGATCGATTTTTTATTAATTTAAGTGTAATTTATCCACTCCACTTGACTCTACAACACGAATCTATAACAACATGGTTTCGCCTTGCGAGCTTTAACAATTGAACTCTTATTATTTGCTTGTTTGGGACATATATAAACACCTTGTTGGGAGTGGTTATTGATGTGTTTTTACACTGAGGCCACTGCACACCACTTATACACTTTGGAATTCATTTTTATCAGATGAAATATGCAATGTTTGTTTTGTCAACACGCGCAGTCAGAGGAAAGGTAAACACTAAACGTAAAATGTGTCAGCTTGACACATTTGACGTTTAGTGTTTACCTAGGCGTGACATCAGACCCGACGCCATGACACTGCGAGCTGTTTTCGCGCGCTATTGAAAAAATATTAGAAAAATGTCTTTAAACTTCGTTCAACTTTAGTTTATAACCGAAATATAGGTTTTTTCGTAAATAGTAAATGTGTATGTACATTACGGAAGAGGATTTCAAAATCATTCGTCATCCCTATTATAATGTCATGGAACATAAGGGCTAAGGAAGGAACACGGGTGGGTTTTAGTCAGTAAGAGTCTGACACTCCCTTCCGCTCCATCCAGAGCGGGAGGGGTCATTTGATGATTTCACATACTGAAAAAAAAAAAAAAGAATAATTTATAATTACAAATTAGGTATTTACGGGTCTCTAGGTAAGCAGTGTTGCGAGACAACGAACGATTATCCTAATGACATTATAACAATCATCGGCAAACCCACGGAGTAGGCAAACCTAATTTGCGTGAAGTACCTAGCAACTCTGTCATGCAACATTAGCGACCACCATGTTGATTTGGTGACACTTTTCACTTGCTGTTGCTGTCGAGCTGCATAGCTATTCACAACCACTCGATACACTTTCGTACCGTATGGAACATCAATTAATGTTATCGTAGGAGTCTTCTGAACGCTGTTCACAAGTCCAAAACCCAAATTTTCTTCAGTTTAAATCAAGACGACCGCTATTCTCCCGACAGCTGTTAGCTGTCGGGGGGCAAGGCAAATCAGTTTGTCGAAATGTGTTATTTTCGATACGATAGCCTGTCGGATGGTTGTGAATAGCTATGCTGGTCAGCTCTTTTCAAATTAGATCGATACGGCATTAGAGGAAACGCATTTAAATGGCTCGAAAGTTACCTCACCCATCGACAACAATGTGTGGAGATCTCGAGACAAGCAGGGCAACAAAAAATCGTCTGTATATCTGCCTATCGGGAAAATAACTGTGGTGTTCCTCAAGGAACCATACTGGGACCACTTCAGTTCTTGCTGTATGCTGTATGCAACTGCATATTATATGCTGACGACACGGCCCTCAGCATTCAAAACGACAATTATGACGAAGGTGAAGGTGAATACCAGATTGAAATAAACGAGACATTAAATAAAATTATCACTTGGCTCAATCAAAACAATCTCCATATTAATATTAGCAAAACGAAAATGATTCAGTTCCAAACATTAACAGTAAGCGTCCACAGTTAAAACTACAACACTATAATGACACAATTGAAGAAGTTGAAAGTACTAAATTTTTAGGGATAACAATAGACAAACACTGTAACTGGAAAGCTCATATTTATGAACTCTGCACAAAGGTAGATAGATTCCTATTCGTTCTATACAGATTAACACGTGAGGCTAGTATTGATGCGGCACTATGTGCATATCATGGCTGTCTCATCAATTTTGCGTTATGGCATTATAATATGGGGTAATTCTGTGGAACGTTTCGATCTCAAAAGAAATGCATTCAGTCAATATGTGGAGCGCACCCACTGGACAGATGTGTTCCATTATTCAAAAAATTAAAAATATTGTATCTAGACCTAGCCGGAGAGTCCACATGCTTCGTGTACCTAGACGAAATAATAAACTATTTGTAATAATGTATTTTGTATGGCGACCAAAGTTTATAATAAACTACCACACTGTTTTAAAACTCCTAAGTTTAGGACATTTAAATCTAAATTATTCATTTATCTCTTATGTAAATGCTATTACTCGACTAATGATTTTATGTATGAAATGAAAAGTTGTCTTAAATATTAGAATAATATTATATTGTGTTCTTATTATCTCTTTGACTTTATTTAATCTTTTTGACATTTCCATTCGTAATATTTGACTAATTTGCAATTTGAATGTTACCTATTCTAATTTATTAAATTCAATGTTATATATCTAAAAAAATAACCAAATCCATGAAAATGTATTTGTACGCCGGAAACGGCAGAATATTATGAACTTTTAAAAGTATATAACAACTCTGTAACAATATTCTGACAAATAAATGGACTACGACTATAACTAATATAATTATTAAAAATAAGCAGGCAGCTAACTTTCTATGAAAGAAATCAACTATCTAAAAAATATTGAAAAATAACCGTATACCTAACAAGATCTGTCTGTCATTTGATGATTTTCCATCATCAAAAAAAAAGGCGTTGTACAGTTTACAAACTAAAAAGTGACACAAATATACACACAAGTAGTAGTATTTTATTGAATACATTTGGCATTAAAGATAGGGTCCAGGGAACAATTTTTATTGTATTGGGTCGCCAATCCATCCATACTAATATTATAAATGTGAAAGTGTGTCTGTCTGTCTGTTACCTCTTCACGCTTAAACCGCTGAACCGATTTAGATGAAATTTGGTATAGAAATAGTTTGAGTCCCGGGAAAGGACATAGGATAGTTTTTATCCCAATATTCCCACGGGATCGACACTTATGCGGGTGCAGTGTTACCGCGGGGCGCTGCTAGTAAATTGTATAAACTGGATTTATGCTAAGGGTATATGCATAATCGTAGGTACGATTGCGCGAAAGCAACAATCACTTACAAGGAAACTCCGTTGTACAATAAAATATATAATTACTAATCTAGTTTAAAATTACCTACTTATTTAAAAGCCTAAATAGTGAAAATAACATTAAAATATACTTATTACATAATATTTGCAATCTGTGGGAAGCAGTGATGTAGCTTGATAGAAGTTAGCTCACTTACTTTTCTCATAATAACGCCACTTGATATTTTAGCGCAATGGGATATTTCGGTATTGATTCACGTCAAAATACATAATACAAGATATAATAAACCGCGCCCTAAACCAATTTTCGCAGATTACATACCTAGCTGTATAGATTAAAAATTATAGACTAGCACACATCTAAAACCCAATTTTTCGGGTCACATTTACGCTATGAAGATAGGTACTTATTTTATCTAAGTATTCATTTTTATGAATTTCCTACCGAATCCGAGTGCATACAACACGAATCACAAATTCGTCTAACGAAAAAAAACACAACAATAGACCAAAAAAATAAAACTCATTATTTTTGTTTAGAGTAGGCTCCGAACCCTTGCCTTAGCTAAATTAAGTACCCACCCTTTTTCGAGCTCTAAAGTTTAGATTGTTTAGAGTCTAAACAATCATTATTAACCGACTTCAAAAAAGTCCGTGTCTTCAATTCTTCAATGCACTAGTATTAATTGAATTTGTGTGGGATAGGTACAACTAAAAAGTGAAAAATAAAAACTTTTTTACAAAAAAAAACAACCGACTTCCGAAATTAAAGTTATTTATCACTTTGTTGTATTGTTTTTTTTTTTTGATTCGGTTGTTTTTTCTTAATTCGGTACAAGCAACGACATCTATGAAGCAACCACGATAACTAACTTTTATACAAAGAAAACTACTCAATCAATCTGCTTAGCCTTTTCCCAACTACATTGAGGTCGGCTTCCAGTCTGACCGGATGCGGCTGAATACCAGCATTTTACATAGAGCGATTGCCAATCTGACCTCCACATTCTAGTTTTTGGGAAACACCATAACCGTTGGTAAGACTGGTTTTCACAGTTTTGGGTTTTTCATTACCCGTAACGACTGTCAAAGATCTATGAATGACAGCCGGACAACCTTACGTGCTTTCCGAAGCACGGAAGGGGTCTCAATATGTAATGGATGGTCAGGGTCACCCATCCACGAACCGGCCGCGGCATGCGTAGTGACTTAGAAATTACTCAATTAAGTCAAATGCATTATTTAGTGGACTTAGGAACGATTAGTTATTATGTCGACGTGGAAATATTATGAGCCGTTATCATACAATTTATGTAAAGGTTATCATTTGGATGTAGTCAACAGACTTCATCAACACACGGCGTGATCTCTGACGCATTTCTCTCGCTAACCATATTACAGAGGTTACATTTGTCGTAATCATTAACATAATAAATCATCGTTAGACTAAGTAATTAAGCGTTGACGAAACCTGTCTTTTATGGAAGATAATGCAGTTAGCATACTCATCGGAGAAAGAAAGAAGTCAAAGAAAGAAGGCTATCCAAAAGCGTTCATTATACTGTTAATTGAACACACATTTGATTAAACACCCGAAAAAAAAGGGAAGCAGTTCGGAAACAAAGGTTGATAAAAAATAAGGCCAAAAATAAAAGTGGCTGAAACGGCTGTTGTCCATACCTGGTAAATCTTCTGTCATGCTTGTCGTGTCAATCGATTCCACTTCAAACACAGAGACTTCAAAGTTCAAGTTGACATTGACAGTTCACGTAGTGCCGTCGGCGGAGTTGATCGAGTGCAAATTAATTAAATTTATTAATAAAAATACGTATTTAATCTACCAAAAGCTATAGTACATAAATCAGCGTACTATGGACTCGGAAGATAAACGTGCCGAAGGTTGGAAGTACCTCAACAAGCAGTATTTTGGTGATGGTTAGTGAAAACTCTTGTTTCGCGAATTCCGTTGGAGAATTTAGCAGTAGTTTCCATGCTGTCGTCACAAGGACACTCATATTTCCTATGGCGACGAGTTCGTAACATCGAGTTTATTAGAACTTGTATCATAACGAGGTTTCTTTGCTAACAACGAGTGACTACTTGGGGTATTGCTTAACCAATTAATTAAACGTAGTAATGGATTATTATCAGTTAGATAATGTCATAATCGAATTAACGTGTCAAGCATATCTATCGGCAGGCTTGAAATTATATTAGAACAGAATAGAACATTGTTTTGATGAGTTAAAATGTCAGATAGGAACTGATCTTCAAACTATCCATTAGAACACTTTAGATAAGCAAATCCTAGGCAGATAATTCTATTGGATTTTGTTCCTTATACAAGCATTATCTGTGTGAAAAAAATCTGTATTTGAAAATCTGATATTACAAATTGTTGGGGCTTCAAGTATCTTCAATGAAACTCCCATATGGAGGTAGTTGTTTAATTGCGGATATAAAGTGTATTTTACATTGCTGTACAAGTTTCGATGATGGTGAAAAATTTTGACTGAGATTATAATATTAGTGTAGGTAGGTTTGTAAACCTAAAAAACACATATGGGGCACCTGGCCCTGTAGATTAATTAGCAATGCGACACACATTGAATGTCTTCACAATTAAGCCAGGCGTAAACACAAATTAAATGTCTAAACTACCATGCACACTCATGGTGCAAGTAATTAAAAAACAGTTTTAAATATCATCTCATGTTTTCTTCCTAGATAAGAAGCACAGATCATTACACATTTTGCCTCAAAGATACTGATAAACAACTCCCGCCAGCAAAGACAAGATAACTTGCAATCAATTTTATTTTAATGTCCAATTGATTTATTGTTTTCAACTCTATGACTGACTGACCTTGTTGAAACATTTATTGATTTTATATTCTTAATAATGATGAGTGGATGAATAAGCAATGCTGTAGAAGCTTCAAAATGGATAACCATCATTTCCTTGAATTAGAATGTTGTTATGTAGTCCTGTTTAAATATGTAATAATTAAAAAATTACAACAGAAATAGGTACTGTTTTCACATTTAACCCAGATACTGCGATGGGCCTTTTAAAAACCCCAAAAATGCATATGTTCGACGTGCATACAACCTCTATATTACAACGGCCTTTTAAAAGGCCACTTTTTCCTTGCTTTCCTGGAAAATTGTTTTACACATGGGTTAATGAGACAATAATGCCCTTTATCCTTTACCCAGCGGTGGGTATAAATTAAGAATATTATTCTTAATCAAGCAATAACAATATCAACAGTCAATATGGTCAGAAAAACATTTACATAGACTATCAAGTTTATCATAAAACTAAGCATAAACAAGTAGTTATTTGATGATAACCTCCTGCTATACATAGAGGTATCACATGTTTGCTTGTAAACAGTCTCCATACACACTGCAGTATTTAATAGATAAAAAATGGCCCTCATTTTACATGATTCATGTTTTCCTTTATTATTTTTATGCTATCTAAAGAATAATTATCGTGTCTGCCATAATAACTATTGTTGCTACAATAATAATAATGCCTGGATGGTAGGGCTTGTCAATTAATTAAAAAATCTTTGTTAATTAAATTATATAAAAGTCACATCACATAAAGCGCGTTCGTTTGAAACCTATGCTTACAATTGTATAACTTATCTAAGATTTTATTGAAGTTTTCTTTTTCTTCTTCCTCAGGTGAACGCGCCAACTATGTGAACATACCACATGTGATCGCGATGGTCGGCTTGCCGGCTCGCGGCAAAACATACATCTCCAAGAAATTGTCCAGATACCTCAACTGGATTGGAATTAACACTAGGGGTGAGTTACACTCTTTCTTTCTTCTTCTGGTTAAAGGTGTTTCTGAATGTCAAAAGCTCAATTTACTAACCATTCATATCCCCCATAAGGCTATCCCAGTCTTCTCCTTCCTCGTGTCGCTGGCACGACTGTATGTCAGATCTTGTTAGCCCAAAACTTCGCCACTTCCACGGCGGCGTCGTCGGTGGCTTTGACAGCATGTTTTGGGACTCAGAGAGCAGGATAGGAGGAGGAGCATAGTTCGCGACACAGCTCCACATTCACACGCTACTTTCGTTTCGTCGAGGTAGTCCCACTTCACCCTTGTGGATGAAGACGGTTCAAGGGCTTCCAAGTGGACCACGAAAGGTTACACCCTGCAAGGACATGCTCCTTTGGTGACTATCCATCCCATTAACAATATGCTTTGTTATCAAAATTAGCCGTATCATACGCCCCGAAACCAAACCTTTTTCCTTGGTAACAGATTAGAGGTAGCCAATTAATAGTTTATAACGGGCAAGAAACTTCAATGACGTATTCAAGTTAATGATCTTTTGTTTACATTCTGCGATAAGCATTCGTTGCGCGTCTGGTGTATCGACCAGTCTAAAACCGGGTACCTACTCGGTTCTAGACTAACATCAATCATGTATAGTATTTTTATCTCACGAAGCGACGCGCGCTTCACACGTGGTAACCAAGTGTAGAAACACGCTGACGCTGTGTGTATTCGATAATAATTTCAACATGGTACCTCCACGCATTCCTTAGAAAATGGGTCTTGACAGACGTATACGGACGGACAACGATAAGGGTACCGTTTTTCCTAAACATGAACAAAATGTGAAGTGTCTGGTATGGTGATATCAGCATCAATCGAAGGGGCCCGTCAGGACTGAAGCTTGCCGGGTCAGCGGGATTGTCCGAAAGGGTTACCGCTGGCCCGGAACACAAAGGGCTAAGGAAGGAACACGGGTGGGTTTTAGTTAGTAAGAGTCTGACACTCCCTTCCGCTCCACCCAGAGCGGGAGGGGTCATTTGATGATTTCACATCCTGAAAAAAAAAGTGTTTTGTATCTGATCTGCTTTCTTGACGATAAAAGTATACCCAGCGCACCTGCTCGTCAGCTCTGCTAGCAGTTTAGCGTAATCAACCATACTGTTCCCACTGCTGGGACACAGGCCTCCTCTCTGTGAGAGGGAGTGGGCCGTAAACCACCATGCGGGCCCAGTGTGCACTAGTACCTTGCTGACTAACATTTTTGCTAATAATAATCTCATATTGTTTGTGCCGATAGGACAGAAAAAGAACGGAATATTTGCTGAACCTTTCATATAGGAAGTACCTACCTGCACAACCTAATTAAATTGAGTTTGAATAGGTACGCTAGCGTTGTGCAGTGAATGCAGTCACGCGATGTCAAATAATGCGGTACTTTGACTGTATCGCGTTTGTATAGCCAACCTCGTAATAGGTTCACCATTAGGTTAAATGTCACTTACATGTCATAAAATGACAGGGTGGGTCTATTTGTCTATGTGGCAGTTAGATATTTTCGACCTTATGTAGAGTTTTAATTTACTGGGAATTTTTAAAAGTGCTTCTAGTATAATATAAAACTTGTTTTCTAGGGATAGCCAGAGTTATACCAATAGTCCACCCAGATTACGCCAAAACGGAATAAAACTTCCTACCTGGGAGTCGAACCCAGGACTTCATGTTCAACAGTAGCGCTAGTGATCACTATACCAACGAGGCAGTCAGTGGCGTGAAGTAATTATTAATCATTTTATTTAAGAATAAATTAACATTCCATACAATGTTAGTAAATAATACTAATAACTATGTTTGTAAAATTATTAATTTATTATTTACAATTGCGCTAATAATGAACACGGAATTAGAATGTTACTTTAAAGAATTAATTAATGAAAGTTTAATGTGGTGCTTTTGCTCTGCCGCATGCCGCTGCCGTACGATATGAATAATATTTGTGTCGTACTGTTTTAACAAAAATAAAAGGCTCGAGCATGAGCTTAAAAGGAGAGTTAGCGACCACTAGGCCGATAAAGCAGTCTGTGAATTGTCAAAAAAGGTAAATCAATTTTGAAGTCGACTATACCTACATACTTATGTTGAAGAACATCAAAACATTACGTACACGAGCCACTTATGTTCTGACATCAACAACTACGTTTTACCTGCATTGACGTAGAAGACAGCCCTGTGCTAAGTAATTAAGTAATTTTTCCAGCAAACTGTACTGTACACACTAATCGATACCTAGATAAACACACGCCTTGTTCCCACGAGACAGGCAGACGCTACACTAGGGTGAGCGCAAAATAAGTCTGTGGCCCCCAGGTGTCAAGAGTGTGTTGTGTTCCGTGTTTTCTAAAGTAAATAATAGCCAGCATTACGCCGAAAGCGATTAAAAGTGCTGGCAGGGATCAAATCTTGAAGTCAAACTTGAAGTCAAAGTCGCCGTCGCCTAGCATAATTAGAAATGGAGTGACAGTTAAAATAAAATATTGCTAACGTAAAATTTTGAAAAAAGTAATAAATAAAATACGTTGATGGTAAAACACGACGCAAAGAAAAAACAAGATGGGTGGAAATATGCGTCACACCCACGCAAAACGGCCATCGCTCAGCACAATGCTGAGACCCTCAAGACAGCCACAGACGCTGGTATTCAACGGCAGCCGACGTTGACGTGATAACGTCAACTGGGGCAGCATAAAATGACTTACAAATAAGTACGAAATCGCATTTACGTACTTATACCTAATTTTCCAGTCAGCATTTTTTTTTAAATAATTATGTAGGTGGGACTCTATCTATCCCTTCGAGGATATAGGTGTTATGGCTGTGGAAAAGTGACTATAATATCAGTGCTATATCAATCGTATAATTTTCGTTTTAATTCTTTCGTTTTTTATAGTTTAATTTCATCCACATACACTGCAATTGCCATATAATTACTTTATTTAAATTTATCGCGCCCTGTCGCCTGCCCGCCCGCCTTTTTAATTCCATGTTATACGGCACCCGTAACAATTGAAACAGTCTTATTATAATATACTTGTGTGCTATTAGACTATTAAAGAATCTTTCTTACACGTGGTTTGTATGCAATAATATGCTGCCAAAAACTTAGTGCAGATATAAATAATATATTTCTACAAACGGAATTATTAAATAACTAGGTTTAAAAATAGGTTTCTGTTTGGCGCCATGACGGTAATCTATGGATAAAAACATAACCCTGTCTTTGCCGCGCAGTCGGGTATAATAATCCGTGACGCATGCAAAGGTGGCCGCTTTTCTACCAGATATAAACAATAAAATACATAGCCTGTTTAAATCATAATCCTCCATTGACTTTGCTATAGTCGGGTGCGGCAGTGAGCAGTGGAAGTGGGCTATCTGTGAGAAAGAGCTTGTCCGAAGAAGTACCACCACTGTCCTGTTCACTGGCATAAAGTCTATATAAAAATATGTTTCAAATTAATATTATTTCAAGTTAAACAAACATCACCTTTATTTTAATGGGAATTAAGTTGATTTCAGAGTGACTAACGCTATTGAAACAGTTATAAAAATGTTTGAAGTTGTAGCGTAAATTGAACTTTATTGTGTAGGATTTAAAGTTATTTTTCCGTAAACTCATATTTGTTTATATTTTTGGCAATTAAATCGCGAATGCAGATTAGGTGCCAGTGCACTACACAGGGTCATGAGATATTTCAGCGTTGTCTGTGAGAAGGCAACGGACTTGCGATGCTTTTAGTATTGTTGTACGGACGCCAGCACATCAATCTACCCGAAACTGTCAAATTTTCGCAATCAACTTTGAACCTTATGCTTTAGTGATAAAGTTGAAAATCTATTAATGAAATCTGACAGATTGTAGTCACTTGATGTGCTGGCGTCTGTACATATGCAATAGCGACCAATTGCCATCAGATGGGTTGCCCAGCATAATTAGCCTATAATGTTCCCACTGCTAGGAGAGAGGCCTCCTATCGATGAGAGGTAGTGGGCCGTAATCTACAACACGGGCCAGTGCGGGTTGGTTGCAGGAAGTTATGCACGTCGGGCAGAAGAGAAGATTCGGCATATAATGTGAGGGGCTCCTCACTCACACCGTGTATGGGATGGATCTATGATAGACTAGCTGCGGCCAGCGGTTTCACCCGCATAACTGTCGATCCCGTGGGAATATCGGCATAAAAGTAGCCTATATGTTAATCCGGGGTGTCGGCTACCTCCATACAAAATTGTATCAAAATTGATCCAGCCGTAGTGGAAACGTTATAGACTGATTATATTTATTCTTATGCTTTAATTTTAATAATCTGTGTTCCTCTTCTATTGCAGTCTTCAACTTAGGCGAATACAGGCGGCACGCGACGACCGCATACACCAGCCATGAGTTCTTCCGCGCAGACAACAAGGAAGCCATGGCGATACGGCAGCAGTGCGCGCTTGACGCCTTGCATGATGTCTGCGAGTGGCTCGTCAAGGGCGGCGAGGTCGCCGTGAGTAGAAATCATCAAGCCAAGCCAATTGAGATTGAACAAGTTTGGGCCTACCCATCCTAGTTTAAGAAAACTACATTAAAACGTTTCTCTGTCTGCTTTGGGCGAACACTAGAGGGGTTGTGCTGTTTAGATAAGGGCTTAGAAGAGCAATATTGGATGATCACAGAAATTAATTGCACCGTCCTGGCGCGGGCCCATAGCGGCCCATTACAATAGATAATCAATTGTGTCTCATTAGCGGTGATTAAGCGATTGAATACCTTATTGGAGAAGAGAGCAGTGAGTTAAATACAATGCATTTTCCGTCACAAGACTAATATGATTAAATCATGCAGAACATGATCTTCACTAAGTGGTTAAAAAGGCTACGTGAAGTAAATAAAAACTAAGTTCTGTTAGCAATCAGAAGAGCTCGGAATGATCTACCATTGCACCGGGTACGGGCCTCCTTTGTTCTCTGCTATCTCCAAAAAATATAGTAATAAAAATTAAAACATGTCAACGAAAATTAAACCTTATCCCAATAACAAAAAGTCCCTTTTCCCCAGGTGTTCGACGCGACGAACTCGACGCTCGACCGACGGCGCATGATTCGCGACATCGTGGTCCACAAGATGGGCTTCAAGCTCTTCTTTGTAGAGTCTATATGTGATGACCCTAGGATTATCGAACAGAATATTATGGTGAGGTATATGAATAGGGCAGGATTTTCCTTGCATCTGTTTACAAAATAATATATGATGAATATTTAATACTAGCAGCGCATACATAATAGGCTATTTTTTATCCCGATATTCCCACGGGATCTACATTTACGCAGATGAAACCGCGGGGCGCAGCTAGTATAATATAAAGCGCAAGCATAAAGTTTCTTAAAGCTTGTGGGTGCTGTACTGTTCTCCAAAATAGTTATAACCTGTATTTAGGAGAAACAGTACTACTTACGTACTTACTACTCTTAAGTTTAACGTAATTACCTACATTTATTCTCGACTAGCTTCTGCCCGCGACTTTGTTCGCGTGAAGTTTCTTGTTTTAACATAAATAACATCCTATGACACTCAGGGATAGCTACATAGCTTCTCATTAGTGAAAGAATTTTCGGGATCGAATCAGTTGTTCCGAAAATTACCCCCTGCAATCTCACAAACTTTACCTCTTTATAATATTTGTATAGATTTAGTTTTTCTACAAATTCTGACTTACGAATTCTAAATATCTGATTTAGAATTTGTGAGTCCGAATTTATAGAACTAGACTTCAACAAATAACCGCTAAACAAACACAAAATCTAACTATTCCCCCTCTTTACAGGAAGTAAAAGTAAGTAGCCCAGACTACACAAACATTCAGAACACAGACAATGTCCTCAACGACTTCCTACTGCGGATAGAGCACTACAAGGAAAGGTACGAGCCTCTGGACGAAAGCATGGAGTCGGATTACAGTTATATGAAGATCTATGACACTGGGGAGAAGGTCGTGGTGCACAAGCACGAGGGCCACATACAAAGCCGGATTGTATACTATTTGATGAATATACATATCGTGCCTAGGACTATTTATTTGACTAGGGTGAGTGGTTTTTGGATATAGATGTTGTTTTTCAGTGTGAATTCTAAAGTTTGCTGGTTTGAGCGAACTGGTACAATGCGCGCCACGAAAGATGAGACTTGACCCCGCCTCCCCCGCTCTTTCCGCTGCCCCTATGACATCCGGTCCCGTCCCGCACTCAGACCTCATACCGCTAAAGATACCTAAAATCGTGTTCTGCGCAAGTCAAACCACGTGGTGTGTCAAGTCTCATCTTTCGTGGCACGCATTGTACAGAAGTTTTTTATATTTTTTTATATTAGATGTAGCATTTACATACATTCCAAATTGCAAGACTGTATAGCCGCTTTACGCGCTGGCCAAAAATACGAACTCGTCCACTCTCCAAGTTAAATCAGGCATAATTTAATTATCATTATAAATAACAGTCTATTCAACAAGGGGTCTTACCAAGGGGTATCGTATTACCCAGTAACTGGGTTGTGGAGGTCAGATAGGCAGTCGCTCCATGTAAAATATTGGTATTTAGATTGGAAGCCGACCCCAACATAGTTGGGAAAGGCTAGGCAGATGGTGAAATAATTCTATCAAGTCATTAACATATCTCGGGACCCTTGGATCTTGGACCTTTGGAAGGTGTATGAGGGGCCGAAGCCAACTCGCAGAGGCCCGCTAGACGCTTGTAATGAAATGAGACGCCTATTATGGTCAGCGGGATTGTCCGAAAGGGTTACCGCTGGCCCGGAACATAAAGGGCTAAGGAAGGAACACGGGTGGGTTTTAGTCAGTAAGAGTCTGACACTCCCTTCCGCTCCACCCAGAGCGGGAGGGATCATTTGATGACTTCCCATCCTGAAAAAAAAAAAGAAAAGACCTATTATTAATTTAACCATAAAAACTAATTTCAAATTCTAGCACGGTGAAAGCACACACAACATAGTAGGTCGTATCGGCGGCGACAGTGACCTCTCATCGCGAGGGCAGCAGTACGCCAAGGCGCTCGCCAACTACATTGACCAGCAGCAGATCCCGGGGCTCCGAGTGTGGACCTCGTGGATGAAGAGGGCCATACAAACCGTCAAGGATGTGAAAGCGCCGCAGGAAAGGTGGAAGGCTCTCAATGAGATTGATGCGGTAAGAATTTATTAACCGACTTCAAAAAAGGAGGAGGTTATCAATTCGGATGTTTATATTTTTTTTTATGTATGTTCGGGCATAACTCCCTCATATATAGACGGATTTGCAATTTTTTTTGTTCGAACGAGATTTATTTCGATATGGTCCCATTTAAATTTCGTAAAGATCTGATGAGGAGTTTCGGAGACAGACAACGGAACTCTTCAATAAATGCCAGCAAATCAACCGCGTTTGCTGCTATAGCTTAAGTATGCATTGTTTACGCAATCACACTACATAACATCACGCCTGTACTCTTTAAAGGGGTAGGCAGATGTGTTCAATAGATTCCTGTCACTGGTATTCACTTCCTGAAAGTGTGTAGATCACATTAATGAAAGAATGAGAAAATCGCGGACATACAAACATACATATATACATACGGGTCGAATACAGAATCTCCTTTTTTGAATCGGTTAAAAATAGTTCAAATTCAATTCGCTAACTCGATTCAGGGACAATCAATGTTGAATTGATTTAAATTGATTGTATTTTTGTCAGATACAGACTGAGATTTAAACAAACGAACTTTCTGTTTTAAATGACTTGTTTAAGCAATGCCTAAAGTTTTACTTTTCCGATTAAGATTTTAACAAACCATATTTAACTGAGTTCTAAATAATTATGAAAATTAATTAATAAACTCTCTTATTAACTTTAATATTATTAAACACACCCTCCATGTCCAATTCCAGGGCATATGCGAAGAGATGACATATGCAGAGATCCAACAAAAATACCCATCAGACTTCAACGCACGCGACGCCAACAAGTTCGCGTACCGCTACCCTCGCGGGGAGAGCTATGAAGACCTGGTAGCACGCTTAGAGCCTGTCATCATGGAGCTGGAGAGACAGGGGAACGTGCTGGTCGTGTCGCACCAGGCCGTCATGAGGTGTCTGCTGGCTTACTTCTTGGACAAGTCCGCTGGTAAGAGCCTGTCTTTGTCTAAGACTTAGCCAGGTAACAGCCGATCTCACCGTGAAAACTTGCGTGAAGTGAGCTGTCAATAGTGTCAATCCTTAGCTCCCTGTGGAATGACAGCTCACTTCAACCTAAGTTTTCATAGTGAGATTTTTGCAGAATGGAATTGAGGAGTTATTGTCGAGAGTCAAGAATTACTGATGATAGAAACTCAGATTTCTAGAAGGTTATTCATTCTCTGATCAGTTAATCTGCTGTCACCATAAATGCGACGAAGGCGTGTAGGAATCGGCGAATCTCATTCGTTTAAATATAAGCGACTCTCGTCTCGTCTAATCTATGATTGGCCGATTTTACACGTGTCCTGCCCGCTCGAAGACCGTTGTCGCCCGTGTCACCAAAGTTCACGTACTTAGAAATAGTATGACACATGGACGTAATTATTATGCTTGATCTTGCATAGTCAGCTTATAACATTTCCACTGCTGGGACACAGGCCTCCTCTCGAGGGAGAGTGGGCCATAATCGACCACCCAGGCCCAGCAAAAAATCGATAAGCTGTAATTACACGTAGGTACTTGGTCGTACTACCAACACACACTGGGCTCCGATTAGTACAGACGCCAGCACATCAAGCTACCCGAAACTGTCAAATTTTCCCAATCAACTTTGAACCTCATGCTTTAGCGTTAAAGTTGAAAATCTATTAAAGAAATTTGACAGATTGTAGTAGCTTGATGTGCTGGCGTCTGTACATTACAGCCCACTCCCTCTCGAAGAGAGAAGGCCCGTGTCCCAGCAGTGGGGAACATTAGAGGCTGACTATGCCACTTGTTCGTGCGTCTATCAACCACTTAAGTATTTAATCAGTTAGTTCCCCAACCAAGCTTCACAGCTTGGCTCATCGCCGCAAGGTTGCCTGCTTGTCGGTCTTCTACAGATTGTACTTCGGTGAGTGTGCCCAAGAACTCCACGACCTCATTCCACCGGCCCCCTTCTACCTTCGGACATCCAGACGCACTGCAAGTTACCATCCCTGCCTAGTTGCTATTCCACCAATTCGCACTAAGCGTTTTCAAATGTCCTTTATAATGCGCGCAGCAAAAGAGTGGAACTCTCTAGCTGCGTTTGTGTTTCCGAGTGAATACAATCCGAATCTCTTCAAAGTAAGAGTGAACAGACTTCTTCTGGGTGAGCTCACTCCATCGTATTGTCTGTGTCATCTCTGACCTAGATTAGAGTCAAGAGCAAACGCATTTCGAATAAAAAAAGAAAACCATTACTCATTGACACTAACATTCCCTTGGCCCACAGAAGAACTGCCATACCTACACGTCCCCCTGCACACGGTGATCAAACTGACCCCGGTCGCGTACGGCTGCCGCGAGGAACACATCAAGTTGTCAGTCCCCGCCGTCGACACGCACCGACCTAAACCTTCTGTAAGTATGACATGTGAATGTCCCTTGTTAAGCCTCGTATGAGGACGTAGAATGAGCTAATTGAGCTCGTTTGAAGACACAGAACGAACTGAATGAACTAGTTAGATCTAGTTTGAGGACATAGAACTTAATAGTTGAGTTCGTTTGTAGAATGAACTAGTTAGGCCTCATTTGAGGTTAAGGTCGTAAAATTACCTAGTTAGAACCCATTTAAGGACGTAGAATGACGTAGACGTCGTTAGAGCACAAATAACGAGCTGGTTAGACCTTGTTTGAAGATGTAGAATGAAGTAAGTAGGTTTCGTTTGAGGATTTAGAATTAACTTGTTAGACCTATACAGTGCCTGATTTAGAGTTCTGACAGCCCTAGGCTAACTATGAATATGCGCCCCCCTCCCCCCGGGCCTGTCCTGCCTAGCCCATGAATATACTTACAATTTTTTTATATTTTACTAGATTTACGAACCGCGGTTCATCTACTATTATTTAGGCGCATATTTTAAATTAAGTACCAAATTTTATTCTGTAAATAAGTGGTGCTTGCAAGAGCAAACTCAGCGCCCCTCGGTCCTTGCGCCCTAGGCTCGAGCCTAGTTAGCCTATGGGTAAATCAGGCCGTGGACCTATAATAGGAGTTTATCGGTCTAATTGTAGAAGACAACAACGAACACACGAGTTATAAAATCTTATGAACAAATAGTTATGGTTAGACACCAGATAATATAATAGGTAGTAAGTTCACATATCTATTATGGCGCCGCCAGTTAATCCTACTTGATAGGTAGATTACCTAGCATAGCTAAACACTTTGTCTTATCGCACTATTAAAACACGGTCATATTAGTTATAACTAAAAAGTGCGATGTTAAAGTTATAAACAAATGAAAAATCCTAAAAAAATAACATTTGAGTGGTAAAAAACCAAGCAAAAATACATACACATTGCATATTTTGTACTTTTTTCTCATAGATTTTTTCTTGATCAGAAAATTTCTATAAAATTCATTTCATCACTAGGTACTTCTACATAAATCCTTCTTTCTTCATAAAAAAATCTGAATTACTCCTAAATAGTAATATCAGACCATAAAAAACATTAAACAAAAAAAACTTTTTTATATTAAAAAGCAATTTATTCGACAGGACGACGAAGATGCGGCTGAGGTACAAGTACGCAATGTTTGAAGCATGAGCTAGCTTAGATGCATAGATAGCATGGTGTAGTATAGATGTTGTTGTGAAAACCCATAATCTATCGCGAAGTTACTAGTGATCATGTTAATTATTTGAGAGATTTTGCAGATCTTGGATGATACATCTACTATTTTTTTTTAATATATACCTTAACAAAGCAGTTTGCACAGCTACAAACGTAACGCAGCTATGGGAAAGTCAATAATAGGTCCGACAAAAACCAGCCATGATGCAACCATTATTTTTTAATAATGCATTGTTCAGACAGAGGCAGGTTCCGGTTTAGGCACACAAGTGGCGGGCCATTGATTGTATTATAATTATTAAAGAGAGAACAATTACTGTCAACGATCCGCGCCCGCCATCTTGCGAATTGTGGACAAAGCGGATCATTTTGTAAGGATTACAGATGGCATCCGACGGGTTCCTGCAATTTTGTAATAGGTCCGCAGTTTATCTATTTAGTTGACGTGTCACACGCCGTCTTCCAGTACTTCTTCCATGGTACGGTAGCCGATTCTCCGGCGAATGAATGGCCCTATAAAGTCTTACTGTTAGTTTCGCATTCAGATGTGATACTTCTCCGGGCTGAAAAATGATCTAAAGACAACTATTGTTTGAACAGCCTCTATCTTCCTGATAAACCAATCTATCAGAGCTTATCCTTGAACTCACCAATAATTCGCATAGTACCTAGTCATACGCCGTCGCGACGAATTATGGATTTTTACAGCAACATGGTTTGACACTTTTTTTGGCGGGAAAAGTGACTGTTGACAGGTGGTGGTTATCTGTGTGTGTATGCTTGTGGAGGAGTCGGAGATATTTTAATTATAAATAAAAACGTTTTATTTGTTGCGTTCAAAATTATTATGTGTGTTTATTCTTATGGATATTTATACGTTTATGTATATATTGGTAACGGTGGTTTATATTGTGCCAGTATTCCCCATATTGGTGCCACACCATACCGTTCTGTACCCGCTCCTTTCCCAATTGGGGTTCAGCAGAGATCATCGTGGTACCAGCGCATCTGTTGAAATTCACAGAGCACGCAGGTGTTGAGTTGAACAGTAGTTAAAGCGAAAGTGTCAGGGCGGCCGCGAAATTTTGTTTTTTTTTTTTCGTTTTTTTTGCAATTTTCTGGTCAGTATTATGTTGTACGTTGATTAAAATATGATTCGCGACCGTAACAAATAATGAATTTACAGAATTATAATAATTAAAGTCATCAACACAACTCTCTAAGACCACGTAATCCTACTGAATGACTATTTCGTGAAATCATGACATTTTAGGATTATACTAATTTGACCAACAACAACAACAACGTACAACTTAATACTGACCAGCAAATTGCAAAAAACGTAAGAAAATGTAAATTTTGCGAGCTACCTTAAAAGAAAGGAAAAGTTGTTTTTTTGCTTATAAAAGAACCATAGAAGTGTCATAGAGAATCCAACTAACAATCTTTTGAGTGTTTGAACCTTATTATAGTATTCTGAATAAAAATGCATGGATTATTTCCAATGTACCTATAAGTTTCAGCTGGAATAAACTTTCTGTCCATTACCATGGTGATAAGGCGTGATGGCGTAAATTACTGTGGTGTCGGATAAAATGGAAAGAGAAATCATTCGTGATTAAATATCCATTTAAAGTATACATAGTAACATTGAATGTGTATGTAACGTTATAAATAATGGTCTGGCTACACCTCTTCGGGTAGGCGCACACTGTGGCTGCGGTAGCCACGGCAGCGAATCAAACATATGACTAATTGGAGCCCGAGCACTAGGCAGCCAAGAATTTTCTCAATATTCCGGGTGCCTCAGCCTACGGGGTAATTGCGTAACAGACTAACAGTAGGAATTCCTTTCATTATGACAGTTCAACAACATTCACTGCGTGCGTTATTTACGTTGTTGAGCAGACAATTTTTAAAACATATGTATGTATGGATTAATGGAGCAATATGATTTAGATTGTGATTAATAGTGTGTTACGCAATTAGGATGCGGGCTGTTGCTATTTGGCTGCCTAGTAGGTACGCTGAGCACTTCCAAAATCTATTTTGCGCCGACGAAAACTGCGCGAGTCACCGTTGTGTCACCTACATGCATAATTTACAAGTAGAAGCCCATGGTTCGCAGAGCGCATGAATAAAAGCTCTTAGAGTAGGTACTTAAGGCCAGGTATTCCGAGCGCTGTAGGTATTTAACGCATACCTCAGCCCCCGCAAGGAGTAGCGATACGTAATAAGTTACGATGAGCGGGGACGCGCGCGCCAAGCGCACGGCTCACGAGTTCACGAACTCGAGTAGGTACTAAGTTGCGTCACAGAGTAGAGCAATGCAGTAGATCAACTTGAATTGATTAGTATAAGTTTATTTTGTTTTATTTTTCTAGTAGTAGTTATTTTTAAGGTTATAGATAGATTAGATACGTATTGTATAAACTTGATACTAATTATTAAAAATAATTTGTATACTTTTTTTTATAAAAAGGATTTAAAATCTGACTGACTAAAATCAAATATTCGTGCTACAGTATAAAAAATCAAGCAGTAGGCACACTTACTTTAGGAGAATTGTGTTACAATTCTTGAATTACAATATCAATGCATATTGTAATTCAAAAAAGCTTAGAGGTATAAATGTAAAGGAGAGAGAAGGGAAGGGTAGAGGTGTAAATGTTCGTCTCGTGTAACACATAATGTGAAGCGTGACTGTGTGAGTCTCAATAAAATAAAAATAAAGTATTTTTATTTTGACGTGACAACGTCTAATAAATCGATGAAGCTGGTTGCACTCACGAAAAAACATGACTCATGTAGCGTTACCTCGCGGCCTCGCTCTGTAGCGTTCCATGGCGGCTTGAAGTGCAAGCGAATATTAACAGATGTAATGCAATTATTCCATCAGTATTTTCTTATGACGTTGTCACGTTCAACTATCGTCAGCAAACCGACTTTACAGACAACCGATTTTTTTTATTAAATTAAAAGTAAACAC
Source organism: Luperina testacea (assembly GCA_927399505.1). NCBI lineage: Eukaryota > Metazoa > Arthropoda > Insecta > Lepidoptera > Noctuidae > Luperina > Luperina testacea. The sequence continues at coordinate 2,097,327 of OV656770.1, read as the reverse complement.
TTTTATATCTGTAAAATATCCAACTCTGCTGTCAAATAAATCGATATGATGCGTTTTTTCTTGGAGCTGTGTCATCAGGTAATTCATGTCAACAATTCGTCGTCCACTGATGGGTTGATAGTCGTGTTCGATTTCGTTTTCAACGCTTAGAGTGTAGTTTTCAATTTCCTCCATTGTTCTAAAAACAGATTATTTTAATATAACCTATTGAATTCCACATAATTATTATGTAAAACAAAAAGTAGCAACTTACTCATTGATATTATTATTAGGTGATACATTATTATGTTCATCTAAAGGCATTTCAGCATGTGTGACATGGGCATTGGCAGCATGAATAGTCGTTCTGTAACAATAAAATATATTTTTTTGTTTCAATATTCATAGTTGTTAGTAAATGCGATAATTATCGGATATATAAACTTACGCATTTTATGGGCTATTTACTTATGCCTATGGCATGCCGTAGCATGTTTTAGTGTGATTTTAATTGAATCGGTTAAAACAATATAATTGATTATTAATAAGTACAATACAGTTACTTACTCCTCAATCCTAAGATTATTCAAGTAAACCATGCTCTAAAGTCATCAATGGAGACACTTTATGCCCTTCCGCATGCTCTATTGATCTGTAACACAAAAGTTGTTTTTGACTTGTTGGTAATTAACAAGTAAAATTTTAAAAAACTTTCTTATTATTAAATCAGTCTGTTTAATAGAGACAACTGCATTGAAATCGATTCATCCGTTTTCCGTTTAGGAGCTACAATGCCAAAGACAAATACACACGCACACTGACATACAGACAGTTATACAGAAACAAAGATACGCAAACAGTAATAATAATTAATAAATAGGTACTTTAATTTTAATAATAAAGTAGGTATGTATGTGACCCCCACATACATACGTACCTACTTAATTCAAGTATATGTATATTATTAATTTTTATGGTGTTACAATAACAAGTGAGATACTATTTAATTCAAATATGTAGTAAAAAATAGAGAATGTCTTTAAAATAAATAATATAAAAAAACTTACTCGATATTCGCCGAATCATTAGTTGATACATGCGCACTGCGCTTGGCCTGCAACTGCATTGCTCTAAAACATTAAAAACCCACGTAAACATTTCAAGCCAAGTTTCTTTTATTATTCCATTTGGAGTGGCATAGTTAATAATAAACATGCAATAACAAAAATCTCGAGTGAATTCTACAAACTGTTCCTCTTGCAAATAAATACTGAATAAAATTATGCATTGGAGAACTTCTCTATAGCCAAACTAGCCATTGATTTTTTTATGTATTTCAAAAATCTTAGCGTTCTCTAGTAGTACTGATATTTTTATACTGTGGCTCACCACATTACAATACAAATAAAACATTTAGGTAGGTACTTACTTCTTCACATATCTTTGGAGTGCATTCTTTCTATTTGTTTCTTTTATTGCTTTACACGACTTTTTTCGCCTGCGTTGTTTATTGCCCATTATAACTAACAAACAAACTCTCAAAAACAGATGATAAGTTTCGCGAAGTTGTCGCGGAAAAAACTGACACAGGTCCGTCGTCCATAAGCGCCAGCACGCGACTGAACGGCCCCGTAGGAGCCGCCGCGGGCGCTTTTAATTCATATTTAAACTTAGTAATTAAGAAAATCATTTTATCAAGTCAAACTCTGCGAATTTGTCTATAACTAATTAGTTTCTTTAATATAGTACAAAAATTAAATGTAAAAAGTCAGTAATATAGTCATAATATTGAAAAAACGTTTTAAAAAGGGGTAACTTTGCGATTTTTTGCTATCGTGTGAAGTTCATCAGGTCTTGCAACTGAATGCGATTTTGTCTAGACAAGATCCTTAACTAATACAGATATATTTTTTTTTTATTTAAAACCCTATATTCTTTGTCTCAGATTGTTTTAAAAAACTTAAATTCGGGGCCACCTAGCCTTAAAAAAATGGAAAGCTATTTTAGAAGACCACACTAACAAATTATATCGTTGTTAACTAACAACGACTTTGAAACCTAGTACTAAATTAAAAACGTTGCAATGGTCTCACCATCGTGATTTTTTGAGTTTTTGTATGGCAAATCAACTCACAATGAAGAGACCATTGCAACGTTTGTAAATTAGTAGACTTGACCTGCACTGTGGAGTGCGGTTATACCTAGCCGTTGGCTCAATGAAGTCGCTACTCGGCTTTTACCAGTTTCAAAATTCTTTTAGTAGGTACCCAGCGTTATTGCAACGCCAAGGCTAGAAGCTTAAATATTGCCCTGGCACAAGCATTGGCGTATCTAAAGCTTTTTTTCAGGGGGGGCCTGGCCCCTTACCTTTTATGGTTTTTTTTTATGTGAAACATCTATAGCCGCACGTAAAACAAATTTCTGGCGTGGCGACGCATGCCGTGGCGACGCGTCGCCACGCTATATGATGGTGTATATATACAGTCACAGTCTTGTGTACTGTTTTTCATTGGGAAATCTTCATGGAAACACTCCGTCTGGGATGAACGGGGGTTATGTCGGACTCCTACCGACTAAAACCCCCCACTGTTCCTTCTACTACCATAAGTCGGGGGCCTGAGAGCCCCGAGAGATACTTGTACATTCGCCGCACCCTCGACTGATATCAGCCCGCCATGCCTAGCGGGCCCCATCCCCAAGTGCGGGCGATCCCACGACCGATCCTTTTATTTTAGCACGTGTTTGATTTTTGAACATTCTGCTCCTAAAAGAGTTTCGTCAATTTGGAGAATACCCTTATCTCCACAAAATGCGCCTACTTGTCATTTTGCGTTGTGGACTGTGGCACGATATTTAAATGTACCTACTCTAGCTTCGTTGCGTATTAGTAGATTTAATTATTTTTGTTTTTTCAAAAGTAATTATATGGAATGTATTATGTAGGTATAACCCGCGCAGATAGAGAATAGATCTGAAAATGGCGGCGGGTACTCATGGTACGGTTGGCAAAACAATTTCTCAAACATCGATTTTTATTTTTTTATTGACTTTTTTTGTTATAAATTATTCTTTTTTAATATTATTAATTAATAATAGTAGAAATAATGTCAAAAAATATTAATAAAATAAATAATGAGCAAGGGTACTATAACACTGGATTTTAAAATTTGTCTTTATTAATTGCGACATATCAGAATCATATTACAAAAATACCACCTCACATACGAGTACATACATAAAGTCACGTCCTCGTTTTCGTGAAGCCATTGTTCAATCAATCACAAAATGTCTATTTTCGTAACAAAAACTTAATGAAAATTAATAACAATCAAACGTAACGCAAACAAATAACAATCATACTCAACAAAAACAACAATGAATATCAACGAAAACAACAAAATAACGGAACGAATTTAACGATAACTCGGAGTGCATCAAGTAGCGTGGAAAGCGAATCCTGACTGACTATTTTTTTGTAGCGCGTACTGCATTGTGTGAGTATAGACAGCGATAGAGAGAGAGCGAGACCGCATGCGAGCGGACGCCATTTTCAGATCTATTCTCTATCTGCGCGGCTTATAATAATAAGTTTGTGTAGGTCTTGGTGGTAGATTATTTAATTGATTGCTTTTGTGTGAAGTTATATTATGTAAGTAGCCGGCTTAGAATTTCGAATAGGTCGCCAAACATCCTAGGGTAGGCACCAGACCATTCTAGGGTGGGCCGATATACGCCTATGGGCGCAAGATTTTATGCTGGTACAGTCAGCAACAAAACTTGATTGACAAAGGTTTTGAAGGATTTAAAAAATTAGCTAATTGACTTTGATTGCTGGCCTAGCTGGATCAGTCGGTATAAGAAAAGCCAACATAGGCAGCATTTACTAATCATATGGCCTTGAGCCAATAATCCATCGTGTACCTATGTGTATCAGTGTGTACCACAGAAATACGTATTTGTTCCATCAATGTCGTAATCACAGTTTTTTTTTTGTTGTGTCTGTACGTGCGCGATGCACGTTGTACGCAAACCCCACTGCAAGAATCAAGTCTTTTTTTCTCCGCAGGTGATACCAGCGCCGCTCATTAAGACGCCCATGCCGCCCGTACTCAACGGTGACACCAACGGCGAACAAAGCGAGGAAATCCAGTAGCATTAACACTATATAAAGGACACCTTAGATAAAGAAATAAATACATGTCCATGCTGGTTCAAAACATTAGATTAAAATGACATTTGGGTATTTTTTTCTGTGTGAACAATAAAAAAAAACCGTATCGTGGAGGTTATCTGTGACTGTCTACAATCAGTCGTGTCGACGAATTTGAGACTGATGCTAAGTGAGTTTAGATTTTTAAATGTTTAAGTCATTACTGTCTATGTACAATACAAAAATACCTAAAATACGTTCACATACACTTGGCCGTAAATCACCGTTCACTCAGATTCAGCGCGGGGTCACAACATCCGGAAATTACTAATATTCTGTTTGACAGAAATCTGACGAAACATTTCAAACTTTCCACCTCAATTTTTTTATTACACTGTGCTGCGACGCTTTGCAGCTGTTCAATTAACTTCATTTGACGTTACTCACACGGCCCTCTCCGGCCCAGCTGCTATCAAAAGCACTTTTACGCTTACTGGCGTCAAACGCAAGTACAGAGTTCATTAAAAGAGGCTCGAATGCTCGATAATGTGCCCCCACGCTTATATATTTTTATAAGCTGTCTCGTTTTGTGTTAGTTAGTTTTTATCATCTTATCATATTTATAAAGAATATTTAACTATACCTACTGAATTTTTACAAAGTGGCTATGTATATTAAATGTAAAATTATAATATTAGCTTTTATTTAAATATAAGTTTAATATAAGTGGGTCCTTGTATTTTATTTTATTATCCACTACCTTTTGCCAACGGCTTCGCCCGCGTATACATATGTAGGGATAATAAGTATCCTACGTGTTAATCCAGGTTATATCTAGACTATGTGTTTGCCAAAGGAGAATGGTTAAGACCCTACGGTCACTCTTACCCATTCTCCTTTGGCAAACACAGTACCCAGACACAAAGTTAATTGTAGCATTCGGTTTTGATTTCTATTGCCCTCATGGAGTAGGTACCTACTTACCTAGTTTAATTAGCCCTACCGGACAGCATAAATATAGGGTTCCGTACCAAAATGATAAAAAGGAACCCTTATGGTGCGACTCAGTCTGTCTGTCTGTCACAGCTGGATATCTCAAACACTACTAATGCTATCAATTTGGAATAGTTTTAAATGACGTTTGCCCAACTATTTCGCAAATAAGAAATATATATGTATATTTTTTTTGCAACAGGGACTGAAAGGGGTTCTGAAAAATTCGAAGTGGGGCTATTAGGGCATGTGGGGTATCATAATAAAAGAGCGCAGTTTGCATATTCTCAAACACTTTTTCTTTTTAGGGTTCCGTACCAACATGGTAAAACGGAACCCATAGGTACGATTCACACCAACCGGCTCGCATCGCGCCGGGCCGGGCGGCATTTTACAATGCGGTAAAGAACATTGAAATGTATCAACAGTAATTACAGTTCATATTTGCATGCAACTTACGCATGCGACACGTCGCGACGCGTCGCGGGATGCCGACGGAGGTAAATATGAGTTGTATGCAAATATGAACTGTAATTACTGTTGATACATTTCAATGTTCTTTACCGCATTGTAAAATGCCGCCCGGCCCGGCGCGATGCGAGCCGGTTGGTGGGAATCGTACCTTATGGTGAGACTCTAGTCTGTCTGTCCGTCACAGCTGGGTATCTCAAGAACTACTAATGCTATCAACTTGAAATAGTTTTAGATGACGTTGGCCCAACTATTTTGCAAATAAGAAAGAAATAAAAAATTTATGTATATTATTTGCAACAGGGACTGAAAGGGGGTCTGAAAAATTCGAAGTGGGGCTACTAGGGCATGTGGGATATCATATGAAAGAGCGCAGTTTGCACATTCTCAAAGATTTTTCTTTTTTTTGGGCCGCAAAGTTTTCGACTTGATGAAAAATGTAAAAAAAAAATAACATTGAGATATAAGTACTTATACTATGTAAAGATTATAGGAAAAGTAAAACGATGTCTAAATAGCACAGTTTTTCAGAATTCATCAACATAAGTTAAATTAGTTCCACTATCGGTCAAGAGATGGCGCGGACCTAAAACTGCAATATTCTACACCGCAGCGTGCAGTGTTAAAATTTTGTGACGAATATAGGCCGAGCCGATGAAGATTTGAAAACAGGATGGTACGGAACCCTCGGTGCGCGAGTCCGACTCGCTCTTGCCCGGATTTTCTCAATTCACTTGGAGAAAAAAGATATGTGAGGAAATTAAATTGATTTAATAAAGGGACATATTGAACTTATCCTCTCAAAACTTATTGACCTGCCAACTGCTACTTAGCCCTCTTGGCCTCTTCCTCTCTCCTAATTTTGCTGTGCCCGACAGGGTCCATATTGATATTTTACTTTGTTATACCGTCTATGTAAGACATATGGAATGCAATAAAGAATTGAATATTGAACAACCCGATACTAGGCGTCACAAAACATAAAACAAAAAACCGAAACTGAACCGGTTAGATTCAAAACCGATTAACTTAAGTGGTTGTAACAGCTCTATGTTATGTCTCGCTGCAAACTTTAGGTATTTTCAAACACCCAATTCCGATCTCTGGTAATGACACAGAGGCCTAAAACATGTTTTGCTAGATTGCTTAGGCTTACACATTAATTATATAAAATAAAAATGAATGCATTTATCATTCAATTTCTGTTTACTTATATTTTAGAAAAAAAAAACATTAGGTAAGTACCTAAAAAAAATTAGTAGGTAAGTATTCGTAATGGTTCTAAAATTATCTGTACTATCTTCGCAAGTTTTGCACCCATCTTCCAATCACCCTGTATCCTAACTAATTTTATAAATGCGAAAGTTTGTTTCTTTTTTAACCGATTTCAAAAAAGGAGGAGGTTCTCAATTCGGATGTTTATATTTTTTTTACGTATTTTCGGATACAACTCCCTCATATATATAGACGGATTTGCAAATATTTTTTTTTCTTCGAAAGTGGTGTATTCCGAAATGGTCCCATTTAAATTTCGTAAAGATCTGATGATGAGTTTCGGAGACAGACAACTCTTCAATAAATGCTAGCAAATCAACCGCGATTGCTGCTATTTTTTTTTATAATTTATGTACACACAGTAAAATACATAGGGACATGACATGATTATAAATTGAGTACAAAGGTACTGCTTATTTCTTAAGAAATTTCTTCCAGCTGCTATAGCATATTATGTATGCATTGTTTACGCAATCACACAACATAACATCACGCCTGTACCCTTTAAATGGGAACGCAGATGTGTTCAATAGCTTCCTGTCACTGATATTCACATAGCAAATAGTGTTATATGAATTTGTTTGGGATACCCCAAACAAATTCATATAACACTACTTGCTAGTAGGTACAACGACAAAATGAAAAATAACTTTAATTTCGAAAGTCGATGTCAAAAAACGAAAATACAGAACCAACGACACCGATCCTTCCGAAATTAAAGTCATTTTTCACTTTGTAGTTTTTTTTGAAGTTGGTTGTTTTTTTTTTTGTAAAAAAGTTTGTTGTTACCTTTTCACGCTTAAACCACTGAACCGATTATCCTGAAATTTTGCATACACGTTGTTAGGTGTGCAGAAAAATGCTATTCCCGAGCAAAACAACAATAACGTTATTATGATAATAGATGGCGCCACGTGTTTTTCGAATCAAAAATACATCTGTCGGGTCAGCGAGTATATTTATAATTATAATAATTCAAAAGTGGCTGTAATTGTATTATTTGAAATAAATGCTTTGAGTTTGAGTTTTACTTATATTTACTTATATGTTCAATATAGCTGCACCGTCCAGGGACAAGTCAAAATGCTGTCTCCCTATCACTTAATTAATTTTTAATTTAAATAATCGAGTACTTCGAGAATTAAGTTATTAATGGAACAATAACTATATATATAATATTAGAAAAGAAAAACGACAATATTTTTAAGGGACAGGACTAAACACACACCTATGCATTTTTGTGAAAATGCCCAAATACAATATTAAAACTTGTACTTATATCAAACAAGTTATCATGATATTATTAGTAACCACAGCCTACACATTCATTATCAAGTACACTTTACATTATTAGTAAAGATTAAAATGACAGAATAAGTACACCAAGCATTAACTTCATTTTCAAGAATATTATGTTTAAATGAATTAGTGTTGGATAAAATAGTAAGTATAAATTACTTAATACCTATCATTTACTGTTACTTTCCGCAGTACATCATGAAAATAGTTATTTTTACTAGGTCTGTACACCGAGCAAATCTACGGGCCAGCATGTTGCACCGGACAGTGAGTGCCCTGCGCTCCCTGTCTATATCTATCTAATTATACATTGATTATATAATTTGAGAGTCCTCCTAAGGGGAATGTTGGCACCTAAGTTAGTTTAATAATAACATAGTTTAAAGAGACAGTGTATGTAATATCAAAAAATAGAAATACATACAGTGCACCCAGACTTTGGCAATGTAATAAATTTTAACCTAAGCCATAAAATAAACTGAACAATTGAAACAAACCAAAAGTTAAAATTGTCCGGTTCTGGCAAGTTTCATGAGTGCGGAATGTTTCTCATCATCCCTCCTCATATTATCTAGTTCAGACAAGCAGTTGGCAGCTAATTGGACAGAGCTATCGGTCAACTTCCAGTTCTGGCCAGAGGAAGTCTCTTCTTGGATTATAATGCCTAGTTGCAAGAAGAACCTTATCCTGGAAGCTTCTGACAGTGCTTTACACTGGTAGGCAGCCAAATAATAGCTCAAGATTTCGCTCAGACTAGTTGTATTCCCATCGTGCCTGTGAATTATATCATCCAACTTAATCTGCACCCAGAGCATCACAGGATGGAAATTGTTTTTAGCTTTTAAAGTAAAGGGGCAACTAGATTGCAACAACGGGCAGCAGATAGCATGGGTTTCAGGCTTTGTGGAGCCCGGGAAAGTGTCATAAGGCACTATCTCTTTCATTGCCTTCTTTTCAAACAAGTAGGCACAGATTGTTGGGTATAATCTAGCAATTTTTGGCAAAGTGATTACGCTTGATTCCAAAGAAGTGCCATCATCCTTTATGTCATACTTCTCCTTCAACATTATGAAAAGGTCCTTGCCAGGTCCATGAGCCTTCGCAATTAACTGGTTTATTTTGCTACTCCGAGTGAGGCCCGCTATGAGAAGGACGTTGATTTCTGGTTCTAATTTCCCCAAGTTGCTGTAACACAACGACCCGTCTTTTCGTATAAGCTCGTATTTCACTTCAGCAGGTTTTCGTGCCAAGTACGAGTTTCTATTCTTGACTAGTTGAGACATTATCAAATCAGTATCAAATCCTTGGTATTCTACAACAGGTTTCACAGCGCTGACCCAGTCTTTGTCATAATTCAAGAAGTTCGCAAATTCTTCTGCAGGAGTGGCTTTAGATATTTCCGCGTCACAACGGAAAAAGTCAATGATTTCATGAAAGGGCTCTGCAGAGGTAGAAGAGATGGACATCTTGTCTCGTCTTCGTCTTCTCGGTTCATAAAGAAAGAAAAAAGTTCAAAAGCGAAGAAAAAAGTATTTGCCACAGAGTACTTTTTGTGGTATTTACTTATTTGAATCGCCTCTTTCGCGTCCTACTGTCTCCCGTTTTCGCACACTTCAGTGATCAGTCAAATCAAGTGGTCTCGAACGTCAAAATGAACTCAAATCACAGAACATATAATTATGTACCCTAACGGACTCAAATGGCCAAATCGGTAGAGTTGCCCACAATGCCCACAAATATCGGTAGATTTGTACCCGAAAACGGTAGGTAAAAAAAAATCTATTGAAGATTACATTTATTTTTAAAACATAAAATAACTTTGTTAATTATTAAGGACATAAAAAAATTGTTGACACTAAATGTGCTTGTAATGTTTCAGAGCGTCTTTCCCAGATGTAATATCAATATCCTTGTTACAGCTTGTCCAATAACCATAATTTGTGCCTTTAGAGCCTTCTTGGAACCAGCCAGAAAATTCTTCTTCACATTCTTTTCTATAAAACTGTTGGTATTTTTTCTTTTTAAACTCATGCTTGAAGTGGTTCTTCGTCAGACAACATTCTGAGTACGTTTACGTATTTTACGTTTATTTTTTGGCGACCCTACTTTTTGGAGTTATCAAGTCTCAATCCCCTTCTTATCTATACGATAAGCTGTCATGGACTAGTAGGCACAGAATCGGTGAGGGAAGAAAATGTTCCCAACAGCTTTCCATTCCTCAGCATAAGTCAGCGGCTTTCAGGGGCAGTTTTCGTTACGCAGCTACCAAATGTTGGAACAACATCCCACCTCCCATAAAGTCTAGTAAAAGTGGCTCAACATTTAAATTAAAATTAAAGTTGTTTTTATTAAATCATCAATATGAATTTCGGGATGTTCGAGCCGACATGTCAGCCATTTGAAACATAATGCAATTTTAAATTGCTGTCTGGCTTATCAATTTTATACATTTTGTAAATTATACAATTTAAAGTGTGTTACTAATTTTACTAATTTTATTTTATTACTAATTTTATACATACTGTAAATTTTAACTTTTTGATATTGTGTCTTAATTTATCAATTCCTTTTACTATTGTTGGTGTTGTTTTACTTTTATTATTGTTACCAATTTTATACATTTTATCAATTTTATACGTTATACAGTTTTATACATTTTGTTAATTTTATACGTTATACAATTTTACCAATGTTACTTATTTTATTTTATTTTAACTTTATATAATTATTTCTAATGTTTTCTAATGTTAATTTTTAAATGTGTTTATATTTTCGAGCGTATGGCACTCGTGGGCAGCAGCTGAAAATCAGCGTCAGGTGGTGCACTTTGTGTTGCCATCTGGCATTATGCTGAGCTGAGGCCCTTTTGGCATTATTATTATGAATTTGTTTTGTTTATTTTTAAGGGTTTTTTGTTTTGCCAAATAAACGCAATTTTCTTTCTTTCTTTCTTTCTTTCTTTCTTTTTTTAAAGTGACAGCTTGATGAGAGCGAGCGAATGAAAAAAATAAAGTCTGAATTTTCACTTGTATAGGCTAGCGAAGTAGCGAATCAACTTGGTGCATCCCCTAAAACTAAAATAAAAGGGTATTACCCCATACTTAGGTATACCTTAATCAAAGTCGGTGGGGATTTAGGAATATCCATGAATCATTATAGACAAAATGAAATGGGTTGCCTGTTCAAAAATGTAAAAAAGGTAAAAAATCGGAAGGATTTCCTATTCTCAAAAATCGTGAGAAATTGTTTACATTTCGGTATTTCGGTAGAACCGGTCCCATACCGGTAGATATACCGAAAATTCGGTAGGTTCGAGACCACTGGCACACTTTGCACTGTTCGCCACTGACACTGTTCGCGTCGCGTCGCGTCAGGCACAGAGTACTTTTACTATACGCGTCAGGTTGACAGATTAAAATTTGATTTTAGAACCGGTCCCATACCGGTAGATATACCGAAAATTCGGTAGGTTCGAGACCACTGGCACACTTCGCACTGTTCGCCACTACTGACACTGTTCGCGTCGCGTCGCGTCAGGCACAGAGTACTTTTACTATACGCGTCAGGCTGACAGATTAAAATTTGATTTCGATGATTCTATGCGATCCGTAGACAGAGACGATCACCATACTATAAAGTTAAATTCTCTTAAGTATATTATAATGTACTCTGTGGTGTCACTCACCGGAGCAAGGAATATACTACCCTGTAAGAGCCAAACCACACGGGCGGCGCGGCGCCGCACCGCAAGCCATTTCGCCGCGCTGGCGACCACACGGGCAGAGCGGCGTCGCAGCGTTCTACGGAGCCGCGGCGGCGCCGCAGCGGCGGCAAAATGAGGGGTTGCCCATCGCTATGCGACAGTCTGTAATACTACAAACAACTGCGAGCGGCGCCGCTCCGGCACCGCTCCGGCTCCGCTCTGCTTACACCCCTCCCCGCCTCGTCTCGATTCCGATGCGCGCGCGGCGCGGCGCCGGAGCACACCGCACGGCGCCATGTGGCTACAATGCATTTTTGTATGTAGAAAACCGCAGCGGCGCCGCTCAGGCGCCGCGCCGCAGCCGCGCCGCCCGTGTGGTTTGGCCCTTACGAGAGCACCGGAGTCACCGGGAACATTCGCGTGGTGTAATAAAACCACAGAGTACATTATAAAACCGGCGCTTTCAGTATAATTATACTGTACTCTGTGAATAGCGCCGCGGCGCCGCCGCGTCGCCGCCCCGCCGCCGCGCCGCCGCCCCGCCGCGCCGTCATGCCGAATGCCCACAGAACATAATTATAGTATAATATACCCTGAGGGGTCATGGGGAGTCATGCCACTATACTTGCCGAGTATACTAATATAGTAGTCTTTGGCTTGCCGGGCGGCGCCAACAAGCGCAGGCATATCGGCGCCGGTTACTATATTTCTATATCAAGGAATACTACTCTCTAACTTCTACATGAATACACATCAATGATAAGGGGCTACATCGTCCACAGATATTGTCGCCATGTGATCGCCATAAAATGAACTACACTACACTTCATGAATCATGACTGCACGGCCCTCTGTTTAATGCTATGGCTACATTATCGAAATAACGTTAATAAATAACGCGAATTATACTAACTTCGCGCGCTCTCTCTCGCACACCGCTTGTATTTGACATTATCGCTGCAGCGCGCGAAGAGAAGTTCACGTTCGCGTGGTCACGACAATAGTAGCCGTAGCATTATGCGGCGGTCACGTGGAGATCAGATTGGCAGTCGCTCCATGTAAAATACTGGTATTCAACTGCATCCGGTTAGACTGGAAGCCGACCCCAACATACATATTTGGAAAAGGGCTAGGCAGATGACGTTTAGCAAACTAGAAGAGGGCCATTTACCTGAATGAAAATCCGTTTATCTAAGCCATTCAGGTAATTTTGCGGTTTTCATGGATGACATGGATCTAGCAGGTGTACATGATATACGTAGAAATATGCCGAATGACACTATAGTCCGACTTTTAATTAGCTGCAGTAAAATGACACTTCTTAATAACTCATTTCGGACTGAGTTTAGAGATATGCATGTCAAATAAGTTTCGTTTGTTACACTATTCTGTACTAGAAAAACATGATTTGGTTGATGGTCGTGAAAAAACAGACGCCAATTTCAGTCATTTAAGTAACACATATGCTGTCATTTTACTTCCTCTATAGTTACTTTACTTTTGAGTGCAGCTAATTAAAAGTCGGACTAAAGGTAAAAACCGGTCAAGTGGGATTCAGACTCCGTATATATACAGGGTTATTGGTAAAACATTAACAACCTCTTAAGAGGTCATATACTCATCATTATGAACAATTTTTACTATAGGACCAAACCTGAAATCGCAATAAAACCCTACATTTTGACGAGTTATACGAACATAAATGAGAGGTTGTTAATGTTTTACCAATAACCCTGATGTAAATAGCTTAAATTTTTAGAGTGTTTTTTAGAACGATTTTCGGATTTTTTCCTTTACTTGTGGTCCATGACATTGCTCCTTGCCAAATTTCAAGATTCTAGGTCAACGGGAAGTACCCTATCGGTTTTGATTTCAGAATTCAGGGATTGCAACCTAGAGTATTTGATATTAATTTCAACTTGATAACTCTACCCGTTCCTGAGAAAAAGGGTCTTCTTGACTGACGGACAGACAGACGGAGAGACAAACGGACAACGAAGTGAACTTATAAGGGTTCCGTTTTTCTTTTTGAGGTACGGAACCCTAATTATGTCCCCGGACTACCCCGTTTACGAGATATGAAGAAAGAACATGATATGTAATTACGTACCCTATTAGGTTTCAACCCTACAGTTCTGAAAAGTTTTGAGAATGAAAACGACCCGAAAGGTCCATTTACATACATTAAAAATGTTTTTTTTTCAGCCTATTGGGACTACCGAGTTGAAACTGCTATATTATTGAATATTATGGAAGGTACAAAAATATCGCATACTTAAATATATACAAAACTGAAGTTAATTTTCAAAGATCAATTAATGTTTACTAGCGTTGATTTTTGCACCATAGTGCGTCAAGCGGTGTGCAAGAGAGAGCGCGCGAAGTGTAGTTCGTATTATTCCGACAATGAGGCGAACGCTCTCTCTCGCACACCTACTAAGAAAGTGAAACCTCTCGGCTCTTGTTGAGATACTGATGGCGCGTGAAGTGTAGTTCGCTTTGTCGCGACAATGTGGTTGCAGCATAATGAAACAATTCATAGCATTCCAGCGACCCAGTGAGTGCGGAAAACCGAGGAGTATTATACCTGAATCGATGTTACATGTAGTACGAATACTGACAGTTCGAGTAGTTACAAAAGCGAGTGGTTATTATTACAATGCGTCACAGAGTACTTTGTAATATACTGAAACAATGCGTCGAGCTGGCGCAGTATCGAAACGTAATGATAAATCAAATCATGGATTGCGAGGATTTTATCAATATTAATAATTTTGTACATGAGTAAATTTCTTTTGTATTTGTATCGTTTTACAATGTCAACCCTAAAACATTAAACAATTTTATTTTCGTTATTTATTAGGAACTAGCTGACCCAGCGCACTTCACACCGCCTCTGAATCACTAAGAACGAATTATATGAGAAAGTGAATTACCTATCTTCATTATTATTTTTTACTTGAATCTTTTCCATGTTTTAATACTTATTCTGCTATTCGAGGCGGAGATAAATCCAACAAATCAAAGATCATAAAAATCAGTCCAGTCATTCTTGAGTTAAAAATGGTGTAACTAACCCGAATTTGTTTTACATAATTATGTATATATAGAAGACTAGCATCGCCCCACGGTTTCACCCACATAAGTGTCGATCCCGTGGGAATATCGGGATAAAAACTACCCTGTGTCCTTTCCCGGGACTCAAACTATCCCTATACTAAATTTCATCTAAATCGGTTCAGCGGTAACAGACAGACACACACACCTTCGCATTTAAAATAGTAGTATGGAACTTTCGGTCGAAGTGGAGGTGCTTGGGGGAGGACCTATGTCCAGCAGTGGACGTCTTTCGGCTGAAATGATGATGATGTACTTTGGTAGTAGTAAAACTTTATTTCAAGCTTTCCGCCATTTATAAGAAAATTCTGTAACCGCGCCACCTACTGCGAGATAAAAAAGTTATATTAAAAATATCTGGTCCTTAGTGTTGCATCGCCTTGCAACTAGATGGCATGACTTGTATCTAGAGACCTAAATACGAGGCAGAGGAACTGACTGTCGACAGACAGCCGAGCCTCTGGCAAAGTCACAACATAGAGCCCCAAATGCTACAACACAAGTTGTACAAACAGTTTAGCACCTTATTTAATAAATCTACCAAACCGTCTGTCGCTCTCCCTCTGGGTATGTGTGACGTCGTAGTTGATGAGTTCAGAGATCTTGCTGTACTTAGTATTTTTGTTTCAATAAGTAGTAAGTATGACTTCAAGCCATTACTGTTAGTGGGTAGATAGTTCCTCAGGAACTTTCAAATTAGTCTGAGATTCTGCCGCCAAAGTAAACAAAATTAACTATTTTTGAGACTTGGGATAATTTAGTAACGTGTGTTGTCGTAAAGCCTGGCCTGTGCCACTGCCACGTAATGCATTGGTCATTTGTGAATTATTAATTTAGGATGTCATTCATTAGAGCTTGTGGAAATGCATTGGTAAAATATTTTATAATTTTGCTAAACTCAACTGCGGAATTATTTTACATGCATACTAAAATGAGTAAATGCAGCCCGGGCAACGTAGGCTCGATTACAGGTAAACATCCGGGCGACCTACATAGCTTTTACAGTGCAAAATAAACGGGTCGACGACGGTCCATACTCACTATACGTAGAGAACTAGGTATGTACCTAACATGAACGTCCACGGCTACATACAAACACGTGAGCAATCAATAAAATACTATATAGACGGTCATGCCTACACGCGTCCCGGTCGGCGGCTATGGAAACGAATGGAGTTGATATAACATTTATTGAGTAGGTGTATTTATTTGTTACTGACTAAGGGTTCCGTCCGTAATTTGGAGTGTTGTTCTAGTATTTTCACTAATTGATTTTTTTCACTAAAAAATTTCAATTTTTTTTTTTAATTGTATAAGATAAACCATATTATTATTTTCTTTTAATTAGACGAATAAAAAATATTTAGCCAGAGTGTCTGTACTTATTTATTACTTTTGCTAAATATAAATACGTGATATCGATTGCAGTATCGATTATATACCATAGATCTTCAGAAAGTCTTTTCTCTATTCGTCACAGCTGTCAATGACATTTCGACGTTCGAAACGTATTTTACGAAATGTATTTTGCCTATTTTTCTTCGTCGAATCGTAAACTTACATAATTATTTCAATAAAAAAACTAAAGCAATGCATCTATAGATAAATGTGCGTTGATTATGTGCCGTTAAAGTTAGTGGATTTTCCATACCCTTGATAACAAAAATGGTATCAACTTTGAATTTAGACGAAAAATATAATAGAGGTGCGTGCGTCATATTTTCAATGTGACCTATTTTGCCGAGACATTACTTAAATTATTCGGTTTTATCGTAATACTGTTGGTGTGTTGCAGTGAGGAGGAATTTCTGTTTTTATTTGGATATTCAAGACCATGGTTTGGCTAGATCCATATCTCGCAGGATTCAAGACATGGGTTTGGTAAGTCTAAGTACACAAGGCTTTTACCGCCAAAATTGTTATTCCTCGCAGTAGCACTGCTATTACCTACGCTGCCACATACATTTTTGGTTATGTGTAGGTAGTGTGACCAAAACAGGGATAACAGTATTTTTTAATTGTATGGCTTTTATTCAGGCTAACTGCATTTGGTCATGTTATTTACGTTCTGTTTCATACTTTGAATGCTATCCAACTTACATAGTTTATTTATTTTTTTAGAATACTAATGTTATTAGGCGTTCTTCTAAATATTTTCTTACGAAATTCGTCGTTTATTTTATTTTAATAATTATCAAACTTTGTCGAAACGAAAGATTTCTATATGAATTGGAATGCAATTTAAACGGACCAATAAGAAGCGTCTCCCCTTCCATCTGACAACAGCGCACCCAGTGTCAAAAACATGAACTAACGTGAAATATCTCCATCTTGTATGACAGATTTGTGTTTGTTGTTACTTTTTCGATTTTATTTATCAATTGTGTATAAATACCTTTAAAAAGTGTATCAGACGTTGCGTAATTAATCCACAATCACATAATTCAATGTGTGCTACAGACAAATTGAAAGTATTTACCGACAGAAGATAAATCTATGAGTGACGAACATAGTAGTCTGAGTGACTAGTATATAGTTACTTATTTTTGTGATAAGCGGAGCGCGGGGCCCTCGCGGACGGCTTTTATGTAAGTATATACAGCGTATAATACCCACACGTGCGTACCGACACAACGATCGTGTCAGAATTGTTTAGAAAACAGTTTAAAAACAGTTGGAGTGGCTAGTGGGTCGCATAGCTTGCGTTCAATTTTAGGTCATCTTTTGTACGGTCGCGTTAGAGTCGCCGCCGCCGCACCGCGAAATGCAGCGGGCCGAGGCCGCGCGGCGCGCTCTCTCGCGCTGCGTTGCACTACATCCATTTTAAAAGCCGTTTGAAATGTAGTTTCCTTCGGGTTACGCGTGCGTGTGTCCGCTTAATTTTTGACAGTTGATATTGCTTTCATGTAATCAAGGGGTTGTGAGTCTTAAGTAGAATGTCTTAAGGGTGAGATTTGTGTGTGGTAGTACAGTGTGTTATTTTTTGCGCGGGACGGTTGGCGCGAGTCGTGGAGGGCGCGATGGCGCGGCCCGCCGGCGTCGTCGTTGTGTCGTCGGCCGTATTTCAAGGAAAACTCGCCGATGTGTGTTCCGGCGCGTCGATACTCGCGGCGCTGATGCCCGCCCCGTTACATTGTGCCGTCACATGCATCGCTCAATAACATATTCCGAGAATGCTCTCTGACCAAACGCCGCCACTCGCTTCGAATAGGTAGCAATTGCGACACATACATTACACGTATTAGGTCAGCCTGGTGCAATGCTGACTTTCACATAATGTCACTGCATACTACATTACCTAAACAATAACATTTGCTGACACTAAATTCCAATGAGAGTTGCCACATTTTCATGCATTTTCTTAGTCATAATTTAATTTAATGCTGGCAACATTAACTAATTAAAACATAAAAATATTATTGTTCATGATAACTCACTTTATCAATAGTTTTTTATTGACATGCAAATAAGATATTGTGTATGAATAGTATCAATAGTTTCAATTACATATATTTGAGTGGTCTGTTATGTTAATGTATGATAAAATCATCATGCTATATAATCAGACTGACAGATGCATTATGCGGATCTATTAAACTTTGACAATCTTGTTGAGAATATGTTAATTTGTAAATTGCAAGGTTAGCAATACCACATGATGTTGTGACATGCAGCTATGTATTAAAAATGCATTTAAACAGCAAAAAAAATTAAGGGCAACTTGATGCACAGACATCATTTGAAAACATTTGCCAATGTATTTTTGATGACAGAAACGGTTTTGCAAAACAAATATTATATTAACTTGTATAATAATATCAGAGAATTATTACAAAACTAGCACACAACACCACATTCAAAGATATCTGTTCTTTTATTATGTTATCTTTATTATAAATTAATTTGCAAAGTATAGGTACTATTTATGCAAATAAAACCATAAATTATAGATTGTGGGATGTTAGTTTTTTTTTAACCATAGTGAATGAATAATTTAATTAAAAGTTTTACAAAAAATAAATACAAGTAGGCTTGCTACTGTATACATGCCAGACTTAAAAGAAGTACTTTAAAAATTAAATTAAGTTTGATAAAGTTAAGATTTGCCAGGAAAATTATTAAAAAAAATAACTAAAAAGAAACTTGGCCACTTTTTGCCAATGTTTGCCAGTAACTCGTCCACTAAAAGTATAAAACTGATTGCGGATTGCCACAAAATAAAAAACCTTTTTGCAATTTCTTATTGAGTGCCATATCTTATAAAACCCCACACTACTTATTATGTAGACTGACTGTGACTTACCATATTAAAATAAAGTATTTCCAAAGTTTGCTGAATCTCAGACAGGCTAGAGTCAACCTGTCGCTGTACACAAACATAATAAATAATTAATGTATGAGGAGCAACAGTTTGTGATTTTCGCCTGTAACTGAGAAATTGGAAACAATTTGTTTACTATGGATAAAGACATCAATTTAATAGTAAAACTTCCTTTTCAAAAACTGTTGGATAAAGGCAACAAAAAAGACTGACGTGTCTTCCAACTCGAGAGCACATGATACAATAAGTTTGATTGCACATCCAAAAATAATTTACCTCCCCATACTTATATTGTTAAAGGATAAATATGGCAAAATAATAATACCACATCTAAATTTCAATCATTTACCTTAAATAAAATTATTTTTGATCCCCAAAAAGAGTTACCCCATATAGGCTGCGGCTTTATGTTGGTGGTCCATTCCCGGTTTTCCCTATAGGGATGCGCTAAGAAAGCCCGCGAAATTCAAATATCATTACGTTTTTTTATCAACATTATAAATTATAATTCTGCAAATACATACATATTTGTTGCAGTTGCAAATCATATTTTGTATATACAATCCAATTCTGACTAGTATAATGCAAAACCTACTAAAATTTGAATTTCGCGGGCTACATTGGCTCTTCCCCCTTAAACATGGAGGAAACCTATCCATCTAAAGTGATGCCATTTTACTTTGTCACCTTTTCCATTTCTGAAAAGTAAGGTGAGATCTAGTCATCTGTTGTAACACTATCACAGGCTTCATGTTATATGGCGTACTTCCAATTAGCGACTGTCGACTGACATACGCAGTTTCGATTGAATTATTCCATTACACATTATCAATCATTAATTAATATGCAATACCTTTAAACCTTATTTCCCACGAATCTATGAAAATATATGTCAGTTCATTGAAATATCAGCGTTAATCTATTTGACAACTGAACAAAGCTCTATGCCATTACTACTGTCTAACTACAGCAATAATAAGACTCCAAGTAGTTCCATGTGCACTTGAGTGCAAGCAGTTGACAGCTTGTTGATAAACAGAAGTGTTTGCTTCCAGCAACAAGAAGTATTCCTAACTTCCCGCGTGACGCACGTGGTGCGGGACCGACCTGCGGGCGCGGGCGGCGCGTGGGTGTGCGGGGCCGCGCGATGGGCGCGGCGTGAGGGGCGCGCGCGCGCCGATGCCATGCTGGAGCGCGTGCGGCCGGACCCGCCACACATCTCGCCCAACAACAAGTACATACAGCTCACTGTGCAGAAGGTATACCCCACCCCCCCACCCCCTCCCCTGACACACCTGCACCCACTAGCATAAGCGAAGGTGCAAGTTTGATGGATAACATGTGGCATATAAACTTAAATAAATGGTCCAAGCTCGGCAAGATACTTTGTTTTTATGTAAATACTTAGAGTTAGGAGCTAACAAGTTCTTGTTTGCTGCTTCATATCCATGAAATTGATACCTTGTAAAATTGTTGTAATTTCAGATAATAATTGTATGTTTGATTTTCATGCAGTTTGCGTAAGATAAAAATATTAGTTACACTATGTAGGTCTTCATAGAGCTTGTTGCAATTGAATATCTATTCTATGCATGCTACTTTCTGTCTAATTCTAATATTTCTATTTATTTATATGTTGATGGCGCTTTATCATTATATATCTTTACAAAATATTTATTAATCTTTCAGGCTATAAGTCTATTGGATAAACTGTATGATACATTCTTCACGGCGTCGCGCAAAGCGCATGTCACGCTCTTCACTAAACATTTTATCAAGATTGAATTTTTGGACAAGTATGAAATAACATTTTTTAAGAAAAAGTATGTCTTTTCTCTCACTGACAACCAAAAAACTTAACCATGTTGTACAATTCCAGGTTGTGCAGGCCTATTTACAAGGAATTTGATGAGTGGCCCGAGATATCGCTAGAACCGGACCCACCTAAAGAAAAGAAGAAGGAAACTCCAGAAAAGATTACTACTCAAAATATTAAAGATATTGCCATACAGAAGTAAGCAGTTGTTGTGTTAATGTAGATACTGGATTTTCTCAATGTGTTCTTATAGTGAAAAAAATCTTTTTACAGAATGACGAGAAAAAGTCGTCCAAGAATCAAAGAGAAAGAAGACAAAGAGGTGAAGGGAGGTTACTGTGAGATGTGCAATACTGAGTACGTGGACGCAGCCCTGCACCGGCGCTCCCCGCACCACCTCGCCTTCGTGCGCAACCACACCAACTTCATCGCGCTGGACTCGCTCATCGGCGCGGGCACTGACGTCGCCAGCTTTCTCGACAAGGCCACGCCCATCAACGGCGAGAGGCGGTCCCTCAGGAATATGTGCAACGGCGACGTCGAGCAGTCTAAGAATAAGAGGTCAAAGCGATCGCAATCGCCAGACTCTACGGTCAACGGCAACCTGAGCCCGCGCCGCAACGGAGTCGTTGACGACGAGAGAAAACACAACACGCGCTGCAGTAAGCGAGCCAGCGAAGCACTGACTGAAGACCGACAGTACTACAAAGTAGTCGGCGTCAGCACCAAGTTGAGGTCCAGTGGCGGGTTCGCCAACAAGAGGAAAGACTCGCCGCCCGCGTGCAACGGCACTAAACCTCTAGTCGTCAAGTTCAGGAAGGTGCGGCGGTCGGAACTGTCGGTACTCAGCGACGAAGCCGAACAATTCATGTTCCCAAAGCGCGCCAGTTCCACGAGCTCTACGTCTTCCTCTGACGACGACGACGACAAGGAGATGAGGGCGCGCCGAAAGCTCACCCCGCCGCCGCCGCCCTCCATCGAGCGCCGGCGGCTCGCGCGCCCGCTGGCGCTAAAGGAGGAGTCCTCCGAGGAGGACAGCTGGTCCGAGGACAAGCGCAGGCGGAAGAAAAGAGCACCTGCCGTCGTGAAGCGGGCGCGCAGAGTGCCCTGTAAAGCACAGGCTACTGAACCGCCGCCTGAACCACCCGAGGTTGTGGAACAGCTTGTTCCTGCAGAGCCCCCGGCACCACCAGATCCTGAAATCAGTCCATTGAGAGAAGAACCCATTGAAAAATGCATGAAGTGGGAAGATGGGAAGCTAAAGTATACCCCAGCTGTGGAGCAGTTGGAGTTCGCCTTTGAATCTGTGCCACACAGCGAACCCTGGTTCGAGACCTTCAAAAGACAGGATGAGGACAAAATGCTTGCTAAAAATATACCACAGTATTTTGGTAAGTAGTGTAGTGTGGCTATGAAACATAATAAATTATTGTTTGATTCCTTTTTGATCAATGTTGTTTTATTTGTTACAGCACTATACTCAAAATCGCCAAAGTTACCGTATGAATTCGGTCAGTTACCGCCCTTGAAGCCAAATTGCTGTCCACTGAGTGATTTAGTGAGACGAGAAGAAAAGCCGGGACCGTCGCGGTCGTACGGGACGCGGGGAATGAAGAAACAGAAGATCAGGAAACGAACTGCCGTCGCCCTGCTGGCGCTCGAGGGCCATCCCAGGAAGTCTCCACGCGAACACGCGTCCACGCTCGCCATGCTCGGCTCCGCGGGGCTGGGGCAGCGGCGCAGGCATCACGACGACAACAAGTCCACGGCGTCGGATGACACCATCAGTGACACGCACAGCAATGTTAAACTTGATCCTGTCATATCTGAGACCCAGGAGGCATCAGAAAGACTACAACAGTTTCTCTCAGAAGTATTTGAAGACGCGGCGGATTACGACGTGTCCGACGAAGTGATGGACGGCGAGGCCGCCGTCACCACGTCCACCAACGTACCCGACGTGTCCAGCCTGGTGTCCGAGTGCGAGAACTGCGACCTAATCAGAAACGAGATCAAGGAGGCGGAAGACAGGCCCAAAGGAAGGCGCGGCAAATTCAAAAAGAAGAACCGAACAGGCTGGCCGAATAAAAAGAAGCAAACTAAAAAAGGCTCCAGAACAAACAGTGTCGAGTCAGAAAACAAAGTGGAGAGCAGTTTAGACCGGTCGTCAGCAGAGCCGCCCGACGACGACACGACGCAGGACACCATCAGCGAGGAGGACACCAATCTATCAGAGACTGAAAAAGAAGATAAGACTATCATAGAAACCTCTAAATCAGAGTGTGACTCGCAAGACAAGACTCTAACAGAGGCTTCGATAGAGGAGTCATGTGAGCCAATGGACATATCTGATAGTAAAGATAAGACGTTATCTGATAGTAAAGAAAAGACGTTACAGGAGTTGAAGGTATCGGCGGAAAAGGCAAAGGCTGAGGAGAAAGAGGAACGAAAATTGCGTTCAGAGACTGATGATAAGGATAATAAGAAGAAGAAACGCGCGTTGCACGGGCTGGGCGACTGGCTGCAGCCGGTCGTGCGGGTCGCGCGCGTGGACCCGAGCGCGGCGCGGCGGTTGCGCTCGGCCGGCCGAGCGCGCACCAACCGCTTCAGATAGCGCGCCGCCCAGCGCTGCCGAGCCAAACAACGATAACATTATTACCAGTGGACATCGTTCATAACCTACAGTCGAACACTAAGTGTTGTGATCGCGTTCCGTGCGACAAAGCCGCAGTAGACTCTTTACTGATGACGTGGGTTATTGTTTTGTTGTTATTTATTTTGTAAATACGCTGTTGTCTGTGTTCAGCATGAACTTGGCCATTTGTGGCAGTTGAGAAACTGGGAGTATCAGTATTTAAATTGTGTTATGTTTATAAAAGAATAATATATCTTGAGGCTGCAAACTTCAGATTAAAAGTGTACATAGTGGTGTAATATAATATGAGAAGCGGACTCATGCATGTGTGTGTGTAAGGACAGTGCGGTGCGTAGATGTCGCGAGCTTAGTCTGTAAATAAATGTTATTATTGTATGCTTAGAAAGTATCTTTCTTTTCTAAAGATAAATGGAGATGCAGGAATATTGTTGTAATTTCAATAAATAGCCTATGTATTACTACATGTTAATAATAACCCAAATAATAATTGCTGTTAATAGAAACCATAGATATGTAATGTTTTTAATCTCCATGTTCTCATTACCGACTAGTCAAAAGGTTACATGCTCTATGGTCAAACCTGATACTTCTTTTTGCTGGCATTTTCTACATTTCGTATTTCTGGTCCCATCTCCTTTATCTATGCAAAACTTCATCAAAATAAAGTTGTATAAATACTATGATTCTCAATTACTTGTTTTGATTACTTCAATTCCTTGATTACATGTGCACTCTCAATATAAAGGTATGTACAAGTCGTGCCTTTTTCTTTAAGGGGGTAGAAACAGAACATCAAACAATAAAACGGTTTCATTCTATTGACGCTGGGCTACTAAATCGCGCAGTGTAGGTATATTTTTTATCACTGCATTTGATATTGTGCTTTGAGCTGTTGGCTGATAAGCATTGTGACTTGAACCAATGTCTTATGTTAGTACTACATCGTACGTAGAAAAGTATCTAAATAAAATATAAACCGAAGTCTCAAGATGGTTTAAAAGTAGCTGCGTACACTTTATGTGTATCTCTATAAAAGAACAAGAGCCCTGTTTCCAGAGACAAGTAGCACAAATATAATTATTATAAACTTGCTAGTTGTCGGTTACGAAACAATATTGAAATAGTGAAGATAATAAATAAAATAAGTTTGTTTCAAGCAATAGAACTCATAAAGGTAGAAACAAAGACGACGAAACAGACAAACCAACTCTTACTAGTTGATCGAAGCTTACTAGGTAACAATAATTAACAATATGCCTGCTACAGCATTTTCGGATGTACGAATAATAATAAAATGTATAATACAATCTTGCTTGAACGGAACTTTGAAGATGCCTAACTTGCGTAAACCTAACAAGCAATTTAGGAAGGTAAGTACACAGAACACTAATACCCTAGGCGGGTAAGTAGGTAGGTGATGTAATTCTCCGATAAGAATATTCGAAACAACGCCATCTAGTAGCTTCGTTACAAACTGAAAGTTCGAATGTTATTTACACACGACACCAAACCAACCCATTATTATCACAATTGCAAGTAGCAAAGGTCAGATGGCAGGGCCAGCACTTTCTGACTTGTTTATGGAATAAAATTTTGGATTTTTTTCCGATTTGGAGTGCTGGGATGGTTGATTCTATACGGCTTCTTATTATGATTTATAGATATTGTGTTATTTCGTCAACATTGAATGCCCTAGCTAGGACATACAGAGAACCATGCTGGTAATGTTCTTCAGAAAGGTCAGATGCGTAAAACTCGCAACCGGCGTGTGGATATCACCAGATGTATGAATGTAAACTAAGCAAAAGGAGTATATTATTTGACAAACTGATAATATACAAGATATTAAATATGAATGACAGAAAAATGGCAAATGCATTCAGTTGCTTTTCATGAAGTTTTAAGGTCTTTAATTGCCAAAAAGAAAAAAATCCATTGCAGTGTAACTGAAACAATTTATTTGTCCAGGTATTAATATTGACCAATGAAAAACAAATGATCTACTCTAACAGGCATATAATCAATAAAAACAGAATTTACACTTTATACATCTTCAGAGATGGAAGTTGGATCAGCAGTTTACATTGTTCATTCTTATTTGAATTACAAGTAAAATAAATCAAACTAAACCCTAGGCTCAATGTCTTGTCATCTTAGACCAGTTTTATCATAAAAGGACTGAAATTTCAACAGGCATCATGCACAACTGGTCTTAAATTCCATAGACAATGCTACTGTTTTAATTTTTATTTTATTCGTAAACATCCTCTTTGTCTGCAATGTATTGGATAATGTCTTTGGGCCTAACCAGCCTCTCTGCATCTCCATCAGGAATTTCAAAGCCAAATTCATCTTCCATTGCCATTATGACTTCCACATGGTCCAGAGAGTCCAAACCGAGGTCATTTATAAAGTGGCAGTCTACACTCAGCTGAAACAGAGAAATACTTTCTTTGTTACTCATTCTATCATTCTGAAATTAAATGAAAGACAGAAAGCATGGACAGAAAACATTTGCAAGAAGGCTCTTTATAGGAACATAAATAATTTCAGTAAGCTACCTTAGCAGGATTAATTTTGTCATAAAGTTGAAGAACAAGTAGCACTCTACTTTTAATAAGTTCTAATGTGAGCGGGGGTCCGCCGCTGTAGTTGCGGACACTGATATTCTGGGCCTGAAACAGAATATTATGGAAATAAATGTTATGATGTACCTTCATACTACTGAGTTTGTCGTAAGCCTTGCAAACTTTCAGCACTCGTTCCTCTATTTCTTGTGGCGAGGGCTTAGGGTGCGAGCCTGTTGAGTACTGTTGTGCTTGCTGTACCTAAACAATTTGGGTATCACTGTACACATTTGTTATGCAATAAGATTGAGGTTATAATTTTAGTAAAGAGTAATCTATAGGAACTGGGACTCGCCGATAGTGCCAGTAACTTCACTAAACAAAGCACAAATCCCACCTAAATAAAACAGATTGTATGAAAAATATCACGTTGTATTGACTGATGAGACCCTTACCCCATTCTGATGGTACTGGGTGTTGTATGTCTTTAAGGCAGCATTTACGGAGCTATATTTTTGCTGCAGGGCAACGGTCGAGAGCCGACATACTACCGGTGTTCTAATGGTAGTGGATTTTCGTAATAATCCACTTAGGGCACTGCGGGCAATATTTGCAGCAGCCATTTTCCAGCACTTCGAAAATGATTAGAAATTCATAGACAACTGAGTAACTGTCAAGCACTGACAAAGTGACAAGCCAAGCAAGACAAAACAGAACACAGATCAATACTAACAGACCAAAGAGTATCAATGTAACAAAAAAAATACAACAACAAAATAAAAATAAATTGGTATACAGGTGGTCAAAAAGTCGTGGATCAAACGAAATAGGGAGATAAAGGAGGAGGAGGAAGAGGCCATTTCCAACAAAAAATCTTTCTACAGCATGGCCATAATTCAATTGCCCTAAAAGTTATGAATATTTTTGTATACCGAGTAAAAAAATGTGATATAAAACAATAAAACAAACGGTGTTGTATTATTACTAGATAATGTATCAGCACTACAAAAGTTCTATTGCGGCTCTGGGTACCAAACAAGAGCAATTAATTTTTCCAATTTTGAAGTGTTATTTCTCACTTTAAAAAACCAACAATGATTTCTAACTTTAAAAGTATTGGAAATGACCTCCTTTATCTCCCTATTTCGTTTGATCCACGACTTTTTGACCATCCTTTTTATGATTAGTAATGTATGAAACATTATTTTGATCAATAATAGTGCACCAGGCACTATTGATCAAAATAATGTTTCATACGTTTCAAAATACCCATAAAATACAATAGAATTTTATCCTAACTTGGTGGCTGAAAACACTGAAAAACTAGTTTCATAAGTCATAACTTTAAACTTTGAAAAGATTTTGTAGTTGTCTTTGACACGTCGTCTTCTGTCAAGTCAACTTGTCATTTTTCATTGTTTGTATGAGAACTTGTGTTGAGATGGATTTATTGTATTTAAACAATTAGAAATCGTGAAAAATGGGTAACGCTGACACAAAACTGAACTTTAGGAAAGCTGTCGTTCAGCTTACCTCTAAAACTCAGGTAAGGGTTTCGTATCTAATGCAAAAAATATATTTATGAAATTGATATTAAAGTATTGATGTAATGATTCCATTTTAGCCTATTGACTCCGCGGATGATAGTTTTTGGGACCAATTCTGGTCAGAGAGCGTGACCAACGTTCAGGATGTGTTCGCACTGGTGCCTGGTGCGGAGATCCGCGCTTTACGAGAAGAATCTCCAAACAATCTCGCGACACTAGTTTATAAGGCTGTAGAAAAGTTGGTGAAGATGGTGGATAGCAGCTGCAGGACCCAGAGGGAACAGCAGACAGGTGACACAGACAACATAGCATTAACATAAATAGAACATCCTACAATCCTTAAAAGAAGGTCAATTTATTTGATCCACATTTTTTCTATGATATCAATAATATGTTATATGTATGATTAGAAAAGTAGATAAAAATGGAAATCAGGATGTTACACTTTTCACATGACACATACTTTTAATATTAATCTCATAAAGGATCTCCAACTGCCTTAGATTATTAAACTGGCTGTAGAATGATTTTTCATTATTTTAATGACTCGTAGTCAGGGCCGTCTTTACCCGGGGGTGCAAGGGGTGCGTGGCACCCGGGCGCAGGGTCTTAGGGGGCGCAAGCCAATACCTACACATACCATGCGTAACCTTTCTTGAAATTGAAATGAATAAAAAACTAAATACGATTAACTATGACTCAAGTCAAGATAGATTGACAAATTTGGCTATAGTATACCTATCGAATTGAAAGTTGATTACAAAACAGACAATATCATAAAAAAGATTGCCAATTTTAAAGCCAGAAAAAATTAAATTTGATGTTTGAAAATGTACTTAATTTTATTGTAGAGTAAATACTAAATAAAAAGATAAAACACAAAAATTGGGGCGCTGGCTAATTTTCGCATCCCGGCGCCTAATATGGTTAAGACGGCCCTGCTCATAGTAAATAGGAAATATGTCACAAGTACAGTATATATTTAATATCAAAGGTAAACACTGACCATGAATCACATTGAACAGTAATAAAAGCTACATAAATTATGTTCTTAAGGGGCCTACATGACCTAAAGTGTGGTCACTGTCGGACTGCATAGAAAAGAAAGAGATGTGCGATGATACAACTCTGGTAATTTATTGCAAAATATGAAGCAATTATTCAATTACCAAAAATCTATTGTTTGGACAAAAAAATTAAAACACTAGTATTTTAGTATGTTGTTTGTAGAATAATCTAACAAAAAATCAGAATGATTGTATGTATATATATTAGTATGGTGTTTATTGTAAAAAGACAGAGGTATCTTCATGATTTTTTTCTATCATATTAAATAAGTTGTATTATGTTTTCAAAGCACTATCTAACTAGCATATATCCTGGAGAATATCATATATTTTTCTGATTTTGTTCACTGTAATTGATCATATACTTTTATTGTTTGTAACTCTTGCGATTTTTGCGTTTAGGTCCTGGAAGCCCCTTAAAGGTTATTTTATTGTTTTTTTATAGGAAACCAATGAAAATCTCTATAGAATTGAATTCTCTCTCTAAATCTGATGTAATATTACTTTTTGCCTTAAAAAGTGTAGGTGCAATTAAAAATCTTTATTTAACTAACAGTTAATTTGCTTGAAAATCTACAATGCTTAATTGATTGGGTGGAAAAAAAAACAATTCAACCAAATTGAGAACCTCTCCTTTTTTGAAGTCCGTTAACGAAGAAGTTCATTGATTAATAAAATCCGCAATCAGTTTGTCATGCATTAATTTATCAACCACCTATTAATGTTTATTTTTTTTTTTAAGACAAAAGATTATTTTTCGTGTTTCATTTATCTTTCAATATTAATATTTTTAATAAAAATCTGCCCATTAAAATTATTACTTATATAGGCCGACTGCTTAACTGAGACATTGCCTGAGGTAGCAGTGCGGTGCGGGAGGTGTGTGGTAACGTGATGCGACAGCTCAGTGATTCCTCAATTTGTGCAAATTATCACCCCTTCTGCACCGCGCAGCTACCTCCGGCAACATCTCAGTTAAGCGGTCGGCGTATAGTATCAATTATTAATGCCGTTTTAATTTCAGCATTAAATTGCGCCCGTCTACTAACTCGAGTTCTACCGTATATGTTGGAGGAACCAGAGTGGCACGGTTTCTTCTGGTCTTCTCTTCCAGCTGCGGCTGAGAATGAGTCAGTGCCTCTCGCGCAGTCTCTTATCAACGCTGTCTGTGTAAGTGTCTGTCATGTCTTCTTTTTTCCCCTTTAACCTATATTGCCCCACTGCTGGGCACAGGCCTCCCCCATAGTCTTCCACCTTGTCATGTCTTATCTGTTTTAATTTGTTTATGGCTTAATGTTAAAATTGTATTGAAATTCGAAAGTTTGGTTGTCTTGGCAACTGTGTTAGTTCATTAGTTGCCAAACTAAAATGAGACATCCCTGTTCTTGCTATAGACATTACAAATGCCTTCAATTAGTTATGTGATAGGAAGTACGTACATATATACAATTTCTTCATGTATTTGATATGCTGACTGACTTTTTGACAATTCAAAAGTGCCTGTAAATGGTTTAATTGAAATAAATGCTTTGAGTTTGACTTTGCTACTTCAGTCTATCATCATCCAATATTCTGTACTTAGTATAAAAAAATCCTCAGCTTTCTGCCTCTGGTTATCTACCTAGACTATATCTGGGTGATGCAAGAGACATCACAGAGTCTTAGAACATGACATAATCAGGCATTACATTCAAACGCACTGGACCTGAGATATCATAATCATATCTTCGACGGCAGTGAACACTGAAATAAATTGACATGTAAACAAAAGATATACTGCACAAACTGCAAATATTATTTTATAAGGACTGATGATGACCTAAAAAAGCAGTACCAAATTTTAATTTTATGCCAAAAAAGACAGCCCAATCACCCGCAAAAGATAGAAAAGTCAAGATAGAAAAGGACCTAGGTCCCTTTCAACTGCCTTACCTAGGTTGCATGCTCACACAAAACACTATACTTACATTTAGGGGAAATAATATTAATTCTGTTTTTTTAGGGTTCCGTAACTAAAAAGGAAAAACGGAACCCATATAAGATCACTTCCTTGTCCTTCTGTCAAGACCCTTTTTCTCAGGAACGCGTGGAGCTATCAAATTGAAATTAATATCATATGCTCAGGGTTGCAATCCTTTAAAGCATTGAAAAAAATCAAACTTCTAAGTCAACGCAATCAAAAGATACGGGCGTTTATGTAACATTAATGCCGCATATTTTGACACTCGCAAGGGAATCAAAACCTATAGGGTACTTCCCGTTGACCTAGAATCATGAAATTTGGCAAGAAGCAATGTCATGTATCGCACAAGGAAAAGAAAAAATCCGAAAACCGTAAATTTATAGTTACATACCTACAAATTTGTACGAAACCCTCGGTTCGCGAGTCCTACCCGCAAATTGACCGGTTTTTTTGGAACTATAGTCCTCTCTCCTTCGAAAAGTTCTACATTTAATGTCCGAATTGGCAGCATTTACGGCCAACTGCAGCGTCCGTCGACCTTTAATTTTCGTAGATATAATTGGTATAAAATCAGGGATGTAGTTTTAAAACAATATAACATCCCACGTCTCTTCTCTGAAAGGTTAGACAGCGGTGCACCCCCCTTTGGTACACTCACATATAGCTAGCTATGTTTTTAAGTCCCATGTATCCATACGCACAACGGACCGAATGTGCGGAAAAGGTAGTCCCCTAATCATCATCAAGTCCCATGTAAGGCCGCTATCCCACTGGCGTTTTACGAGCGTTGACGTCAACGTCGCGTCTGCGCGGCGTCGACGCTGCGCAGACCCGACGTTGACGTCGCGTCATCGCGTAACAAGCATAAAACGTCCGCTGAACGCGACGTTAACGTCGCGCAGATGATACTATTGCCAACAAACGCGACGTTAACGTTAAGCAGACGCGACGTTGACGTCAACGCTCGTAAAACGCCAGTGGGATAGCGGCCTAATAGGGGGCAAGCCTATTACCATCAACCGAGCACAAATCCAGACTCCAGACTGCTACTGAGAAATTCCAGATGGAAAACCATGTTTTCGGGTGGTCGGCGGTGCTATGTACTGGTGTGTGGCACTACTCAGCATTCCCGTTCGACTACCTTTTTGTTATAGTGGACTGTAGGTTGTTTGATTTCCAAGACATGAGGGATAGGAACAACGATAAATAACACGCATTTGTTACCTTGAATGCAAATCCGAAGACATCTTTATTCTCACTTGTAAATAAGTGTCATAATATTTTGCTGGTCCCGGGAATTGAATCCAGGACCTCATGCTCAGCAGTGCCGCTTGCAACCAGTGAGCCAACGAGGCAGTTTTATTTTAAAACACAATTCTATTTGTCCCCAGGATCTGCTCTTCTGTCCGGATTTCACAGTCACCACCACGAAGCGGGCAGGCCCCGTGAGTATTGATCCATAGATAATATTATAAATATTTTATCTAATCAGTGTATTGACAGGTATATCTCTCTATAGCCACAAGTGCTAATGGACTTAGCTGGTTTCGGTGACGTCATCGAAAACCACTTAGGTTTTACATGTTTGGCTAGTTATTAATATATGGTTTTGTTGTATTTTAATTTAATTAACATGCTTTAATGTTTGGGAAACGTTTCTTCCTATAATGTTATTAAAATACAATATCTCATATGTGTCACGAAAAATTATTTGTAACTTTAGAACCTTACTGTAAACACTCAAATCGTCATAACTTTTAAGGAGCTCAAGTTAGGGCTCTGCCACAAAGACATTTTTACTGCAAATAACCCCAACTATCGCCCTGTTTCGTTTGATCCACGATTTTTTCCCACCGTATCTACACTTTAGCTTTGTGCAAATATTTATTCAGACTTTCGGCATCCTTATAGGATATTATTATTCCTATTTCAATATTTTCATCATTATTCATAGCCTTTTTGTCCCACAGCGTATATTTAGGACATCTAATATTAGTTTAGGACATCTAATGTTAGTAGGCGGGACATTAACTTATTCAGTTCCCATACTTCCCATAGTATATTCCTTATCGATATACTTTATCTATCGCGTGCTCAGTAGGGCGAGGGCAGGATACGATCACGTTGAGCTAGAACCCTGTTTGCCATGACAACATCGATAACAGTTGGCAGGCAAATGTCTGGAAAATACCTACCACGGTATTATTAGAGATTAACCATTCTCTAGGTTTTATTTACTTTCTGGTTAGAATATAAGGGTCCATCACGTCTGCCGAGACGACGCGTTTGCCAAAGTTTATGTTTAATGTGAAGAACACGGTGTATATTCTGGAATTTATTATGTTTTTTTTAATCACAATAATTATGTACTCGCAACAGCGACTCCTTATTCGTGTACTTACACTGTTTCGTATCCTGTAAGTTTTCGATGAAAAAAAAAAACAGTTTTGTAGAGTGTCGTCCTGTCACACATACCCTGTGTAAGCCCAGGTTCACACGGGTGCGTTATTCCTGCGGTGATTATTTTCGCGCACTGGATTTTCGATGCACTGTTTAGCCGCGAGAGTTGAAATCCAACAGTGTGTTACAGTGCGTGCCACGTAAGAAGAGACTTGACCCCGCCTCCCCCGCCTCTTTCCGCCGCCCCGATGACGCCCGGTCCCCGTCCCGCACCGGGCGTCATCGGGGCGGCGGAAAGAGGCGGGGGAGGCGGGGTCAAGTCTCTTCTTACGTGGCACGCACTGTACTTTAACGCGCTGGGATGCGCTCTGTTGGATTCTCAACGTTCGGGTCAACACCGAGAGTTGAAAAACCAGCTACAAAAATTTTTGAAAATTCAAAAGTGCGCAACTCATAATGCTCATTTGATCGTACAAAAAACTATAGATATAGATATTATATTATTTAGTTTTTAAATTAAACTCAATTAATTGATTTTTTCGCAAGCTACAATGTTTTCAGGTTTCACACTTGATTGATGGTTTTTTTTTTTTAATAATTTGGTTTTTTTTTTCGTTTCTACTGCATTAAATCAATTTTTGAAAAGTATAGAATTAATCTCCATTAAATTATCTATACAATGGTATATAAATTAAGTAGGTTCTGTGTACTAGTAGGAGTATAACAATAAAAACAGTTGCAGAAAGGAGGCAATAAAAATTCGATCGTAAAGCACTATGCTTCGCATTATCAGTAGTACAAAATGCGCGATAAAAACTCGCTGCGATATGTTTACTTTCGTGCGAACGTGGGCTAACAGTGCCTTTGTAAGTGTCTAAACACACTATGCCGAAGGTACGCGACCGAAGTTCGGCATGATTACGCCTGCAATGCTATTTGAATTACTGACGACACATTATGCCGAAATTACGTTGCGTTATAGCTTACAGCCGAACTTCGGTCGGGCGTAAGTTCAGCGGCAATTCGGCGGCAACGTATTCTGTAGAGATTTTATGATTTCATTATACGCGACCGAAGTTTGGTTTGATTGCCGAAGAAGATCCGGGGCGGGGTGCAGCAGCGGGAGGCAGGCATGCCCGCGCCCCGTGTGTGCGCAACTGAATTTCTGCCGCGTAAGTTCGGCACTTTTGGTGTGTCATATCAGCCGAATACGTCGGAACGTAAAATCAGCCGCGGAACTTTGGTCGCGTACCTTCGGCATAGTGTGTTTGGGCACAAAATCTCGACATGTTATATCAAAGGCCGCAATACTGTACCTACTTAAATATACATTATGTTTGTAATTACATACAGTCTACGTCTAGGCGTAACAGCACGATACTTATTTATAATTAAGCATGAATATTTCATTCCATTTTAGCCTCGGTATCGAAATCTGCAAGGAGCAATTGCGTTACTTAGGTAGGAGCACATAATGTGGCCAAGGCCCCACTTACAACAATGGTTCGCGAAGGTCACTCCTTTCAGCGCTGTGATTTTATTGTCTGATTGCTAGTTAAATATTAATAGGCATGCAGATTTGTGTGCACAGCTTAGATGAAAACAATGCAAGATGTCTTTTAATTCAAATCGTATTTATGGAGGCACATCGATAAATGAAACCCCGATATTTTCGGGCTCTCTATTTGGTCTGTTAAGCGAATTTGAATACCCAGCTCAAAATATCTGTAGTGCAGATATCTCTTTTCTTAAAACAGTTAACAAAGATTATAATGATTAAAGGGCCTTTGGCCAGTTTTTTGAGAAATGAATTCTCTGTTACAAAAAAATAAGGTAATGCCAAAAAACTTACACAAACATACACTTACATAATTTGCGATGCTAACTTTTGGCTAAACGTTCGGACTCATTTTGTAGTGTTTCCCAAACTACAATTTAGTATGACCGAATCACTCTAATATTATAAAGGCGAAAGTTTGTGAGTGTGTGTGTTTATATGTTTGTTACTTCTTCACGCTCAAACGGCTGGACTAATTTTGATAACATTTTGTATGGAGGTAGCTGACACCCTGGATTAACATATAGGCTACTTTTTATCCCGATATTCCCATGGGAACGACACTTAGGCGGGTGAAACCGCGGGGCGCAGTTAGTGAGCGACGTAGATTACGCTTGGTGTGCGCCCCTAAATGTAAGCACACCAAACTTCCGTCATGTATTTTCCCGTAGTTGTCGCTGGATTAAGGATGCTTTGCGCTAGAACTTTATCTGAACGACACCTTTCCACCCAGGAACGTGCCGAAGAGCTATCCTCCCTGGACAGTTGCGAATACATCTGGGCAGGTGGCGTGGGCTTCGCCCGCTCCCCGCCGCGCGTGTCCACCCACGAGGCGGCCCGGACCGAGCTGCTGCGGCTGATGCTCACGTGTTTCAGTGAGACGATCTACAAGCCCGCCTCGCATGCGGCTTCGCATCATAATAAATGGATTGCGTGAGTTTTTTTTTTTATGTATACAGACGCCAGCACATCAAGCTAGCCGAAACTGTAAAATTTTCCCAATCAACTTTGAACCTAATGCTTTAGCGATAAACTTGAAAATCTAATAAAGAAATTTGACAGATTGTAGTATAACGGAGACTTTCGGTGTTCTGACGGCAATGTCCGAAAACAGTTTTGAGATTTCTTTGAGAGAAATGAAACAATGTATTTAATTAGAAATGATGAGGTCTAGCTGGACCACAAATACTCATGGACTGGTGAATGAGCTTCTCCGGGGTAGACATACAGCATAGCCATACTTATTTTTCACCGACTTTAAAAAAGGAGGTTCTGTATTCGGCCCGTATGATGTATGTGTGTTTGTATGTCCGCGATTTTCTCAAAAACTAATGGACCAATTTTGATGTTTCTTTCATTAACGTGATCTACATACTTTTAGGAAGGTTTTAGTAAACCATAAAGTGGGAACCATAAGGAGCGAAAGAGTTAGTGGTTTATCCCGATATTCCCACGGGATTGACATTTATGCGGGTGAAACCGCGGGTCGCTGCTAGTCATTCATAAAACGCCCATTTTCATTTACAGATACCTGACAAGTCCTGAGAACCGTCACGCACTCCCCTTATTTACATCGCTAGTGAACACAGTGTGTTCGTACGACCCGGTGGGGCTCGGCCTGCCCTACAACCACCTGCTGTTCGCAGACACGCTGGAGCCGCTCGTAGAAGTAAATATACAGAGTCAATAAATAATTGGCGCGAACTTCACAGACTGAAGTTAAAAAAAAAAAATTTTTTTTCTTCTTTATTGATTGACGTTTCGCCAACATATTGATTGACCCTGTGTGGTCACGTGATCACGTCTCTCATGAACACATTCCGTCGTATTACAAAACGAATTACAACTTTAGTCCAAGCCCAAACCGTAGAGCTCGTATTACAAACTTTATTCAGAGCACGGTAAAATTCTTAATACAAAAATGACAACTTAGTCTCGTGTTTGACGTGAGCATTTATAATTAGTACTTTAACTTTGGCGGAATAGAGTACGAAATTCAAAACTCGCACGATGGCTTAAACCTGGAACTAAAGATAAACCTTGTTTTGTACTAAGACGGAGTGTGTTCAAAACATAATCATGTCTCCGATAACATGCGAAGATCAAGTTTGCTTCCTACAGAAAGGGATATAAAATAAAGGCTCCTTCAAACAGGCGCGACACGACACGCGACACAAAGTCACCGCAAGTCGCGCAACGAGCGGTGCCTTTGTGTCGCGCGCGATTCGCGTCGCGCCTGTTTGCAGGAGCCTTAACAGTAACAAGGAAGTTTAAACTGACTTAACTTTGGTTGCAGGTGGCTCTACAAGTGTTGATCGTGACGCTAGACCATGACACAAGCAACGCTATCAACGAGGAATCCGACGAAGTAAGTGCAAACACATAAGAACAAATTCGCAAATTACATCAAAGCTTTAGTGGCTTTAGTGACCTCATAGTGGCTTCATTTCTGAATTGTTTTTTTTTTGTTTTTATCTTTTTATTACGAATTTAACGTACACGTCTTTCTACGTCGTTCTCACATGTATAATTTCAACATGAATGATATTTTGTAACAATTTTATGATTTAAAAGTGTCCGGTGGAGTTTTTTGTCCTTTCTTCTCCATCTATAGGTATCTACTACGCTTTGGAATGGGCAACCAGCTTCATTTTTCTGACTGACCGACTTGACAATTCAAAAGTGCCTGTAATTGGTTTATCACACTAATATTACAAAGGGGAAAGTTTGTGAGTGTGTGTGTGTTTATGTTTGTTACTTCTTCACGCTCAAACGGCTGGATCAATTTTGATAAAATTTTGTATGGAAGTAGCTGACACCCTCGATTAATATATATAGGCTACTTTTTATCCCGATATTCTCACAGGATCGACATTGCCGCAGGTGAAACCGCGGGGCGCAGCTAGTTTGAAATAAATGCTTTGAGTTGAGGTATTAGTTAAAGTATCGAAAAATCATCCTCATAAAAAAGTTCTAAAGTCATAATAGGGATGTTGACTAATGTTAGGAATGTCCGAACAAATAATGTAATTTTAGGTGCAGCGCAGATGACAGACTATCCGTGACGCACTTTTTAGTCTGTGAAAATAGAACCTATGCAATTATATGCAGTAACGCACACGACGCGCAAAAAATCCGTGTAATTCGGGCAGACCGCACCGCGCCGGGCCGCGCCGCTCCGCACAAAAAGTGTGTGAAATAAATTGAACGTTTGCTTCAACGCGCGCTAACGCAGACGGCGCACACTTTAGTCGGCAATTTGCATTTGCTAGGGGTGGACGTAACGCACGCGATCTATTATCATGGCGCCAGAGGTCGATGTAACGATGTTAATTCAAGAAATACAAAACAGACCAGCAATTTATGATACTTCTAAGGCAGAATATCATGACAGACATTTAAAAAGAATGTATGTGAATGAATGTGTGTGTGTGTTTATGTGCGTCGTGTGCGTTGAGTCTGTGAAAAATCCGCGACCGACTTTTTGCGCGCCATGCAGACTTTTTGTGCGCCGCAGACTCGATCGCACAAAAAGTGTGCCGTCTGCGCTGCACCTCAAAGATAGCATAGTAAAATGAAATAACCGAAAAATCGATAGAAATGTGGCGAAGCTACACATTTTAAAAAGTTTTTGGAGGAGATTATTCCTGTCCTTGTCGCGCGGTACCGACAATGTATTGCGCTAGTATGGCCTCGGTCTCGAAATCAGCGATTGCGGGGCGGGGGCGGCGGCGGCGCGGGGTCTCGAAGCCAGCAGGCAGAACGCGCGGCGTAGTGTTGTGTTATGAGAAATTTGCGTCTGTTCGCGAACGAAATGTCTAAACAGCGACCACAACATCTTTTTTTGATACAACCTTTTGAAACGTCGGTCGTTAAAAAGCAAAAAATAAAACACAGAACACTACGTCAAGCAGACGCGCGGGCACTGCTAGACTGGGGCGCATCGCTCGTACGCCGCTCCCCGCGCCCGCTGACTTCGTGTCCGTAGCCTATGAAGTTACATAGCGTGACGTCACTTCTGTTATATTGCCGTCTTTGTCTAGCAGTTATTTTAAAACGTTTATAACTTGGCATTTTTTTAAGCTTTAGACTTTTTATAATATCGTTTGCACTATTTAGAAGCAAATATATTTTTGAGTTTAAAATAAAAAAAAAAATGTCATGGTCCCTATTATTATGTATCTTTAAAATCAGCTGTGCTATTCTATTGCTCGTAAAATCTTTTATTGTTTATTCCCATTATTTGGAAGTCTCCCTTAAATGGTTTAATTTAATGATACAATCCTGTTTGTGTTACCAGCCACAACTGGGACCTATGAAACAGATGATGACGGTATGCCGGGAAATATATACTAAATAAATACTTTAAAAATATATAAGGGCCTGTTTCACCATCTCTAGACAGGCACTATCCATCATATAAAATAAAAAATGCAACTTTTTGTATGAAATTATCGGCTAAATATTTGAACGGTGCTTCCGAAGATGGTTGAATGAGGCCCTAAAAATAAAAAATAACAACAAACATTTTTTACAGACTCTCCCAGATAACCTCTTTATCAACTACTTATCTCGGATCCATCGTGATGAAGATTTCCAGTTTATCCTGCGCGGGGTGACGCGGCTCCTGAACAATCCTTTAGCGCAGACCTATCTGCCGAACTCTGCTAAGAAGGTCAACTTGCATCAGGAGTTGCTTGTTCTGTTCTGGAAGATGTGTGATTATAATAAGGTAAAAAGTCTGTTTCCTATATTCTATTTATTTCTCAATAAGAAATGACAAATATTTCACTTTCTTGAGAACATTTTTAAAACTTATATTATAAGAATAACAAACTAAGCAGCTATTGTTTTTCTTTACAACAAAATCATTCACGTAGTAACATTACACTTCGTACGCAAATAACATTAACGAATACAAAACTTAAAACTTTTCAATCCACCCGCAAAAGAAGTAATTACCGTGGTCGCAAATATTCATAATAGATTCTACTCTCTTTTTAAATAGAAAGTTAAAAACTAACGACAAAAATGCCAACTAAAAAGGTACATGGACTATAAAAATGTAGAAACAAGACATCACAGTCAAACAAAAATAACACAAGCTCTTACTAAATTAAATATTATGTCATGTAACGAACAAATTACGTGTCCTCCTTTGGCTTTGGCGCAGTCGGGTAAAATGACCTCATTTTTACTTGCAGTTCGGTTACCTATCCCTTCCCGTGTTTCCCCTTTATCTTTTTAATTTTGGGTAAAATTCTAAATACCCAGTTATTAAAAGAATTAATTTGTATACCAATCATTTGTTTGAAAAACATGGGGGTCTCTGAGGCACCCTCCACAACACTCATACATACAGCAGTTTATAAAAAAAAAAAAACTACAAGTTACAAAAATAATAGTGTTATGTTTGTTTCAGAAATTCATGTATTACGTTCTGAAGAGTAGTGATGTGCTCGAAGTGTTGGTACCGATATTATATCACCTCAACGACTCGCGCGCCGACCAATGTAAGTTAAAAACAATTAAAAACTATTATTATTCCTGGGTGCGTATTTAACTATTTGCTAGAATATATTTATTGACATATTTCGTTCGTTAAATGGCAATTTGAATTTCTAATTGACTACTAAAAAAATCAATAAAAAATATTACTCTATTTTCTTTTAAATGAAATTTAAATATATTTTAATATTTTATTTAATATACATATTTTTGACAAAATCATAAACTTTTAAATGGTACATATTTTATTTTGTAACTGAAATTTTTACCAACTATGTAATTATAAATTATTATGTAATTTACTATTACAGCGCGCGTAGGCCTAATGCACATCGGCGTATTTATCCTCCTACTGCTATCCGGCGAACGCAACCTCGGCGTCCGGCTCAACAAACCGTACACGGCGACCGTTCCGATGGACATTCCCGTCTTCACCGGTTCACACGCTGATCTACTGGTGGTAGTGTTCCACAAGATCATCACCACGGGCCACCAGAGGCTGCAGCCGCTGTTCGACTGTCTGCTCACTATACTTGTGAATGGTGAGTCAAGAATCTGTATGATTCATCATCCTTCCTTTATCCCAATTTATTTGGTGTCGGCGCAACCTGTCTTTTCTTCCATTCGTCTCTATTCGTATCGATTGCTTCTACGCTACGATGCGCGTCCCTGGTGCGCTGGATGCGGGCCAGCCCCAACATTATATTGCGGTGTATCGCGAGCACACTGGACTGCTTATATGTGAATCGCTCAAATTTTCCCCACGAAATTTCCTCATTCCTTCGCATCACATACCCATACTATGAGAACCGCTTCTGAAAGTGGCACCGGTGACTAAAAATGTTGCATGGACAACATTTTAGTCACCGGTGCCACTTTTTGACTTCCTCTAATAGCGGGGTCAGAGGCCGGTGGTACTTACATAAAATTATGAGTTGAAAAATTTTTTTTTTTGTTGTCTTACATATCGCTCGATACCAGTCGAAACTGAAGGTTCGCTAGCTAATCCTTTTGACTGCCACAGTCATGTATAGATGACAATCCAAAATGTCCCCAGCACGCCACGGTTCGACTACATGACAGACTTTGACGCCGAGGGCACGTTTTTAATTTTTTGACGTGAGGCGGTCAAAAGGTTAATTTAATCCTTTATAATTTTGTATCGCAGTCTCACCGTACCTGAAGACGTTATCAATGGTGGCGTCGACGAAGCTGCTGCACTTACTGGAAGCGTTCAGCACGCCGTGGTTCCTGTTCTCGCAGGCACATCATCATCATCTCGTGTTCTTCCTGCTGGAGATGTTCAATAACATGATTCAGTATCAGTTTGATGGTGAGTTGAAGATTCCATGCCAACGTCCAATGAATTTAGTTAAAGTAATTATGAACTTACGTGACGTTAACTTAACGCTAGCAATACGCATTCATCTTAAAATCATTCATTTTAAAATAATATATACCCAAATATTAACTATTTAAGAAATTATGTTACATTTATTGTTTTCTTTTTTAAATGTTTGATGTAAATTGATGGCCTGAAACACAGGTTTGCCATAAACCTAGATCAGGCAGGTCTACATTAGAGTTAGAATTTAATTTTTCCTCGATTGGAATTAATGTAAATCCTATTTTTACTTTACTGTTTTGAATAAAAAATTTATTTTATTTTTTTATTATCTATTAAGTTACTTGCATCCAAAATAAATAGCGCTGCAGCAGTAAACTTGACATTGGAAACGCTAGTTTGTTTAATGTCTGTCACATCTCGTAACTTTTTTGTGACAAGATCACTCTATCGAAGTTTAAACTTCTTTAGGCGCATTAAGCATTATTTGAGATGGAAAAAAAACCATTGAATTCGCGATACTGTTACCGTAACGATTAAAAAATACACACGTAATAGGGATGACGAATGATTTTGAAATCCTCTTCCGTAATGTACATACACATTTACTATTTACGAAAAAACCTATATTTCGGTTATAAACTAAAGTTGAACGAAGTTTAAAGACATTTTTCTAATATTTTTTCAATAGCGCGCGTAAACAGCTCGCAGTGTCATGGCGTCGGGTCTGATGTCACGCCTAGGTAAACACTAAACGTCAAATGTGTCAAGCTGACACATTTGACACATTTTACGTTTAGTGTTTACCTTTCCTCTGACTGCGCGTGTTGACAAAACAAACATTGCATATTTCATCTGATAAAAATGAATACCAAAGTGTATAAGTGGTGTGCAGTGCCTCAGTGTAAAAACACATCAATAACCACTCCCAACAAGGTGTTTATATATGTCCCAAACAAGCAAATAATAAGAGTTCAATGGTTAAAGCTCGCAAGGCGAAACCATGTTGTTATAGATTCGTGTTGTAGAGTCAAGTGGAGTGGATAAATTACACTTAAATTAATAAAAAATCGATCCAAATGCGTAATCGGTAGTAGTCAACAAAACGCAAGTAATGTTTACATAGGCGTGACGTCATGCGCTGTGATTGGCGTTTCAGTCAAAATGGCCGAATGCCGTATTTTCATCTTTTATTTTAGTGAAAATCCGATTAATCTCAAGTTTTTAAATAAAACTAAATCAGTGTTTTAAATCCTTTTAATGTGTACTTTCCCCTAAAATCATTAAATCTTTGATTATTTGATACTGTCGCCACGCCTATTGTTCAAGTTTTCACTTCTGTCGGCACTCCCGGAGTGCCACTGTTTTTTTTTTTTTTTACTTCATTTTGCATGAATTAATAAGTATGTTCTCCGTCAGGTAACTCCAATCTAGTCTACACAATAATCCGCAAGCGAGCAGTATTCCACAACTTAGCGAATCTACCGCACGAACACGGCGCCATCGCTCGCTCGCTAGCGGCCGGCAGGGCTAAGGGACTAGTGCACCATAAGACTACACTACCCAGGTGAGATAGCACTCGTTAACTAGCCAAGCTACCGCACGAGCACGGCGCCATCGCTCGCTCGCTAGCGGCCGGCAGGGCTAAGGGACTAGTGCACCATAAGACTACACTACCCAGGTGAGATAGCACTCATTAACTAGCCAAGCTACCATACGAACACGGCGCCATCGCTCGCTCGCTAGCGGCCGGCAGGGCTAAGGGACTAGTGCACCATAAGACTACACTACCCAGGTGAGATAGCACTCATTAACTAGCCAAGCTACCATACGAACACGGCGCCATCGCTCGCTCGCTAGCGGCCGGCAGGGCTAAGGGTCTAGTGCACCATAAGACTACACTACCCAGGTGAGGTAGCACTCATTAACTAGCCAAGCTACCGCACGAGCTCAGCGCCTTCACTCGCTCGCTAGCGGCCGGCAGGGCTAAGGGACTAGTGCACCATAAGACTACACTACCCAGGTGAGACAGCACTCATTAACTAGCCAAGCTACCGCACGAGCACGGCGCCATCGCTCGCTCGCTAGCGGCCGGCAGGGCTAAGGGACTAGTGCACCGTAAGACTACACTATCCAGGTGAGGTAGCACTCATTAACTAGCCATGCCAAACCCACCTAAAGGGTAAATATTAGACTTGCAACGAATATTCGGTTACTATTCGGTATTCGGCCTATTCGGCTGCTTTTATTATATTCGGCCGAAT
This sequence comes from Luperina testacea, assembly GCA_927399505.1. Classification (NCBI taxonomy): domain Eukaryota; kingdom Metazoa; phylum Arthropoda; class Insecta; order Lepidoptera; family Noctuidae; genus Luperina; species Luperina testacea. Next base: position 2,053,328 of record OV656770.1, on the reverse strand, counting down.
ACCGAATATCTACATATTATTCGGCCGAATACCGAATACTTAAATATATATTTTTTTGTCATAGAGAAATAATTGGTAAAATGAAAAATTAAAATCGATTGGCCCATATAGGATATTTTTTTTAAAGGCCATAATCGATTTTTTTATTATTAAAGTACGTTCGTAATTATTTAATTGTTTATTTGTTAAATTTCACACTATCACACTTACAAATAGATCAAAACTAAGAGAGCACAATAAACTCTACTTAACGTAATACGATATCCACGAAATGAACTTGTCGAAACATGCAGTGCGTTAGCAATATACCGCGCAGAGCAACAGCGGGCGCGCGGGCGATGTTTACATTAGAACAAAACAAAGAAGCGCGAAACAATCACGTCTGTACAAGTTTTTGGCGCTAAAATCCAGCCGAATACTTTTGCCTAATATTCGGCTATTCGGTCAGGGGCCTCGCCGAATATTCGGTATTCGGTATACTGCCGAATATACTATTCGTTGCAAGTCTAGTAAATATATTTAAAGGACAAAACTGCAACACATTGAAGCAATCATTATGTTTCATTCAATGCAGGCTGCTTAAGTAAGACTAAAGATAGAAAATGCAAATTTCAGAAGCAGGACCCCAAAAACAACTCGTACTTAAACCCTTTCAAGTTTAAGGCGAAAGCGCTAGGGTAGCCCGCGAAATTAAATTTTTTTAGGTTTTTTGCAATTTGCTGGTCAGTATTAAGTTGTACGTTGATTAATATATGATTCGCGGCCGTAACAAATATGTATTTACAGAATTATAATCATTAAAGTCATCAACACAAGTCACTAAGACCAAGTAATCCCAAAGAATGGCTATTTAATGAAATCTTGACATTTTGGGATTATACTAACCTAACAAGTTGTATTACAGATTCTGTAAATACATATTTGTTACGGCTCTGCGAATCATATTTTGATCGACGTACAACTTAATACTGACCAGGAAATTGCAAAAAACTTAAGAAAATTTGAATTTCGCGGGCTAGCGCTTCCCCCTTAATAAATTCTTCTCCTTCCTCCTTTTTTTTAAACCCTTTTATTCCTACTTCCTATATTTTTTTTTTCGTTAACAGTGAAGCATAGTTGCAGTTACATTCCCAATGCTGGACAACGATGCCACCATCTTGTATCTCCTATTATATGAATTATTGTTGTCTACCTACCCAGCTTACGGCTCTCCCCAGCTGATCAAACGCCACTGCACCTTGACGTGCCTATAGCCAACGGAGCTACCTCTAAGCCAGTGCTGCTCGTCGAACGACTGCGGTATTTAGTATACGCGCATTGCTAGCTATTCACTTAATACACATACACACATATACTCACAACTATTGCGTTTTTTGAGGCTAGGCAGAAACTAAAAAAAACACCTAATACTCTATGCTTTAACCACGTTCATACCTACATATTGTAAATAGCATATGTATTGTAGAACGCTGGTTGTGTTAGCACCTGACATTTTAGGGCATCACTATTGAAATCTGTGTATGTCCTTCTAGGGTGGCATTTCCATTGACATTCGCCGTAATTTTTCATTTTGCTAACCGCCTCTCATTCATTTTGTCAACTACATTATTGTATGTTTGTACAACATTTTAATCATTATCATCTAAATCTTGGCAGATGACAATGATTAAAATCTGTCAAAGTTTGTAATCGTAACGAATCGACTAATACCTACTTTCTGAATGTCTTTTCGATTTTCTTCTTCTGTTAACCCCTATGTAAATGGTTGATATTTGTCAACTTAGCGCATGTTTTTGTAAGATTACTAGCAATATGCATGTTACTAAATTACTAATAGTCATGTTAACCCCTCCAACCAAGATAAATATACTTGTATCTATGTACAATGAGTGGGTTCAGGCCGTACCCAAGCGGAATTCACTCGTGCCGTTTCCCCCCGGCTTTATCGTTAACTATTGTGGCTTGAACATTAGTTAACATGAGATCATCCCTCCTATCAATAAAAAAAAGGTTAAAATATTATTATGGGCCTTATTTTTTCTGGGGAATATGTATGACAGCCTGACATAAGTTTTCTAAACAAATGCTATCAAACCGCAATATCATATTATTGCACACAATTCGAATTTATCTGACTTTTGAAAAATCAGTCTTTAGACAGCGAGATTATAGCGGGTCTGATTACTGAAGTAATTCTCGCCACTTGTGGAGGGTCTAGTGTAACCCTAAAGAACACGAGATTTAAATCGATAAGGCCTTCAGAAATCAACGGTAACTGTCTTCGCAAATAACAAGTTGGTATTCTAATACGGTTTTGTCATTCCTAGGTCTCGGAGCGCTGAATCAGTGGCGGAGACTCCGATGGAAGGCTCGCGGCCCGCGCAACCTGCTGAGCCAGGCACACTCAACCCTACCCTCGCTGAGACACCTGGTAACTACACGATAACTTTATTATTTTCTGTTACAAGCTTGGTACAAAAATAGTGAAGGTATGAAGAACGGCTTTTGGTTCATAAGGTAAATACTTGATAACTATGTTCTACTTGTAGTCTTGTGCGCCACAGATAAGCGACTAATTGTAATCTTACTGGTGCCGCATTATGATATTGTAATGCCATCATGATTCCAGTGCGAGAGAGGGATGCAGGTATACATGACCGATAGCACCATTCTTTTTTCAGTCTAGAATCACGATGGCATGTTCTTATTGATATAGGTAACCTTCGACGAAGAAGATGTATGTAAAATTAGAGTAATTAATGAACTAGAGAAAGTATAACCAGCTTTTTTTTGCAGAAATCTTTAATGATCGCCATTGATAAATCTTAATTAAGCATTTCTTGATTACCAAAACATTTTTCAGGACACTTCGAAAGTATTCAACTTTCAAGGCACACCACCATTTTCTTTTTCTCCCACAAATAAAATCAATCACCAACAGCCTTCCCTTACACAGCAATCAGCACAATGACAGAGCGCGAGTCCGCGCACCCTCCGCCGCAGCGCCTAGAGGGCGACACCATCGAGGCGGCCGACTCCACCGACACGTCCGACGCGACCGACTCGACCAACACGCCGCACGACGGCGACGGCGACAGCAGAGAGCCAAGGGATAGGCTACTGCCGCAGCGGGCGGGGCCTGACGGACAGGATGGACCTGATGATGTTGAGATGGAGGGGGACAATGAGAAACGGACTGTGACGCATGTGAGTGGACTATTACAATTACTAAAATTAAAGACACTTTGTATACAATGTGAAACTGAATTAATGCACACTATGAAAGTAGTTAGCCGGTGGCAGTGGGCAGGGCACATTGCTCGCAGAACAGATGGCCGATGGGGCCGAAAGGAAGGAAGGAAGACGTAGCGTTGGAAGGCCTCCCACAAGGTGGTCCGACGACCTTGTACTGGCCGCGGGAACCCGTTGGATGCGAAAAGCACAGAACTGGTCCAGGTGGAGGTGCTTAGGGGAGGCCTATGTCCAGCAGTGGACTTATTTCGGCTGAAATGAAGATGATGATGATGAAAGTAGTTTGTTCAGAATCGTTCACTGAATCGGTTTCTGTAATATTTAGTATAGGTAAATTTTCATACCAAAAATAATTAAAATTACGCAAATTACAGTCACACTTCCGCTGTACAGTCAAAACAAAACAAAATGTGTGAAGTACTTACTCCGCTAGACCCTTATAACGTGTGCAGTAATGTGACCATGATTATTTCTACAATCAGTACTTATAGCTAATTTAATAAATAAATAATGTTTTATACATAATAGTAAAAATTCTGTGAATATATGTTTATAACATAATATTCTATGTACTTGGGGTGTTTGGTGGTGTGCGTTAATTTCGGGACAAGTTGTTTACAAATGCTCATAAAAGAGAAAATTAATATAAAATCATCAAGTTTAGGTAAAAAGTTAACAACACTTTAATATCTTAGTAACCCAAAGGTTCCCAGGTAATGTCTAGTACAAAAAAAAAGTGGCACTCCAGGAGTGTCGACAGAAGTGAAAACAAAACACAAACAGAATATTTTGCCATTACTCACTGACATATCGGATATACATTAAAACCGAGTCGACATCCCGAGGACAGCCGAACACATCCGAATCGGGTATTTTTTTAATCGTCTTATAAAACACGCGCGCTGTCACTTACGATAACAGTGGCGCGAGGTCAATGGTTTTCCCATCTCAAAAAATGCCTAACGCGCCTGAAGAAGTTTTCACTTCAAAATAATATCACAACGACGGGGAGTACAAGTGACTCTTGGCTTCGTAAAGCGTCTGTAGCGGTATCTACAACGTCACATGCAAACAACGCGTCATACTGACGTCACGCAAAATCCTGCATCGCGCAAGCAGAGTTTACCGCGCAACTAGCATAGATACAACGGCCTGACATGAATCATCGGGCAGTTGCCCGCCAGACACAACACCCGTCTGGTCGGAGGATCCTCCCTTTTCTATAGAGTATGAGTGAACTTTACACCCTGTTCCTCATACCTCTATCTCTTTATATAAACAAATATATTTCCAGAGGAACAGCATCCAAGTGAGCAGCCCTGCGCCGGCGGGCGGCGCGTGGAGCGCGAGCGCGGCGTGGGTGTGCGCGTGGCGCGCCAAGCTGCCGCTGCAGACCATCATGCGCCTGCTGCAGGTGCTGGTGCCGCAGGTCGAGAAGATCTGCATCGACAAGTGAGTGCTTTACAAACAAGAAGAGTCAGCACGGGCCGTCGTGAGCTGTAGTGCGTTTCTGTAAAAAATCACCTATAGTAAAAGTGCGTAGTGCTGCACATCTTATTTCAAGTTAAAAAATATCAACTTTATTTCAATGACAATTAAGTTGATTTCAGAGTGACTAGTACTATTGAAAAAGTTATAAAATGTTTGGAGTTGCAGTGTAAACTAAACTTTATTGTATAGGAATTAAAGTTATTTTTCCACTAATTTATATTTGTTTACATTTTTGGCAAATAAATAGCGAACGCAAGATAGGTGAAGTGAGCTGTCAATCCACCTAGTGCTAGGGATTGACACTATCGATAACTCCGAATTCCGAAATTAAAATATTTTTTTGCAAATACCTACCACATTTAATCCGACTGCATTCAAAGCAAGAGAAAACAGGCATCTTCTGAGCACGCTCGTTCCATCATAGATCTCATTCATCTCTTTCCATCAGACGTGATCAAGTAGGTCAAATGCAGGCCCATTCCGAAATATTAAAAAAAAAAGTTTTTTTTTAAATGATTATCTTTTTTCAAAACATCATAGTAGCTTTTGTTAAAAAATATGGATCATCCGATGTAAAATCCACCCTACTTTTAGTTTTACAAATAATTATTATGTACTTAATTTTTCGTACCACTTGCTCAAAAAAGTGACATTCTATGCCACAAAAAGCGAACATAACAATAGTCATTTCTAATCTGTTAAAAACAGGGAAAGAAAATTGTACTGAATTTCATTCATCCTCTAGGGGGAGAATGTGATTTAAATTTGGAATACTTACCGAAATTTATATTGAACTACATCTGTGTTTACACCATTGAGTTTGTATATAAAGCACTATTACATCTTTTTGAAAAAGGAATACGCATTTATTATGCAGTTATGATTATTAAATTTGCTTTTCCGACAAAAAAATATTAGTCTAGGAATTTGCCGCGTTTTTGTTTTCTTCAAATACATAAACGTTAAGTTTATTTTAATTTATTTTTAATAAATGCTTATCTTATATTATTATTGTGTTAATTTTTTCGCAAATGGTACGAAAAGTAGAGTATTTTCCTCGGTGATAAAGCTGTCTTAGTCTTGGGTAAACTTCAATCCCTCGCTACACTCAGGACTCGTCTTAAATCCCTCGCTTCGCTCGTGATTTAAGTTTTTAACACCCTCGCTACGCTCGGGAGTAAACCTCGAGTCCTTCGTTACGCTCGCGATTTAAATCGTCACCCGCGACAGAAGACACTGCTTTATCCCCTTGGTTAATAATCTACTATTTCCATCGTAGGGGCCTGACAGACGAGTCGGAAATCCTGCGGTTCCTGCAGCACGGCACGCTGGTGGGCCTGCTGCCCGTGCCGCACCCGATCCTCATCCGCAAGTACCAGGCCAACGCAGGCACGGCCGCATGGTTCAGGACTTACCTCTGGGGCGTTATTTATATACGGTAAGTTCCTAAACAAGATAGATAAGAACACAGAATACTCTTCATTATGTACAGACGCCAGCACATCAAGCTACTACAATCTGTTAAATTTCTTTATTAGATTTTCAACTTTATTGCTACAGCATTAGGTTCAAGGTGCATTTTATGACATTGATTTTTACAATCTGTGACTACAGTAACTCACACACTTGTTAAAATTCTAGAAAAATCATCTACTTTTCCAATAATTGTAAATAATTTGTAAATATGTGAGCACCATGTATCTATCACATAATTGATTTACCTGTAATTGCTTCATTTTTAATTTTTTTTTTTGGGGTAGACTTCTTTTATTCTAGGTGCATCGTCTTCACATATAATTATATTATGTATACAAAACCTTGTAAAACATTTTAAAACAATAACGGTGGAGTTTCTTGCCCATTCTTCTCCATACGAAAACTACCTTTTGGAAGGGGCGACTAGAATCAATTCAATTTTACTGTAAGTTTTGACGTTCAAAAGTGCCTTTAATGTGCCTATTTGAAATGAATGATTTGACATTGATTGGGAAAATTTGACAGTTTCGGGTAGCTTGATGTGCTGGCGTCTGTACCATGTTTTAAAACAACTAAATATATTCTATTCTATTGCTTATTTAAAGTGTTAAAATTAAAAAAAAATGATTTGGGTTGCGGGTAATTTTGTTGTTAAGATGGCATGTTTTAGTTTATAATGACCGTTTTCTTTTTTACAGCAACGTAGACCCACCGATATGGTACGACACGGACGTGAAACTCTTCGAGATACAACGGGTATAATCTTCGCGACTTTAAAAACGACTTAGCTGCAATTAACCATTGAAATATACCGGCGTGATGATCTCCAAACCGAAACGCTGGTAATATTATATATATTTTTAATTAATTGATGTTTTAAATTGTATTGAAGAGTTTGGTTGATAGATGAATTGACCTCATTAAGCTTTATCCACACTTCCGGGTCAGGCCCTTTCGAGCTTTGTGTGTATGTAATGTAAGTTTTCTTTATTTGGTGTACTACATAGGGTTTCAGGGACACCATCGCGCTTTTACCATGGATCCAGTACATGATTCTGGACTCCCATGAGTTGCTTAGTAGATTATTAAAAGTTCCATATATGAAAGTTCAATGAGGGGCTTGTGGAGTAATAACAGCGGTACGGGTATCAGGTTAAGCAACGCTTGCCGCGGTTGGTCCGTGGATGGGTGACCATCTTCACATACCAAGACCCCTCCGTACCACGGAAAACACGTTAAGCCGTTAGTTCCGGCTGTCATTCGTGGATCTTTCACAGTCGTCACGGGTCGACAGAAGCCCGAAAGTCTGATAACCAGTCTTACCAAGAGGTATCGTATTACCCAGTAACTGGGTCAGATCAGCAGTCGCTCCATGTAAAATACTGGTATTCAGCTGCATCCGGTTAGATTGGAAGCCGACCCTAACATACTTGGGAAAGGCAGATGATGAAAAGTTCCATATACTTTGACCGCGTAGGTATTGCACTTGTCTATGAACAGCTGATTATTTTTTTGATAGCTGACGAAAAATTTCTACGCTAAGGTGTCTAGAATCATGTGCTGATTTCATGGTAACAGGTTGCGCATCAATGTCCTTGCCACCCTATCGGGGCCGTTCAAGTATTACGTAAGCAGACGTTTTTCTTTTATTAACCGCCCTCCCCCACGTCAGCAAAAGTAAGCAAAGCTCTTACCCCCTCCCCCCTCTCATGTTTACGTAAACATGGTACATGCATTTTATTTATTTTACTCGTTTCTAAACGAGTAAACGTATCCATTATTTTCGGGAATCCCTGAAAATGCGTTTCGTTTTCAAGCATAGACAAGTAGGGTTGCCATATGTGTTCAAAACCAAAATGAACTAAATTTAGTAGAAATCCGAAAAAGTAAAAAATAAATACTGCTGACGTAATCACCATCCAGATTCACCCATCCTCCATGTCATCAAAAATAAGCAAAGCAAAGACCCCCCGCCCCCCTATAGTGCTTACGTAATACTTGAATGGCCCCATTTAATAATGTAGGTACACTTCTGCCGAATCATTTGGAGATTACAGGCGTGATGTTATGTTATTTTTTGTTGTAGGGCCGTGTTTTCAATCGTCTGATAACTTTTATCTGAGGGCCCGAAGCCTATACATAATGTATAGGTACATGTAATATTTTTTCCTCGTTCCTAACGAGATACGGAACCTGGAGGACCATGACCCTAATGTATGGATATACAGTAGCCCTCAAAACTTAGTTGACATTTTGAAAACATTACAAAATAAAAAAAAACAGGCAAGTACTCCTAATGGTTTACTTGATATTTTTCTATGATAAGTCAAAGGTAGCTGAATTAGTCAATAAAACGTTAAAGCAGTTCAAATATTTGGATCACTAGAATTTTAAATCGTAATGTGTCAAAACTGAAGTGGAAAATGTCAACTAACTTTTGCGGGGCAACTGCACGCACAACATGGCCACCATAGAAACGGGTTTTGTCGACGCAAGAATAGACAAAATGACTGATTTCTTTAGAAATCTGTCAACAATCCGTCTTTTGTCTTTTCTTCCGTCGACAAAACCCGTTTCTATGGTGGTCATGCTGATGTACGTGTATTTCTTAAACTAACGAATATTTGTCTTACAGCTATATTCTGGCCTAGACAAACTTTAGCAGTTTTGTTATTACTGGATACTGCTACGAATTGGCTGCTATATTTTCTATGTATTTGGTCATATTGCATATCTTAATGTAAAACGGCTATACGAGCCTCTCTGCCTTGACTTACAGACTTCTTCGAATATGTATGTGTATTGTTCAAGACCAAAAGATACTTGCATTTTATAAATATTTCATGAATATTATTTAATATTAATTTTTTAAAGTGAAGCTAATTCAGTTAATTTTATGTATTTACATTGTACAATCGCCTGCTTTAATTTGTCACTCCTCAAAGATACAATTACCATAGAAAAAGGTTTAAGTAACCTATTAATGCAGTTGTCTGTACATGTGATTTCATGCTAATATCTTCCAGTGTAAAAATATTTTGAATTTCAAAATTGTACCAACTAAATTTTATAAGATTTTAGTTCAATGTAATTTATATATTTAAAATATTCTTATGAATGAAATAGCTATCTATTTAGTCTGTGTGTGTGTGTGACAGTAAAATGCTGGACACATATTGATGTTACTTTAGTCAATTGAATCATTTCATTGTAACAACAGACCATGTCTTATGAGCGCTTTACGTGTTTACTTATATGAATACAGGATCAAAATAAAATATGTAGCTAGCGAAACTCGGCACGTGTGATGAGTATCGATATTTAAACGTGAAAAAAGAAAAAAAAATGGATGATTTTTTTATTTATACTCTGTAAAAGATAGCTTGATCTCTGCGACATAAGTCAAACTGACATTCCTAAGGTTGTCATGATATAAAAAATTGTCGATAGAAATTATCGACGTTTCTTACTATTATCGATGCTAATGTAATATTTAATTGGGTTTAATTTAATTACAAACGTTACTAAATTAAACGAATATTTGAATATTAAATACATTTATTCTCGTAACGGAGTACACCCCAAATCCATATCTGAATCAATTTCTGAATCGCTAGAACAATCTTGTAAATTTATTATAAACTCTTGTTATGATATGAAAATAAAATATACAATAAAATTAAAAAAATAATTAATTTTAAATTAAGTTTTATTTAAAATATCGATAGTTTATAGTCTGTGGTCACGTTGATTCATCGCCCATCACTAAGTAGGTCGGCATGCCCATAAAGTATGACATTTACAGGTACTGTCTGTACTACTATGAAATTCAGAACTTCATAGGCGTGATTTTACTGAGAGCTGTCGCAGAGATCAAGCTATCTTTTACAGAGTATAGGGTTTAAGTAGGTAGGTAGTGTGGTTACTTGAAATATCAAGTTTATTTCATGTAAATGTGGCTGACGTGATAAGTAGCGAAACACGATAAAACAAAAAAAACTGTTATTTTTCAACTCATACTTCAAGTACCTAACGAAACTATCAGCAGTCACTGACCCCAAAAAAAACTTTTTTTTTTGTTTCGTCATTTTCATAAATCGGTACCCACCACCTCTGCGGAGTTTCGCTAGGTAATTTAATGTGACCCTATACAGTATGTTAACTAACAGAGGGCGTTCCCGTTAACCCGCAATAGTATAGCATCCATACATGCTAAAAAAAATATTACCATTCGAAAATAAAATGTTTTTTTTTATATTAAAATATTCACTAAAAATCGTAAATTGATACGTTAAAGAAACACTCTGTACACGCGTGCTTGAAGGACAGCAATGTCGGAATTTATTTAATTAAATAAATAGAGTATCAATTTACAATTTTTAGTGAATATTTTAATATAAAAAAAATATAAACATTTTATTTTCGAATGGTAATATTTTTTTTAGCATGTATGGATGCTATACTATTGCGGGTTAACGGGAACGCCCTCTGTTAGTTAACATACTGTATATTAACTTAAAGCTGACAGCTAGTCATAATTTTTAATCTGTGTAATCATAAATTAATACCTAAACTTATGAATGATCGTTTTATCTTTCGATACTTGCTAGATGCAACATTTAAACATTTCAAAAGTATTCACATGACTTAGCAATAGTAACGATGATGGTGAAATGCTGCCTTATGTTTTCATACAAAAAGTAGGATTTATGAACACTTTCCGTCTTATTAAAAAAAAGCGAGACAGTTACTGTATTTTAAACTTTATTCCGACGAACATAAAGTTCTTAATGCAAAATTGACAACTCAGACTCTGATTTAACGACAGTTTTTGTAATAAGAACTTTAACTTGGAATTATTCTATGTTGAAGGGGCCATTCATGACCCCCATATTCTTCTACCATTAATTTAGTAAAATACATAGTAGTGCAATTATCTTTATCCAAATCGAATACATACAAATGGATATAGATGTCGCTACCTAATAAATATCTTATATTTGCAGGGTTTATTTTGAAAATGTTGTTATAACATACGAATAATTATTTTTTTTTGTTTTGTTTTATATTATTATGACAAGTAAACGAGGCTTATGACAAAAATACAAATAGGATGTACATACATTCCATATGATGGTTTTATTTTTATGATTATTGACTTGGATGTCTATAATATTATGAGAATTTAAATATAAAATAGTTTATATGAATTTATCAACAAATTTTAATAGTTGTATACTTCCGCAATTGTGTTACGGCCGGTCCACAACGACATGCGGCGTCTGAAGTACCTAAATAAATGATCAAAAACGGGTTTTGACTTGTGTTAAAGTCCGTAATCATTCCGTGTTTAACACAAAGTGAGGGAAATTAATTGTTTAGCAAATTGACTACCAACTTCAATTGTTCGTATAATTGTTCAAATGGCTACTGTCATTCTTTGACAGTTGTATGAAATGGCGATAACTCAACAAATTGGCGTAGGGTGTTAATTTAATAAACAATTCATTTCCTTGTGTATTATGTACAGACGCCAGCTACTAAAATCTGTCAAATTTCTTTAATAGATTTGCAACTTTATCGGTCAAGCATTAGGATCAAAGTTGATTGGGATTTGATAGTTTCGGGTGATGTGCGCCCATCTGTACATTACGCCTAGTAAAGCCGTGTCGTGTATACCAGGCTTTATTTGTCATATTTAGTGCACTCAACGTAATTCTTATATAAATTAATAGGGGCCATAGTGGACCACTTCAATGAGAAAATAGGTTAAAACAAGATGTTATAAAATACAAAATTAACGCAGGAAATTAAATTATATATCGCAGATAAAAATATAATTATTGTATCAGATAAAATGAATAAAATTAAATGTGTATACCTACAAAAAGTCCCTATAGATGTTTCACAAATATGCTCATTTGAACACTCGGTATCACGCAATTAGCAGAATTTATTTGTTAGTTATACTTATAACAATATAATCTAAGTTCAAAGACTCCACTGCGGCCCGCTTTTAGTGTAACATGTACTTTTAATAATTTATTTGACACAATCACTGTACTTAATGTTATGTAAAGATAGAAAATATATAATAACGTGAGCATTGAAATTGTACTTTTCTTTCCATTACCCGGTTTCCTTTTGTACAGACACCAGCACATCAAGCTACTACAACCTGTCAAATTTCTTTAATGGATTTTCAACTTTATTGCTAAAGCTTAAGGTTCAAAGTTGATTGGGAAAATTTGACAGTTTCGGGTAGCTTGATGTGCTGGCGTCTGTACAAGTTCAAACAATATATAGAGTGGAAGGGGGGGGTCATCGACGCGCACCGTTACCATGGCTTCAGTACATGTTTCCCCCTGCGTTGAAATATTTCGTTGGTTATTAAATTAAAAATTATATGTTGAACTAGCTACTGCCCGCGACTTCATCCGCGTGAAATTTCACCCTCCCCTTTCTTAGTGGATACCTACTCTTCACAAAGAACACACTTTCCAAATTTCATGTCTCTAGGTAGGACCAGCGGTTCAGCTTGTCCGTTGATATATCAGTCAGTCAGGACTTTGAATTTTATCTAAATAGATACATTTTGACCGCGTAGGTATTGCACTAACTTTAAAACAGCAATTAAATTTTTTGATAATCGACGAAAAATTTCTTCGCTCCGTCTAGAATCATGTGTGCTCAATTCAAGCTTACAGGTTGCGCTTCGATATCTCTGCACCCTATATTCTTTCTTATTTACAGGGTTGGAAACCAAAATGACTTCTTTTAATGGTTGATTTGATATGATGAGATATTATATTAACTCAAGCCCCAAGGCTTATTAAAGTCTAGTTTTCGCTGGTATTATGAACTGAGACAGTGATAAAACATAATGCCATTAGTAATATTAGAAATGGAAGCTCCACATGTTTCCTATCAAAAATCAGCACACACGCTGTCTCCTAAAGGAACTCCATACTGTATAATATTTTATACACATTGTATTATAAATGCTAAAATAATTCCGTCGGACGGGCTGTTCGTCTGTTACCTTTTTACACCTAAACGGTTAGACGGATTTGGATGAAATTTGGCAAATGGATAGACCATGACCTGAGTTACGACAAAGGATTGTTTTTTTATCTCAGTAGTACGTTCCGTGTTATAATGTCCGACCTCCACGCGGGCGAAGCCGCGGGAAAATTTAGTGTTTAAATAAAACAACAAACTCACAGATATACAATCTTTAATAACGAAGCGTCTGTTATAAAAGACGAACCGACCAGTACCTTTCTAGAAAGGATCCCTTGTAAAACAACAGTTGCGAACGCCAACGAAGTAAAACTTTAACTAAATAACATCACATCCATTAGAGCTAACATGACTAGACTTAAATTATTAGCGGTGTCGTACTACTTGTATACTTTCTCGAATATATTTATAAAATAACTCATCAGGTGTTGAGCACGAATACTTCTAAATACGCATGCTGTGAAAAATGAGGGACGGGTAAACACGATTTTTGTAATTAACGAAGTAAAAAGAGTTTGGAAGGATCGTAGCAGGTGGTTTAATTGAAATAAATGCTTTGAGTTTGAGTTTGAGTTTGAGTGGCGTTCTGTGGTTTCTGCCTACCCCGCCGTGGGAAGAAAGCGTGAGATTATGTATCGTCTATTCAAACTTATGTTTCAAATTAATATTATTTCAATTATTTTATATTTTAGTGGTATTTAAATTAATTTCAGAGTGCCTAGCACTATTGAAAAAGTTATAAAAATTTTTGAAGTTGTAACGTAAACTGAATAAACTCAAATTTGTTTACATTTTTGGCAAAAAATCGCGAATGCAGATAAGTTCAAGTTATTATTGCATTTTCAGTTCAGACAGGCTTTAAATGTAGACAATTCTGCTCAGTCAATCGTCTCGAAAGATATCACCCGTTAAAACATTTTTCAAAATTCTCTCGTGTAAGTGTTGTTCGAATTTCATGAACCTGTAATATGATGCTCTTCTCGACTATTTTGTAAACTAAAAGTCCTGTTAATATCCTTAACATAAATGTCCTCACTCACTATACCATTAACAATTTACAAGATGACCAGAACTCCAAACGACAACTTTTCTTTGTGCGTCGATATAAAAATATCTCAGTCAATAGGTCTGATTACCCCGTACTACTGTACAAATATTCTCAAAATATACAAGAAATCTAACACCGCTACCATATTGTTATCAATTCGCCATTTATGAACTATATGAATGAATCCTGCTGATTTAAAGTCAGTAAATTTCAGGTTGCCAGAGAATAATTTACTCAAGTTTAAATTCAGTTTTTCGTTATTATTATAATTTAAACAGACTTCTTATTTTACCATGCATAATAACATGTAGAAATAGCTCTGATCAATGGTGCATGAAAACTTTCGAAAAACTACCAAGCGTATCTATTTTTTTGGTCTGGCAGCATTTAAATTACCTTGTCTGGCAACCCTGTGTTATCAGCAGGCATGGACTTATAAGTCCATGTCAGCAGGTTTTTAACAATGATATTATGGCTGTGCACTGATGTGTGATTTTAATGGCATGGAGTCTTACAAAATGTCCTATACTTTATACCCTATCTACTCTTCCAAATTGGCAGGACTTCTACAAGTTGGTAATTTAAGTAAGAAATATGTAATGGTTTTGGTTTTTCATAGAAATGGTCGGAGATTGGGTATAAAAAATGGACGTCTGTAAGCGATATTATCAGCACATATAAATACATGTTTGCTTACCATAGACATACTAAACTATACATACTATACTAAACATGTACAGAATAAATGGGGTTTAAGATTATCTCTCTATCGTTATATGCGATACAAAACTAGTTTAGAGACAATTCTAAAAATATTTCAATTTTTTTTTTGCCGATTATTGAACACCGTATTTATTATTATTTACATTTAAAATCGACTTACGAACCATGGCGTGATGATTGGTAAACATCCTAAAATACAATCTATAGTATAATGACGTTAGTTACATCGAGATCGGTCTAGCAATTACGGACAGAGAAATGTTAAGTATCTTCTCTTGATAAGTCGCAATAACGGAGACTATCTGGCCGTTATGAATATTCCATACATTTAAAACAATCCTTCATTGTCCACGTTAACTGTATCGTTTAACAATTCTCACTTCTGCACTGCTATTCACAACCACTCGATACGCTTCCGGCGGTTTCCGTACCGTATCGAACATCAATCAATGTTATCGTAGGAGTCCTCTTAACCGCTGCTCACAAGTCCAAAACCCGATAATTTTGTCAGATGACCGCTATTCTTCCGACAGCTGTTAGCTGTCGGGAGCAAGGCAAAGCAGGTTATCGAAATGTGTCATTTTCGATACGATAGCCTGTCGGATGGTTGTGAATAGCTATTCTGTTCATTTTTAACATTGAATTTAGATCGAAAATCAAGTAATTTTATGGAGAATTTTAAGAAATCAAGTCTTTCACCTATAGATATACCCTAGCTTATGTCCTATTCTGGCGTTTTCTAGCCAATTATTCAGCGGAGTAAGCAAGACAAATTTTATTTCCTTTCCATACTCTTCTTTCATACCTTAACATAACCGCACAGGTTAATCACAACTATCATCAATAATTATGTTAAATTATCAATTTATAATCATACCACAATTTAATATTATTAAAATTCCCCATAACATTAATTAAAACATTGATCTTGACAAATGATTCAGATTATGTGGGACACCAACTAGTCCAACTAAATAAAACTAAAAATATTGCTGTCTCTTACTGGCAGGTAAATCAAGAAAGAGAAGGAAGCATTTTAGAGCTGTCAAACTAGTCTGCATTTGTTTGGATGATTTCAGTTCAGCTTATTTTGACAGCTTTAGTATATTATATTTCCTGTCGACTTCTTGTTTTATTTGCTAAATAATATAGGTAATACGTTTTTAATACAATTAAATCGCCCATCATAATCTGGACCATTGTCAGGTTTAAAAAACCAAATAAGAATTAAAATTGGACTATTTTACTAATTGTCTATGTTCAAAAACACTACAATGCTTGAATTTTATTTATTGAACAGTGCCAAAACTTTTAATATATATCGGGAAGGGAAGTAAACCTTGGAATCATAGGTAATGGTGGAAAATTCGAAAAGAGTGATCGTGAAGATATTTAGATCATTTTGGTGATAATAAGGGTGATAATCGTGAGTCAGGATATAAGTGTTTACATATAGACTAGTCTAGGGTAAGGTTTGGGTAGATTTACTATAAAATGCTTGGTCATATTAAAATTACGTGTAAAAATATTAAATGCAAAATACTTCACCTATTTTTCGGCAATCTGAGGCTTTAAAGCGATTTCAGCTAAAGTTATAATAATAATTTGGCTTTCTTTTTTTATGGAAGCCACATAAACTCGTTTACATTTTTTTTTTCAATTTCAAAATGCTATAAACAATGCACTCATAGCGATTGATCTCTTTGCCAAGCTGTCGAAAATATGTCACAACTCATAATTTTTTCAACTTTCAAATCATCTGATTATTCCATTTACTAAAGCTACAAAAAAATACTGACAACACTTGCAAACAAACCTCTAGTGTTGCCAACGACCAAATAAAGCTACCATTTTAATAATTTTCTGTATAAACCTGTATTATAGATTGGTGTCTCTCTTGTAAAACCGCGCTGTGTTGGTAAAACCTTACCCTCGTGTGCAGTCTATATGATGAACTCCTGGCTCACGGGCGCCGCTAGCTAGCTCAGCGAGCTGTAGGCGGGCGGCGGAGGGCTGGCGTCGCGCCCGGGCATCAGCACCGCGATCTTGTACGGGGGCGGCGCCTCCGGGGACTCCGTCGTGGCGGGCTGCGATCGCTCTGAAGACTGTAGAAGAGTCGCGAGCGATATGTCGTCTGAGGGTTCTGATGGCGGTGGCTGGATGAAGGAAGATATTGTGTAAAATAACACTGTAAAATACTCCGCACTTCATAGCTTTAGACCATGTTTAACATGTCGTTAAGTTAAACGCAAATGGACATATGTAATATGTATAAAGCTGGTCAAAATTTGACAACATGAGGTGTCATCCGGGTGCAACTATTAATTTCCAGTTTGATTTGCACTGCATTTCTACCCGGCACAAACGATCATCATGGTATGGGCTCTTGTTGGTGGTTTAGGAGACATTTCTCATCTCCACTGTGGATGGAAATCTGGTCTAAGGTCACCCCAAACAATCTTCCCTTGACCCCGTGATCAGCTGTCTCGAAATTATGAGTTTTTTGTACAAACTCGTGCGTACCACGTATATGCTGACGTGGCGGTCGCGCTGCGCGGTGGAGGACACGCGCTCGGGCGTGCGCAGCGGCGGCGGGCGCGCGCGGCACAGCGACAGCGCGCAGCCGACGCCGCACACGCACGCCACGGCCGCGCACACCACGCTGGCCTCGCCGCCGCCGCCCGCGCCGCCGCGCTCGCGGATCACCTGCGGTGTACGTACGGGTACATATGTGATAGTAGGTACTTCCTAACTTAGGGGATGGGTTTCTGATTGGCTGCCTGATTATCAGATCAAAAATCCATCAAACAGTTTCAATAGCTGCTTATTGTGAATTTCGTTTCCAGGACCCGATTGCTGCACTTAGAATTAGAGGCTCATCTTGAAGTAGAAAATAATTTCCTTATTGACTCTAAAAAGAACTACCATCTGTTCATCATAGGGGGTTCAGCCCATGGTGATTTAAACTATCCATAAAGAGACTTAAACCTCAAACTGCTATTTTTTTAGCCGTTGAATGGAAAATGTTTAGCGATGGACGCAAAAAGAAGGTATGGAAGAATTCTGTATAACCCCTCCCTCCAAAATCAAGAATTAACAAGAGTATGCACGATAAAAAACTGGCTATGGCTATTGGATGAGCCAGTAGTTATATAATATACCAAAGTTTATGGTGTATACGTGTCCTGCGTAGGTTTTTCACTGTAAAACACGCAAGGAGATTTTTCAGATTTGGAAAAACAAAACGACGCGATAAAATACCGATTGCTAACTCGGCACGAAGCTATGCTGCCTCATTAGGTTAAAAGGTTTTATTTATAGAAATAGGTGATCTAACAAAGTAAATCGAAAGCCCATAAATTAAATGTAAGTAGACATTTATTTTATAAATGAAATCTACTTAAATATTTACTTCTGCAAAATATCTTCACATAGCAGATCCAATTTATTATTTTCGATCGTTGCTCGACTGATTTATCGCAATACAATTTAGTAAGTGCTTTTAAATCCAGATCAGATTTTACGGTCTCTTGCAAAATGATGATTCAAATGAACGCTTCAAAGGCACTTCATGTTATTAGCACTACCTACAGCTACTACACTTCTCATCTACTGCAGATGACGTAATAATCAATACGTAATCATCATATTTGATCTACCGATAAACGTCCTGCTCGATATGGGCCTGCCTCAAGTTCCACCACACCGACTGGTCTTTTGCCTCTCGCATTCCAGCGAATTCCAGCGACCTGCACCACGTCGCCGGTCCACCTTGTGCGGACCACGCTGCATAGTCTAAACTCACTCGACCATATTCTTTTTGTGTAAATAGAGACAAAGCATTCTTTCATCAGTCTATCCATAAGTACTAAAATGAAGTTTCTTGTCCGTTGTTTTCTATAGAGATCTACGTTTTGGAATGGGCTTCAACTTTCTGACTAACTGACCGACCCTTTGACCATGCTTTTATTTAGGTTAGAACTTGAGCGCCATTGTTTGGGTTTACTTTAATGTACCTAAGCTAAGCTGAGATCTTAGCTTTAGGTTTGAGTTTGAAAAAAAATTCATGAAAACCAAGAAAAGAACCCTCTCTCTCTCCTGTCCTGTGTGTGTGGATCTCTTGTCCTGGACAAGAGCAAGAACATTCACATCTTGGTATTCTGTTAGTTTGGTTTAAACTCATCTTTGTTGCTCATTTGCTATCTCAATCTAACTTATAACGAAAAAAAAACATCAAAAATAGACTCACGCTCACCTGCCGGTCAAAGTAGTACTTAGCGCCGGCCAAGAACACAGTAGCCAGCGCGAAGGAGACCAGCATGCCGAACTTTAGGTGCGGCGCCATCATCGGCGAGTGGTGGAGGCCTAGGGCTGCGGTCCGCAGTAAAGTGTCGGGGGTGACGGAGCGCGCGGCTGCAAGGCTCGCGATTGTCGGCTGGGGTGGCTCCGCTGGTATCTCCACGTACAGGCTAGGCTCATCGTTCTGCCGCCGCGCGTGGACCGCTGGCATCGGTGGAGGTCTAAGGGATTAGATTTTGCTGTTCGGTGTCTGGACCACAATAAAAAACATAAATTCTTTACAATGATTGCTAACAGATTTTTTTTGGAAGGAATAAAGTTCGTCAGTTGACGAATGCAGTAATAAAGACTGACCGTCAGTCAGTGGTGTCATCAATGTTTGAACTATAAAGTAGTACACATGGTGGCAGGGTCATCGACCCTGAATTCAGCACATGATTCATAGCTAGACCCCTAGCGTAGAATTTTTTCGTCGGTTATAGAAAAATCAGTTGTTTCATAGAAAAGTGCAATACCTACGCGGTCAAAATCTATGGAACAGCAATTTTTTTTTATAACCGAAGAAATAATTCTCAGGGGTTCAGAATCAAGTTCTGAATCAATGGTAGCAGGTTGCGCGTCGATGTCCATGTCACCTGTATATTAACTACGTATTCCCTCGTCCACATGTACAGACACCAGCACATCAAGCTACCCGAAACTGTCAAATTTTCCCAATCAACTTTGAACTTGCTTTAGCGATAAAGTTGAAAATCTATTAAAGAAATTTGACAGATTGTAGTAGCTTCATGTGCTGGCGTCTGTACATACCTACATACATAAACTCACGTCTTTTTCTCATGAGAGTAAGCCGAGGCGTCTACGACACATTACACCTATAATAGTAAAACTATTATTTATCTACTAAGTAACATGTTTCCCCATGTTCTTTATTGCGTCATGTTTACCGCAAATAAACCTATTTTCTTTCTTTCTAACGGAGACGTACCCAGCATGTCGATGCGAGCGGTGCGGGCGGCGCGGCGGGCAGTCCACGGCGGCGAAGCGATGCACGGGCGCCGCCATGCCCTTACGGCCGCCGCCCCCGCTGGCGCACACGCGACCTCGCGCTCGCCCTGTGCGAACACCTGGATGTTTACTATCAAGTAGTCACTAGTCAAGCCTGAAATCTTCTGACTGACTGAAGACCCCCTACCAACCATACTAGATAGTTGGACTTTCCCTAATTCATCATCATCTTTGTCCTGTCCTTATCCCAATTCATTTGAAGTCGGGGCAACATGTCTGTTTCTTCCATACAATTTTTTTTTTCCAGTTAATGTTGGTATGTTATTTTTGACTAATAGTTTGTAGTTCAAAATAAATAAAAACATACTTCGTCTAAGACATGTATGGGTCAAAATGCTGTAAACGGGGTCGACTATCACTCCCTTAAAGCTTTGCACTCAGCTTCCAAACACCCTGTATAATTAATGAATGCAAAATATTGTAAAACATTTTAAAAGAGTCACGGTGGAGTTTCTTGCCCATTCTTCTCCATACGAAAACTACCTTTTGGAATGGGCGAATTTTATTGTAATTTTTGACGTTCAAAAGTGTCTTTTATGTGCCTATCTGAAATAAATGCTTTGACTTTGTTTGGAAGTACTTTAAGCCCCCTTCTACTCTCCTACAGGTCCCCAAGCTCCCCAAGCACCATAGATGCAAGTACTTTCAGACCTCTACTAATCTCCTACTGGTCCCCCATCAACTCCCAAAGTTTCATAGTTACAAGTACTTTCAGACCCCTTCTACTCTCCTACAGATCCCCCCATCAGTTGACGACTTTGGGAGTCCCCAAAGTTCCATAGTTGCTATACCCCATTCGCAATAAGATTAGACATTGAAATAAATCTTTATTACAGTCCGTTCAACCGATTTTGACTTCTATTGCGTTGGTGGCATGACAAATGGCAGCTGCAATAAACAGTTGGTATTATAATCACGTTTTTGCTTTTAATGCCATCCTTATGCCTACAGAATAGAAGTAAAAATCGGTTGAACGGACTGTAAAAAGTTTTGTTTAAATGTCTAATCTTATTGTAAATGGAGTATAGTACTTTCAAACCATTTCTACTTTCCTACACTTCTGCTCCTACAGGTTGCCCATACTCATGCAACTTAACGAATCCAGTAACTACTCCACTTACCAGCAGAAAGTGAAGATGGAACACGATGACGGCCGGTGTAGGCACACTGGCTGCGTTTATCTATCCAAAAATGCATTGGAACGACTCGGTGCTAGCTGCTAAAGGAATATCAGTGGCTGTACAATGCCCTCAGTGCGCACATTGGACCATTGTATGGAGTTGCTGCAAGGAGAATTTACTTGATGATAATTTTTAAGTAATGAAGTTTGAATTATGCAGATACTGTGCAACAATACAGCAACTTTACAACAAGAATAAAGATTGTAATCAGGCTATAATGTTCCCACTGCCTGGAACACAGGCCTCCTCTGCCCCTCGGTGAGAGGGAGTGAACCATAATTTACCATACAGGGCTAGTGTACAAACACTACAAACACAAATACTATAATACAATTTGATCTTCAACAACAAAATCAGAGGAAAAATATCTGTGAAAGGACCAATTTTATAGTAAAATTTATTTGCAAGTTGACTTCACTTTATGTTTTATTAACAAAAAATAGATGTTTTTGTGCATGCTACATTTTTGTTGTTGAAGATCAAATTGTATTATAGTATTTGTGTTTGTAGTGTTTGTACACAGCAATTTTATTAAAGAAACATTTTGGTGTTGTACTTTAAAAAGTATATTATATTATGATGGTATGGTAATGGTACAAAAGCGAATGGATGTGGGTAGAGTATAAGACTTACTGCAGGTGAGGCGTACAGCTAAAACTACTTCTAACCCACCATCTGTTGTATGAAGAGTGGAGTGCCACAAGGGATAGTCTTAGGGCTTCTATTAAATGATGTAGTTGTAAGCTACCATAAATAAAAATGAGAAATTGCAGATTTCTTACCAAATATTACAAGATAGTAATACATAACTAGAAATATATTATACTTGACTTGCTAAATTAAATTGGTAATTGCATTTATGAAGTTTGTCACCGAGATAAAAAAATATTTAAAATTGTTTTCATTTATGATATTTACATTATTGACAACAGCAAATAATGATAATAGTAATCGGCTGTGAGTTACAGATCTGTTAATATGAGAATTGGTGCTTCCAGACAATGGGTGGCAGGGCCTGACCTATAGTGACCTATATTTTAAATCTGTCACTGTGTCACACCTAGTTTAGTGATCTCCTGACCCCATAAAGAGGGCGAGAGTTTAAGAGCTCCTTTTGTTATGACACTGCCACACTTGATTTGCCAGAATATGACAGCCACTATGTAAATAAAATAAGATTTTCTTCCTGTATCGACGGCTTCTTTTAGAAAATATTTGTGCAAAATGAAATCATCAATACAACTTAGTAGAACATTTAAATAAAAAACTGAAATCACAGAAAAATACTGTACCTTTTTATTTATGCTATTCACACTTTAAAATGAGATTACGGGCTAAGACCAGCTGAGAATTAATTATCAAATATATACTTATTAATACATCCTTTCATGACTGTTTTCACTGTATATTCACACGGACACGGCAATATAAAACCTTCTCACTTATTAAAAAATATATACACTATCTAAATACATAGCTAATACATAAATCTACGGTGTTATATTTTTAAAATATAATATAATAAATCATCAATTCACTTTTGCACTTGACAGCCATTTGTGGGCGGGGTGCGCGCGCTAAGCAAAACAATCAGAACTACCAACTGCACCATGATTTTGCAATCAATATGTATTAATTTGTTCAATTACTTTATTATTTACCAATATGTAAAGTTTCATGCCATATTCTGATTAGTAGCATCTTTAAATAAAATATTTAAGTATTAAAAACAAGAAAAAAAGTGGTATGGCCAAAAATTATACAAGAAACTGAAATGAAGAGTTACAAATATTTATTCAGTAATTTAAAGCATTTCTACATCATTCCATATTTACATATGTTTTTTATAATATTTTTTTATATTTCAAAGGAAAGTAACACTTATTTCTCTAGATAAGAACAATAAAATTATTAACATTATTTAAATTTACCTCTCAAATGGGTAGTAATTTCCGGAAACTTCTACACATTATCCGTCGTTCAGAAACATAGCAAATAAAATATATTTATTGCTAGCACTAATTAAAATATAAATAAATCTATTGGAAATGGCTGAAAATAATTTGTATTACTCCTAGATAACGTATGACATAAAATACTTCTAAAAATAAATAAAATTATATCAAAAGATCGCTTTAGCTGAGCCAGAGTTGAATTTCTAAACGATCACAGTTTATAAATATAACCCCCTCCTCTCGATATGAAAATCAAATCATTCTACATAGAGGACACAGAACATTTGATAGAGGAAAGTAATATACTATCACAGAGTACTTTTGATAGACTGTGCATTTAGTTTAGGACAAGGCCGACAAGGAATAAACCATAGATATATCTTATGTCTATGGAATAAACAGAGAATAGAGAGATTTAGGAGTATATGTGTTCTGTGGTGCTCTGTCAAAAATTATTAAATCAGCTGAAGTCGTGGATCAAAATAACGGCAGCGTAATTCATTAACAATCTTTGTTTAATTATTTTTGAATCAGTGAGAGATTTCGTAAATTAACAAGTTTGACATGTATATTTGGATTTTGTGATATTTTATAAATGAATTTAAAGTTTTCATTGATTAGTGCATCGTGATTGTATGAGGACAAAATGCTAACATCAAGATTTAGAAGTAGCGACGATCGTCCGAGGTCAGCGAAGCCCTATTGCCAGTGTTGGAATGAGAGCAGGCCTACACCATGGGAGCACACTGGTGGCTGTGCATGTGGAGAACACTCAAACAGTAAGTAAACTAACACACATCTCGAGAAAAAAACTTACCTACTACATTGCCAGTTATTCTAACCGACTTTCAAGTTATTGTCAATAATATCGTGAAGAATGAAGGAAGATAGAAATACTGGTAATTGGGTCGTCTTAGTCATATCATAGAAATTTTAAAAGTTGCTTGATATGTTAGTTATTTGAAGGCCTCATTACCATAAACTTCCACAACAATGACAACTTACAGGTATACTTATTTAATTTATACAATATTCATTAGTATCAATTAAGTTTAAAGTTCACAACAATAAAAGGTACACAAAAACAACAAACATGAGAATGTAAGCCAAATATGCCATTTTCACATTTTTCGAATCTAAATGGTTGACAGGTTCTTCGGTATGACATAGATCAGAAAAACATTGAACAAGGTCTTGGATAATAGTGGTAGACCACAAAATTCAAATTTTCTTATGTTTTTTTGCAATTTTCTTGATCAAAATATGATTTGCGACTATAATAGATATGTATTTACTGAATTAAATACAAACTATTTATACTAGATACTAAATTAAATGACTAACTAACTTACTATACAAATAAATACAAAAACAAAGAACACTTAGGCATCAAAGTACTTGTCCACATCGCTGTCATCGGGAAACAAAGAACGACCCAGCCCTCTGGTCATGTGAAGTGTCGACCAGCCGAATTTAAATTTACAGAGTTATATTCGTTAGAATCATAAATATATCTCTTTAAGTGAAATTCCATATGGAACAAATCTAACTTAGAAAGATGTATTAATGATTCTAATGATGTAACATACCTGTTATAGTCGCGAATCATATTTTGATCAATATACAACCTGACACTGACCTGAAAATTGTAAAAAACATAAGAAAAATTGAATTTTGCAGGCTACAACTGTGCATTCACCGTAAATGTTAATTAATGTTTTATGTTCCTCATGAGTTGTTCTTTTAGATTTGTAAGTGCGCTTTTGTTTGTTACAAGAAAACATATTTCTGCTTATATTTATGATCTCTGACAAAAATCTTACTATTTCAGTTACTGAAATAAAAGCCACTGTTACTCAGTAAACAAATGGTTTGGCTATAGGTGTCACAGAATTTAGCACAGGTATAAGAAAGTTAAATAAATGTAATATTGTGGGAAACTTTACCACAAAAAAAAGCAGCAGCTGAACAAAATAAAAATAGTTGCCATGTGTACAAGATTATAGGTAAAAAAGTTGTAAAGGCTATCAAAGTCAAAGATCAACTAGCTAGCTAATTGATTCTAAAATGAATGATGCAACTTTACTTTAAGATTACAGCAACTTTTAGATACTGTAGCTAAAATTATAATTATTCAAGCTGTTGTTGTGGACTGTTGGTAAAAGTTATAAGTTATTTTAAATTGATGGGCATGGGTTAAATACCTAGATTTCTTGACTATGTCTGTTTTCTAAAATTATTAATAAATTATTTTATTTCTGTAAGGTTTGTACAGTCAGTTATAGCAATTAGCTGACCCACCTTTGCATAAATGGTTGAAATTTTTTAGAATATGAATAGATAGAATTTTATAATTCTTTTATATTTTATTTATTTGAGACAATGCAATTTTATTGTTGCTTCTGCTATCGTGCCACAGTGTAAATGCAATTAAAATTCACCATGCAAATCGGGCTTTATGAATATTTTAAGATTTTCTAACAGTGAAAGGAAGAGACTTCTAGAAATAAAAAATGAGTGGGTGAGATGAATTTAATTATTATATATATTTTTAAGTTAGTTGGTTTTAGTAGGGGCCTGTATAATAAAACCGCTAGGCGGCTAGTAATAAGCGATAATCTGAGAATTCGATTTTGTTTTTTTGCTATTATGGTATCTATCATAGTATCAGTTTTCTGCTTGCCCAAACTGTCATGAACATGTGACTTTTTTGAAATTTTTGTCACAACAATGTCAAGAGGTCAGTTATATACATTTATTATAATACTAGCTGCGCCCCGCGGTTTCACCCGCATAGGTTTCGATCCCGTTGGAATATCGTGATAAAAAGTAGCCTATATGTTAATCCAGGGTGTCAGCTACCTCCGTACTAAATGTTATCAAAATTGGTCCAGCCGTTTGAGCGTCAAGAAGTAACAAACATATAAACACACAAAACACACTCACAAACTTTCGCCTTTATAATATTAGTGTGTATTTGACGTCGATCGATTTTCCTATCCTTATTAATAATTAGGGCCCTAGAATTAAACCTGAACCCAACCCCTTTTTGCCCAACATCAACAAATACCATCCCATAAATGCACAACTGTACTGTGATTGTACCACTACATACAGTACTGTGAGACACAGACTGTCTACTTTTAATCCTTATAACCCTCTAACATTTTTTCCAGTAAGTGAATGGCGATGGGAGTTGCCAGACAGTGCCGGCACCAGCTGGGTGATGATGTGTCCCAACCAGAAGCAGGTCACCTTCCACCCATTCTACAGCTCCGGTACCGCTGCAGTCAAAGGTGATACTCCACTAGTTCATGACTACCATTACTATTGGGAAGTGAAGATGCTGACTGAACCTTATGGGACAGATATTGTGAGTACATATTCATACTTACTTCAAAGCATTTTTGTAGAAACGCTGATTGCTTAGGTACAGACAAAATGTGGAGTACAGACAAAAAGATCACAATGATTTTGACAGACTTGTGAGTACCAGTAATCCAACACCAACCTTATTAGAATGAGAATAAAGATCACAATGATTTTGTTTGACAAACTTGTGAGTGCCAGCAATCTAACAGCCACCTTATTAGAATTAGAATAAAGATCACTGTGATGCAAAATCAGAGGTAAAATAACTGAAAGGACTGTAGCAACCAACATTGATTACATAAACATTAAACACTGACTATGTTCATCTTCAAGTACAATACAAACGCGTGATGTCACAAGTCAACAGCTGTGATAACAATTTGATGCATTGCCTCGTTTTGATACGCTTTTTGATATGATATGCATCAATTCTGCCAATCCCTGATCATTGCAGGAGACAGATTCGCAGCCTAATAGAAATTGAAAGACTTCTAGGTATTTGGCAAAGGATGATGGCTGTTTTGGTACCACCCCTCCAACAGCAATAATTGTAGTGTAGTTGAAAAAGTATTTTCCAATAGGTACAATATTTACTATGACTTTCTATGGCTTTTACCAATTCGTTGTCTGTTCGGAGTTACTTAATCCGGTATGAACATGACTTATTTTGCAGGAAAGTATTTTCTATTATTTTGTATTTCTTCAGTCCATTTTTATTAGACCAACTAAGGAAACGTCGAAGACCACACGACATGTCATTTATTGTTATAAAATGTATTTTCTTTATATTATAATAATAGTATAACCCAGATGATGATGGTGGCGATGATGATGTCCATCAAAACCCGATATTTGATGTTGATAGTCCCTTGCAAAACCGTTAATTCGGCATTAGTGAACAATTAATAGTAAATAATTAATAAAAAATAGTATTCAAAATAACTCGAAATCAACAACAAAACAAAACAAGCGCTAAAGTACCCATTATTACAAATAAAAATACCTTTCTATTATAGTCATATAAAAATTATTGCTGTTGGAGAGGCTACATACATTTTTGCCCATCATCCTTTGCCAGCTTATTTAACCATTTAGTAATTTCTTTGCCATATTATACCACATTAAATATTTCATAGTAAAGAAAAACATCATCATCAGTCTCTGGACTTCATCCCAATTTATTTGGGGTCGACACAACATGACCTTTTCTTCCATACTTCTCTTTTAGCTATTTATGCGAAAAAGTGACCATATAAGAGTACTGTTAATTAGCATAATTATGTCTACTTTATTGCATAAACAAGATCAGGCAAATATTTCGCTAAAATAAAAGAGCAACCTGTACATATTGAATATCGGCCAAATGCCGCGTCATATTATATCACGTCAAATGCGTCATATTATATCATTTTTGTTTGGAAAAAAAAAACTAAAATCTTTTTGAAAAAAAAAACCATAAATAAAAAGTCTGAAGAATACGTGTTTTGTTATGTGAGCACTGTCCGCGTTGGCAAGCCGCCACAATGTCAGTGTTGATCAACAAGTTCAAACAAATGTGTTGAACATGAACTTCTGCGTAGTTTTTCTAGAAATATTTTATGTTTCAAAATAGTATTTGACGTTTTGTTTCGCTTCAGATGTAAATAACGAGGTCTAAATAAAATTAACATATGTATTTGTGAAACTGGAATCTCACCCACGGCCACGTGCCGATAAATACATAATAATTAAATGAGTTTTGTAACATTTATCACCATTTAATAATAACGTTTATAGTAGAACATTATAAACTTTAAGTTTTAACTGATTAATGACGGCCGATAACTTTTCGCACATTAAGGGCTGCTTTTACCAAAGTCAGATATCTTTTATCCCTGGAATAAAATTGACGTCTGACAGTTCTAGTATGGAAAAACTGTCAAAATATGGTGGGTAGGTCATTTGGTGGAATTCGCCCTTATTGTACTGATTTTGCAATAGTCAGATAACTTTTATCTGAAGAATAATTATTGTAGTAGTTTGACATAATTTCCATACAAAGGCTGTCAAACCACGTTTTTATTCCTTAGATTTAAAAAGTTATCGGACGATTGAAAAATCGCACACCCACTAGAAACAAAGCAAGACTTTCCATGGCCGAGAACCAAAGGCACAACACAACAGTCCCAAAGGCTCCTGTAGAAGCGGGGAGCTATCAATTTCTAATTATTATAATAAATGAAATTCTACGAAAATTCCCAGACTGAACATTTATTTTTCTTATTTAACACCTCGTCAATATAAATTAGTAAATTGAATAGTGAATAATTGCACGGTAATAGTAGATAATAATAATAGTAATATAATAAGACTGTATGTAAACTTGATAAAATTTGCACGCCTGCTTGCAGGCAGAATACAATGATACTTAGGTTATAAGATCTTACCTTTACCAAAACAATGTATTTCTAGCAAATAAACGTTTGATTTGACCTCCCATAAAATCGCTAACTTCTGACACCATCAAATCTTTATTTCCAGATGGTAGGCCTAGGTACCAACAAAGTGGACATGGCGGATTCCCTGTTCACGTTCACCTCCTTCCTGGGCCGAGACGGGGAGTCCTACGGTCTGTCGTACACGGGAGCGCTACGACACAACGCCTCAGTCAGCCGGGATAACACCGGCTTTTGTAAGGGGAGCATAATAGGCGTGAAAGTGGACCTATGGCAGGGCACGCTCGAGTTTTATCTTAATAGGAAATCACAAGGTGAGTGCATGTTTTAAACTTTAGATTATAATGAATCAAACAGTCGATCAAAATATGATTCGCGAGCAAATATGTATGTATTTAGGTATTATACTGCATTTGGGATTTATTTGCCAAAAATGTAAACAAATACATATGAGTTTATGGAAATATAACTTTAAATCCTACACAATAAGGTTCAGTTTACGCTACAACTTCAAACATTTTTATAAATTTTTCAATAGCACTATTCACTCTGAAATCAATTTAATAGCCATTAAAATAAAGTTGATATTTGTTTAACTTGAAATAATATTAATTTGAAACAAGTTTGAATAGACTTTAGGTATTTATATATATATACTTATTTTATTTATTTGAAATATAGTCATAAGAATATACAGTGGTGGCCCAGTAGAAGCTGCCCCTTTACGAGTTGTACGTCGTGGGTACAAACCCAGTCAGGCGCGTTACTTTGTGTTATTTATTTCATCGCCACTGCTCTCAAAGCGGTGAAGGAAAACATCGTGAGGAAACCGGCATATCCTAGAAGCAAAAATTCGAAGACATGTGACATCTACCAACCCGCACTGGGCCCGCGTGGTGGATTACGTCCCACTCCCTCTCACGGATAGGAGGCCTGTGTGCCAGCAGTGGGAACATTATAGGCCGATTATAAGTCATAAGAATCATCGACACAACTCTTAATTTAGAAATGGCCTCAAAAGTCACGACTTCATTTAATAGTCATTCAGTAGATTAATTTGAACGTAAAGATTTGTATTGATGATTTTAATTATTATAATTCTGTAAATACCTACATGTTTGTTACGGTCGCGCTGTCGCGAATCATATTTTTAACCGAAAAAACGGAGGCGGGTCTCAAGTAGACGCATTTTTTTTTTGTTCAGCCTACAACCTGACCTGATACTGACCCGCAAAGAGCAAAAATCGTAAGAAAATTTGAACTTTGCAAGCTACCTCTAGCGCTTTCGCCTAAAGTTGAAACTGCTTAAAATGTCCTATCAACTCTTTTGTAAAAGTATGAAAACTGTAATGTGGACACCGGCAAAGTTATGCTTATGACAACAAACTATCAAGATTATAGCAATTTTGCCTTTTTTTTGCCCAAGTTCAGCGACATTTACCCAATCTAATCTAATACTAGTAAAAAATAAAAATTCCAGGAAAAACAGATTTAAGTACATCAATTTACATTGTAGTATTATTGTTTGTTTTGATTAAAGTTTATCAGAAGCCGATAACAATTGAACGGTTTACGGTGCTAATCGTCTCTTGTCCTCTGTGGGTCAAGTCGTATTGGTAATCTAATGATAATTTGAGTCCCGAGAAAGGACATGGGTTAGTTTTTATCCCGATATTCCCACGGGATCGACACCTGCGGGTAAAACCGCGGGGCGCTGCTAGTTCTCGATAAACTCAGGAAATACTTGACCTATCCAATACTACCGAAGTTATTTGTTCTTTGTCTGTTTAACCGACTGAATCTTTGTACAGACGCCAGCACATCAAGCTACCCGAAACTGCCAAATTTTGCCAATCAACTTTGACTCTTATGCTTTAGCGATAAAGTTGAAAATCTATTAAAGAAATTTGACAGATTGTAGTAACTTGCCCAAGTAACATTTTAGGTTTTAGAAAGGTTTTGAAAAGGTTCTAGAACTTTTGTATGGAAATCTGTTCGTAAGTCTTAATAGACTTAATAACCTTATATTAAGCTTATATTAACCTCCTGAGTGCAAAAAGGGCCCAAGTTTTAGAACCTTTCTGAGAGCTACAGCAAAACGTATAGCTCAAATTCAAAACCTTTCAAACTACTTACACAGAACCCAAATATAACCTTCACAACCTTAATTTAACGTTAATATGACCTAACAAGGCAGCTTTTAAGTTCTAAATTAGTCATGAATATAACTCAATGACAACTTAAAACCTTTTTGATGGACATGAATTAATGCCTTTCCAGGACTCTCAGGTTTTAAAATGTTTCTGTGTAAGATTTATTTTACACAGAAACACCAATCGTGGATTTAAATACTTATTTATAATGGCGCCATTCCCTGTCATTATACCAAGTTTCAAAATGGCTAGATGTAAGTGTTATTATATTCATAAAAAATAATAAGTTGCTTGCTGAAGTCAGGAAAAATCAAAAAAATAGTGCGACTGGCACTTTATCGTGAAACTTTAGGATAATAGTGCTGTATACGAGACGGGCCTTTCGTAAGTAAAAAATTTAGAAGATATTTTAATGAAATAAAAATTATAAAATTAGGTGGTTGGTAGTAAGTTGCATTAGAAATAAAACTTCTATTCATATAAAAATCATATATTTTAAATCACATAGCACACGTTACTTAATTTTGCCATGATGACTTAAAATATTGCTTTTTGTTTAGATTTTTTTTCATTTCAGTAAAAAAATATGGCTGGCGTTAGGAAATTACTAGAAAGCATTAAAATTAACCTTTTCAGAACTGTAACAGCTAAAAGCTCTTAATGTTTGCCAAAATAAGAGCTCCAGATCATCTCGCGGAGCTACTTAAAACTACAAGGCTGTTTTCGCAGCTTTAAGGTTATCGCCAGGAGTAGTTCAAGACTTGCGAGTCGCGAAAACAACCTCTGCGCATAATTAGTTGCTTTTAAGTTTTGGTTGTAGGAGGACGTGCGTTCGACGGTTTGACAAGAGTGCTGAACAAACAGCTACAGGCTGCTCTTAAAGTTTTTTTTTTTTATTTGTACCCGTACTTACTGTTTTGCTATAGCTTTTAATTTTGTTTTATGTTTTTAATTTTCGTGTATGGTATGGTGATTTATGTCAAACTTGTTGTACCCACCTAGATGTTAAGTGAATGATGTGGTCGCCTGTAATTGGAAGCGCACACTTGTATTTGTCCCTATTCATGTTAACATGTAAGTAACTGTGTAGCCTCTGTTGGCGATCCAATAAATAAATAAATATATAAATAAAAAAAAGTAAGTTTCTATTTTTTTTCAATTATGTTTAGGTAGGTACTTACCTAATTTATTTATTAGGGGGGGGGGGGGGGGGCGGGGCTGAAAGTTCCGATTTTCAAATAACATGAAAATGTTTGATGAAAATGACAAGATTTCAATATTGATATTAGATTTTATTAAAAAGTCTTAATCGGTCTCTGTAATAGTACAGTCATTTCTGCTAGTTTCTCTATATTTTTTAAAGTACAGGCATATTTTTGCAAAATTTCGGAAGGGAACATGCAACCCCACTTTGGGGCGAGTTGTTCCATGTATGGGGCAAATTGTGCCACTTAGATAATATTAATAAAGTATAAGGATAATATATGGTTTCTCTGGTTAAATAAAACAATAAATAATTTCTATAGTTAGGTTCATTTTATTTAGTTGTTATGCAATCCTATAAACTTAAAAAAACAACGAAAAAACATTACTAGCTACAACTAGATTCAAATTTTGTATTGGTTTACAAAAATTGAGATCTATTAGCTTATAAATCTTACTACCTAGATACTTAAGGATACAAAAAATCGTACTGGAAAGGATACTCAAGATAAACACTTTTTTATAACTAAAAAATATTGGCAATTCCATAACAGAACTTAAAAAAGACAACAAAATATAACTGGAAATCTTTAGATAAATGTTTCTTTTTTTAATTCAACTATGATAGAGATTTATCAAGTTGAAAACCTTATCACAAACATAACTGCACTTATTTTAACTACATAACACAACAGGTTGCCTTCATGCACACGTTTCATTTTAAATTTAATGATAAGTGACATCAAAACATACAATTATAATTAAATACTGCTAACGTTAATACCTATTATTTATCATAAAAACTTACCGATGTATTAATTATTCGTAAGAAATTTTTACGCACTTTACGTTTAAAACTTCCACTCCATTTTTTTGATAACACCCTGTGTCGGTTCATCTTGCAATACAACGGAATGCTTTGAAGTCGCGGACACAACTAACATTATTTGAGGATGCCTCTAAAGCTTTAAAATATTCCTGTAGGACTTTAAGCATGCCTTCAGCTCATAAAAATAGCTTATTGGTTTAGGTTTTCACCACGCAGTCGTAATTTGTTTACTTAGACAACTATAACACTGCCTATAAGTTTTAAGTAGGTTTTAGAAATTACTTATAAGCAATTTCAACATTCCATAACTTTATGGTTATATCAAAGTTAAAAATTAAACCTTTAGATCTCACTTTAGCATAATGCTAGCCTTTCCAGAACTTAATCAAGAGTCTACGACAACTATAAGTTCCTAGGACTATATGTTCTTGAAACACAAGTCAAAATAACGTTAATTTAAACTCTTGTCAGCGGCTCCAAGGTTGTAATAATAAACAATTAGTTTTAGGACTTATTAATCATTCTCAAGTACTTAATATGACTAGATAGCAAAGCATTAACCTTTTTACGACCCTTAGAAAACCTAAAGGCATTTTCTACAACCTAGGCCCGAATGAAATGTTACTTGGGTGATGTGCTGGCGTCTGTACATCGGATTGTTTAAAATATGTTTTCCCCGATTATTCGAAGATGGCTGGATCGATTTGGAGAAGTCTTTTTTGCTTCTCAGATGGTCCCATTATCAGGTCAAGATCTGATGATGGGATCCTGGAGAAATTGAGGGAACTCTTCAAATATTATAGGCACACCTATAGCGATTTGGGTATTTTTTGGGTGTTCATAGCAAGTTGTGTTATACGAATTGGTGTGGGGAAAGTACTATAATTAAAAAGTGAAAAATAAAAAATGTAAAAAAGAAGTTGCTGGCAAAAAACTGAAATACAGATCCAAAGACGAACGACTTCAGAAATTTAAATTATTTTTTTTACTTTATAGTGTTTCTTTTTTATCAACATAAAGAGAGTAAACTTATGAAAATACAGCAAACAGACAGACAGACACACAGTCGCATGTATTAGTACGAATAACTTTACCTAACCCTAAGTCCAATGTAACAGTGTATGTAACGGTTATCTACCCGGGCCTACTGCATGGTACATGACCTCTATAACATCTCCCAGTTAGTGCTATCTGTTAGATAAGGAGAATGTCATACAACCACAAAATACTCGACTTGATAAGAGAGATAATGTCTTAATTAGTCAGTTAGTCGCGATGTGTGTCGCGAAGTCTGCAATACATTGGCTTCATTTGAACTCTCTGAAGATAGTATAAAAAACGCTTTTTTTCGTGCCAGCGACACGTCGAAGTCTTCTTCGTGTCTCTGGCACGTCAGTATTCTAAATCTTGTTTGCCCAAAACTTCGCCACTTCTACGGCGTCTTCGGTGGCAGCGCAGAGATCACTTTGACTGCAGTTTTGTAAAAAAATGATAACAGAAAGAAAAAATTATGGGTCAAATGATTATACAACCTGTTATCGTGTTTAGTGTGTGTAATTTTTGACTGACTTGAATCTTCTAGTGTAGGCCACACTAGAAGATTCAACTCAGTCAAAAATTTTGATAGGTACACTCAGTAAGATGGTCGATACTCGTTACTGTCAACCTACAACATCCCACGGCTGGGCAAAGGCACGACGCCTTTAACAGTTACAGCAAATTAAAGCCACTCCTAGGCTACTTTAATGCACCCTGCAGATAATTAATCTTTACTATATTTTCGAAGTTGATAACAAATCCAAAGAAAGAGTACATAAGTACCTGCAAAAATAAAAACTATTCAAGTTCAAAGAACTACATTACAATGTATTATCTGTATTGTTTATATTTACTCTAATTAATACTTAATTAACAACATCAGAGCAATGAGGGAGAGCAGTGATGGCCCAGTGGTAACGGCCGCGACTTACGAGTTGTAGGTCGTAGGTACGAACCGAGACAGGCGCTTTAGTTTGTGTTAATTATTCCATCACCACTGCTCTCAAATCGGTGAAGGAAAAAATTGTGAGGAAACCGGCATGTCCTAGAACCAAAAATTCGAAGATATGTGACATCTACCAACCCGCACTGGGCCCGCGTAGTGGATTACGGCCCACTCCCTCTCACAGAGAGGAGGCCTGTGTCCCGGCAGTGGGAACGTGATAGGCTGATTATGCTATGTTATGTAACATCACCATATTAATCTAAATTGGCTTATTATCACAATTGACCGATTTAATTTTACAATATGTTTAGTCTGGCAAGCGATATCTTTGATAGATAACAACAATAGTAAAGTCTAATATGAATAAGTATAGTACAACGACCTAATAATATCAGTGTCCGAATTGTCATTAGAAAATTTATGATATGAAAAAGAACATGAGTAACCTACATGTTTTTAAAAGTACCAACAAGATCCTACTATTCTACTAGTATTATAAATGTGAAAGTTTGTGAAGATGTTTGTTACTCAATCACGCGTAAACCGTTGAACCGATTTGGATGAAAATTGGCACAAAGATAGATCGTTTCCTGGATTAACACATAGGATACTTTTTATGTCGATATTCCCACGATATCGAAACTTACGCGGGTTAAACCGCGAGGCGCTGCTAGTATTATACATGCGAACGTTTGTGTGGATGGATGGATGGATGGATGGATGTTTTTTACTCTTTTACGCAAAAACATGAACGGATTTTTAAGAAACTCTTCAGTAATATAGCTTATACATTAGAATAATACGTAAAAAAAAAAACGCAAAATACGCGCATTGACGTGGAGTTGCAGACACCAGCCCGTATTACCTATTACCTACATCAGAATAATACATAGTCACATAGAATACTTTTTATCTCGATATTCCCACGGGATGATTCCCACTTACGCGGGTGAAAACCCGGGGCGTTGCTATTAGACAAAAAAAAATGTGCAAAATGGAGTCAAAATTGCCAAAATGGAGTTTTTTTTTTACATAATTTCTTAGATAAATACAGAGTGGGACTCATCAAGAAGATCTTACTATCTTCAATTTACTGAAATCTATGAGAGTTTAAAGAGACAGGTTACCTGTTGATTGATGGCTTACCCTTCAGGATTGTGATTTTCAGTAAAAATAATAGCATGTTAATAAACGCACTTGATGAAACCGTTTACCATTTCTTCATATTGCTAGATCATAAGGTTCTCAACCCTATTTTTGCCACCGCCCTTTCAGAATATATTTTTTTCCATTTTGTTTTACTTACCATCTGTCGCGAATCTGAAACTGATATCGCCACGATTATATTTAAACGTGTAATATTATACACTCGTAAGATAGGATATATAATTTTCTCTGGGTCTTCTACTGCCCCCATGAAAGTTTCAAATGCCCACGAGGGGGCGTTATCGCCCACGCTGAGAACCTATGCTGTAGAATCTACATCACAGGTTCGTCTACATTGTACAGTACCCGGCGATAAATATCGCACATCGACCTTTTTACACAAAACCATTTTATACAAAGAATAAAAATAATTATCAAAAGAAGCAAATCATAATTGTTTTAACAGCTCCTAATAGATACCGGACTGTTTGTATTTCGTGCGACAGAGATAACGCTCTACGAAGCCGAAATTAGCCGATTGTCTCTTTCCAAAGGTCGATGTGCAATATTTATCGCCGGGTACTGTAGATGATGCTGCACCGATAACTAGCATTCTAGGAACCCCTATCATTATGAAATCACCTTCCATTACACTTACCACCTAAATAAAATTCCAGGCATATCATTCTACAACCTCCGCCGCCATCATTCCCTCTACCCGATGATCTGCTCGACGGCCGCGCAGTCTTCAATGCGCCTGATATACGCTGCCTCCTGGCAAGCGTCCCTCCTCGTCGACGCCGCAAAGATCCTGGCAGCATCGGTGAATGGAGACAAGACGCTGGGACTACCGCCTGGCTTAAGATGCAAGTTGAAGAATCAGTTCTGGTTGACATTGCCTAATCAAAGTGAGTGTAAATTTTTGTTACTTATTTTCAATATTTTTAGTACGTGGGGCTAAATAATAACAGCCGCACAGCTCGATCGATCAGGTTAAGCTACGCTTGCCGCGGTTGGTCTGTGGATGGGTGACCATCTTTACATACCGTGCCTCGGAACGCACGTTAAGCCGTTGGTCCCGGCTGTCATTCGTGGATCTTTGACAGTTGTTACGGGTAGTCAGAAGCCCGAGAAGTCTGACAACCAGTCTAACCAAGGGGTATCGTATTACCCAGTAAATGGGTTGTGGAGGTAAGATAGACAGTCGCTCCATGTAAAATACTGGTATTCAGCTGCATCCGGTTAGACTGGAAGCCGACCCCAACATAGTTGGGAAAAGGCTAGGCAGATGATGGATTCTCAATCTTTTTAGTTATTTTTTGGAATCTTCTAGACCTACAATGTCGGGAACGGCAACCCAGTACAGATCCTGGTAGTTTTAAGCGCGTATTAATTAATGATTGCGCGTGAATTTAGTACCTAGCTAGCCTTTTCCCAACTGTACTTATGTCAGGATTAGCTTCCAGTCTAACCGGATGCAGCTGAATCGTCTTTTACGGAGGACGGAGCTTATAATGGAGCTTAACTGACCTCCATAACTCAGTTACCGGGTAACACGATATTCCGACGACTGAGAATCGCAATGCGAATCTGCTATCATAAATCCAGTGATTGATACTGACATGTCTGTTGCTAATGTAGGTTACTAACCTACAAACGCTGATTAGTTTACTACAAGTCTGATTATGGTCCTGCACTATTTCTTGCGACCTTACACACGGGGTCATAAGATGATAGACACTCAGCATCAAACAGTCTCGGTTGTTAGGGGTGCTACACACATGTTCGGGTCGGCATGATTCGTCACAGTCGGGCGATAAAATGGAATTTATATCCTACTAATATTATAAAGGCGAAAGTTTGGAAAGTAGGCTACTTTTTACCCCGATATTCCCATGGGACCGAAACTTATGCGGGTGAAACCGCGGAGCGTAGCTACTAGATAAATAATTATTATGCATGGGGAAAAGTCGCGCGGCTTAGCTCGAATTGCGTCGAGCCTACCCGTAAAAAATTAAGCGAGGGGAGATGCCGAACGAAGTTTGCAGATAGGTACGAGCTGAATATACAGTATAAGTAGTACACCGTACCGGTTCGGGTTTGTTTTTCGACAAATACTGCGGAATCGGTCCTGCATTATTTTCTTGTGACTCTTACACACGGGGTCATAGCCTGATAGACACTCACCGAACAATCTAGGTTGTTTTTATTGAAATACAGATTAACATCGTGGTAAAGTTCTTTGTAAACAAACAATGACAAAATTCTGATTTTAATTAAAAGAAACCGCGTGTAGTCATAATATTTTAGTTGATAAGGAATTAAACAGTCAATTGGATATACAATAATCGTTAATAAAGTTATCAGTCTCAATAGCTGTATTATAATATACAAGGTTATTATTTGCATAGATATAATACTAAAACTCAAAGCATATTTCAACTAAGGGAGAAGTGCTACGGTAGCCCGCGAAATTCTAATTTTCTTACGTTTTTTGCGATTTGCTGGTTATTTTAATTTTCTAGTTACATAAAAAACCCGTGATAAACTATTGTTGCGCGCCTAATTGATGCCTGGTACATGGCGCCATCAAGTATCGGGTAACAGAACTAGTAGAGTCAAGGTCCTAGAAATTCCGAGAACTATCGACATTGGGTCAGTCGGGACCAGTATGTACTCGAACGTTCTAGATGTTTATATAGTAGCTCTGAGGCACTATATAAGGCCGGAGTGAGCCGCGAGATGTATATAGTTTTGAATATGCGATACAAGCGAGTACATCGAAGCGATATTGCGATGTGCTGGCGTCTGTACCTATGGAGAAGAACGGGCAAGAAACTCCATGGACATGAATTTCAAATTAAATTTTTACAAAAATATTAGTTACATCATTTCACGATGTAACAAAAGACGTAATGCGTTATATAACACAAACACAGACACTATCACTAACCCATAATTGAATGCCAGTGCACACGGAAAGTCACTGTGACGAAAATATTATGACCTTAGATAACCATTGGATAAGTGTTGCTAATGATTCGATTTTTAAATTCATTAACTACCTGTGCCCGCGACTTCGTTCGTGTGCTTGTTGGAAAACATTTGGATTTCATGGGTTTTAATTTTTTTGCGCGGATCCCTAATCTTTTTCTAAAATAAAATTAGCCTAAGTTACTCCTTAAAAGAACAGCTATCTATCTGCCAGTAGAAGTCCCGTCAAAATCGGTCCAGCCGTTTCGAGCCGGAACAAACAGACAGACAATATTTTTTTTTTTAAGTACCGTATATACTTTCCTAAGCATTTAGTAAAAGGTTTTATTTTGACATAACAAA
The DNA here is from genome assembly GCA_927399505.1 of Luperina testacea. Classification (NCBI taxonomy): domain Eukaryota; kingdom Metazoa; phylum Arthropoda; class Insecta; order Lepidoptera; family Noctuidae; genus Luperina; species Luperina testacea. Next base: position 2,013,354 of record OV656770.1, on the reverse strand, counting down.
CATACACTTCAATTTTATTTATTTGTATAGATATACTTATGTACCTATAGTGTAACCTCTAACTAAGTAAATAAAGTCAAAATATCCGGGAGTGACAAGGTTGAATAAAAATAGATTTAGTTCATATCAATAGCCAATTATATTAATTAAAAATTGTTTATTTTATCATCTCTCTAGTTGACTATTGGTTTATAAGCTATGTGAGCTGTGTGTATTTATGTGTGAAATGTAGCTCTGGTGTACTGCAAAATATACTACCTTACCTGTTGTTTAAATTTTATCTAGACACATCTACACACTTTACGCAACTGCAGCCGTCGACGACTGCAGACTGCAACTATCGACACCCGTCGACGCCTGCCGTCGACGCGTTGGCGGCTGCCGTTGACGCGTGTCGCTCATATGTATGCACACTTAAGACACCAAATTCCCAGAATACTGTAAAACTCTGGTGCACGAAATGGTTATCATCCATACTAATATTACAAATGCGAAAGTGTGTCTGTCTGTATGTATGTTACCCCTTCACGCTTAAACCGCTGAACCGATTGAGATAAAATTTGGTATAGAGACTTCGACGATACCGTCCGTCACGATAGTATTGCAATATGTATTGCTAAATAACTTGTTTCATTCATTTCAGAATGTATCCTAGATGAAGATGAGATCCATCCTGAAACCAACCAGATGCCGAGTAAATCGAACACAAGTATGGTGAGTTCGAGTTTGTATTAACTCTGGTAATATTCATCTATTTTTTATCTATGGCACTCTTGACAAGCGCGGGATGTTTGCTCTCTTTCTAACGCTAAGCTAGCGTATAGTGTTGTCTCATACTGTCAAGACGAACACGGGTTGAGAGTGGCATTGATAAATTGACTTGCCAACAAGTTAGCACAATTTACTAACAAAATACTGTCGGAACTATGAAAATAATATGAATATTGAATGTACATATTGATATTAGCTACATAACTTGAAATGCTCGCGTATGTGGCGTTTGTCTTTCCGCCATCGCCATTATTACAATTATTTATTTATTAAACTTTATGCCTAAGTTAAAAAGAAACTTTGTTTATTTAAGTTTTCTTTGTGTAGACACAATTCCCTACATTTCATGTTGTGTTGCAAATGTCTGTTATCATTTAAAATTACTTTTAATGAATGTGCACGCATGAGATGGGTTAAAACCAATTGATTTATTTATGTAAGATATATTTTTATTTAGTTTAAATAAACAGAGCCTTGTATTTTTAATCTGTTAGCTTCTTAGTTATGGCACTCAGGGCAGTTAGTCAAATATATATACATATAGCTCCCTTTTTTATGGATAAGCGAAATAATGCTTTATCTGTTAATTGTGTTTTTAAGTATAAGCTTTGTTGTTGACTTATATGCCGGCTGACTTTTTACCGTCTGGACAAAAACAAGGCATAAAAGGTGAAAGGAGTAGAAGCCTATGGCACAGGAAACACGAACTTAAAAAAAAATAATAATAATAAATCGACAAAAAATTCAACTGATAGGCACCCTACTCTATGCGCGGAAATTATCAATGAGTTTGAAGTGACAGTAGCCATTGGCTGGCTTCAATCAAAGGATTTAAGGGGCTTACATGACCTAAAGCGCGGTCACTGTCGGACTGCATAGGATAGAAAGAGACGCGCGATTACACAACGCTGGTAATTTATTGCAAAATATGAAGCAATTATTTAATTACAAAAAATCTATTGTTTGGACTAAAAAATTAAAACACTAGTGTTTTAGTATGTTGCTTGTAGAATAATCTGACAAAAAATCAGAATGATTATTGATAATTAGTATGGTTTTTATTGGAAAAAGAAAGTTTTTAGACGTATCTTCATGATTTTTTGTATCGTATCAAATTAGTTGTATTATGTTTTTAAAACACACTATCTACCTAGCATATATCCTGAAGAATATCATATATTTTTCTGATTTTGTTTACTGTAGTCGATCATATACTTTTATTGTTTCTAAAACTTGCGTTTTTTTTTGTGTTTAGGTCCTGTAAGCCCCTTAAGTTTTGCAAATTCTGATGCTTTTAGAATTTTTTGAGTATTGTATAATAGTAATAACGTAGTATTGAAGATCAGAATCGATCAGATCATTTTGAGAGATACTTAGAGTCATTGAGATCTGCTTTCAGTCAAAATTGATACAGACGAGCCTCGTAGTTGATCTCGACATTCTTCACCAGTTGATTCTGGTGGTAAAACACCAGCCAGGAAATCACCCAGGATATAGCATAGGTCGAAACAAGGTGATGCTGATAAACCAAAAAGAGGTCGTAGTAGAAGAGAAGCGAAGTCTCAGTGTGTCGAAACCGAAATCTGGAAGTGGTGAGAGTTCTTCTCATGAAATCGAGAAACGTAAGACACCTACCAGAGCTTTGTCTACACCGGTTAATATATCTACAGAAGTTGAATGAGAACATCGCCCGGTCGTATTTTGAGGGCTCATACGATTTGATGATTTTGCGATAACCCGCAAAATATAAACGTTACATTTTATTTCTTTGCGCACTGCGATGCGGCTACCCGTGACCCGCTCCGGTCACCCGGAGGGCTGCGGGCCGCACGGCGGTTGCTATTCGCTCTGTGCGGCTCAGTTCGCGGCTGCCCGCCATTGAGTGAGTTAGTTCTTCGAAAAATATTTCAAAATGCTTGCTCTCATCTCGTTTTTGCAAATAAGGATGCACCCAGTACTTCTTTCTTTGTTTTTTCTTCTTTCGTAACGTGTATAAATGTATTAAGAAGACTTCTTCCACGTCCATCTTTCAAATGGATCGATATGACCGCAAATCGCAACAGTTCTGCAACCGTGCGTTGCGGTTGCGATTGCGGCTGCCCGCAACCCAGTTGGCCGCATTCGCAACTGCATCCTGCGTTCAGCCGGACGGCTAGCCGTATTACGTTAACATTAATAACAGATGCATTTGTATATTTCTCGCATTTTTTATGCTTGTGATATAGGAAAAAGATCAATGAATCATTGCGAAACTGTAACTCTTAAACGTTACGCAGCACCGCAAAGTTGTTTTAATAATCTTATGTCATTGAACCTGTTACTAGTCTACGTATTCCTGATAGGGCTAATGATTTTTATGATATCGTAACATTTGAAACTACTTACTCATTGAATTGGGCTGAATCCAAGCAGTCTTAAATCAGTGTTTGTAACTTGAAATTATTTTTTTATGTAAAACTTGTTTTGATTTAATTAAAATCTTTAGGTTAGTGTGTGCCTTATTACATTTTATATTTTCATGTATTTCTTATTTTTTCTTTATTTTTATGTTATTATAAAACAATGTTTTTGAGTTTGTTTGTGTGTTGTGTACTTGTGTCATTGAAATTGGTTTAATTTTTGGCGGATTGCATGGACTGGGGTATTATAATAATTTGCAAACTTTTTATAACAAACATTTGGGTAACTTATCCTCTGTAATTTTGGCTATGGGCCAGGCGACCGAATCTGGTTATTATCAAAATATTACTGGTTATGCATGAACTATAAAAAGGTCCAGTTAGTTTGACAGGGGGAGCATTATTAAACGCATGCTTTTACCTAAACGTTTGCTCTACCACCCTAAAGTCACTTGCACGTCCGAAGAGTTCCATTTTGCTTCCAAGACCAACGTGGCAGTTAACAAGTGATGATCAAGAGATCGACCTAGGGCACCCAAGGGAGATAATGGTCTTTCATAAAATCTTGCATGCATGATAAATTATATATTCTTACTTCTATACGCTCTTCCCCAGTCCCTGTCATCTGCTGGCCTGAAGAGAAAGCACTGGCATAGGAGGTGGTAGCACACTGCGAAATTACGCCTACCAGGCACAGCAAAAATGGAGGACTCCCATTATTCCCCCATCTTTGCCGTGTCGCTGCCTCAATGTAACGCCCTATGGATTGAGGTCGACGCCTTGCCACTGCCGGCAAGTGTTTAAACACATTGTTATAATTTACTCAATTTTCCCGCCATGCGCCATCTTTGCCATGCCGGTGTCGAACTTGCCAATGGAAAAAACTGGCGTTGTTGCCAATTAATTAAAATTAAAAATCGGCTGAATTATTTTTTAATGTTTATAGAGATGTATTTTTTTATTTGTAGTAATTTTAAATGTGACTCAAGTAAGTTAAGTAGATAGATTTAACATTAATGAGAAGACTAAATATTTACGTAATAAAATTTTTAATTTAACAATGAAACTTTTATTGTAGCATTCCTAGTCCTACTTACGAAATGCGTTTATTAGTGAAGGTACCTGTGTATCTTACACCACTTTGAGAAGATAGTTATGGAACCCCGGCACTTATATTGAGTGTTTAAGCACTTTTGTCCCACGACCTGTGAGGTCGCTGAGCTTGCACACTTTAAAAATAATGTTTTTTTTAGTTTAAGTCTTAGCTAGTAGTTCAGTTCGTGATTTGCATCCAAATATGTAACACGTCTCAATTAAATAATGTTTGTTTAGTTTAAGTCTTAGCTAATAGTTCAGTTCGTGATTTGCATCCAAATATGTAACACGTCTCAATTAAATAGAATTAACTAAGTAATTATTTTTATTTTTTTAAAAGCCCTTTAAGGCGCTCCCAATCCTGACTAGATTGTACTACATAAAACTGTCAGAGAAATGGTTCTTGTTAATCAATACAAGGCTTTGTTCCGATTATAAAAACACACATAACAGTAGGTATGCTTTTTTTAATTACGTATGCAGAAACTAAAGAGCGCGACCTGCCAGAGCCGATGCAAATCGCGAAAAGGCATCAATAATGCTCCATTTATTTTTCATCTACATAGTTATAGTCATTCAATACATAGGAATGGAATAGATATTTTTGAAGTGAAACTTCTTAGACAGCGATTCGAGAATTGGACGAGAATTGAGAGTGAAATTTCAAAGACGCGTCACGTTTAGGCTCATTTCGTTACATGAGAGAGAAGAAGATTCTCTCACTCTGTTTCTCACACAAAATCCCTCTTATTCTTTATTTCTTGAGAAGTTTCACTTCTATGACGTGTGCGAGTGCATTTTGTTTCAAATTAAAACCTATGTTTTCCAGCTGAGCGACGTCATGCCGAGTCCGTTCATGAATGGCTACTACGTTGACAGTGTCGAGCGAGACTACCGGATCGTAGTGTGGGAATAATCTAGACTACTACATACAGTTATTTTTCCCCTGACGCCATCTCAAACAGCAACCTACCAACAACCTCATGAGAAAGGGAATAAAGATCACTTTGAATTCGACAGTGATGTAAACGTAGGTCTAATAAGTGTGAAAGCACGGCTGCTTTCACACTTATTTGAAATTATAATTAAACTTATCTTATTTAACTTGATCGGCACCAAGTTAACTAGACAACTTGTTAGTCATGAGCAAATATTTCTCGTAATTGAACATTTTGAACGGAACCAAGACGAACGCGGGACCTGAAGTACCTACTAAGTCAGCGGGGAGCCAATTCGGCTCCCCGCTGACTTAGTAGGTACTTCAGGTCCCACCCAGTTGTCTAATTTACTTTGTCGTTCATTTGTGGAGACAAGCCTTTTAAAATACCGCAAATAAAAATGTTATACTCGGAAAAAGTTTTATTGTAAAACTTTCCCGCCAGAAATGCAATGCATACATTTAAAAAGGGGGATAGGTGTTCAGTAACACCCACTTTTAGCCATATACCTACATAGATAAAATCGACTAAATGGCGGTATTATTCTATATTATGAATATGGATGGGTACAGTGGTAACTCCCCGACTTATTAGTTTTTTAGGTCGCAGTTTGAGCCCAGGCAGGCTCTTTATATTGTATAATCTATTTCATCACCACTGCTCTCAAAACGGTGAAAGAAAACATCGCGTGTGAGGAAACCAGCATGGCCTAGAATCAAAAATTCGAAGATGTGTGTCATCTACCAATCCGCACTGGGCCCGCCTGGTGAATTACAGCCCACTCCTCACAGAGAGGAGGCCTGTGTTTCAGCAGTGGGAACATTATAGGCTGATTATGCTTTGAATACGAATTGATAAATGTTTAGATTTAAAATAGTTTTAGTGTTATTGTATGTACCTGTCGTTACAGTGAAAAATCAAATTCCTTCTTTTAAATAAAGCGGATGAACTTTAGGGAATCTAATAATAGGTATGGGTCATAGTAAAAAACGATACATGTATATTATATATTATCCTCTAGATGACTTCACAAATCTACGCAAAAATGACCCCTCAATAACAATAAAATTCTGACAATTTTAAAAATCATGTAATCTGCAATATTTTTAGGTATAAAATGCGAACTCTTCTTCATATTTTTTATAATAATTAAGTATAAAAATATTGGCTTATTTGACTTGAAGTCGTAATTTTGGGTACTAAGTATGTACACATTTTTTATTTATTTTAAAATGTGAAAATTGACCGTTTTTGTATAGTTCTAATTAAGAATTTAATGTAAGATTATTTCAATAAAAAGTGGTCATTAATTTCATTATTGTTTGAATTTACCTCCTTCCGCGTGATATTGTATTTTAAGAACAAGAGAAGCTGAATGACTTTATTTGATTGCATTTCGTAATATTTAAGTTGGTAAGGCATAGTGCATCAGTTCGATTTGCAAGGCACATCATGTAAGCGAACTGATGCCGAATTCGAGTTACATAAATATAAATAAAGTGTGCATAATCTGTCATTGTCGCACTGCATTGAAAATAGGCATCTTTTTATACAGAGGAATATTATACATTGTTAAAAAATATTACAATTTTCAATGCATTTTATATAAATTTTGGTTATAATCGACTAAATTATGGTCACTGAATTATTGCTCGTTACTCTAATGTTCATCAAAGTGTTCGTCCAGACTGGGGAGCGAGGTGAGCGCTGGCGCGGGAGCGGGAACGCGCGCGGTATGCCACAGCACACAATCATATACTGCACTGCGATTCTGTAACCATCTCACCGTGAAAACTTAGGTGAAGTGAGCGTGGAGTGAGCTGTCAATAGTGTCAATTCCTAGCAAAACAAATTCACTTCACCTAAGTTTTCACGGTGAGATTTTTACAGAATCGACCGGCTGCTAGCGGAGGCCTGTCTGCACTAAGGTTACATGCTCTGTGGTGGCTGCGTTCTGCGTGTTATCGTGTCCAGTGCAGTGTAACCAGATTAAATTTTACGAAAAAATCGAAGCACCTCAAAAAATACTGAATATCTTATCTGAATGAAATATAGTAGACTAAATCTGAGTAATCACCGCACCCGCGTGTCCACTATTGACACTTCAAAGGAAGTTCATATGTTTGAGTTCGCCGCGCCGCGCCCACAACCCTGTGTGGCCAAGCACTAAATATCGCGCTCCTTTGTACTTTTAGTACTACTTAGTCCGTGCTCTCTGCTGTGCACCTCTACCAAGGCAATGGCGGGCATACTTTGACTTGACTTTGACACTGACGGACAGGGGGTGTCAACTCTATACGTCGAAAGAACGACATACCTTCAAGGGCTATTTCAAGTGTGGCAAGAGTTAAAAAAAAAATTGGGACCTAATACGCGCGACTAAAAAATTACGTTTTATGAGCTTTTAGGTCGTAATCATACCACTAATATCACTACTGACATCGATGAAGTTGACGTGCCGATATGAAGACCAAACAAGATGCTTGCTTTTCCAAATTACTTTTGACATTGGCAGAATAGTCGACATCGGCTTTACTTGCCATAATTAAAAATAGAATAGAAGATGGCGGAGTTGTTTGTGTATGTTGTGTTAAAAGTTTTTTCTTTTTGTTTGTTTCGACTCAGTGCCATCCAATTAATATTTTGAGATAGTGACTCTGAATGTGTGTTTCGACATATTGACTCTGGTAATGCGTTTTGAGATAGTGACTCTGTATGTGTTTGTTGAGAAAGTGACTCTGTTTCTGTTTTTTGAGAAAGTGACTGTTTCTGTACCTATTTCGAGAAAATGACTCTTAAAACGTGACTATGTCGTCTTACAAATAAAGAAAATTATTATAATTCCTGAGTTTTTTTTGTTAATGTTTATAGTAAAGCAAAGTAGGAAATGAACGAAGTTACATTTTTCTTTCTGGTTGTGCAATAGAAATGAAAAGTTATGTCAAATTAGCATAAGCATAAATTACATAGGTCGTTAATGCTAATTTGAGATAATTATGCATTCCTATTGCACAACTAGAAAGAAAAAATCAGTTTTGATTAAGCTGTAATTTTCCCGCCCTGTTCGCGCCCATTCGTTGTTCTGGGGTGCCACTAGATGGCGCGCAGCAAAACTGTCTACACTTTTTTTGTACGAAGTCGTCATTCTTCTCCTTAGTAGAGTATATAGTGTTCTGTGCTGACGGACGATGGTGTCTGACTGGACAAGGACACTATTGACAGACTGACTGACAGTTTCATTCTAGGAGGCTACTGTGCTGTACTTGTGCTACGAACTCATGTAATTTAATTTACTATATTTCTGTTACGTGAATATTTCAGTGTTCGTGCAGGCTAATTAGAATTGGCGGTTTTATTTACAGATATCCAGTAAAATTGTGTCAGTCAGTGATAGATCTAATAATCATCTCGAGTGATCGCGTATTCTTTTGTAATACGAAGAAACGCTACGTCAAGTAGAAAAAATGGTGTTCCAAGTGAGTATTCGATTGCTTAATTTGTTATTTCCTGGTAATGGTGGGCGTAGGGCGGATCCCGCTGACATCAGATTACGAATTAGGGCGCAGGGTATGACTCGCAACCTTGACCCGCGCCTTCGAGTGGTAAACAACTACCGAAATTAAATATTGAGCCAGGATAGTTTTGCCTTTTCTTTCCTTAGATATTTTCTTATTTTTCAAACAAACCACAAAACAAGCCAGTCTAGCCTGGCATGTTTTGTGTATTTTAACTAGTCTGTGTTGTTTATTTTTTATGTTTTAAAACAGTTTGTAGCCATGATTTAAAAAAATAGTTAACATAAACCAGTTTTAGGTGGCCCTGAATGTTGTAAACATTCTTGATTATGACTGTAAGTACTGTAATAAACAGTACCTCATGAGTTGGCCTTATTTTTTTATTTTTCACTTCGAACTGGTTAAGTTTATGTGTTAATGTTATTTGTCCTAGTTACTTGGTTCTTTTATTTTAGACCAAATACAGACTTAGGTACTACTCATTTTGTATATGTGTTTGTTTGCACATCTACTGACAGTAAATATGAAAAAAAAAACAACACAAATTATTATAAAAATGTATATACGGTATGTTATGTTAGAAAGAGACATCTTTCTGCAACAAAGCCATTTAGAAAGTTACAGCATAAGACCTTTTTAATTAAATAACTGAGAAGTGAAAGTAGAAAACAAGTCCTTTTTATCGCAATAACCAGAATGTAACATAAAATGCCATAAAAGCCATAAAAAGTTTAACACTCAGTTAAAATATTTTATAAGCCATACTTGCATTTAATAGTATTCTTATAACAACTTGGAATTCCATTCACACCGTGGAATCCATTCATTAACATTTATAGTAGGTTGAAGTATGTTGTACTAGTAAGTCAGTTGAATATTAATGAAAATGATTCATGCATCATTTTATGACTGACACACTATGACCAAGCACTGTTATGTTAGTCACACTTAAATGACCATTAAGGGGCTTACAGGACCTAAACGCAAAAAACGCAAGTTTTAGAAACAATAAAAGTAGGTATATGATCGACTACAGTAAACAAAATCAGAAAAATATATGATATTCTACAGGATATATGCTAGGTAGATACTTTGTTGAAAACCTAATACAACTAATTTGATACAATAGAAAAAAATCATTAATATACCTCTAAAAACTTTCTTTTTACAATAAAAACCATACTAATATACATGCAACCATTCTTATTTTTCGTTAAATTATTCTACAAGCAACATACTAAAACACTACTGTTTTAATTTTTTAGTCAAACAATAGATTTTTTGTAATTAAATAATTGCTTCATATTTTGCAATAAATTACCAGCGTTGTGTCATTGCGCTTCTCTTTCTTTTCTATGCAGTCTGGCAGTGACCGCACTGTAGGTCATGTAAGCCCCTTAATCCAATTTATTGATATAAACCACAAATAATAGAATGTCATTACTATTCCTTTGTGATGGAAAGTAGGTAATATTTTGTGCTTGTAGTCCAATACCACTATAGGCTAGACCTATAGAGATAAAAAACTGAATAATTTCCTTGAACCAGTATTGAGCCCAATTAGACTACTTTAATATTTAAAATACCCTTAATTGAAACTGGCATTGAAATGGTAAACACAGAATACTTACTCATAAACCACTCTATCCAGCATAAATAGTTAACAGAGGCCCTTTCGAGCACTTACATATTATTAAAAAGTCAGAAGACTTACGTTATTTTAAACTTAACTGGAGGGCTCAGCTAGTTCCCCAGGGTCATTATTAGCTGTTACTCACATAACACAATGAGGTGTGGTCCTGATCATATAGGTTTAATGACTGACATTCAGACATACTCATTTATAATTAGTCCGAGTTACAAGCGTCAAATAAAACGCCGATTTTCGCGTTGCGACATTGCTTCGCTTTGATGTAGCGTTTAGTCGCTTTTTACGACCAAATTCTCACTTCATCATCAGTGGCCCTAGCACGAACGCGCGTACCGCACGTACCGTAAATTCGATAGATTATTGAATCGTTGGTTAAATTTTGCGACAAGCACAATAGTATCAACCATAGATATAAATAAAGTCTTAAAAATCAAGTAAATATTATGAACTCAACGAGAAATTTTAAAATTGTGCGAATGTACGTTTACTCCGCGCGTTCGTGCTAGGCCCACAGGTGCCACAGTGTAAGTACCCCTTTTTTGACGGGAACATAGTCACGACCATCAGACAGTCAAAGGATGACTTGCAAAACACAAAAATACACGTACCTATACATATATCAGCGGGGTAATTGCGTAACACACTATCTGTAGCAATGGGGTTTCAGTTTGACAGTTGAACAACATTTACGTTGTTGAGCAAACACATTTTTTTGGAGCGATAGATTTGCAATATGCTTCAAATTGAGAGAAATAGTGTGTTGCGCAATTAGGATGCAGAATCAAAGGTCATTTATTCAAATTAGGCTGAGAATCAGCACTTTTCGAACGTCAAAATTACATAAGACAGTTCCCCAAAACGGCCGCCCGCTGGGAAGAAGAAGTGGCGCACCCCAGCAGCACAACGTGACATAAAGAGTATTCTATTCTAAAAGAAAAAACACTAAAACACCCTCCTTCCCTACTCAGCGTGACCCAACAGTCGTGGGAGTCCCCAACTTCAACGCCACAGAGGATGCGGCAGCGCTCCGAGCCGCCATGAAGGGCTTCGGAACCGATGAGCAGGCCATCATCGATATCCTGACCACGCGCTCCAATGCGCAACGGCAGGCTATTTCTAAGGCCTTCACCCATGAATATGGCAGGGTAAGTCCTTAGCTTTACCGATTACTGACAAATGCGTGCACCAAATCAAAGCTCTCTTCAAACGTTCTTTCCTCAAAAGACCTTTTCAAACACTAATCTACATATGGTCCTCACATGGATAGTCCTCCAAGATTATGTCTGGACTTTAAAAGAGACTGTGACATCTAAGTTTGTTCTCAGAAAGTAGTCGGACTGATGGAAAACGCCGACCTCGTCTAGTTTTTTAAATAAATGATTGCGGACGTGTAAAAGTGGTTGTATGTACAAACTTACTTAGAGAAATAAAATAATTTAATATTGTTACTAAGTTAATCAGTCGATAGTCGTTTTAGACGAAGACTTCGAATCAACACTGAGGGGTAATTCCCGTATTTTTAAAAACGTTCTAATATCAGTCGTAATATGTCAGAAATACAATCATATTTGCATTCTTTTTTGACAAGTTTTTGATATTGATTGTCGCTGAGATGAGATTACTACTTGAATTTGAACGTTTTTAAGTACGAGAATGCCCCTCTGAGAACAGTAGACGCAAATGTTGCGTGCAATTTCAGAAGCCTATGTCCAGCAGGACTACTATAGGCTGGTCTATGTCCAGCAGGACTACTATATGCTGGTAATGATAAAGATCCTCCTGCCATAATTTATGGCAGGAGGAGGGAGGGTTTTTTTTTTATAATCCCGATTTACATGTCTTCTTTCTTACACCATTCATTCATTTGAGAAGCTGAGATCTACCTATAATGTAAATATGATTAGTTACTCAATTACTCTACTAGATGACGTTTCATTGGCATTGAAAATGTTCCATTTTACGTCCTTACTTTTTCATATCGTGAACAATAGCCGTTTAATCTGTAATTTGTAATCAATATTTGCTCAGGTGAGTGTACACACACGTAAACACTGAAAATATCTACACAATCTAGGCTTCGAAGAAAATGCTGTGAGAAAACTGTTACTCACAAGCATTTGCTCTCCATCATAGCTAAATATATCAACAGATTCACTGTGCTAGTAGATAGTGAGCAATACCGCGTCATAACGTCTATTGAACACGTAAAGATAAAGCCCTCTATTAGTCTAGGTTCTCGACCTTATTTTGGCCATCGCCCATTTTGAGAACATATATTTTTTTCTAGAGTTCCCCCTTTTTTTTACTTACCATCTGTCGCGAATCTGAAACAGCTATTGTAACGATTATAATATTTAAACGTGTAAAAGTCTCAAACGCCCACGAGAGGGCGTTATCACCCATGAGAGGGCGTTATCACCCACGTTGAGAACCATGGCCTAGCTCAAGTCGTGAACTCGTGACTTCCATTGTAAAGCCCTAGGTACCTACTTACCACTTAACAACATAAACATAACGCCTGTACCTAATCCCCGAAGGGTTAGGCAGACTGAGGTGTAACAGTAGAATACCCTCATCTTACCAGTTGATGTTTAAGTTCCATGTAATTTAGGGCGACCCTATTTCCATCAATCGGGCAATCGAAACCTCGAGCTGCTACTTAAGAAACACTGCCCTACCTGCCCTAGGAATAGAACCCAGGATCTCATTTGATGAATCTGGTTCAAATGTTCCATTAAGGAAGGTATAAAAATTCAGGTATACGCATTATCAGCCTATTATAATGTTTCTATTGCTTGGGTCCTAGGACACACTCACATCTCTCTCTCTCCCTCTCTCTCTTATAAATAGGTTACCTTCTGTTACCAGTATAATTTTAAAAGATTGTATAAAATTGACCCTGTAGGTACACTATTTCAGACTTTGATCTTGATTATCAACGTTGAATTATAACTATAAGATAATCGTGAGAACGTACGCGAGTAGATGAGTCATAGCTTTAAAATATTACGACTATAGATTGCCCGCATCTCCGCCACGAACTTTCAATATGAGAACCATTGAGTATTCACCAAGAACACGAAGTACTTATCGACATAGATTAGTGTTCTGTTTCCTTTTAGCTCAGGATCAGCTCATCAGGATGTAAAGCAGTCTATGTCCTTCTCCAGGTCTCAGACTACCTATCTGTCAGGTTAAGTGGTTTAGTCCTTCCTGTGCGAGTCCCATACATATTTTTCTTTTTTTTAAGTAATATTCCTCAGTCGTCTGGCTACCAGAACAGTCTAATATCTTCTGTGTTCTGAGAGCCTCTGCTGTAGAGATTAAACTCTCAGGAACAGTCAGGAAACCGTGGTACGCCCTCTGACAAGAGAGGAGGCGCGTGTCCCAGCATTGGAAACGTTAGAAACGATTATGCTGTGATAGGATGCGTTCAATGACCAGCTAGAGCTGTATGTTCATTTTTATCTTCGTTGTTAAGCTGACTTCAAGTCTCTTCACCCCTGAAAAAGCATACATAGGTAATAGATTCATCGATCCATATTTAGCTTCCCCAGACCACTACGACGCTAACATTTATTGATTGTTTCAAACCCACAAACTGTTTAAAATCGCCATGCATATTACATGGTGCGACAGTTTCCTGCGCTAGATGTACATGTACGTAATCTATTATATTAATCAAGGTAACTTCGTACCTCGGACATGGCATTAGTCATGCTTCTTGGCGTATCATGGTAAATAGGTAAAGGTGTTTATTTTGGTAATTCAGTACGTTGTTTCAAGGTTGAGATAAATTATGAGTTGATGAGTTGTTAGAAAAACTTGAGTGTTTTAGTTCTGCAAATAGTACTTACCTAATTCAATCTAATTAATGTGTTTCTTAAGGGCTTCGGGACGCCTTCAGGGCCTCATGTTCTGTACATACACACGATATAATACGATTATACTATAGTCCGCGCGGAACCAGTTGGCCGCGCCTTAGGTATGTGAGCGGTGGGACGGAGGTGCGGGGGCGCTTTGTCATTACTCAGTACGTGCGTTGCTAACAATAGGCAACCCTGCCGCCCTCACCCCCGTCCCCACCCAAGACGCGGCCAACTAGTTTGTCGTGAGGAAACCGTTATGTCCAAGAACCAAAAATTCGAAGACTTGTGACATCTACCAACCCGCATTGTGGAATACGGCCTACTCCTTCTCACAGAAGGGAGGCCTGTGTCCCAGCACCAGCAGTAGCATTGGCAACATTGTAGGCTCATTATGTTATGTAAACATAGGTATGAGGTAGATTGCGGCGTGTGTTCGTCTGGTATCAAGTATTTAGAGAAGTAGCCCAGGTTCACACGGGCGTGTTTTTTCCGTGCACTGGAGTTATTTCGACGCTGCCACCTGAAAATGCCCATTGCGAAAATTGCAATGCACTTGCACCGAATGTTCCATTAAACTGAGTTACAAGGTTATAACCAGTTCCTATAATTCCTAACCATTCTTCTACCTTCCCATCTAGGACATAATCGAGGACCTAAAGTCAGAGCTGGGCGGTCACTTTGAAGACGTGATAGTGGCGCTGATGATGCCCCCCGAGGAGTACCTGTGCAAGGAGCTAAACAAGTGCATGAATGGACTGGGTACTGATGAGGACACCCTCGTCGAGATCCTGTGCACCAGGACCAAGCAGGAGATCGCTTCCATCGTGCAGGCGTACGAGAGAAGTGAGTATTTATTTCTGATAACAAAACATTACGCCTTTATGCGCTGAAGGAGTATTGGATTGCAAAGGTGTATTGGACCAGATTTCACCAGTCATGTTTAAGTCACATGTAATAGTGGGCGAGCCTATTGTCATTCTTCTTCTTCTTAGCGTGTCGATAGCAATCTCAATGGACTCTGCCCAGAATTCGGCTACTTGTTTGGCGCCATCGCCAGCGTCCACCAGTTCCTGTAACGTGCAGCTGACAGGACACGCAGGACACGATATTAAGTGTCCCATCGTTTGTGAAATACCATCACATTTACACTCCAAGGCGGAGTCTTCTATGAATTCCACCTGAACAGGTTCCCCTTGCTTCGGCCAACCTGGGCCCGGAGTCTGTTTAAAGACTTCCAGGTTACCCAAAGTAACTCATAAACGAGCATAAAGGCTGCTGCAAACAGGCGCGACGCGCGACGCGAATCGCGCGCGACACAAAGGCACCGCTCGTTGCGCGACTTGCGGTGCCTTTGTGTCTCGCGCGATTTTATCGGGTGTCGCGTCTGTTTGAAGGAGCCTTAAATGCGAAATTCGGGCTGCTACTGCTAGTTTCAGAGAGCGGTGGCACAGCAGAAACGGCTGCAACCGAGTTGCAGGTCGTGGCGCGTGGGTTCGAAGTGTCGAACCCTGACAAGCGCTTTACTTTCTATTAATTATTTGATCGTTACTGCTCTTAAAACGGTGCAGGAAAATATCGTGAGGCATCGGAATGTCCTAGAACCAAAAATTCGAAGACATGTAACAAGCACCTGGGCCCGCGTGGTGGATTATGGCCCAATCCCTCTCGTAGAGAGGAGGCCTGTGTCCCAGCAGTGGGAACATTGTAGGCAGATTATGCTAATATTCACTCATCATAAGTCACGTAGTTTTGTGAATTTCCCCTGTACATAACATTATCAGCCAAGTTTGGTACATATTTATATTTGTGTAAGGCCTCCCTAAATGTACCTCAGATAACCATGGGTGTTGTATACGCTTGGTGATTTTTTGGCGTACCTCAAAAGGAAAACGGAACCCTTATAGAATCAGTAAAAAGTTCAATGTCCTCTGCCCAGCGCTTACAAAAGGCGTTTCTCAATGTTGTTGGTAGATGAAGACTATTACAAATTGTCACCACAGACTGATTGCATAAGTGGATTTGTCTTTTTGGCGGTATGATAACCCAAAATAAAAGCAAATAAACTGTCGACAGATCATCCTCTCATTGCGAAGCAGAGAGCGGTCGCCAATTACAGTACCCGGCGATAAATATTGCACATCGACCTTTACCTTTTTTGTATTTCATACAAAGAATAAAAATAATTATCAAAAGAAGCAAATCATAATTGTTTTAACAGCTCCTAATAGATACCGGACTGTTTGTATTTCGTGCGACAGAGATAACGCTCTACGAAGCCGAAATTAGCCGATTGTCTCTTTCCAAAGGTCGATGTGCAATATTTATCGCTGGGTACTGTATTTGGTTTTAAAAACATTATTTTATACAAAGAGGTCCCTGTAGATTGAATTTTTGAGATTGGAGTGCTTTCTACTATATGTAGACTGCCCCGTTGGTCTCGTGATCGCGTGGGGTCCTGGGTTCGATTCCCGGATCGGGCAGAGTATTTATTTATTTAATACTTCAAGCACATAAATGTACAGAGGCGGACTTGATGCCATAGGCATTTTCTACCAGTCTGGGGTTTTTCCATTGGGATTTTCTTAGTAACAGCCCGAAGTTTAAAATTTTGCTGTGTGATACCCTCGTGCCTTGGAAATCACGTTAAGTCGTTGGTCCTGTTCGTGATCTCTCTCCGGTCGTGTCGGATTGCCGTCCCATCGGACTATGAGAGTGAGGGAAGAGAGAGTGCACCTGTGTCTGCGCACACACACTTGTTGCACTCTATTGTCTCGCTCTGAAGGCTGGTCTCCGCTAATATTGGTCGCCGTGGCCGAAATTCGGTCTGGCGGACTTTACTATAGATTAAGGTCGAAGTGACGATACTCAAGGAAGTACCTACGTCCAGTGATTATCCAGTTGTCCTCATAGGTATTTAGCACTGTCAGCACTGCTATTATTAACTCGTGGTGACTCGAGAGCTGATAGGTTTTTTAAAATATTCATGTTGCTTATTATGATGTTACTCATGAGGATTCTCTTCAATGCACAGTGTATGACCGTCCTCTTGCCGAGCATATGTGCTCCGAAACCTCCGGAGACTTCCGTCGTCTGCTGACCCTCATTGTGACAGTAAGTATTATGTTATGTGTTGTCATAATGCATGTTTTTTGTATTACTTTGTGTTAAAATTATGATAAAGAAGTAGTGGAGGACTAATTTAATATGTTTGCTGACGTTTAGTCTCTATGCAAAAGCGGTAATTGTAGACACATATAGTATGTTTGTTATAGTTTTTGAACCACAGACCAGAGAATCAGAAGTAAATATACTTTAAATAACGAATATTGAAGTAGGAAGATCTTGTTTCTATAGGCAAGCAATTTTGGTATATTATCCTATGAATAATTATATCTTGAATTAG
Source organism: Luperina testacea (assembly GCA_927399505.1). Classification (NCBI taxonomy): domain Eukaryota; kingdom Metazoa; phylum Arthropoda; class Insecta; order Lepidoptera; family Noctuidae; genus Luperina; species Luperina testacea. Next base: position 1,995,713 of record OV656770.1, on the reverse strand, counting down.
ATATAATTATTCATAGGATATTATACCATAGTCAAAACAATCTAAGTACAATCATATTCCAAACGACTTTCAGGCCATCTTATCTAGCTTCTAGGCTAGTGACTGGAATAAATTTATTATGGCTAGCAAGTAACTTCCATAACCAGTTGCAACATATCTTTAGTAAGACGGCGTTAATCGGTGGCTATTGTTGTTATTTCGTCGCCATGTTTGATTATTAAGCAGGACATTTACTTTTCTGACATGGATTGTAAGCAGTATTAAAAAAAAAATCAGCTGTTCCCTACATTTTGACGAGTTATGCGAACATAAATGTAGGGACTACCGTTTTTTTTTTCGATTTCTGGTTTGTTCCCATAGTAAAAGTTGTTCATAATGATTAGTACAATGACCCCTTAAGAGGTTGTGCGTTAATTCAATAACACGGTATATAAGTGTCCTCTAGATTTAGTGAAAACGGGCATGTATAATTTATTGCAAAAAACGTGTATAAGCAAGACTTACATTGGGAATGGTACTAATTCTAACATCATCTAATTGCACTGAATGTATTAGATAAAGCTTTAGCGGTGTTCTCTTTTGCACTTAATGCTTAACTAGATTAATCATCTGAGCCTACACTGGCGAAGGTTCCATACAACTCGACCCCTACCGGCTTCCCTTTGAAAAATGCCACAGTCAATATTTTATAGACAAATAATGTAATCATAATAAGACGCTGACAACCGCTATTGAGTTCCGCTGTTTCGGTATTTTTAGCCACGCCCACAATTTCTCCGATATCCTAGCGCCATTCTTAAAGGGCGGTGATACAGCGAACCACCAAGTAAGGAACAGTGTGACGCGGTCAATAATAATTAACAATGAACCAACAGATGGCGCTCTTTTATGTTTATTGTTCTGTATGGTATATTTTTATCTTTTTATTTTTAATTATTTTAAGACATTTTATTTACACTGAATTAAAAAACAATATATGTAAGGAAATAAATGTAAGCAAGTAAAAGTAAACAAATGTAAGAAAAATAAAATCTTAAACTTAACAAAATTTTCAATATTATATGTTTTATTTGCTTTTTTAACCGACTTCAGAAAAAGGAGGAGGTTCTCAGTTCGTCGGTTTTTTTAGTATCATGTTCCCCGATTACTCGAAGACGGCTAGACCGATTTCAAAAATTATGTTTTTGTTTGAAAAGGTATACTTTCCAGGTAGTCCCATTCATCAGGTCAGGATCAGATAATGGGATCCTGCAGAAATCGAAGAAACTCTTCAAATATTATAGGCACACCTATAGTGATTTGGGTATTTTTAATAGTAACTTGTGCATTTGCTCTCGGAAAGCACCATTTGGTAAAGTGGAACTGATGATGAAGTCTTAAAAAAAAACAAATCTCACACGATGATTTATACTATAGAGTGGGCAAGAAACAATGGAGAAAGCTACGAGTATTTTCCTATAAGTCCAGTTCTAAGATAGTCATAGGTCTATGTAAATTCGATAGTTTATCACTGGACGTATTTGTGACTTTCTTTCTATGATCTAAGTAATAAAATTTTATTGTTATCTATGTTAGTAAGTACCTATGCACTTATTACAAACTTACTGGTGAAAAACAATTTCCGAAGCTTCACCTGCTTCCGAACTGCAGTGCGATTCTGTAATAGACCGGGAGATGATGACACATTTTGGTAAGTCATTTCTTACAGTATGGCGCTTTCAGGGGGGTTCATATACGTAATAAGTGAGAGGAAAATGATGTTCTTACCGGTGGTGCGCGGGACGCAATTGCAGAATAATTAATTGAAATTGCTCGAAAATCCGGAGGTGTCAAACAATTTCTTTCACAAAATTTCTTCAATTTATCGGTATTTCAACAAAAAAAAACCGGCGGTCGCTATGTGCCATACTTCTCCGGTGGGTGTTTAGACCCGCCATACTTTTTTGAAAATGTTTTTTTTTTTATTTTTTTTTATTTATTTCTTACAGGCTGATTTTTTTTTAACAATTGTTTTTTATTAATCTTGTACGAAAATCACCATGCCATACCATTCCGACGGTCCAAAATACCCGCCATACCCCCTCAAACATGTCATTTTTTTAAATTCGAGAAACCATTTCTTTCACCTTAAAATTTGGTCTAGTAGTTGTTTTTATGATTAGAAACGTAATTGTTATAATGCCATACCTGTAGAGTGGGTGATATACGTATAATGTTATTAAATAATTGTAAACATTTATGCAACATTTGAACAATTTCTTACAGTATGGCACCATTTTTTTTTGAAAGTTGGTTATGTGAGGAACGTAAATACGAAATTTGAAAGTTGTATGTAGGGACAAAAATACTAAAAAAAAAAAATAAACAGAAATACTATGGATTTTGTATACAATTTATTTTACACATACTCTTAAGTGAGAATGCCATTGTGACGATGCTAAAATTAACAGATTTCTGGGATTTTTTTCAAGTAGGGATAATTATTTGAGAATTGTACAAAATAAGCTTTTAAAGATTTCATTCCATATTCGCTTACTGTGACAACCTGCTCTTCATTTACGTGTATCTCAGTAAAATTTTTGATATTTTGCGTGAAAATTTTTAAATATATACAGTATGTTAACTAACAGAGGGCGTTCCCGTTAACCCGCAATAGTATAGCATCCATACATGCTAAAAAAAATATTACCATTCGAAAATAAAATGTTTTTATTTTTTTTTATATTAAAATATTCACTAAAAATCGTAAATTGATACGTTAAAGAAACACTCTGTACACGCGTACTTGAAGGACAGCAATGTCGGAATTTATTTAATTAAATAAATTAGAATTAATTAAATAAATAGAGTATCAATTTACGATTTTTAGTGAATAATTTAATATAAAAAAAAATAAAAACATTTTATTTTCGAATGGTAATATTTTTTTTAGCATGTATGGATGCTATACTATTGTGGGTTAACGGGAACGCCCTCTGTTAGTTAACATACTGTATTTGAATATACAGTATGTTAACTAACAGAGGGCGTTCCCGTTAACCCGCAATAGTATAGCATCCATACATGCTAAAAAAAATATTACCATTCGAAAATAAAATGTTTTTATTTTTTTTTATATTAAAATATTCACTAAAAATCGTAAATTGATACGTTAAAGAAACACTCTGTACACGCGTACTTGAAGGACAGCAATGTCGGAATTTATTTAATTAAATAAATTAGAATTTGTAATTAAATAAATAGAGTATCAATTTACGATTTTTAGTGAATATTTTAATATAAAAAAAATAAAAACATTTTATTTTCGAATGGTATGATGGTTGGTGAATGGTTTTATTTTTTTTTTAAACGATTTTTTTAAACAAATCAATTCAAGATGCCACAGTATGAGCGATTTACTAAAAAAGCATGGCTTTCAAAATATATATAGGTATATATAACTTGGACGTACTGTAGCTAAAATACGTCGCTGAAAATCGGTTTTCCGGGTATGGCATCACTTTTGGACTTCATGATGAGTATGGGATAATTTTCCTGAATCATACTTTTTATAAACTTTCCAAAAATTAAAATGCCATACTGTAAGAAATCCTTTCATTTTTTTAATTTTTTTTACACCGAAGTTGCGTATGACGGTCTTTCGTACCATGGTCACAGTATGGCATATTTTTTTTCAACTCATAATAGTATGGGAACAATCTGATTTCATTTATGCCATACTGTAAAAAATAATTTCACGGCTTCTATAGGCGTGTTTTAAAAATGGTTAAAAAATACAATTTTTCAAGTATGGCACCACTTTCATACTGCACTAGAAGTATGGCGAATATAATTTTGTCTCATTGTACCATAAACTGACCACGACTTAAGTGCCATACGGAAAGAAATGGTTTCTCGAATTTAAAAAAATGACATGATTGAGGGGGTATGGCGGGTATTTTGGACCGTCGGAATGGTATGGCATGGTGATTTTCGTACAAGATTAATAAAAAACAATTGTTAAAAGAAATCAGCCTGTAAGAAATAAATAAAAAAAAATAAAAAAAAAAACATTTTCAAAAAAGTATGGCGGGTCTAAACACCCACCGGAGAAGTATGGCACATAGCGACCGCCGGGTTTTTTTTGTTGAAATACCGATAAATTGAAGAAATTTTGTGAAAGAAATTGTTTGACACCTCCGGATTTTCGAGCAATTTCAATTAATTATTCTGCAATTGCGTCCCGCGCACCACCGGTAAGAACATCATTTTCCTCTCACTTATTACGTATATGAACCCCCCTGAAAGCGCCATACTGTAAGAAATGACTTACCAAAATGTGTCATCATCTCCCGGTCTATAACCATATCACCGTGAAAACTTAGGTGAAGTGAGCGTGGAGTGAGCTGTCAATAGTGTCAATTCCTAGCGAAAACAAACTCACTTCACCTAAGTTTTCACGGTGAGATTTTTACAGAATCAAACGGCTGTTCGCTAAACGTCTCTTTTTACTGTAATGAAAATTAATAATTATTCTAAAAATATACAAAACAAATGAAAAAAAAACAACGAAACATTCCTAAAACTAAAAATAAATAAAAAAAGAAACCCATTTAAATTTTCTAAGAAGAATAAACTTGGTTTCGAACTCGAAACATGCTATTCAGAATCTATACGAAAAATAATTTCCGAAGCTTTACCTGCTTCTGAACTGTACGGCAAATGTCTCTTTTTTTGTAAAGAAAATTAATAATTATTCTAAAAATATACGAAATAAATTAATAAAAAACAATGAAAATTTCCTAAAACTGAATAAAAAAAATGAAACCAATAACCATATAGAAATTCCCTAATAAGAATCAAGTTGGATTTGAACTCGAAACTCGATATTTAGAATCTACGTAAATACCACTAGACCAACCGAGCGTTAGGGTTACAGATCAATTTATGCTATGGGTTGTATAAAATAACCTATAAGTACATTTAGTTATAATTTTATTTTTGTTCGTGTCAATATTACAATATAAAAAATTACTTCCATGAGATGTTTTTGTTTGTTAGTATAGAAGCGCTTTTTTGCTGGCCTCTGGCATTTTTGTTTGTTTCCCATTTTGCACAGAAAATATTTTCACAACTTAGAACTATGTATTTATACAACTTAAAATATCCTATATCAAAGACTATTAATTATATATTTAATATTATAATGAATATTTTTACAACTTATTGTAGTTTTAGGGAAAAATAAAATATGTACATATAAGCATGTTTGAAGTTAAGTCAAATAACAAAATATGAAATGAACGGATAGCAGTTAGCGGGGCAAAGCGACATACGTCCGTCTAGCAGCGCGTCTAAGCGATCACTGTCGGATTGCATACATAAGAAAGAGAAGCGCGATGACGCGACGCTCGTAATTTTTTACAAACCATAAAATATTTAATTACTTAAAAATAAGTTAAGTAGTCAAAAATAAAAAACAACCAAGTTTTGTATTTAAATATGATACGTTATTGTTATAAATTTTACCAACGTACGTTGACAAGTAATGCAGATATTTTTGTTGGAAGATCATTTTAAGAGGTTAGTTTACCATTTTTTTTTATCGAGAAAACTTTTCACAAACGTGTTTTGAATACAACAGGGTTCTCAGAAATATGTTCAAGATTAATATTTATTTTTTCCGCCGTGACAAACTGTATAGATTTGGCTAAAAAATTGTTTGAGACAAGCCTATTTTGCTCTTGTCAGCGTCTTAAGGATATCTACTCCGGCTTACTTCTTGCAAAAATTGACCCTTCGCTACTGCTAGCCTTTTCCCAACTACGTTGCGATTAGGGTTGCCAACCGTACTCTAAAATAGAGTATTGTCCTCTATATCATGTAGGCGTACTCTATAATCTATAACACTAATAGAGTACGCTAAAATACTCTTTTTTACACAATGTTTACTTAACTAGTGCCAGTCTGTAATAATATGCAAAAACCCATAATCAGAATAAAAAAAATTACTGTTTAATTTAATCATTTATAACTAATTATAGAAGGCAAACTTAATTTACAAAGACTAAACATACACATGGACATTTTATATTCAGAAGTAATAATTTTAAAAGAACTCCAAGCCGAATTGTTTAATAACACAGATTTATGCAAAAATCAACTGCAAAAAAATGGCAATTTATTTTTTAAAAATGTCCTGAAGAATTTATTGAATTTGATTGTTTAAAAAAATTATTAGCTATATATATACTCTCTGTTCAAGCCACTTCAGCATTTACTGAAAGAGTCTTTTCGGTCATGAATGTGACGTGGCGAGAAGAGAGAAACAGAGCTTCATTGAAATTGATCAAAAATGAGCTCTTGATATATATAAATTTAGAGTTAGAATGTTTGGACTTATACAATTCCTTTAAGAACAATGAAAAATTGTTATGTATTGCAAAAAGTACAAAAAATACCTTTCTAAAAGTACAAAATAAATGATACTCTTTTTTGTAAGTCCGTACTCTTTATTTACCTCCTTTAAAATCAGATATACTCTATTTCTTCCAAAAAAAGTTGGCAACCCTAGTTGCGATCGGCTTCCAGTCTAACAGGATGCAGCTGAATACCAGTATTTTACATGGAGCGACTGCCTATCTGACCTCCACAACCCAGTTACTGGGTAATACGATACCTCTTGGTAAGACTAATTGTCAGACTTTCGGGCTTCTGACTACCCGTAACAACTGTCAAAGATCCACGAATGACAGCCGGGAACAACGGCTTAACGTGCTTTCCGAGGCACGGAGGGGTCACGGTATGTAAAGATGTGGTCACCCATCCACAGACCAAGCGTAGCTTAACCTGATCGATCGACCTGTCCGGCTGTTATTATTTAGCCGTGAGCCCCACATTAAACGCTTAACTAGATTAAATGACAAAAAAGCGACTACATCGTGAAACGTAATTTTAGTTTGGTTTAATTCGGTGGCAATACAAAAAAGCTAAACCGCAAAACTATCTAAGTTGCCCGGTAGTAACGACCCCGACTCACTTTCACCCCCACTGCTCTCAAAACGGTGAAGGAAAACACGGTAGTTTTACATTGTTTAGTTTTATTATAATCACTAAAACGGATAAAAGTGGCCACTATTTTCCGTTTTAGTGATTATAATAAAACTAAACAATGTAAAACTACCGTTTATAATAATATCAACGTATAATCTCGTGGAGCATAACTTAACGTGCTTTTTTTCTGCATATTCATTCTAAAATAAAAGAAATAACCAAACAAACGATGAGGGCGCCACTGCGCGGTCGGCGTTTGGTCGGTGCCCTCTCTTTGTTCCCTTTACTCGAATAGGGCCGAGGGCTCGCCCTGTAGAAGCTCTGAATGCACGCACAATTAATTTTCATTTTGACTTCGCTTTCGCTCACATTTTTCTAACCTTGGAGTGTCGTGATCAGTAACTTTTTTGTGTATACTGTGTATGTGTTCTGATTAGTTTATTGATTGTTGTATAAATTTGTAGTTTTAGTTGGAAATATGACTTGCGTGTCGTTTTGTTGTGAGTTTGCATGTGTTTTTCAAGGTGAAAGTATAGTAACTTTTTTAATTATCGTGAGAAAGAATGTAAAACAATAATGTAACATAATTATTTAAATGCCAACATGACCAGAGATCGCATAAGAAAGTTTGGAAGGAAAAAGGGGAGACATTTGTCCAGCAGTGGCACACAAAATAGGCTAACAAAAAAAAAAATACCGAGTGCTCTTCAAATAAAAACATTTCATCTGTTTAACCGATTTCAAAAAAGGACGAGGTTATCAATTCGGATGTTTATATATTTTTTTTTATGTATGTTCGGGCATAACTCCCTCATATATAGACGGATTTGCAAATTCTTTTTTTGTACGTACGAGGTTTATTCCGAAATGGTCCCATTTAAATTTCGTAAAGATCTGATGAGGAGTTTCGGAGACAGACAACGGAACTCTTCAATAAATGCCAGCAAATCAACCGCGTTTGCTGCTATAGCTTAAGTATGCATTGTTTACGCAATCACACTACATAACATCACGCCTGTACCCTTTAAAGGGGTAGGCAGATGTGTTCCATAGCTTCCTGTCACTGATATTCACATAGCAAGTAATGATAAATGAATTTGTTTGGGGTAGATAGATACAACTAAAAAATGAATAATAAAAACTTTTTTACAAAATAAAAACAACCGACTTCAAAAAAAAAACTCTACAAAGTGAAAAAAACTTTAATTTCGAAAGTCGGTGTCAAAAAACGAAAATACAGAACCAACGACACCGACTTTCGAAATTAAAGTTATTTTTCACTTTGTAGTGTTTTTTTTTTTGAAGTCGGCTGTTTTTGTTTTGTAAAAAAGTTTTTCGAACACGTAATCGATATTTGTGCATAGTTAAATTCTGTGATTTCAAAAGACATTTCCTAAAAAATAACAATCAACGTCACATTAATGTAATTTCAGTATCATGTGATGAAATGAGCTGGTATACAGTTTCGCGGTTATTGCGGCTTTCTGCGGCCAGTTGATAAATTAATATTTATTAGTATAGTGCCTATTCTACTGTCTATCATGTCAATAGAAATTGGTTATTGTAGATCACGGGTACTATGTTGCTGTAATATAACAATTTGTATAAACGCCTGTATATTTGCAAACCGCTATTGTATTGGGGTCATCCTGTCAAGATAGTGTAAGTTTAATAATAAATAAATAGATAAATAAATATTTTGTACATATTTACCTCAATCTTAACTAAATTCAATATTTGACTAAAAAACTTCCACAAAACCAATACAATTCAATACCAATACCCTAGGTACCTAGATTGGATTGTATTTGTCTCAGAAATGACACGTACACTCGGTACCTACTCTCGAAAAACAAATACTGATCACCACACCCAAGGTATGCAAAGGACATCGGCTACGTGTTAACATAGTCTGTGCGACAGGGCGCACGGGACGAGGAGGTGGGCGTGGACCCGGAGAAGGCGCGCGAGGACGCTCAGGCGCTGTACGACGCCGGGGAGGCCAAGTGGGGCACTGACGAGGAGGTGTTCAACAGGGTGAGTGGCATCACCTGTCATTAAATTAAATTAATTAGTAAGCGTGAAACCTGCTGTGAGAAATATATAGGGTGTCCCAGAAGTCGACATCAAGTCGGCATCGGGTAATAGGCCAAGTCATAAGTTATCAGAAAGAAAAAAATCTCAAACTACTTACTTGCCAAACTCGTACATATTACATTATTTTTTTCAGTACAGTCAGTCAAAGTTGGGCGAAGTACAGACGCCAGCACATCAAGCTACCCGAAACTGTCAAATTTTCCCAATCAACTTTGAACCTTATGCTTTAGCAATAAAGTCGAAAATCTATTAAAGACATTTGACAGATTGTAGTAGCTTGATGTGCTGGCGTCTGTTCATTTTGAATATTTGTTTAGACTTACCGTATTTAAACCATCGTTATATTTCGGTCAAAAATTATGTTCTTTGTAAATGTTTAGTGTTAAATATCATCGTCTTGAGGGATTTGTGGTGCAAACGATCCTTAGCATTTCGTCTACAGCGTACAATTGATATATTTTCTAAATCCACACCATGTCTCACAGATCCTAGCCCACGAGAGCTTCGCACAGCTGCGTCAGATCTTCGAAGAGTACAAGAACATCTCGGGACGCACCATCGAGCAGGCGATCAAGGCCGAGATTGGCGGAGAGCTCAAGGAAGCACTGTCTGCTATCGGTCGGTAACATTTTATTTACTTAAATCAAAAGTTCATGAAGATTTCTGTGCTCAATAAGTAAATTTTTAAAATGGATTTGTGGCTAGTGTCCACTGCTCTCAAAATGACGAAGGAAAACTTCGTCAGGAACCCATATCACCCATCGTCAGCATATCCTGAAACCAAAATTTTGAAGACGTGAGATATCCACAGGGAGTCCACAGTCTGTACACTGCGCCCGCAATTAATAGGCTGATTGTGCTAGGAATAGCAAGCATATTGCAGAAAACTCTTTAAAAAAACTACATTCTGATCAGTGTATTAATAAAATATGCGCTCGAGTGCCAATACCGCGACAGACTCGGTAAGACGCGAGTAATTGAGACAATTTGTGCGTCACATTACATCCGAGCCGCACCGGTGACGTCACACGTCGTCAGCGGAAGGAGACTATTACTGATATTGTACACTAATTACTAGCTTTGAGATAGGTTAGGTCGTTGCATGTAGGATAATAAAATTGGGGAGTCTTTTACCCACCAGTGGAATGATTTAGGCTGACTGTCTGGACCGCTGGAGGCCAAATCAACCATAGATTTAATAACGACAGATATACTTTCTAGTGTTTCAAAAATTTAATAATTTATTATATTTTTGAATAAACTAAAAATAGTATTTTTTTTTATAAGTCACAGTAAATGCATGACTGACACCTACCGACATCTAACGGCCTCTTGATAATACGGAGAATTGAACATTCGCAATGGGAGTTATTAATTAGTATACTAAACTTGTCATCCATTTATAGCAGGTTGAATGCACTGTGCACTGTCCTACTGATATACAAGCTATAATTAGCGTCATGGCGTTACAGGCTGACGATGAATTTGTTTGAAAATATTTAATCTTGTTTCATATTAATGGAAATATATGAAATAGAGTAATTTGCATTTTCTGGTTGGTCTCATTGTAAACTTGTTCATATTCATGAGTACTTTCACCCCTGTAAGGTTTCCTTGAAATTCATAGTCTGCCTGTTTATTATTTACTAGCTTCTGCCCGCGGCGTCGTCCGAGTGACATTTCTTGTTCCCCGACCCAGCTCGTCGCATCGCATCACCGGCCCCCGCTATCTCTTCGCCCAAGTAGCACAAAATAGCTTTATAATCGATGGATAACAGAATTAGCATATTATTATAGCTTTATAAGAAGTTACATATAGGCATTATAAACCACTATACAGCTCTTGTAATGCTAATTTGGGCCCCAAATTATACAGCCTTAAGTGTAAGAATGGCATTTTAGCAGCATTATATTAGTTGTCTACCGGAATGATAAACGCATTATAATGGGCTGTGAAAACAGGTTAAAGCAGTGCGCATATGTTAAATGCGGCTCTTATACAGCTTGTACCATTACAAAGGCAAAATAAAAACATTTTCAAATATTATTTTTAATTTCTGTTATTATTAATAAATCTTGTGTAAAAAGAACATGGATACTTTCAACAAAAAAATATAAGTGCTACAAGGCAAGTAATTAAACTCTTGTTTTTGTTCTCTATGAGTGAATTAAGGTTGCGAGTATCAGTTTACTGTGAAAGTATGTATATATTTGAATCAAATATTTCATGCGCCTTCAAATTAAAGAGCTATTTATTACAAAAATATTATAAAAATATGTGGAATTGTAAAAAAAATTATGCTCTTACGAGGAAATCTTTAGTTTTAGTCATCATGATACCTGTATTGTACCGGCCGGTCAATACCATAGGTTGAAGTCCTTTCTAAAGGACTATTTACCATAAAATAAAATTTTAATTATTATCGATACAAAAAGCAAAATGGCGTAAGCATAATTAAAAACTTTAGGCATGCGGATGGCCGGTATACGACTTATTGCTTGTTAAAATTCTTGTCTTTATACGTTTGTATAGATAAAGGCTATATAATATTATGATGAAATGCTTTTAAAAAGCTGGCATTAAAACAGCACCAATGTACACCGTTAAACAGTTGTGACCCATGCGAAAGGTCGTTATAAAACAGAGCAGTTTTAAAGAATTTTAAAATGCTTTTTAATAGCCTAAGCCGTAATTAATGCTTACATACGGCCTACACTTTTGTATAATGCTTACAGCTGTATTAGAAGCTGTATAGAGACATAAATTATGTCTAAAATAAAACCTTTAGCTGCACAAAAGATTGAAAAAGAGGATTATATAGCTTTAGGAACTACAAAGTTAATAAAATGCTGTTATACAGTAGCAAGACATTGCTAAAACCCTTCAAATTCTATAACGAAGCTAGAAGAAATTTTCTGGTCATCACTTTTTCCATTATATCGATTTTGTGTTACTTGGGCGTTTTCGCTCAGCGTTATCTCTGATTTTTTGCTCGGCTCCTAAGGGTCATAGCGTGATGTTAAATAGACTATAGGCTTTCTCGAAAATGGGCTAAATGGCAAATGCACAAATATTTTTTCAAATTCGACTGGATAGTTCCAGAGATTACCCCACAAATTCTACCATTTTATAATATTAGTATAGATATATCATATACCTTACAAAATCAGGCTTAACAAACTGTGGGGCAAAATAACACATCCCTTTACACAAAATAACTCGAATTTTTGCCACCACAATATTTTCAGTTGAATGCGTGGAAAGCGCAGCCGCTTGGTTCGCGACCCGCCTGCGGAAAGCAATGCAAGGCATGGGCACCGACGACCGCACGCTCATCAGAATCGTCGTCAGCCGCTCCGAGATCGACCTGGGAGCCATCAAGGCCGAATACGAAAGACTTTACGATAAGACCTTGGAAAGCGAGATTAGGGTACGTATTATATCTTTGAACCTTCAATTACAGTGGAATGTGTGGAGAATGCTCCTGCCTGGTTCGCGACAAGGCTCCGCAACGCCATGCAGGGTGCTGGCACTGAGGACCAGACCCTGGTCAGGATCGTTGTGGGCCGCTCGGAGGTAGACCTGGGCAGCATCAAGGCGGAGTACGAGAGATTGTATGATAAGACCCTCCAGAGTGATCTATCGGTATGTTGGATTGAATGGTGGGGGGTGGTGGTGGACTTACCGTTTTTGACCAAATTTTCGCACTATTCTTTGTTAATGCAAACACTCACGGACTTGCTGGTTTGGAAGTGATAAATGTCGTTTTAATTATTTTACACCAAAAACAAAATATAGAACAGCGTCACAATAAAGTTAACCTATTGGCGCTCTTTGGAATTGTAGAAATCATTGTTTTGCCGCGGTCTGCTAGAGCCGCTAGAGGACAAACTATGCTCGATGTTGCTAGAGTAAAAAAAAATTGAATGATTTTATACCTAGCTCTTTAGCATCATATTTATATTTTAGTCTTACGAACCCCCTAGAAATTCGTTATTACGTTTTGGGGGACTGTCTTATGTAATTTTGGCGTTCGAAAAGTGCTGATTCTCAGTCTAATTTGAATAAATGACTTTATTTTATTTATGTCCAAATCAGCAAAGTTTGATAAAAGTCTCTTTTCTTATATCGATCAAGTCAATCATTGCCCCTTTTGTAATGGTCGGATGCTTAAACTTCGCACTTCAGTCACATACGCCGTAGAAAGCACGTCTTGTCTTGCTTATTTTGCTACAAATACCAGACAGGATTTGCGAAAATAATTACTTTAGTAAACTCGTATTGAAAATATTGAACAAATCGATTTGATAACTATACGGGGTTATTGGTAAAACATTAACATCCTCTTAAATGGTCATTGTACTCATCATTATGAAGAACTTTTACTATGGGACCGAACCTGAAATCACGAAAAAAAATCAGCTGTTCCCTACATTTATGTTCGTATAACTCGTCAAAATGTAGGGAACGGCTGATTTTTTTTTTCGCGGTAATAGATTTGGTCCCATAGTAAAAATTGTTCATAATGATGAGTACAATGACCTCTTAAGAGGTTGTTAATGCTTTACCAATAAAGGGTTATTGTAACGAATATATCGAGAAACTATACAGGGGTATATTCTTAAACTGGTGATGGGGTAGCATATTATTACTTTTGATTTAGCGTTTTATGTGATTCAGATATCAAAAGAATAACTTTGACCAAGTCTAGTCCAAGCTTTTTATTCCACTTGGGACCGATTTTTCAATCGTATGTTAACTTCTATCTGATAAGTAAAAATGTGGATTTAACAGCTTTTGTGTAGAAAATGTAACAAATAGCCATATTTATTCTTCAGATAAGAGTTATCTGACTATTGAAAAATCAGCCCTTAGATGACAACTCAACTAGACTCATCATCTGCCTAGCCTTTTCCCAACTATGTTGGGGTCGGCTTCCCATCTGACCGGATGCAGCTGAATACCAGTATTTTTAATACTAGACTTAACTTTATGTATTGCAAAAATATTTCTTTTATATCTGAACGCATAAACATACACAAATTTATTAAAGCACATTATAAGCATGGAAGTAATGCATTTTATTCTACATATTCGAATCTAAGCATGATATATTCTTCGTCTAAGTATGAAAAAACCCCGAATATAATTCTTTTTTGCCCCCTTATGATTCTATCTACGTGTATATATGCTTTCATTGTTATTTTTATGAATTTGAAACATTACTTTTATGTTGTATGTAATGTGGTTTAATATTTTTCACATTTTCTGTAATTCTCTGCCATCGTGATTGGAAAGGAGGTGAGAACTATTTGTTTTGAGTATTTTAAAATATATACATAGAGCTTTATGGCTGTTCTAGCTAAAAGCGCATCATATTCAGAAATAAAAGATTTACTCCCAATGTCTAAAAGGCTGACTTACGCAAAAAATTACTAAAACGCTGTCAAACATCAAGTGATTTGATTGGCTGTTGTTATTTTACCCAGCCAATCATAGCAGTTAATATAAGTTTGACTGTCTGTTAAGATTTTTTTGCTGTAGCCTTTCAGTAACTGAGTGATAGCGCTTAAACTAAAATTCATATATTATAAGTAATTGCCATATTTATTTAGTACGTATATTATGCTAAATATGTCTAAATAAGTAATTAACCCACTATTTCCTGGACCCGTAACGATGTAAAAAATCTTCTTATAATTAAATCTTGGTTACGGGTCTAAAAAACTCACAAAAATACTAATCATGTCGCGTTTTCTCTTTCCGCACGCCGCATGCGCTCCACAACACATACCTTCCTCGAACACAACACCATCTATCGACGACCCTTGGAACTACTTGGTAACGCCATCTTGGTTTTGCGACACGTCAGCAGAGCGAGACTTCAGGCGACTACAAGCGCGCTTTGGTGGCTCTTCTGGGACCTGTTTAAAGAGAAGATTATTCAAATAAGCAGATGGAGGGCTAAACAACATTGGTCTTAGCGTTTGACTGTCAGGAATATGTCTTTGAGCAATTGCACGCACTTACTATGGTTTAGTATTGCCGAGTTATTGAGTAGAAGAAGAAAGACATCCGTCTTGCCAACTTATTATTTCTACCCAATGATGTATAAAACTATAGATACGTTGTCCGCACTCTAAAATGGCAACATGAAATGAAGCCAATTGCCACATTTGCACGCACCAACCTTACGCGCGACGCGACGCGACGTATGTTTGTTTTTAATTTATATCGTATGTGAAAACCTGTGCAAAACATAAAGAAAATATGCCGTCGTGTGTTTTCAGAGGATGTAAAAATTATACCCCAAAAGTTAAAGACAAAAATGTGTCATTTCACGCGTAAGTTTACAAAACTAGATTATTTTATTTTATTTTGTACGACGCTGCGTCTAATGGCGGCCGGCGCATGAAGTGACTCTGATAGCTACGTCACTCATGCGCTCGACCAATGAGCATGTAATTTGACTATTACTTATCCTGTGACGTAACTGAAGATGTTTATTTATCTCCCTCTAGCAACAGACATCCCGCCGTACGGTGTCATATTTTCTTTCCCTTTACGCGTATAAGTAGTTATCTAGTATTTTCGCCGTTTTTAAGCGCCGAGATGTTGGTTGATAACGTGTCTATATATAATACGTCATTGTTTCTACCGACCTTTCTTTGCTCTTTAGCGCTCCATTTGGTTATAACTACAAAATCAATGCTTCTGTGTCGTGTGCGGCTAGAATAAGATATTTTATGTGTACTCAAGTTGTCCTTGTGGGCTTATGAGATAGGTTGCATCTTTACGTGTTTTTTGCAGTTGAATGCTTATAATAATAATTATGTATTCGGTCGATGGACCTAAAACTAGTTAATGTTTTAAGATTTAAGACTTTTTTTTATTTTAAGCTCAAATAAGCAGTTGGCAGCAAGTTTGTTGAATGCTAGTATGTTAAATCGAATATGAATAAATGATTGTAACATTGAAATCAATTCAGAAACTTGTAATACTTTATTTTTGTTTAATTTTCTGTAGTGAATGAGAATCTCAAAACTTCAAACTCGAATGTAAACTTTTACTAAAAAAAAGTGCCTCAAATTATGGCCTAAAATAAATCAGATTATTTTTTAATGACGATAACCAATCAAAGCATACGACTGATTTTACTAAAAACGTAACATCACACCTGTCCTTGAAGGATAGGCAGAAGTGGTAAAAGTGTAAAAGTACAGATTTTTTACTAACCATTGCTTGTTGTGCTTTTATCTAGAATAAGAATGAAACACTACATTAGATATTAGCACACGATCCTGCCTTAGCGGTGCCTTTAGTTCATGAAAAATGTTTTCTCAGAGACTATTTATGCAAATAATTATTATGTACGGTCAGGAATTCAGGATATTAATTGATAAAATTGACTCACTCATCTATTCTATTATGGCAAACAAAGCCGATGTGGACTATTCTGCCAATGGCTAAAGTGAATTGGAAAAACAAAAGATCATAAAAAAAAAAAACAACTGAGGTCACAAGTAAAATTCATCGATTGATTGACACACACACACACTACGTCAATTTGCTGTGGTATAGCCATTGCATACAACTGTCAAAGAGTGTGATTTGAATAGAAGGACAATTTCAATTGGTAGTCAATGACTTTATACTGAAATGAAACAATGTTTTGATAGCTTATAAGATCGCTGCTATTCTAGTAAGTTCAACTACTGAAAATTGCTAATATAATTATCTCACCTCAGTTTTAGCCAACTTGACATAGATTTTTTTAAAACGGTTTATAAATACTAGAACGTATGATGTTAGTTGTTTCAGATTTTTTTTTTAATTTTTTATTTAAAATAGATGTTGCCTGTTGAGAGTATAACAAAATGTTAATTGGAAGTATTTAATTTATTTATAAAAATGTTTATTGGAACGTTTGCATTCCACTTCGAACCTTCTTTTTAATCTTTGTAGCTTTAATTTTTATTTACGAATACAATAAAATTTTAGTGTAATTTCTTGTTTTATTTTATTTTTATAAGGTAGTCACATTACCCGACAAGGATTTATCAACTGTATCAGTCAGGCTCCCGGACCCCTATGCTAACAGGGTAACTAGATGCTAGATGGTAACTAGGCTGGGTATCGCCTGCACAGCAGCGTCAGCAGCGGTCGCGCTTACAAGCTTAGCACTATGAGCTACCGACCAGGCTAGGTTGGGCATTGAACCCAGGAACGCCTGTACAGCAGCAGTCGCGCCAGCAATCTCTAGCACTATGAAATAATAACTAAGCTAGGCTGGGAATCAAAACATTGCTATTGCAGTTATAGGTCCTGCGCGCCTCACACATGCTGTGAATTCCACTAGGAATCCGCGTTTTTCCACTAGGTCGTCGACTTGTGGGGGCGTTGGATGGATTACACACTACCACGTGACCCGCGCTTAAAATTTAATAAAACAGCGTTTCTGCGCGGGGCCGTAGAAGAGCACAGAACCGGTCGAAGTGGAGGTGCTTGGGGGAGTCCTATGTCCAGCAGTGGACGACTTTCGGCTGAAATGATGATGATGGTTTGTATAGGAAAAGTGTTGTATAAAATAAACTGCAGTATACATGTTCATAAAACTTATTTAATCGCACGCCATTCGCACGTTACAGCCATTCGTTAACTGATTCTATCATTATTACAATATAATATTTTAAAAAACTTCCATAAAAATACTTGTAAACACATCAAGCTGTGAATGTAGGAAAATAAAGTATGATAAATTTGATAATCGCCCGCCCTCACGTAACGAGATATACACTGCTTTTAATGAACAAGTAAAACTTTTCTATAGTTTTCTCTGCAAAGCGAAAATAGATATGTTTCTTTTTCCTACTGATCTACGCTTTAACTTTTGATATTTATACAATTTACATACAAGACAAATCTTTAGATTATTAAGGCAGTGTGATAAATCATGATTCATTGAACGCAGTTTTACGCTAAGACTCGTAGTAAAATACTATACATAATTTTTTGAGTGACTTGTAATATTACGAGTTACAGTACTCGCTAGCAAATGACCTGTGACCGTTGCTGGCAAAAAAACAAACAATATATACAACAATTCAACTCGTAAAGATTGCACATTCATACATTACATCGAATCACTAAATGTAATTTACACGAAAGCAACAATAACTAAATTTACACGAAATACGTACACAATAACATCACATGCTGACGTTACAATATCAAAAATAATTGTTTACACTTCATTTTAAAAGCCTCTTTCTTTACATTCAGGATTTAATGTTTATTTATAATTAGCTTCTTCCCGCGACTTCGTCCGCGTGAAACTTCTTGTTCCCCCGACGATGCGACGCGACGGTGTGGCGTGTCGCATCGCATCGCCTGACCGAGCTATTATTTGGTTTTCGCTAAGCGTTCATTCTGAATTTTTTCGTTTTGCTCCGCTACTAGTCCTAGCGTGATCATACTGATCATAAATAGCCTTCCACAAGAACAAGGCTATCAAATCATAAAGAATTGGTAGTTCCAGAGATTAGCGCGTTCAAACAAACTCTTCAGCTTTCTTATTAGTATAGATAAAAATAAAAAATAACATCCATCTAGCGAATTTCGCGCGTAAAATAAATGTGAACAAATAATTTTGATAGTATAACTCTGTTATATAGAGGAACATACGCAGTAAGCTTCCGAAACAGTCGCATCCTATACGCACGAGCTCATAACAACTAATGTATTCATTACGCGCTCACTAAGTTACGGCCGGCACACACTATAGCTCGTTATAACGCATTATTAACAAATAATCAGACAAATAATTAGGCACAATCACATAAATATGGCCTGCATTTTTAACAATTTATGACTTAGCATAACCTTTGGCGTTATACGGACACTACACTGTGTCCCGGACCTAACTACGTCTAGCACAGGTTTTGCAAAGAGATTAGATTATGATTATGTTACGTATTTACAATTTGGGCAGGCTTAGAGCTCTGAACGTTATCTCCGGTGTCCGTGTGCGAAGATACATAAAGTAATGGCTAGTTGTGTCATTATCAATAAACAAGCTAGAACACAGAGATAAATGGCATGAGTATTATAACGAGCTGACTCAGTTTCTATATTTATGTCTGTAATTTATATGGTGTACATAATAAAGAGTATTCTATTCTATCAACTTCACAAAACCCGTCCTAGCAAGCTATGCAAGGTTTCACTTGTGCTAAAACTTGTCAATTTACAGTTTACTTACAGATATATCCACGTGCGTCTTACTATGTATTAGGCACAGATCGCTAAATGAAACCCCTCGAACATTACGGTAAACGTGTAATTTGTAATAGTCTGTGGTCAATAAACGCTTATAATATAAATAGTCCCGTGGGTCACTGTTTAACGTCCGCTGTTGGGGACGTGGAGCGAGTCTCAGGTGGCGCGCGGGCTGCTCAGTCGTTGGGGCCGAAGAACTTCGCGTGCAAGGCTGATAGCGGGATGATCTGCTCGTCGCCTAGAGCAGGCTGCTGTTCGGCTTTAGACTGCTCTCGCAGCTCTGTAGGTAAGAGAAGGAATGTTTGAATGGAGTTATCGAGAGATTTTTATATTGACAAATATAAGGTATACTCACTGAGCCATTGCTTGTCTGGAAGAGAACACAGACTTCTATAACGATTGTTTTATAAAACTGGTAATCAATTAACCCGTTCCCTGTCCCATGAACCACATGTTTAGGTTGATTATTTAACTATTGTTGTGTCTACTTTATGAACAGTTAAAGTGTTAATTGAATCCCAGTTTTATAAAACAGTCGGCTACAGGGTCTCTAGATGCTCTAATAAGTTTAACGTTATAGAATCTAAGACTTGATTTTTCAATGGTCAGAAATAAAATATCTGAAGAATAAATATTTCAGTTTGACAACTTTCATATTATAAAAAAAGGTCAAACTGTCATGTATTATCCTCAATAGTCATGTGACTATTGAAAAATCAGCTCTAAGACTTTAATAAAAAGAGTCCATAATCGTTTTCAATCGAATTTGAACTTTGTCATGTTCTCAAAAACTTGATAACTATGTCAATTTCTGAATTCAAGTATGTCGTCACATACCCTGCCAGTGCTGCAGCTGCCTGTTGTAGTGGTTGGCGCGGTCGTGTCGCTTGAGCTGCGTGAACACGTGCACCAGGCCGCGGTAGTCGTACTCCAGGCCCGAGTAGCGCTCACCGAATAACTTTAGACCTGAAATGTAGTGTTGTATTTATTAGAAATCTTGTTCTATCTATGTTATGGGTTTGGTTTCCGCACTTATTCCTTCAAGCGGACCACTGTGCGTGGGCCATGGCGGCCGTCCGTGGTTATTCCAACCAGCCCACCTATCCAGAAGTTAATTAGGTCTCCTGGTTTGTTGAGAACATCTGTGTAAGATCTGGGGGTCCCGAGGGTTTCTGAACTAATCTGGATGACGTCTGTGCACTCAAAGAGCACATGCACAACGGTTTCATCAGCCTCCATGCAAGCCCTGGACAAGGGACTGTCTGTTATGCCTATTGTGTATTAGAAATCTTATTTTTCTTTTTTATTTATTTTTGAAGTGAAAACTTCTTTAGCAGCGTTGTACACTTTTTTTGTAATGGGTAAAAAATGTTAACCTCGCGTCAGGACACGTGACCTGATCGAAAATTCGTAAGACGGATGGCCGTAGCCGGTACCGTGCGTGTTTTGTTTATAAGACGATTCACAAAATACACACGTAATTGTTCAAGTTTTCACTTCTGTCGGCACTCCCGGAGTGAGACTGTTTTTTTTTATTTTTGGCTCAGTATAGCTCGTTTAGCGCAGTGGCGATGCTTGAAGGAGGCCGTTTTCCAAAAGTGGATGACTTTCGGCTGAAATGGTGATGATGATGAGAATCGCTCGTTTGACGACCGCAAGTCATTTCATTGAATAATATATGACATTCATTTTTCCCCAGGTCATAGGGCAAGATTCATAGAGCTACTTTGACTTTAATAAGTAAACTAAGCGTTTTATATATAAATAAACCTTATTCTTACGGATGTAATGTTCATATTCGTATAAGCAAAAGTGAGTAAGCGAATCATACGAATATGAACGTTAACGTAATACGAAAAATGTTCATAGTCGTGTGACTCTTACTTTAGTTAACAAATTAAAGTCAAAGTGCGCTCTATAAATCTTGCTTGCCTAGGTGTTGCCTATACACATTTTGGTATCGTACACGAAGCGACCAGAATAGAGCACAGTCCATTGTGCAGAAAACATTGTGATATCCTGCTAATATTATAAATGTGAAAGTTTGTAAAGCTGTTTGGATGTTTGTTACTCAATCACGCGTAAACCGTTGAACAGATTTGGATGAAAATTGGCACATAGATAGACCATTTCCTGGATTACCATATAGGATACTTTTTATCCCGATATTCCCACGGGATCGACACTTACGCGGGTCAAACCGCGGGGCGCTGCTAGTGGGTCTATGTTTATAGTTCAATGATTTTGACCTGGTCGGCTTCTAGTATACTTACTGATAGAAATAGATCTTAGATACAGCTTCTCGGCGGCGAGATGCATGTTCATGTGGTAGTTGTAGAGCGAGGCCAGGTGGCCGATGCTGAGGCCCACCTCGTAGTCCTCGGGGCCTAGGAGCTCCTCCTTTATGGCTATCGCCTTCAGATGCATCTCCTCTGCGGCCTGGAAATATTACAAATGTGTTAGAGATAAATATAATAATTATATTATAAAAAATGTAATTTAAATAACTGGACACACCAAAAGGGGGTCATTGAAGCCAACATTACTAACAATTATTACTATACAAAACTCTGTTGTTCCATAAATTTGGTTGAGTTATGTAAACATAAAATATGGAACCTAGTAACTGCGTTGTGGAGGTCAGAAATAAAAAACTGGCCAAGTGCGAGTCGAACTAGCACACAAAGGGTTCCGTACCACAAGGCAGAAACACGTTTTTTTTTTTATGAGAGCCCCCCTTAATTATTTTACTTATCCTGTTTTTAGTATTTGTTGTTATAGCGGCAACAGAAATACATCATCTGTGAACAT
This sequence comes from Luperina testacea, assembly GCA_927399505.1. Lineage (NCBI taxonomy): Eukaryota > Metazoa > Arthropoda > Insecta > Lepidoptera > Noctuidae > Luperina > Luperina testacea. The sequence continues at coordinate 1,973,494 of OV656770.1, read as the reverse complement.
TTCAACTGTCTAGCTATCACGGTTCATGAGATACAGCCTGGTGACAGACAGACAGTGGAGTCTTAGTAATAAGGTCCCGTTTTTACCCTTTGGGTACGGAACCCAAAAAAATCAGATCAAACAGTCTTACCAAGAAGTGTCGCATTATCTCGTAAGTTATTAAATAGCACGATACCGCTTGGGAAAGCTGGTTGTCAGACTTTCAGAATTCTAACGTCTAACGACTGACAAAGATCGAGGAATGGCTTTACATGCTTTCCGGGTCTCGGTATGTAATGGACGGTCATCCATTCGCGTGCCGACCAGCAAGCCCAGCTTTACCTTGATCGACCGGTAGGGCTGTTTACCTAGCCACGAGCCCCTCTCTGTGAAAAGAAGCTTGTTTTTATGACCAGACCTGGAACTTCTGCATGCTCTGGTACAGGCGGCCGAGGTTGCCGTAGTGTTTGGCAGTCTGCACGTTCTTCTCACCGAACGCCATCATAGACAGCTGTAGCGCCGCCTTGTGCAGGGCTTCGGACTCCTCCAGCAGAGTAGGCGCTGCAAACATTCAATATGAAACTATAGTAACAAATTTCATCGTAAGAAGTGTGACAATGCATCGAAAATATTTTATTATGCATAATAAAAAATAAGTATAGTGATATTAAGAATGTTGTGCATGCCTCATATGACGACGTATTTATACAGTATTGAAAACTATTGATAATATCCTTTTAAACATGTTGTTGGTTTGCATTGCTTATTAATAAATAAATAAATAAACATGTTTTTGTGTTGCTGGAACTATATCGTCGCTCGCATGACTAAAAGTCCTATCTCATTTTTTAGCCGATTTGAGTTAGGTTAACTACATTTTTCAATATTTTTTTTTTGACATATTGTTGCCTTTCAAAATGGTTATATTTTGAGATTCAAATAACATAGAGGTACGACGGTTAGTGAAAAATGTAAATACAAAAATGTAAACGGCAAAAAGTCCAAAACAAAAAAAAAAATGTCAAAAATTTGAAAAATGAGATACGGCTTTTAGTCATGCGAGTAACGATATTGCTGTTAAATTCAGTATATACTATGTGTGAAAAATGTTTTTGACCCGAAATAATTTTGCGCAACTTTTGTTCAACGTGAAGCGAGGGGTATATTAAGAGCTCACCAGTCATATCCTGTCCCGCAGGTGTGTCGAGCGCGATCTCCTCGAGTATGAGGGCCTTCACCCGCTTGGCAGACGCCAGCAGCAAGTGGTCCGGGGGCACCAGGTTCTGAAATTATACACGAATTAGTTTTTGTTCCAATTCGTGCAAACCTATCGTGACCAAACATAACCGATCCTATCCTCTCGTGCCTTTGATTATTGATGATCTTTTATTAATTTGTGTTTTTTGAAGTGAAAACTTCTTTAGTTGTTTAGTTTAGTTTTGAAGTGAAAACTTCTTTAGTTGTTTAGTTAGTAACTTCTTTAGTTTAGTTGGGCATTTTTGAGATGGGGAAAAAACCATTGAACTCGCGCCACTGTTACGGCAAGCGACACCGCGCGTGTGATTAAAAAAATACCCGCTTCGGATGTGTTCGGCTGTCCTCGGGATGTACTCGGTTTTCATGTATATCCGATATGTCAGTGAGTGATGGCAAAGTATTCTGTTTGTGTTTTATTTTCACTTCTGTTGGCACTCCCGGAGTGCCACTGTTTTTTTTTAAATGTATCTAGTAGTCTGATCGTCAGTCTAAATCTATATTTTCTGGTTTACTTTCTCGCCGCATTATGACATGTTGATGTAAATAAACCAATTAATGACGACGCGTTAATTTTATGTTGTAGAATGTAAATTATTATTGTTCATATCGGTCCCTGATCTCTAAAGCATCGTCATTTAATTCAAATTATTTTATGTCACATAAACCTACACAGGCACTTATGAAATGTCAGAAGCTAGGTGCACGGTCGCAATTGGTCATTCCTTAACGCGAAGAGCCGGCAAGAACGGTTACTCTTATAAATAATTGGCTTTTAGAATATCATCAAATTACAGTGTATAGGTATGGGAGGACAGTGTAGGCCTGTCATCAAGTATCAGGGAGCCTAAAAATGCCATGTTGGCGGAATCATAAAAGGATAACATTATGAATCAGTTAACTGTTAAGTTAATCGTATCAAATCCCATTGGTGAAGAATTTTTCAGTTATTTTTGTTTTGTCTGTGCTAAAATACCAATCAATCTAATCCAAATCCATCTCTTTGATTATACCTACGTAGTGCAGCGAAAAAAAGAAAACCATGGACTGTCTTCACTATATTATGATTCATAATGTTATCCTTTTATGATTCTGCCAAAGTGGCCTTTTTAGGTCCTCATGTACTTAGTAAAATTGAAAATGTCGTACCTCAATGATCCGTATAGCCCGCTCGGCGTGGTCCCGCGCCTTGTAGAAGCGCCCCGACGAGTACTCCAGCACGTACAGCGCGTACGCGAGGTCCTCTTGTGCTGTGGCCACGTGCAAGCTGCTGCGACCGAATACACGGCGGAGAGTGCATAGAGCTTCCTGGAGACGAAATGAAGAATTGGTATAAATTGAAAGCAAAATTATTCAATTTTTTTTTTTAATATTAGGATATAAAAATATAAATGAAACATATATTATTAATAAATGTAGGTATTATTAATTGGTTATTACTATTATTATTTATTAACTTGTTGTCGGTAATTTTTTAGGATTTTTTTTTTTTGGTTTTTTTTTTTTTTTACTTTCAGAATATAAATATCAAATCATGGACGAGTTTGGTCCTCATTTATGATCTGTCTGACCAAGTGACCATTACATGACCATTACAATGTAATTCTATAGACATTAAAAGAGCTGAGTTTGTTTCTGTGTTACTACTCAGGGTAGTTAGAAAACGCCAATCTCACCCAATTTTAATAAAAAAAAACCGGCCAAGTGCGAGTCGGAGTCGCACACGAAGGGTTCCGTACCACAAGGCATAAAACGCTGAAAAAACGTTAATTTTATACCCCTTTAAATTTTAACTTTATTTTATTTTTATTATTTGTTGTTATAGCGGCAACAGAAATACACAATCTGTGAATATTTCAACTGTCTAGCTATCACGGTTCATGAGATACAGCCTGGTGACAGACAGACAGACGGACAGTGGAGGCTTAGTAATAGGGTCCCATTTTTACCCTTTGGGTACGGTACTCTAAAAATGGACGTGTAAGTGTAAATTTTTAACCAAATAACAAAAATGACTTTTGTAAGCTGATAACGATATTGTGCCACGTGACATTACCTCGTACACCGCCACACTATGCACGATAGAGTCGATATTCAGCAGGTAGAACCCTAGATCGAGTAGGGCTGCAGCATAGCGCGGGTGCTGCGGACCGAAGGCCCGCCTCGCGAGGGCGACTGCTTGCCGCACCAGCACGCCGGCCGAGCCGAAGCGACGCTTGACAACGCACGCCTTGCCGCATGCGCGGAGGACTTCTATGGTTATCCTGAAATAAAGTTGGCTTGGTTTAGCACAGTCTAACTACCTTACAATCGGTCAACGCAAGCGTTCCGCAGAGTAATCGGTCAGAGCCTATTGCAGTTAAAAATATAATTTTAAAGGTTTTACTTTTTAGGGTTCCGTAGTTAACTAGGAAAGGAACCCTTATTTCATTTTAAATTTTATTGTAATAAGTAGTAGCTATGAAAAGTTGTTTTTTTTCGAAATTTATGTAATTTGTATGTTTCTGTTGCCAAAAATGAGCCAAAATTCAAAACCAAGATGACTAAAAATTATTAATTTTTTGGAAATTTTGTCAGAAGTACATGTACTTTAGTTCGAAACTTATCAATTTCGAAGAGTGTTAAATGATTGTGTATGTAGCAATGAATGGTTATGGCACTTACTTAGGCGGCGTGTGCGGCGTGAGCAGCTTGAGCGCGCGCATGGCCCAGTCGTAGGCGGCGGAGTAGTCGCAGCGCACGAAGAACAGCGCGCTGAACTCCTTGCACACGCGCGCCGCCAGCGACGTCGCGCCGCGTGCGCAGAACTCGCGCGCTCCGCGCAAGTCCGCGTCCGCGCTGGCCGCAGGTAATGTATTATAAGTAACAGAGTTGGATAACATACACACCTACAGCCCTTTCACAGTTATTCTACCTCTTGATTTTGCATCACTTTCAACGTCACAGTGATCTTTATTGTCGATACAATAAGGTTGATGTTAAGTTTGCTGCTGTCAGAGGTAAAATAATTGTGAACGGACTATACGGACGGTACAAGAATCTTTGACGATTGGATGACGTTCAGAGGGAGGCGCTATTCGCTGTATGTTTGTGTCTGTTGTGGAATAGTTTTGTGTAATGTATTGAAAAAAAAAAACAAGAACACGGCGTTAGCGGCGACTATCGCCACGCGCCAAAAGATCAACTTTATTTATGATAAACAAGAATTCCTCAACATGATTTTGTGATAAACACATTTTACTGCAACAGTGTTGTACTTGAAACATTTCTGAATATAACTATGCACTGCAAGTCACTAAATGTGCTAAACGTATTTTCAACATATTTCTATCTAGGTCATCTTCAAACGATAGACAGAAACAGAACGAGTAAGCGGGCCTAAAGCAACGCGTATCAAGAAACTTTCACCAAATATGGCACTTATTGCATATAAACTTGCACCAAATATGGCCAGCTCTTCTCCATAGGAAACTACCCATTGAAACAAGAAACAGTGGAATTGTACATAATATCGTTATTATTGTCATCATTCTGTAATCTATTGTCCATCCATTTCAAATAATCGCTTCGTCCATTATAACATATTAGCATTAAATAACTGTTTTTAATGCTTTTATGGAACGGCATCATATCGGTTACAAGACGACCAAACTTGGACCTCACTCTGCCCTTTTTCTAGACCGGTTTAATGATTACCTACCTTATGTATTATTATGAAGATATAAACCATTACATACCTGAAATAACATCTGAGGCAAGAGAAAAATCACTCGTCAATTATTTTGTCCATAACTATTTCTACAGAAACGAATTTAACTTCATTAGGTCGAGCTGGTCCCCGAGAGGTATCGAAAGTCTCAAATTCACGTTGACATAATTGACACACAAAAGGGCCCATGGAGACGGTCTAGCTACAAAAAAGCAGCATATTTGGTGCTGGTAAAATACTTGCGTCGAAACTGTGGACGTGCAATCCATCGACAGTTGCAGTTTACCCCAACTTATCTATTATTTTTTGGGTTTGTGTTTTTTTTTTGCGTCATGTTTAACGCAAATTACTTTCCTTTTTTTAGGGTTTCATACGTCCAAATGAAAAACGGAACCCTTAGTCCATTAGATTCGGAGCAAATTGTTGTTCCGAATCTAAAGGACCGATTAAGTTGAAATTCGGTACACACATTATTATGAATTTTTATGACCCAAACACAGACATAATTATAACGTAGATAAACGAATTTTGATTATGTGGGTCTTCGGGGGGCAAATTAGAAAATTAAAGAAAATTGTTTTGCAAACTGTACCGTGCGACATATCAAATAAAGGGCTTGTTGTGGGGGGTCTCAAATATATTTTAAAATAAATAAACTTTATAGGCTGATTATTATGACGCTATCTCAAAAAGCGCGCGCAGACACGTTTCGGTGTGAACTAACCCTTAGGTTTCAAAAGGCACAGATCACGCCTGTATGGCTGCTTTTCACACCAAATTTACCTATGACTGCTACCTACAATTTATGTATAATAAAACTCATAGGTACATACTTGGAGTCAACTTTGTACTCCTCGGTCCGTAGCTCGACGTCGTCCTCGGAGACGTCACCGAGCGCTATGGGTCCTTCAGGCCACTCCGTCATGAAGTCTTCGGGCATGCCGAGCAGTTCCAACGCGAGCTCGTATGTGGCCGCGGCTCCGGTGAAGCAGCAGTACGCTGATTGTGTGTTTAATAACCTGGGAAAGAAGTTTATAAACGTTAACTTAAATTTTATTCACTAATAGAATCAAAATGAAAAGTAATTTATTCAAATTAGGCCGAGAATCGGCATTATTCGAACGTCAAAATTACATAAATAAGACAGTCCCCTCAAAACACCCGCACTTCACACACAACGCACAGCCTAAACCGCTGGGTCAAGCTTGAAATTCTGTACAAGAGTTACTTTTATAAAGAAGGTGAGCACTGAGTAAGAAATCTTGAAAATAAGGGGTTTTAGTAAATGGGGGATGGAATGTTGTCATTTTTGCCGAACAGGCCAAGTTACATAAAAAAAAATGCCAGTAAGTATGCACAAAAGATGTAAAATGTCTTTTTACAGCTAGGAAACCTTTCTAAAAATAATAGCTTTCATTCGTTATTTAAAACAAGAAGGAACCTAACTTCACACTGACGTAATTTTCGAACATCTAAAATATTAGTTGCATAGCATACCGAAAAACACGCCAGCTGTGTTGTTATATACTACCGTTATATAGTAGTCATTATGTGCATCAGTTATGCAAATACCCGGCATAACATAAAGTGTATTATCAAAGTAACATAGTTACGTGAACTGGACACCTTAGTAGTTGTAGTGTTTCTACTAGGCTGCGAGGAAAATAAGAGAACTACGCAAAATCAAGTCATTTATTCAAATTAGGCTGAGAATCAGCACTTTCCGAACGTCAGAATTACATAAGACAGACCCCCGGCACACCCGCCCTTCATCCTTCATCTTACTAAGGTCTTCGGATTGCGAATTTCTTACTATCACATATGCCCACAATAAAATATTTTGAATTTGTATTTGAATATCATTCATAATATAATAACAGACTACGCAGCATGTATCAGAAAGCAACCAATCAATTAAATCATTCAATAATCAATGTAATCAATTCAATCCAATCCTACTTAACTATTGATAAGATTTAACCATAAATGCAACAGTCATAATTATAAAACAGATTGTACATTGCCTTTATTTTTTTAGGATCTCCAACAAATGATGTAGGTACAGACGCCAGCCCAGCACCCGAAACTGTCAAATTTTCCCAATCAACCATGAACCTTATACTTAAGCAATAAAGTTGAAAATCTATTAAAGAAACTTGACAGACTAGGAGCTTGATGTGCTGGCGTCTGTACACAATACTTGACACATAAAATAAAAATAATATCGCAATATCAGCTAATAAGGAGGTGCAGTCCTTCACTTACAGGAGACCACAGCAATGTGTGATGAAGAAATGAAAAATAAAATGATACGGCTAAAAGGTGGCTACGGTTGGATGACTTCGGAGATGACAGCTTAACGGAGACTTGTTGCGTCGACCCCAAATAAATTGGAATACCTAAGGGCTGGACGACGTTGTTGTTTTTTTAATACTTATAAAGGCTCCTTCAAACAGGCGCGACACAAAGGCACCGCTCGTTGCGCGACTTGCGGTGCCTTTGTGGCGCGTGCGAATTTAACGCGTGTCGCACCTGCTTGAAGGAGCCTTTAATAAAGAAACTATTGGATGTCTTACCTATGGCAGCATTCTAATGTGAGCCTCTTATAGTGCGTAGACTGTGGCATCGCCTGGCAGAGGTCGCGAACCCGCAGAAGCACGCGCTGCGCGTCCGCATACCAACCAGCCTCGTTCAGGAAACCACCTGGAAGGAGACAGACAATAAAAATTAATACTAGTTAGCAGATAGGTACTATGCACTGTTACTGTGTCACAGGTCAGTGAGTACATATGTCTTTTCAATGTTTGCTGGTAAACAATCCAATGGCCCACTTGATGGTAAGTGGCCATCGCCGCCGCCGCTGCCAGAGGCGTCGCTGATAGGTACGTTGCCATCCCAGAGGTAAAGTTCAAATGTTTCGTGTGCCTGATCCCATAGCTTTCAAACGGGAACACACCTCATGTGCATTCCACGGTTGCCTGGAAGAGATCTCAGAAAGCGATAAGGTCGCCCGTTGTATGTTTTGTAGTGTTAAAAGTATTTTTTTTGTGTGTATTTTCTGATATACCTACAATAAAGTACATAAATAAATAAACACAGTAAGGACTTGGCGACAGAAATAATAAAAAATGGTAATCAAGAATTAATAACCCACCCCCTATTATTAATTTCCCTTTGGTCACACATTACCCAGAGCATATACGACGCGACAGGCTAACAAACTATGGGATTCATCGCAAGCGATGTGTCATTTTATGCTCATGCTTATGACAGTATATTTCCCATTCATCTTTAATTTAGAAGTGCATGATGTAACGTCCCGTAGGCGACTAATTTACGTGCAATTGTTAATGTTCCCGCTTCCTCATAACGTCTGTGGGTTGTTTTGGGTGTCGGATATGCTTAGATTTGATAAATAGCAGGAAAATTTTAAACCACTGTGCATACTGGCACTTTTTGCACAGATACATAAAGACTGATTTGTGACTCGATCGCGTGTTATGTTTTTTTTTTTCATTCCGGATTTTTGTCAAGATTTTTTAAATGGTTAAGCTATTTGCTATTTATTTTTTTTTTTTTAAATTTGAATGCTATATTAACTACTTACTTACCGAGTCTGAGTCCAAGGTGTATGAGTGAAGTCTTGCTGTGGCGGGGACTCTCAGCCTTGTTTAGGTAGCTGACGGCCAATTCCGATGACAGCTTCGACCCGTGCTCTATCACTGCCTGGGGATAACAATATAAGGTACAGTCAAACCAGAAAATGTTTGCGCTTCGGTAAACTTCAGGTTGCCGAATTAGCACGAACGTCGCGTAAGTTTGTATGAAGTTTTCTGTCCGTCGGGTTAGCTACTCAGGGGTCTTCTTTCTAACGGCCGAACCCAATTACCTACCTATCACCAGTTTATAATTATAATCATACAGGTTGCTAATGATATATGTAGATTATTGGGATGTTAGAATCAGAGATTGATAAGGTTTTCCTACCTCCAGTAAGTATGCTATAACTGCCAGTATAAACTGGCAGTTATGATTATACTGGCTACCATCGGTAGCGATCAGTCTTTGACTGAAAACACCAGAATACCAACGCTGCAACATTTATTTTTTAAATGTCGTAGCATCATACTGAGATAGGAGCCTTTTGGCCTCGTATAGGACTTTCTGTTTCGTTTTCCTTTTGTTACTTTTTTTTTATATAACTTGGATTTCTTTTTGCTGTGTTTAGTTTAGTTTGTGATCTTCCTGTACGAGTCGCAATAAGTACTTTTTCTTTCTTTTTTTTTCTTAAAATAAGTTATTGGGTTCGGCCCGTGCGAAAGTAGTTGATTCGTGAAAACAAATGTCAAATTGGACAACTATCAAATCGTGTTGTCATTCATTCTTAGTTCGGGCCCCAAACCTATTAGTTATTCTGTGTCCAAACTAACTACTCTTGTACGAAACTACGAGCTTCAAGCGTAGACGCCCTAGTCGCAGATCGTCATTTGTCACTTAAAAGTTTTAAAAAGTTTTTTTGGAATTACATAGAGTTGTTAATCTTTTATTTTGGAATAATCATGGCAATCATCGAAGTTACGCGATGGTTATATACTTTTCTATGGATATATGTGTGTAAACTTTGAATATTTTTAGTATTGCGTACTATAATATGGGCGATTTATTATGAGAATATTGCGTTGAGCTTTGATACCGAAGATCACACTAACCTAACAACCTATTAAACATCTCTATGGGATGTGAAAAAACATTGAACTCGCGCCACTGTTACCGTAAGGGACACCGCGCATGTTTTGCGTTTAAGGCCCTATTTAGTAAATATTTATGTAAATCAATTATTTCAATAAATAATTTCAATTAAAACCTAACTAACAGGGATCACAACTCACATGTCAAGACACTGCATCCCTGTATAAAACCGCCATTGAGCAGGCTAACATTAAGGGTATAGAAAGACACGTATTGATGACATAACAACTGAATTGATTTGCCTGCCGACTCTATTTAGCTAACAATCGCTATTACCTACAGGGCTGTCTCACTCCTAGTCCATAGGAGTTCAATAAATTATTTTTCGTATTTTAGACAGTAGGAGAAGCCCTAGAAGGACATATTAGGTTCTTCAGAAAGGTCAGGTGAGTAGTACAGTCAGCAACAAAAGTCGATTAACATTTAAGTTTTTTTAATCTCAGTTATTGAGCAAAATAACTGAAATTAAAAAAAACTGAAGTGTTAATCGACTTTTGTTGCTGACCGTACCACAACCGGCGTGCGTGTACGACCACTCCCTAACCAGGAAATCCGTAGTTTCGACCGAAGTTACGGGCCTTTCCTACTTCGAATCACCTACAGACATAAGATTAGTTCGGAGCCCGAAATAAGAATCAATGACAACACGATTTGACAGTCGTCCCTACTCGCGACGTGTTCTTGCCCGATCGAAAAATTAAATTTGCAAGTGCTATATATCTAATCTAACTCGCCTTTATTGTTCCATTACAGGGCAAAGGTCTCCCTTTTCCACACAATTCTGTCTTTTGCGAGTGCCACCGGCCAGTCAATATGGTAGAAGGCGAGCTTGTCCTGCCATCTTCGTCTTCGCCTGCCGCGATGGCGTCGGGTATCATATAATTTGTTGAATTATGCATAACATAATTTGGCTAAGGCACAAAGTTGCAACGACGATTCTTATCATCTTTACCCACTTATATTATTGTGGACTATAATAGTGACCCGCCCCTGCTTCACACGGGTTCAATGGCGGCATGCCAAAGCATCGAGATTTGTATGCTGCGTAAGTTAGATATTTATATATTTTACTCAAAATCCTTCCGTAATAAATGCTCTAAATGACGGTGAAAACCGCTTTAAAATCCATTGTGAAGTTTAGAAGAACAACGTGGTCACACAGACAGACGAGACGAGTTTAAGAAGACTAGTCACGTTTCATACAAAGTTGGGCCCAAAACACAAAGTGCCAGCGAAAAAAAATTTATTTCCCTGGTTGGCGAAATCCTCCTTATCATTTTATACTGTTGCGCCGAATCTTTACGATGACCATTCCTTCAGCCGTTTTGTAAAGTTGAACAATCTAATTTTATCCATTATATGACAATATAAAACTACCGATTGGCGAAAATAACTTAAAGATGCACCTTGAACAAGTATTACCCACTATGACAACAAACCTCTGCGAGTGTTCCTATAATTTTTTTTTTTGCATATTTCGTTCTAAGTTTTTTTCACGTACAAGTAAGTATGCATAATAAAAGTAAATACTGCCCTAAAAAAAGTAAGAAACATCAGGGTATTGGTGAAGATCTTTGTAATATAGATACATTTATAGATATACATAGATGATGATGATGTTGGTGATATTTTGAGATGTGTCTATTTGTACATGCCACCGCCATTAAAACCGGGAAGCCCGTCCAGACTTGGGTTTATCCAACCTAAGGAGGTAACACACACACACTTACACACGAATATAATGTAAGAGTGATTAATGATCTAATATGTCTGCCAGCTGCCAGCCCTAGTACTCAACGGAGCGTGCACCACTAGTTGTGATGAGTATGACATTGCGTCCGTCGTAAACACGGGCTGTTTACTATTGAGTGTGTACGTGACAGGAGATTTATCTGTTTGGACAGCCTGCTATAATATTCCTTTCAACGTAGGAGAATCTATTTAAGACAGGTTTTGCGTCAGAAACTTTAGAAAATATATGACGTAATGGGTTAGGCAACAAGAAGATAATGGATTTAGAATAGAGGATGGCATACATCAACGCACAAACTGTTGCCATGGGTTCAGATTGTAGTTCAGTAAGTTCAAAATTAGAGAACACATGAATTGGAGCCAATTTGCACAGTTCAGAATGAACAATTGCACAATCAATTGCATCATCGTCCTGCCTGCCCTCAGCCCAATTATTTACATTTGTCGCCGCAGTAGCAACAATTAAGCACCCAATGTATAGTATGTTTTGTGGCTACACACTGATACAAAATTATGGTACAAAGATTGTAGACAATTAAATGAAAAAGGTGGATGGGACGACCTGGAAGTGGAAGGCGGGGGACTGCGGCGCTGCCTGGGGGGCCTATGTCCAGCAATAGACTGCGATGGGTTGATTGAAATTTATTCCTGTCGATGTGTATACATCTCGACTAGGCTGTTATACGTCTTTTTCCATACACCTCTCTATTATCCGTCATCTCAGAGCACATAGCGACATTGGCTTTAATAAAAGTAATGTCTTTACCTGGAAACACTGTAACAGCCTGAGCTGCGAGCCTGCGAACCGCATCAGCCGTTCGAATATGTCCAGCTCGGAGAGTTCTGCGCCCAGGATGCACAGGCGCTTCTCCTGCAGCATCTGTAACAAAGATAAGAGAAATTAAGATATTTTCTAACTTCAATCTCTAAAATTACATGAACTGACTGGCTGACTGGCACTTAAACGGTTAAGGAGGTAATGATCCTCCTTAGCCGTTTAAGTGCCAGTCAGCCAGTCAGTTCGTGTAATTTTAATGAAGGGAACTGGGGGCCTAAAAAGGCCACTTTGGCATTTGGGATTTGATATGATTAACTTAACGGTTAACGGTCCAATATGATTCATAATGTTATCCTTTTATGATTCTGCCAAAGTGGCCTTTTTAGGCCCCCTGGCATGTCCTTATATCATATCACCGTTCTTCTCCCTAGGAACTACGCTTTGGAATGGGCAACTAGCTTCATCGTTCGACTGACCGAGTCCTTGACAATTCAAAAGTGCCTGTAAATGGTTTATTTGGAATAAATGCATTGAGTTTCATCAACATTTCGAACACATGTGAGTCATGTGACATTCATCCATTCACCAACCCGCAATAGGCCAGAGTTGAATATTACACACGGCCCACTCCCTCTAACAGATTGAGAGTCCCGAGTGCCCACAGGCAGTGGACACATTATAGGCGATTATATGATGATAACATCAACGTAACCATGACCTTGGCTGCTCGATTTTAAGGCTCCTGCAAACAGGCGCGACGCGCGACGCGAATCGCGCGCGACACAAAGGCACCGCAAGTCGCGCAACGAGCGGTGCTTTTGTGGCGTGCGCAATTTTATCGCGTGTCGCGCCTGTTTGAAGGACCCTTTATGAAGAAGAATAATGACACTTCTAATCCTTGGAACGGATCCCGAAACTTGATGATTGGTTACAAAGTGGATTGACCTCCAGAGAATTTGACCATTAGCACTGATTGTAATTTAATTGTTATTCGCTGGCATACAGAAACAAATTCATCAATCAGAGGAAATCCCAAGAGAGAACAAGCCATAATATACTTTGTTACTATGCATACTTTGTTCGTGGCAACAAAACAAACAATATCAACTATGTATGTAAAGCTGGAATCCCGTTGCCGACAGGCTGGTCCTATAACGCGCAATAAAAGCAATGTCTTATGTCAACGAACGCGTTTCTGAAGACAAACATTGTAAAAACTGCTATAATGTTCTTATTCATTCATTAGGTGGCTTTGGTAGAAGCGCCAAGCGGTAACAAGATACATATTAATTGGTTTTTATTGAAAAAAAAAATGATTCTTATCACAACTAATTAATTAAACCAGTTCTTTTTTTCCCTCTTTATTTGTTTTGGGGTTTTTGACAAAACTCAAACTCAAAGCATTTATTTCAATTAAACCATTTACAGGCACTTTTGAATTGTCAAGAAGTCGGTCAGTCAGAAAATATGAAGCTCGTTGCGCGACTTGCGGTGCCTTTGTGTCGCGCGCGATTTTATCGCGTGTCGCGCCTGTTTGAAGGAGCCTTAAAGGTTTTGGTCAGCAAACAACCCAAGTACAAGCTTGCCACAGTCCAGTTTTTAGGACTACCTCGTTTATAAATCGTAAACAAGCTAAATCCTAAATGAAAACATTGATGATGCACTTTCTACGCAACATCAGCTGGGTATTTGCGTAACACACTAACAGTAGTAATTGCTTTCATTTTGAAAGTTCAACAAAATTTATGCGTTATTTACGTTGTTGTGCAGACAAATTTTTCGAACATACATATGAAGCAATTGGTTAGCAATATCCTTCAATATGATTCAGATTGTGATATTGTGTTACGCAATTAGAGTGCAGTTCCTTCAACTGCATTCAATAAATACTCTTCCTCTGTTCCTCCACCATTCATTTCTCACTTGCGCCCCCCACATTATAGGACAATGTCGTCGCTAAGCGCTGGACAACAAACTCCATACTTTGTAGACTTGTAGTACTTTGTGGTCACACACATTGCGCAAAGTGTTTTTATGTGTTTTATTAGCCCATACGTTTTAACGGATATCGCCTCACCTGCGAGTACTGTGGCCACTTTGTTGCCTTCGTTTTTGTCTTATATTTGTTCGATGAGCTGTTTAGTTCCGTTATTGCTGTGAGTAAGAGGGAGCATCTACAATATTATAGTCTCTACAAACATTGTTTGTAACTAGCTGGTCACTGCCGTTATGACTAACTCCAATTGACGCTATTTTATGTTGTTTTATTACTCGTGGCGTGGTCGTGCGTTCAACCATGTATCTTTTCGCCTTGAACTTGAAGAGGAAAAAACGCATGAAGTAACAATGCGTGGTATTTATCTTGCTTGAAATGCTCTCAGGGATTTTGGGGTACCAGGTTTTAAGAATTATATGAGGCGTTTGTTCAAGCAACAACTGGATATTAATAACATTATATTATTGCGGTTCACTTATCATCGACTGACTCGTCGGTCTAGTGGTTGCAAGAACTACTGTTGAGTATGAGATCCTGGGTTCGATTGCCAGGTCGAGCAGTGTTTTTTGGTTTTCCCATCAGAAATTTCTCAGAAAACAGTCTGGAGTCTGTATTTGTGCCTGATTGATGGTAATAGGCTCCCCCCTATCACATGGGACTTCAACATAACTGGCAGAATGTCGATGAGGTACTTACACTTCTGCCTAACATTTCGGAGATCGCAGGCGTCATGTTATAATGTAATCAACAATTGTAATTACACCAGTATCCCCCGCAAACGTTATTTATAGTTTACTGTGGGGGAGGTCCAAGATAGATTGTACGTTACAAATGGACATTTTGTAACTCTTCTTTATTAACAAAGTAAGGACAATAAGCTTCCCTCCCTCTACTTAGTTCATTGATACACTTTGTAAGTTATCGCCACAATCAGGGCGTTGTAGATCAAAGTAAACTAAATTGTAAGCTTGCGGATAATTCGAGCGAATTTGTGTGATTTCCTTCTCGCATACAATGTGGGCAAAAATGAGGAGCTTCTTGGAAGTCTTTAAAAACAAAGTAAGTTTAAAGCTTGCGATTATGTTGCTTTATTGGTTTAGCTCTTGCTTGGTTATAGAGTGAGTCATTGTATTTGATGTGGGGATCTGCTTTTTAAGCGGTTTAGGGCCGGGTTTTTGAACCGTGGTTAAATCTACCAATTGTTAAAAATAGTAAATAATGGTCAACTGGGTCAACTAATAGTTAATTATTTGACAAATCAAAGACAAACAATTGATCAAAAAACACATTTTGCAAAATTTTTACCATTACTTACTATATTTTTTAACAATTGGTCGAGTTAACTACGGATCAAAAAACCGGCCTTTACAGGCAGATATTGTTGTAGCTTGTAGCCTGTTCGTGGAGTACCGTAGGACCGTCAGATCAACCTTTTGACCGCCAGTCATGTATAGAAGACAAACCAAAATGCGCCCAGCACGCCACGGTTCGACTAAATGACAGACTTTGACGCCGAGGGTACGTATTTGATTTTTTGACGTGCGGCGGTCAAAAGGTTTAATATACTCAAGCTCGATAGAGGACTCGAAGCCAACAACGAAGAATGAGCTAAAAAACCTATTCAGTTTATTGTTGTACAGTTGACTAAGGCATGTTTGTACAACCTGGCAATATTGTAGTCTTCATTAAACGTCACACAACCACACTAACGATTAATCTAATCAACGACGACGATTAATCTTTCTTTACATTGATTGATTGATCTGTAATTATGGTGTATAATAGATATATAATAGGTATATAATAGAGAGTAATGTATCTATCTATTATCTATCTATTGACATCATATTCTGTCCAGTAAAATTCATGTCGCTCAACGTTTCTAACATCATTTGCCATATTTGTTTCTCGATTCTAAATGGCAATCCAACCTGATACCCTACAAGTCTACAAAGATAAAGAAAAAAGAAAAAATAAGATGGAGAAGATGATGAAGAAGATAAAGAAAAAAATGATGATGATGATGATAAAGATGTCTCTGCTTCTATAAAGGAACGTCATTTGTATCAAACATAATTCATTATCAAAAATGAGTCATTTATATATTTATAGTAGGTCTATAGGTGCGCAATGCAATTAAGTAATCAAATTGAAAACAATGATCTAAATAATATGTAAGTAGTCGATCTTTATACGCAACCTGAGAGGCAACCTGATGGTTGCATACAATAGTGTTTGTCACGTTCAACTTCCATAAGAGGTAAGCAGAAGTCCTAGTGATGTGTGCTGGTGTCTGTTATGGCGTTGTCTGTATGACAAACGTAGATTAATATTAATAATAAATCTGAAGAGTTTGTTTTTTTGTTTGTTTGAACGCGCTATACTCTGGAACTACCAGTCAGATTTGAAAAATTATTTTTGCATTTGATAGCCTTATTCTTGAGGAAGGCAATTTAACATCACGTTAGTACCCAAAGGAGCGGAGCAAAAAGAAAAAAAACGTGTGGGGCTGATCCCACACTTTTTTTACATTCAAGATGGCGGCGAAAATTTTAAAATGTTGAAAAATAAAAACAATATTGTTATATTGTTTTTATTTTTCAACATTTTTTTTTTAAAGTACAATTATAATATGTTCTTTGTTAAGAACACAATTATAATTGTACTTTATCATGTTGAATCAACACTAAATAATGAATACGCCCGAAATCAATTCATTGCAACATACCAAAATTAGATTGTAAACATCCGATAGTAATTAGGGGCATTACTCATCAATGAACGATCGAGTTTGACCCAAGACAACTAGTGAACTAGCACATTACACGTTACGTGAATGTTTACATACATACAATGGGCAAATTGACTGAAGACATTCATTTAAAACTAGGTTTCATTACAGAATAATTATGTATGAAGTGTGTAAGCTTGCATTTGCATTGTTACGTATGTATATTAAGGCTCCTAAAAAACAGGCGCGACACGCGATAAAATCGCGCGCGACACAAAGGGACCGCAAGTCGCGTAACAAGCGGTGCCTTTGTGTCGCGCGCGATTCGCGTCGCGCCTGTTTGCAGGAGCCTTTATGCAGCAATGGTGGCCTAGTGGCAACGACTCCAACTTACGACGTCGTGGGATCGAACCCAGACAGGCGATTTACTTTGTGTAAATAATTTAATCACCACTGCTCTCAAACGGTGAAGAAAAACGTCGTGAGGAAACCGGCATCTAACCAAATAATCTAAGAAAAGTGACATCTACCAACCCGGACCAGCACTGGGCCCGCGTGGTGGATTACGGCCCGCTCCCTCTCACAGAGAGGAGGCCTGTGTCCCAGCAGTGGGAAAAATATACGCTGATTATGCTAAGCTGTGCTAAGTCATATATACCTATGCGACCCAAAACGGGACATACTGGAAGTTGGAAAGATGGGTGCCAGGACTGCCAAGATTGAATGGGATTGGGCGGATCACATCAGCCGCATGCACGATGACCGCTGGGCAAAAATTTCCACACAATGGTTGCCTAAAGATGGACGGCGCCGCCGGAGCGGCGCAGAAAGAGATGGCGTGCGTACTGTAGAGATTACAGCGTACAATGCGTGCCACGAAAGATGAGACTTGACACACCACGTGGTTTGACTTGCGCAGAACACGATTTTAGGTATCTTTAGCGGTATGAGGTCTGAGTGCGGGACGGGACCGGACGTCATAGGGGCGGTGGAAAGAGCGGGGGAGGGCGGGGTCAAGTCTCATCTTTCGTGGCACGCATTGTATATGGTGCTGAAATGCAAACTTGATGGATACTTTCACAACCCAGTTACTGGGTAACATGAATGATGAAACCTTTTGGCAAGGCTGGTTGTCAGACTTTCGAGCTTCCGACGACCCGTAACGACTGTCAAACATCTTCTAAACCCAGTTGTGCTATTAACAGCCGGGTATCGCACAAAGAATCATAAGGGACATCTGGAACAAGATTATCCCGTTACCAAGGAAACTTTGCCATTTGAACTGATTGCACTTTAATGAGCAGAACAGTTCAACTTAGTGCACGAGTAGTTCCTTAGTACTTTGATAAGATTATTGTAATTACATTAGGTTGTTTACACTAGTTAGAAACCTAAGATAAGAAGTTTTATGTATGCTGATTTACTAATGAAAGAAAGATAGTGTCTGAGTTGATCAACATGTGTTTGTAAGTTCACTAAAAACATATTTACTACTAGCTTCCGCCCGCGGCTTCGGCCGCGAGGTATGTCGATAAAAACTATCCTATGTCCTTCCCCGAGATGCAATCTATGTCTCTGCCAAATTTTATCGAAATCCGTTCAGGGCGTGAAAAGGTAACATAGATACAGACAGACAAGAGTTACTTTCGAATTTATAATATTAGTATGGATGTAGGATTCACTGAAACGTGGTCGCTCACAATGGGCCTTATTAGAAGGCTGAAAGTCACCCAAAGGACAATGGCTATGCTTGGAGTGTGCCTGCGTGATGGAATCAGAAATGATCCGCAGGAGAACCAAGGTAACCGACATAGCCCGAAGAATTGCCAAACTTAAGTGGCAGTGGGCAGGGCACATTGCTCGCAGAACAGACGGCCGATGGGGCCGAAAGGTTCTAAATTGGCGACCGCGTACCGGAAGACGAAGCGTTGGAAGGCCTCCCACAAGGTGGACTGACGATCTTTTGAAGGCCGCAGGAACCCGTTGGATGCGAGAAGCACAGAACCGGTCCAGGTGGAGATGCTTGGGGGAGGCCTATGTCCAGCAGTGGACGTTTTTCGGCTGAAGTGATAATGATGAAATTCACGCCTTCTTCCCAAGGGGGTAAGCAGACCCTACAAAACGTACCTGCTACGATCCTTTCATTCTCTTTTTGCTTTGTTTACGGTAATATACCTGGTACATATTTGGAGAGATAACGACTTAGCTGTAGACAGTTTCAGTATTTCAGGTAAGTCAGTAGGCGCTAGGCGTTCATTAAAATAGCCACCATGAAAGGCTACTTAAATGCAGGTCAGCCCCGCTTCTTCCCACCTTGCTGACTGTCTGATATTTTTACCACGACATGATCTACATGATATATACGAAAGAAAAAAGAAGTTATGTAAGCAGACGCCAAAGTCTGATTCATAATGTGTGGTCATCTGAATCGTATTCAAATCAACTTACAACAAATTGATAGGTTTGGCCCACTTGCGAATCATGTTATGTTACTAGTTGCTATGCTACTGATAAATACCAGCCAGCCACATTACAAACAATATTAGATTACATATTGTATACTGAATTGACATCTTGAAAGGCATATCGTTGCTCTAAATTAAAGTTGGTAACACTGCAGTGACATATGATACATCTTGGTACGGATTCGCACCTTGACCTTGCAGGCGAAAAATCAATACATACATTGTGAGAAGACCTTCCAATTGACTCCGCTTCTTTGTAATTTTAATCAATTGAAGGAGTTGGGCTTCGATGTAATAGGATATCAAATCACGTGATGGTAGGATTGAGTCATTGGAATCATTTGATCAGTGCGTTTGTCAGAGGCCCTAGCACGAACGCGCTAAATAAACGTAACGTATATTCGAACGTTTAACGTTCAAAAAAGGAGGAGGTTCTCAATTCGGATGTTTATATATTTTTTTTAAATCGAGAATACAATTATTCTGCAAATGTATGCGGCAGACAGACAGACACACTTTCGCATTTATAATATTAGTATTTAAGTATGGATTACGCAACAATCAAATTCCCTGAGTATACTTTGTTATGTTACAGGTAATTCTAATTACGTATACGCCGCTGTCTCAACGCAAATCCTTATAATCATAACGTAGTTGCAACATAGTAAAACAATAGCAAGATTTTTGCAATGTAAATTGTAAACTACAATTATCTAATACTAGCAGCGCCCAGCGGTTTCACCCGCATAAGTGTCGATTCCGTGGGAATATCGGGATAAAAAAAAAACTATCCTATATGCAGAGATAGAATTTTTTTTTTATCAAATTGCCAAATTTTATCGAAATCCGTTCAGTGGTTTAGGCGTGAAAAGGTAACAGACAGACAGAGTTACTTTCGATTTTATGATATTAGTATGGATGAATTTACACTTCAATTTGTAGTGCACCTAATTATGTTAGAGAATGTTAATGATCTCATGTTACGTTAATGATCTTATGTTATGTTAATGATCTCTTGGACTCTAAAGGCTCCTACAAACTGCCGCGACACGCGATTTAATCGCGCGCGACACAAAGGCACCGTAAGTCGCGCAACTTTGTGTCGCGCGCGACACAGCTGGACTGTTTGTAGCGTTATCTCTGTCGCACGAAATACAAACAGCTGGACTGTTTGTATTTCGTGCGACAGAGATAACGCTCTACGAAGCCGAAATTAGCCGATTGTCTCTTTCCAAAGGTCGATGTGCAATATTTATCGCCGGGTACTGTACAAGATAATATGGCTAGAAAGGGGGTGACTACCGAGATGACGTATAATACAGAAGTATGGAAGAGAAAGACAAATAAATTTTGATAAGGGCTGGAGAATGATGAAATAATTTATATTTTCTAAAATCAATAAACAATTTACATGGCCCCCACTCCGGACGGGGGGCCAAAAAGCCGGGCGGATGGTAAAGGTAACCCTAACCGCAGCCCGCAAGTTGGCATTTTTCGTCAGTAAATAAAAGAAAGGGTTGTTTAGTTCAAACAGACGTTGTTCTGTTGTTTGTCTTCATTTGGAAGGCTTTGAGGCTAAAGGCCTATTCAAACCTGAGCGATATTCGCTGCCGCTGTGGGTAGAGGTACATAGCGCGCGGGTTTCGCTCAGGTATTTACTATCAAGTACCGCGGCTAGAGCGACCTGAGCGATATTCGCTGCCGCTGTGGGTAGAGCTAGAGGTACATACCGCGCGGGTTTCGCTCAGGTATTTAGTATCAAGTACCGCGGCTAGAGCGACCTCAGCGACGGTCTCTGCCGCAGACGGTAGCGAATACCGCTTAGGTCTGAACAGTAATATTACCGCATACCCACTGGGTTTTCTCTGCCGCAGACGGTAGCGAATACCGCTTAGGTCTGAATAGGCCTTAAGGGTTGTTGTAACCTTGAGCTCAACTGTTTCAATTAAAATATTTTGCGTTGTAAAATGGAGGTAGAAACAGTTTCAGCAATACTTGTGCGGTTGGTAGTGTGTGTCGCATTGTCTGTCAGTTTGAGTACTTTATGCAGCCTACCTAAATGTCCTTTCTATTATATCGTTAGTCTCATACACGCGTCGACGACAGAGGTAAAATTTCACCCGCCGACGCGTTGACGGTTGCAGTTACCTCTAACGTGCGTCGACACGTGTTGCTCGTGTGTCTGCACTCTTAGTTGTGAGTTGAGCTATACGATTACTGACACATGAGTGCACTGACAGGACAGCTCCACTCAAATCTTTGTGAATCTTTTGGATCTTTGTGGTGTCTTTTTTTTTCCCTCAAAAGACCACTTCTAGCACTAATCTGCATGGTGGACTAGATCATGTCTGGACTGTAAAAGAGACTGTGTGTGTGTGTGTGTGTGTGAAGAGTTTGTTTCGGTCTTCCTTCTCAAGTGTACTTATTTTTTAACCAGTTTTCAATTAGTAGATAGATACAAGGGGTAGACAAAGGAAAAGACCATTATTTACTTTGTTAGAGATTCATGTTCTCTGTGGGCACAAAGTAGATTCTTTGCGAACGATTTACAACTTAATTAAACAGCTATGCAGTAAAAAGTAAACGATCCTATAAAAAAGCCTGTCAGGCACGAAATAGCTGTGTGTTTAATGTTGCTGTAAAATGAATGTTTAATATACTGTACTAGCGGGTAATGATAACAGTCGCACGAGTCGATCGAAGGTTAAGCTAAACTTGCCGCGGTCAGTTCGTGGATGGGTGCCCATCCCTTATAAAAAGCCGATTATAAGCCGTTGGTCCCGGCTGTTATTCGTAGATCTTTGGCAGTCGGTACGGGGGGGGTCAGAAGCGCAAAGTGTCTGACAACCAGTCTTACCAATGGGTATCGTGTTATCCAGCATCGTGTTATAGTCCAAGATCCCAGGGCCGCCAGACCATACTTATTTTCTCAGAAATGAAATGTATGGGATGAAGTAGTGTTAATATGCGCATTGAGTGTATGCATACCTGCTAGCTTGGTCAGACGGCCAATTCACAGGTCCCAGGTGCGAAAGGCAGGTAAAAACAGCACTCACTATTCTTAAATTCTCAGAGCTGATTCTTACATATGTTTTAGAGAATATTGTTAAAAATTAGTAATTAATACTGCCGGACACTTTCCGTCGGCACTAACTTACCGGACGCTTCAAAGTTCCCAAAAAAATAATGTACCTAACTTAACTTATAATCTCAATCTTGATTTTTATATATAATACTCAGGGAACTATTTCAATATTTTTTGTAAGCAGCCAGACCAATCTGAAGGGCCAAACATCCCCCCGGACACACGGAAGTGTCCCTATGCGTATGAGCGCGAACGTGACATGATAATATGAATACATTTGAACTCGTAATGAAAAAAATGAAAAATCACAAATTACATTATTATAAATACCTAATTAATATTTTAATAAATAATTATGAAATTTGTTTTTATAAATTTCATTTTTTTTTTTGCTTATTATGAGACGCCAATAAATAACTATTTTATTAGATTGATTGCTGTTGAAAATCATAAATTTCCTGAACATATACAATAAAAAACATTATTTATAAATCAACAACGGTTTGTTCGTAATTTTCATTACGAGTTCAAATGTATTCATATTATCATGTCACGTTCGCGCTCATACGCATAGGGACACTTCCGTGTGTCCGGGGGGATGTTTGGCCCTTCAGATTGGTCTGGCTGCTTACAAAAAATATTGAAATAGTTCCCTGAGTATTATATATAAAAATCAAGATTGAGATTATAAGTTAAGTTAGGTACATTATTTTTTTGGGAACTTTGAAGCGTCCGGTAAAAGTTAGTGCCGACGGAAAGTGTCCGGCAGTATTAATTACAAATTTTTAACAATATTCTCTAAAACATATGTAAGAATCAGCTCTGAGAATTTAAGAATAGTGAGTGCTGTTTTTACCTGCCTTTCGCACCTGGGACCTGTGAATTGGCCGTCTGACCAAGCTAGCAGGTATGCATACACTCAATGCGCATATTAACACTACTTCATCCCATACATTTCATTTCTGAGAAAATAAGTATGGTCTGGCGGCCCTGGGATCTTGGACTATTACGCATTTCCTCGATTGACTGTTATGTAGTTCTATGCAGAATTGTTTGCATAGACAAGTAATAATGATAGTGGATAAAGGCTCCTACAAACAGGCGCGACACGCGATATAATCGCGCGCAACACAAAGGCACCACTCGTTGCGCGACTTGCGGTGCCTTCGTGTCGCGCGCGATTTTATCGCGTGTCGCGCCTGTTTGCAGGAGCATTAATGATATTGCCGATGTTATTGCACGTCACTTGAGAGATTATGTGCAGAGATTGTACACAATTTCACACAAATAATATAACAATGACTTGTTACGCACGTAATATGACTCAATTCTCGACAATACTTAAACGCCTAGAATATTGTTGTTCAGGCATGCCAGGATATAATTGCCTTGAAGGAAACGGTGACGATTTCAGGTTAAAAACTGAATTAAGGCCTGTATTAATGCCGATAACCTTGAGCATTTGGGCGGAGCTAACGACCCCTTCTCCGCGCCACTCCGCTACCCGCATGTAACAGAAAATGTGCGGTTGTGTGCGCCGCCACCACGGTTTGCCTCGCCTAGTCTCGTCACAGAGTATCGAAATCACAGAAGGTCAAGTCATCGTGAAAGTTAAATAATTATGTGTACCACATATACAGGATGTCCCAGAACTCAACGTCAAGCCGAAACGGGGTGACAGGATTGATCATAACCATCACGAGAAAAATATAAAAAAAATCTATCCCATGCAGTTTGAAAATTATGGGCATTTTAAGAAAAACCTAGAAATTTGATCAAACTGTACCATTTTTCGGTTATTGTGGTTATTCTTTTTTATTTTTGTTCAATTAAACATTGGAAACGTAATCCTAAATAACATTTCTAGAATCCCAATAAAAAATAATGACACGATTGCCTCAAGTTTCCGAGAATTGAGACTATTCGTTAAACTACGAATTTAAAATTTTCAAGATTCGTCGACTTTGATTGGCCCTCCTTTAAAAAAAAATGTACTAGAGTGCCTTGGCAAGTGGTATTAAAAGTTGGCGCGTTTAATCAGAATTCTAAAATGGTACAATACTTGTTAGTTCCATACAATAAAAAAGAGTAAAAAAATTAAAACCTCAAGTAACCCGATTTTTGCTATCTCAGTTAAAATGTTTTTGATTCGCACAAGCTCTAGGTAGGTTCTTAATTTTAAGGCAAAATGATGAGAGAGATGGATAGTGGGTATGTTTGCCATGAGTGAGCGAGACAGATAGTGACGCCACTTTTATTAAAGTGAAAAAAGTGAAAAAAAGTTAGTAAAATAATGAAAAATCTTGATCTAGTTTAATTTAGGTTTGTTGGAATAAAAGTCAGATAGAGAAATAACATTTTTATTACAATAAATGTTCAAATTGTTTACCATCAGCCTCAATACAAGCCCTACATCTTCTTAAAAAAGATCTACTTATTAGTCGGGCATATCTTCAAGAGTTGATCTCCTCAGCTGCTTGAGAAATGCGTTCACGCAGGTCGGCTACGTTCTCAATGGGCTTATTTATTGTAATAAAAAACGTTATTTCTCTATCTGACTTTTATTCCAACAAACCTAAATTAAACTAGATCAAGATTTTTCATTATTTTACTAACTTTTTTTCACTTTAATAAAAGTGGCGTCACTATCTGTCTCGCTCACTCATGGCAAACATACCCACTATCCATCTCTCTCATCATTTTGCCTTAAAATTAAGAACCTACCTAGAGCTTGTGCGAATCAAAAACATTTTAACTGAGATAGCAAAAATCGGGTTACTTGAGGTTTTAATTTTTTTACTCTTTTTTATTGTATAGAACTAACAAGTATTGTACCATTTTAGAATTCTGATTAAATGCACCAACTTTTAATGCCACTTGCCAAGGCACTCTAGTACATTTTTTTTAAAGGAGGGCCTATCAAAGTCGACGAATCTTGAAAATTTTAAATTCGTAGTTTAACGAATAGTCTCAATTCTCGGAAACTTGAGGCAATTGTGTCATTATTTTTTATTGGGATTCTAGAAATGTTATTTAGGATTACGTTTCCAAAGTTCAAATGAATAAAAATAAAAAAGAATAACCACAATAACCGAAAAATGTTACAGTTTGATCAAAATTCTAGGTTTTTCTTAAAATGCCTATAATTTTCAAACTGCATGGGATAGATTTTTTTTCAGATTTTTCTCGTGATGGTTATGATCAATCCTGTCACCCCGTTTCGGCTTGACGTTGAGTTCTGGGACACCCTGTATTTACAATGGTCCAGTTTTGGTTTTATTTAGGTATTATCTATTGATATGGATGTACTTTTCGGGCTATGGTTACGAATAAAATTGTTAAAAGCTTTCGAGGCCGTGAGTAGAAGCTATACCCTTAATATAAATCAGCCTGGCTTGCCATGTGGTAAACAACTTAATGTATCTTTTTAACTAAAATTAATGGCTAAATGTGCTGCTAAGCGCAAAACTCAAGAATGGCTGGACCAATTCGGTTTTTTTTTAAATATTCGTTGAAGTCTTAGGAAGGTTTCTATGAAGAAAAGAAGGGTAGGTAGGCATGTACGTAGATAGGTAGGTAGGTATGTAGGGTAGGTAGGTAGGTAGGGTAGGTAGGTAGTTAGGGTAAGGCAGATAGGAAGGTAGGGTAGATAGGTAGGCAGGTAAAGTAGGTAGGTAGGTAGGTATAGGTAGTATAATTATCACTAGTGTATGTCATATTATTTGTTATATTTTTTATAAACAAATATATTATAACTAAAATTCAGCTGAATAATCTTCAAGTTCTTCGACAGACCTTACAAGATGCTTGTGAGTCACCATGTCATCCAATAGAGACCGTAGTTTTTGAATGCCCAAATCATCTTGTTCCTAAAATGAATGCAGTTATACATATATTTACAAGTAAAACAAAAATATAGGTTCATAATTTGTAAAAAAAAATACATTCACATCCAAATCAACAGAATCACCTTCAACTTCTCTGGTAGAAGAACTAATTGATTCACTACGTATAGGTAATGATTTTTTTATTTGATTTAATTAGTTGAATAATATTATTGACCCACTTTAGCCCACATGGATAGTAATGATAAGTGATAATTATAATAAAAAACATGACTACCAATTTGTTTTTCTAATTTTATGTAGTCTGTGCCACCCGCGGTCTGCGATAGGCTGATTTAATTGATTGATTGATGTCACCCGCGACGATAGAAGTCGAGTAAAAAGTATTCGACTTTCGATCTGCCATAGAGAGATTTGATCCTTATGATTGACCCTATCGATTGATGCCATAAAAGTACAGGGTATTATTTTTTCGGATTTTAGGCGGTTCGATTCCCGAGAGCGGCAAGCGAATTTTCGAACATCTTTGATTGCAGATTTGTTTTTTTTTAATGAAGGGATTTTCCTTTGAGTAAAATTTGCTATCTCCAGTGTTTAGAGTACTTGCCCTCTAGGTGAGGTTAAAAAAATCCAGCCTGTATATACATATATATTATTGAACTACTACTTTTTACTATTGTATGACATTATTATTTTTAATTCCTTATTTTGTTGACTGATCTGTATTTACGATAATTTTATTTTCAATGACATTGTACAGACGCCAGCACATCAAGTTACTACAATCTGTCAGATTTCTTTAATAGATTTTCAACTTTATCACTAAAGCATAAGGTTCAAAGTTGATTGCGAAAATTTGACAGTTTCGGGTAGGTTGATGTGCTTGGCGTCCGTACTTTATTGAATAGTGAAATTAACAGTTAACATTCTTGTTTTATATTTGCACACCTTATATGGTTATTAACAGTGTACCATTTGACCTTTTTTAACATCCACTGAACCTGTTTTATGCAAATAAATGATTTGATTTTTTTATTTGAAAATAATTACGCCGGTAATCAATAAATTGACAAATTATTAGCAAGTACGTAACCTATAATCATAATTAATACCTACTTTAGGAGCATTTTCAGTTTTGTGTCACAATATGTCACAAATAATCGCAACGCATCAGAATAATAGACTTTACTTAGGCACCGAAAAGTAAAATTTATAATATTGGCTGAATCATTTCGTGGACGTGGACCTTCTGTGATCATTCACTACTAGTACTTACGACTTTCGTTTGAATGAGGTAGGTATTTTATAAACAGTACCTATGTACACAGAGTAATGGACAGCGCATAAGTTTCATAAAACCCCGCTCGGGTAGGTACACTTTTTGTTTTTGCAGTAATATTTTACGATTTTATTTCGTAGTGCGGAGTTCTCGCAACGCGACATACGTCCACCTAGCAACACGATGCGCCCCGCACTAAATTTATGGACGAGTGCGGGGGTGATGTAGACGCAGTCCTTTATCAGAGGCCTTTTTAATTTATTATCATAAAAATAATACATATTTTAAAAAAGTAACAAAACCAAATTATTCTCCTTTGTATTGCGAAGATGTAGATATATTTTTTTACACTCTTTTGATAAAAAATGAAGGAGTAAAACGGTTTCATCTCAATGATTTGGAGGTGATTTGGTGATTTTTTTTTAAATTAAGTGATACCGGTAGAAAAATTATGGCTAAACCAAATTACGTATTATATCATGAAGATTACTAAGGATTTTTTTCAGATGTAATTTCTCTGTAAATGCCGACAAAAAATGGCTTCATCTGCATGCTTTTTTCAAGCTTTTTTCGAGAGAGCGGCCTTAAGGAATAAGCGGCTACTATGTATATGGAAAATTTTGATATTCGTCTTCAGATCTTTAAAGGAGCGCTGTCAACAGTGAAATGAAGCAGGCGATGTAAACATGTGTGCACATAGTGAGGTGTAGTTTGATTATAAATGGTTGTAAATGTGTGCGTATGAGTCGTGTAAGCACAGAGCGGAGGTGTAGTTTTTGCATGCTTCACTGTATTGTTCGCAGCGCTATGTCTTTACTTTTTATTTGGTCTGAGGTCAAAGTAAAACTAACGAGCCTAAAATACTTTTTCTATAAAATTGCAATACCTACGCGATCAAAATGTGTGGGACAGCAATTTTTTTTTAATAACTGACGGAATATCTTAACGCAGGGGCGATGGTTTCAGAATCATGTACTGAATTCATGGTAACAGGTTGCACGTCCATGACCCTGCCAGCTGCCTGCCTGTACTGTAGCAAAAAAATCGGTTGTCTGTAAAGTCGGTTTACGGACGATAGTTTAACGTGACAACGTCATAACAAAACATTAATGAAATTGCCGAACGCGGAGGCCGATTCGGCAGCGTTCGACATCATCTGTCTCTCATCGCTCGTTCCGCGCTCTCGCTTGCACTTCAAGCCGCCATGGAACGCTACAACGCTACAGAGCAAGGCCGCGAGGTAACGCTACATGAGTCATGTTTTTTCGTGTGTGCAGCCAGCTTCATCGATTTATTAGACGTTGTCACGTCAAAAACCGTAACAATCTTATGCTACGAAATCACAAAAAACAACAGATCCCTGCCCTGCGTAAAAGTAAAATAAAAACTGACATAATCAGTCCACAGCACAAACTGTTATGTATGATAGTGTACCTATTAATAGTTTAGCACTAAATAAAGATGTTTTGCTACAAGGTCGCCACTCGCTACACCGAGGCGGTTGCAGGCCAAGCCAAGTTTTTCTACGTAACGTTTGATTTATTTCAGTAACCTTTCAATTCCGCTCGCGAACGTGCTGAAGATTCTGAAGAAATAATACAAAATATTGTGCAAAAAGTTAGAAGGCTTCAACTCAAAGCATTTATTTTAATGAAACCATTTACACGCACTTTGGAATTGTCAAGGAGTCGGTCGCCTGTTGGACAAAAAGTTGAAGCTAGTTGCCCGTTCCAAAACTATCCATTCCATTGAGAAGAACGAGCAAGAAACTCCATGGACAGTCTTTTAAATCAAGATATTCCAAAGTCTACACACGGTGAAGATATCTATAATAAGTATTTGATCTTGAGCAAGGTGACTGCTCTGCGAAATTCAATTTTGCGGGAGTGTTTTCTAACCGAGGTAAAACAAATATTATGTGAAAAAGAATTACACTTCAGGGAGGGAGGCTGCGATAATCTGTAGACGTATTTCGGACCAGAGAGCTTAACAAAGATCAACAGTACTTTTTTCATAGCTTAGCTTCTGTGCCACCCCAATACCTTGTCTATAGCAAGAGCATAGCATAATCCACCACACGAGCCCGGTGCGGACTGGAGGAGGTTTTTGATTTTTTTGGTTCTAGGACACTTTCCTCACAAAGCTTTTCTGCACCGTTTTGAGAGCAGCGGTGATTATAAGGAGAAAAGATTTTTTGTATGTTTGTTTGTTATGCTATCACGCTAAAACGGCTCTACGGATTTGGATAAAATTTGGCACATGAGTGGAGTGTAGACCATGATGGGTTAAGACATTGAATTCATTTTATCCCGATAATCCAACGGGATCGAAACTTATTCGGGTGAAACCGCGAGGCGCAGCTAGTATATTACATGATGTAGTAAATTACTGCCTGAACTCGAATCCGACCTACGCGAAATGTAAGTTGACTACCACGACCATATTACTTCAGTACTTCTATAGGCTTCTGTCTTAGATTCCGAGCCAAGTAAGAAGCCAGCGACTCAAAAGACCAGACAACAACGCGCAGTTTGTGATACAAAACTGCAAACAAACAATGTTCTATCATTAGCTACCTCAAGACAAGTCGGACCATCTCTACATAGTATTCGCTTGTAATGAAACAAACGGCTAGTTTCAATTGTATGCTCACCTGGCGTCAACAAACATCGAAATAGATGACATTCTGGGCATGCTACCCACCACATCTGTTACACACACTACTATTTACGTCAGACTAGGCCTGCATCCTAGAAAGCAGAATTTTGTTGATGTTTATTTTTTCATGGTAGATAAGTTTGGATTCTATAAGCCAAGATCCTTATTGAATGTTATGAAGGTAGAGGAGATTTTCTAAGAGTTGTTTACGTTTTTTCGCGGTAGGTACCTAATGTAAACGACTTTTTCAATGCATTTGAAAGAGGAAGCTGTGTTGATCGTGTCACACGTTTCACCAGGGTTCCAATCTGTCACGAACATATCTATAATTCCATACTAATATTTAAAAAAGAGGTAATATGAGGTATGTAGGGAGATTACCAAAACCCCACCGGGTTCGGTAATCTTCGGAACTACTAATCCGATTACGAAAATTCTTTCAATAATGGAAAGCTTACAGTATTGCCGAGTCTCATAGGATACATAATTATGTTAAAACAAGAAATTTCACGTGGACGAAATTGCGGATAAAAGCTAGTGTCTATAGATAGCATATCGGCAAACGAGATCAACAGTGTTTTCTTTTCAACTCTAGACCAATCCTTTAAGAAAGCGCGAAGGTAAAGAACAAAATCTCAGTGACACCATTCCGAGAGCCTAACCGTATTCTTTTGCAACAATACACCTATCATCTCTGATGCTCGTACAGATACCGTGAGAAAGGTCGCCGGTTTCACTTTTATTCTCCGAATAAATAATAACATCATCGTGTGAACGTGAATGGGAATTTTCAAGCAATTATTAATAGTATTATTAGTCTGAATATTGGGAAATAGAATGCCTTTATTAAACTAATATCTGTGCACACTTTCTGCACACCTAGCATGATCGCCATAGAAACGGGAGTCTAGACAAATTGACAGATTGTATAAACATTTCTACCGTCTTAAGCATGGCGATGAAGAGAAGAAATGTTTCTATTATTCAGTCGACAAAAGTTTACAATGTCGATTTATGCAGGTGAAACCACGGGGCGCAGCTAGTATGATATAAAGATAATATAATCATAAAGCAAGAGAACTCGAAATTACGGTACGGAACAACCTCAGTTTGGAAGTAACACAAATTCTCGCCTTGAAAGAAAATTGCCAGAATTAGGCTTTATCGCGTGTCGCCCCTGTTTGAAGGAGCCTTTAGAATATTATCCGAGTCAAACTCAACCCTGTACAAAACATGATAATAGGCTTTCAGAACTGCAGTTATCTTATCGCTGTGTGTTTATCAAACCAAAGCAGTTCCTAACATATTCAGGTAAGTAAATACCCTAGTCGTCCTAGTGGAGTTGGTTTTACATCTTATAATAATCTCCCGACCGATTTCGGTCACCGTGGCCAAAACGGAGATTAGCCATGTAATCTGCAAGTGTGTGCGCAAACACAGGTGTACTCTCCGATCCTTTACTCTCATGGGACGGCAATCCGACACAACCGAAGATGACAGGCGCAGGACCAACGGCTTTATGTGCTTTCCGAGCCTCTAAACTCTGAGCTGCTACTGAGAAATTCGGGCTACAATTTGGAACCAATATGCGGTTACAATGCGTGCCACGAAAGATGAGACTTAACCCCGCCTCCCCCGCTCTTTCCGCTGCCCCTATGCCCCTATGACGTCCGGTCCGGTGAAAGGTTACTTTCACTTAAGGCTGCGAATTAATCTTTTAGGCGAATTAATTTTATCATAGAGTGGATTTTAGCAAGATGTAGTCTATTTTTCCTTAGGATCTATCAAATTCTGAGGTCCAAGTCGGCCCAACTTGAAAGGACATTGGCATACTAAATTCTTGGAGGCACCATAATATCCTTTTTCAATCACCTCTAAAATTTTTTCAGGCTTTATAAGTACTTAATCAGGGGTCAAGAGCAATAGTCTTATTTAGCAGAATATATCGTGTATCTTTTAATCAACTAGAAATATGACAGATACCTACCATGACTATTCACATGAAGTGACCTTTATGATAACTCCTCACTCCATAGTTAAAACCGACTTATTTGCTAAAATCCTATATATGAATAATAAATGTAGATGTAACCAAAGAAAAGATGGATGGATAGTGTAAGGGATGATATGAAAGAAAAAGGGGTCAATGATAGAGCGATTCCTGACAGGAGAGAATGCCGACCACGAGTAACATGGCACAAGTCAAGGAAGATGATGATGAATGACAATAATCTAACAACGAAATCACCAATCGTTTCCTCACAAAAGATCAAGGAGTTAAGGCTCCTACAAACAGGCGCGACCCGACACGCGACACAAAGGCACCGTAAGTCGCGCAACGAGCGGTGCCTTTGTGTCGCGCGCGATTATATCGCGTGTCGCGCCTGTTTGAAGGCTTTTAGTTACCCAAGGTCCTATCTAATCAAAAATGCTCGGCTTCTATCGAACCGGACGCGCCAATGAGGCAACGAGCAACAATGGCGGCAGACAAAGGTTGAGTCAGCGATGTGAAATTATGCCAATAATCGTTCCGACAGACACTTGAACTTTACAAGGTCGGCTTACACCTGTGGGCCTATATCTATGGGCAAAGACAGAATAAGTTTCCTATTAGTAGTCTATAGTTTTACAAAGATGTTTTGGCGCGTGACCAAAATCGGAACTAATGCCGCCATCTTGTTTTTAGGGTTTCGTACCTCTAAAGTCTAAAGGAAAAATGGAACCCTTATAGGATCACTTCTGGACCCTTTTTCTCAGGAACGCGTCAAGGTATCAAGTTGAAATTGAAATTAATATCAAATACGTAAGTCGACGGGCCCTCGGGAGGCTCGGAGCTCTAAAAATCAACGCAATAAAAAAATCGACCATTTATGCGAAATGTTTTGATATTCGCAAATAAATTAAAAACCCCGGCCCCCCCGGTACTTCCCGTTGACCTAGAAAAATGAAAATTGTATTACATGTTTACCAACTGCACCACCTGTCGACGTTATCCCAGCGCCAACAGATCCTTGTAACAGTGTACCTCTAGGGCTTAAAAAAAACCGTCACAAAGGTATGAACTACATATGTCGTTACAGAAACAATATTCTACGAAGCCGAACTTCTTTTTTAAGACTATAACTCGATTTGTGACATTAAATGACCGCGTACTGCATGCAATTATAGAAAAAAATATGGAGATAGCGATATTAGCTGTGCATTTTTGACTGGCCCACGCAAGACATCACCATCATTTCAGCCGAAAGACGTCCACAGTTGGACCTACGCCTCCCCCAAGCATCACCACTTCGACCGGTCCTTGCTGCTTGCATGTGAAAGTAATAGATATCGCATTTGTTGGCTTTTGAGCAACACATCACCCATCGTCTCTTCATGGCGTTCTACTGCATTCAATAGGCCCTCGCGATACACAAATGTCACCTGTTTTCTACTCCAAATGTCACCTCTCAAAAGCCACTCAGAGTAGCGGACGTGTATCTCTACTCGACCTTGACCCCGCAAGTTTGCACAACGCAACTCGGTCATTTGCCGCGCTATTGCCACAACAGACGACACATACGGGTGAAACCCTGCGTTGGTTTCGCTCGATGTTGTTGTTATTCACTATATTATCAGTGTGTAACTGTGTAGATAAAGCGATCTTATCCCATCATATCGGCACTGGTTGTATGAGTGTAGCTCACGGCGTGATTAAAAAGATTAGCCACTATCTGATACAATTCAAGCATAAACACGTCTTTCTCCAGAGGTTAAAAAGGCTCCCAGACAGGCGCGACACGACACTGGCTGAACAATTTCTATGAAATCTTCATGGAAATTCTTCTATCCGTCTGCGGGAGCGTAGACGATTGAGCATTTGTTACGATGACACACATCATTAAAATTAGATAGACAATAGAAACCATAAACACACTAGACTAGACACTACGCAAAGCATTTCAATCAACTTAAGGTCCAGTTGAAAACCAGTGTCAGGTACTAGTTGTCTGGCATTTTTTTGAACTGGGTCTATTTCGCGCAGCCAGGCACACGTAATATATTGTAATATTTTTTTTTGTATTTTATTTTGTAATTGTAAGTGTAAGTATGTATCGTAATTGTTGTGCAGTAGACTGGGATAATGGAAAGTGAGGCATTTGCTTGCAGTGTGACAGCACAGGCTCATAATAAGGTGCCTCATTTCATTAAAAGCGACTAACGAGTTGGCTTCGGCTCCTCGTACGCCTTCCAAGGTCCAAGGTTCGGGACGGGACCTAAGGGTCCCGAGAAATGTCAAAAACATTTCAAAGATTTTTATATTTTGTGCAAGTACTTGTGACATGTATCAAATAAACAGATTTACTTTCTTTCTCTTCCTTTCTTTTCATTTAGTGGCACACAGCACAGACATGCGCAAACGACCTTGCCCCCGCGCCATCTTGCTCAACATGACCCGGTCAGCGCAGCACGGACCCAAAACCTACATAACAGAACAACAAGCCAATTCGGTAAGAGTAAGCTTATTTAATCTGTTATTAGATAGCAGAGATAGTGTTGTGTTGACAAAGTTAAGCAATGCAAATGACGATACTTACTTTCCAGGGCGCGTTTTTCCCGCTGCGATTTTTTTTCACGAAAGTTAATAATCCAACAGTTTTTGACGCGCTGGTATGCGATCTGTTGAATTCCCAACGCTCGGCTCAACACAGAGTTAAAAATCCAGTGCGCGATAAAATCCCGCCGCGATATTTTTACGTACGAGGGCTTAGACTGCGACACAGATTGCGATACAAGGAATCACTGTGGGTCGTTTTGTGGCGCGTACGCACACAGACGTTTCTTTGGTTAGGTATGTTTACTAATATGAATATCATATAGTGGAAATAAAAGTATGTATACATATTCCGTATACTTATGTGTCTTGCCGTGTGTGTCCATGTTTTTTGCGTCTAAGAGGCCACTTGTAAGTTCACGAGGTGTTAGTAGTCGGCACTTGATCTTCATACAAGCAAGGTTTATTATTTACGATCAGATACACTTTACAGCATTTTTGCTAAAGCTTTACAAGAATCATCCCATAATCAGCCTATAATGTTCCCACTGCTGGGACACAGGCCTCCTCTCTGTGAGAGGGAGTGGGCGATGATCCACCACGCGGGCCAAGTGCGGGTTGGCGGATGTCTCAAGTCTTCGAATTTTTGGTTGTAGGATATTTCGGTTTCCCAACGATGTTTTCTTTTACCGTTTTGAGAGCAGCTTTACAATACCATAATTATGATCAGGGACTTGAAACGTTACTCAAAATAACGTTACGCGTAGTTCCAGTACCGATAATTTGTACCGCTCCACCAGGACCGTAACCAAATTATTTCCTTGGCTATAACGATACTGACAAACAGAATGAAACCTTAAACTGTTCACTAACAATATGATCAATAATATATCGTTATTAGTATAACGATACGACACGGTACGGACGGTCACGATACGGTAATACGATACGGTTCGTTACTGTATTGTTGT
The DNA here is from genome assembly GCA_927399505.1 of Luperina testacea. NCBI lineage: Eukaryota > Metazoa > Arthropoda > Insecta > Lepidoptera > Noctuidae > Luperina > Luperina testacea. The sequence continues at coordinate 1,937,709 of OV656770.1, read as the reverse complement.
TGTTGTTGTGACTTAGGTAAAAGAAAATTACAAGAAAATAAACCTTAAAAAACTTTCCTGAACTATAGAATTTCGATCCTGCTTTGCGCAGATTACGCCCGAACACCATACGCCATTTAAACTCAAACTCAAAGCATTTATTTCAATTAAACCATTTACAGGCACTTTTGAATTGTCAAGAAGTCGGTCAGTCAGAAAATATGAAACTAGTTGCCCGTTCCAAAGCGTAGGTACCTATGGAGAAGAACGGGCAAGAAACTCCATGGACACTCTTTTTAAATTATATGTATTTTACAAGAATATTAGTTACATCATTACTTTAGAATTTAAAATTACATAATGAGAGAACGATGTAAAAAAATAAAAAAGACGTACGCGTTTAAAGCGTCTAGAGTACAACAAATAGTACTTAACAAAACAACAATCCAAAAATAAAATAACTAAAAATAAGCCGAGGCAGCTAAGTGATGACCAGCCCCAACTGACGGCGCCCGTTCACGAACATGACGCATAAATCAGCACCATTTAGCTCAACCATTTTGAAGGGAGCCAAATGATCCAACACACACGCCACCGTCAGCGAGACATTTGAGTGAGCATGACATACTATCAGCTGCCAGGGTACATTCATGTCAATGAAAGACATATTATTATAGGGTACATAGAACTCATATCTGTGCTATGTAATTATACAATACAAAGGAAATTGAGTTTATACAATGCAAAGATAGTCTTACAATCTTCAGCAGCTCCAACAGTAATTTTGACATTGAACATTGAGGTGGAGTTTCCCCAGGACTATAAATGATCATTCTATAATGTTTTATACGTATCACGTTATAACATCCCATCAATCTCCTGTGGTTACAGGAGATTGATGGGATGCTATGGTAAAAAATAAACCACAGAAGATCTAATCCACAATAGACTACATCGCAACATAGACTAAACGCAGGGCTAGGTACTCCATAAAACATTCGATTTATAAAAGAACTACTCGACAAAATGTCAAATTCACAAAAGGATACGTAAGGGTATGTCTAATTTATCTAAGAGCTACTCCACAAACGTCCAATTCAACAAAGCACTGCTTTGAAACATGTCCAATTCACGAAAGCTATACGTGTAAGTACGTGGACATGACATTCTTCTCGATCTTTTTACTAAACGTTGCGATTGATGATTATAGATATAAGACAATACCTTTGTGATCGTGGAGGAATCTCGGCGCCTGAGCCCCTGACGTCACGGCGATTGAAGCGAATTATTTGTTTTACGTGGAGATTTGTTTATTGTGCCAACAGCGGTATGCGGTAGCCATGCATACGGTTGTTTATTATTTTAATTCAGAGGAATTTCAGCTGTCTGTTTTGACAACGGATAAAGGTTCCATCGGAGAGGCGCGACGCGATTCTGGCAGAACTATTTCCATGAAGTTTCTATAGAAATTATTCTACTCTATTGTTCTACTGAGACAATTGTTCACCTATCTGCGGGAGCTTTAAGATGAATTAAAAGGCTCCTACAAACAGGCGCGACACGAGATAAAATCGCGCAACACAAAGACACCGCAAGTCGCGCAACGAGCGGTGCCTTTGTGTCGCGCGCGATTCGCGTCGCGCGTCGCGTCTGTTTGCAGGAGCCTTTATGAATATGGTCGGATAGAAGACCTGATGCTGAGAGACTTTTGATGATCATGAATCGATTGATGCTGCATCCTAAACTTTTAATGAATCAGCTGTTGCTATGGACAATACCATTTTATTATCTCAACGTTTGAACAGGTGATGATGGCCTTGCTTTTTATGTAAGTAACATGTCACGTAAAAACATAAGATAAGTTGTATAATGTTTAAATTGTTATGTTAAATGTGATACTGATCAGGTGATGCGAAATCAAAACAATACTGATGAATATGGCTATAAGAGCAGAGGGTGACCAAAGAAACGATAGATTGATTGTATGAAAGATGTATTAGCCAGAAAATGTGAATGAATGATTTGATGACGGCAGAACAATGCGTATTGGAGAAGAAAACATACTGCGCCGACCCTAAATAAATGAAGGGCTAAAGGATGATGATTTGCGAAGTCAAGCGAGGAAGATAATTAGAAAGATAATGTCTTTGGAATACCATGGAGCTTATAGGCCCAATAGTATGACCGCAGACCACAGGGTCAACTCCACACAAAGCTGATCCTGGCAAAAAGCCAAGATGTGCAACGATGGAAGAGAATTTTTAAGTACATATACATAAGAAGCTAAAGACGTTGTAAAGGTATGTTCATAGTTGCATACATTTTCCACTACCAAAATGAGGACCCAGGCACGGATCGATATCCGTCATATGTCATGGAGACGTGGCACATGTCGCCTCCATCCGATCAAACTGACCAAAAATATAATTGCGTACCTACACACAATCAGTAGCAATGGGTTTTGTCAGTTCAACAACATTCATTGCGTTATTTACGTTGTTGAGTAGACATATTTGTCGAACATATGAAGCAATGGATTAGCAATATCTTTAAAAATTATTCAGATTAAGATTGATACTGTGTTACGCAGTGCAAAGTTGCATGTGTGCATTCAGTGACTACACTTTCTACTAGTGCCCGCCCCTTTTGAGCATGTGTACAATAAGATAGCACAAAAGTGTTATGCCTACTTTCATGCGTGTGTGCCAAAAAAGCATCATGTGGGGCGTATCATTTCTTTTGTTGTTGTGTGAGATTCAGGAGTAGGAAAAAGGTGGCGACATTTGAACTCGAACAAATATAGAGTGAAGGCATATTTCTCGGATAACTATGCCCACTGGAATGTCCTCTAAGATTAGTAGACATCAGTAAAGAGTTAGCAACATACTAGACTGCATAAGCATGTTATAGGTAAGTGAGATAGACGAGAACTCGTTGTTACCACAAGCACTATGCTTAATAATGCTATTATCACTACCAAGTGATCTCCATCTTTAACTGGATTAGGGTCATAGAAATGTTGTTCCTTGCCATTGACAACAGTTGGTCTATTCTGTAAAAATCTCACCGTAAAAACTAAAGGGAAGTGAGGTTGAAGTCGTTGAAGTGAGCTGTTACTCCACCTGATGCTAGGGATTTTTTTTTATTGCTGATTGCCCAATCGCTTGACCTCGATCACGCCTGATGGAAAGCGATGGATGAGGTCTATGACGGAACGAGCGTGCCCAGAAGATGCCTAAGGCACTGGAACTCCCACGAATCGACGAAACCCAGCAGGCTGCTTGACTCCGGTGGGATGGTGGTCGCAAACCAGGCGGGCGTTAGCCCTACCGCTACCACCGCAAGGGAAGAATTGGCCAGTCAAATAAGGTGTTGGGTGTGATTGTACACGATGCGCAGAGCGCTCGGTTCAGTTGAGTAACTGGCGGAACAAACTGCGTTACACGAGGAGGCTTCTTCATGCATCCCAAAAGGGATTGATACTATTGACAGCTGACTTCACCTAAGTTTTCACAGTTCTTAAGGCGTGTTAGACATTTTTTGAGATGGGAAAAAACCATTAAACTCGCGCCACTGTTACCGTAAGCGACACCGCGCGTGTTTTGTTTATAAGACGATTAAAAAAATACCCGCTTCGGATGTGTTCGGCTGTCCTCGGGATGTACTCGGTTATAATGTATATCCGATATGTCAGTGAGAAGTATTCTGTTTTGTTTTGTTTTCACTTCTGTCGGCACTCCCGGAGTGCCACTGTTTTTTTTCTTACAGAATAGACCGGCAGTATTCCTGATGCTACCGCATTGCATCTTTACAGCCATGCAAAAACGTAGCCCACCCAATACCTAACATTAAATCAACTTCGTCAACTTCCTCATCTGTCAAGTGATTATCATTCACACCAGCATCCCGCCGAATGTTTTATTTACTAGTGTTGTACCCACGTCGGGTTACAATTAATATTGGTAACTTCCCTATGCCGATTATGGGTTGTGCTTGCTGAATTGTAATTGGAAGTTAATGGTGACACCTTAGTCATGTCAGTTTGGGAATGAGACGATATCTAAATATAAAAGTTTCAAAGATTCCATTCAGTGAAAATATTGTCAGGCTAGTTCCAATTCCAATGGCTGTGTTATCTTCAAGAGAAGAGTGTTTGTGACGGAAGGCTTATAGCTTTAGTTTCATAAGCAACCGGTGTACGGTTACACAATAATGGCCAAAAACAGAGAGATTTTTACACCTTAATGTCAAATACTGGTGAAAATGGCGGATTTTCATGAGGGCCGTTATAATGTAACGGAACCGCTTCCTTAGGATACCCAAGCTGAAGTGGAATTAGCAATACATGCATAAATTATGGTGTTACTTTAATATTTTTGTGAAACCAAACAAACAAGCATTACCTAACACAAAACTGACCGCCATCCATAGCATAAGTCCTAAAGAATGTTGCCGAGACTCACTTCTTGCAATTTCGAGGTTTGAGATCAATCGACAAACTGTAAGGCCGCATCCACACAGCATGGCACACCCATCAAGCCGCTACCATATAACGTTCCACCCATAAACGTGTAGCTGCGCAAGCGCAACGACATCCGTGATCTTTTAAACTGAGACCTAAAAACACAGCAAGAAAACAGCAACCAGTCGGACTTCTAATAAATCCACATAGCACATATTTTCCCAGATGCCGGAGCCAGATAATTAACAAACATAATTGTGACCAACGATCTCCGTAAACGCGTACGGCGCGTACAAAAAGGTGCGCTCGCACAAGTGTGCAAGCAGGCCACCCGGTTACCGAGTTGGCAGAACCTAGAATGTCTAACGCATATTGCCTAGATACGGCCCAGTCTAGACTTATGTGAAACGCATGACACACATTAACGTAAGTTAATAACAGCCGTATGTAAGTGTACCGAGTACCGATGGCGTGAGTGGTCCTTGTGAGCGCAGACAATAGGACCACACAGTATTCAGGACCGCGACAGGCGACAGGTGCTGCGAAAGTGTGAAAGTTATGATAAAAAATCAGTCCTTGAGAGGACCTACAGCCTACTTGTTGCGGCTCTAATGTTTATTAATAACGTCGATTAACATTTATGGTAATCCCATTAGTCCCGTTGGCTCAGCCCGTGCTGCCTCAATATCGCATGTATGAAATGCGGTCAACGAACCGACCATTGGATGAAGTGTTTTGATGGAGATGGTAATTGAATTCATCAAAGAACACTGCCTACGCTTTAATTAGCATTGCACAAAACTTCACCAACTCACTTGTAATAACTGCCACAGTGACGTGAGTCAGTGGCGTGCATTAGTTTCAGAATAGGTAGGCAGGCACTAGGCCGGGTCTAGTCTAGGCAGACGCGGTCACTAATCAGATACAAAGTATCTATTAACAGAAAAAAATTTACAGCCGCCATCTTGGATTTTCGTTTTGACCTCACTATTGGCTTCAGCACCCTCAAAAACCATGAAAACGACACCCATGATGAAATTTTTTAAAAATTTCGCATCCATTTTGTATTTTCAGTTTTACCTCACTATCGGCGACCTCAATACCCATCCCTTTCTTTCTTTGCACGGCCAAATTACAAATTAGGATTTTAGCATTCATACTCGGTTGGTTATTTGAGTAGGCATGCCTACTTTAGGGTAATAAATTGCGAAGGTCGAACGTCATGGTATTACGCGTGAGACGTACGTATTTTTCATTTCGTCGTATTAACTTGAACGAGTAAAAAACAATGACAATGTGCGAATAATACGGGTGCCGAGTAGGCCGTTTGGCGACTGCCTACTGCCGCGCGTGTTTGTATGAAGATTTTGTTTTTTGTTAAGTATGATAATTTAGTGAATTTCTTGACTGTGGGGCACACACACTAAAATGTAATTGACAGGCTTATATGCCTATATGCAAAGCACGCCACTGGTGAGTGAAGTGAGGTTAAATTTTTTGACTCATTCGCAATTTAAAATAAAAAAGGACCAATTCTATAAAACAAATGCCAAATATAAACGAGCAAAGCAAAGTTCTCACAAAAACACCAGGAAACGAGGTACAGATTTAAAAGTTGAGCAAAAAATAGGTGCTAACGATCTAGGACCGATTTGGAATAAGGCGAAATACACGGAAGTAACATTAATTGAAGTGGCAAGAGTGGCATTATATTAGCGTATCCTTTGGCTACTCCTAGCAGAAATTATATTATTAATCAAGCAGATGGTGAAATACGTGTGCGTTGAGTATATAGTCAACGCACACGTATTTCACCATCTTCTTTTCGTGTTGATGGTACTCTTTTTCTATATTTTATATTGTGGCATGGTTTAAGCCCAGTAGGTGGTCACGTTGATCGAGGCATCAGTGGCATTCTTTAAGTCAACCAAGGTGCAGGTGAACGGGCACTTAGGGCACTCCAGCAAGTGGGACGTGGTCTGATAAGAGGCACCGCATTCGCACTTGGTATTGGATGAGTCAGTAACCCCACTTCGATAAATTGTGTCTGCAGCGCCCTACTTGGGTACGTAATCGATTGAGAGCTTTGCAGATCATGGCCGGGAATTTCACCATAGAATTGTATGTTAAAAGAAGAGAAAGAACAAAACTTGACAAAACGTTGAATTTTGGGGAACGGAGGACCTGGATGAGACTACTCCTGGATAAGAAAGGTCCTAGTTTCGTAAATGTACCACGGCCAACTATATTCCATAAACGTCTCATTCGACATTTGTGTGGGACGAGAGCCGGACAAACATTCATGTGCATTTAAATAACAACTGTAACAATACTAAGAACAAACCCGTTTGTTTGAGGTTAACACAAAAACTTTGATAAGAAAGTCATTAAAATATAAACTATAATGTGCAGAATGTTGCACTATAAGACTTCATGCAGATACATATGTGTAGCAAGCCTAAAGGGCACAAAAAGTGACATCCATCAGTTTTCTATCGTCTGTGTATGGATCAACAACCTGTTTGGAGCCTGTTTGACACATTGTAATGTAACGAACTTTTTGTACAGTGTTTGATTAGCATAATACTGACATGGGTGTCGCAAAATCAACCAATAGTTGGCAGAGTAATCCTCTGACAGCTCAGGGAAGCCAAACAGAGTACAACCTGTGGGGTAAATGACCGCAAGTCCGGAACACTTATAAAAAGACAACTGATGGCAATTTCTTTCATTTGACAGTTCAGCAAAGTTCATTGCTTTCAGGTTCCTACAGACAGGCGCGACACGCGATATGATCGCGCGCGACACAAAGGCACCGCTTGTTGCGCGACTTTCAGTGCCTTTGTGTCGCGTGTCGTGTCGCACCTGTTTGAGGGAGCCTTTATTTACGTTGTTGAGCAAACGAACTTTTCGAACGTATGAATCAATGGATTAGGAATTTCCTTTAAAATACTTGGATTGTGCTTGAAAGTGTGTTACGCAGCTAGGGTGCTGGTCTAGTGCTGACCAGTGATTTAGAAATGAATTAAATTATCCAGCTGTGACCCTCTTTGTTACAGTTTGTTTCTGTCGCCCCATTTAAATTAGATTGTTTCGAAACAAAAGCATAAATAATTGCACAATCGAAACCCATTTAAATAGGAAATTGCGAACGCAACTATCGAGAGCAATAACCTATTTTACTGCACATATCGATAAGACTTCTCGATAACAGCCCGGTTTCTCGATATGACTTTGACGTTTGACCCAAAATATATTCGATTTGATGTTTGTTTGTAGTCTATGGTAAGTGGCAGTGGTGTTTTGTTTACAGAAGCTTTTTGTTCGATTAGAATTAGGTGAAGCCAGCTGATTAACGTAGGGTAGCACGCCCCCAGACTAGGTTGAGCGAAGATCTTCGCACGGAGGCTAGTAGCAACTGGATGAGAGTAGCCGAGGATTGAGTTAAATCTTGTAATACAGTCATTTCTAATCTACTCAATAGTTCTTTTAGTAGCTTTAATGTATTTTCTGCCCTCTTCTTTGTCATATTTTTCCCTCATATAAGTTAGGATTTGGATCTAAAAAAAATCTTTCTAAAGTTTTTACAAAGTTACAGCGTAGTAACGCCAGTATTAAAACCATTTTAACACATAATTAAACGTGTGCCGACACCGATATAGTTATTTACGTAACGCGTAACGGTTGGCAAGACGTAAACATGGCGGAATGTAGGTACATTGATACAGTTTACTTGGCTCATTGATGCTGGGTAGCTAGCAACTGCTGTGTTTAGGACAAAGTTGTAGGGCCAAACTGTTTTGCATGATTTATGTTGTATTATTTAAATATTGGGTTTAATAAATAATAATAGGGGAAATTATACTTATTATAAACACTTGATAAGGCTTCAATTAAAGAGTTAAAATAGTCTATGTTGTATTATAACCTTGGGACTTCTTGTTAGGTATCGATAAAATCGCTTACATCCCTAGTTGCAACATTATAGTAAACCCAAGCAGTGACGCTCGAGTGCAAACTCAAATTAAGGCTCGTTGACACAGGCGCGACGCGACACGCGACACAAAGGCACCGCAAGTCGCGCAACGCGCGGTGCCTTTGTGTCGCGTCGCGCCTGTGTGTACGAGCCTTTAAAAGCATTTATTTCGATTAAACCAGCTACAGGCACTTTTGAATTGTCAAGGAGTCGGTCAGTCAGAAAGTTGGAGCTTTGCCCGTTCCAAAACTTATATCTCTATGGAGAAGAACGGACTGGAAACTCTCAGTTATAAAAGTAACCACAAAACGTCATGATTAACTGATAATGATGACTAATAAGTGCTAAACCAACTGACGTAGTACTTCCAAATTGGTAGAAAAATAAATTAACAAGATACTTTACCAAAACCACAGCAGCGCGCAGTGGGAAACATGACGATCATTGTAGATGTTGCATTTCATATTATTTACCTGTAAAGAAAAACACAACATTATTATCATTGTAATGTCATTACATTTTAAAATTCATTTTAAAAATATACGTACTGGTCGATCGGTTCGCGGAAGGGGGGACCATCTTTACATACCGTGACCACTCCGTGCCTCGGCAAGTAGGTACGTTAAGCCGTTGGTCCCGGCTGTCATTCGTGAATCTTTGACAGTCGTTACAGGTAGTCAGAAGCCCGAAAGTTTGACAACCAGTCTTACCAAGGGGTATCATATCATCCAGTACCTGGGTTGTGGAGGTCAGATAGGCAATCGCTCTATGTGAAATACCGGTATTCAGCTGCATCCTGTTAGACTGGAAGCCGACCCCAACATAGTTGGAAAAGGCTAGGCAGATTAACTCAAGATTATAAAAGTATCAAAACTGTTTGGTTCTTGTATACGAGACGTCTAGACGTAGGGTTTCCTTTGTTCTATCGAATATCGATTTTCTTATCCTGAGGAGAATGTTAAAGGGAAACACTATTAGAACAACTGTCTCAACTGTAGCAACAGTCTCAGTTTTTATTAACAATACTATTGTTAAAAACAGATGTACATATAATACGTATTTAATAATAAGGACAATAATAAATATTTAATAATTAGGAACACCATACAAGCGCTTTTCCTCTCTCCTTAGTCGACAGAGTTCATAATAATTGATCCTATTGATTTATAATTACCATCCTGTATGTGTACATTTTGTATGCAATAAATATTGAATTGAATTGAAAACCCATACAAATAAATACTGCAAACCATTAATAATAAAGTTAAAGACCTTAAGTCATCATCTGCCTAGCCTTTTCCCAACTATGCCCGAGTCGGCTTCCAGTCTAACCGGATGCAGTGAATACCGGTATTTTACATGGAGCGACTACCTATCTGACCTCCACAACCCACTGGGTACCCAGTAACTGTACTGGGTAATACGATACCCCTTGCTGGTTGTTAGACTTTCGAGCTTCTGACTACCCGTAACGACTGTCAAAGATCCACGAATGACAGCCGGAACCAACGGCTTAACGTGCTTTCCGAGGCACGGAGGGGTCACGGTATGAAAAGATGGTCACCCATCCACAGACGAACCGCGGCAAGCGTAGTTTAACCTGATCGGTCGACATGTGCGGCTGTTATTATTTATTTTAGCCACGGGCAACATTGTTATAACAAATTATACTAAAGATCCCATTAATTAAACTCATTGCCTTAAGGCTCCTTCAAACAGGCGCGACACGACACGCGACATAAAGGCACCGCAAGTCACTCAACGAGCGGTGCCTTTGTGTCGCGCGCGATTATATTGCGTGTCGCGCCTGTTTGTAGGAACCTTTACTTGTACACACGACGACATAATATCAAGACGACATTTCCAGTTTTAGCTAACTTCGTATTATATCGGCTTTTCATACAGAAATCAGCTTATACTGTAAACTGGTTAACTGAACAATGTTAATAATTTATATGCTTCATATTATCAATTTTCAAAAATATATTTAATTTTTTTTTTTCATTTCTGTAAGTAATTAATTATGATGAGGAAATTGTCATACACACAATACACCATTGTGGGGTTTTTTCGAATTGGAATTTAAATTATTCGTAGTAATTCCTTCATTTAATTTTCCTCGTTTCCTTTACGTTTAGGTTACCTCCAATAGACACCTAATATGTTATTATTACTTATGACGACGGCAAAAATCAAATTAAGGCTCGTACACACAGGCGCGACGCGACACGCGACACAAAGGCACCGCTCGTCGCGCGACTTGCGGTGCCTTTGTGTCGCGTGTCGCGTCGCGCCTGTGTGTACGAGCCTTTACGATCGTCACTCACTGGACGCCTCATGAGGATATCGCCGCGGTGAAGGTTGTGGGTGTAACTTTGTGATATAGTTTGCAGGGCCAACGTGGCCAGAGATCGCACAACAGACAAGGCAAGGAGGTTTGGAAGAAAAACCGGGAGGTCTTTGCCCAGCAGTGGGACACAATAGTATCTACAGATTAACAAAAATTAAATATTTTTGAACGACAAAATAAAAATCTGCAAGGAATGAGATTCATAACAATTTGATTATTAATTTAATATGCGGACTTTGATAACATTATTTTTTATTATTAAATCATGAAAGTACCTACGTCACAAATGGTATCTATCTTAAGGCGCTATCTCGACAATAAATCGCGAATCGCTAAGCGAGCGAAAGTGATGCAATTACTTTTGAAACGCAAAAGAAGAGAGATGGCTATAATGTGCGTGCGCTCGGAATAAAACAATGTATGTGCCAAAACGTATTTACTCCTTTTTAAACAAAATAAAATTTAAAACCACTTTGAGAAAACTTTGATATGATTATTCTCTATGTTTTAAAGTAAATTCCATTGAATAACTCATAGTCATAAATAAGTGTTACGCCGTGATGTCGAAGAAAGTAAAAAAATAGATAAGTATTTTGCAATTTTTTTTTAATAGACAAAAAATCATTGAATCGTGTATTCCTTTTACATGATACTAGACCAGGGGTTCCCAACCTATTACCCTATGCGCCTCCCTAAAGTTTACGCTAAAATACTACGCCCCCCCTATCCCAACTCAACTACAATGGACAAAAAAAAAACGATGAAAACTTTAATGGACTTTATTAATCGTGTACACTGTACAACGTATAATAATGACCATTAGTGAGAACATTGGGCCTGCACTTTATTAACCAATTTATCAATTCTAGGCTTCATGTTGGTCAGTGCACAGCGTAGATCATTTTCGACATGAAGTCTATTTCTTTGCTTCGTTTTTATACCCACCAGCGTCGAAAAACCCCGTTCACAAAGATAGGTAGTCGAAAACGGTAAAAGAGTAAGCTTTTAAGTCGCTCGTCGCGCCCCCCTTTGGATCACCCTACGCCCCCCAAGTGGGGCGCGCCCCACTGGTTGGGAACCCATGTACTAGACCAAATAGTCAAAAACATATACCAAAATGTTAAATCCCTATTCCACATATTTAACAAGTTATCATAATCATCATAATCAGCCTATAACGTTCCCACTGCTGGGACACAGCACAGGCCTCCTCAGTGAGAGGGAGTGGGCCGTAATCCACCACGCGGGCCCAGTGCGGGTTGGTGGATGTCACATGTCTTCGAATTTTAGGTTCTAGGACATGCCGGTTTCCTCACGATGTTTTCCTTCACCGTTTTGAGAGCAGTGGTGATGAAATAATTTACACAAAGTAAAGCGCCTGTCTGGGTTCGAACCTACGACCTACAACTTGTAAGTCGCGGCCGTGACCACTGGGCCACCACTGCTCTTAACAAGTTATATGAAATAGAAAAACCACGTTTTTTTCAATATATCACCTTATGAACACAGACGGGTTGGCGATTATACGATATTGACTAATATTAAGGCTCCTTCAAACAGGCGCGACACGACACGCGACACAAAGGCACCGCAAGTCGCGCAACGAGCGGTGCCTTTGTGTCGCGCGCGATTCGCGTCGCGCTTCGCGCCTGTTTGTAGGAGCCTTAAATCTGGAACCGCCAACGTGTCTCAAGCAAGCGTTCTGATCAATGCCCGTGCCTTCTCTGACTGAGAAGAGGACTTTGCCCAGCATTGGGACTAGGGATTGCAATCCCGCAAAACGGGATCCGGCATTCCCGCGGGATCCCGCTCCATTTATTAATCTGCTGGATCCCGCACCTTCAAAACGCGGATCCGCGGATCCCGCAAATTTAAATTTACCGCTAAAACATTCGTGAAGTTTTGCGTAAGAAAGTGAGTGGCTCGAGCACGAGTTTCAGCCTACTAGCGTAGAAGCCGAGAGAGCGTTTTCGGCATCAGGATATATTTGCAGTTCACTCAGAAGCAGGCTTGGAGATGATACTATAAATGCCATTTGCTTTTTAAGAGCGTATTTTCAATAGTTATCACCATAGGTTAGTCGTAGTAATAGAATCTAGATAAGAGAAAGTTGTGATTTGATTATTAGTCATTATAATATGAATAAGACTATTAAGACTGAATTACAAACATCATAAAACTGTTGTTAGATGTAAGGGTAAAATTAAACAAAACTGTTGATGCTTAACATTTAAAAATTAAGGTCTAATAAGGCTGATTACTAATTACTCGTACTTAATTATAATTTCATTGTTATTTTGTTAGAAAACAAATAATTTTTGTTGTAAGACATGTTTAATTAATAATACTTGATTTTTTAAACAAAAACCTGTACTTAGTTTCAATTCGATTTTATAACATTTTCGATCTTATAGCCCTCTATAAGATCAAAAAATTAATACTTTATCTTAGCCATATAAGATCAAAAAATTAATACTTTATCTTACATACAAACGGGGCAAAAAGTTGAACTACTGTGAATAATTTCAAATATGCGGGATCCCGCGGGATCCCGCGCGGGATTGATCAATCCCGCATATCAATCCCGCGGGATTGAGTGAGCTGCGGGATTGCAATCCCTAATTGGGACAATATTAAGCTGATATTTCTAACATAACATTATGCATAAATGGTCGTATAACATTATTACAAATAGAGGATCAATGACAACGTTATCTTAAATGCAATCAGATAAAATAGGCGATTAAAATAGGTACCCTGTCAATGTATAGACAGATACTCCTATTTCGCGATCCCTGATAATCAATAGTTTCTTCTTTGTTACTTGATATATATTCGAGTATGTATAATAGCTGCTAGCTGAATAAATTTAATGTAAGTATTTGTAATCGACTGGCTCGTTGATATAGTGTGCGCAAGCGCAATTGCTAAGCATGAGGGTCCTGAGTTGGATTACCACAATAAATTTTGAATTTTTGACAGATTTTTCATACTAGAACTGTTAGATGTCAATTTTATTCTAAGGAACAAAAGTTATCTGACTTTGGTAAAATCAGCCGTTAGAAAGATAGATACCCCTAGTTCGTTGTTAAGTATCCGTTATAATCAATAGCCCTCTGTTACGTGATATATGATAATGGCTGCATAAATATATAAGTATTTGTAATCAATACCGCAACCATGTGTGACTAACGGTATAACCAGTTTATGATTCGAAATAAGTGAAGCGTTCCGGGATTATATTGTTGCAGTCCGTTAAATAAACTCCACAAAAAATCGCGGAGTCACTTATCACATGTCATTTGTACCATCAAACGCACATCAATGAAGTGATAATACTAGGAAAATCACCCTTACTGCTACGACATAAAAGAGCTGTCAATGTCAAATCGTTGCAACTGATAAATCGGTTGCCTGGACTTCGTAGCGCAATGTGACAGTCAGGGTAGACCGACGACAACCTTAAAAGCAGGGATTGACTGGATGCGAAAATAAAAAGTATGGAAGAAACACGCATTAGGATAAAGGTACTAGGAATCATAATGTGACTAGATGAGAAAGGCGGAGAACCGGTTGTTTTAGGGCCTGTGCACACCACGTTTTTTAAACGTGCCGTGGACGCGCGCTTGTAGCGATACATACGCGATACGCACGCGAGTCAGACGCAGCCTGTAGACCTTCTGTAGGATAAAAGCGCGCCGTCGACGCACGTTTCCAAAACGCGCGTCAACGGCGCGTTTAAAAAACGTGGTGTGCACAGGCCCTTAGCGCGACTTGGGAAACGCCTATGTCCAGCAATATGATTATGCTACTAGGCTAGTGTGGAGCACCAATGGGGTGACGGAGACCGTGAAGACAGGGGTCACTCAAAGTAGTTAAACCGTTTGAACGGGCTATCATTTTGACAGTTCAACAACATTCATTCATTATTTCCGTTGCTAAGCAGTCAACATTTTGACAGTTCAACAACATTCATTCATTATTTCCGTTGCTAAGCAGTCAACATTTTGACAGTTCAACAACATTCATTCATTATTTCCGTTGCTAAGCAGTCAACATTTTGACAGTTCAACAACATTCATTCATTATTTCCGTTGCTAAGCAGTCAACATTTTGACAGTTCAACAACATTCATTCATTATTTCCGTTGCTAAGCAGTCAACATTTTGACAGTTCAACAACATTCATTCATTATTTCCGTTGCTAAGCAGTCAACATTTTGACAGTTCAACAACATTCATTCATTATTTCCGTTGCTAAGCAGTCAACATTTTGACAGTTCAACAACATTCATTCATTATTTCCGTTGCTAAGCAGTCAACATTTTGACAGTTCAACAACATTCATTCATTATTTCCGTTGCTAAGCAGTCAACATTTTGACAGTTCAACAACATTCATTCATTATTTCCGTTGCTAAGCAGTCAACATTTTGACAGTTCAACAACATTCATTCATTATTTCCGTTGCTAAGCAGTCAACATTTTGACAGTTCAACAACATTCATTCATTATTTCCGTTGCTAAGCAGTCAACATTTTGACAGTTCAACAACATTCATTCATTATTTCCGTTGCTAAGCAGTCAACATTTTGACAGTTCAACAACATTCATTCATTATTTCCGTTGCTAAGCAGTCAACATTTTGACAGTTCAACAACATTCATTCATTATTTCCGTTGCTAAGCAGTCAACATTTTGACAGTTCAACAACATTCATTCATTATTTCCGTTGCTAAGCAGTCAACATTTTGACAGTTCAACAACATTCATTCATTATTTCCGTTGCTAAGCAGTCAACATTTTGACAGTTCAACAACATTCATTCATTATTTCCGTTGCTAAGCAGTCAACATTTTGACAGTTCAACAACATTCATTCATTATTTCCGTTGCTAAGCAGTCAACATTTTGACAGTTCAACAACATTCATTCATTATTTCCGTTGCTAAGCAGTCAACATTTTGACAGTTCAACAACATTCATTCATTATTTCCGTTGCTAAGCAGTCAACATTTTGACAGTTCAACAACATTCATTCATTATTTCCGTTGCTAAGCAGTCAACATTTTCGAACATATAGCCATGGATTAGCAGGGTATCCTTGAAAATTATTTAGATTCTGGTTGAGTGTGTTACGCAATTAAAGTGCCGGTCGAAAATATTATGAAGTAAGAATTTCGTATAAGGGAGAAGGTAATGACGGAAAGGGTTCGAGCACAAATAGAATCAGAATAGAAATGCGCACAAAGATCAATGAGGAAAAGCCATTAAGGCGATTCGGACTCTGCACCGCATCACGCAGCGGGGCGCAGATAACGCACCCACGCGCGTGATTTTTTACATACAAATTCAATAAAAACCGCACTCACCCGCGTGGTATTTGGCTCCGTTTCCCGCACACCGCTGCGTGAAATGCAGCAGTGTGCCAATCGCCTAAATCCACAACCATATAGAAGTCTTTATCAAATAATCATTAGCGTTATCATCGCGTAGCGGAATGCTGTGCACATAATTATGATTATCTGATAAACCGTCGTGTGTGAGATCTTAACATTCTTTGTAACTTTGTTTACACAACATTGACGTAAAATTAATCGAACATTGCTTTTCACTCTGATTAGGGCTCAGGCATGCAACTCTACAAATATATTTTGGCGCGTGGCCAAAATTGGAACTCATGCCGCCATATTGTTTTTCAATACAATTTTTCAAATGTTTACCAACAACGTCCCCCTGTCAATGTCAATTCAGGTGCCAAAAGAGCCTTGTAGCAAACTAGAATAGTTTATTTATGGCTCAGGGCCCCAATTCTGTATTATTCCCCGCGAAATCTTACCACGTGCAAACCACGTCAATATCATGTCTTGTTAACGGTAAGGAATCGAAATGTCAATTGTATGTACAGACGCCAGCACATCAACCTACCCGAAACTGCCAAATTTTCCCAATCAACTTTGAACTTTATGCTGTAGCGATAAAGTTGAAAATCTATTAAATAAATTTGACAGATTGTAGTAGCTTGATGTGCTGGCGTCTGTACAACATGTATTTTGACAGTTCAAACCACGCCATAGTGTTATAGAGAATACGTTATTAGCAGATGTCGTGATTAGGTTAGGTATTGACGTGGTTTCGATGTAAGGAATCGTTAAGAGATCATAGTGAATTAAGGTAGCACAGGATATTCTGATCGAATCAGTAAATCTTGTGTGTAAGTAATCTCATGTGTTTGGTTGGCTTAAATATCTGAATGAATTTCAGAATTCAGTAGTAAAGCTAATTTCATGAATATCCTTTTAGTGTCTTAGTGTTAGACATTGTGTAGCTTCTGATCTCGTTTGATACAATGTTACGAATCTAGATTTTTGTAAACAAACAACAAATTATTAGTAGCAGCTCTCTGGACAATGTAAGCAGACATGCAACGCAATAAGCTTGTAATGTAGTCCATCCTTTATATTTTATCTTCTACAATGTAAAAATTCAGACACGCATGGCACAGAGCCGGGGGCTTGTGGCCAAGTAATAACAGCCGCACTGGTGGATCGATCAGGTTAAGCTACGCTTGCCACAGTTGGGCCGTGAATGGGTGATCATCTTTACATACCAAGACCCTCCGTGTCTCGTGTGTATGTACGTTAAGCCGTTGGTCCCGGCCGTCATTCGTGGATCTTTAACAGTCGTCAGAAGCCCGAAAGTCTGACAACCAGTCTTACCAAGGGGTATCCTGTTACCGGTTCTGTGCTGCCATCCAACCTAGCCTTTTCCCAACTATGATGAGGTCGGGTTCCAGGCCGACTGGGTGCAGCTGAATACGAGTATTTTACGTCGAGCGACTGCCTATCTGATCTCCACAGCCCAGTTACTATGTACTATGTAGGTAACAAGATACCCCTTTGGCAAGACTGATTTTTGACAGCCTTTTGGGTTTCTGATTACCCGTAACGACTGTCAAAGATCTACAATGTCAACCGGGACCAACGTTTTAAAGTAAAGCACACCAAGGCATGGAATGGTCATATCCACGAGCCCACTTCGGCAAGCGTTGCTAAACCTTGAAGATCAACCCGTGCGGCTGTAATTATTTACCCGCCAATAACATTATCCTATACAGGAACATTACTTCACCGATTCGAATAAAGTTGCATGCACTCAGACGCGGCGTAAATTACAAATCGCGTGATAAAAGGTCGCAGTAGTTTATGTAAGCAAGCGAAAGTGAAATTTTCGCGGAGCCGCGTGCGACCTGCACCGCGTTAAGGCGACACACTCGTCTTAAAATAAACGCGAAAGTTTGTGCATTGCCTAATGGCTGGAAATTATGCGACAGATAGTGAGTTATTTATCCTTGAATTGTTAGAACATTTTCTGCGGGTAATGTTTTTTGTGTAAAGCGAAAATGTTTGGACTAAATTAACGGGAATGTAATGGATATTGTTTATAGGTCGATGTCGCCATGAATCAAAGGCATTTAAAACTTGCGAAAGATGGAAAATCTACCTGCAATTACCTACAGATCGCACTTCGCTCAGTTTAGTTGTCTCGTGTGACGTGTCAATCGCCCCACATGCCAGTCGCATTTTGTGCTAAAAGAAAATATTACGCTAGATGGCGTCACTGAGACATTTAATGTCTTCATGGGAATTTCAGCGTAATATTTTCTTTCATAGTTTTCCTATGACTTTTCTTCTGATAGCCTCTTTCCTTTCTTTTTATATAATTTTGTTTTTTATTTTTTAATGATTGTGTTTAGGTTATTTTGCGATCTTCCTGTACGAGTCACAATAAATACTTTATCTTTCTTTCTCTATTGTATCTTAAATCTCTTTGTCAAGAAAAAACAAGCAGTAGGACATCATAGTTTATAATGAAAACAGGCCGGATCTTGTTCATTACGTTTGCATAGCTAAAACTTTCATAAACGCCAAACAAACTTAATTATCAACTTTCAAACAACACGATTACAAAACAATAAAAAGACTTGTTTATTTTTCTGTTTTTCGCCTACTAATGGGTTGCGGTCGGAAACAGTGTCGGTCGCAATTATCTTGCGCTGATAGCTTCGAATAGAGAGGTCTTTGCCCTTGGGAGCCAATAGACTCGCTATAGTGCAAAAGTAACCAGTCACAATTACCTAAGTACCGCCGTAATTACTTCATTTGATGTCGCATAATACACAGTGGACCATTGGCTGGACAAAGTACAGACTTGAGTGTTGCTATCAAGGTCGTGGAATCAAAGACATTTCAATGTATTTTTACTGTATCTATGTAGGTATATCAGGCCTGAAATACCCGAAGGGTTAGGCGGACCTGTACAGTACCCGGCGATAAATATTGCACATCGACTTTTGGAAGACAATCGGCTAATTTCGGCTTCGTAGAGCGTTATCTCTGTCGCACGAAATACAAACAGTCCGGTATCTATTAGGAGCTGTTAAAACAATTATGATTTGCTTCTTTTGATAATTATTTTTATTCTTAGTATAAAATACACCAATTTCCATAGGTCGATGTGCAATATTTATCGCCGGGTACTGTATCTATCGTACACCCATATTTTGCCAGTTATGTTTAAGTTCCATGTAATAGGAGGCGTGTCTATTGCCATCAACCGGGCCCAAATTCCAACTACGGACTGTTACTGTAAAATTCTTGTTGTTCAATAACACTGGCCAACCTGGGAATTGAATCAAGGATCTCATGCTCAGCAACAGCGCTTGCGACTACTAGACCAACGAGGCAGCCAGTTTACAGTGAATCTGTTACTCTGATAATGATAACTCAACGACATGTTCATACAACAATGCGTGCCACGAAAGATGAGACTTGACCCCGCCTCCCCCGCTCTTTCCGCCGCCCCTATGACGTCCGGTCCCGTCCCGCACTCAGACCTCATACCGCTAAAGATACCTAAAATCGTGTACTGCGCATGTCAAACCACGTGGTGTGTCAAGTCTCATCTTTCGTGGCACGCATTGTACCGTTCATTTGTTCTATCAGTAGGAATGACTTTCATTTTGACAGTTCAACAACATACATTGCGTTATTCACATTGTTGAACAGACACATTATACGAACATAAGAAGCAATGGATTAGCAATATCCCTCAAAATGATTCAGATTCATAGTGTGTCACGCAATTAGGGTGATGTTGTATTTGATTTTATTGAAGTTAATATATCTTTGTTAAAATGTTACTTTTAGTATTATAAACAGCTTCGGTCCAATGTCTTGATGTTATGAAAACCTATAATTTGTGTGTAAATTAGTAGTAATCCTACTATATTATTATTTTATTATAATATTATTATTATTTTATTATAATATTATAAATGCGAAAGTTTGTGAGGATGGATCGATGTCATTTTATTACTCTTTCACGCAAAAACTACTGAACGGATTTGGGTGAAATTTGGCACACAAATAGTTTATAACCAGGATTAACACATAGGTTACTTTTTATCCCGATATTTCCACGGGATCGAAACTTATGCGGGTGAAACCGTGGGACGCAGCTAGTACATTTCCTAAGTACTTTTGCAAATCAGTGTTGAATATTTGCTGTTGAGAGTTCTATAATAAATAAAAGAACACCCAAGCTGCACGTCAAACGGTAAACAACTCATTTAAAGTCCCTTAAACTTAATGTATTATAACAAGCTAAAATCGATCAAGCCGGCTTTAAGAAATATAGGTACATACATACACTCGAAAACATAACCTTCCTTCTGGCGTAGTCGGGTAAAAAGTGCCTGTGTTAAAATTCACATACAGTTATGGAAAGTGCTTCGCCTTAACAGTTGTTTACTAGAGAAATTCCCCTTGAAAAGCGAAAGGTGGTTTACACATCACGTGTATCTCGTTCGATGGTAGGCAGGTAGGTGGGTGGCTTCGGCAACGACTACCAGTTTCCAACCGAAACTTGTAGAAAGGAGTATCAAGGTAAGCGGTGATAGCTTTTGAATACACACCCACGTTTTGTTTAAAGGAGGCGAGGAAGTTTTGGAGAGTGGTAATGTTGTTTGCATTTACATCTTTATAAACCAGTGGCGTTTTTAAATAACTTGTAAACAAAACTACTGTAAATAAGATCCTCATTAAATCCTATTATCCTACTGATCTTGGGACCAAATTCTGCTTTCAAAAACGATGTTTTTTTTTTGTCTATGGCATCTCGCAGGACAACCTAGGAGGTGACCGGCTCCCTAACCGGGCTCCAAAGCCACCAGCCAGGCCATACCCTCCCCTGAGGGTACGGAAGTCGGCTTTGGGCGCCTCTGGGGGAGGACTGTATGGAACCGGCTGGCTCGAAGCGGATATGAAGGAAAGAGCAGACTGAATGCATGTCATTTTGCAGTTCTAGAAGGAACTAAACTCGAGGCACAGGAACTTCACTGGACTGATTACTTTAGCACGCAGTATTTATGTGTTGTTTTAAGTTAAGGCAGATTTAGACAGATCCAGTGACTGGCGCCGAAATCGAGACAAGCCAGCGCTGACCCGAAAAAAAACCCGTGTAAATTGATTTCAAGTCAATCCAGTGGCGGGAAGTCAGCGCTGGCTTGTAAATTCGCACACGAATATTTAGAAGCCAGTCTAGGCGCTGGCACTGGCGCCGATAACTGACTTGTGCACTGACCCTGTCTAAAATTGCCTTTACACCCTTGAACATACAGACTCTGATATTATGTTTAAACTATTCTTAAATTATATCAGTTTAGCTAAAACCATTTAGATGCGGGAAATAATTAAGGTTATTTTTGGTAAATAGTTTCACTGTGTAATTTGTGTTAAACTAAATGTCAACAGCCGATTTATTCTGTAAAAATCTCATCGTGAAAACTGAGGTGAAGTGAGCTATCAGTCCACCTGATGCTAGGGACCCCATTTTGAAGGATATTGCTTGATAATCCATTGCTTCTTATATTCGAAAAATTTGTCCGCTCAACCACCCAAATAACGCAATGAATGTTGTCGAACTGTCAAGATGAAAGCCTAGCTACTGTTAGTGTGTTACGCAATCACCCGCTAGGTCGGCTGAAGTTTAAAACATAATAAAATAGAATTAAGGCTCCTGCAAACAGGCGCGACGCGCAACGCGAATCGCGCGCGTAAGCGTTCCTGCACACGATGCCGTCACCGCGCCGTCGCCGCGCCGACGCCGCACCATTACACTGTAGATACGAGTCGCGCGAAGCCCGCCACCGCGCCGCCGCCGCGCCGCCACCGCGCGCGTTCCCCTCCCTATCTGTTTGATTCATTCACGGGAAATTACGCGGCGTGCACGTTCGTACGCGGCCGGTAATGGAATGAATGAAACAGTAAAAACGCGCGCGGTGGCGGCGCGGCGACGGCGCGGTGGCGGGCTTCGCGCGACTCGTATCTACAGTGTAATGGTGCGGCGTCGGCGCGGCGACGCGCGACGGCGCGGTGACGGCATCGTGTGCAGGAACGCTAACAAAGGCACCGCTCGTTGCTCGACTTGCGGTGCCTTTGTGTCGCGTGTCGTGTCACGCCTGTTTGAAGGAGCCTTTATAGTTGAAAGGAAAAAAAAAAAAGAAATATGTAATTATAAAGAAAACAATACCGTTACGTACGTAAGTTCATCACATGTATTTATAATAGCATTGTTCTAAAGAATTTATAAACAATGTTGATAGCGTATGTATACGTTTCTGGTACTCACACAATATAACTTTTATAGAAAGTTCAAAATACATACGTCACAATAAGTTGAGAGATACATGATTACTGACATTAAAGGCTCCTACAAACAGGCGCGACCCGCGATATAATCGCGCGCGACACAAAGGCACATATAGGTACATACATCTATAAAATTTTGTACCTATATTTGTTTGGAAGCCCTAATAGATTGTCATAAAATATTTGAATATAACGCAGTTCCAATAATATTACATACATGACATACGTGTCGAATTGATAACCTCCTTTTTTTTGATGAATAAATGACAGCAAATTCTCTGTTTACCCATAATCTTTGCAAGCAATATACTTAACCTTAATAGTCAACGTCTGAAACTTTCACAAAATCATAACGATTGTAGGTCATGCATTTTAGCGGTTAGCATCTTAAAGTACCGTTGCATATACAGGAACATTTGGTACAATTTATACCTGCTGACAAAATGACTCACCGATGATAGGAGCAATGACCTTTGTTTTCTTACAATCGTCGTTCTTACAAGCTCTTTCTAAGGAAACTGCTCTTTCAGCAGAAGCATTTCAGCGTGATAACTTATGTGAGCTGTCATTCTACCGATGACACTATTGACAGCTCACTCCAAGCTCACTTCACCTAAGTTTTCACGGTGAGATTCTTACAAAATTCACCGGAAATTTCCAAGGGTCGCTGATCAGCA
This sequence comes from Luperina testacea, assembly GCA_927399505.1. Lineage (NCBI taxonomy): Eukaryota > Metazoa > Arthropoda > Insecta > Lepidoptera > Noctuidae > Luperina > Luperina testacea. The sequence continues at coordinate 1,914,557 of OV656770.1, read as the reverse complement.
CTTAAACTTTTTTTGAATTGAAAACTTCTTAAGGCGCGTTGGGCATTATTTGAGATGGAAAAACCATTGAATTGGCGATAATGTTACCGTAACTGACACCTCTGTTTTATGTTTTGGCCATTATTTATTTATTTAATACTTCAAGCACATAAATGTACAGAGGCGGACTTAATGCCATAGGCATTTTCTACCAGTCAACCTTTGGGTGATGCAGAGACAAACAATGGTAGGTGCAATCAGACCATTGTGGAATAAATATTTTAAATATAAAGATAGGCATAAACCTATTAAAACTGAATATAATATATACCTAATTTACATATAAATATATTACAAATAAATATACATAAATAAAAAAAAAGACAAAAAGACATCAACGCGCGGTACATTTTCTTTGGGAAGAATGATCTTCAAACATAAATTTATAAAAAGACTACTATGCTTTTTCAAGTTTACACTTCTGTCGGCACTCCTGGAGTGCCACTGTTTTTTTTTTAATTAGCCTTCACTGTCCCACTTCTGGGCAAAGGCCTCTCTCAACTCCTTCCATCTATCGCGAGAACAAAAAAAATGAATCAAACACTAGTAATAATCCATACTAGTCCATACTAATATTATAAATGCGAAAGTGTGTCTGTCTGTTACCTCTTCACGCTTAAACCGCTGAACCGATTAAGATGAAATTTGGTATAGAGATAGAGTCCCGGGAAAGGACATACTTTTATCCCGATATTCCCACGGGATCGAGACGTATGCGGTTAAAACCGCGGGGCGCTGCTAGTAAAAAATAAGACGTTTTATCCAACAGCCAATCAATTAGCCAACAATCGAAATCATGGGCAATTCTCGTAATTTTGAAAGACTTTCACAGTTGATCTCGGTGTCAATCTGACAAAAATACCTCTCATTTGCCTTAATTTTTGACAAGTTTTCGACAGTGATTGTCGCTGAGATGACATTGCTACTAGATTTTGAACTTTTTTAGTTACGGGAATTGGCCTTCTGTTTAATTAAAATGGGTCGATTGTCGGTTTCTGAACGGTCTTGATTGATTTTCCAAAATCACGTCAAGTTATCGACTGCCAGCGGACATCACTTATCACATTCGAATCAATATTATTTTTCTTGGAAATAATCGACTTTCTTTCTGTAAGCCGTCAGTCAATCAAATTCTTATTTTATACCGAGAAAAATAAGGTAGTATTTTCGTTGGATCATGCCGTTCAGTTCACATGCCGGTTTGCCTTCACCTAAAATGCTAATCGGTGTAGCGGTAACCGAGTCGGCCGGCCAGATATCTAACGGTAAAGGATTGCTTGTAATATCCATTTGGACCGGATCATTCAGACGCGCCTTCCGTAAACACCTACTGTTTCATGTACATATATGTATAGTAATGTACGGTTTTGCCACAACAATTTTTTTTCAGAAACTTTTTGTTTGGTCGCGTTTGTGGCAAGAAATGTAATTTCTTTCTACGGTTTTGTCAAATTATTATATTGATTAGTTTATTGTCGAGACGCTCCATGTAAAATACTGTATTCAGCTGTATCGCTATACAATTATGCATTAATTATAAAAGGGTAGACAGAGTAAAAGGGTAGTATATTCTTTGGGCCTTTCAAGAAAAGAATGATGTTTTCATCAGATTGCATAAGGATTTTTTGGTCTAAAAATAGTGATGTAGATTACATTGGAAAGACAAAGATACGAGGCGAGTCACAGCATAATATTCAAATGATATCACGAGACTTATTTTTAAGATAGCAACTAAAAATTATGAGGACATTATAACCTGTGTAAGAGACAGTCTGTGACTTTACAAGAAACAAAACATTTTTTGACCGCGATACTTCGAATATATTCTAAAAAAAAAAAAACAATCATCGTTATCAATTTGAGCAAAAATAATCGTCTTTATTCGAATTTATTGGGGGTCAGCAAAACATATAGTCACCCCCTTCTATCCATATCATCTTTCACACAGTCCACCCATCGTCTCTTTGGTCTTCCCCTTCCCCTACTAAAAAACATATATATCCGCTCCGATGTCGAGAAATCTCCTAAAGATCGCTAACAATAGAAAAAAGTAACTGAGTCTCATTAAAGGCTCCTTCAAACAGGCGCGACACGCGATAAAATCGCGCGTGACACAACGGTACCTTTGTGTCGCGCGCGATTTTATCGCGCGTCGTGCATGTTTGAAGGAGCCTTTAGTGACCGTTGAGCTAATAATATGGAACGCCTCTACAAAAATAAAATGAAATAAAAGACTCGTGAACAAGAACCGCAACGAATGAGTATAAGAACAATTTTGTGGGAACATTTTCAGCACGTAGCGCGTAGGTAGGTACGGTCAGCAACTAAAGTCGATTAACACTTCAGTTTTTTTAAATCTCAGTTATTAAGCAAAATATTTGGTCAAAATTCCATTGTAGTTCCGCTGCAATTTTGAACAAATATTTTGCTCAATAACTGAGATTAAAAAAACTGAAGTGTTAATATTTTGCTCAATAACCGAGATTAAAAAAAAACTTTTGTTGAAAGACTTTTGTTGCTGACTGTACATACCTGTCACTTTAAAGTTAGGTTTTGCCAATGACGCCTCAAACTCTCAACTTCTTAGAAGATACTATGAGTAAGTTGGAAAGACAGAAAACAAAATAAATCAATAAAGAAAGTTGGTAGGTACCTACAATGTTTTGATGACGTGGAGTGCTGACGAAATGATGTTACTTGTGCAAAAATGTATAAAAGGGAGGAAGTATATTCAAAATGTGAGACTCATAAATATACTGTTATGAGCGAAATTTTACCAGCGTTTCGTTCAGCCTATAAATTAGCCTAATATTGATTGCACAGATCTTATCAACCAAGGGCTTTCAGAAATCGTTGCTTTTTCACTGATTTTCCCGTTAAGGGAAGCCTGGTTATTGCGTTCAAGATTTTAAATAAGTTTTGTAGGTACGCAATGGTTTTACCAATCCTAACTAATATTATAAATGCAAGTAAGTTTGTGTGCTACCATTTCACGCTTAAACCACTGACCCGATCATCCTGAAATTTTGCATATACGTTGTCAGGTGTACAGAAACGGATATGAGGTACCTTTCATCCCGAAAAAAAGTGCTGTTCCAGAGGAAAACAACAATAACGTTATTATGATAATAGATGGCGCCACGTGTCTTTCGAACGGGATCGACACTCATGCGGGTGAAACCGCAGGGCGCTGCTAGTTTATTATACATATATGCCGTAGGAACCATTTTCACGCTAAATGTACGTGTAATGTGGGTGTACAGTCGAGTTCTTTAATATCTGAGCATGTTCATGAATCAAAAATGTATGTGTTTAGGATTACGTCAACTATTTTTGATCTTCATGCATTTCCCACTTCTTCGTATGTAACTTCAAGATCTCCGAACCAATCAAAACGTTTAAATATCACGCGATTCAAGAAATACGGCTCTGGCATTGGCCAATATTTGTTCCCTTACCCCACTCTCCTCGATCTATGTATCCATTTTGAATTTTAATATACTCGTTTTATGGTTTTCAACGTCGAAGCATTTTGATTTTCTATTCCCGAAATTTACCTCAAAAAGGCCCAGAAACCAGGCCACAGATTCGCCAAAATCCTGTACCGGCGCCTCAATCCGGTACATGTGGTCCTTCTAACCAAATATCAAGAATCAGCATCCTGTGGAATACGTGGCTGTGGCTGCGTGGCTGGGCTACGAGAGAAGACGCACTAATCTGGACACGGAGACAAACTGGAGGTTAAGCGCATATTGGAATCGAAGTTGGATTGGCATTTCATCGAACATACGCAATCTGGTGGGACCAACCATCCTTTCTTTTCCCTATCACCTCCTAGTTCTCTTTGTGATACCTGTGTCTAAACTGATTTCAGTGAGACTTCCGCGGAAGAGTGTTGAATTAGTTCGTCAATTCGCAAGGCTGGTGACGTCGCTATCACCGCTGTCGTGTTCGCTTCAACCGTAAGTACTCCTGTTTTCACTGACCACCAAAATGCCTACAGAAGGTACTAGATCACGCGATAAATCCCCTGTTTTATTAAGTGTAGACAGTGCTCACCTATCTGCCGATCCTAATTTATTTCGCGACCTAGTTAGGAAACGAGGAATAATCAAGGGTAGACTCACAAAATTCTCAAGTTATTTAACATCTTTAGAATCTAATGAATCGCTACCATCCCCTAGAAATCTTATTGATCTTAAATTACGCGTTAGAGGGGCATCTAATCTACTTGACGAATTTAATGAAATTCAAAGTAAAATCGAAGAGTGTGTTTCTGATAGTGATATTTCTGATCAATTAGACAATAGAGAATCGTTCGAAAACTCCTACTATAGCATATTAGCCCGCGCGGAATCGATGCTGACCGATGATGAGGTTACGGACAGTTCCAATAAATATTGCTGTAGCGAACTACCGCAGTCAGTTAAACTTCCCACTATTTCTTTACCTACCTTTGACGGTTCGTATCAGCACTGGCTGGAGTTTAGAGACACTTTTTTATCGTTAGTACACAATTCTAAACGTATCAGTAATATCCAAAAATTCCACTACTTAAAGTCTTCCCTGAAAGGCGACGCTGAGTTGGTCGTAAACTCCATAGAATTTTCCTCTGATAATTATCAGGTTGCATGGGAATTGTTGCTAAATAGGTTTAATAATAATAGACTTTTGGTACACAACCACGTAAAGGCCTTGTTTAGTATTAGCGCGTTAACTAAGGAGTCGCCCTCCGACATTAGAAAGCTCATTGACACGATACTAAAGAATTTGCGTGCATTAAAAATCCTAGATGAACCTACCGACTCGTGGGATACGCTTATTAATTATATTATTGTTTCTAAATTGGATAAGACGACCGAACGCGAGTGGGAGACGCATAAATGCACATTGTTCCCGACCGAAAACAATTCTAAACGCATAATTAAGGTGGATGAGTTGATTGGTTTCCTAAAAGACAGAGCGGACATGTTAGAAACATTGCAGCTTTCACATAATACTCAAATCAACAATAAAAAACAAAGTTCACAATTACGTAACACATCACACTGCAATGTTTCTACACATAAACCGAATCACAACCGTAAGTCTCGCTTCAAACAGTCTTGCGTGAAATGTAATGATGCACATCCACTTTATTCTTGTCAAAAGTTTATTGATAGTGACTTAGAATCGAAGTTAAAGTTAATTCGCGAGCACAAACTGTGCGAGAATTGTTTACGTTCGGGACATGCACCAGATAAATGTCCGTTTGGGCCGTGTAGGAAATGCAACCGTAAACATAATTCGCTAATTCATATTGATAACGCAGATAGTTTAGTCACATGCCATTCAAGTATCGCGACTGAGGGCTGCACTGATGCCCGTGACTACCGCAGGACCACCAACGCCAATCGCTTCCATATTTGGTAAATAATTAGTGCTCAATTGGTACTAATTAGTACTCGAACAACAGAATTGGTACCTTAGTAGTTTTCGAGAAAATCGACTTTGAAGGTGGTCCTGCGGTAGTCACGCTCCTTTCAGCAGGACCACCATGAGCGCCGAAAAAGGGCCCACGCTACAGCTATTCTAAGTATACAAATAATTAGTACCCATAAATGTGATATATTTCGTAAAAAAAACAGAACTGTAATATTTGTATTTACCGAGAAATCAACGATGTTAACTTTCTCGCAATTGTTCAGCAGGACCACGATTTTGAATGTTGATTCCAAGTTAGAGAAGCTTGTCGCTTTCCTCAAACCTACATAGAAAATTAGTACCCTGTAAGATAAAATTAGTACCCAAAATTCAAAATTAAAACTCCAGTAGTTTACGAGATATACCATGCCAATGGTGGGGTGGCGGTAGTCACGGTGCCAAATTTTCATTTCAAGATTTCCCTATTAAAAACTCTGTGATTTCTTCCCAAATTTATACAAAAATTAGTACTCCTAAAGAAGTTAAAGCGACTAAAAATCCAGATTCCTAAGTGTTGTATTTTAAGAGAAATTAGCTTTCATTACTTTTCCATACTAAATCTCCGCGTATAACCCGACCAAATTAAGTTGTCAATGGTGCCAATTCCCTTGTTCACAAACTAAACTAAATTAGAGTTCAGTGCATCTTTATCTTTCTGTTTCATTATGAAAAGGACAGACAAAAAATTTTAGTTTAGTCCTGTCAAAGTAATCAGCGCCTGACACTACTCAATACAAGTTTAGACGTGATTAAAAACATGCCTACTAAAGTTACGTCTATTTACGTCAGACGCTGATTAATTTGATAGGACTAAACTAAAACTTATCTTTTGTCCTTTTCTTAATGAAATAAAAAGTAAAAGATGCACTGAACTTAAATTTAGTTTAGTTTGTGAACAAGGGAATCGGCAACAATGGTGGTATTGAGCTGTTTAAGAGATGTCCACTCGTGCACATAAATTTATCGATGTCGGAATAGTATTAACAACAAAGTTCAATATCTAAATTTTTATACAAACTGTGTATTTAGGTACATATTAAGAAAAAAAATAACCTATCGCTACCCATGGCTTGTGATACCTTTGTTATTGACATGGGCAGGTAGGTAAGTAGGTACTCGAATAATTATTTTTCTGTAGGTTTTGTAAGTAGGTACCTACCTTCTGTATTTTTGTAAATGAATATCATTAACGAGCGATAGGCATTTCGTATTTATTTCTTTCCTACTAATTTACCGTTGCTGCAAGCAGTAAGTACCTACCTCATATCTACTAAATCAACTTTTAATATCGTTAACATCGAAATATTTCTGTAAATTTCGATCTAATTGGCCCTAAAAAGAAAGTTTTTTTTAAAATAAATATTATAGTTCCCCAGGAAATCATTAGGTATTAATTATATCATTTTCTGAAACCTTTAAATATTGAGATGCGTGACCTTTTTGAAATTGTATACATTTATTTCTCTAACTAAATACAATTTTGAAACCATAAACGAATAAAAAAAGAACTCAATGTACAGACGCCAGCACGTCAAGTTACTACAATCTGTCAAATTTCTTTAATAGATTTTCAACTGTATCGCTAAAGCATATGGTTCAAAGTTGATTGGGGAAATTTGACAGTTTCGGGTAGCTTGATGTGCTGGCATCTGTACCACGACACGCTTCGCTTGCTTTACTTCGGTAATAAAATAATAACCAGCGCGCCATGCCACAAAAAAGTTTTGGACCATAGACAAGATAAATGAGATTCAAATGTATCTTGTCTATGGTCCAAAACTTTTTTTTGTGGCATGGCGCGCAGGTTATTATTTGAATTACATGCCTACTAAAGTTACGTCAGACGCTGATTAATTTGATAGGACTAAACTAAAATTTATTGTCTGTCCTTTTCATAATGAAACAGAAAGATAAAGATGCACTGAACTCAAATTTAGTTTGTGAACAATGGAAATGGCATAATTGACAACTTAATTTGGTCGGGTTATACGCGAAGATTTAGTATGGAAAAGTAATGAAAGCTAATTTCTCTTAAAATACAACACTTAGGAATCTGGATTTTTAGTCGCTTTAACTTCTTTAGGAGTACTAATTTTTGTATAAATTTGGGAAGATATCACAGAGTTTTTAATAGGGAAATCTTGAAATGAAAATTTGGCACCGTGACTACCGCCACCCCACCATTGGCATGGTATATCTCGTAAACTACTGGAGTTTTAATTTTTGAATTTTGGGTACTAATTTTATCTTACAGGGTACTAATTTTCTATGTAGGTTTGAGGAAAGCGACAAGCTTCTCTAACTTGGAATCAACATTCAAAATCGTGGTCCTGCTGAACAATTGCGAGAAAGTTAACATCGTTGATTTCTCGGTAAATACAAATATTACAGTTCTGTTTTTTTTACGAAATATATCACATTTATGGGTACTAATTATTTGTATACTTAGAATAGCTGTAGCGTGGGCCCTTTTTCGGCGCTCATGGTGGTCCTGCTGAAAGGAGCGTGACTACCGCAGGACCACCTTCAAAGTCGATTTTCTCGAAAACTACTAAGGTACCAATTCTGTTGTTCGAGTACTAATTAGTACCAATTGAGCACTAATTATTTACCAAATATGGAAGCGATTGGCGTTGGTGGTCCTGCGGTAGTCACGGACATCTGCACTGGGAGTGAAGGCGCTGCGCCTGCGCCGGCTGCCTCCGACCCCGCCACCTCAACCGTCGCGGATTCGCTACCTATTCACGTAAACAAGGCACATATGCATAATAAATCTATAGGTACGCACTCGGTTCTATTATCCACAGCTGTGATCGAGGTAGCCGACGTTCACGGTGTTTATCATCGAGCGTGCGCACTGCTGGATAGTGGAAGCCAACGGTGTTTCATAACTAAATCATTTTGTAAATTAATTAACGTACCGATGTTAAACTCCACTTATGAAGTTAGGGGTGTAGGTGATTCAGTGGTGCAATGTTCTGAAACTTGCAGCATTGAAATTAAATCGCGAGTCGATAATACATTCAAAACACGCATTACTTGTTTTGTACTATCGCAAATAACGTCTACGATGCCGGCCTTATGTCAAGTAAACACACAATTCTGTATTCCAGACAACATAATGCTGGCAGATCCGCAATTTTTAGAGTCTAAAACCGTGGACATTTTGATAGGCGCAGATAGGTTTTGGGACTTGTTAGGAGAAGGTAAAATAAGACTTCCCAATGGCCCCTATCTTCAATACACTAGGCTAGGTTGGATTATTTCAGGCACTATTAGTGATACGCGCAGCGCAAGGCGCATTCACTGTAATATAAGCAGTTCGTTAGATCCTCAACTACGTTTGTTTTGGGAGATTGAGGAGCTTCCTAAAATCAGGGATACGCGCACTCAGGAAGAGCGTGCATGTGAGGAACATTTCATTCGCACTACTACGCGCAATGGCGAAGGAAGTTTTTGTGTACGCATTCCGTTCAAAGAGTCACCTGATGTTTTAGGTGAATCATACACGCAAGCCGAACGTCGCTTTTTCGCATTAGAGAAACGTTTACAGCGTTCGCCTGAATATAAATCATTATACACGCAATTCATGAAAGAATACCTAGACCTAGGTCATATGAGTCCTGTTAGCTCTTATGAGCATCCATGCTATTTCATGCCGCATCACGGCGTATTCAGGGAGCATAGTACCACAACCAAGCTGCGTGTGGTCTTCGATGCCAGTGCCCCAACAACTTCTGGAAAGTCACTTAACGACTTGCAATTAGTTGGTCCGGCAATACAAGGTGATCTGATTTCTATTCTTTTACGCTTTAGACAGCACAAGTTTGTTGTATGCGCGGACGTCCAGAAGATGTTCAGAAATTGTTGGGTGGCCGAAGACCAGCGCAACCTTCAAATGATTCTGTGGCGCGATGATCCCTCGCAACCTTTAGGCATATTTCAACTAAATACGGTCACGTACGGAACCGCCTCCGCCCCTTTTCTTAGTGTGAGGTGTTTAAAGCAGCTGGGGGCTGAATCTTCTGACCCTGAGGTTCAAAGGGCTATTCAGGAGGATTTCTACGTAGACGATTTGCTAACGGGTTTTAATGATAAGTCTATTTTGTTACAATTATGCGAAAATATAACAAATGCGCTGCAAGCAGGTTGTTTTCCACTCCGAAAGTGGATTTACAACTTCCCATGCGATAATGATGAATTATCGAATCATTCTGTAGAAATTAAATCTAACGAAAACATTAGTTCTAAAACGTTAGGTTTAAGTTGGAACAATGTTCGCGATCATTTTTATTTTAACTCTCAATTTCTTAATGATAATAAGCCTGTCACTAAAAGGTATATTCTATCTAGTATTTCCCAAATTTTCGATCCTCTCGGTTTATTAAGTCCTACGATAATTATTGCAAAGGTCTTATTACAGCAATTATGGCTTCATAAGATAGGTTGGGATGACATAGTTCCATCGAGTGTCGCGCGAACGTGGAACCGGTTTGTTATCTCTTTACAAGCGCTCAATACGATTAATGTTCCTCGCCACGTTATAGGTAGTAAACCTATGTATATGGAACTGCATGTTTTTAGTGACGCGTCGCAGACAGCGTACGGCGCTTGCGTTTACGTTCGCACAGTAAATATAGATAACACGATTTTAGTTAGATTACTTTTCTCTAAAGCAAAGGTGGCGCCATTGAAACCTATAAGTATACCGCGACTCGAACTTTGCGGTGCTTTGCTGGGTGCTAAAATACTCGACAAGGTTCGCAGTTCGTTGCGTTGTGATTTTAAAAATATTGTTTTTTGGACTGACTCAACCATTGTCTTAGGATGGTTGCGCATGTCACCGAATAAACTAAAAACTTTCGTTCAAAATAGAATTTCGGAGATTCATGAACTCACACAAGACGTTCTTTGGCGCCACGTGAGCAGCAAGCAAAATCCCGCTGACCTGGCATCGCGAGGTTCGAACTTGGAAGAACTTTCCTCTTCCTCTTTATGGTGGGAGGGTCCAGACTTCTTAAAAAACTCAAATTTTTCATTACATAATAATACAGTGATCGTAGTGGACGAAGACCTCCCTGAGGTTAGGCCTTCTATTTCTTCCTTTGTGACCCATGACTCATCGGATTCACCTTTCTCGTTTATTAGATTTTCGCAGTTTAAGCGTATGAAGCGTGCTGTTGCGTTTATGTTGCGTTTCATACACAATATTCGCAATAAACATAATAGACAAACGGGTGTCCTTACTGTAGACGAGTTGAATGAGTCTGAGATGATTTTGGTTCGGTGGGCTCAACTGGAAAGTTTTCCTACTGAATATAATTTATTATATAATTGTGCACAAATAAAATGTAAAAGTAATTTATCGAAATTAAATTTATTTTTAGATGACAATAAGATTATTCGCGTCGGTGGCCGATTAGGTAATTCAAGTGAGTTTAGTTTTAATAAAATGCATCCAATGTTAGTTTCTAGTAAACATTATTTTACTGTTTTATTATTTCGCCATGAGCACCTGCAGCTCCTGCATGCTGGGCCTCAGGCATTACTTTGTCACTTACGCGAATCATGGTGGCCTTTGGGTGGTAGGAGCCTGGCTAGGCGCATAGTGAACGATTGTGTTACGTGTACTCGCATTAAGGGTAAGATTTTAACGCCTCAGATGGGCAATTTACCAAAGGAAAGGATAACTCCTAGCTTTCCTTTCATCCGATGTGGAGTGGATTACTGCGGGCCAGTTCTCATACTTAATCGTAAAGGTAGGGGAGCTAAAACTACGAAAGCATACATTTGTTTATTTGTGTGCTTTGTGACGCGCGCAATACATTTGGAGCTCGTCAGTGATCTCACTAGCGAAGCATATTTATTATCGCTTAATAGGTTTATTTCTCGTCGGGGCAAACCTTTAGAAATATATTCCGATAACGGTCGTAATTTCGTCGGGCTAATGAACGACTTTTCAGATTTGTTACGCAAATGTAGTTCTGATATTATAGAATTCGCTACTAGCCAACAAATAAAATTTAAGTTTATTCCTCCTTATTCGCCTCATTTTGGTGGTCTGTGGGAAGCAGGAGTAAAATCTTGTAAATATCATCTACGCCGCGTGGTAGGGAATGCGCATTTTACTTTTGAGGAGTTTAGCACAGTTCTTTCACAGATAGAAGCAGTCCTCAACTCCCGACCACTTTCCCCTCTTTCCACAGAACCTCAAGACCTTTCTCCTTTAACTCCCGCTCATTTTTTGGTTGGTCGACCGCTGACTGCACCCGCCTGCGATGACCTCACCGACGTTCCTGAGCACAGGCTGAAGCGGTACCAGAGAGTGGAGCAAACAAGGCAGCATTTTTGGACCCGCTGGTCCAAAGAATATGTGACTGAGTTGCAGGTGCGGAGTAAATGGACCCAAAATAAGGCAGAGCTGAAGGACAATTCTCTTGTGCTGATCAAGGACAACAACCTTCCACCTCTAAAGTGGCACATGGGAAGAGTCCTTAAAACCATCCCAGGCAAGGACGGGATCTCAAGGGTGGCAGATATACGGACTGCTTCGGGCGTTGTTCGACGGGCCTACGCAAAGATCTGTCCTCTCCTTCAAGATCAGGCTGAGCAGTGAGGGTTCTTCAAACTTCAAGGACATTGAAAGCGACTGCTTCCAAGGCCGGCGGCATGTTTAGGATTACGTCAACTATTTTTTGTTCTTCATGCATTTCCCACTTCTTCGTATGTAACTTCAAGATCTCCGAACCAATCAAAACGTTTAAATATCACGCGATTCAAGAAATACGGCTCTGGCATTGGCCAATATTTGTTCCCTTACCCCACTCTCCTCGATCTATGTATCCATTTTGAATTTTAATATACTCGTTTTATGGTTTTCAACGTCGAAGCATTTTGATTTTCTATTCCCGAAATTTACCTCAAAAAGGCCCAGAAACCAGGCCACAGATTCGCCAAAATCCTGTACCGGCGCCTCAATCCGGTACAGTATGTATAGGCAATGGTATGTTTCCTAAAACTCTAAACAGCTTGTATGTACAGACGCCAGCACATCAAGCTACCCGACAATAAACCCGGCTACAATCAACTTTGAACCTTATGCTTTAGCGATAAAGTTGAAAATCTATTATGAACTTTTTTGACGTTCATATATTTTTGAAGCCTGAAAGGGCCAATATATTAATGAACTCGACTGTACTACAGTACTACGGTGTGGAGCATAGGCGTCCCTGTAGTTACTATAGATACGCCTCTGCCCAGCTCTTTGGGCAAGGCGTGAGATGTTATTTTCTGTATTGGAGCGTTGTCAGCGGATTTAAAAGACAGAACAAGTAGCTGTCTATGGACTCTTTCTTAGCAACAATAATCAAAATCAAAAGGCGTTTATTCAAACTAGGCTGAGAATCAGCCCTTTTTGAACGTCTTAATTACATAAGACAGTTCCCCAAAATGGTGGCTGGGAAGAAGTGGCGCAACAAACTCCCCCAAAAGCACAGCTGTCAGTTCAATTAGAAAAACTAAAGCAAAACTCAATAAAAACATAAAATATTTAATTGAAACACCCACTTCAGCTAATTCTAATAAAATAAATTAACATTTCTATTGCATATGCAGATGCACCGAAGAGTAAGTACAGGAAAGGATAATTTTTCACTTTTTTATCAGCTTGCTTGCTTTCCTTATCGTAACCAAGTGAAAAAGAAAAGAAAAACTTAATTATAATCTAGTTCAACTTTTTAGATATCCAAGCTTCAAACTGTTGCTCATGCTCACGTCTCTGTCGATCACGGTTTTGTATTTTATTAAGCACTTCCTCCAATTCCTGGAAACAACAATGACCACATAAACGCAAAAACTATAATTAGTTTGAGCGGACTGCCTAACTTCCAACACCTGAGAGACACATCCCAAATTTTTAAGACCATTTTTCATTTTGGACTACCACTTTGGTCTAGTGGTCGCTGAGCATGAGGTCCTAGGTTAGTCCTAAGTAGGATTCCTGGATCGGACAAGTGTTTTTTCATCTGAAATTTCTCAGTAGCAGCTCTGAATCTGAAATTGTACCCGGGTGATGGCAATAGGGTCGCCCCCATGTTAGATGGGACTTAAGGCTCCTACAAACAGGCGCGACACGCGATATAATTGCGCGCGACACAAAGGCACCGCTCGTTGCGCGACTTGCGGTGCCTTTGTGTCGCGTGTCCTGTCGCGCCTGTTTGAAGGAGCCTTTAAACATAACTGGCGAAATTTTGGTGTGTTATAGGTACACCTCTGTTTATGTTGTTTTTCCTTTGATTGTCGCTAACATGAGATTGCGATCGGTATTAACAGGCTATAACCGATCGCCTGGATTTTTATCGATCACAGTGATTGAACATAAATAATATCAAGATTACAATTTTCGAATCTCGACCACTCGGTATGCTGTACTTACTCATTATTACTGTTCGTATTTTATTGTAGGTATCCAATAAGAAAGGGCTTTACGAAATTCCACCCCTAAGAGGGTGAATGGGGGAGGGTGAAATTTCACGCGGACCAAGTCGCGATCAGAAGCTAGTAAATCCATAGAACAAATGGCTGAGGTGGCGCATGGCGTCCTTCACTTAGCCCGACCTGGCAGTCTCGCCTATTAATAAATTGGCTGTTCGATACGCAAAGCTGGACTAAAATGTACGTAAGCAACCACCTCCACAAGTGACGTCCATGGTAGTAACCCTGGGAAAATAATAACAGCGGCACGGGTCGATCGATGGTTTAAAAGGTATGTTTTCCACGGTCGGTTCGTGGACTGCACCCAACCATCCAATATATAATAGAGACCACTCCGTGCCTCGGAAAGCACGTTAAGCATTTGGTCCTGACTGTCATTCGTAGATGTTTGACAGTCGTTACGAAAATCCAAGTCTGACAACAAGCCTTACTAAGAGGTATCGTGATACCCACTAACTGGATTTTGGAGGTCAGATAGGCAGTCGCTCCATGTAAAATATTCAGCTGCATTCGGTTAGACTGGAAGCCGACCCCAACATAGTTGGGAAAAGGCTAGGCAGATTGACTATAGACACATTTCGAGAAACCGGAGAATACTGCGAGACATTTAATATTATAAAGAAAGAGCAATTCGGTTTTCAAAAAGATAAATCAACAACATTAGCTATCTTCTCACTCTTGAAAGCAGTAATGACTAATATTAATAATAATCAATTAACGACGGGCTTATTTCTTGATCTATCTAAGGCGTTCGACCTGGTCTCGCATAACATTCTTTTTCGGAAGTTGGAGTCTATGGGAATTAGAGGACCTCCACTACAATGGTTAGTGTCATACATATCCGGCAGACAGCAGTGTGTTGCAATCACTAATATTATGAATGACAATAAAGATATGGTTACATACCACTCTGAATATAAAACCACCAAACGAGGCGTTCCCCAGGGCAGTATATTGGGCCCGATTTTGTTTCTCCTTTATGTGAATGATATTGTTGACATGAATAATCATAAATGCTTTCTGTTTGCTGACGATATTTCAATAATAGTTGCTACCGATAAAAAAAGTAAATCAATAATTGATCATGAAACAGATATTAATAATACAATAGAAAATCTTATAAATTGGCTTAATAAAAATAATTTAGTTATTAACCTTAATAAATCAGTATATGTACAATTTAATAAATCTTATAATAATAAATTTAATTTCACAATGAATATATCAAAACTTCAAAAAGTAGCACAAACCAAGTTTTTGGGAACGATCATAGACGAACATCTGGACTGGAAAGCTCATATCGATAGCATATGTAATAAAATCAATAAATTCGTATACGCTCTTAGACGGATTAAAAATGTTACAAATATTAAAACAGCTATAATGTCCTATCGCGCTTATGTAGAGTCCTCGCTGCGATATGGATTAATTGTATGGGGAAATAGTACTGACCATACTAGAGCATTTATCGCTCAAAAGAAATGCGTTCGAGCTATTCAGGGAATTCCACCGGACGTATCTTGTCGACCATTATTTAAAAAACTCGGTCTGCTACCACTCCCCTCGCTATATGTATATGAAACATGTATGTTTGTACGGAAACACAAATACCTATTCAGAACAGCAGCAGATGTAAGCTCTAGGAATCGGCGTGACAAATTTAGACTTGTTTTAGACGAATTCCCTCGATCAACAAAATACAGTAAAAGCTGTTTAGCCATGGCTGTACGTATATATAATAAATTACCATGTAAACTTAAATTACTAAATGGAAGACTGTTTAAAATTCACTTATTCAAATGGCTAAATGATAATAATTTTTATAGCAATAAAGAATACTTTGAACACAACTTGTATTAACCAATTTGCATGCTTTAGTCTTAAGCAAAACATGTATGACCTTATCCTTAACTCATGTAACACCTTTGTATACCATGTTTTACGCAAATAAATAAATATGAATATGAATATGAATACAAATTATAAGTATTTAAGGCCGCGGCCTCAGAGTAAGGGAAACTAAAGTAAATGAAGTGGATATAAAATACTACACACACCAAACTTCTATGTTATGGGTTTGGTTTCCGTACTTAGTCCTTTTTTTTTTTTTTTTGAGGATGGGAATTCATCAAACGACTCCTCCCGCTCTGGGTGGAGCGGAAGGGAGTGTCAGACTCTTACTGACTAAAACCCACCCGTGTTCCTTCCTTAGCCCTTTATGTTCCGGGCCAGCGGTAACCCTTTCGGACAATCCCGCTGGCCCGCTGGCTGGCTGGCTGGTACTTAGTCCTTCAATGGACCTTTGTGCGTTACACACCAACCTTTTAGAACTTCTATAAGGAGGCTAATGTTTAGCGGAATACTTTTCGCAAGAAATTATCATGCATTAACTTTTACTTCTACCGATTCACTTTTACTATAATTAGCTCAGTCTTTTACAATTTTTTGCGACCTCCACTTATTCACTTTCAAAGTAAATAACTATTAATTTTTGTTTAAAAGGATGTCAAGTGATTTTAAAAGTCAATTACCTGAGATAGAAAGCGACTGTATTTTTTGCTGCCATACGAGATGACGCATAAGACGCATTACTCAGACGATAATAAATACATTAACCTCATCTTAATAGTATCTAAAGTAATGTTAAGTAAATGATAATTTGAAGATAGGATCTTTCGGAGTATAGCAAAAACAAATTGTATCTTTCTAACTCATAAATATTATTTTTTTGGTTTAGTCCCATCTCTTCCCCTATGTGTTTATACTACAAAACGGAAATTTTTGTAGTATATACGTATAGGGGAAGAAATGGGACTAAACCATTTTTCTACTATCCGAGCCCGCCCTTACCACTTCACCGAAATCGTTGCTTTCTCATAGTGACTGTACTGCTCTTTGAGCCTTGTGTGGGATCACAGGTGCCACGTAATATTTAGCAAACACACCTTCCAAATACTTCAAATATATAAATAAAAGGATAATAAACGTATGATTGAAATCTTTAGAAAGGCCTTTCCTTTGGTGTCCCCCTTTAAACCTAAAGGAACAAAAAAAAAATGAGATAATAAAAAACATTCTCAGAAAAAAAATCAATGTTATCGAGAAGTTTTCACTTATCATAATAACAAATTCTTGCACTGGCTTTTGATCAGTTGTCAGCTTGCAAGTCATGAACGATCATTACTTTTCGTTACCGTAACAAGTATTAAGTAGGCGATATGCTTTGTTGCAAGACATTACCTGAAGTACGTGCTGCTTCGCATGTAATCAAATAACATCAGCGCGTCAAAATACGTCACAACTTGTTTTTATTAGATGGCAAATAAGCTTACGGTGCACACAGGGGTCTAATCTAAGCACGAGTTCTGGCCGAACGAAATTACGAGCGTTTATTGCTCCGAATCACCTTCGGACATAAGAAATAGGTCATCTTGACGACAGATATTAATGGAAGATTAATGAAGTCAGATATTATTGCCGAGCTGTCCATAATAATATATTTTATGCTCGTGACTACGTCGTACATGACATGTGGAAATAGCCTTATCTTATAAAGTGTTTGATAAAAAAAACTGCGAATTCTTCAGTTTTTATTAAATATTTGCCAGATGTGATCGAAACCTAACCGGCGCACTACGGGAAAATCGTGTATGTTTCGTCTCAAAACTCCGTATCACAGTTGTTTCAAAACTAAATGAGCTGTAATTTTGCACACATTCTTGAATGAATGTGTTATTGTTGGAAGTTGAATGGAAATAATTTTGATTATTCTGTTTATTAAAAAATTAAAAACAACAAAACTTAAAAAAATACATGCCTTCTATAAGAAAAAAAACAAAATTAGCTTTTTTTTGCAATATACATAAAATGGAATAATAGAAACAAACTAGAAAAAAATTCAGGAAGCTTCTACAGATTTTCCAATATCTAAAGTAGGTACTTTTTGATGAAGCCAAATCAAAAAGTATTTTCGATATTGTTTCAGAGGTATTTCTCAACTCGATATATTATGTATATGGATCAGAAGTGTAGAATAAGGTATGGAACACGTCTCCATTGATAGCCGCTCTTGAACACTTTCTAGAATGGTGAAGTCAAAACTTTTTATAATCCTTATTTCGGGATTCTTGCGCGTCTTCGGACAATTGTCCGATAGGTAAAGTAGCATAGTACTCAATGATTTTTGTCCGTTAATAAGTATTTTGTGCACGGAGGAAAGCCATATAATACCAATTATAAATATTTACGTACAGTTGGGCTGTACTATATATACAGCCAACTGTACGCTATAATGCGTATTCATCGACCATTTTTGAATTAATAGTCATTCCAGATGACATAGTTTGTAAATTGTGTACATTCGATTCAATAGATATTTTCTTGTAAGTAGTCTTCTACATAATGCCCATTTATCAATAAATTGCACAACTCTCGTTTAGTACAAACAAATTCACCCATTTTTCAAATCAGTCAACTTTGCGAATACCTATTTGAAAATAGGTATTAACTGCTTTTTAGGGCAACTGAATGTTTGACCAACAATTGTGAATGTTTTAGAGCTCACCATCCTTTTATAGGCCTATGAAATAGTGCTATATGCAAAAAGATAAATACTATGTACACTTCCCATAACCAACCTGTTTTTATTTCTACCCTATTATACAAGTGACCATATTTTATCAAGCAAGGTGGTCAAAACTGTATCAAAACCACAAGGAACTTTTAATAATACTCATCACTGTAATGAACTTTTTATCTTTTTGACCTTAATAGATAACAAATGATTTTTATGAGAAATAAAAAAATATATAATTTTTATCTGTTTTAGCACCGTGTCAGAAAAAGAGCAAGTATGAGGAAATTTTTTATCTCCTTGCGTAAACTAATGTATAAAGATTTTAATACAATATTATGTATATGGATCAGAAGTGTAGAATAAGGTATGGAACACGTCTCCATTGATAGCCGCTCTTGAACACTTTCTAGAATGGTGAAGTCAAAACTTTTTATAATCCTTATTTCGGGATTCTTGCGCGTCTTCGGACAATTGTCCGATAGGTAAAGTAGCATAGTACTCAATGATTTTTGTCCGTTAATAAGTATTTTGTGCACGGAGGAAAGCCATATAATACCAATTATAAATATTTACGTACAGTTGGGCTGTACTATATATACAGCCAACTGTACGCTATAATGCGTATTCATCGACCATTTTTGAATTAATAGTCATTCCAGATGACATAGTTTGTAAATTGTGTACATTCGATTCAATAGATATTTTCTTGTAAGTAGTCTTCTACATAATGCCCATTTATCAATAAATTGCACAACTCTCGTTTAGTACAAACAAATTCACCCATTTTTCAAATCAGTCAACTTTGCGAATACCTATTTGAAAATAGGTATTAACTGCTTTTTAGGGCAACTGAATGTTTGACCAACAATTGTGAATGTTTTAGAGCTCACCATCCTTTTATAGGCCTATGAAATAGTGCTATATGCAAAAAGATAAATACTATGTACACTTCCCATAACCAACCTGTTTTTATTTCTACCCTATTATACAAGTGACCATATTTTATCAAGCAAGGTGGTCAAAACTGTATCAAAACCACAAGGAACTTTTAATAATACTCATCACTGTAATGAACTTTTTATCTTTTTGACCTTAATAGATAACAAATGATTTTTATGAGAAATAAAAAAATATATAATTTTTATCTGTTTTAGCACCGTGTCAGAAAAAGAGCAAGTATGAGGAAATTTTTTATCTCCTTGCGTAAACTAATGTATAAAGATTTTAATACAAGAAATATCTCAGCAGCAGCAAGCAGGGCCGCAGGGGTAAAGGGTAAATGTCTCGTTAAAATAACTTTAAAAACATACCTGCTTAAACTATATTGGTTAATTTTATTTTATCAAACCATTATACATAATATTAATTATGAAACGTTATGAGGAGATTATAAGCACTCCAAAAATGTATGATACTTGTATCAAAAACTTTCGAGTAAGTGCCGTTGACTTGTAGTCACGTATTGCGTCAAAATTACGATATTGAACATGAGTTAGCTTTGATGCCTATTTATTAAAATAGGTTTATGATTAACAAAAAAAAAATTGCGAATAGAAAGCTTATTTATTAGACTATATTACTTTATTATTTTTATTCAATAACAACGACTTTCACGTGAAACGGTTTTGAGACGGCTTTAGCTTTCCCATAGTGCGGAGTGCAGTGAAATTAATGTAAATAAGTTGTTTGTTTTTGGAGATTCCTTAACAGTTTTGTTTTATTCAATGCATATATTATTATCATATCCCTCCGTCTATGCATGGACAAAAACTCTGTTTGTCACTAAAATGGAAATTGAAAATTATTTACGCGTGAAATTGTTCATTGAAGCCGATGATAAATTCTAACCAGAAGACCAATTCCCGTAATTAAAAACTTTAAAAATCCAGTAGTAATCTCATCTCAGGGACAATCAATGTCAAAAACTTGTCAAAGATTTTGGGAATTTAGAGGTATTTTTGACAGATTGAGACTGATATCAGACTGTGAACGTTCTTAAACTTACGAGAATTGTCCCTCTGTCTGTAAAATGTACAGACGCCAGCACATCAACCTACCCGAAACTGTCAAATTTTCCCAATCAATTTTAAACCTTATGCTCTAGCAATAAAGTTGAAAATTTACTAAAGAAATTTGACAGATTGTAGTAGGTTGATGTGCTGGCGTCTGTACAGTGTACAAGTATCAACAATGAGTCAATAATGTAAATTTTCTAGTGTCATGACGCGCGAACATCACACCAACATACAATATAACTCCAAATAGCTTTATAATGGATATGAGCCAATTTAAAATTCACGAGATGAACCGTAATCATCAGACATGCAAACATTAGAGCGAACTGCGTCAACGTTATAACTTTATCAACAAAGAGCTAGTTACCAAAGCCAACGAAACAATTGTAAAAAATAAAAAAAAATGCCTGTAGCAGGCAATTTAAACATCCCTGACATTAAGTCAGGGATGTTTACGATGGATGGATAAATGGATGTGGATTATTAAATCCACATCCATTTATCCATCCATCGTCGGATAAACTGGTAATGGGGTTTTTCTATGAGTTTTTTTTGTGCCCGGTTGATGGTAATATGCTCGCCTTTGGATGTACAGTCAGCAACAAAAGTAGATTAACACATCAGTATTTTTAATCTTAGTTATTGAGCATAATATTAACACTTCATTTTTTTTAAATCTCAGTTATTGAGCAAAATATTTGTTCAAAATTGCATTGTACTTCTGCTGCTATTTTGAACAAATATTTTGCTCAATAACTGAGATTAAAAAACTGAAGTGTTAATTGACTTTTGTTGCTGACCGTACTATGGGTACACCTACTGGCCGAACCCTTCGGGTATTACTGTTGTTTTATGTCATGGTATCTTTTTATCATTCTCCTGTACTTGTACACAACGTATTTAAGGAGTAAGCAGCAGCATGTCTTCTTGTTCCATATCATTATTGTCTCTAACATCCACGTTCACCCTTTCTTCACCCGGCAATTATAGCAGTTGTTCGAAATGTAAATATCTGTTTCATTACCTTTCTCACAATCTATGCATTGTTACAAACTCAACGCAAAACATTTATTTCAATTAAACCACTTTTGAATGTCAAGGGGTCGGTCTGCTGTCAGTCACAAAGATGTAGCTAGTTGCCCATTCCAAAGTGTAGCAGGTTCCTATGGCGAAGAACGGGCAAGAAACTACATGGAAACTCTTTTAAGAGAAAATATTTGTTACATCATTCATGTCGAGTTCAGTTTCTTTAGGCTTCTCGAGTTCTCCTACTGTTAAATAAACCAACATAAGACAAATAGTCCAAACAAATAAAATATTATTGTTTTTTTTTTATAAATTGAGGAAAAGGCTAACAAAATATAGGTCCTCATATAAAACCTACTTCGCGACGGCTCGCAAATTGAACGGAGTCACGTTTTCAGCACCAGGCAGGCTTCCACGTTGTATATTGTTCGTTGATTGGTCCCAAGTTTCAAAGTTACAGGTGCACGAATATATAGTCACGAGGACGTATCTTGTGCAATGAATTTGGAATCACGTGTAAAAAAGGGTTAAACAACATTTTGAATTTCAAAATCTAATAGGTACCTACATAATCAGCTTATAATGTTCCCACTGCTGGGAACCTGGGGTACCTGGGACATAGGCCTCCTCTCTTCGAGAGGGGGTGGGCTCCACCACGCGGGCCCAGTGCGGTTTGGTAGATATCACAAGTCTTCGAATTTTTTGGTTCTAGGACATGCCGGTTTTCTCACGATGTTTTCCTTCATCGTTTTGAGAGCAGTGGCGATGAAATAATTTACACAGAGTAAAGCGCCTGTCAGGGTTCGAACCTACGACCTACAACTCATCAGTCGCTGCCGTTACCACTGGGCTACCACTGCTCTCATATTGTTATATCTCCTAATATTCCATAGAACTTCTGAATTGTACGGCATCTGCGAATTTTCATGTTAATCAGATCTTTGAGCGTAAATTGCCTCAAAATTAATCATTCCTGACTATACCTCATGTGCGCTGTTAAGGAGTTCGGTAACATGTGATGTCCCTTGAAATAAACTTGAGAAATCAGGAAATACTGTAACATTGAACTGAAGCCAAATTCTCGTATAGTTTTCCTGTTTTTGTCCACTTTACACTTTAATTCGTAATGCTTGAAACATGCGTGATTGTGTACCGAATTTTAAAAGAATTTTGTGTTGTGTGAAGTTGCTATGCCAACCATCGATGTAGAATGCCTGGATCAGAACACATAATAGTAAAAAACATTCTACGAAAAGGGTCACTAGAACCCTTGCATATAATAGGATGCGACGAAACACAGATATATCAACATTTATACTAATATTCAAGCTGAAGAGTTTGTTTGAATGCGCTAATCTCCGGAACTACCGCTCAAATTAAAAGAAATATTTTGGCATTGGATAACCTAATTCTTGAGGAAGGCTAATACACGCTAGGATTTTAAGGCAAAAAGAACCGAAAACGAAGTAATACCGCGGGCAGGTGATATGATGCGAAGGGGTAGGTCGGGGGTACAAGAAAATTCACGCGGACGAAGTCGCAGGCAGACGCTAGTATTATTATATGGGCAGCAGTAACTGTCAACACAGAGGCAATAACACGGAAAGGTGATCTTCGTGATCCAATAATGTAAAACAAGTCACTCGCAAGATTCTGCTTCTGTGTTCCACACAGACACCACAGCTCAGACCACCCAAACCGGATCCTTGCCTGGCAACAGAATCAAAAATAACTTTCGCTGAACCATCAACATCTCATAAGGACATAACATTTTACATCATCCACCACATTACTGATGTTCGTTACATCACTAAGGATTATCATAATTTATCTCGCCACGTAATAAATAACTTTCTATAGAGGAAAATGAGAACGAACGCTTTTTGTACTGGATCAGTATTCCGTATGGCACACACTTTCGATAAGACCGCTCAGTCGCATGACAATCTACCTTTCGCGAATTCGAGAGTGCATGTAGGACTGTAGGCATGGGTTAGGGTAGGTTTTGCAAAGGACTTTCTTACTTGCAAATCTTTAAGGATAATGTGAACAGGATACTGCACGTAGATCGGGAGATTCCAATGTCTATTGAAAGTTTGTATGGGATTGACAATGATATAATCAGAAGAAATTAATTTAACAAACTTCACCCTTAGTTATTACCAGTAAAGCAGCTGTGGGAGCAAAGATATCGTGGAAGTAGATGTACGAGTCCTCAAATGCGACCCTTAACAGACTGAATTTCAAAAATCATTATCATTCTCTTTTTCCAATTTATTTGGGGTGGCGTAAGATTCCTTCTTTTTCCATACTTCTTTTTCCATTAATCGGTATCTCAGGTCACCGGTCACCCTGTTTCTAACCATATCATCTTTCACACAGTCCATCCTTGGTTCCTTTGGTCTTCCCCTACTCTTATAGGCATCCAGATTCATACCTAAAACTTTCCCTTCTTACATACTTCTCTTTTAGTCATCTTATCAGTCACCCTCTTTCTATCCATATCATCTCTCGCACAATCGATCCATGATTCCTTTGGTCTTCCCCTACTCTTATAGCCATCCAGATTCATACCTAAAACTGTCCCTTCTTACATACTTCTCTATTAGTCATCTCAACAGTCACCTTCTTTCTATCCATATCATCTCTCGCACAATCGATCCATGGTTCCTTTGGTCTTCCCCTACTTCTTATAGCCATCCAGATTTATACCTAAAACTTTCCCTTCTTCTTCCATACTTCTCTATTAGTCATCATCACAGCAGTCACCCTCTTTCTAGCAATACAGCATCTTTCACACAGTCTATCCACCGTTCTTATGGTCTTACCCTACTTTTATAGCCACCCACATACATACCAAAAACTTCACTTCACCTCACCTAACCTCACTTGAGTTTCAAAGAATTCTGTAAAAAAATCTATGACAATTTTCTGTTTAACTCCAGTTGCAATGTCAATGAACTTAAAGTGGTAATGTTTAGAATTCTTCAACCAATAAGTAAAAAGAATGAGACGCTCCATGGCCTTGTCTGGTCGCGTATTAAGTTTCTAGTTTATAGAATGATTGAATCAATTGCACAAAGTTTGTTGTTAATAAAACATAATGCTGTCAATGACCCTTGATTTATACAGCATTGCAATCAATTAGTAGATTTCTAATAATTATCATTGAAATGAATGAAGTCATCATACTAGCATGGAATCAGCTACAGATTATAGGTTTCGATTTCGTTTTTCCTAGTCTTCATGGCTTCCTGCATCACTTTCCTTGGCCAGGTTTTTCCAACCTTTGGGAATGTCGTCAGCACAAGCTTTCAGGGACTAACTTCATCCGTAAATTAAAGAATTAGAAACTAACAATGCTTTTCAAAACTAAAATTAGAGGTAAGTAGAACCATGTGCAGTATGTTTGTAGTTTGCAATTTTTGAATTTCGAACTTATTCCGATGAATGGAAAGTTCTTAATACAAAAACTGACGTTAAACCCGAGTCCAAGTTCTCAATTTTGCAATTAGAACTTTACGTTTTTCGAAATAAAGTTTAAAATACAGTAACTGGCTCGAAGGTTTTGGCTAGGTCATGGTTAGGTCTAAAGCTAGAACTCGTTTTGTAATAAGACTGTTTGAGTTTGAGCCACTATAAAGACCAAGACACGAAATGAACTACACACAGCACATATTCCTAGACACACAATCGACAATAGATATCAAACGTACGCCCAGTTGTTGCACGCATTGAGCAACCGTTGCATCAGAGTATTGTTCGTAAGCGGTGCCAATACCACGACTGACATGACAATTGAAGGATATTCTACCTACAGGTATACATGTGTCGACTATCTTTGCTGAAGGGAAAGCAGTCTTTTACTTGAACTACGAACCAGAATGAAAACTAAGCGCTGGGCAATGAATTAACATGTAGGAAAAGCAATGTTGCAACAATCTTTGGTTTGGTTATAATACTAACATAAATATGGATCATTGTTTGAATTAAATAAGGAGGTATATAATACATAAGAATTTAGGAATATTCTGGAAGTTGAGAACATAATAATCGTATGACATCAATCGGCGTGATGCGTGATGGAGAATCGACTTCTATAGAAGGACAATCATGGTAATACCACCGTAAGAGATTCAGTCAGCAGTAAAAGGTATACCTTCAAGTGAGAACAAGAGTAGACTAGATGAATATTGGGGCCAAAACGTTAGAAAAAGACGACGGTGATTTTCAGTCATTCTGATATCGTTATTCATAGAAATCCAAGACGAGATATAATCATAACTGTTAGAAATAATATAGGTAGCTAGGGGGGCTTCCCACGGGAACTTACTACCGGGGTAGAAAGCCTTAAGGCTCCTACAAACAGGCGCGACACGCAATATAATCGCGCGCGACACAAAGGCACCGCAAGTCGCGCAACGAGCGGTGCCCTTGTGTCGCGCGCGATTATATTGCGTGTCGCGCCTGTTTGAAGGAGCCTTAATGTTATGGTCTATCCGCGCGTCAAATTTCATCTAAATCCGTTCAGCCGTTAAGGCGTGAAAGGGTAACAGAATTACTTTCGCATTTATATTATTGAGTTTCGTATGGATAATAACAACAGTAATTTATGAAAATCGCACGATATTATTATCTTTATATCTTTTTTTTAAATAAAGTGTTTCATGGCAGTAGAATGTATAAATTTTTATGGCAGCCATTATTCGCCCTACATTTAATGTCTTCATTATTTTATACTAGCTGCGCCCCGCGGTTTCACCCGCATAAGTTTCGATCCCGTAGTAATATCGGGATAAAAAGTAGCCTATATGTTAATCCAGGGTGTCAGCTACCTCCATACAAAATTTTATCAAAATTGGTCAAGCCTTTTGAGCGTGACGAAGTAACAAACATATAAACACACACTCACAAACTTTCGCTTTTATAATATTAGTGTGATAATTATATTCTTTGTACAATCTTTTTACATAGCTTGTTGAAAAGTACAGGTAATGCGCGGGCGCTCAAGGCCTGATGCCTAGATTAGCTTTTTAGTGGCATAAGAGTAGAGATGGATGGATGGAGAGGGAGAGGAAAGCCAAATGAGTTGTGAGGACTGATATGAAAGAGAAGGAAGTGAATGATAGCGTGACGGTTGGCAGGGGAGAATGGAAAAAGAAAAGGTGTTGCGCCGACCCCGAGTACCATGGGACAAGAGCAGGGAGATGATGAAGATGATGATGAAGAGTAGAGATGAGACTATTTGTGTTATTAGAGATCAATGATAAGCTGAATTCAATCTTGTTAGAAGCAGCAAGTTTTTGGTACTTTTGTTCATACTGGTAACTGTAACCTTCCTTCAGTCACAGTAATGAATAGGTACTACAGAGTGGTCGTAATGGAACCAGCACAGCTATTCGATACGCCTCCGTGCCGAATCTAACACCAATCAATGTTATCGAAGGAGTTCTCTTAACGCTGTTCACAAATCCGAAATCCGAAAATTTCGACAGTTTAAACCAAACAGGTATACGACTTCTCTCGATGGCCATTTGCGGTCAGAGACTAGGCGAATCAAGTAACCGAAAATGTGTTATTTTCGATTCGGAGCTACTCGGAAGCCTGCCGAACGTGAACAGGTATGCAGATACAAAAAAAAATGCCTAATAAAGAGGTTAGACAGGATTATTCACAAATCTATGACCTTTAATAAAGTCTTAAGTTTCAATATCACATAACAGCATATTCGCATAAGTATGTTCATTACCTTAACCAAAAATGTAATCCGCGACATTTTTACATGTTCGTCTGTCCGCGACAGTCCCGAAAATGACTGATCCTTTGTTGATAAAGCAGTTCTTATTTCTCAATACTTTAACGGCGCGGCGTGTCATTAAAAATACGAAAACAGGAAAATTACAAGACCATTATAACCTTGGCAGTAAGAAGCACAATATTTACTTATTATAAAAGATTAATTTCCACGATAAACAATGTTTAAGAAGAACAATGAATTAAAATGGTGCTTACAAAGTAATAAATATTATTTACTCAGGCCGCATTCCGAATAAGCTGTAATCGCTCACAGCACTCACATCATCTCACATGCATTCCGATTTAGATATTACGATTATGATAGCTGAGGACTGTCAATAATTTAGAACGCTCGTGAAAGCGCTCACAGTGCTTACTCAATGTCAAAACTTGCAGCAGTATTTTTTTTTTGTATAAACACCACATTTCTTCTTTTTCATTGTTTAGGTGGCGACTGTGTTGAAGCACAATTTCGAAAATGCCATGTTAGTTTAAAAGATATAATGCAACTCAAAACAAAACACACTGACACACACACACTCTCATTTTTGACAGCGCTCAAGGTGATATTATTAGAAAGCATGGTCACATAAATGTTTCTGTGACAATAACCTCACCTAGGGGACTAAGTGAACTGTTGTCAATAAGTCCACCAACACACCTGTTCCAACACAAAACAATGGTCACGTATTGGAGACTCATACATTTTTCATAGACTGTTTTGTTATTCGACCAAAAAAAACATAGGTTAGGACGTTCTGGCACGGGCAATTTGTCATCAGTCATCAGAGCGGAGCAACCAGTTGTCGTTAGGTCTTCACTATTGCGATTTTAACGACATTGCTGGATCTATTGTATTCTCCTTTGGAAGACCTATCTGCCTAACCTTTTCCCAAATGTGATGCAATCGGCATCCAATCTAAATGGATGCAACTGAAATACCAGTATTCTATTTATCAGTATTGTTACATCTATGTTGCAGCATTTTGCTAACAGCTAGTTCTTTTGACATTCAATTAGTAGGAACAGGCAGACCCTAGAAAGTCTGATAATCACTGGTACAGTAGAAGTCGTGCAGCTATGCCATAGATCAACATGGTGTAGTTTAGGAGAATAATCGGATTTCGATCAGAAGACGCCTTAGCACACGACAGAGGAGTTTGGTGCATGTGATGCAATTTTCCATCGTACTTACATCTCCCACACGATGAGAATGCGACGAGAAGATGAAGCACTATAAGAGACCTGCAGTACAGACGTCAGCAAGTAGGAAACTGCCAAATTGTGACATTTCTGGCATGAAATGTACGTGGCGTGAATTTGTATGAACCGTTGTGTTTTATTTACCTATGCACATGTAAATAATATGTATTGTTAAACAAATGCAATGCATATATTTGTCATTGATTGACACACATCACGGCTGTCAGAGGGTTCAGAATAACAATATCGTCACATTGCTCTGATGCACTTAACAACGGGTAATAAAAAAAAGGTTTGGTATCAATATGCTTGAGGTCGTTCAGGTTGTTGAGAATATTGACCCCGTGATGATGTCAATCAATAATCAATCATAAAGTTATCAGTCGTAAGCCTATTGCAGTTAGATGTCTCCTTCAGTGTGATGTAATCCCACCCTCGCAATAGTAACTTCAAAATTCCACCAACTTCGTGTAGATTATCTACTGTTTAACGGCTCCTGCAAACAGGAGCGACGCGCGACGCGAATCGCGCGCGACACAAAGGCACCGCTCGTCGCGCGACTTGCGGTGCCTTTGTGTCGCGTCGCGCCTGTGTGTACGAGCCTTAACTGTTGTCAGCTGTATCTTATCGCGTCATATCGCTGATAGCCGTCACTATTGAGGCGTATTCAGTTGGTAACTTAGATGACTACCACTATCGAAGGATGGTGAGAGAGATTAGTTTATCTTTAGCGAAGTTGCCGGCGAAAGTGTAGTTTATGTTATCTGCGTGTGTGCTGGTCATTTAGTTGCCTTCATAATGGTTGAGCTGAATGTTGCCAGTGTTGTTGTTGTTGTCACAATTACGTCATATTCGTGAACGGGCGCCGTCACGCGTCAGTAGGGACTGGTCATCTCTTAGCTGCCACGGCTTTTTTTAATTTTTGAATTGTTTACTACGGACGCTTTTGACGTGCACGCATTTCTACATCGTTCTCACCATAGATATAAGAATATTTCTATGGTTCTCACATGTATAATTTCAACATGAATGTTGTAAGTAGGGATGCATCCGATACCGATACCGATACGATATATCGGCGATACTTCAGGTTTGCCGATATATCGGTATCGGCGATATTTTTATGGCCGATTCAACGATACTTTTCAAATTTCGCGCTTTAAAAACGTAATGTAAACGCGCGTGTTGTCCCTTCTATTTCGTTGCAAACGAGGCACGAACTAACTATGCTCGGGGAAACCCCGCGCTTTATTCAGTGTTTTGTTTCACCCGCCCGCTTTGGCCTTTGGACTCGCACATCTATCCCATTTCGTTAGGTTGAATGTTGTTGCGCATAGTATTTTTCCATGCAAATAAGATTAAGAATTACATATCGTAATTGTTTGTGTATTGTATGTCATTTATAACTAGTCGTTCGAGTCAAATAAAATAAATAGTAGTCATATCAACTTCAAAACACAAAAGTGCTATATGGCATCACTTTGAAATTTCGACAATTGATAATTCCATAAAAATCTTATAAATGTTAATTTTGGTTACTAAAACTATTAATTAATTGTGTTTTATTTAATCTACCTTCCTTTTTGAATTCAGTAAGCGTATCGGTATCGGTATCGGTATCGCCAATATTTTTATAAGAGTATCGGTATCGGTATCGTATCGGCAAAAAGGCGTATCGGGGCATCCCTAGTTGTAAGTAACCAATATTTTGATTTAAAAGTGTCCATAAAACTTCCCGTTTTTCTCAATAGGAACCTACTACGCTTTAAAATGGGCAACTAACTTGATATTTTCGACTGACCGGCCTCTTGACTACTCAAAGGTGCCTGTAATTGGTTTTTATTAGAATAAATGCTTTGAGTTTGAGTTTTTTTGAGTAGCTGGATATTGTGTCTTGAGTAGCTTTTGGACGAGTAGAAGACCCAACTTGGCGTTCGGATAGGCATTACCAGTCGTGCGTTAAATTCATTCCAATACTACTATAGCGCACACTTACAACCATCTAACTATCGTACTGCATTGTCGACCGACAGAGTCGTCGGACTGTTTTCATGTAAGTACGTGGTCTGGATACCGATTTATGTTGGCGAGTGCACTGGTCCGAACTACCTATACGGAAAAGAGTATCAAAATCAAGTCAGATATTTAAATTAGGCTGAGAATCAGTACTTTTCGTACAAAATGCCCGCCCTTCACCACTTCCTAGAGGTTTCGCTGGGAAGAAGAAGTGGCGCAACTAACTCCCCAGCAGCACAGCTGTCAGTTGAGTTCGATGTCTGCACCCTCACTTTAGATCATTGGCAGGCTATTGATAAAAATATTCTTTCTTGCCGAAAAACATACGAAATCGGAAGGTTAATAACCTCTGATTTGTCACTGGAGGCAGTAAACTGTACGACATTGTATTGTTTAGCCAACATCGTAAAAATCGCCGTCATTATTGAAACAATAGTTACCCATATTTGTGTACAGACGCCAGCACACCAAGCTACTACAATCTGTCAAATTTCTTTAATAGATTTTCAACTTTATCGCTAAAGGATAAGGTTCAAAGATGATTAAGAAAATTTGACAGATTCGGGTAGCTTGATGTGCTGGCGTCTGTACCTTGTTTTTAACTGTGGTTACAAGAGTTTTTCCTCAAACTCGTATGTAATTACAAACATTGCTATTTATCAGTGGTAGGTATTTATTTTATCAGGGTAATTAATTTATTTCTGTTTTTTTAAACGTTTTTGCAACATTAAAATCATCATCATCATCAGTTTATAGCAGTCCACTGCTGGACTCTCCTAGGTCTCTCCTATTGCACGCCATTCAACTCAAAAATATACTGTATTAAGTTGTTTGGCTTTGAAAAACATTTGAATAACTGTTCAAAAATAAGCTTTAATGTCAAAACAAATTGTAATTTTGTATGAATACAATGCTTTTATGCTGATGCTGTTAAGATTTTATAGCTATGAGGGCTCCCCAAAAAGGCGTGACACACTCTTTAAGAAACTCGCCAGGGCTCAGTTATCTTATTTATTTAGATGTTTTCAAGTACATTTTTCTTACAAAAGAAAGAGCCCATGTACCATGCTGATATTTTATTGTCATTAATATCTAAAATAAATAACTGATATCTTCAAAGTTCAAGTTAATTGGTAACAAAGATGTTAGTTTTGTTTATTATTCATTCCATTAAGTGGTCAGATGACTATTAAGATAATTGTTTTATCTATAAAGATAATTAGGTAGACCTGAATACTTAATAGAAGTCATTTCCTAATTTGATAAGATGGTATTGGTTGTTTTCTAGGCCGAAGAAAAGATGGATGGATTGTGTGAGGAATAATATGAAAGAGAAGGAAGTGAATGATAGCATGATGGTTGTCAGGGGAGAATAGAAGAAAAAAATGTGTTGCGCTGACCCAGAGTAACACAGGACAAGGGCAGGAAGGTGACGTATTGTTTGTTTCATAAAAATTAACATTTGCAAATAAGTACAGAGTAATGGAACTAAAAAGTGACTATGGTACCCTAGGGATAGGAAAAGAAAGAAAGAAAACCCTGGAAAGATGGCAGGATGACTTGGTGAGGTTGGCTGGAAAGACATGGACTAGACAGGCAAGGAACAGATAGAATTGGAAGGGGTTGGAGGAGGCACACAGAGACTCGAAACTGATATCAACGATTTTGTACTACAACAGCTATCACCCTGAAAAAAGGCTATAAACAAAATAACTTACATTTGCATAGCCTAATTGGTATGGTAAATAAACCAAGATACTTGCTTGATGACCATCATAGAGGGTTAGAGATTTATTAAATTGTTATTGATATAAAAACAGTTGACCTGACCAATTAATAATGCTGTTATGGACCACATTTTAGTATCAGCTATCTTATTAATAATAAAACATACTTAGTATTATCATGTTCTTTTTGTTCTCATTTACATATAAGTAAATAAAACTATACATTAAAACAGTTTAGACACACATAAAGATCAAGAAGCAGGTAATGTTTATAATTGGCATGTTTGGTTGAGCCACTTTTCCTTAGCTTATATGTTTTCTGAGATTCTACTGACATTTTTTCTTACATTACAGGTAGTAGAAATGAAAAGCACCTGGTCTCTTTGAAATATATTATAAATGCTTATTTGGTTCTAACCAGTTTTTGTTTTTTAGATAGACAGCATTTGCCTAGTAGCAAATGTTTCATTGGCCCAGTACAATGACTCACTAATGTTACTTGAGTTTTATTAAAACCTCAGACAGGTTTTAATAAAAATAAAAAAAAAAAAGTCTTCTTCTTTGCCGAATAAACTAACAATCTAGTTGAAATGTAATCAGACCAAAATGATTACTAAGCCGCTATCAGGATATGTTGTTGTGTGCAACACACCATTATATAAATATGTAATAGGAATTAACTGGTAAACTAAAGCTCTGAGCCATTTTTATCCATTGTTAGATCGAACAGAGCACTACATCTAAATAATATTGTTCAACTTACACTAGACATTATCAGTGCCTGCTGGGGGGTCAAACTAAACATAATGTAATGAATACTATCGCATGATTATTGTCTGGAGCTACAGATTAAAGTATTGAGCCGATATTATGTGCAAGGAAGTGGCTACTTGAGCACTCGCTTGCAATCGAACATTTTATTGCCACACAATGCAACAAATTGGACTTTTATGGGTCCAATGAAACACAATAGTGGGCAGATTGATATCGACGCACGCTGGCGATGCACAGCTACGTGTTTCGTAACAAAGAGCGATCGTGTGACGGTGCAGCAGTGAAAGTGACTAGCTACGAATATTCGCACTGACTACGTTCACGGTCACTGCCTAAATCAAACTACCTAATTACTAAACACCCTCCATTATCGATTCAGCGCACCTCAGATAATAACGATATTATCACCAACAGTCGCAATATCTGACAATAATAACGGTATTCTCACTTTACACTGTATTTTTTATCGATAAGAGAAAGACGAGCTAAGTGTGGCATAACTCACCTTGTAATAAACATCCATGCGGACGGTGTCCGGAATCCCTTCGAGCACATTTCTGTCGCACTTAGCTTTCTGCAAATAGTTCACTAAATTCGTGAGGCACAGCTCGTACAAATTATCGGGTATTTTCTTTGAGCGCATCGCCGACGAAGACGCGTCAGCCATTTTGCCGAGATAAATGAAAACTCGATTCAATTTGCTTCACTCGCCGAGATGTCACAGCACCAGCGGCCCGGCTGTAGAGGATTCGTGCGAACTTCACGTGGTATACGCCGTTCCTATTGGTTGATCGTAAGCTCATTTTCTAAGCTCAAATTAAGACTATTTCTGATTGGCCGTGGCGATTTATAAGTCAAAGTAAAAACATTTTTAAATTGACGTGATAGGGAACAAATCCAAAGCAAATCAATGTATAAGAAAGAGATAGAGATAAGGTTGTCATGACAAATTCATGGAACAGCAAACAGCTGTGTGAGCTGGCGAGCTGGGTGATTGAGAATGTTATCTGTAAATGAATGTGAACAATGAAACGAATAGCTGTCAGCCGACTGACTAACACAACTATTGGTCAAATACCTAGTCAGTCATCGGATGTGTGCTCATACATCCGACATTGGAAAGCGCGGGATATTTGGACAATCAAACAGTATGTTCTAATTGGACTATACTATGTTCTTTTTCTGAGCTAACGATAATCAAGTCAATGTTTCTATTTTGTAGTCAGTCAGCTGACAAGTTAAAACTGCACCTTCCAGTGAGGCGTACTTATCACTATACTCTTTGTTCGCTGTATCGAGTTTCCGATTGCTTTTGTAGTTATGGCATACATAAATAAATTATAATTTTGTATCAACATCATTTCAGCCCGTATATTATTTATTCATTGGGTTTTATACAGCAACGGCACAAACGCGCAACTTTCAACAAGCGGCACCATCAGCGGGCATACATTTGGCCAATTGGCGTATGTTGCGCGCGGTGGACAGGAAAGATTTATCGAGACAGCCTCCCAAGGCGCTTATGCTCGCTGTTAACAACCGACTGTCAACCAGGGCTTGGATTTCGGATGATCCTGAGCGGTGAAGTCGTCGCTCAAAAGTCTTAAGTGAAATTAAATAACGTACTTTTTTCCACGATCGATGCTTGATAACTGTGCATCGACCTTTATCTAGGGGACTATAAATACAAAGGAAACAACACAAATAAATTGGAACAATTTAATTGAGATAACTAACATATAACTAACATTAAACAAAACATCACCGTGACACAACTAAACTATTTTAAAGCTGGCTACAGCATAAATGCTTTCACTCCTTGCAACTGCGACATTTTAAATGAATCAACATTTTTTTCATTTAAAATATTACAGTTGCACGTTTGAAATTTACAAAATATCTTTTGGATCTCTGAATAATCATCGAACTGCGAGTTTATTTATTTTTAAATACACTACATACGAAGAAAATAATATTGTCTACAATTCTTCTCAAAATTCTCAACAACTCACAAACATGGCTTTTACATGACAGAAGTTACACAACCAGCCAGCCAGTATCAATCTGACTACTTAAAGTTGTTTATATGTATTTAAAAAAAACATAACATCATTATCTTCTTAAACACACAGTCGCACAGGTAAGAGTGACAGAGACCACGCTCTACAAAAAAAAGAAAGAAAAGAAAAATAGAGCCAAGAGCTCTTTCCAGTTTTTCTGTGCCACTTTAACGGCCACACACTATCTTTGGATGATTTTGAAACACTGCATTAAGGTAGTCGAATTTTCAATGAGCTTTTATATTACTATATTGACACTTTGTTCTTGTGGTTTTAAAAAGGGATGCTGTATAGGTCGTCTATTTCCCGATGGTAAAGCGCGAGACGGTCTCGAGGAGGTTGATGTAGGCGTGGTGTTCGTACCCCGTGCTGTAGTCTGACAGCTTGTTGACGAACTCGTTGCTAATGCCTTTCTCTTCAAGCAAGTTCATCAGCAGGTCGTATAGGTACTGTGGAAGATAAGAAAAATTACGTTAAAACTTTTCGAGAGCAAAATTGTTTGATAAAAAAAAATTACAAACAAATTAGCCCTTCACCACGTCTGGGTTGAAATAATCTACTAAACTCGTGATTTTTCATTTGCTGGATCAAAATGACGGTTTCAATGAGCAACTTGACAAAAAAAAGTTCGATCGCAGCTCTCATTTTTTGATTGATTACAATTTTTTTTTTTAATGTATTTATCTCCCAGATAAGTCAACCAGAACTTATCTGTAGAGGGTGAAATAAACTCTAAATTGATAAAATAAAGCTACAAAACTCAAAAACAGTTAAATAAAACATAGCTGAAGAATCTTCAACAAAAAATTTCAGAGTGCATTATTTGGAACAGTTACTATTCTTGTTAAAGTTATTACAAAAATGTAGCATCTCAATGAATATCCCACACACATATTGCGAGATCGACTTCACTTCAATGCGTCAATATACCCCGATTTTGGCACCTGACAACTACTTGTGGTATAGTATCAAGTGTGGCATAGAAATGGGGCGACCCGGAATCGAACCTGCGACCATAGTATCACGAGTAGGCGTGCTAAGCCGCAAGGCTATAGTAACATGAGATGTTATGGTGAATTAGAACCTTACCTGCCGGTTGATTCTGTAAAAATCTCAGCATGAAAACTTAGGTGAAGTGAGTTTGTTTTTGCTAGGAATTGACACTATTGACAGCTCACTCCATGCTCACTTCACCTAAGTTTTCACAGCGAGATTTTTACAGAATAGCACCGCTGAATAGTGATGCTAATAAAATTAGTGTGCACTGTTATGTTAGCACTTAGCAGCGACAGTTAATTACTAATAAAAATTAAATTATGACAGGAGAAAAATTAATTTCGATTTTTCCTTTTTTTTAATCGATAAAAGGATGACCAACAGTCACTCTTTTGCCATAAAACTATTTTTGCATGAGGGTAGATTTTTATGGGAAAGTTTTAGATAAATGTTTCGTGCCCATCGGCGAGATAAACCTTAATAGTCGTGCAAGAGTGTTATCAATGTTTAATGATATTAATATAATTTGGTTATAACGTACCCCGTCAAGCACATCGCCAGCGACAGCATACACTTTGTCATTCCACTCGCCCTTGTAGACCGTCAGCTCGTCGATACCGAATACGTCATCTGTTAACAAAGGACACAGAAATATAGAATTAATAACTTTTTAGGGACGAAATGATCCAATTTTTAATCCAATTCATATGTCTATTAGCCGTCATCTCACTGTTCGCTTTTTACAATCCATTCTTACTTCTCTAGCCTTCCTCTACTCTAGGCGTGCTACACACTTGTTCCGGTCGGCCTAGGCGGGGGGCAAAATATGTATTCGTATTATATTTTTCCGCCCGGCTATGCGGACTCACGCCGACCCGACCGAACAAGTAGCACCTCTGATATTCAGATTCACAAAAGAACTTTAGCCCTCATTCATTGCTTTGCATTTCATGATTACCTACATCACATCCAGTGGAAGAACTATCTCTAATAAATATCAGAAATACAGTGGTATATTAATTGTAGCAGTACTGTTCCATACTCACTAACATGTGGCTCAGTGGTATTCTACTTGACTGCGTTACTGTACCCCACACTCGGCACCCGAGCATGCCACGGAGAGGCGACGTCGAGCGTGGCAATTGTGAGGGGACATGAGCTAAAACTTCCTTCATTTAATTGGGCAATTTGGACTTTCGGGTTGTATTGATTATAATTCTGTAAATACGTATTTG
Organism: Luperina testacea; assembly: GCA_927399505.1. Lineage (NCBI taxonomy): Eukaryota > Metazoa > Arthropoda > Insecta > Lepidoptera > Noctuidae > Luperina > Luperina testacea. Next base: position 1,877,138 of record OV656770.1, on the reverse strand, counting down.
GTACGTTCGCCAATCATATTTTCATTGACATACAACCTGATACTGACCTGAAAATTGCGAAAAACGCAGAAACATTTGAATTTCGCGGGCTACCCGCTTTCGTCTTAAAATATTTGCGTGTACAGACAGCGTCAGTATGTGCTAACCCCCTCAAGTTTTAAAATGTTACACATTAAATTCCTTACAAACAAACTAAAGAATACTTCAAAAAGAACCCATTGTTTCGAATCAGATTCGAACCATCGCATCACCGAACGTCGTCATACTCATACCGGCAGTTTGACGAACTAGCCAGCGAGGCCATATGAATTGCGTTGAAATTGTTATCTACTATGGTCTGAGTCATTTTATCTTTAGGTGGGGATGTCTAATCGATAGATGTTATAATTTGAGGGTATCCATTAATTTTACTTACTTACGTTGTCTTTATAAAATTAATCCATACCCTCAAGTTATAACTACAACGTTTGATGTATACATTCACTTAAAACAGCGAAGAGTAAACGACTACGATTTATCCATTAATTTTTAAAATGATTTATGATTTTATGAGAACTAAAATTGTAGTTGTTCTGTGTGAACAAAATGTGAGCATAAAAGGAATTGCGAGACAGCTTGGCATAGCAGTAAGTTCATTATAATATTAATTGTGTTCTCCGATTTTTTTCTTGTTGAGCTATTTGCGGTATCTTGTGTGTGGTATTTAATAACTTATTTAAAACCATTTTGTTCTATACAGAGACAAACGGTGCGCTTATGGGTGCGCAGATTTCAAGAAACCGGCGATGTTAAGACAATGTCCATGGGTCGGAGAACTACTGGGATCTATACGGACCAATCTGAACATCATCGGGATATTGGCATGGAATATCTCTGTCCACGGTTCGAAGACATTTACACGCAGCGAACATTCACAGTTATCGACCTACAAAATATGTCTAACAGAAGAACATCGAAGAGAACGATTGCTATTTGCCCAGAAATAGCAGTTATATTAATTAAGTATGACAACAAAATAAACAACGAAGACATTTAACTCATTTGATTCCACTATTTTACTTTGTATAGCAAAATATTCTAAGTAGATATCATGAGCTAATAAGAGATGTTAATTGATTATCTATTGATAACATGTTTATTCACTTATTATGCTCATGATTGTAATCCTGCCAAACTAACTTCTAGTTCCTAGACAAGTTGCAAACGCTTCAAAACTTGTCTCTTTCGATGTCACTTGTCAGACTGTCAAATGTCAAATTTGTATACTGAGACGACATGACAGGTCACGTGACATTTCGTTAGGTTATGTCAATCTAAAATATTTCTACCGCTTACTATTTTATCGTTTACGTTAATAGGATGCCACTTGTCTAGGAACCCAATTGTGTCAGTTGGCAAAATAGAACAATTTTACCTAAAAATAAAATTGATATTAAGCATACTTACCTTTCTCTAAGCCATAAATTGAGATAGGAGTATCCGGTTCCGGTACGGTGAAGCGCTATAAGCCCCGCAGCGTCATATCCGCCCCAATCCGGCAGGCAGTGGGGATACGTTTGCGGAGCGCAAGACGATATCCATGAACCTCATTGCGGCTCAATTTACAGTGATTGATAGGGGTATCAATCAAATACATTTATAATTAAAAATCAGCAGACAGAAATATAAATTGGCTTAGAGAAAGGTAAGTATGCTTAATATCAATTTTATTTTTAGGTAAAATTGTTCTATTAAGCTTGACTGTACCTTTCTCTAAGCCATAAATTGAGAAGTGTTTGTTATCGACTGCTGGATTGGGACTAAATTAGAACGCCAATGTGATCAACAAAGTTATTTATTAAATTTTAAACTTTTGATAGTTCAACTTATAATATTAAATCAACAGAATTAGCTATATGACTTTAATTATAACACTACATCGTTATTACGATTAAGTAAATCATCTTATCGTTTGAAACAGATTACTGATCTGATTTGAACGACTTGATTCATTTGTAGACCTGTAATCCTTGATTTCTTTTTTATAATATTTGTGAAATGTCAAAGCAGAGCGCCAATTTCCTCTCTCCAAAATATGATCAATGGGAATGTTATCTGACCAACTAGCCGAGGCTACTGCCGATCGCACACTACCTGGACTAGTGTTTATGCCAGCTTGTTTTAACAATGACTTAATCCAGCCCCCTATGATGGTGCGGGTAGCGGGTTTGGGTTCACCACGTGTGCTAATAAATAAGCTCTCAATATTACCTCTTCGACCATTAGAGTACTCTAGCAATTTGTCAATCCAACCAATTGGGTCAATGTTAGGGTTTGATTCGCATTTAAGTAAACGCCAACCGGATTGCTTATAAGATACATTATCAGTTTTGGACCCAAAAATCGGCCAGAACACTATAGAATCATCACTCCTTACGAAGTTTTCTTTATTTATATTCAATAGCGTAAGGTCATGGACTCTGCGCCCGGAACACAATAAAAGGAGAATTGCAGTTCTTTTAGAAATTTCAAACAATGACATTTTGGAGGGAATTTTGTCAACTAAGAATCTAATTAAAACATTAATGTCCCAAATAGGACTTTTAGCTTTGGGTGGCTGTTTTAATGCTATACCCTTTAATATTTGCTTTATAATTATATGAGAACCTAATGATAAGCCACTAGATGGACGACAAAAGGTACATACTACCGACTTATGTACTGCAATTGTGTTATAGGCAAATTTAAATTTAAGATGCAAATCAGTTAGAAATCGAGCCACATCTTCAGGGGATGGATCTATAGTGCTCACATTATTGTCACGTGACCATTTACACCATCGTAACCATGCCGGCTTGTATGTATTTAAGGTCGATTTCCTCCAACTACTTTCTAAAATTGCTATCTGATCTTTCTGCCAAGAATCTAATAGCGACGACCACCCTGTATTAACCACACCTTTAAATTCAATTGATGAACTTGTGGAGGCGGTCGATTGGTTGTTGTGTCTATCAAGACTTGGTCCAAATCCCTCAACGGGTAGTGAGGGCACATGGAGCGAGCCACCAGATCTGCTCTCCAAAAGACCTTCTCCCAATCGGGTGTTATCACCAGGTACATACCGGTTGCCTGGTTCAGGTGCGCTAATACTCTGGGTATTAGACACGGTGGAGGGAATACCCATGCTAACCTGTAATGCCAAGGGCGACCGAAGGCGTTGTGGAAAACAGCCGCCAGATCTAAATCCAGACTCACATACCTGGGTACTACATGAGCAGTTCTCGACGCAAAAAGATCTATTTCGGGAACTCCGAAATGCTGAAAAATTTTTTCGGTAGCACAGGGAAGCAAATGCCATTCTGTCGGGGCAGATTTCCTTGAAAGCCGATCTGCTACGTAGTTGTATCGACCGGGAAGGTGATATATCGACATATGTATCCGATAACGATCTATTTCGTTTAAGACTTCGTATGTTAGGTTTAGGAGGGGCTGTGACTGTGTGCCGCCTTCGTTGCGCAGATAAGAAACTACAGTTCGATTGTCGCTCTGAATTAATAAGCTCGTATCGCTCATTAGGCGACCTTTTACCTGAATTACTCGCAAAATTGCCAACATCTCTAAGATATTGCTGTGAGCGAGTCTTTCCTGTACTGACCAACTGCCACATAAGGTCTCGTTGTTGAGCTGCGCACCCCAACCTGCCTTGGCCGAGTCCGTCGTAAGGAAATAAGTTGGAGGTGAACTGTGCAGTTGAGAAGCCATGTTGTGACTCTGTAACCACCATTGCAGGTTCGGAATCACCTTGACAGGCATCTGCGTTCGACCTTTTACCTTCTTTCGCAATAGGGAATTGCTGAAGGTCAGCATTGCACGAGAATTCAGGCGCCCTCGCGGGACTACGAAGCTGGCAAAATTCCAAAGTCCTAGTATACTCTGTACTTCTTTTAAACTTACCTTGGTGGCTTTTGCCATTTTCGATGTTCTCGATTGCAGTAAGCGAACCTTTGTTGGGGGCAGGAATTTGACATTTTGCCAAGGGTCCCATAATATCCCCAGATACTCGATTGACTGCTGAGGAGTCAATACAGACTTCTGAAAGTTTATTACAAATCCAAGGGATTGCAATAGTCTTACCGCTAAATTCGCATGACTTTGCAGAGTTTCTCGATTCTGATTCACCACGAGAAAATCGTCGAGATATACCAGCAATCTCACACCTTGGTCTCTTAGGGTCTGCGCGATCCAATTCGTCAGGCTGGCAAACACCTTTGGAGCAGTTGCCAAACCGAAGGGCAGGCAGGTCATTTGCCAAAGTTGGTCCGATACTATTAGTCTCAGGAAACGTCTGTGTCCTGGCGCGATTGGCAGGTGAAAATATGCATTTTCCAAGTCTATTTTCACTAACCAATCCTGTGGTTGGAGGAAGTCGGGGACTTTGTACATGTTCACCAATCGAAATTTGTCTGTTTTGACATATTTGTTTAGTATTTTTAAGTTGAAGACTGGACGAAACGAAGCAGTCGTTTCCTTTTTTGGTACAAGAAAAATTGTTGAGACAAAGCTCGGAGTCAATGAAGCTTTTTCTAACACCTTTTGATCTACTAGCTTCTTTATTTGGATTAAGATTTCTTTTGAATTTGTTGTGTGAAATCTTCTGGGAATCCTCAAGGGATGAATAAGTGGTGGTATGGTTAAAAAGGGGATTCGATAGCCTGATATTATCTTCAATATATACAAAGGTGCCCCCAACTTCCTCCAGACACTTACCTGATGTTTGATTCCCCCGACTTGAAAATGTTGATGATAGTCAATCGACTCGTTTATCACGCCGTCCCAGGGTGCTACGTTTCTTACCGTATCGTGTATCTTCGGTGTGACGAAAAAACTCTTCTGCCCTTCTCTTTCGTCCTTGCGCAGGATTAGAGCCACTATTAGTGGAGGGGCGATAGTTTGCACTGTTGCGCACAGGCACTATATATTTCCTACCTCCTTGTGTGTCCCTTCTTTGAACAGAAGGTTTATACGATCTACCCTGCGAGGATAATTTATTGGGTGCGGCTTGAAAAATTTTTAAGACACCTCCTTGTTTTCCTACGAAATCTGTAAACTTTGCATCGTCAAATAAATGATTCGCGGATGGAGGTATTTTCCTTAACGATTCCTTAAAACAACTTTCTTTTACTGAATTTAAAATACCATCACGCCGTTGTTGCACTATATCAGCCCGTTTGCCACATATCATTTGTAATAAATCCGATTGTATTTTTTGGTATTCCCCGTCGCCAAAAATTTCATTGATTTTTGAAGTTATCTCTACAGTGGTCGTTGGGTTTTTTAATTCGGATACCCATGAAATAAATTGGCATAAGCCTTTTTGAAATGCTTCGCTTTGCAAAATAACGGCATGTGACATAGCAGCTAAAGAATTTTCAACGACCGCTAACGAACGATTACGTTCAAAATTTTTCAAAACATCATTACTTTCGAGCTCTACAAAACCTGGGGTAGAATTATAAAGTTTTTGTACTTCAGAATAACGTACTTGAGCCCAGTCAGGCGAGTTAAAATGTTGCAATTTGTTAAGCAATTCGAGATGCGAATTATCTGTCTGTAATGTCTGCGACTTGAGGGTAGTTTGTATTTTAAAATCAATCCCTTTTTCTTCGTTTAATTCATTATCCAGTTCAGTAGGGCTCGGAATATATAGAATGGACTCACTGTCAGACATGCATGGTTGAGTATTATTTTTAACAATAAGATCTTGCAGAGAGGATACTTTTTCAGTAAGTTTTTCAAAAGCATCCTCTAGTTTACTTAGCTTTGTACGGCGGCGCCGCTCCTTTCGCCTACGATGTCTCCTTTTACGCGCCGTGGAAGAAGAATCGCTGCTACTGCTCGAACCACTAAATTGCGACCGAGCACGTGGGGCATTGTCCATACTAACATTATTTTCGTCTAAAGAGTTCATTTTTTAACACAAATTAATAAAAAAAAAAATGATTTAACACTAAAAAGTAGGACACCCTTATTAAAAGTAACGGATTACTTTTAAACGCGACTACACCGTTCGGAATTCCGAACGCCAATGAGGTTCATGGATATCGTCTTGCGCTCCGCAAACGTATCCCCACTGCCTGCCGGATTGGGGCGGATATGACGCTGCGGGGCTTATAGCGCTTCACCGTACCGGAACCGGATACGCCTATCTCAATTTATGGCTTAGAGAAAGGTACAGTCAAGCTTAATAGTATATTATGATAACTGTAAATAAAATTATCAAATCAAAATAAATCTTTGTTGTAAAATAAGATCATAGTTTTGTTAAATAATAGCAATAATAAATATTATTATATGATTATTAAGGTATTTTATTTTTCTTTATTTTTAAATTCTTTATAAATAATTACTAAAACAAAATAGAAAAATATATTAAAATAATAATTATAATGAACAAAAAGCACATTTCGTGCCTATGATTTGAACTCCCACTCATAGGCACGGCAAGCGGTCTTGAAACCTCTAGTCTATTTAGACGATGAATGAAATGTTCGTAAATGTTAACCCTATTATTGCTTGTCGTTTTCGCAATAATAAAAGTATTAACGTTTTATTGAAAAAAACAATAATAAAAACAGAATTTTAAAAAATAAATACTATCTTAAACTTATTTATTCACTAAAACAATAAATTAATTAAAATAAAATGTTTTTGCAAAATACAAAAACCAACTTGGGCCTATCACGGATTTGAACGCACATGTCATTTGGAGGGGTAATGACTTAATGAAGCTGTGTGTACAAGCTGCTGAGTATAATCGGAGCTTTTGGGAAGTTAAATATCTCCCCAATGTTAAGTACAGGAAAACTACATTTGGAATGGAAATACAATAATACTATTTTTAATCATTCCTTGTTCCATATTTAGAATCTATTTTGATACCTTTTTAATGAAAATTATGTATCATAACATTATTATTCAACAAGGGAAAATAAACGATCATTATACATTTATTATTTTGAACATTGTAATTTTAAATGTACTTTTCTTCTCATTCAACGTATGCCATTAGCAGTCAGAAGCCTTATAAAATGATGAAAAACAAGGCTTTTTTCTAATTTCACTTGGAACAATGTAAAGAAAAAAAAAATTGACGCATACATAAACTCACGCCTATTTCCCATGGGGGTAGGCAGAAACTACAGAACGCGACCTGTACGATCCTTACATACTCCTTTTGCTAGTCATACACACATACTGGTTGCAATCATATAATAATATGTAATAATTGCTATTTATTTGTATAAGTGTTAGTAACAATTTTCTTAAGATCTATGTTAGTAGGTACCTAATATAAGAAACTAAAATTGAAATAAAAGTAATTATTTTATATATAAAAAGCTAAGCTATTTTTTTTTCATATAAAAAGCTATACATACTGTACTCATCAGCACTCGCATTGGCCGCTGACGGCTCCTGAAGGTAGGAACACGTGAAGCCGAGGGTGGTGTCTCCGCGCACGATGTCCACCTCGAACTGGGGCCGTGACCTCATCTCTGCAAACTCCTGCTTCTCCGGCTGCACCTCACCCTCGAGTTCTTCGGAGTCCACCGTGTGGTTCACGTTAAAGGTTATTTTGATGCTGTAGGAAAGATAATGTAATTTGTGAGTGTGAATTTGCGTCCTAATCAAAGCGATCGGTCGCGAAAAATTGCGATCATCGCATCATAATTATTATGTCATACATTTTTTCGGAAAACCGGAAGGCGCTCTGTGTCAGTGCGACCACACGTTCGGAATCCCGAACAAAATGAACGGGACAATCGCTTTTATTAGGGAGCCGCCTAAGATGCTTTCAGAAGTCTTTGCTCATCTTAATCAATATCATTTTAGGGCCTCATGGTCTGTGACTGCAAAATGTATGAGGGACGGTTTGTTATCTCTTGAACTGCTGGTTTTAATCTTGATGATGTTTCAAATGTAAATATCTTTCGTCATCAGAAATAAAATTGGCTTTTTAATATGGGCCTTGGGCCAAGAGTCTAGCATATATTAGAAATTTCCTAGGTACAAATAGGTTATCTGTATCCTAAATTAAAAAAAATATAGCAGTTAGATGTAATTGTAGCAGTACTGTTCCATACTCACTAACATGTGGCTCAGTGGTATTCTACTTGACTGCGTTACTGTACCCCACACTCGGCACCCGAGCATGCCATGGAGAGGCAACGTCGAGCGTGGCAATTGTGAGGGGATAGCATGAAGAAAATAGCTTTATGTAATGGAAAATGTGTTTCAAACCAAAGGTTTACCCTAACCCGAAACATTTGTTACCGCGTCCTAGATTTTGAATGCTCGGTTTAGCGCCGAGAGATTTTTTAACTTGATAGGGATGCACTATGTTGGATTTCGAACGCTCGGCAAAACGCCGAGTTGAAAACGTCGCGACAAAAAAGATGGTAAATTTTGATAAAGGTAAACTGGTGGTGATCAGATAAACCCTGATACATACAAGCTTCAAACCTTTAGTTTCTAGCTCTATAATACTTACAGTTCTTCCTTGAGTTTTTTGGTGAGCACAACCTCAGCACCGTCTGCGGCTATGACGAAGCCATCAAGTTCTTGTGGCAGCACCTTCATCTTCTGTGCTTTGCGTTCAGCCACAATCTCCTCAGTCAGGAATTCCACCAGCTCTCTCTCTCCTAGAAATATTATACAGTGAGTGTCTAGTAGGATGTTTGTTTGGAAGATTTTACTTTTTAGATAAATAGTTTTCTTGTATTTTTGTTTGATTCTTTAAATAATTGAAATTTCACCAATTGCATGTAGGTAGAGGTGATTCAATGAAATATGATAAATCTTGTGTTGATTTTATGACTGTGGTAAAAATTTAAAAAGGCTTGTACATAAGAATCCAAAAATGGTTTCTATAATGTATGTGTGTTGTATCAGCTCCAACTTGTATTTGTGATAACTGATAACAATCTCTGTAAGTATGATGCAACATTTTCTTAAATTGTAATTTGTTATCACCATCAAATAATGGTTAAGATATCTGGATCTCAAGCATGAGGTAGAATATTTGAACTTGTCTTTTTTGGCTATGTTAACGATTTGTGACAGAATTACTCTCAGTTTATTTTACAGTTGAGCATTTATAAAAACCTATTTAGGTAATTTACATCTAACTCCAACATGAAAACTAGTTACAAATTCATAAATTAATTAGTTTGAAACAACTTGAAATTAAGATAATTTTAATAATGTCCCATGCTTTTATGAAGAAACAAGACACAGGTCCGTTCCTGGATGTGAACATGGTTTTACTCTCCCCTGCACCTGGCTCCGCGCCTCTCCTGAATGGAGGACACAGTGTGGCAACAGTGCAGGGGGTAGTAGGCAGTACTATACTACTCATGTACTGCTATTACATTAGATAAAAGTTTAAGTAACTAATTATGTTTTACTATTTTTTTAATACTAAAATAATGTAAGAAATTATTAAGGGATACAAATGATGAAGTAAGTACGGTCAGCATCAAAAGTCGATTAACACTTCAGTTTTTTTAATCTCAGTTATTGAGCAAAATATTTGTTCGAAATTGCAGCAGAAGTATAATGCGATTTTGAACAAATATTTTGCTCAATAACTGAGATTTAAAAAACTGAAGGGTTAATATTTTGCTCAATAACCGAGATTAAAAAAACTTAAGTGTTAATTGGCTTTTGATGCTGACTGTACCTAATTTATAAATTAAATGAAGAAAATGGAAATGTTAACAAAAAGCTAAGGAGACTTACCTTATCTCGATGAAACTGTTGCGTAGGAAGGGAAAGAGGAAAGGACTCACCAAGGGGCTTGGGTTTGAGTTGATGAGGATTTGCACAGTCAATTTCCGTATCTGGAGAAACGACAGCATATTGAATTAAAGCCTTGCATAACAATGTTTTATGAAAAGTAAAACGGCAAAAAAAAGGATGGTAATGACAGCAACAGAAATTCCAGCGTGAGTTTTGAGTGTGGTGCAACCACATAACCTCAAAATGTTCGAAAAAAATGGATCGTCTTACCTTTCGTGTGCAACGCTTTCAAACCGCAACCGCAGCCGCATGTGTTGGAGTGGTTGTGGAGAAGGGCTGACGTCGCTGCAGTTCCATCTAGCCTCTTTGAACAGCTCATGTGCCATATTCCCCTTGTGAAATCACGTTTCACGGGTGCCTGTGCTCGGGACACTAAGGCACCCGTTAATGTTGTGGTTTTAACGCAATTTTGTATTACCCGTTGTGCAGTTCTCCCTAATCCATTCATTTTTACTAGTTTTATGTAAATGTGTCACTTATTACTTGAAAATTATTCGAAAGAATGTCAGAGGACACAATAGAACGCCGCCGGTCTGAAGACGAAATTGCCAGCAGTGTAAAATCGCCAAAATTGGGCTGCACCCTTTTCTATGAAACAGTAAGTTATCGAGAATGTCGGTATGGTTACTAAAAATAAACCGTAAACTACTGGCACTAAAAGACTAAGTGGGTTTTTTTCAGGTGCACCTCTACTGTCATTTCGATTAACAGTTCTACCAGCAAATGCGGGTAAAACACACAGTACTATGAGCACTTTATGTCCTTGGAAGTCATTTTAAATTGAAACAAAAAACGTAGGATGCATTTTCAATATTTTGCCTCATTATGACGTCTATGTAGTCTAGAAATAACGAGCAGAAGCCAGAACACAAATTGACTATACTCCATCAATATAATTGGCTATAGACCACTTCTAGAGCTCCTCGATGTGAATGTGAAGTCACTGGTCTTCCTGATAATAAAAGATTTGTTTTGTCATCGATCTTATTTATCAGCCGATTAAATACTCGGTATTTAAAAACTATGTGCTTGCAACCCTGAACATTCTCTTGTCAACGTTAATTACGACTGAAAAACATGTATCCATGGTCATGAATAAATAATTAAAAAAAAAATCTTGTCAACGTGACAGTATTTATGTCTAGGTAGGTTCTTTCATGTCACATTCACGTGTTTTTAAACATTAAATTTCTAATTTTTTAATAATAAAGTTGCTGAAATTCGTCAAAATGCCTAGAAAACGCAAGCTAGAGTCAAACGACACCAATACTCAGAAATCTTTACCCGTGGAAGTGGTTATTGAAGATGTAACTTCACATCCAATATGTTTGCATGGGCCTACGTTGTTATTTTCTATCGAAAAAGGCCGATATTTCGCTTGTGCCTCGTGTAGGAATAAGGAATGTACAGTACACATAGACGAAGAAGATTGGCAAAAGGAAAGTGTAAGGAAACGCAATGAGAAGTACTACGGATTGATTCCGAAGATTGATAAAGCAGCAGCATGGAGTAACTTTAGTGAGGTTAGTTTTGAATATAAACAACTTTTTAACATAAAGTTCGACGGCTCATGTTTCTGTGCTGCCGCCACTACATGTCGTTGGCAGAATAGTCGTCATGGGCTCAGTAGCCAAAGAGGAAAAAAAGGAAACAGTAAATTAATAAGCCAGAATAAAAGATCAATTTAATTGTAAAAACTCAATTAGCGGGACAGATGTAAATAATATTTCACAATATTAAGTTGCATGAATTAACTAAAAACAATAATAAAAAGATAGTCAGTTTGTTCACCTTCTACTCTGCTTTATGTTAATCAAAATTAATTCTAGGTAAAATCCAGTCACTATGTAGACCGAGCATTCTGCAACACATGCGAGGAGCTCTACTTAGTCTCAAAGCCTTCTAAGAAGCACGCCAAGGACCACAGGATCATCACCCCATTAACAGATGAGCAGCTAACCCGCCCCACTACATGGCTTCCGATGTTAGAGAATGATTCTGTTGAGGCACAGTACATGTTCACTAAGAACTCTGTCGGCACTGTGTTTGGGATACTCAAGAATAATAATATTAGGTAAATATTTTTAAATACATAGAAATTAATTTTTAAAGATGTGTTCATAGCATAATTCCCATTTGGATTGAATCTTGATATTTTATAAGTAGTTCAACATTTTACATCACAAGTCGAACAAATAAAGAATGTACTGCTTATTTAACATTTAAAAAAATTTAATGTCAGCTTTAATAATGTCCAGAATATAAAAAAATATGAGAATCAAAAACGCATACAGGTTCTTCAAAGGAATGCTTTCAACCAAGTCACTTCTGTAAAATTTTATTATCATTCCTATTTCAGTAACATCCTCTGCATAGGCACACCCTCCATCCACTACGAAGCCCAGTCCCGGGATGACTTCAACTCCATTCTTCTCGATTATGACAAGCGTCACATGAACTTCAACCCACCACACAAGTTTGTCTGGTACAACATGTTCAATAACTACATGTTTAATGGAAATGAGGACGAGAAGGTGCTCAAGAAATTCTTTAAGCAGTCTCGGTAAGTGCTAAGATGCATAATCAGCCTAATAACGTTCCCACTGCACACAGGCCTCCTCTATCTGTGAGAGGGAGTGGTCCATAATCCAACTTGCGGGCCCAGTGTGGGTTGGTGGATGTTGCATGTCTTCGGTGTTTTTTAGTTCTAGGGCATGACGGTTTCCACATGATGTTTTCACTGGTAATTAATTAATGTGGTGATTAAATGCCACACCACACAGTTTTCAATTTATATATTAAAATATGAAAGAGGATGACGAGATAATTAAAAGGGATTGGCATAAAAATGTAAAATTATTGTGCATAATAAATATAACATAAAAATCCTTATAAACCTCTTGTGACTTTCAGTGAGGGAGGCATCTGCATAGTAATGGACCCTCCATTCGGTGGTCGTGTGGAGCCACTGGTGCAAACCATAAAGGAACTGACGGACTCTTACAGCAAGATCACTGACAAGCCTGTCGAAGGCCTCCTGCCTGTCTTGTGGGCTTTCCCATACTTCTCCGAGCCTTATATTACTAACATGGCGCCGGAGATCAAGATGCATGATTATCAGGTATGAGTAGCGAGTATTTGTTCAAGATTTCTAGTAGACTAAAGATGTTTTCTGTTTTTTTTTTGTTGATGGTCTTGCTATTAAAAACCTTATTGAAGCAAAAAGCTGCCATCGTAAATAACTTATGCAGCTCTTCATAACACCTGCAGAAATACAATACAAATTTAGACTATTAAACATTATAAGCTACGTAATACACCAGAAGTATACAAATGATGATCTTTTTTCCAGATTGAATACACAAACCACAAGAAATTCCTAAACAAAACGAAAGACGGTAGAAAATTCGCATCACCAATCCGCTTCTTCACCAATTTGCCACTACGGACCATTGACTTGTCCAACGACAGTAACTACAAGATGTGTAACAAGTGCAAATTCCATGTCTCAACATCCAACAACCACTGTCACAAGTGTGGAGAGTGTACGAGTAAGAACGGCATGACATACAAACATTGTGATGTTTGTAAACGGTGTGTGAAGCCGACCTTCTTCCATTGTAAGGTATGTGGCCGGTGCAGTCAGCAGAGGAATCATGTTTGTGGAGTCATTGTTGAGAATCAGGTAAGAGATGACAGCGTTTACTATCTTGATTAAGTAGTGTGGTCAAAGCTTTGTTTTGCCCAAAGTTATTCGCCTTTGCATAGAAGACTAGCCAGATTTTTAATTTATTATTCTGCTAAAATTTTAGTCTGGTTGTAAATAAAATTCGCAATCTGAACCGAAACACGTGTTCGCGCCGTCAGAGGGCGCCAACAGGTTTTCCGAAAAAAAGTAACATATGAACGCGTATTTGCGCGACGATCGCTTTTTGAGTAAGTATTGATTTTCTGACTGACGTAAATCTCACAAGAAAGACCTTAGAAGCTTATGTCTGCTACACACATGTTAAGGGTCGATTCGGTACAGCCGAGCGGCAAAATCCATACTAATATTATAAATTCAAAAGTAACTCTGTATGTTACCTGTTCACGCCTAAACCACAGCAGATTTCGTTAAAATTTGGCAAGGAGATAGATGGCATCCTGGGGAAGGACGGTTACTTTTTGTTCCGATAGCATGTTCCCGTGTCATTGACATCCACGCGGACAAAGCCGCAGACAGAAGCTTGACGAATATATAAGTATTTTGCAGCCCGGCTGCCGAATTATGTTGTCCCTGACAAGTGCGTAGCCTCACAACCTCAGGCTTTTTTGGTAATCACAGTCGAGTAATAAATACATCTGTATTTTTCTCTACAGTCCTGCTTCAACTGCAAAGAGAAAGGGCACAAGCAAGCCGACTGCTCACAGCTACAGGGAAGAAATAAAAAGAAACGAAAAAGTGCATAATTATTGATAATAATCACTATATTCTTATATGTACACAATACAATAAATCATTATAAAAACACTAATTGTTTAATTATCATTCTATTCGTCAAATCAACATGATTGGTATCTATATTTTCTATAATTAAAGTAATCCTATACAAATAATTGTAAAATAATCAAAATTTTAGTAAATTGAGGTAACACGCGGAATGGTAGCAGTTCTCAGATTGCACTGAAACAAAAAAAAAAAACTTAGGAGATTCAAGGAAGGGAATATTAATTGTAGTTAGCGAAACTCTGCAGTCGTCATGGTTATCGATAACTGAACAAAAAAGATAGTCTTCCTTGGAGTTCAGCCAGGCCGTAGGTAGTGTTGATACTTGACATATTAGTTTTTTTTTGTCGATGGGTATCCATATAAACACGATAAAACAAAAACATATATTTTTTTGTTTTATTGTGGGTTTAGATATCGCGTCACGTCTGTGAAGTTTCGCTAATTTAATTTGAGTCTGTATAGATCTGCTAGTACAATAGCTTATTATAATGTACTTATATTTGATACGATTAACTAGTTAATTTTGACCACTTTTTCACCTCATGGTAAACGAGGTTACGATCGAGCTTAATTAGAAGTAACTTAGATATAGGCAGATGTGTTTTTTTTTGGGAAGATTGTATCAATCAAGATTTTCTAGTGCTAACAGACGTAAGGGAGGGACTAAGGGCTGATCTTTCAATCGACAGATATTTTTTATTTGTGGAATAAAATTGACGTCTGACAGATTCTGTGTGCAAAAACTGACAAAAATTCAATATTATTCCCCCGATAAAATTATCTGACGTTGAAAAATCAGCCCTAAGGAGAATACCTTCAATATCAATACTTACTTAACATTGATCTTGTTGAGGACTTGCTGAGCAGAATCATAGCGAGCTTCGACCTTGGCGGCTTGTTCTAACCAGGCCTGTCTTACTGCCAGCCATCGAGACGAGTGTGAAGCCAGGAGCTGCTCCCGAGTCGGGGGCGGGGCCTCGCGCTGTGAGGGACAATGTTTATGAGGACTAGTATAACGTAGGTCTAAGGCATAGGTTCTCAACGTGGGAGATAACGCCACCTCGTGGGTGTTTGAGGCTTTAAAAGGTGCAGTAAGGCCTCTGCCTCGAATTTTCGAATTTTGCGGGCAGCGGGGCGGCAGCGGCGGCGGCGCGGGCGGTCACCGTTTGACTGGAGTGCGCCGCTCGTTGCCCGCCCCCACGCCGCTGTTTTCGAGAACCGGTCCATTTGATTTTACGCATAAGATCCTGCCGCTCCCGCGCCGCCGCCGCCGCCGCCCCGCTGCCCGCAAAATTCGAGGCAGAGGCCTAAAAGACCCAGAGAAAATTATATACTTACTTAAGTATACTATCTTGCGACTATATAATATTGGGATCCTGCCGTTTTACCGAAAAGATTTAGCCAAAATTTCACTGCCCAGCAACGTTTTTTTATACCAATGCAATGTTTGAAATTATTTTAGTAGGTAGGTACGCACATTTTCATTTTGGTCAAATTTTTACTTGGCAGAATATTATCCAAGGATAATGTCATTTAGGCGTTTGGTCTTTAATCAAATGATTTATTACAGCAAACAATCTTTAGACAATATACATTTAGTCAAATTATTGTTATAAAAAAAAAATATTTAGACAAAAATATTTTTTGTTTTTGGGAATTACATGGTTTTGATAGGGTGGAATTGGCAGCTTGAAACTAAATAAAAATGTGAATATTATAAACATTGTGTTTATTTGTATAATGAGAAAAAAATAAAATAAATTCTTACATGACACCGTACATCAATCAGATAGAAGAATATTTTTGAATCAATCTAAAATAGATGTCATAGACAAACATGGACAGCATCACGACCTTCCAACAGGTTTTACTTACCTACATAATTACATTCCATGGTTGCGGTCGGTCGATAGGCGACGTAGGATGCAAGAGCGAGTGAAGGGCACCCCGAGGATCGGTTTTGTTAGGTTACTTTAAAGTCTTTAAACCACAGAGTACATTAATATATATGGGTATAGAGTATTCAGCCGACCTCTACGTCATGCGCCATCTGGTGGCTAACGACAAAACAACTTGCAATGTGCGTTTATACACTTTCACACACACACACACACACACGTGTACTCTTTAAGAAATAGTTCCTTTTTGTTTTTTCACTTTTATTGTTATATTTGGTTAAAAAGAAACACAAAATTAAATGTCACAAAGTTTTATTATGTTTCTAGAAACAATACAGACGATATTATTTGTATTAAGTACTTAATTTGTGTATTTTCCTTCTCTTGCTATGATATATTAAAGCCTGATTCTGTATTTCGTCAGCCGAATCAACATCTTTATCTGTGCTGGTACCAAAAAACAAAACAAAACACAAAAAACAAAAACAAAACAAAAAAAAACTGAAAAAAAACAAAACACTAAGAATCTTCTTCTTCTTCAACAATGCCGGAATGGCTGACAATGTCGTTCCTTTACATGACACTTTTTAAAGTGCCAATATTTCATTTGAATTGTAATTTGCAAACTATTAAATACATATACGGTAAACCTGCGATTGAAAAACTAATGTTATTTAAAGCTCAGTTTTTTTGTTCGAGGGAAATAAACTAAAATAATTACAATGTTACTTTCCTTAGCGTTGCCTTTAATTCATGAAATGAAACGTTGTTCTTTTGGGTATGGCTCAGTGTTGCTATAGAAATATTTTATTGAATTTTGTTATCATTTTATTTAATTTTCTTTCTACTAAGTTTATAAATAGTTTAAATTTATAAATCTTCAGACAATATTTCATAATATTTTAAAATTTTATTATACATGAAAATGGTACAGATAGGCCATCTGTTGAGTAACGACGGAACTATAGCTCAAGCCTTTTTGTCAATACAAAATAAAAATACGATTACGATACGATTTATCTTTATTTTATTCAAAGCGTGAGGGTCGTCGTAAAGATATATCCATAAAATCGCAAACAAACACAAAGCAAGAGGTGAAAAGTGAGGTTATGTTATGACAAATTGACAACAGTCTCTGATCTACAGTTTTTACTTTTTAATTGAGTAGGCTAAGGAAATTGAATAAAAATCCGTGGGTTACTGTCGATGGCCGCCTCTAACAGAATTTAATTTATTTCTCTGGAAATACTAATCAGATAAATCTGATACTTTTTTTGTAGATAGTATTAGCTTATTCATAAGTGCAGAAAAAAAATCGAGACAATTTAATATTTTCATACATGGCCCATTGAAATCATAGGCAGACAGAAACAGGGCCCCGACGGTACTAAATATTCGGCTTATTTTATTTTGCGTAAAATATGTTAAACCAATTGAAATATTTGACTAAATTAAAATTGGTAAAAGTACTAGTTGGTAAGCAAGTTATTGTTTAAACGTTCACTTGCCAAACATTAGGTTTGCGTTACAATTTTTTGTGAAAAGATTATTTGCTAAGTAATGATTTGGCAAATGAAATGCGGAAAATTGTTTGGAAAGTGATAATTTGGCAATTTCTTTTCGACGAAACAAGGGAGACCCTATAATATTACGTGTTTAAATATAATTGTGGCAATAGCTGTTTCAGATTCGTGACAGATGGTAAGTAAAAAAAAATGGGGCTTTAGAAAAGAATATATTCTCAAAGTGGGAAGTTTGAGAACTTAAACAGTAACGGAATAATAGGTATTCGAAAGGCTACACAATTTCAAGTCACCACAAAGTCTTGCCCCGTCTCCTAAAAGAACCATTCGTCGCAATAATTTGGGAGGTCGTGTTCTAATGTCAATTTTTGTTCGGTGAACCGAAATGCGTAGGTCAGAGCCCCCTCTGCGACGCGTTCGGGTTCGCCGAACAAAATGAACGCGGTCATCATAATCACGCGACGATCGCTTATATTTGGACAAGGCCTTATGTTGTTGCTGCACAGACATAATAATATTATAGGTCTGTGTGTGTCCTACAACACAATACGTTACAGTGTATTGTAGTGACAGCATATTTTAAGAATGTCTTAAAGTTAAGTACCTAGCTATTGTTCGAAAGGCAAGAAGGATTGTTTGAAAGGCACCAATCTGTTATTATAATATACGCCAACACTAGTGTACGCAGCGGTCATAAAACGCGAGAGAAGAAAGACACAATACCTACTCAGTTTAGACTAGAGTTTTTAGAAATACTCAAACTCATAAAGTACCTTCATAAAAATTTTTATGACCACTTCAAACTTTATGGCGGCTCTGAAGTGCTCTACTCGCTGCGCAGTGCCTCACCCCTCACTCCCGCTGACATTTGAATTTGTTACTGCGCAGTACCTCACCCCTCACTCCCGCTGACATTTGAATTTGTTACTACGCAGTACCTCACACCTCACTCCCGCTGACATTTGAATTTGTTACTGCGCAGTACCTCACCCCTCACTCCCGCTGACATTTGAATTTGTTACTGCGCAGCAACTCACCTCATGTTCCGAGCCGCCATAAAGTTTGAATCGGTCTGTAACTTTAGTCTACGAATCAGCCAGGGTGTTTTTCTTTGACAAAAACTTACATAGTTCAAGTTGATATTGTTTTTGTTGGCCTTTAGTTGTTCGGGCAGCAGAGGCGGTATCTTGGACACGTGCGAACCTTCCGGTCCTGGGAGCTCCATTCTGTCTGAATTCTGATCCACTTCGTCATTCCTGCAAAAATTTAATTGCAAAAAAAAAAGTAAAGTACCTACTTGTAAGAGTAAAAAAACCGGCCAAGTGCGAGTCAGAGCATGTACAATGAAGGGTTCTGTAGTTGGGATGAATTATTTATCCCAAGAACAAACTTAGCAGTGTAAGTGAAATACATGTTCTCCCATACATTCCAACTGCAAATGTAAGATGGTGGACTATTTATTACTTTGTGATTTTTTCCTTTTAACTTAATTATATATACCTAATTTCGACTTACGACAACTTAATTATATGTGAAAAAAATCACGGTACAACCCGTGATTTTTTTCCAAAACCAATCATTTAGCTGGCAGGCCTGCCAGCTTCTTAGTTCATTCATTCGTTCGATAAGACCGACTCGTAATAGCGAGAATGCGCAAGACCACGCCGGCGCATGTGCTAGCGTCACTACTACCGCTCACTTACTCACTGCACATGCACACGCACTTCTCATCATTCGTTCAGTTGTTCGGTCAATAACAAACAAACAAAAGACCGCATTCAGAAGCAGGAAGCAGTAGCAAAGCGAGCGAATGATCTGCCTTTCTCTGCTTCGAGACGGGAGCTGACGAACTAAAAGAATGATCTACCCGATCTACGATAATGAACTGCCGCGAACTATTATGCGCAAGCATTATCAGCCTGTATTGTTCCCTCTGCAGGGACACAAGCCTCCTCTCGGTGAGAGGTGGACCGTAATCCACCACGCGGGCCCAATGCGGGTTTGTATATATCCACATGTCTTCGAATTTTTGGTTCTAAGACATGGCGGATTCTTCATGATGTTTTCCTTCACCACTTTAAGAGCAATGGTGATGAAATAATTTACAAAAAGTAAAGCCCCTGTCTGGGTTCGAACCTAAGACCGCTGCAGTAACCACTGGGCCATAGCTCACTTTATCCTATATGCTCTTTACCACATTTTATGTGCAAGACTACTGTGTTATTATAATTATTTCAAGAGCTAGGTCAACACTTTTATTCCAGAAAATATTCTTACCCAAACTCGTTGTAATTAGCCCTGGGTTGGTTAGCAATCCATGCTCTGCATATAGGATAAAGTGGGGACTCCTCATTGAACTGGGATAGGTCGACACTTCGGTCAAACAACTTCAGGACATACGACTGCCGGTGAGGGGAGTGCTTCCTTCTGTATGGTCTCTCTTCATCTTCTGATTTCTGGTCTCGGCTGGAATTATAATATTTAATTATGTTGTAAAATTAAAATTATATAAAAAATCCTCCTTTCACACAGGGGTCTCTGTGATTTTTTACATAATTATGTAATTTGCCTGTGTCCCTGCAGTGGCATCCACCAACCCGCACTGGGCCCGCGTGGTGGATTATGGCCTACTCCCTCTTACAGAGAGGAGGCTTGTGTACCAGCAGTTCCCGAGCATTGGAGACTGA
This sequence comes from Luperina testacea, assembly GCA_927399505.1. Classification (NCBI taxonomy): domain Eukaryota; kingdom Metazoa; phylum Arthropoda; class Insecta; order Lepidoptera; family Noctuidae; genus Luperina; species Luperina testacea. Next base: position 1,856,701 of record OV656770.1, on the reverse strand, counting down.
TTACACTTATGTTATGCAAAAAAGAATGTTTTGTTGAAGTTCTATATAGCAGAGCTTACTGCCCTGTCCCAACTTTGTCTTTGATTTTATTGTAATTTTGTTATACTTACACAAATTAAATGTAAGCCGATGATGTATTGTCTATGAAACTAAGTTTTTGAATTGTGATGTAAAAGTTTATACACCTACCAAATATTTTATTCTATATGTAATTTTTAACATAAAAATCTATACAAAAACTATTCCTTATTTCTAAGATTAAACAAACCTTTCTCCCTTATCTGGAACGTAATCAGAGGATGCATCAGACTCATCAGCAGTGGGGTCCAGTACCTCCATCAAGGCTCCTTTGAGCCTGCCCCGGGCTGTGGACACTTCTATAAAAAAATAAAATATAAAATGGTATTATTTCTTCAAAGGAACTATAAGAAACACTCCCAGCTTTAAAAAAAAAATGATGCAAATGATTTAGGTATTTATTTTTTTGATACATTAATATAATAAAAAGTTATAGTAAGAGGATCACCACTGCATAACGAATACATAATGTGTTTGTAGGTACACTTAATTCAGAATATTGTAAAGTATTGATTAAATAAACAAAGAAACTTTGGTTAGCTCTTAATCACTTTCACAAACAACAAAAGTGAATTTGGAATTGGGTCATTGCTGTAACAGCGTTTACAATTTATTTGTCACAAAAGTAATAATAAACCCAAAAGTCTTCAATAGACGTGGCGTATTTCGATACTCGTAAAGTGCCTTCATTTTTTTTTGGTACAGCATCGATTTCTTTGTACTCCGCAAGGGCTAATACGCAAAGATACTTTAAAAGTAACACATCAATTTTAGAATTTACTGGGGCTGTATTATATAAATAAAAATGTTATGACTGAGAAATTAAATTAAAATACTGAGGGTTGCAATAAATAGAAAGTGATAACTTAAATTAGGTACCTCTTGCATCGTTGCTATCTCTGTTGAGATTAGGTTTTGTTTTGTTTTTCAAAGGCGTAAACAATCTCCTTCGTTTAGGCATCGCGATAATAAAGTCGTAATTAAAATTTTAATCAAAACAAAAACAACAAGTATTGACCAAATTCGAATCTGTTTGCACTGCTTGACTGCTGTCACTGGTCACTCGTACTCGTCGTAAACTCCAATTATAAAAATGTACTCTGTGGTAAACTCAAATAATTTTATTCGATGTTTTTTTTCTTTTGTTTTTTATTCAAGAATGAAAAACACTAGGGTTGAATGAAAACAAACTAAAACCGGTTTTTCATGTTTTTTAATACATCACTAGTATTAGTATATTTGTGGCAACATTATTGTTTCTGGATTTCACTTGTTTTTTTTCATGGCCTGAAAGACTTCGAATTCGCGACAGTAGAAATAAAAAACAAACTATTCGTCTTTTTGTCAAATGTCAAAATAGTTGTGTACGAAAATAGCGAAAATAGAATTTCGCAAGTTCCACCAGGTTGTGGAGATTTTTAATTAACATAAACTTGTCGCTCCAAATCAATGAATTATAATGGCCACAACAACATCGTATGAGCATGATGCTGAAGGTAAGCATACTTTGTTTTTTTTTTATACGTTTACGACGTTTGTTTATTTAATAATAGAGTGTCCATGGAGTTTCTTGCCCGTTCTTCTCCATAGAGATTAACGTTTTGGAATGGGCAATAGCTTCAACTTTCTGACTAACTGACAGACTTTTAATTTTGACAATTCAAAAGCGCCTGCACAATAAATGCTCCATTAAACGAAGAGAAGAAGGAGAAGAAGAAATAAATGCTTTGAGTTTGATTTAGAAATTGAACAGCATTTTGGTGCGTGATAATATTTGTCTCGACTTTCCATATTTTCGTGCGGTCGATGTACAGCTGGTAAGCCAGTGAAAGTCTGCTGTAAAAAAGTTTCAAGTGATAAATTATTAAACTTTACGATGCTTCAATTAAAACATTCTTGTCGTTTTGCTTATTAGTGTCATTCAGTTATCAACACACGCTTCGCCATACCAACACGCCGCACTTGAGACCTCAGGGAAGGTACAAAGACATTAATTAAAACTTTTATTCATCATCCATTTATTATGCAGAGTTTATAACTAAACATCTCTAAATCAGTTGTTTTAAATTCCAGGTGGGAAATTTATCCCAGCAACGCAACGTCCCGACGGCACTTGGCGCAAACCTCGAAGAATCAAGGATGGCTATGTCCCTCAGGAAGAGATCCCGCTTTATGAGAGCAAGGGCAAACAGTTCAAGGCTCGTCAGACTACCGGGCTCCCTGTGGGCCTCACCCCTGAGATAGTAGCGCAAGCACAGAAGAAGAAGAACCATGGTGTCATTCAGCCCATACCTGGCATGCTCATCAATGTTGACAAAAAGAAGAAGAAAAAGAAGACAGGTTGGTTGATTTCATTTCTTAATTATTTATTTTTATATTGTGCAAAATTTTGGTCACTATTCCAGAAAATCCACTTAAACAGAGTTGATGTTGGGAAATTCAAATAGTTCCTTATGTGCGAACTTAATAAACCTTTTTGTTGCTAACAAGAAGACTGGGCAGATTATTGCTATATACAAAGCATGTATAAATATAAAGCAAAGGATATTGTAAATAAATATTCAAGTGCTTAATTTGCTTACCTAAAAGACTAATAGCTATTACTGGTAATTATAGTAAAGATGTTGTTTCTCATATTATTATTATTTTTATGTCTCTTGACATTTGTCGGGACCCTGGGGCCTGGACCACTGAAAGGTGTATGAGGGCCCGTAGCCAACACACAGAGGCTCATTTGATGTTTTTAATTAAATGAGTCATCTATTATTAAAAGCATTTGACGTCCCACTGCAGGACAAAGGCCTCCCTACTCTCTTTCCACTTCTCTCTGTTTAAAGCTGGTCAGGATGATGGTTCTCATAATAATAGTTATTTAATTTGGCGTGTACATAAAGTTTAATTCAACAATAGACACACCTAATTAATTAACATGCACTTCTTGAATAAGAAATCTTTCGCTTTCACTCTTGTTATGTAAAAAGAAACTTTATAGAATTGTTAATAAAATATCAGCAGCCTGGTTACCCAAGAAAATGAAGTGCATATTTATATTACGTGTGAAATTTCGTGTTGTCTCCCCCGTCGCATCGCATCTCCTGCCCACGCCATTACTTCGTTTTCGTTTAACGTTATTTCTTACTTTTTGCTTACCTCCTTATAGTGCTAGCGCGATGTTAAATAGCCTATAATCATCCTCAAGAATTGGGCTATCAAATGCAAAAATCCTACTTCCAGAGATTAGCCCATACAAACAAACAAACTTCAGCTTAATTATTAGTACAGGTTATTTTTTATTTGTGCTTTGATAGACCAACACAAGGGATTGATTTGAACTTGTATTTGTTTGGTAGTAAGGATTTCTTGAAAGAATTTTGATTGCAAATTTTGGTCTCACTTTCAGGAGCTGATGAAGCAGCAGACAAACTTGCCAAATGTGAGATAACAGAACCTGACTTTAAAAGTCCAGCACCTTCCAGCCCCAGTAACACTTCATCAGACCCTGTCAAACGCCTCAAGAATTTAAGAAAGAAACTCAGAGAGATTGAAACTCTTGAGGAGAAAATAAAGTCTGGCTCCCTCAAAACCCCAGACAAGGATCAAAAAGAAAAGATGTCAAAGAAAAATGACATCCTCAGAGATATTGAACTTTTAGAGAAAATTAGTGAATAAGTTATACCAAATTGAATTATTATTAAACTTTATTGTTGAAAACTATGGAAATTATGACTATGGTTTGCATGAATGATTGTTCTTTGTGTGGGTGCAAATTAATGAATTTCTTTATTATAAATTATTTACAAACTACTTTTTTGGTGTTTCGTTCAGTAATTCTGATGATACATTCTTTTCACATGAAGTAAAATATTTAATAAACATAGCCTGTAGGAACTGCAATAAAAAAAAAAATAGAAAACAAATAATTATATTTTATCAAATAAAATAATTGAAATTCTGATTTTGAGATTGCTAAGTGACAAAAATAATGAAAAATAATAGCCTATCCCATCTTAGAGATATCTCTACAATGCAAGAAATATCACATGGTAGTGTTGGTCAGGCTTAATCTGTTTTCAGACAACATTAACTTATGAACATTTTAACAGCGGAATAACATCACACCTTCATTCCCCAAAGGGTTGGGCAGAGGTGTGCCTATAGTACACCCACATTTTGTCAGTTATGTTTAACACTTCCAAGAGCAAGAGCAGTATGTCTGAAAACAGATCTATTTTCTTCAATACAAAAAATATACTTATATCCTACATATTTTGCTACATAGCTTTATAATGATAATATTGGAGACTAATATTTTAAAAATAGTTTTTGTTTTCCTGCTATTTTACACAATGTTCATGGCCGAAATGTGTTAAATTTATGCAAAAACTATTTGATTAGCGTGGTTATTATTTAATTTTCGTTACAATATGGGTGTGTTTGTCACTTCCTTTATTTTTATCAGTGCTTGCATGTTCTGGAAAACAAAAATAAAATTCATCATTAATTTTGATAATAGTTGATAGGTATAAAATGTAATATCATCAGGCATGTATTACGGATAACGTTCTATTGAGAAACTTAATTAAAATTGATAGCATTAATACAAGGACGCAATAACCGGTTTTGACGATTTCTCTACCAAAATCTGTATTGAGATCGAAATGTACTCACCAGATGTTTTATATGAACTCATTTCTTGCTTGCTGTCTTGCATATTTGCCTAAACATGCGAGAATTCCAGTAGCAGCTATACCAAGTCCTAAAATTGTCGCCAAAAAATCGCCGAAGTCGTAGCCTTGGGCTGCCTCAACATTTGTTACAGTCAGCAAGGTGAATAGAAATACGCACAATTTGAAATTCATTGTTAATTTGGACGTTAGTCTTTTTGTAGTTGTGGATTATTTCGATTTCGTGTTATTGTATTTTTTTTCTTTGTCACGTCGTCATCAGTCATGTCAAACTGATAAGACAATTTATGGAGGGATGAGACCGCAATGCTGATTCATTGTTAAGTCACATGATTAGTCGAGTGATCGAGTCAGAAGTAAAAAATTGATTCAATTTTAAAAAGTAGTACCTACGAGAATATGATCTATTCTTTTTCATACAAAGTGAATTAAACCATTTGATGTGCGGCAACACAGTTCAACAGATGTCAACGAGCGCCGTAATTGTCATCGTCGTTTTCCCGTTGAAGTTGAGAATTTATTGTTTTTATTGGCAAATAACTGGTTAATTCCTGTAAAAATAGAAAATATGAGCATTAGAATCGTCTGATGTCATCTTGAACTCAAAGATTTATCAAAGACATTGTTGTAAACATAAATAAAATAACCTTAACGTGGTAATGAAAATAGATTCCCTACGGGGTGTTTTTATTGTGATTTAGTGGCTTTAAAACAATCAAAATGAGTTATAATTCGGGTGGCAGTGGTAGTAAAGGCTTCGGGTTCGCTGGTTTTACGATGCCGAAGCGCAACCCGTCGAATGTGTCGCTTCACGCGGTGCCTCCGCCGACGACGCCGATGCATGCCGTGCCGCCTCCTACCACCGGCCTGTCGAAGCAGGGCTACTCGACTATGAATGCGATTACACAGAATGCTGTTACTGGGAACTGGGGCTCGTTGGGGAAGAAACGGTCCAAGACAGAGGATGAGTAAGTTTCAAAATTCATAGTAATTTGATACCAACCATTAGCTTCATAGTTGCTTTGATTTGAATAGGTATAGTTTAAAATTAATCATACACAACAATTTTTTAGACATTGTTTTAAATCCAGCCCATGTTCCTGTTCAGGTATTTTGATGAGGATGATGAACCACCAACTCCAGCGCTGGCATACATCCCTGCACCCGGGAGCCCTACATATGAAGCTGCTTGTAGTTCTAAGGTATAGACACAACTCTGCTACACTTATCGGAAACCTGTAGTAATACTATAGTTTTACGTAGATATTGGTTGTAAAGCCATTAAGAAATGGTTACATCTAAAATAGTATCATATTTATGTAATCACACAAGTTTATGATATAACTAGCTTCTGCCCGCGACTTCGTCCGCGTGAAATTTCTTGTTTCCGACCCACGCCGTCGCATCGCATCGCCTGCCCGCGCTGTCACTTCGTTTTCGCTTAGCGATCTTTCTGACTTTTATTCTTTTTGCTCGGTTTACATAGAAAAAAGAAGAAGAACCTTCTTCCTTCCTCAAGAATTAGGCTAGCAAATGTAAAAATATTTTTTAAAATCGACTCCGAGAAAAATCCGACCGATTAGCTCGTTCAGACATTGTATGGCGAGCGATATTGTATCTTAAGATAAAATATTATAGTATCTTAGCCGTGTGCAGCGCCCCTTAGTGAACTCCACTGCGGGTGACGTAACCTACGACAAACTTATTATTTGCGGTTGGTACAGTAATCGGGTCTAGGGATCGAACCGCAAAATTAAGTTTGTTTTAACAAACGGTTGGTTGTTGTTTGGTGGTTGTGCGGCTGTTATTATTTAGCCACGGGCCCCTCTGTTATTCAAATAATAATGGTCTGGAAAATATGAGTGTAGTGAGTGATTGCTTATAAACTTATCCTGAATAGAGTTTGTTTACAGTTTTATCAGATACTTTTGGAACAGAGATTACTTATATACATTAGATTACATTTTTCAAACATATAAAGCAGTGGTTTAGCAATATCCTACAAAATGATTCACATTGAGATTAAAGTGTGTTAATCAATTAGGGTGTGTCCCTGTTTGAAAAAAGTGTCTGCTCAATGAGGTAAACAATGCAATGAATGTTGTTGAACTGGCAAAATGATAGCCATTGCTACTGTTAGTTTGTTATGCGTTTGTTATGTTTTGTCCTTTTTTAGCATGGGGATTCATGGACGCCACTGCTACAAACACTGATCAATAGTTGTGTAAAAGTTTACGATCATTATCTTCTCATACCTTGACATTGGCAAAATCATCGAACGTAACCGATGGAGCCAGAACCTCAAAAAAAAAAAAAATAGAATAGAATAGACCCTGATGGGGGTAATGATAAAATCAATAGAAGTATTTATTGAAAATGTGGTGCCTACCACATCCTACATCAATCTGCCTGCCTTTTCCCAACTAAGTTGGGGATGGCTTCCAGTCTAACTGAATGCAGCTGAATAACATATCTATATGTGTATATAAAATTCAAAGTCCTGACTGATATATCAACACACAGCCTAAACCGCTGGTCCTAGAGACATGAAATTTGGAGGGTGTGTTCTTTGTGAAGAGTAGGTATCCACTAAGAAAGGGTTTTTCGAAATTGCATCCCTAAGAGGGAGAATGCGGGAGAGTGAAATTTCACAGGGACAAAGTCATGGGCAGAAGCTAGTTTTACATGAAACTATTGCCTATCTGACTTCGACAACCCAGTATTGCTATAAAAAATACACAAGCTTTAAAGGTGGTAAAGTTAAGATTTCATTATAGACACAGGAAGAAGATGAAGAGGATCCCCTGGATGCCTACATGGCTGGCTTGGAGCAGCAGGCAGCTAAAGACTTGGTGGCCAGCAAGGAGAATGCAGCCAGCGGTAAGGGGGACAGCGGGCGAGGGACCAGAGGAGACATTGATGAGATGGATGATGAGGAGAGTTATTATAAGTAAGTGTACTTTTTTTACTTTGTCCCATACCTAGGAATTTCTTCTGTTTGTACTGACTGTATTTACAAACATTAATATCACTAACTGAAACAGTGGCAATAGTTTTTTAGTTTTAGTGAGGCAAAGAGTTTTGTTGGTTTTTTTGATCAGTTCGCTTAGGGCTCAATATGATCTACTATGAACTTGGTTTTGAGAGCAAAAACGTTCACTGACTTTTGTTATGCATACTCAGAAAATCTCACAAGTGGTACAGTTTATTAATAGGATTTACTTTATTATTTTGTAATAAAAGCACATGCTTCAAGAAAACAAAATCAGTCAGCAAGGTTGGCAGACTACCAGAGTGAACTTGAATATCATCACAAATGAAGAATTTTTTAATCCACTGTTTGCGGCTGCTAGACAATATTTTGATTGCCTTACAAACTGCTAAATCTTTAACAACTAAATGAAATTTGCCACAGATACATGGAAGACAACCCCCTCAACCACGGTGACGATGGCTCTGACATCGAGATAGAATACGATGAGGATGGGAACCCCCTCGCGCCGCCAAAGAAGAAGTTCATAGACCCACTGCCACCAATAGACCACTCTGAGTTAGTGTATGAACCTTTTGAGAAGAACTTCTATACTCCACACGAAGATATTGACCAGCTAACCCCGCAGCAAGTTGAGGATTTGAAGAAGAATTTGGGAGTCAAGGTGAGTGTTATTATGTTGGTGTTACATAGTGCCTGTATTCCCGGACAGGTAGGCTGTATGGTATGGTACAGGTAAACCGAAAAAGGTGTGCGCTTTGGTAATAATCATGTTTCCAGATTAGCACGAACGTCGCGTCACAGAGTAAACCCCCACAGAGGCTTCTAAATTTATACTGACGCCATCTGTGTGTACGTATGGCGATTATCATACTGCACCGCGCTCCATCGCGTGGCGCGGGGCGGCAGATTTAACATTGTATCTGTTTGTATGGAAAACACAATCTGCGCGCAGGACGCGCTCCCGCGCGCAGAATGTTTTCTGTGCCCGCCGCGCGCTACGCGACGGCGACGGAGCACGGTGCAGAGCGATAATCGCTTATCATTGCGGGGTTGTATGAAGTTTTGTCTCTGTCAGTTTACCTACTCCGGTCGCAGATCGTCATCTGTCTCTTAAATGTATTTGGAATTGCATAGAGTTCTTAATCTGTTTACATTTTGTAATCATGGTAGGGCAAAAAAGCCGTCACTCCGATAGTTGTAAAAGCTCTATTATATTAGGTCTCAACATCGCGCGTTTACAAATTTCCGAAGATAGACGATGCTTCCCGAAGCTTATCCTTTCCTTAGGATATCTGTACACTCAAATTTCGCCAGTTATGTTTAAGTCTCATATAATCGGGGGCGCTTACTACCAACAGGGCACAAATACTGACCACAGCTATTGAAAATTCTTTAGATATCAGGGCCAGACCCACCGAAACCCGTCAGCAGCTTCGCCCACTTAGGCTTCGATGAACAACTGATGAAGGCTATCCGTCGCTCCGAGTACACACAACCTACGCCAGTGCAGGCCGCTGGTGTGCCAGCAGCTTTATCTGGGAGAGATCTTATTGGTAAGACCTGTATATTTTAACTCTTCGTGAACAGATAAACAGCCAGCGTGAATATCTATTCATAGAAAAAAAATCGGTTGTCTGTAAAGTCGGTTTACTGACGATAGTTGAACGTGACAACGTCATAAGAAAAGACTGATGGAATAGTTGCATTGTATTTGTTAATATTCGCTTGCACTTCAAGCCGCCATGGAACGCCTCCACGCTACAGAGCGAGGCCTTGAGGTAACGCTACATGAGTCATGTTTTTTCGTGAGTGCAGCCAGCTTCATCGATTTATTAGACGTTGTCACGTCAAAATATATTTAGTGGACATGCTATGAGAAAACATTGTTTTCTCACTATTTTACTGTCTCTGGTTTGTGCAAAATCTGTTCTATATTGTCATATCTTGTGGTCTATTTCTACAGTACTAAGTTCTTCATGACGTCCGCAGGTATCGCTCGCACAGGATCGGGTAAGACAGCGGCGTTCCTATGGCCCCTGCTAGTGCACATCATGGATCAGAAGGAGCTGGGGCCCGGGGACGGACCTATTGGGCTCATCCTAGCGCCTACTAGGGAGTTGGCACAACAGGTAAACATTATACTTGTTGCATTTCACTAACGCGCGTCAATAATTGTAATTTAAACCTTATGCCAATGAGATAAGAGTCAAATCATGCTAATGAGTCAACAAAGCCTTTGAAAAGAAAATGAAAACGTGTTATGTGTGATTCCACTTAAATTAAAAATAAATTGACGTCAGTTGGTCATTTGACGGTTTAAGAAAATATGAATTGTCTTCTCAAAATGATGTATGGACTCATTGTTACCTATTATGATCTCATCATCATAGCCTTTTCCCAACTATATTGATGTTGGCTTTTAGTCGAACCATCAATCTCATTATCTTTCTATAAATCTTTCAATCTATACAATATCGTCTTTGCGCGTGCAAAAGGGGCTATGTGTTTTTAGTGAACTTTTTGAGCTATATGAATTATAACACTTAGCGTGTTTATAGGGAACTTTCGATGTTTGAATATCCCATTGCTACATTCCGTAACTCTTTAAATATTGCACTTATCACATAGCTGGTTTTACAGTATGTGTGTATTGAAATAACGATTAAAACTGCATAAAGAACCGAAAATAACTAAATAACATATAGCGACTTTTGCACGCGCAACGACGATATGTAACATAATTAACGCAAGACCTCATACGCCCCAATTAGAGTAAAGCTAACTATCATTATTAAGAAAATCGTGTTCACCCTAGCATTACTTTATGCATTTAAAATTGAGTCTTATTGGCTTGTAATAAGATTTTAATTTAATTTTTTTCTTTGGCTCTATCGGCAGTCAGTATGACAAAATACATATTTTTTGTAAAAAACACCTAAGTATATTAAAAGTTACTGAAATCGATTCATTAGTCAAGTATGAACAAATTATTTTCAGGACTAGCGTTTATTTTGTTACACCTTGTATAATGTAGTACACACGCCAGCACATCAACCTACTACAATCTGTCAAATTTCTTTAATAGATTTCCAACTTGGCAACTTCATAAGGTTCAAGGTTGATTGGGAAAACTTGACAGTTTCGGGTAGCTTGATGTGCTGGCGTCTGTACAAGATCTTAATACATAGGATTTGTTTAGATCTACATGGAGGCAAAACGTTTCGGCAAGGTGTACAACATCAGGTGCGTGTGCTGCTATGGAGGAGGCTCCAAATGGGAACAGTGCAAGGCGCTCGAAGGTACGGATTTACATACTAAACACCAAAACTCGTGGTCGCAAGACTATAAGCCCACCACACTTATTTCATCACCGCTGCTCTCAAAACGGTGAAGGAAAACATCGTGAGGAAACCGGCATGTCCTAGAACCAAAGATTTGAAAACATGTGACATCCACCAACCCGCACTGGGCCTGCGTGGTGGATTACGGCCCACTCCCTCTCACAGAGAGGAGGCCTGTGTCCCAGCAGTGGGAACATTATAGACTGATTATGATGATTTTGACGCACGGGCGTGTTTAACCCGCGACATTTTTCTTCGCACACTGTATTTTCAACGCCGCGTGTTGAAAATACAACAGGTTTATTTTGACGCGTTTGTATGCGCTCTGTTCGATTGTCAATGCTCGGCTCAACATCGAGGGTTGAAATTCCAGTGCACGATAAAATCCCGTCGTCGCGATATTTTTATGTCCAAGCGAACGTGGGGTTACTAAATGTCTGCTGTCCTACTTGCACGTTTTATGACCGCAACTACCACGGGTTTTTGTGGTTCGTAAAGTAACTATCGTCGTGCGCGGTCGTGGAATGTTACACATTACATTCAAGAAGAAAGTTTCTCGTATTAGGACGACCACATTACATTCAAGAAGAAAGTTTCTCGTATTAGGACAACTTGACGAAAATAATGTAACATTTGAAGAATTGTAAACTCATTGTATTTTCATTTCGATTGAAAGTCATCCCCTTCCTAACATTTCACCGTTACTATTTTAGAAATGAGTATTTTTAAGTTGTTTTTTTGTTATATTATTGTTTAATCGAATTCTTGCTTCAATCTTGTATATATATAAAACTAGCTTCCGCCCGCGGCTTCGCTGGCGGGGTAAGTCGATAAAATCTATCCTGTCTTTCCCCGGGATGCAATCTATCTCTGCCAAATTTTATTGAAATCCGTTCAGTGGTTTAGGCTGTAGTAAGTAACTGTCTGTCTGTATGTTACCTTTTCACGGTAACATACAGACAGACAGTTACTTTCGAATTCGTAATATTAGTATGAATTCAAAGTCCTGACTGACTGATATATCATCGCATAGCTTAAACCGCTCGTCCTAGAGACAAGAAATTTGGAGGGTGTGTTCTTTGTGAAGAGTAGGTATCCACTAAGAAAGAGTTTTTCGAAATTCCACTCCTAAGAGGGTGAATGGGGGAGGGTGAAATTTCACGCGTACGAAGTCGCGGGCAGAAGCTAGTCGAAAATATAAGGATTCAATTCAACTTCTTACGTTGCTATATTAATTTCAGGTGGTGGAGCAGAGATAGTGGTGGGTACTCCCGGTCGTGTGATTGATCTCATAAAGTGCAAGGCGACTAGTTTGCAACGCGTCACTTATTTGGTACTGGACGAGGCTGACAGAATGTTTGACATGGGATTCGGTAAGTCATTTATTTTACAGGGTAGTTTTATATCCTATTTTAGACTAAAATTAATGTAGTTTTTTGAAAATGGTTGCAAAAAGGCGTAAACAGAAATACGTTGGCCAATTAAATATTTTCTAAGATTTTAAATAAACATAGATTCGGTGTTGGTTTCTTAAATTCTATAAATCTGTTCGTAAAAATGGGACTTGGAGCGGAAAATTTTCAGCTTAGCAGTAGCGCATAATCACTGTCATTTATGAGTGATATTCTCGCTCAGATAAATCGGTCTTCCAAAAATTGGTAGGAGTGCTTTCGTAAATGCATGTATTAAAAGTCTGCTCATCTCTCCAGAGCCGCAAGTCCGCTCTATCTGCAACCACGTGCGGCCGGACCGCCAGGCGCTGCTGTTCTCGGCCACGTTCCCGCGCCGCGTGGAGCGCCTCGCGCGGGACGCACTACACGACCCCGTGCGTGTGCAGCACGGCGCGGCCGGCGAGGCCAGCCATCTGGTCATGCAGCACGTCAGGTATACGCGCTCCCGTGCACTCCACAGCTCGGAGGAACTTGTAGCCAAGTAATAACAGGCGCACGAATCGGTCGATCAGGTTAAGTTACGCTTGCCGCGGTTGGTCCGTGGATGGGTGACCATCTTAACATACCAAGATCACTCCGTGTCTCGGAAAGCACGTCCCGGCTGTCATTCGTGGATCTTTGACAGTCGTTACAGGTCGTCAGAAGCCCGAATGTCTGACAACCAGTCTTACCAAGGGGTATCGTATTACACAGTAACTAGGCTGTGATGGTCAAATAGGCAGTCGCTCCATATAAAATACTGATATTCAGCTGCATCAGGATTGTCTGGAAACCGACTCCGAACACATCCGAATGTAGCCCGGTGTCGGTTACGGTAACAGTGTCGCCAGTTTAATGGTTTTTCCCCCATCTCAAAAAATGTCCAACGCACCTAAGGAAGGTTTCACTTCAAAATATGCATTTCAGTATGCGAAGTTAATATAACATAATGTTGTGTTTCCAGAATATTTCACAAGCCAGAAGAAAAGTGGTCGTGGCTACTTCATCACTTGGTTGAGTTCCTATCGGCCGGGAGTGTGCTAATATTTGTTACTAAAAAGGTATGTATTTCTAATGTAATGTTCTAATTGTTTGGAGATTGTTATCGGTGAAAATACAACATTTAAACATATGTTGATAACTTTCTCGTTTGCCATACTAAATTATTATTTATATTATATTATATAAAGCTCGATTACCACTCACTGACATAATTGTTCTCCCAGATGGTGAAGGGGGAGGTGGGTATATTTTTACAGATTCGTATAGAAGTAACTCTCACGAGTATGGGAAAAATCCCAAACCTCCCCTTTTCCACCCCACTCTCCCCCCTCCCTATCGTATCTCGGAAACTAAGAGTCCCGTGTTTTGTTGGTTTACGGATTCGTATAGAGGAGGCTCGGAAAAGTAAAATCCATTTTTCAAAGTTGCCCCCCTTGCCCCCCTTCTCCCCCCCCTCTAGGTAGATCTCGGAAGTTAAGAGACTTGGAACATTTTTTTTTTCAGATTCATATCAAGGGGCCCAGAGTTGGTCAAAATCATTTTTCAAAACTCCCCCCTCTCCCCCCTTCACCCCTCCCCCATCGTAAGAAATACTCCTCAAACACACGACCCCGCGAGCTGCTTGCAGCTCGCGCAACGCCCAAATACTAGTTGTATTATAAATTCGAAAGTAACTCTGTCTGTATGTTACCTTTTCACGCCTAAACCGCTGAACGGATTTCGGTAAAAATTGGCAGAGAGATAGATTGCAACCCGGGGAAGGACATAGGATAGTTTTTATCGACATACCTCGCGGGCGAAGCCGCGGGCGGAAGCTAGTCTTTTATAAAATCGTCTTGAGTTTTGTAAATTTTAGGGAGGCTTAAATTCGAGATTTTGCGATACATCTACATAAGTAATTATCATTAATATCTTTGCAGCTAGAAGCAGAACAGACAGCAGCGAACTTAGGTGTCCAGCAGTACGACGCGTTACTACTACACGGAGACATGGAGCAAGCCGACAGGAACAAAGTGATCACCGCCTTCAAGCGCAACGAGAACAACATACTCGTCGCCACCGACGTCGCAGGTTAGTAACCACGACACGACAAAAATCCTTTCACAAGTATTTTTACCTCTGACAGCAACCCATCTGCTACCTTATTGCAACGAAAATAAAGATCACTTTGGTTTCGACAGAGATGCAAATCAGAGATAAAATAACTATGATGTAAGGACTACATGGAGCAAGTGGACCTCATTTTCGGCGTCAGCACCTCCGAAAACCATGAAAATGACAGCCGAGTCGATGCATATCATGATGGTGGCCATTTTGTGATTGACGTGTATAAGTGTTGTGCAAACCTAAATAAAATCATTTATCATTTTTAAGGAAAATGCTTGTAATTATTTAATTGTATTAACTGTCAAATTCAACAAGTACTGCTTTTTTTGAACTTTAACAATTCTATAGTATAGTTTAAACGTCCATTACTGTCGCGGCCATGATGTGACCTCATTATCCTCGATACTGCTTTGTGTACATTTCTTTTCTAATGAATACCCTTACTCTCACCCCTCAGCTCGAGGTCTGGACATCCCGCACATCAGAACAGTGGTCAACTACACAGTAGCCCGCGACATCGACACGCACACCCATCGTGTGGGACGTACCGGTCGCGCCGGAGTGAAGGGAGACGCCTACACGCTGCTAGATAGAGGGAAGGACAAGGACTTCGCCGGACATCTGCTCCGGAACCTCGAGGGCGTGCAGCAGGTAACACAATCACACTGGGACGTGACACAGACTCACACCCGTCGTGTGGCACGTGACACAGACTCACACCCGTCGTGTGGGACGTGACACAGACTCACACCCGTCGTGTGGGACGTGACACAGACTCACACCCGTCGTGTGGGACGTACCGGTCGCGCCGGTGTGAAGGGAGACGCCTTCACGGGAAGGACACGGACTTCGCGGAACATCAGAGGGGCAATTCTCGTAATTTTAAGAACATTCAGTCTGATCTCAGTCTTGATCTGTCAAAAATACCTCTAATTTCTCTACATTTTGACAAGTTTTTGACATTTGTTTGTCGCCGAAATGAGACTGTGACTAAATTTTGAACGTTGTAAATTACGAGAATTGGCCTTCTGCTCAGGAACTTCGAGGACGTACAGCAGGTAACATGTGAGATGTGTGATGGAGTTTCTTGCCCATTCTTCTCCATAGGGATCTACATTCCGGAATGGGCAACTAGCTTCAAGTTTCTGACTAACTGACAGACTATTTAATTTTGACAATTCAAAAGTGCCTGTACATGGTTTAATTGAAATAAATGCTTTGAGTTTGAGTTTTGTGACATTGTCGTTATCAGCCAGTGAACTGAAAGCAGTAGATGACACCGCTGTTGGAGGATAATCCCTTTTCCACGGAGCAGGTTTACACCTCGTTTCTCCACTTCTAAGCCGTTTACCCCATTATGATCATCATTCTAAATCTACACAGGGTTTAGCCAAACCACTGGTAGATATAAAATATAAATCGACTATTAATTTTGACCTTGATAAAAATCATAAAGGACTTGCTCCCTTTCTAAAAATAATAGGAATAGAGAAACTAATACCTAATGTATAGGAAATATAAATGTAACGTCAAAATTTGGTTTAAATATTCCTAGTAAACATAAGAAACCATTACATTCTTAAAAATATTGTACACAGGAAGTGCCAGAAGATCTGATGCAAATGGCGATGCAGTCGGCGTGGTTCCGCAAGTCGCGCTTCAAGAAGGGCAAGGGAAAGAACCTGAACGTGGGCGGCTGTGGCTTGGGGTACGATACATTTATTAAGACATAGTATATATATTTATTTATTTATTTATTTTAAAACACATACAACTATCATCACAGGCTTACCTAATACGATAGTGTAGTTATAACAACAACATGCTAACATTGCTAACATTGGACTACAATTATATATTATTATTAAGGGGCTTCCAGGACCCAAAACAAAAAATTCTTTAAACAATAAAAGTACATACAACACAATTATAGGCTACAGTACAAAACAAAAAAGTCTTTAGACACAATAAAAGTACACACAATATAGGCTACAGTAACAAAAACAGAAATATATGTATATGAAATTCTTCAGGATATATGCTAGGTAGATAGCGTGTTGAAACATAATACACCTAATTTGATACGATAGAAAAAAAACATGAAGATACCACTAAAAACTTTCTTTTTACAATAAAAGTCATACTAATATTCATACAATCATTATGATTTTTATGTCAGATCATTCTACAGGCAACATACTAAAAACTAGTGTTTTAATCTTTTAGTACAAACAATAAATTCCTGCAAAAGATAATTGCTTCATATTTTGCAATAAATTACCAGCGTTGTGTCATCGCGCTTCTCTTTCCTTTCTATGCAGTCCGACATAGACCGCGCTTTAGGTCATGAAGTCGCCCTAACCAAGAGTACTCGTTACGTTGCAAAATGCGGCCCGTGTGAATTCGCTCAGAGTACAGTTAAAGCAGTCAATCTGTTGTGACACCGCATTGAGTGTACGCAGCGCGCGCGTCAGCGGCGCGTGCTGCAGCAGGTTGGTGCGAGCGGGAGGCACCCACAGCAACGGCGGCCGCCTCCGCCGCCCCACGTGCCCATCAGGTACACACAACCCAACTATGTGTAGAACGCCTGAGTTGTGTATTTTACCACGTATAGTCTTAAATAAGTAAGTGGCGAGAGCTACTTCCCTTCTTACTTCCAGTTTATTGTAGCCTACCATGCCCAGCACAAATAGAGTAGGATATAACAGTGGATACCCTGGATACACACCATACTGCTTTAAGTACAAGAATCTCACAAATTTGTTTTGGATACGTTCTAGCATTAGTTTGTACTTGGCTTCATGTGGCGACCAGATGACAGAATTGCATTCCAAATGACTTTTTACAAGCGCTTCGTACAACGATCTCAGAGCACTGATGTTCGTGAACTGGTTTGCTAGCCGTAAGACCAATCCTAAATTGCGGTATGCTCTCTTACAAACATCATCATATATGTGCACATCATAACAGATTTAATCGTTTGATCCCCGCTAATGAGACACAATTGATTTTCTATTGTAATGGGCCGCCAGAGGCCCGCGTCGGGATGGAGCGATTGAATTTTGTTTACAATTAAACAAACTTTGAGAAATAAACCTTTTTAATATTCATTACTTATAATTTCGTTCACTGTTAAAATCAGGTTTTAATCATTTCGTGTGTGTCATACGCGCGGTCGTTTGCGGAGTGTTGTTCGGCAACGCGGGCGCAATAAGGAGTAATACAATCAGATTATAACAAAAAATTAATTAAAAGAACACGGGAAATTACTCGTTGACGGCTGTAATTTCCTTTGCCGGTATCGCGTGTATCACTATCGTAACAAATTAAAAAGTTTTATTACTTTACTAGCAGCGCCCCGCATAAGTGTCGAGTGGGAATATCGGGATGAAAACTGTCCTATGTCCTTACATAGGATAGTTTTTATCCCGATATTCCCACGATTAAATTAACCGATTTAGATGAAATTTGGTATAGAGATAGTTTGAGTACCGGGAAAGGTCCCGGGACTCGAAACTATCTCTATACCAAATTTCATCTAAATCGGTTCAGCGGTTTAAGCGTGAAGAGGTAACAGAGAGATAGACACATTCGCATTTATAATACTAGTATGGATTCATGTTACCTTTTTAACAGTGTCTGAGTACAATTTTCTAATAATCTTTTTGCTTCTCAGTTACAAAGAGCGTCCCGGCCTGCCGCCTCCGAAGGAAGAGACGCCCCCTAGCCTGAACTTAGACAAGTCGCACGGCCCCGCCACAGACAGACTGGCCTCACTGAAGGCCGCCTTCCGCTCGCAGTATAACCAGGTAGTCGATAATCTGTCCTCTTCGACTGTGCCCTGACGAAGCACAGTCGCGCCCACTGGATGCAAGTTACGACAGACGAAAAGGAGTTAATAAGGAGTTCGAGTTCATCCTAGCGAATTTTTCTTTGCCTGCTTTTTAGTTGAGATGGAACATGTTAGTTACGTTATTGTTAAAATGGCTTGTTGCTATTTACCTCCGCGCTAAATCAGGTCCTCAGTCAGCTATCATTTTTTTATTAACTATGACGGTTTCAACACTACATAATGTTCCAGCCTCAAATTGCTTCAGATCACTTCCGGCAAGCAACCAATAGGTAATAATTCTACGTCCCCTAAAAGTATATCATTTCCTCCCGCAGTTCACAGCATCAACAGACCACTCCTGGGAGCAGACACGCCCCGCCATCCAACCGGGCGTCAACGCTCCCGCCGCGCAATCCGACGAGCAGGGCGACGAACGTCCCGACGAGCAAGCCGAGCGCTCCGAGGAGCGGGCCGAGCGAGCAGAGCGGGCTGAGCGCATCCGCAAGAGCGGCAAGAAGAGTCGGTGGGAGTAGAAAAGAGCGGATGAGGTTATGTGTGACCGCTGACGGTCCCGGTGGTACTTTGAATGTCACTGGACTTGTGTTTTGGGGAGAAGACCGTATTTTCTTCTGGGGGGATATTCTAATAAGTATTGAAAAGAAAAATATTTTTGATTTATTGATAAAAGTAATGATATTGCGATAAATGATTTCATAGATCCCTTAGAATATAAACGAATTTGAAGAACTGCCTCTCGTGTTGGAACGCCCATGGGATTGTAATAAGTTTGGCTATTCTGATTTTTATAATAAATCAGTTTTTTTTATTGGCTATATTCAACACTGCCTTTTTGGAATCATCCACCCAAATGGTTTGTCCTTTTACCCAAAACATGATTTTAAGACAGTTGTTTTTAAGAGATAAATAAAGAGAAGTGAAAATAGTTATGGCACTCTGAAAGTATTTTAAATAATGAAGATAATAGCTGCAACCGTAAATAAGACTTCTAGCATGTTTCGCTAATGTATTTTGGTACCGGACAGGCCTAAATATACATATTCTTTACTTAAAACGTTCGATGGTATGCTATAAAATGTATATTATGTCTAGTATATGTATACAGTAATACCTCAAAGTTCCGATAGTTATTACATTAGCATTAACCAAAGCCCCAAATTAATTAAGTAATTAATCTTAAATAATGTGCCCTGTATAATATAGTTGCCCTCAAATGGATTCGTCGAGATTACCTATAACGGGTGTAAAAAGAGGCCTAACGAAGCCGAGTCACTTCTTCTCCCCGCCATTATGACCATTTCTAGTTGACCATACCTGCGGGGTAATTGTGTAACATACTAACATTCATTGCGTTATTTACGTTGTTGAGCAAATGTTTTTTCGAACTAAAGAAGCAATGGATTAGTGATATCCTTCAAAATCATTCAGATTGTGATTGCAATTGTGTTACGTAATTAGGGTTGCCTTTTGGTTACGGAGATGTTGAAATCTAAGTTACAAAATGATTTGTTTAAAAAAAAAAACGTGTAAAAGGTGTTTGTACAAACCTACTTACAGAAATAAAATCACTTATCATTAATGAAAACACAGTTTTAATGTTATAAACTTATAGGTAACTTTAAATACCCCCACGATCGCATGCACAATGTTTTGTGCGCGCTGCCTTATGAGGATTTACGCCGTACGGCATTTCATACAAACTTTCAAGCCCTTGTTTTTCGAAATGAATGAACCGATTTTAATAAGCAGGATACAAAGGTCTAAAAATTACTAAAGAACATTTTTAAAATATCTTATTTAAAAAAGATAACTGGAAATCTCTGTTTCTATGGAAAATTTAAATCGGTCTAATTTGGCTGTAACACTATTTTTCGAAAATGTTCAAGCCCTTGTTTTTGTAAATGAATGAACCGATTTGAATGCAACTTCATACGCATATGCAGGATACAAAGGTCTAAAAGTTACTTAAAAACATTTTCGAAAAATAGTGTTACAGCCAAATTAGAACGATTTAAAATTTTCCATAGACAGAGATCAGTTATCAGCCAAATTAGACCGATTTAAAATTTTCCATAGACAGAGATTTCCAGTTATCTTTTTTTAAATACGACATTTCGAAAATGTTCTTAAGTAACTTTTTAGACCTCCTGCTTATGAGTACGGCGGCGTAAACGCTCTTGTGTTAACTTAGTCTGCTGTACAGAATGCGTAGATGAAGGTTATGTGATGGATCTTTTTACATCGTGTATTTATTTTTATGAATGGATAGGCTCGCGTTTATTTATTATCTGATATATTGGAATGTTAAATGCGTTTTAATTAAAGAGTTTGATTAAAATATGATATTGAGATATTAGTCAATATATTTAGCAAAATATACTTAGATATGCACTTAAAGAGAATTTATTACTTATGTTCCCCATAAGTTAAAGTAAATCATTATAATTCAACTGTATTTAAATTAAGAATTTGTGATTATTTTCAAATTATGGAACAACAAACTGAATGTCATAAGTACATAACAAAGTTCAAATGCCATTGCAACCAAAAACTTATTAGGACTTTTTGTTACAAATGATCACTCAAAAATCAACTTAGAATACTTTACACTAAAGTAGATAACTGATTAAGTGGCGATGGAATGTAAATTATCTGTGATTATGAACACTTCTATAGATTATTATACCTAGAGTGCCACGAGCTTCTTTAGGCGCTTGAATGACATTAACAGGTGGTCGTTGTTGGTAAACATTTGTAAAATTGTCACAGAATTTGTATTAATAAATGAAGATAGCGGCGTTTGTTTCGATTTCGACCACGCGCCTGCAATCTTTTCACAGATGTTTTATCTCTTGAGTTTACATCTCTGTCAAAATCATTGTGATCTTTATTCTCGTAACAATAGGGTTGCTATTAAGTTGCTGCTTGCAGATGTAAAATAACTAAGTACGGATTAAAATTCATCTAATATAAGCATAGTGCAAACAAAGGAAGGCAAAAGTAAATAATAAGTTAGTGTAGCTTGTGGTATTACTGTATTCAATAGATATACTATTTCGTATACATTACATACAAAATTCGTATAAGTCACACATTATGAATTATATCGTTAGTGCTAAGTGTCGAATACCACGGAGTAGTAAGTAAATGGAGTGTCCAAAATATGCAGTTTATCAGCTGTATGTGCCATTGGCTGACTCAGTTTCACTTTCATATTTATTTGAGTTACAGTATTGATAATTTTTCGACTCTCACTTTACTTAACATTGCAGTCGGACGCACTACTAAACGGAGTGTTTTTATTGCGAAAGGGGTCTGCTCACGACTTCGGTTTCGGCTAATGGAAAGCGATGGATGAGGGCTACGATGGAACGAGCGTGCACAGAAGATGCATGTTCACTTGCCTTGAAGGCTGACGGGTTCGGGACTTCCACACTTGCCTTGCGCATAATAAATGTGGAAGAGAAGCGCTGAGTACGACTGGTCGGGATATGAACCAAGTGCGCATGGTACCCTACAGTATGTCTGGTAGTCTGATAGTGAAAGGGAGATGAGGGATCAGGTCGTGGAACTCCTGCGCACTCTCTCTGAGTTACAGTTTAGAAGACCTACAGGCAAGCAACATCACGCCGATGAGCCAGGTTCTGAAGCCTAGGCACCAGCGCCTAGTCGCCTATGAGCCTTTTTGCTCTGCGTTCCACAGAGTCAAGTGCAGCAATCTGGTATTTTGTTGAGCTATCTCATAAGTTGCTGCAATACTCCATACATGAAGGGACCTGTGCTTTGTAAAGATTTAACATGGTCCAGATGAGAAGTACCACCTCGACTTATTTTAGGATTCCCAGCTTTTTGTCTGCAGTCTGCTTTCGACTCAATGGTTCAGCCGAATTTGAGATCTGACCATGTCCAAAAACTCCAGGCGGTCGGTATCTGGTACAGATGCACCTCGAAAAGTAGGAGATAATTAAAACTGACTGCATAATTTACTTGTGACATGTGTGTAAGACATAACTAAGGGAATGCGGGTGTATTATACACTCCTGCCTACCACTTCAAGGATTGCCGTAATGTCATGTCTTGTTGCATTGTTATCTTATTTTATTTGCATGTGTACTGGATACTCCATCCACTTACTACTCCGTGTTTTTATTCTCAATGTCAAAGCTATACAGTTATGGTACGTTCGGCGACGCCATGACACTTGGCGGCGGGCTCCGAAACAAGCGATTTTTGAAGCGGCATCATACGCGTAAGCGTGGAACTGATCATTAATTGTTATTATTTAGTACTTAGTCAATGTAAGATTTAATAGGGAAATAATGAGCATTTGTCTTTGTTTTAATTATTATTGTTATTGGATTTGTTGCTATTTTCAATCTTTTCTTTATTCGTTTGAATTAGATTGTAAACAGTGTATTCGATATTTTAGGATCTTTAGTTATTTACACAAGTAATACATATTTACACAATTATGGGTATTTTTATTAACATTATTATATTCATGTTTATTTAAGTTAAATTTCTGCTACCCGATAAAAATATCGCTGGTTTCTGAGCTAAGTTCGGCACAATATGTAAATTGTAATTATCTTATTTGTATAGCGTGAGAGTCGATATTTGTTTGTACCCACTATGTTTACAGTACCGATTGTTTTCATTGACTGTGTTAACTAAGATATGGTTATAAATGTTTATTATAATAGTTCATGATTTTATTTAGGGGATAAGCAGAGACACTGGTCCAGTATGGACTTATTACCTCTTTTGTATATTGGTTCGAGGTTCGATTCCCGTGTCGGGATATTTCGCTGTTTCTAAAAGGGAATTTTAAATAGTGGAGGTTTAAATATTCGTGCCTAATATAGGATTTTGCATAGACCGAATAAATATGCAATAACTTAGATATAGGACTCAATTAAAAGTAAATATTTGTCACTGGTAGAATCGAATTGTACATCAATATAAATCTGCGTGCAGCAGTGGCATCGGCCCCGAATTAAGAGCCGTAGGTCGGGAGTTACAGGCTCTCTACCTTTGTGTATTTAATTTCATCATCACTGCTCTTAAAACCGTGAAGGAAAACATTATGACGAAACTGGCATGTCTTTGAGAAAAAAAAATTGAAGATATGTGACATCCACCAACCCGCTCTGGCACAAATAAATCTTCTTCTTTCTTTCCTTTTTTCTTCTTTTTTCTTTCTTCTCTTCTTTCTGGAACAGCAAATTAATAACTATTAATAGTTTTGGACCACCCCGTACCGGGCCCGCGTGGTGGATTACGGCCCACTCCCTCTCACAGAGTGGAAGCCTGTGTCCCAGCAGTGGGAATATTATCGCTAAATATAGCGCTAAAATACACTTAACAACGGTTTCTAAGTAGTGATGTTCAAATCCGCTATAAACTGTAAACGTGTTATAAACTATAAAATATATTCATATAGTCTGTTATTTTATACGCTATAATTATAGCGCGCTATTTCAAAACTCTGGCGCAGTCTGAACGCGGAGACGCTATAATTTAGCAACACGCTATCACGCTAAACGGACTTGATGAATTGATGATGCGCGGTAGATGTTAACGCGCTATACATTATAGTCGCTAACGCTATCTTGCTATCTCGTTCTGGCCCCGCTGTGCGAACGCTATCTTGCTATCTCGTTCTGGCCCCGCTGTGCGCGTTTAAACTTTTATTCGTTGAGTAGGTCGAGGCGCTATAATATAGCGCGAAGTCCGAGGCGCTATAATATAGCGCGAAGTCAGAGCCGCTAATAGCACACGCTATACGCTATGTACACATAGTTTGTTATATTTTGGCGCTATACGTTTTATTAACCACTATTTCTAAGCATGGTGTCGTTTGAACTAGCGGTTAGGGGATCTCTGCTTATACTGCTAATATGTAAACGTGAAGTTTTTTAATAAACACGTATCTCAGTTAGCGAAGTCGAGCTGTTTGTTTTTCACTTTGTCTGTCTGCACATTATACATGAATTCATTATTCTTAATTTTTAACGTGTAAATAAAAATAAAGTGCTATTTAACGAATATGAGCTTTTAATATACTATTTACCACTGTTTCATAAATAACACGGTTTATAAAAACTGGATTTTGATAAAATCAAATTTGTAAGAAATAACTTCGAAGAAACGGCGGAGGAAAACAACGAGGAAACTGGCATGTCTTACATAGAACAAAAAATTCGATGACATGTGACATCTACCACCCCGCACTGGCCCGCGTAGTGGATTACGGCCCACTCACTCTCACAGAGAGGAGGCCTGTGTCCCAGCAGTGGGAAAATTATAGACTGGTTATGTAAGTTATTTTTTTGCAAATATGGGTAATTTGTACAGACGCCAGCACATCAAGTTACTACAATCTGTCAAATTTCTTTAAAAGATTTTCAACTTTATCGCTAAAGCATAAGGTTCAAAGTTGATTGGGAAAATTTGACAGATTCGAGTAGCTTGATGTGCTGGCGTCTGTACATGGATGTTTTTGTAATAAAGTCATAGTTCATGCAAGCTGTCGCGATGGCTGACCAAAACAAAAGAAGGTACGTACTTAACAGTAGCGAAGCGTCAATTTGTGTAAGCGGTAAGCTGGAGTAGATATCTTCAAGATGATTATATTATTTGTCTATAGAATACTGACTGTGCCATTTTTCAAAGGGAAGCCGATACGAATCGAGTTGTATGGAACATTCGCCACTGCTACCTAACCATAATCATCGGACCGTTACGTAATAAAACAACCACTCATATGAGCAAGCATGATTTTCTAGCACGGAATTTGGCGAATTTCGCTGAAATAACGAATGAGTCTTGCTCTTTCATAATTGCATCAGCCAGAACATTTTACAATAACCTTCAAATAGCACACCTTATGTATGACACCTTATCTATGACCTTGACCTAACCTTTCCGAACTTCACACATAACTACAAAACGAACACATCAACACAATTTCGCGATAATCACTAAAACTTCCAACTTTAGCGTTAGATTGCCAGGAATCTATCACTACAGTAGGTACAGTCAGCCTCAAAAAGATCTAAGTGTAGGTATATCAAAAATTAATTGATTGTCTACAATAAAATTTGAGTCATTACTTATCAAGACAATGATGATAATAAAATTAGTGTATCAATGTGTAGCTTCAATTAAGTAAATATCTACTTACCCAATCTATACTAATCTCATCATTATCTAACCTAGCCTTTTCCCAACAATGTTGGGGTGGGCTTCCAGTCTAACCGGATGCAGCTGAGTACCAGTATTTTACATAGAGCAACTCGTTGCCTATCTCACCTCCACAACCTAGTTAGTAATACGATACCACTTTCTAAGACTGGTTGTCAGACTTTCAGGCTTCTGACGACCCGTAACGACTGTCAAAGATCCACGAATGACAGCCGGAACCAACGGCTTAACGTGCTTTCTGAGGCACGGAGGGGTCTCGGTAAGTAAAGATGGTCACCCATCCACAGACCAACCGCGGCAAGCGTAGCTTAACCTGATCGATCGACCTGTGCGGCTGTTATTGTTTAGCCACAATATATGATGCTGATATTATGAAGAGGCAAGGCTTGTTAGTTTGTATACCTACAGAAGGCAGGGACATCGCCGCACAACCTGCCGATCGATTCTGTAAAAATCTCACCGTGAAAACTTAGGTGAAGTGAGTTTGTTTTTGCTAGGAATTGACACTATTGACAGCTCACTCCACGCTCACTTCACCTAAGTTTTCACGGTGTGATAGTTACAGAATCGCACTGCTGTTACTATGGATTCAGACATGATTCTGAACCCTACTGCTTTTTTTGATAATCTACGAAAAATTTCTACTCTAGGGGTTCTAGAATTATGTGCTGCATTCATGGTTGCAGTTCGCGCGTCGTTATCTCTGGCACCCTGTATAGGAGGTAGGTAATCTTCAAAACTACTCATCCGATTAAAAAAAATATTTCACAGATAGCTAGGATTTCTTTATTTTATAACACGCGGACGAAGTCAAGGGCAGTGTAATATGCTTTGTGGCTACACATTATTATGTAACAAAGATTGTAGACATGAATGTTCTTGTCGATGTATGTATATCCTATGTAGGTATATCTTTTTGAGGCTGACTGTACCGCTCGGTGTGCGTGCCAGCGTACAGTTTTCAGAATAAATTAAAACTTGGTGGGCTATTAACGCCGCGATTACGACTGACTGTCGGTGAAATCGCGTCCATTATCGAAGTTCTTGTGCCGATTGTTATGGCTTCTAATTTGTGAGGTGTTGAATAAATCTTAGCGTGTCGATAGCCATCTAAGTGAACTCGGCCCAGAATTTGGCAACTTGTTAGGCGCCATCACCAGCGTCCACCAGTTCCTGTAACGTGCAGCTGACAGGACACGCAGGATACGATAGACACACATTACACTCCAAGGCAGAATCATCTATGAATCTCCACCTGAACAGGTTTTCCTTGCTTCGGCCAACCTGAATCCGGAGTCTGTTTAAAGACTTCCAGGTTACCCAAGGTAACTTATTCCGGGTAAGGAAGCACTGTCTCGCTACAGCTTCAGTCTTTTGATTAAATTGCAGGGTTAATATGAATTTGCAGTCGTACCCACCCAGTTAGAGACAGCACTCAACAGCTGAGGTAAATTAAATAGATGAAATCATGCTCATTGAACAACATTAGGTCAACGAAGCCACAAATCGACAACATCGTGAGGAAACCGGCATGTCCTAGAACCAACAATTCTATACACAAAGTAACATTAGAGGGTCAATTCCCGTATTTTTAGGAACGTTCGCATTTTAAACTCTGAAAAAAAAAGTTTTTGACATTGGTTGTCGCTGAGATAAGATTGCGAATAGATTTTGAATGTTTTTAATTACGAGAATTGGCCAGCAGATGTCACCACTCGGCACTCCCTCACAAAGAGAGGAAGCCTGCTGTGTCCCAGTCTCAGCAATGGGAATGTTATAGGTTAATTATACTTATGCAACGAAGAAAGAATTTTTGGGATGCAAGAAGCCTCCTCGTGTAGCGAAGTTTGTTCCGCTATAGTTACTCAACCGACCGAGCGGTCGGCGGATCCTGGACAGTGATAATAATAAATAATAATAATTTAATAATAATTTATTTTCATAAGCCTAATACAATAAGGAGAGAAAAATGGTTAACAATGCATTTTGTAATTGAATAATTTATCCTTATATAAATAGGCAAAAGTGTATGCACGTTGTGTGAAACTCCTGACACCCAAACTAGGACATATCCTGTATCTCAGGTGTCAGCGTTCCTCCCAGCCCTTCACCTATGTGAGGCTCGGCTCACTAATACATTGCACAAATAAGCTAATAATTATAATTATACTAATAATTATATAATATAATTATATATTATACAGTCACACCCAACACCTTATTTTGACAGGCCAATTCTTCCCTTGCGGCGGTAGTGCTTACGCCCGCCTGGTTTGCGACGACCCTCCCACCGGAGTCCGGCGTCAAGCAGCCTGCTGTGTTTTGTCAATGCGTGGCAGTTTCAGTGCCTTAGGCATCTTCTGGGCACGCTCGTTTCCATCCATCGCTTTCATAAGGCGTGATCGAGGTCAAGCGCCCATTCAGCAATAAAAAAAAAAGAAACGCTTTTGAAAGAGATGAGTACTTAGGTTCATGCCAAAAAAAGAAACACGTGAGGTTCGATGATTTGAATTCAATTCAATTTCGTGGATTCGATTGTCAAGGTTCTCGACATAGAACAAACACCAGTGAGGTAAGAGTCTGTTACTTTAGCGTTAGGTATCAACAGCAGTTCGGTTACAGTACCTACCTACTCAATATTACAGAAACTTATTCATACTCCATCAAAAGACGAAGTTGAACGTTTTACTTGAATCGCTCACAATCGTGCAACCAAGCAGGCATGGACAGAAAACCCGGTAGGGAAATAATACTTATAAGTTAAACTTACATACCTATCTAACACCCGTAACTGGGCGCAGCGCAACGCATTTTCATACAAAAAAGTGCAGTACGGTCGCCAGTATTTGGCGTTGATTCATAGAAAATGTACGAAACTGATGAAGGAGGATTATTGCAATGTGTGGCGTTGCCGTTGCGGCGCGGCCTGTCTCAATCTGCTTTAGCCTTTGGTGTTACCTAAAACCAGCGGTCTCAGAATACGCCTGGCGTGCCTTCGACGCCTGAAGAACGATGTACATACAAGAACAAGCCTGGCGTGGATGGCACTGAATTTATGGGGGAAGACTTCTCTGTGTGAGTATTATCTTGAGGCAGGGCTTAGAACTGGTACTAAAAGTACAGGTTCTGTACCGGTACTTACCGATCCTTCCCATTTTGGTGCCGGGCTACCGGTTCCAGACGGAGTACCCGTCTGGAACCGGTTGGCCTACCAAATTCAGGTGCCCGCCGCGTACCACAAACCTCGTCTATTCTTGAAGTTATTTTCTAATGCGTATTAACTATCTTTTTTACTTACTTGATACTTACGGAAATATTTGTTTGGTACCGGTACTGTACCGATACTGATTAAAAATACTATACTACGTCTGGTACTTGTACCAATAGTAACCCAAGGCCAATGGTACTGGTTCCCAAAAATACCGGCATGTCAAGCCCTGTCTTGATGGCTTGTTGGAGTGGATCTCTGTGCGATGCGCGGTTGAGTGCAAGTTGTGCACAAAGTTGTCCTTCTACTTTTACATTTCTCCATGTTGCCACCCTGCCCGGGGGTGTAAGTTCCCCAGATAACGCTCTGTGTGGATAGTAATCCGAGCCGTGCTCAAACTGCCTCGCCTGAAAGTATTCCACTCGTGTTGCTGAATCGCGACTATCGCGAGCGTCCTTCTAATTTTAAAAGTCTTCATTCTTGGGGTTTCTTTTGGATATTTTCTTTCAAGTTAACTGAAACTTGAGTAGCAGTATCTAAGGCAGATTTACTAATTGAAATGGCGATTGCAAAATAAAGATTATTTTCTTACCATAGTCACGGTTTGGCTAGATGATTGATGACTGGGTATCGCTACCCCGCGACTTCACCCGCATTGTAATCTTATACTATACGTAGAAAATACCCTATAGCACTCGGCAATAGTGTAGCTTTCTGTAAGTGCAAGAATTTTTGAAATCAAATCAGTACTTCCAGAGATATTACCTTACATCCAAACTTGACTTTGACGACACGGTTGGCGCAGTGGCTGAGCGATCGACTGCTGCGCTGCGTGTCGCGGGTTCAATTCCCGCACGGAACAAATATTTGTATTGCCTACAGGTATTTGTTCCGGGTCTGGCTGTTTGTGTATGTGAATTTAAATGTTTGTAAACGCACCCACGATACAAGAGTAATTATTAGTGTAGGGCAACGTTTTTAAAAAAAAAAAAACTTTACGTCTTTATAATAGTGTCGATGTAATTAGGTTATTGTTATGAATTCATGAATGTGATATACAAATGGTCTGGGACAGCCTAGCTGTTTATATTATCTTATAGACTGTAGGGAACCTTCCGTTAGTAAAAAGGTAGGGAGGTACCCAAGTTGCCGCCGTAAAATAACCGCACCCGCTACAGTAGTTATCAAACAAATTCATTGCGTTCGCCGTTCCTAATAGCTTTTTAAAACTGTTGAACGTAGAGACCTACATTTGGGGCAAAACTTCGCGATAAGGCATTTCGCCGGCGCCTGATAACGAAACTATTCAAGTTTACGTAACTGTGTCTTGAATAATGATGTAGGTACTAATACTGGTGGAGAATTTTTATTTATTTTTATTTTTTTATTGCGGTATGGGCCCGCTCTTGACCTCGATCACGACTGATGGAAAGCGATGGATGAGGTCTATGATTGAACGAGCGTGCCCAGAAGATGCCTAAGGCACTGGAACTCCCACGCATCGACGAAACACAGCAGGCTGCTTGACGCCGGACACCGGTGGGAGGGTGGTCCTAAACCAGGCGGGCGTTAGTCCTACCACCGCAAGGGCATAATTGGCCAGTCAAATAAGGTGTTGGGTGTATATAACCATCAGGGGCATGAATCCAGGCTCTTGGCTTCTACTGAGAATTTCATGATTTAAAAACACAGTAACACTGCCCGACTTTTCTGGGACTCGAACCTAGCAGCCCACGTTCTCAGCAGTCTTTGCCTTGAACCCAATATACACATAGACCTAGTTGGTCTTGGAATAGGTGCCTATCTATGTAGGTACCTAATTAAAAAATACATAACAAACGAAAACGTGAAGATTTTGGTAAAGGTATCTAAGGCTGCTTTGTGAGATAATGATTCATATCTAACTACATTAAACTGTGT
Source organism: Luperina testacea (assembly GCA_927399505.1). Classification (NCBI taxonomy): domain Eukaryota; kingdom Metazoa; phylum Arthropoda; class Insecta; order Lepidoptera; family Noctuidae; genus Luperina; species Luperina testacea. Next base: position 1,825,879 of record OV656770.1, on the reverse strand, counting down.
TAGGTAGGTATCATCTTCATCGATTTCAGCTGAAAGACGTCCACAGCTGGACATAGGCCTCCCCAAGCACCGCCACTTCGACCAGTTCTGTGCTTCACGCATCGCAGGTAGGTTATATGTGTATCTAATAAACATTTTAAAACCAGAAAAACCGACAATCACAGAAAATTATTACTTAGTGCTGTAATAGCCTCTAATAACATGCCACATGCGCGGAAAAACTAAAATGTTTTTGTCCGAAAAGAGTAAATAATAGGCGAATCGTCCTCCAACGAACCTCCATGGTAACAAAGGCAGAATGACAGTGTAAACAGTGGTGTCCGAACACAAACATTTGTTGTGTGGCTGTATGCCGCGGCGCCTGTGCCTCGGGAAAATACTCGTAAAGTTAGCGCGGCAATTTTGACAGCAATGGAAGTGTGTTTTTAGTTTCGTTTTGTGCTTCATTTATTGTGAAACTTTTGGAAAGCAGGTATTTACGTTTATTATGTTTTGTTTTTAAATGTTTATGTTTTTTGTTTTAAAATTATTGTGCATAGTGTAGGATTTCTTTAATGCCTAAATATTGAATAATATTGCAGTTAACTATCAAAAATGTATATTAGTAAATACCTACGGATCTTAGTCGTCTTTGTAAGCCAGACTGTGACGAAAAGGGCCAATGGTGCCGATTCCCTTGTTGACAAACTAAACTAAAAAGTTCAGTGTACCTATCTTTTTCTTTTTATTTCATTAAGAAAAGGACAGAAGATAAATTATAGTTTATTCCTGTCAAATTAATCAGCGCCTGACGAACTGAACACTGAACTTAAATTTAGTTTAGTTTGTGAACAACAGAATTGGTACCAATGTTTTGTTTTGTGAGTAGGTTTTGTGCAAAGATGCACTCAGAAAATGGCGCTCATCTGGGTCTGAGTACCGGTTCTCGAATAACAAGAATAAGTGGTAAACACACGTATGTGCTACGTGTGTATAGCACCTAATTCTTATTTTTATATTTGCTTGAATTTAAGACAATCTCTCACGCCTTTTTCCCAAGGGGGTTGGCAGAAACTACAGATCGCCACCTGCTACGATGCTTCGTTTACGTTCAAATATATGTTTATACACGCACAGATCCCATACTCTCAATATTTAGCAAAACGACACATTTGGTTGTTAGTCAACCAGAACAAAAAGCGTATGAAATCAAACTATATCATTAAAACTACTACTATGACTACTAGTTTACAGAGATCACATAATTTCTTAACAAGTCGATCCTATCACTCATTTACCCGCCATGATAATCTCCCTTATCTATGGTAACGTCACTTCTAAGATCATGCACCATGACTCATGCCATCCACCATGGTTTATGGGAATTAAGGTCACTTGGAAGGTAACAACGAGTAATAGAATAATAATCAATTGGTTACTTATTAATTGCTTTTAAGTACAATGTTATGTTAATTTAGTTAAGTAGCAAAAACACGTGCTAGATAACAGCAGTGTGAATTATTCTTGTCGTAATAAAAATGCAGTAATGTTCCCATTACATAAAGTTGCTGTTATTAATAAAGACATTACAATAGCCCTTTATAAACTAAAGCAAATCTGAAGAAGATTTTAATTTATCTTGACTGTACTTACCTGTCAAAAAGAGTAAAACTAGATAAAGTGGATAAGACAGAGATTAAAACAGAAGACGAACTAACAGAGGATCGACTACTAGTTTACAGGGGCCAACCCGAAATAAATCGGTTAAAGACTGATGAACAAGTATAACTGGGCTTACAGCAGCTCATTTCAATGCTGCCGATATTCTGTAAAAATCTCAACATGACTACCTACTGGTGAAGTGGGCTTCAAGAGGGCTGTCATTCCACCTGATGATTGGGATTGACATTATTGACAAGTCGCTTCAAGCTCACTTCACCTAAGTTTTCACGGTGTGATTTTTAGAGAATAGATCTTAATCGAAGCCCGTTAACTCTTTTATTTGTTACATATGTACGAGAAATTGCTCAAGCCCTGGTCTGCCTGTATCGTCACTCTTTAATAATAATTATCTTTCTATGTTTCCCATTCAATCTGATAATACAGACACGACACGACTCCATCAGCTGCATCAAACCATTTTCAATAACCAGGGCCCAAAAAGGCTACTTTGGCAAAATCATAAAAGGATAACATTATGAATCATAATGGACAGTTAACTGCTAAGTTAATCGTATCAAATCCCATTGGTGAAGGATTTTTCAGTATTTTTGAACGTTTTTATACTTATTTTTTATATTTTAAGAAATATTTTAAAATGTAATTAAATAAGTTAAGTAAATAAATAAACATAATAATCCTTTATTTCTTAATTCAAAATTACAATATAAAATATAATACAATATTTATTTAGTTTGAAGACTTTATTTATATCTATGGGTGATACACCTATTCTACTTTTCGCATTTTAAACCAAAAACCTGTAGAATAGTTAATTTTTGATAAAAAATCGATTGGATTTAGGTACCTACTTTTCGTTTACTTCGAGCGTTCGTGCTAGGTCAACTGATACAGAAAAATCAGTATTTTAAGAAACCTATTTCATATATTCAGATTCAAAACACATTCGTTCTTCAACGACCACATATTCCATATACATCACTGCTATCCTAATGACCACGATTAGTCGTAAAATGACCGGTCATTCATTACCTATTGTCACGGACACACGGAAGGCAGTCGCCCGTAACTCTGTGGCTTGCAAAAACATAAACCACTCTATTAGTTAAAAAAAAACATAATTGGTGAGTGTTGAAGGCTTGAAGGGTACAGCAGATTGTGGTCTGTCACGTCCGATTGTCTTTTGTTTTAATTATAGAATATTTTTGTAGAAGGTTGTATTTAGTTGTGTTGTTTGTTTAATGTGTACATGAATTAGTAACTAATCGCAGTTCGTCATACAACCCAACTCTCTTCCTTCCATATTCAGTTAATTTCATTCTATCCCAGGAGTGAAATGAAATTGTTTATTCCGTTAATAGGATATCGAGAATCACCTTTACAAGTCATATACAAAAAATAAGCTAGATGTAGTTGAGATTTTCTATCTGACTGCCCCTCACAAGAAATATCTAAACACGCTAAGGTCAAAGTCCAGACGTAACTTTGATCAGATGAGTCTGGTAGTAGTTTAGCTTTTATTTTATTCGGTGTCTGTTACTCTTTCCACGACTATGACCGTTGAATCAGTTATTGGCAGCATGTCCTTCGAGAGACAAGCACCAAAGTGACTAATGTTTAATTAATTTGGTATAGCCTGTGGCAGACACGAAACATCAATAGTTTCATTCAAGTTTTTTACGTCTAGTAGGTACTGAGGGTAGCTAGTTACTTACTTGGTAATTCATCAATGGAAGTCGCCGTATTATTGACTGAATGACTCATTCAATTGTGTCCAATGTATTCTACAGATTCAATTCAATGGCAATTACGTAACAAAATGGCCTGAGAGAGGCTCGATGAGAACTTATTGGTTGAACTTATTTACTTAGTTCAGAAATAATAACACAGATAACGTATACGTTATCTGTGACGTTATCTCATCATTATCTGCCTAGCCTTTTCCCAACTATGTTAGGGTCGGATTCCAGTCTAACTGAATGCAGCTAAATATCAGTATTTTACATGGAGCGACTGCCTATCTTACCTCCACAACCGAGTTACTGGGTAATACGATACCCCTTGGTAAGACTGGTTGTCAGACTTTCTGGTTACTGACGACCCGTAACGACTGTCAAAGATCCACGAATGGTAGCCGGGACCAAAGCGGAGGGGTCTTGGTATGTGAAGATGGTTACCCAACCATGGATCAACCGCGGCAAGCGTATATAGTTTAAACTGATCGATCGACTCGTTCGGCTGCTTGTGGCTGCTTGTGACAGTAATACTTAGCCACAAGCCCCTCTATCTATATTAATAAATGACGTAACTAGATCAGAAGCCTCAATTTCTTCTGGTCTCGTATCTATCAGTACCATCGGCCTTCGAAATATTCGTTCATAAATCAGGTAAACAACTCTAAATAGATTACAGACCACGGTCACCTGCTCGCATGACCGGCATCACATAATGCGCTTCCGCCGGAAGTGCGACAATCGCCGCCATTTTGATTTCTGCTCATATTGTGCGCCGGCGCACACCGTATCATCAATGTTACACAATCGATTGTGATTGTATTGATCATCGTGTTTAGGGTAAATCGGTGGGAAGGAAAGTTTGTGTAGGAAATATCTAATTTGACTTGTAATGACTGTCATAATATCAACAAATAACATACCTATAGTTTGTTCAAATACTATGTAATGAAAGTGTAAATAAACCCTGTTCAGGTTAAATTCTTACGCAATCACTCACTAAATGGAATTAGAAACATAAATTTACCTGTACCTATGTAGATGGTTTCAACTTTATATCTCATTACTTTTTCCAACAATGATTATTTGAATAACATGATTAAATTGTGAATGAAAAATCATCGACGAAAGTTGAGATTATAAAATTAACTTCAATTGACAAAAGAAAAAAAATAGAATTTCGGGTTAAATTTTTCAAATAATTAAATAAAAGCATTGAAGTTGTAAGAGTCACTTCAGATTGGCATCCACACTGTACGTTTTCTGATCCATTTGTTTACATTTTCATCAAATACTTTTGGAACAGTTATGTTCATTGATAAAGAACACCCCTTTCATTCTATTAAATACAGCTATTGCGTGTCCTGTCAGCTGCACGGCTAATGGACGCTAGTGATGGCGCCAAACGTAGCCGAATTCTGGGCCGAGTCCATTTAGATTGCTATCGACACTCTAAGAAGTAGCTATTGCGATACATTTCGATGAATGATGACTTACAGAATAAAACTGTGCTAGATATTGCCAGGCTAGTCCGCCGGACGAGCACATCAGGAAGGCCACTACAGACTTTGACCATCCCAACGAACACTGTTTAGTAAATAAAAAATAACGCATGAAGGTAAAAGGTCACGTCGCTCGTCACGCCAAACGTGTAGGACATTGTATTAGCACGTTCAATGTCAAACGCCCATCATGGAGATAACATCTAAATAATTAACTCCACTGACGGTACCGCCTGCTTTATTACTTTATAACACGCAGAGATGTTTGTGTACACCTGTAATTTCGCAGCATAGATAGGTGGTACTAGATTTCACTGCATTGGTCTAGTTCTCTTTAGGTGTAACAACTAACCGCAAGCTTGACTGCTGGGCCTGGCAGCCAGAGACAGAGAAAAGAGTTCTTGAATTATCCTATTAGGAGAAAGTTTATCGTGGATAAGACAGAGATTAAAACAGTTGAAGAACTAGCAGGTGATCGAGGAGGTGGGAGGGGGGTTCATAGCAGCCTGTCTTGATTTGTACCCGATTAATTGGCGAGATGTGATGCTGATAACGTAACTGATGAAATTTGGATGTATTTACCGAAAAGGCGGGCCTTCTGCCTTCTTTTCCGGAAAACAGACGTGATATTTATAGGTAATATATCTCTTCATCTAGTATTTTTATTTATCAGGTACAATGGGTTCAGGAGCATCAGGTCTTGCAAGCGAGACGCCGGGCGGTGATCTGCGTCTACCTGCTTCAGGGTTGCGGTTCTCACTCAACCAGCTGAGAACACTGAACTCTTATGTGGACAATCTCTGGGAAGAAGATCAGACAGGTATGTTCTAAGTATTTCAGGAGCAAATGGTTCTTTTACATAAGTTGGTGATGAACTAATCTAGTTTAAATACAATAGATTACGTGCTCTTTTTCACCGATATACAAAATAAATCTCATTGTATATCAGTGGTCTAGGTTGCATTTTGTCAGGCTCTTATTGGATAAGTTGAAGAGCTCAACTCACTAGTTTCCCTAGATGTTTTGGCAATATGAGACATTGACCATATTGTTCTGTTAAAATAGGGCGCATATCAACGGAGCTGGAGAGCGCGGTAGAGAGCTTGGTACAGAGGATAGTAGATGGAGCTGGACAGAGGGATCCAAGGTTCAGATGCTGTCATCTAATAGCACTGCACAGGGGGAAGAAGGTAAGATGCTAATAAAGTAAACGTAGATAGTCATTTTGTAGGTTACCTTGCTGATCGACCACTCGACGGAAAGTTTTTGTCAACCTTAGGGATGAAAATGGAATATCGTTAGTCCTTTAATATCAACTGCACCTTTATAATTTAGGCAGAAGTCTGCCTAAATGATAAGGGTGCGGGCAAAATATCTTAATTCTAGTACCTATAACTTAATCTGTAAAAGTGTGGTTCTGTTCATCTCATTTTCTGGGTGACGTAAATATTAACTGTTTAAAAACGTACAAACATCCTTTAACAGATGCGGTCCCGTTCCCTGGAATACCTGGTGACTTTGGACTCTCTACCTCCTCTTAACTTGGGTGAAGACTGTCGTCTTCAAGATGGACCTGTTGGGTACGGGCGAGTTCGCCTCACAGGAAGGGAAGCTGACAAGTGGGAGGAGTTCCTGACGCCTTCCGGATATTTGTGCAGGTTGGTGAACTCCTCTTCTGCTATTAAAAATATGAAATTGATCGTAACCTCGTCAAAAATACTACATCTTGCGTATATAGATAATGTCTAACCCCAAACATATTTATACTAATTTAGTGATCTGAACTTTAATAGTATTAAATTTAATGACGTGAAAAGAAGATGACAAAAGAAGCGAAAGCGGTCTCGTGGTAGGATATGATATTCTTTGGTTTGCTATTAGAGGTTTTAAATTGTCTAAAGAGTGAAGATCCACTGAAAGAGGAACAGAGGGACAGGGCATATAGGATCGCTTAGGTATATTAGAGCAGTTTTTCCATATACCTATTGTGATTGAGTTACAAAACCGGCTATTCATCGCCTTTATCTTTTTCTAGGGACAAAGTGGTAGAACGCTGGGTGGAGCTGATCGCTCGCTGCACGTCTGCGCGCGGTGGAGGCGGCTCGCGCGTGTTGTGTGCGCGCGCGGTGCAACATGCTGCACCTTACAGGCACTGCTACCTGCAGAGAGGTGAGTGGATGATTATACAGGAAATATATCTTCATTTCAGCCTAAAGACGTCCAGTGCTGGACATAGGCCTACCCACAGAAGCACAGAACCGGTCGAAGTGGAGGTCAAACACCTCCACTTCGACCGGTTCTGTGCTTCTCGCATCCAACGGGTTCCTGCGGCTTTCACAAGGTCGTCGGACCACCTTGTGAGAGGCCAGGAAATAGTGCCAGCCTAGGATTGAACTAACATTCTTCCTAGGTTTTCAGTTTCAGTCAGTAGGTTGGTAGGTAAACCTAAAAAGATTTGTCGTATAGCTTTTATTTTCATCAATTTTTCATCAGAGGCGGTTTATGTGGTGGTGAAATTCAGAGTATTTAAATATGACTGTAGTTGATTACCTAACGTTATGTCCACTGAGCTTAGCTTACCGATAATTTAACTAGATTGATACAATTATTTCCTTTGGACTTACAACCGTTTTAAAGATATCATCACCATCTTTTATCTATGTTTCCTTAAATAAAAAACGTAACAAAGACATAGTCCAGCTGACATCGTTTCGTGCGAACGTGGTCGGCTCTCCAGGAATGTAATGTTATCGCCACGTCGAGAATGCGACACGAACTTGGACGTACATAAGTGGATGTGTTAGCTATCGTTACGTCAGATATATATCTGTTGTGATATATATCAAGACTGGCCCCTATTTACTCCAGTCTGTTGTTATTTGTGAGCGGTAAATAGTGCATCGCAGAGTGAAAGGTTAGAAAGAAAGAAAATACCTTTATTTGCTGTAAACATGACGCAGAGAATGAACACAAGAAAATAACAAGTTGGGGTAAACTATAATGCTTCATATCAATACAAAACTGCCATCGCTCAGCATAATGCTGTGACCGAGCCCCAGCAGCTTAGAATAGAATAGAATATTGTTGATTGTTATTGTAGGGAGTTAATAAACAAAGTTGGTTAAAATTAAGGCTTATTGCTTGATTCGCACGAATTTACTCGCCCGAAACGGGCGAATCGGCACTTTTAAATAATATAATTTTTTCTGTAGGCGATTCGCACGAAGTTAATTTATTTGTGGGCAAATCGACAACTCCCGAAATACGTATTAGGCAATTGGCACATTATGAATTTGATGCAATGAAGTTAAGTAAAAATAAAGTCTTTGGGTATGTGAATTGCTTAAATATGAAGCAACTTTTGAATTTAAAATGAATATAATTATTAGGTTTTAATGAGAGAGATAGTACCTAATTTTGTCCAGTTGAGACCCGTTTGAGACATCAATCTGCAGGTCGACCGCTTAACTGAGTCCTTGCCTCAGGTAGCAGCGCGGTGCTGGAGGGGTGTGGTAACGTGATGCGGGAGCTCAGTGATTCGTCAACTTGTGACAACTATCACCCCTCCCGCACCGCGCAGCTACCTCAGGCAAGGACTCAGTTAGCGATCGGCCTATACATAGTCTTCACATGGTCTGACCAAGATTATGTCTGGACTTTAAAAGAAACGGTGACCTCTGAGTTTGTTTCGGCCTTTCTTCTAAGAGTAGCCAGATAGGAAACTCCGACTTCATCTGGTTTATTTTTTATAATATGACGTGTAAAAGTGATTCCGATGTTCTGTTTACAGAAAAGCAATTTTATTTCATTTCTTACATTACCCAAAGGAGGCCAACAAGATCCCATACAAGTTTATTATCGAATTATGGAGAAAAATAGAGAAGTTTTTATTGGATTTTTATCCTCAATCGAATCTAATAAGCAATTTTTATACGAAAGGCTTTAAATTCAATTGGCATAGTTTGAAATCAAGCCTACCAACGCTTTAAAACTAGGTCAAACACTTCAGACTTGAAACACAGTTCAATCAGATCCATATCTACTTTGCGTCTAACATAAAAACGTCTTTTGAACCTCGGTCGACACGCTAGGAATGTTCAGAATGTTGTTATCGGCCCCTGCTTTCCCGGGGAATTTGTATACAACCAGATCACGAGGCTGGAGAGTGGAGATGTCAATGCGGTGGTTTTTGTTTTGAGTGTGAAAGGAAGAATGTCTTGGATATAGACAACAAAGATTTTGGGAATTGTGAAGTAAAAACTAAAAGGAGGCAAACAATTACCAAACAAACAAACAATTAAAAACTAACTAGCTGATTTCAAACTAACTAGCTTTAATATATCAGGAGCAAAACTGCATTCGCGACTTATTTGTCAAAAATATAGACAAATATGAGTTTATGGAAAAGTAACTTTAATTCCAACACAATAAAGTGCAGTTTAAGCTACAACTTTTGTAACTTTTTCAATAATGCTAGTCACTCTGAAATCAACTTAATTACCATTAAAATAAAGTTGATATTTGTTTAACTTGAAATAACATCAATTTGAAACAAATTTGAATAGACTTTAGGTCCGAATTTCAGTTGATACAAACTCAAGCATTTATTTCAATTAGACCAAAACTTATGAATAAGAACAGTACGTTTATTTGTTTACATACAATTACTTAGTAGAGTAAGACATACTCATTTTTTATAAAACTAAGTAAAATCTTAATTTGAGTAAACAATTACAAACGAAGGCAGAATGCTTTGCCGGGTCAGCGGGATTGTCCGAAAGGGTTACCGCTGGCTCGGAACATAAAGGGCTAAGGAAGGAACACGGGTGGGTTTTAGTCAGTAAGAGTCTGACACTCCCTTTCGCTCCACACAGAGCGGGAGGGGTCATTTGATGATTTCCCATCCTCAAAAAAAAAAAGAAAAAAAGAGCTATTTTAGTCCCTGTTTACGAAGAATACACTACTTCTTTTTGAATAGATGTGATAAAAAAGTTTATTAAAAACGTATACGGGCTCTAACTTGCTTTATCTTTTTTTGATTTAATAACGACACAACTTTCCCAGAACTCCTAAAACAAAGGAAATATTATAATTACCCACATATCACACCCTCCTATATTTCTATATTCACCGCTTGGTTCGAGAAAGTTGAAGTTTTAATTAAAGGAAATTTTCGGAGCGGCTTTCGATGCACGGGCTATTGTACAATTAACCGCTCATCAGTAACACTTGAATTACGAAAACCGCCTTTACTGCTACGACATTAAGGCGCTATCTATACATACCTACATTTACATATAAATAAATAAAATTGAAATGTCTGTTTCTAATGTCAAAATAACAGCGTTTCACTAAATGCATTTGAAAGTATATACGGCACTTATAAAAAAAAAAAAAAAATTAAATTTTTTGTCTGTCTTGGTCTCTCTCTCCGAAACGGCTAGATCGATTTTGATGAAATTTTGTATAAGGATACTTTGAACCCTGGGGAAGGACGATAAAAAGTAGCCTTTACTTTTTATCGACATACAACGCGGGAGAAGCCTTAGGCAAAAGCTAGTCAATGATAAATTTGTATAACCGTGCAGCTGGCTGTACCTAAGGCAGTTTAACTTATAAAGTTATGTGGAAAGTTAAAAATTACTTCGAACCTCGTAAGTAGTGACCACTGGGCCACCACTGCTCAATATGTACGATGTGGTGGAAATAGATGAAAATCCTTTCTTTAGAAATGAAAGGCATTTACTTCAATTTCAAATTCGAGGAATAGGCAAGAACTTTTAATTTGTTTGTTGTTACGAAAATTCTCTTGAAGACAAGTTTCGTCGAATTGATCAAGAATCTTTATTACCACTCTACGAAGAATTGCTAGACGTTTTGAAATATAAATAACTAGCAGCGCCCCGCGGTTTTGCCCGCGTAAGTTTCGGGACTCAAACTATCTCTGTACCAAATTTCATCTCTTCACAAACTTTCACATTTATAATAATAAAGTAGGATTATAATCAAATTATATTAAACCAAACGTAGCGTTTATTTTCATATGTTGCAACCACAGAGCATTTAATATCACATACTTTGCATAAATTATAATATATATTCCGGTATTAGTTTGCGGTACGCCCGTGGCCGCACGATTTAAATAAATCCAGTGAATCATGGCTAATTTCTATGATGTCATATAGGTATGTAGTGATAGTGATAGACAGTAGAAGTGTTGTCTGTATAGACAGACAACACTTCTACTGTCTATCACTAACTTTAACTTTGTAAGTATCGAAATCTTTGGAGATTTCGATACTTACAAAGTTAAAGTTAGTAATAAAATGCACGACTGAAGTAAAGGCTTCACTGTTTACAGCGTACTGTCAGTCGTTTCATACTTTCAATCTGTGGGTCAACTACACGCAGAGGGAATACCGTTCTGAGCGTTCAATACAATAATGCATTTAGTATGTTTGATGGGGTTGCCGCAATACTGCAGCACTTCACAGAGGCAGAGGCTAATAGATGGCATTTACTCCATCATGAGCAAGCGATGCGCCTCCAACATGCTCAGGGTACGAGCCAGCCCCAACAACACCCTGAATGCTATAGCAGATAGGTGGGCCAGTCCCAATATTGGGAAATTGATACGCGGCCTACATACCACTATGGCGTATTCATAAATATATAAGTAGTTTGTGTCGATTCTTTGGTACAAACACTAGTTTCTAAGTCGTATGTATACTAACCAAATGGACGTTATGGGTCTGACGTAAAAGATTTTTTTAATTTTGAAACTTTTACATATACAACCTATAACTTAAAAAAAAAATCGTGAAACTTTGAAACGAATCAAAATGATAAATAATGTCACTTAATAACGCCCGTTACCTTTCACTAGGTCATTATTCTGCCTTGCTACATTTACGTATTTCATTAGTAACGTTCTTAATATCACGACGAGTAGACATCCTAATATATCTACAGAAGCACTCTGGGGGACTGAGCATGAAATATGAAGAGTTTTTTTTATAAATTAGGGCAAGCTCGCAACTGGATGGCTCAAGATGAATAAATGAAACTTACAAAGTAGAAAATGAGCGCCGTATTCATCTCATTTAGCGTTAGAGCTATGTAGATGAGAATAAAAGATGTTCTGCTGCGGCTTAAGGCTTTTCAAGTGAACGCGTTTTCATAATAGTTTACGTAACTGTTTGCTACGGCAAAAATAGCTATCTTCTTCATAAGTCAAGAAGGAGTCAAAGAGGTATCAAGAAGTAGCATCGTCCTTCTATATATAAACTAATCTATTCAAGAGGTAAAATTGTTTCTAAGGGGCAAGTAATCTCTGTAACTGATAGAAAACTACACCCCTACGTACCGGGCAGAAGCTAGTGACTAGTAGGAGATTTAAATCTTCCATCTTGTAGAGCATGATGACTATAAAGTATCTGTTTGTTCATTCGTAGTAGATGGCAGCGATTATTGGACGGTTTAAGTTCAGAAAAATGGACTATTACGGGTCAAGACATGCTAGGTTAAGAAAACGTTTTACAAACTATTTTATTGAATCAACCGACTGCTAGATATTGCTGCTCATCCTCAAAGATATAGCTCACAATTTGGAGGGCAATGCTCCCGAATCCCGATCCAACTCTTCCCCTGAGTTTTGGGGGTTATATCAGGTGAATTAGTAGGTACATATCGCTCATAATACTGCGGACTGTGGACCCCTGATTTCCCTGGAGATGGCGAAGTTATTCAGTGACCAGTAATAAACTTGTTCAGAGCAATGCAGTCGCTTAATTTATTGATGTAATATTTGGTGTAAATTATTCCATGTGTTGGTGGAGCTTTTGTTTTAAAGTATGTTCATGTTATTATCATGGCTCAGGGTCCTATTTTTGCTTCTATTTAGTTCCAAATATATCTAGCTGATAGTAAACTTCAAAATGGCTTTAATAGCTTCTTGAAAACGTGCTGCATCCCAAAGCTATGCTAGGTATTCTACACAAATAAGTATCCTTATCTCTACGATCTAACTCCACTTATTGTGACTCACCTATAAATGTGGAAAAGATCTGCTTCTTCCTGGATGCCTACCATGATCTAATTAAAAACGATTCAAAAGCAAGACATTTCAGTTTAGGTTCTTAAACTGCATCGCTTAAAGTCGTACCATGAAGTCCATTACGCGCAGCGGCATTTGGATCGTTAAAAGTGAATGAAAGATCGCAATTTGTGGCTGAACCGCGTTTGAAACGTTTTTGGTGAAAAAGAGACAACGCTATTATTATCAAATAAGTTTGTTTCGCGCACATTGTAGTGTCAGACACGTTCAGAAGCAAGTAACATTTTATTTGTTCTTAACTCAGTATCATTACTTTAAAGTAAAACAGACACTCAACAGTTGTTTTTAAGATTCCACGTTAATACGGTAACTATTGTTAAAGTAATTCTTAGTCAAAGTAGATATTTATTTACCATTTGGCATTTATTAGACGAAAAAATATTTATATTTTGACTTAATAAAACAATGTTTCTGTTTCGAACGTACCAGAGTAAAAAAAGTTGTGTCAGCTGTCATGTCACTGTCAGTTTGTGTGTCTGTGTCAGTTTAAGTAGATAGTCTATGGAGTTGTGATCTCCTATTTAAGTTATTGTACTCTGTGGTTGTGTGGTGTTAAAAATGCATGTAAAATATGATGGAGAAGGTATAGTGTGTCTCGTTATTATCAGCCATATTTAACTATTGTGGGCGTACAGTGGGTATGTGTTGGTTATTGCGCAATAGAAAAACCGTTTGCAGTTCAAAAAGATTATAATTTCACGAACAATATTTAGTCACACTAGCAAATTACACACTGTAGGTACACGACACAACCAGATACGGAACGCTGGACAGTTTCTAAGCACATGTTGTCCGTACGATGTTCAATGTCCAAATCCAAAATCCAAAGTGAGCTCCACATCGTTCTGTCGAGCTGTTTTCTAACCTCCACGGACTCAGGCTAGACTCTGTCAAGCGCCGCCGGGTGGCGCTAGCGTTCCGAATAGTCAAATGCATGACCGGATGCGACAAATACGTATTTTAGACTTTAAAAGAAAGATTAAAGTACACTTACACTGGTTTTTGTGAAATTCCACTAAAATAGCACTAAAAAACTTTGTTTTCGCCAATAATTCACCAAACGTTTCAGTTTATGTTAGAGAAATAGTAACTTTTATTGAATCGCTTATTTTGACAGTTAGCGTTTCAGTTCAGTTTGCTCTATGGATGTCATGGTACCAAATACAGTACAAAATTGAATGAATGAAACCAAAACTTGCGACTCAGTTTGGAACAATCGCTGTCAGATAGCACGGCCTAAATTGAATCGTTAAACTGACTTCATGGTACGAATTAGACGAACAGTTCAGTTTAGGTCCTAAAATGGATCGCGTTAAGAGGTCGTGGTAGGCCTGCTGTTAAGAGTTATTCAATTTTATGGCTATAACCATTCAAATTCTAAACTATTAGTAGAATTATATCGAATTCAGCTGCATCCGATTAGACTGGAAGTCGGCCTTACCATAGTTGGGAAAGGAGTCACGTGATTTGGTTGTCTGTGAGTTCAGATGATTATTGACATGGAGCTGTTTCCATAAGATGTGATCGAAATAATGGGCAATAGCCATTATAAAATTTTCCACGTGACGTGGCATATTCAAATCATCTTCCTCCCAGGATCATCACTTCTATCCAGCACGGACCGTCGCCTCGCCATTGTGGAAGGAGCAGCCTGGGTCATGGTGCGCGTTGGCGCTGGTGAAGCCGAGGCCAAGCTGATGCTGGGAGCCAGGGTCGAGGGGTGTAGTGCAGCAGCCTATACGAACAGGGTGCCGCTGACGCATCCGATGGCGTTGCTGCATTATACTAGTGCTCAGGGGGTGAGTAACTGAAAGAAGTAACAGTTTATTTTTATTTTCATGGCCTGATGGGTCTGCTCTAATAGTGGTTAGTACCTATAGTCTTATATGGACACTAGTTTTTAAGCTTTGTTCGGACTTAGGATATGACAAAGAAAGAGAAAATATATAGGTACTATCTCCAATCAATTTTCCTCCAGGGCTATTACGCCGTCGCAGTAGGTCCACCATCCTCCCTGGTCTGCGGAGATCGCTCCTCCACCTGGCAGCTTTGGCATCCATCTTTAGAAGCTGAGTTGGACGCACACTGTTCAGAACTGTCCACTGTCGCCAGGATCGCAGGGGCGCTCAATGTTCTGATAGACAAGATGAGGGAAGGAGTGTATCAAGTAAGTTATTACACCTCCGAGGATACTTTACCGTCGCAGTAGGTCCATCATTTTCCCTGATCTACGACGACCGGTCCACGGTCGCCAGGATCGCAGGGGCGATCAATGTGCTCGTTGGTAAGATAAGAGAGGGAGTGTATCAGGTGAATGATCATTTTCGATTTTCTGCTAAGATGAACATTTACATAAGTAAGAGAAACTTATTCTATCTAACATATAACCTTAAGAAGTTGCCAGTAAATTCGTACCTACCTCCTTTTCTAGTTTCTTGATTCATGAAACTAAATAGAATAAACTCTGTAGGTCCAGTTTTGAACCTTGATTACGCACTTAAAGTTAGCTCAGTTTAAAATGTATGTTTCCTTCTTTGTTAAAGATTAGGTAAGACCCTTAAGTTTTGAAATGTAAGAAACAAGTATTTACGAAAGCTACAATTTGTTGCCCTTGTATTTAAAAGCCCTTTTCAAGCTCAGTTCTGTCCACTTTCTGCAGGGCACTCTGCGCGTGCTGAGTCGCTACGCGGCTCGCAGCGCGCTCCGGCGCAGACTGGAGCGCTGCGGTGCGCACGCGCACTCAGCCGCGAGGTGCTGCGTGGCCACACATGCCTCGCACCATCTCTTACTGGCGCTGGATTCGTGAGTTAACAGTCATACAGTACACATATTGCAGGGATAACATTTTTTGCTATCCACTTCTTAATGTTTAGTTTTAATAACGAAATGGTATCCAAAGAACTAAAACCAGTTATTGTGTTTTGGAAGGCCTAAGGATATTATAAATATTTGAGATGTTTTACTTTTTCACCATTTAGATATTACATCATAATTATTAATGAAATATAAAACACCTACGGTAGCTTCTAGTGATGAGGTGTATAATAAAACATATCGATAAAAAAAACATAAAACAATGTTAAGTACCTATTTGATAGTAGTACATACATCATACAGGTTTATTTTATCCCCGAGAAGTATATTTAAATATCGTTGCCCTCGCGTCTCGAAGCCAACATTGTCTCAGTGAAAAGTGGACGGATTTCTCTATACAGGGTGGCCGGGACATCTACGCACAAACTGATACAGTATAATCCTTAAAAGTGTTGAATTCTTTAGTCAGATATAAAAAATAAAATCGCGTTTCCATATAAATTTGACCGCGCGCACTTTTGTATAGAACAGCTGTTTTTTTTATAACTGACAAAAAAGGTCTATGAGTCTAGAATTATGTGCTGAATCCATGGTTACAGTTTGCGCGTCGACGTCCCTACCAAGCTGTATGAGAGAAAAGAGGTGCAATAGTAACATATACCATCGAGGAAACTTATATATGCCCAATTTGAAATCAAAATCCCGTGCACACGATGACCACATCTGTAAGCAAGCGTTACTATAGCGGCCGAGCGCTGCAAGCAAGAATAACCCTTACGGTGTATAGATGTAAGTTTCGAAACTTACATTTACCCAATTTGAAATCAAAATCCCGTGCACACTATGACCACATCTGTTAACAAGCGTTACTATAGCGGCCGAGCGCTGCAAGCAAGCATAGCCCTTACGGTGTATAGATGTAAGTTTCCTCGATGGTACATCTTCCAGCCTATACGCTCTATGTGAACGTGGCGGCGTGGCTGGCTACGTGTACCCGGTGGAGCGCGGGGCGGTGGTCCGGCGGGGGGCGAGGGACGCCGACTGGCAGTTCGATGCTGCCTGCGTCAAGAGCTGTCTGCAGCAGATGCATCATGTTGCTGGTAAGACAGTATGAACAACTATGGTCTGTTCCAAAAGTATCTGACGAAAATGTAAACAAATAGATTAGAAAACGTACCTGTAGGTGCCAATTTGTAGTGTCACTTACAATTTAAATGATTTGAAAAAATTACCTTAAAGATGCTTTTCATTACTTATACCCTTAAGTCAGTCGTCATAGTTCATTTATTTGTCAGAATATTGTTACAGTTGTTACATAGTTTTAAATGTTCATAATATTGTGCCGTTTCCGGCATACAAATACATTTTCACGGTTTTGGTTAGTTTGTTAGATATAACATTGAATTAAATAAATTAGGATAACATTCAAATTGCACGTTTCCTGTTGACAGCGATGCGGATGAATTTTTTGATGCCCTTTGATTATTTTCCCTCCTTTTTATTTTCTTGTACATACTATTATTAATATTGTATTTTATGTGTTAACAATTAATAAATAATTGCAAATTAGTCAAATATTAGAAATGGAAATGTCAAAAAGATTAAATTATAATAAAGAGATAATAAGAACAAAATATAATTATTCTAATAATTAAGTCAACTTTTCATTTCATTCATAAAATCATTAGTTGAGTATTAGCATACATAAGAGATAATTGAATAATTTAGGTTTAAATGTCCGAAAGTTTAGAGTTTTAAAACAATCTGGTAGTTTGTTATAAACTTTGGTCGCCATACAAAATACATTATTAAAAAATCGTTTATTATTTCGTCTAGGTACACGAAGCTTGTGGACTTTGCCGCTAGGTCTAGATACAAGATCACTATGCAGATTAAATTCTTGCTTATTTTGGTACACAAAAATACAAATTTCAAAAATATATAGTGCTGGGAGTGGTAATATTTTTAATTTTTTGAACAATGGAACGCAGCTGTCCAGTGCGTGCGCTCCACATATTGAGCGAATGCATTTCTTTTGAGCTCGAAACACCCTGTAAAGTTCTACAGAATTATCCCATATTATATTGCCATAACGCGAAATTGATGATACATAGCCATGATATGCACATAGTGCCGCATCAACACTAGCCACACGTGTTAATCTATATAGAACGTATACGAATCTATCTACCTTTGTGCAGAGTTCATCAATATGTCATCAGTGTTTGCTTAAGAATTTAATCTGAATAGGGTTTGTTTACACTTTCATCAGATACTTTTGGAACAGACTGTAAAAGATGGCAAATGTAAATAAAAAAGCACAACTACGTAATAGACAAAAATAGAATAAGCCTCTCAGCGTCGCTTGATTATTACAAAGTTTGTGAAGAACTTTAATAATATGTATGAAGGTTCAATGTTTTTTGACACGGACTTTGAAACTGAATGTACACTCAAAGACGTCCTAAAACGAACTGTTTACTTATATTGAAACAAAGAAAGAGTAACCTTTGGGAAAATACGAAATAATACATTAATAAATTCTCTTCTCTGTCTATTCATTCTAAAGTTAGGACAGATTACAAAAACTAATAAACCACATCTACCAGGTGAAGATATCCCGCCATCCCCTTCAGAATGCCTAGAGACCGCATTGTTCAGTCGCTGGGAGAGCCTCAACAGAGAGGCGCGGCTCTCTGCAGGGTCTAACCCTACGTACTCGAACAGACAGCTGCGCTACTTGTGGAGGGTGGCTAGTGAGCTGATGAAGTGCAAGAGTATGGTGGTGTGTGTAAGTATCTAACGAAGACATCGTCTTCAGACTGCAAAACTCACTCGTTGGGAGAGCCTCAACAGAGAGGCGCGGCTCTCTGCAGGGTCTAACCCTACGTACTACGTAGAGTATGAAGTTGTGTGTAACTGAAAACAGACAATTTTGTGCTCTGCCGGTCGATTCTGTAAAAATCTCACCGTGAAAACTTAGGTGAAGTGAGTTTGTTTTTGCTAGGAATTGACACTATTGACAGCTCATTCCAGGCTCCCTTCACCTAAGTTTTCACGGTGAGATTTCTAGAGAATTGCACCGCTGTTATCACCTGACTATGAAACTATTTAACGTACCACTACAGGTGTTAGTCTCTCCCAAATAATCCCTCACTTTTGATAGCAATTTTTTCAGGGTGGTAGTGGTATTTCTGATTCTTTATCTATTATGGTCGACATACCATCAATATGCCACTTTTGTATCTTTATGTAACAATAGTTTCTAATAATCAATTTTCCTAAAAAACGTGCTTTCACTGGCTCTCATAGACTTTGAGTAGAAAAAGGAAAAATTACATGGTTCTGTAAAAGATGATGTAGCAATTATCATCAAGTTAGATTTTCATCTTTCCCCAGGAAAACCACAGCACATTCAGAGCGAACCTGATCCAGGTGACGTCATTAAACCAGGAGCCTATCGAGGATTTGATCCACATCCTGGCGATCATGCTGGACCAGGCTCGGGACTTGTATCTGAACAACTTCCACTCCAGGAATGTGGGAGAGTTTGATAGGGAGCTGTCTGCATATAGGTAGGTTTTATGATATTCTGAAATAGCTTTCGTCCGTTTTGGGACACCAGATTTATTTTTAAACAAGGTCTATCTTATTCCTTCTATATAATGTGCCATCCATCGTAATATAGGTAAAGTAAGCAAGTATCAGACTAATATTTGGTGGCGGAAACTGGCATTCCCAATGAAAAATTCTTGGAAACATTAATAAATGTCAAAGTCTTTTAGAAAATGATTTGAAGGCTGAAGTTTTCTTTATAAACTTCATCTTTCTTGTGGACCTCCTAGTCATACAATTTCCAACTTTCCATTTATACAAGACCATTTTTATCCGACTTTGAAAAAAAAGAGGAGGTTCTCAGTTCGTCGGTTCATCTTTTATTTTTGATACACGATCTTGACACCACATAATTCCTAACAGATCAAAAAAATGGAACAAACTTAAGGACTATTACGACGCATCATCAGCCTGCCTCATCGACGCCGTGCGAAGAGACCCCGACCTCCGGCGAGAAGATCTGAAAGACCACCTGGTCATCACGAAGAACATCCTCAAATGGCTGTATAAGGGCGCGAAAGATGACAAGAAGTACTTAGGACCAGTCCTAAGACCGTATTTAGATGGTCTTTTCGCCAGTTCTTTGGAGAATGCATGGTTTTTGGAAGATTTCGATGGGAAGAAGTGTTTGAAGGAGTATGATGGTTTGAAGGAGTATTGCTTGGGGGTCCATGATGGGTCCTCGGAGCCGTGTATGGGTCTGCTGGATGCTGCTAAAAAGTTTGCTTGGGCCAAGGCTATGGTCGATTTTGTGGACAGATTTCGGCATATTGGTGAGTAGCAAAATATTTAAGGAGTTAGTTACTTCTTTTTGTAAACAAAATGGTAGATTGTTTGCCAAGGGAGCGAACAACTATTTTGAAGACGATAGGGATTCAAAGAACGTCACTCGAGCTTAAAATTATGTTACTCCCGAGGTGGACACTACTTGTTATCACCCTTGACTTATGAATAAGAATAGTACGTTTATTTGTTTACATACAATTTTGAGTAAACAATTATGAAGGAAGGCAGAATGCTTTTCGCGCGTTTTTTATTTTTTTGTAAACTTTTTTTTTTAATTTGGCTTGCGCGCTTTTTTCTTTATATAAGAATAGTTTATAAAAAAGGTTTTAAATGTACGTTTAAAATTTTGTACTACAAATTCCAGGGTGGCATACAAAATCGGCACCGCACTTGCAAACGACCACTGTTAGTAATACTCGCGTTTAAATATGAGACATGACTTATCAATCCATAAGAACGCAACTATTTCAGAAGGTTTTTCAATAGACATGGTTAAAAAGTATACTGACCTCCCCACCCCTTCGCTTTTAATAATTGACAACGCTCAAAAGCAGCAGTATCATCATAAACTATGTACCGGTCGTTGCCCTCACGAATACATCCAAACATAACGCCAGTTTGATTGTTAATTTATAAAGCCCTGGGGTCTGAACCCCGCTTTTAACAGTTGTGGTGAATTGCAAGCGCTCACATTTAGTTAAATTCTAGGGATAAAAGAGAAACGCTCGCTGTGAAATTGGGCATAAACCGCGAATTTACCTAAATTCTATTATTAGTAGAACGTTATTTCAATGTGGGACGAATACCTCTTTTCATTGATCGTCATGCTTACTCATTGGGTGTGGTGTAAGTGTTCATATACACGAGCGACATGCGTCACCGGCAGTGCCGTATTATCCATAAGGCACTTTAGGCCAGTGCCTAGGGGCCCACTATGACCAGGGGCCCAGCACTCCCTATAAAAAAATGAAAAGAAAAGGGGATTGTGTGGTTTTATGAAACCACGGTAAAAGTGAAACTTTTTTTCACATTATAAGGTAAAAGCCAAATTGCGTTGTTGTGGTATGAAAAAGGGGGGGCCCGAAACGAGCTGTGCCTAGGGGCCCCGAGACGGTTAATCCGGCCCTGGTCACCGGTAGGGGCAACTGCAGCCACAAACGCGTCGACGGCAGCTGTCGACATGGCTGCAGTTGCCGTCTGCCGTTGACGCGTGTCGCACGTGTGTATGAGCACTTGCTAAGAACAATAGGCTACGGAATGATGTGATCAGGCAACGGTGCGGTTCAAAAGAAGATGTAGTGACAAGAATTTAAAAGCTTATAGTTTAGCAATGTTGAGAGGATGAGTGAAAGGGTACTTACAAAAGGTATTTACAAGGCAGATGTGATTGGAAACGCTAGAGAGAACGCCCTAAAAGGACACATAGTATCCTTATTGGTGACGTTCTTCAGAAAAGTCATTGTCGTAGTACTCGCAACCAGCGTGCGTGTAAGACCAGATGTATGAACGTAAACGAAGCAAAAGGAGTATCTAAGGATTGTAGCAGGTGGCATTATGTAGTTTCTGCCTATCCTCATGGGAAGACCGCTGGAGTTTATATATGCATGTGGACGTAGGTAGCACATTGCTAAAAATTCAATGCAAAAATACCTTCGTTTCAAAACAGCACCGAACCGAAAACACAACTATAAAACTCCAAATAATTCCTTTAAAACGTACACAACAATAACAGAAGCCACTATTTAATATCACAATCCAGTGGATCAAAATTTCAAGATCGTTTCGCTTGCAACGGAATACGTTAGCATTTTTAATATGACCAGTGTATAGAGGTATTGGGTCCGGTAAACCTGCTTGGGCGAGGCGGGTCAGGGTTGAGTGGGCAGGAGTTAATGCTGGCTGTGGCTGGTTTGGTGTGGATGTAGATCGCTGGATGGGACTGAAGATGATTTGGTTATTGGTGGGAAAGAGTGTCCGTATTTGTATGTAGTTCTATCAATCTATAACTCGGTTCCAATTTGTCGTGAACAGGATTTTAATCTAACATGAAAAATTGTTGGTATATCGGCATAATTAAAGCATCGTAGAAAATTTAGCATGTATATAGGTAGGCGGCGGCCTATGTCCAGCAGTGGGCGTCTTAATTATGATGAATGAGGACATGAGTAGAAAGAGTCATCATTTTTGGAATGAAGTTCCTTAACGCGGCTTGCATTGGGAGTTGACTCCAAGAAATCGTCGAAAAAGCGTTACGCCACTACAATGCAACTTTCTCTCTCACTCTGTCTCTTTCTATTAGATACGAGTGTGTGTGTGTGTGTGTGTGATCGATAGCTAGTCGCTTCCTTGTCGGCGGTTGGGCAGGTGCATTAGTTATTATTGTAATTTATTGTAAGCACCTAATATTAGTCCTTTAGACCGTATTTCGGTCACGGCGGCCAATCTCAACTGAGACTAGCCTTCGGCGCGAAAGGTGTTATAGTGCAAGTATGTGTACGCAGATACAGGTGCACTCTCTATTCCCTCACTCTCATAGTCCTCAGGGACGGCAATCCGACACTCGTGGAGCTATCAGTCGCAGGACACACACAGACACGTGCGCTCCGAGGTACGGGGGTAACAACCCGCCAACATCCATACTCTGGGCTGTTACGAAGAAATTCCTAATGGAAGAAACTTTAACACTTTGCCCAACCTATTATAGGAATCGGACCCAGGACCCCACGCTCAGCGGTCGTGCCCAACAGGGCAGTTGCAGCAGCACCTACCTACTCAGTAAAACACTTCCAACTCTCTACTATATCTTTGTTAAAGTTTGAAACTGTGGCGAGTTGCAAATCCCGCCTAAGTTGTGGATATGGCGCCGAGTCTGTTCCGAGAGCTGCTCCCGATCTCTCATCGTTATTACTATGCCATTATTATTTGTGACCGTTTTTTATATAGTACATTTAAAATTGAAAAGACTTCGTGGTTTGCAGTCGCCAGAACGCAGTCGGCAAACGAGATCAACACTAGTTCCTTCTCTTAAAACTGATTTATAATACATTCGTATTCTATAATCAGCCTATTATGTTCCATTGTTGGGACATAAGCCTCTTTTGTGTGACAGGCTTGTGGGAGTAGGCGTAATTCGCCACGCGGCGCGGGCCCAGTGCAGGTTGGTGGATGACACGTCATCGAATTTTCGGTTCTAAGACATGCTGGTTTCCTCACGATGTTTTCCTTTACCGTTTTGAGAGCAGTAGTGATGAAATAAATTACACAAAGTAAAGTGCCTTCTTAGGTCAAGCCACGACCTCTGTCTCGTAACTACTCGTAAGTCGGGTCGATACCACAGGGTCACCTCATCATTTCAGCCGAAAGACGTCCACTGCTGGACATAGGCCTCCCCCAAGCACCTCCACTTCGACCGGTTCTGTGCTTCTCGCATCCAACGGGTTCCTGCGGCCTTTACAAGGTCGTCGATCCACCTTGTGGGAGGTCTTCCAACGCTACGTCTTCCGGTATGCGGTCGCCACTCCAGAACCTTTCGGCCCCATCGGCCATCTGTTCTGCGAGCAATGTGTCCTGCCCACTGCCACTTAAGTTGTCACAGGGTCACGACTGCTTTTTAAATTTACCACGTCGTGTAATTGCCACGTTGGATAGCACTTCTTTGGGCTAAAAATAGGCCAGCCGGCCACGTGAAGATTCAAACTCGCTAATAAACTAATGCAAATAATGTTTTATAGCAGTAGTAGCTGCGACTAAAAGGGACCAAACTGTCGTGAGAATTTCTATTCGAAGAGATTTACTGTGAAGTACTGTCGTCTGCGAGAGTAACTTACAATAGTTTTAACATTTAACATATTCCACTGAAGTTCAAGCGCTTCGCAGCGCTTGTGACTGTAATCGCTAAAGCAGTAGGATTTATTCTGTGCTAAAACATTTTATATGTCACTGTACAGCTGGCTTTAATGTCCAGAAACGTCTGTAGCTGCATTTTGCCAAATAAAAGCTCATGCTAAATAAATGTTGCTTGTTTAGTCAGCAGACGAACAAATTCATAAAATTATAGCCGCTTAGACTTTCTTTAGCTGACTTTGTATAATTTTGTCTTTTGAGTTCCACATCTCCTTGTACACCAAAACGTGATCTTCTTCTTAGCGTGTCGATGGCAATCTAATTGGACTTAGAGTTCATAATTCTGCTACGTGTTTATCGCCATCACTAGCGTCCATCAGTACCTGTAACGTGCAGCTGTCAGGACACGCATGACATGATATTAAGTGTCCCATCGTTTGTGGATCCGGCACCGAGTCGGGTTCCCGGAACTGGGACCACCCCTATGTGCTGATGGTGATCACCGGGGAGATTTTAGTGAGGTAAAAATCCCACACTCGCCCTCCCTCCCCAGAGGTCGGGTGCCTTTTGAAGGTTTCCCCCTGAAAACAAAAAAAAAGAAAAACAAAAAGGTCAGGCAGTGTTGTCGGGATTTTCAATCAGGACTTTCTCAGTAGCAGCCTTGAGTCTGGATTGGTTCCCGGTTGATGGTAATTTAGGGTCGCCCTCTATTACATGGGACTTAAACATAACTGGCGAATTGTGGAAGTCCTTAAGGGTCTAAACAAATGGACTGCATTTCAGCTACAACATTGCAGTTTCGATGTAGTTGACTTAACTGCTTCAAAACCTAGTTATGTCAACTGCATTCAAACTGCGATGTTGCAGTTCAAATGCAGTCCGTCTGTTTAGACCCATAGGTAGACCTCTGCGTAACGTTTAGGGACATACAGGCGTGATGTTGTTATGTAATTATTTTCTCTAAGCTAGCCTCTTGTTCCAGATTTCCGTCTCGTGTTTCCCACGGGCGCAGGCATGGCGGTGTCGTACCCCGCCAAGCTGGCGTCGCGGCGCGAGCACAGCGCGGCGCGGACACTCGCGCTGGGTCGCCGGGACAAGGCCGAGGCCAAGCTGCGCCTCGCCAGGAGGTGCGTGCTGGGAGCCTTCGCTACTGGGTTGGTAGGAGACAGAAGGTGAGTGACAGGAAACAAGCCAGAGGTATTCTGGGCACCAAGGGGCTACCCTACACGCTCACTGTCAGTTAGCTACGGTTCCCTAGAAGAGCGGAGGAGGAGGTATCAACTGTCATGAAAATGATGGCAGCGAGATTTAACTTTACGGTGTCAAAAAACGCTCAGTGATGTTCGACTTTACGGTGTCAAAAAACACTCTCTGAGAAAAATGCAACAGCAGTCATAATTTACTTTTAGAAATACACAACAATATCCTATTTCGGACTTCAAAACAATTTTATCAATGTCAAAAAGCACCCGTAAGTTTATTGGCAACGAGGTATAATATCTGGCTGACTGCCAGAGAGGTAGGTGCGGTGCGACGCGATAGTTAGATGACACCGGTTCAGCTCGGACCGTTACCGGTAAATAGGTAGCTAAAGGTAAGGTCAGATGAATTATGGTAAATGGGCGTGTGAACTGTTAAATAAGAACAGCCGTACATGTCGATCGATTAGGTTAACGCAACGCTACCTTACCGCATCCCCGTTAAGTTGCAATAAAAATGCATTCGAATTGAAAATTTTCTCCTTTTTTATGTCGATTAATCTCTTCTTCTAAACAACGCAACTTTTCTTTTTCTTTATCGTAGATACTGTAAAGGGTCGATCAATCAAAGGCTTATTTAGTATTAATTTATCTTATTTATTTCTATAGACGATGCTACTTCCTTTACTATTCATTATTACTGTCCACTCTTCAGGTTTATCTTATTTATTTCTATAGACGATGATACTTCTTTTAAATCATAACGTGCCCTGTCTACTCTTCAGGTTGAGTCGTAATTCTTTCATAATCTTTTTGTCCTTTTCTTATCTTCTAAATAAGAAAGAGTTTATCTTATCAAACATGGCATCAATTTATTAAATATTCGGGAAGGGTGTACGGTAAAGCCATGCAGGTTACAACTTCTGTAGTACATACTTACTTCCACATTTCCCATTACCTACATTAGTAATAAAAAACTCTGCTGCATATTAATAACATAACAGTTAATGACTGTCTAGGACTGTGGTATAAAACTGCTAACCCAATCAGATATACTGCGATATAGATATAATGCGCACAGCAAAAGAGTGGAACTCTCTACCTGCGTTTGTGTTTCCGAGTGCATACAACCCGAATCTCTTCAAAGTAAGAGTGAACAGGCTTCTTCTGGGTGAGCTCACTCCATCGTAGACTTTGTCTCTGTCATCTCTGACCTAGACTAGAGTCAAGAGCAAACCCATTTCAAATAAAAAAAAAAAAAGATATAAAATGAACTGATCGTCGAATCCGTGGTTCAAATGGTAGAGATCGTTTGCTGCCAGCAAAGCAGTTATGCCGGTCGATTTTAACCAGTATGTTAAAACTTTTGCTTCGGCAACATTGAGGAGGTCAGGTAAGCAACGTACGTGACTTTGTTTACGTAGGAGCACCTATCTAAGGGTTGATTTTTCCAACGCCAGATAATTTTATCCGAGGAATAATTTTGAATTTTTGACAGTTCTTCCATACAAAATCTGTCAGACGTTATTTTATTCCACGAATAAAAATTATCTGTAGATTAAGAAATCAGCCCTTAGTCAAATAAGATCTATTACTAATATTATAAAGAGGTAAAATTATTGAGTTTGTATGTAGGGGTTAATCTTCGGAACTAATGATCCGATCCCGAAAATTCATTCACTAATGGGAATATACAGAATTGCCGAGTGTCAGGATATAATAATTAAATTATAAGTAATAAGGAGTTAGTAATAAGTTAGAATAAGAGTTTAGATAAATATGTACACTATCGCAATAGGTTTCCCTGTAAGGATAGATGTAAGTTGAGAAAAATAAATAAATAAATAAAATATTTTATGTAAATTTTATGCGGACAATGTCGCGGGCAGCAGCTAGTAGTTAAAACAAGTGGAGCTTAGTGGCGTCTGGTTAACAAATGAGTGCAAACATATCATCGTTGTGCAATAGAAATATCGTTATAGTCTCTAGGTTTAAAAACAAGACCTATCTGGCTTCTTTAATAAAGTTTTTCAATGGCATCCAACAGTGCACAAAATCTAGACGTCCTCTATGTCTAAAATCATAAACATAGGTAGGAAACAAATGGTAATTCCTGATCTTTCAATTTACATACCTATCTGTACATTGATAAAGACACTCAAGATAAAGCATTGTTAGACTGTTAGTGAAGACTTTCGCTCAACTCATAACACTATATCAAACCAAAACAAACCAACTACATCGATAGAGTTGTTGTTCCAACATCGTGACAATTTAACTGAAGTTGAGCATGAACGAATAAACATCCCATCATTAGTATATTAGTGAGCTGTAAGGGCGCCACTCATTTGTCATTCAATAAGGGTGAAACTACAATGCGTGCCACGAAAGATGAGACTTGACCCCGCCTGCCCCGCTCTTTCCGCCGCCCCTATGACGTCCGGTCCCGTCCCGCACTCAGACCTCATACCGCTAAAGATACCTAAAATCGTGTACTGCGCAAGTCAAACCACGTGGTGTGTCAAGTCTCATCTTTCGTGGCACGCATTGTACAGGGCAGTTAAGGCGCAGTTCTATTGCTGTATTTTGTACTTAGCTCCTCTTTGTTCTCACATACGGGGTTATTTTACATTGGCTAGCTAAACCCCGCAGACAAGATGGGTCGATATCTAAACGTAATACAAAAAATATATTTAATTGATTATTTTTTGTTTGTGTAAACTGCACAGAAGCGCTGAGTATAGATACCTAAACACGATAAAACATTATAAAACAGTTTTTTCAACTCATACATTAAGTAACAATAATAACAGCGTTAGTTGACCTCTAAAAAACCATCAGATCTTTTAATTTTCTATTTTATCGTGTTTAGACATCGATAGAACCCACCATCGCGAGTGCGAAGTTTAGCTAGCCAATTTAAAATAACCCTGTATAGAAATATGAAGAATAATGTACCCAGAATTTTGTAATATCTTGATTTAAAAGAGTGTCCTTGGAGTTTTTTCCCGTTCTTCTCCATAGAGATCTACGGTACGTTTCGGAATGGACACTTAGACTTGATTAAACCATTTACAGGCACTTTTGACAATTCAAAAGTGCTTGTAAATGGTTTAATTGAAAAGTATGCTTTGAGCTTTGAGTTTGAATAAAAATTTTGACGGAATCATCCGGAATCAGGAATTAAGGACACGCTTATGCACGGATGCGTACCTGCCATAGAAATGTACCCGGGCAGTCAAGGGTTTGTCCACATAAAATGAAACGCGATCATGTAAGACATTTTACGGAGATCTGGGGGCCTAAAAAGGTCACTTTGGCAGAATCTTAAAACGATAACATTATGAATTATAATATGGCGAAGACAGTCCGTGTTTTTCTTTTTTTCGCTGCACTACGTAGGTATAATCAAAGATAAAAAAAATTACTGAAAAATCCTTCACCAATGGGATATGATACGATTGACTTGCGCGTGATATTTGCGTTTGATTTCATTCATTCATAGGGTTTCTATTGTAGCATTGGACTTGTTGTACAGTACCCGGCGATAAATATTGCACATCCACCTTTACCTTTTTTTTCATTTTATACAAAGAATAAAAATAATTATTAAAAGAAGCAAATCATAATTGTTTTAACAGCTCCTAATAGATACCGGACTGTTTGTATTTCGTGCGACAGAGATAACGCTCTACGAAGCCGAAATTAGCCGATTGTCTCTTTCCAAAGGTCGATGTGCAATATTTATCGCCGGGTATTGTATTTACATAACGTACCATCACGCCTGTGTTCTCCGAAGGGTTGAGTAGATCCACATTTGATCAACTAATGATAGCCGGGACCAACGGTTTAACATGCTTTCCGAGACACGGTTATCTCATGTGTGGCAATATAATGTTCTTAGATATTTAACTTCAACGTAATACATTCTTTTTCTACCACCAGACAAAAACAAAAACCAATTTCCCGCCACGAAAGCAGCGACGAGATTCTCGCAAACGTCAAGACCGGCAACTACTGGAGGACGACAAAACCAGACATCATCCCCTCCTCATCCACCCAGGACATATCCAGAGTCACGCTGGACAACCTGCCCAAGGTCAGGAGACGGTCGCGAAGACATCGACCAGCTACTTCTTATGGGTTTCCAGAAATTTCCATTTCTGACCATGCGGACACAAAGACTATGAGAAAGAAGTACCATACGTTGAAGAGTCTGGTGTATACGGAGCCGGTGGAAAGTATCAGGGAGATGAGGCAAAGACCACGGTCTGCTGGGTCTACTGTCAAGAATAAAGAGGCGTTGAGTAGACCGAGTATTCTGGAGACGCTGGACTTTATTAATAGTGTGAAGAATGCTTTGTGTGGTAAGTTTGATAAACTAGAAATACATTGTTTTGGCGTGTTCTAATAATTCACGTGTGAGAAGAGTACTCACGGAGACACTTCGTTGAACCTTAGTGAAACTTGGGTGAATTTCGATGAAGCCTAAGTGACTCTCGATGACATTTTTGTCACTCTCGGTTACAGCAATCGTCAAAGTGACTCTCGATGACACGTATTGTGACTCATGGTGACACCAAAGTTACTCTCGATTGTACTGTGGAGAGTTTTGGTGACACTGGTGTGAGAATTATTTATTTTAAATGAATACTTTATTCACAAGAAAAAAATGCTGTACAAAGACGGACTTAATGTCTGAGGTATTTTCTGTTAGTCATGAATTTTCTATCAGTCATGAGTCAACCTTAGGATGATCAAACAATAGTCTTTATTTTATTGTGATGCAGACACAAAACTTGCTAAGTGCAAGATACGGAATTAGATAGCTCGGAAATAACTATTACTCGGTAATAATTATGTGCTGGTTAAGATTAATTAGGTTATTTATAATGCAGGCACTAATCTAAATATCTTTCGTACAGTGGAAGAATCTGGTGCCTCAGACGCTGAAGACTCAGCCTGGTCGCTAGAGGACGAGTGGCTGGTGGGGCAGTGCGCGCCTCTCAACCTCATCGCAGGCCGCTGCGGGCATCACACTCTGCATCTTGCACTCGGCGAGCTGGTAATGGCGTTGCTACATCGTGGCAGGTTCACTGTGAGTATACTAATGCGGAATTAATGTCATTACTCATTTGGAAAGTGTTTCGACCTGATAGTAATAAATATACATTCTTAAAAACCCATTTACACGGTGCAAGTTTTTGGAACGTTTAAGAGCAATTATCGCATGCCATACAGCACTTTAAATGATTTCCATTCAAGAATTTTGCATGCGACTTTTGTTTATACCAAGGCAAATATTACATATGCAAGTTTTGCCTCGTCTAAACACAGAGTTGTATGTCCTTGCACTATTGGCGTATTGCCCCTTTTTGTGCTGCCAAATATTTCATTCAATTATTTAACAATTCTTCAGTTATTATTTTCTTCAATTATTACTTACTTATTTTGAACGTCTTCTCAAGATTTTTTTAACTTTTTTCGTTCACTCATGTTTGAATAATATAACATATTCATGTCAGAATTGAATGCGATTTTGAACATATTCATGTCAGAATTGAATGCGATTTTGTTGTACGTGCTGTTTACACCTATACCAGTTTTGGACGGCAACTAACTTGCCAGTATCGTGCAACAATCGTAGGTATTGTTTATACGGTGCCAGTCAATTGTTGCTTCATTTTTATCGTATGGCACAGGCAATAAACTTCCACGTTGTGAATGCGGTTTTACGTTTAGTTTTTATAGCAACATCGCAGGAAATCGACCCGGTTTAATCTTCATAAAGTCAAGGAAAGACCCACTCCTTTCCCTGACTTTATGTGAAAATACCGCTGCCAGAGGGAAGTGGACGTATGGTGTCCACATACGTCCACTCCCATCTGTCAACCCAAGTTATTATGCAAAAGCTACCACTAAAAGTACATTGAAGTCCAATTGATCAGGGGATGAATGCTGGTCAGACAGACATTTATGGAATACTTTTTCTTGTGTAATTATCAGAGGTGAAACGATGTGTGTTCCAGATACTACAAGAACTATGCT
This sequence comes from Luperina testacea, assembly GCA_927399505.1. NCBI lineage: Eukaryota > Metazoa > Arthropoda > Insecta > Lepidoptera > Noctuidae > Luperina > Luperina testacea. The sequence continues at coordinate 1,794,564 of OV656770.1, read as the reverse complement.
CATTCCTGGGAGACGCCAGTGAGGGTGCGTTGTTCGCTCTGCACAGACTCGCGAGGGCTGCCCGCTCCAGGAGTAGTGAGAGAGCCTCCAGGTAATATTATGTTACGTATTTATCTGTTGCTCTTTGCCGGAATTCCAGAGGGTGGCACTTAACATACTGTCCTCTGTATGAATTATTCTCAGAGTCGGTACTTGGGACTTGTTAATTAATTATTCACGTTAATCGACAGGTATAAACAACCTGTCAGTCAAAATATGACAGTTTAAAAACATTACATTTTTGTTGGTGGTGGTGGTGCTTAATTGGTTATTGGGTGGCGTCTCAGAGTGTGGAAATTGTTACTACATTGTCGTACTATGTAGTTTCTACCTGTAAAAACAAATGTACAGACGCCAGCACGTCAAGGTACCCGAAACTGTCAAATTTTCCCAATCAACTTTGAACCTTATGCTTTAGCGATCAAGTTGAAAATCTATTAAAGAAATTTGACACAGAGAAAGAAATTTGTAGTAGCTTGATGTGCTGGCGTCTGCACTTGGTAATAGTAAATAAATAACAATCCTTCAGTTCACTATTATTTTAATTTAACATCATAAAGAGACTATTTTTTTATTTATGTTATCCGGTTGCGTATGCCTATAGGCCGACCGCTTAACTGAGACGTTCCTGAGGTAGCAGCGCGGTGCGGGAGGGGTGTGGTGATGTGCTGCGAGAGCTCAGTGATTCGTCAACTTGTGACAACTATCACCCCTCCCACGCCGCGCAGCTACCTCAGGCGACGTCTCAGTTAAGCGGTCGGCCTATAATATCTTGATGTTGCACTACTTATCTATGTATAAGTATACGAAATCATTTTACACATTTCTTCCGAGAAAATATATCATAAAACCTTATTTCTGAACCAAGAACAGACTGAAAATCATTTTAGATGACATTGCAAAGTGATACTGTTGAGAAACTTTTCCGAAGCTGCGTGGCGTGGGCACGAAACTTGGACAAAATGTAACTTATTATAAAAAGTAATTGAACTATGCTCAAACTCGGTTCAAATAATCTCGACCGACTCACAACCTTACTTTTCAGTTAGTAGGTTGCAAATAAAAACCAACCGATCTATTCTGAGAACATAGTGAAATGTAACCACTATATTGTGGCATGTCTGGCTCTAGACATGTTGTTTTAGACTCTACAAATTTGTTTTCTTTTGACTGTCAAAACAGAGCTGATTGTCTCATTTGGACAATTGCCAGGTGATTCTGTAAAAATCTCACCGCAGAAACTTAGGTGAAGTGGGCTTGAAGGGAGCTGTCACACTGTGTTCCACGCGCGCCTCAGAGAGATGTCAGCATCAGTGAAAGGGCCCGTCAGGGCCGAAGCCTGCCGGGTCAGCGGGATTGTCCGAAAGGGTTACCGCTGGCCCGGAACATAAAGGGCTAAGGAAGGAACACGGGTGGGTTTTAGTCAGTAAGAGTCTGATACTCCCTTCCGTTCCACCCAGAGCGGGAGAGTGGTCATTTGATGATTTCCCATGCTCAAAAAAAAAGAAAAGTGAGATGTCAATAGTGTCAATATCCAACATCTGGTGGAACGACAGCTCATTTCACTTTAGTTTTTAGAAGAGATAAGATTTTTGGGAGGTAATCTTTTGTAAACTTTGACGTTCACAATAATGATCTGATTCTCAGACCAATTTGGTTGAATGATGTATAAAAACTTGCCAGTTCCTGGCGCCTTCCTGAAGCGGAGGGTGCGACGTCGGAGTGTCCGCAGAAGTACAGCGTCCGGCATCCCGACTACGTGTCGGGGGACGAGGCGCCGCCGCCGCCGCCGCCGCTGCCGCGGACCTCCAGTATTGGGAGACAGGTACGCCATGATTCTCCTGCGTTTGTTCCAATTTGTTTCGGGTCCTTCCATATTTCTCTATTAGGCTGCTTTTCCATTAGAGATATGCTATGCTACGTTGCTATGGAGGCGATTGATATCCACCAATCATATTCATTGGTCCAAATAGCATAGCACTGATGGAAACGGGTTCAACTAAGCTATATAGGATGCGTGCCATGGCTGGGAGCTATGGATGCGCGAGTGGTGTCGCTATGTGCAGAGCAGAGTACTCCTCGTGCCTTCCCTACTGTCGATGCATCGCATAGCTCGAGCTGCGCAACTTCCTCGCACAGCTACCTCACGGCGCATCTTCATAACACCTCTTACTCGGTCCGCTACACAGCTTACATAGCATTAGTGGAAACGGTCATATAGTTTCGTAGCTAAGCTTTCACATTTTCGCAGCATAGTTGCATAGCACATATCTGGTGGAATAGCAGTCTTAGTCGTCATCTCGGTATAGCCATATCATTTTTCACACAGTCTATCCATCGTTTCTTTGATTTTCTCCTACTCTTATAGCCATCCCCATTCATACTCAAAACTTTAACTACGACATTTTCCTTACTCCTCCGCATAACATGACAACTATGTAAGAAATTAAACCAATTTTATGAATCTCATCATCATCTCCCTGTCCTTGGGGTTGGCGAAACTCGTGCTCTTCTTCCATTCTCTCCTGTCAATCGTAACGCCTTTCATATAATTTCTCACACGATCCCTCCATCTTTTCTTTGTCCTTGCTCTCCTTCTCCATCCATCAAACTTTTATATTCATTAATCTTTTAGTCAAATCGTTGCGTCCTCCATTAATCTGTAACTCTCATTTCTCTTCCAGGTCTCCAACCGCTACTCCGACTACCTCCCTCCAAGTCGTCTCCAGTTAGAACCTACCATCACCCAAATAAATCACTCATCCCCCCCTTACACAGGCATCATCAACCCTATATACGACATCAAAATGCCTAAAGACAAGTTCTCAGTCAAAAGATCTAAATCCCTTGGTCGTAGCTTCAGCTCCAGAAACCTGGGTCTGGAAATAAACAGGTATAACATAACCTTGGGTCACAAAAGTGGGAAGAAGACAAATGATGTGGTTACGGCTATTACTGGAATGACGGGAGAGACTGGGCTGGAGACGAAGGGGCATTTCTTCCAGAGGTACAGCACTGCAGAGGTGGTTGGGGACTCGTACAGGATCAGCAGGGTTACTATTGATTGATTTGTGGTAAATGATGGAGGATGCCCAATAGATGGAATGAACGACGGGTATTTAAAAGAGCTGATTATAAAGATGAGGTTTTTTGAGAGTTTCAGAAATAACTAGGATATTGAAGAGGAGGAAGAATCGTGATTTAAATAATTTTGAACACATGGATGCATGATGACGTGCGGGGCAATTGCGTAACACACCATCTGTAGCAATAGCCTTTCGTTTTGAAAGTTCAATAACATTCATTGCGTTATTTACGTTGTTGAAGATATAAATTATTCGAAGCAATGGATTAGCAATATCCCTCAAAATTATCCATATTGTGATTGATAGTCTGTTACGTAATTAGGGTTCGGATCTTGAAATCTAGAATTGTGTGATAAAAGTAGCTGGGTGACCGCATGGAGTCACGGTTGATTGGAAGTTAGTCTTCTAAACTGAGTGGTATTCTGGAGGAAAGACCCGATAATGCCTAGAAGGAATTGATTATGAATTAAATTAATACTTACTTAAAATTGAATAGTGTTTGTGTTAAATTTTGTTAAAAATTTTGCTCGAAGCCAATTCCGTAAACTGGAATGCAACATTTAGACACGGTTCCAGGAAAAATATGTACCAGTGAGCAATTTAATTGCCATGCGAGCAATAAATTAACGCCGAAATAAAGCAACTACAGTGCAAACAAAGTTTGAGTAAAATAAAGTTTTGTTGATATTTTTATTGATTGTACTCAATCAAATGATGTTACGTAGATTATTTGATTTACGTAATCAAATGATGTATGAGCTTTTATTTATTGTATTATAATAAAAATTATGGGTAAACTTCTTTGGTTATTTTATTTCTTATTTTATGAATCATCAATTCAGCCCGGAATCACCCACTGATGAGTAGGTGAGGTCGAGCGCGACTTCGTTCTGAGTGTTGTCCTGTCAAAATATAATACGGATGAAGAAGACTTATTTTTACTAGACAAAAGCTCGAACTACATAGTTTGAGAACCCCGCTCCCCACGCGGGCCGCCCGCGCACTCACTGCGACTACTTGTATGAACGAGCTATGGCGTGAGTTGCCTGCGCCACATTGCCCACAATGGACGCTCAAATGAAGAACTTCATATGAGTACCTACGCCGCGCCACGCTCGCCCTGCGCCCGCGTTTGCAGTTTGGCTAAACACTTTGACCTTGAGTTGGCCTAGCGTAATACGGAGTTTCAATTGAATACGAAGCTAGCTTATACTGGTTTTGGTACAACCGACATGCAGCCTACTGTCACAGTGAGCACTTTACGTTAGGGACTGACTAAACGTGGCAAGAATGATTCTTCAATTAGTGCGTCCTGCCTGGTATGACATACGGAGCCGAAACGTGGACACTTACGGAACGACCTATGCTCAGTCTCTCTGAGGGATAGCATCCAGAATGAGTTGATCCGACAGAGAACCAAAGTTGTCGACATAGCTCACAGAATAAGCAAGCTGAAGTGGCAATAGACTGGCCATATTAGCCGTAGAACCGATGACCGTTGGGGTAGACGTGTTCTTGAGTGGAGACCGCGAAGGACGTCCTCAACCTAGATGCTGCGACGATCTTCGCAGGGAGGCTGGTAGTAGCTGGATGAGAGGTGCCGAGAATCGAACTGAATGGCGTGTAATTGGAGAGGCCTATGTTCAGCAGTGGACTGCTGTAGGCTGGTGATGATGTGGCAAGATTGAAGTCAGTTCAGCCTGCCTTGGGCTTAGTTAGCCCGTAAACCTTCTTGGCTGGCTACTCTTTGCACCGAAGGAGTTTATCCACTATGTTTTTGGTACTTGTATAGAGGTATGAGGAACAGGGTGTAAAGTTCACTCATACTCTATAGAAAAGGGAGGATCCTCCGACCAGACGGGTGTTGTGTCTGGCGGGCAACTGCCCGATGATTCATGTCGGGCCGTTGTATCTATGCTAGTTGCGCGGTAAACTCTGCTTGCGCGATGCAGGATTTTGCGTGACGTCAGTATGACGCGTTGTTTGCTTGTTGCGTTATAGATACCGCTACACCTGCATATCTATTAGACATTCATAAACTTATGTATTTAACGCTGCACATCATAAGTGTGCAATCATGAGCCCTATTTTATTGTAACAAACAGGACATCGAAAACTGAATCATCATCTACGTAGCCTTTTCCCAACTACGTTGTGGTTAGTTTCCAGTCTAACCGGAGGCAGCTGAATACCAGTATTTTACATGGAGCGACTGCCTCTCAGATCTCTACAACCCAGTTACTGGGTAAAACGATGCCACTTTCATACTTTCTGAGGTACGGAGGGGTCTCAATATACATACATACTCGTATAATGGATGGTCACCCATGCTCACCTATCCACGGACCGACCTCGGTTGTTATTACTTAACCACGAGCCCCTGACATCGAAAACTGAGTACTACCCTCTTTTCCGTTTACGTTTTTAGTTGTTGCTTGAGTACAGTTTTCATTGTTTTTGTTGCTAAATTGGCGTGTGGTAGCTACTCCTGGCAAATATAATTTAATTAACCGTTAATTACTTTGCATACTATTGAAATGGAATTAAGTTTTCGAACTACATAAATAGACAACTGTGCTGCTGGAGAGTTTGTTGTGCGTTTTCTTCCCAGCTAAAGCACTAAGAAGTGGTGAAGGGCGGGCCGTTTTAGGGGACTGGATTTTGTAACGACGTTCGAAAAATTCTGATTCTCAGCCTTGTTTGAATAAATGCCTCTTGATTTTCATTTTGTAGAAAACATTTTAGCATTTTAAAGGTATCAGACACTATAATTTACAATATTAGTAAGGACATCGTATACCTCTAGTGTGCCTCTTGGTACATATGTTATTGCGATGTCAATGAGGCACAAATGGGCAGTTCCATTTAACATATGTAAGTATAGCTGGCAGGTTGGCAGCGACACCAAACAGTTCGTGTGTGCACCTCGTTATTCAATTGTTGAAATGGTTCAATCATGTTTTTGTTGTTGTATTCTGTTAGTGTGATCAGACCACCTATATTGTGAAGGTCAACAGTTATAGTTCTAGCTTTCACGTCTATCTGTACTAATAATAATAAATCATTTGTTTGCATAAAACATGGTATATAATGTTGTTAAATATAATCGTTATGGCAGAAACATGTTCAGCTAAAATAAATGGGATAAAACATAGCATGCAAAATCTCAAGGTTTTCACACAGGACATCCAAAACTACGTATTGCCCTTAATATCATAGAAAACATTATTCATTATTTACTTTATTATATACCACAAAAATAGATAACAAATAAAAATTATCGATCACTAAAAATATACAAAGGGCTGCCTTATCGCTTTCTGCGATCTCTTCCAGGCAATCTTGGAATGGACATAAAATGGGGTTATCGTTGGTGCAATAATATACTAAAATAAATACACAGATATATACTTATCATAAATAATAAATACATACATACAAAAAAAAACACTAACATGCAAAAACATAAATATGTAAGTGACGTACTCTCATTATCATTACCACTAAAACTAGAGAATGAACCGGAAGCTGGACGATTTTTAACGTCTCCGATCACTTGCGGTCTCTTGGGGGATAAGGTGGATAATCATCTCATTGCAGTAATGGTAATGCTCACACTAATGTATTTAGGTTCTAAGTGCTAGACATTTGGAGACTAATAGACTAATTAGAGGTAATGTGGGGGATAAGTCAAGGATTCAAGGATAAGTGAAGGATGAAGAGGTGGATAAGTATATATTTGTGGTAGCGTGTGGTTGGATTTTTGTATCGAGAGTCATCGAGACTACGTCAGTACTTTATCGTAACATAACATAATGAGGCTGTAATGTACCCACTGCTGGGACACAGGCATCTTTTTTTAGGGTGAAATTATCAAATATCTTCTCCCGCTCTGGGTAGAGCTCAGGGCGTGTCAGACTTTTACTCACTAAAACCCACCCGTGTTCCTTCAGTTGCCTGTGCCAGGGACCACGGTAGCTCTTTCGAACAACCCGCGACCCTGTCAGGCATCGGCCCTAGCGGACCCCATCAGTTAGTGCTGACACAGGCATCCTCTCTTTGGTTTTAGGATATGCCGGTTTCCGCACGATGTTTTCTTTCACCGTTTTGAGAGGCACTTAATTTATAAAGTATAGTGCCTGCCTGGATTCGAACTCTCGACTTATAACAACTCGTAAATCGGGGCTGATACCATTATGCCACGACTGCTCTTTATCATAGTTTTTTTTAAGTTCCAAGGCTAATCTGCATTTCCCAAAAATGGACCTTGTCAGTCCAGCGGTGATAAGCGTAACTTTTGAGCATGCGGCCCGAGGTTCGATCTCAAGGTCAAGTACTGTTTTTGTGTTGTTCTCATTAGAAAAGTTTTAGCAGCAGCCTGGTCCCGATTTTTGCCCAATTATTTGCGATTGGTTTGTTATTCTTATTACCTATCCTATTTATTGGCTCCTTATTGCATTGGTTTTCAAACATAACTCTCGAAATCTGCCCATCCCATCAGAGAGTACAGGCGTGATATTATGGTAAGTTTATGAAAAATATAAATGTATTTGATTTATTCATCGTCATCCGGTCTCATTACCGGCTGTCCGGAGTAATTAGTGCAGTTGGACGCACTTGACACTGTTACAGAACTACCCGCCGGATGAGTAGTCGCTTTGTTTGTTTTATTGAAGACATACAATATTGTTTCATCTCTGTCTACCTATACAGGGTGGCAGACACATCGATACGCAAACTGCAACTATGAATTCAGCACATGATTTTAGACCCCCTAGTGAAGAAATTTTGAGAGTATTTTTAATAAAAAAAAAAGAAATATTTATTCTTGAAACAATGCATTAATCAATTAAAATACGAGTAATCCATTTATTTTTTCATAAAATATTGCATTAAAAATACAGATTGCATTTTAGTACGTACCCAGAGATTTCTGAGAACTCTGTTTACGTAAAACGATGAAGCATGCTGTATAAATAAAATTCAACATTACTCCTTCCATGAGTAACTTGGCGTTAACTTAAAGTGCTTTTAAGAAATACTTGTGTACTAACTTAGTAATATTTATGCGAAACAACTCGTAGCACTATGTAAATGAAACTATTCTACGTAATTTACGTAGAACGGTCTACGCTGCTACGCTGCTACGACGCTACGGCGTAGCACCCGCAATGTTGTATAGTCATTTTGTGAGAATTTTCTTAATTTGCCAATTCTGTTTAGTGGTTCTGGCTACGTTTTCAGAGCCTGATAGTGTTATGGAATTACTCACTAACGGAATGTCTTCTAAGAAAATTCGTTGAACAACATGAAAAAAGATGAAAAAAAATAGCATTTTGTTAATAAGAAAGTTTCTTTCCACAAATAAAATAGACTAGTAATTAATGATTGTAATGGCTTATAAACCAAAATCAAAACTCATTTATTCAAACTAGGCTGAGAATCAGTACTTATTGGACATCAACATCACAAAACCGCCCTTCACCACTTCCTAGGGCTTTTGCTGGGAAGAAGAAGTGCCGCAACAAACTCCCCAGCAGCACAGCTGTCTGTTCGAGTAGAAGAACTTGATTCTATATTTCTGTTTCGTAATGTTAATTACTTACTATAACAGAAAATAATTAACACATTTGCGAGGAAACAGAAAAAAAACATTTTATATTTTGTTCATTTTTAATTATTGAAACAGTGAAATTACAATTGTTAAAATGATACGTAGTTGTAGTTGGTTTTTTTAATTATGTTTTTATTATTATTATTACTATTCATAATGTCATTGTTTTGTGTTAGGGTAAATGTTGGAGACGACGAAACTTCTTGAAAGGCGGCAGAAGAGTATTGTAATTCGTCATTAGTTTGTAAATAAAAAAGTATCATCAGTAGAAGAGGGGCGCGGCTCAGGGCAAAACTTCTTCGTTTGTGGCTCCAAATTTATTGTCTGAGTTATTTTGGCACTTATATTTGCTTTGTTTTGGATGGAATCTTTAAATTACCGAATAAACTGTTTTTTTTTTTTTTTTAAATTAACTCAATCTGTGAATGCACACTGTTGCTTTCCCGCCATTTTAACAGCGCGCTAGCGCTGCCTACTGACTGGCGCGCCGCGCGGCGATTAGTTCGAAATTTGAATAGCAACAGCGCGCTGCTCACTAGCTGGAGTCGTGCGGCGGCGATCAGTTCCAAATTTGAAATGGCAAATAATGCTGTTATGGAATTTGTATGGACTATAACTTAACTATTTGCTTTGATAACACACGCGTTTTTTATGACCCTCTTTACATATTTAAAACCGGTGGAATTACATCAGCTTTACGAGCAAGGGTGTTAAAAAATAATTAATTAAATTATTTGCCACATGTCAGCTAGCACACACCAATATACCAACAAAATCATAACAAAAATTCTACATCATATTCTTGTAACAATCGACAAAATAAGACTTTATTTGATTGAAATTAACACGCAAAAATATAAAAGGCAGAGATGGCAATACGACAGTAAATTAAACTTTATATATCTAATGACATTTCCAGGCCGAATACAAAAATTCAACCAAATATATGTAATAGGTTTTTTTTTTAAATTACCCTTTTATTATTTCCCCTCCTTTTTATATATTTGTAAATTTGTAAATATTATAATTGTTATTCTAAATAAATGATATAGATTTCCAACTTTATAATACTTACTATAATAGGTTTTTCACTTTTATATAGCTAGTGAAAGATTGGCAAAACCCATAGTCGGCTAATCACTAATATTAAAATGTTAGAAAAAAATACTTTTCCAATTCGAAATTGAAAAAAAAATTTTTTCAAAAATTTTTTGATTGGATTTATTTAGCATAATTATTATCAGCCTATGATGATCCCACTGCTGGGACACAGGCCTCCTCTCGGTGAGAGAATGTGGGCAGCAATCCACCACGCGGGCCTAGTGCGGATTGGCGGATGTCACACGTCTTCGAATTTTTGATTCTAGGACAAGCCAGTTTACTCACGAATTTGTTTTTCTTCACCCTTTTGAGAGCATTGGTGATAAAATAATTTACACAAAGTAAAGCGCCTGGCTGGGGTCGAACTCACGATCTTATAATTCGTAATTCGCGGCCGTTACCAAAGAGCCACCACTACACTGCTAGGATATTGATAGTTTCATAATACTCTTATGCATGAGTATCTCCACATTATATAATTATTTATCATACGTCCACTACACGTTCACATTAAATTACGTAGGTACAAATCCAAGCCAATTGAGAAACTCCTGACCTTCACAAGGTCATGCGCACCGCTGGGGTCACTCTCACGACCCGCTATCCTGTTTACGATCGGTAGTCGCATAGTCGCACGGGATTTATTTACAAAAGACATCGGTTTGCCACATAACATCACGCTCGTAATCCAGAAGGGTTAGGCTAAGGGTACCTATAATACACCCACATTTTGCCAGTTATTTTTAAGGTCCAGTAATATTTTTTTACATTCAATCCTTTGATTGAAGCCGGCCGATGGCATAATTTTTTTTGTTTTGTTAATGGCGGTGTATTGAGTGGCCTTATAAATTCACAGATAATTTCCGCGCGTAAAAGGGGGGTGCCTTTAAGTTGTAATTTTATATTATTTGTCGATTTATTCGTTTTTTTGGACAAAAATTGAGATTTTGGTGCCATGGGTTCATCTTACCCTGTTTTCGTCCAGACGGTAAAAAAGTCAGCCGGTATATAAAGATATCTTCATTTGAATACTTCACAAGTTCGCTAATTAATATTACCATGCTATCCTATAATTAGGATACATGCGAGATCTATAATTATTATGACAAAAAGTGTGGGTTAATGCTGTGTATTTATTTAGTTGGTTGGCCTTATATAAATAAACTAGTGTACCTGCCCTGCTTCGCACGGAGCACAGATCGCAGGATCGAGAAGTTTAAAATAAACAAATTGTACACATAAACCTTCCGAAATACATTCTCTAAATTATGTTGGAAACCGCATCAAAATCCGTTGCGCAGTTTAGAGGAACAACGTGTCCAGCGTGTCTGATGGACGCTACTGAAGGTGCCAAGCTCGCAGCCAAATGCTGGGCTGACTGTATACAGGTTGCTATCGACACGCTAAGAAGTATGCACTAGAGCAGTCCTTATTGTGAGGATTGGGGACGGCCCATCAACAACATACACACACACACACACACCACATCACATCACATACCACACACACACACATCTCATACACACACATCACATCACATACTACACACACACACAACACACACACATCTCATACACACACACCACATCACATCACATACCACACACACAAACAACACACACACATCTCATACACACACACACACACCACACATCACATCTTTTAACAACATCGAGTGTTAATGAATCCGAGGGACACCGCATTTTTAAGATCGATTGAATTTTAATCAGTCTCACTGCTCAACCTCAATCTCAGACCATGTTCCATTTACGGGAGTGTGCTAAGTGCCCTTTCATTTGCACTAAAGAAGATCTGATGAACGCTACTGATACTGCAATCAACGTGGCCACCTAGGGCTCAAACAATATAAAACCATAGACACGTAAGTACCATATACATGAAAAGAAGTAGAAGTCTATGGTACTTGTTATCTGTAAAAAATACTTCTCGTTATCATTTCAGCCGAAAGACGTCCACTGCTGGAATCAGTCTTCCCCAAGCACCGCCACTTCGACCGGTTCTGTGCTTCCCGCATCCAACGGATTCCTGCGGCATTCACAAGGTCATCGGTCTACCTTGTTGTAGGTCTTCAAATGTACCTCTTCCGGTACGCGGTCGCCACTCCAGAACCTTTCGGCCCATCGGCCACGAGTTCTAAGAGCAATGTGCCCTGCCTCTACCTCTTAAAATAGCTCTAATATTTTTTTTTTAAGTTTTTGACATTGACTGCCACTGAGCTGGGCTTGTGACTAGATTTTGAACGTTTTAAATTACGAGAATTGACTGACAGAACGACACATTCCAAATGGGCTATCCCTAAACACCTATCAACCTTAATTCCTACACTACAATAATGTTCACAAGGAATATTCCGCTGTATGAGTGGCGATGAGTGGCGACGCGTAACACTCATAACGACTCGCCGTGTCCGGTGTGCCCACACCTTTATCTGACGGCCGCCGGTCGCCGGTGACGGCAGCTGGGTCCTGACTGGTGGGCGTTATTGTTGCCTACTACTACGTGTCTACGTGTGTTTATACAGATTTGTTGTCGTTAAGGAAAATGTGATAAGAAACGTGAGGAATACGAATGGGTTATTAAAAACATGAGTAGGGAAATCCGGACTAGACAGTTCATGGCATCAGGAAGTTAGTTCCAGTTCCTTCAGAATGAGAAATTGAGGTTAGTAGTTGGATTTCAACTCTCACAGAACACTTTTATCAGAGCTGACCCTGAGCATTCAGACCTGGACAATAATGTAGCTGATTGGCTAAGGTTTTCCTTAATGTAATAGATTCATAATGTGTAAGTCAAGTGGATATGGATAAAAAAAATATCGTCGAACTCTGGTTAAAGATTAGTAAGTGCAGAACATTTTATTCTTCAACTTTTCAGAGAAAGTAGAACACAGAATATCACAAAATACATAATAAATTATTCTTAATTTGGTGACTACATTGTGTTATTGAGTTCTCGCGTGTAAAAACAAATTTTTAGTAAATAACAATAAGTAAATTTTTCGTTCGTAATCTCATAGTTACTTTTGGATTTTAACATATATATTTGACGTCAGTTTTTGTTCTATCAAAGTGAATACCATGCGAGTATCAACCGGTGGTTGGGCCCATCGACACGTGCATCGCACAATAAGGCGCGGAAACAATTACATTGTACTTACATTGTATCAGAAACGTGTCCAACGCCAGCAAATTGAACGTAGGTATCGACGTGCGCGCATGACGCACTGAGCTGACGCTGCTGTGAACTTGTATAATCATTTGAAGACAGAAGGGCGTTTTGATAGGCTGCTGGTGCCGTATTATGACGGTTTAATGCCATCATGATACCCGTGTAAGAGAGTGACAGAGTTATACATGACCGATAGCACTGTAGCAGTATCTACAACGCCACATGCGAACAACGCATCATACTGACGTCACGCAAAATCCTGCATCTCGCAAGAAGAGTTTACCGCGCAACTAGCATCAGACATGAATCATGGGGCAGTTGCCCAACAAACACAATACCTGTCTGGTCGGGATCCTCCCTTCACACCCTGTTCCTCATACCTCAATAGCACCATCCCATTTTCGAACTGGAATCATGATAGCATTAATACTTCGTAATACAGCCCAGGGGCAGTGAACATTTAAATACCAAATACTTATGATTACCAGGGTAATCATAAGTATTTGGTATTTAAATGTTCACTGCCTCGTTGGTTTAGTGGTCGCAAGCGCTAATGCTGAGCATGAGGTCTCCTGGGTTCGATTCCCAGGCCTGCCCAAGTGTTATTGGGTTTTTCTATCAGGAATTTCTCAGTAGCAGCCCGGAGTCTGAATTTATGTCCAGCTGTTGGTAATAGGCTCGCTCCCTGTTACATGGGACTTAAACATAGCTGGTGAAATGTCGGTGTACTATATGTAAATTTCTGCCTAACCCATCAGGATTACGGGCGTGAAGTTATGTGTTGTTACACCTGTCCAGCTGTCGGATACTATGAAATCATCCGAAAAAGTACTGGGGTTACCGACTAACGGCAAGTTGAAGTGGCAGTGGGTGCACCATGCCTGTCAAAGGCCGTAGGACGCTGGCTGTAGGACAGATGAGTTATTGAGAGGAGCTCTCGTGTTAACAAGCGTATCTTGAAATACTAACAAACCAACATTTCTATAGTGCCATCCGAAAGACATAGCGGAAATATCTCAAATGAACACCGGCTAGATTTCTCATCGCGGACTTCATGTCAGCTCTGTGTTGAATCTGCAACTTTGCAAGGAAATCTAACAGGATAGGTAGATATCAATCAAGTCTTCATACTTCAATATCCACCGCTCCGCTCTGGAAAATACCTCAAAAGCAGTAAAAACAAGTCCAATAAAATGCAAACGCATCATAATACCGTTTGCGTTTGCGTTAAAACGAGCGAATCTGAGCGAACGAGCAAAGAGATATCTTTGCTCGTTCGCTCAGATTCGCTCGTTTGCTCAATAAGCTGACGCGTCGCTTTACCGCTCACTTCGGGAATTAGCGAGCGAATGACAAGCTCTTTACTCTTTACGCGATTGTGGAGATAGAAGAGGTTGCGTGGTTTGAAATTAAAAGGGAAAACAACTTGTGTGGATTTTTAGCGGATTTCAGTTGCTGAAAATTATAAATCTGAAACTTAATTTTTCTGCAGGATAAAGTCCACTTTGTCTAGAAAGTCATAGACTGCTGGCAATAAAGGCGCAAAAATTTTCTTGGGTGCGTGAGTCCAGCAACCCCTCCACAAAAATATGTGATCTTTGGAAAGAACAACTTAAACCTCCTTATCTCTGAAACTGTAAAGTGGTACAAAATCATTGTGAGAGAAAATAAATAAACGTATTTTTTTTTTATCTCTTCATTGAACCGTCAGAGAGTCTCTGGAAAACCTTAATTAGATTTCATACCCAAGTAGGCCGCAGTAAGGACAACCTTCACAAGTGGGGGCTCATGGAAGGCTCAGACCTCCGCTGTATGCGGTGTCTCTCTACAGATAATGGCTCTCCTCCCATTTTGCACCGCATGCCCTGTCACCTGCACACGTGAGGACCTAACGGCTGCGTCAGCAAATACTAACCGCGTTGCTGAAGTTTAGGCTAAATAAATTTAAGAAAAAATCTTTATTTTTACCATGGACACGATAAGGACACGCAAGATTCAAATTTTTTTTTTTTCCACATAAAGCTACATGGGCATTTATGAGACATTAGAAGCGAGGTGGAGTTCCAAATGGTCGTTCCCTTAAAAACCAGTCTTAACTTTTAATGATTATGTAATCGTTAGCCGACTCCACGCCGTCGTACAATCAAAACAAAACTAAAGTAATATACATACAAATGAGGCTACGTAACGTTGAAGCGAAAGGTTCTACACCGCAAAACAAACACAGATAGATAATGAAAAACGAACGCAAGTTGATAATCCTTGAAAAGCGATCCAAGCTAAACAATTCAAAACCGCGTATAGTTTATAATTAGAAATGGAGGTTTATTGTACGCCCACTATCCGATTTTGGGCCAAAATATATGAGTTGACGTGGGCGAGGGCTTAAACCTTAATATGCAAGCTTTGTACCTGCCCTACAGAATGCTATACGTACCGATTTTTAATGGCGAATCTAAAGAAAGATTAAATAAATAAATAGTGGTTCCTACCCCGCGTTTAAAACAATGTTTAAAACATGCATTCTACATGTTGTGTCTCTTGCGGGGTCGTTGCGTAACACAGTAGCAATAGCTTCCATTTTGACAGTTCAACAACATTCATTGCGTTATTTGCGTTGTTGAGCAGACACATTTTTCGAACCAATGACGCAATGGATTAGCAATATTCTTCAAAATTATTCAGATTGAAATTAATAGTGTGTTACGCAATTAGGGTGCTGACGTGGGCGAAGGGCTAAAGGTATGAACTGAGGTGGGTGAAGGGCTAAATATGCAGGCTTTGTGCCTGCCCTGGGTAAGTACTGATTTTTGGAGAGAAATCAAAGTACAGACGCCAGCACATCAAGCTACTACAATCTGTCAAATTTATTTAATAGATTTCCAACTTTATCGCTAAAGCATAAGGTTCAAAGTTCATTGAGAAAATTTGACAGTTTCGGGTAGCTTGATGTGCTGGCGTCTGTACATTGTCTTCCGGTTACGCCTAAAACAAAAATTTAATAAAGAGTAGTCATACACAAAACTTATCAAAAATCACAAAGAGGAGGACGAAATAGTTAACAATACATGTTTGAAACAACGTTATATGGTATATGTTTACGACTTGTCGCAAACATGTATCAGTATAATATGTAAGTATTAACTTGTTTATGGTTGTATACGCGAAGTTATATTCATCAGGAATTTGTTATAATTTGATGTTTTAATTTGTGTTTTGATTTGTTTTTTTTTTAATTTGAACTGTTTCTTTTCTATTAATTAAATTAAATTTTATTTAAAAACACCCATTGGTTTCTTACTAAACTTCAACTATATCCGACGACCACAGTGATAAGTAACCAGTTACTTATCACTTTTGGGGACTGTACATACTATGCTAGTACATTTACAGTCTGTTGGAATTTCGACCTTCTTGCTTAAAGATAGACTGGGTATTCCAATGAATGTTGATTGCATTGCATTGCATTGTGGTTTGTGTTTTTTTTTGGGGTATTAAGTTTAGTATTGAAATATACCTACCTAATTACCTATACTGGCTGCACGATCGATAAACTGATTTTTTTTTAATGACAACTAGAAAAAACTTTTGAATTAAATACATAGCTATATTTTTTATTGTTTCATACAACTCGTTAATTTCACCTACTCCACAATGGAAAACAGTTTGACAGCGAAAACAAAAATGAAACGATTACAAAATTTTTCCTTATATTTGTCTTGGCTAAAATTTTAAAGAAATATTTTCAGTTGTTTGAAGTTAAACAAGTTACTTAAAAACATCAAAAATAAAATGTTAATTTCATCATTTTCATTAGAATGTTCGCCATTTTTTTATGTTCGCTTATTAACTTTATCTTCATGGATCAACACTTCAACAAAAAATAAAAAGCGCGCTCTATGGAAAATAACTTTTTTAAATTTCGAACGTGCCTAGACAACAAATTGAGAGGATTATTGCACTCACTTCAGTAGTATTGTCGTCTTCGTCTTTTGTACGAAGCCGGTATTGTTATCTCGCTCTAATTTTCCAGTTCACGCCTGCGCGTTAAAGGTTTTCCCGAAAGATGTGGGCCGGTCGAAGCTTCGTATACTGATAAAAATTCTGCGAAATAATGGGACATCCAGCTATGTTTTTTATATTATAGTATTGAATAGAAATATTGAGGCAAAGTAGACTATTTTGTAATTTGGCAAGATTAACCTTTACGTAATTTTTATTTTTTCATGTCATGGGCATTTTGTTAATTATAATTGACTGCGTTACGAAAAATACGTTACATCAAATAAAAAGAAACATCTAAAGAAAATATAATATTTGGAAGCCAATATGACGTAGCATAAAGAAGCTATTATAATTTACAACAATATCAGTTACGCAAGAGGGGAGGCGCAGTATACGTAGCTTCGATCGCTGGTCGAGCCAGAGTCAGCCTCTGGAACCGGCGAGATCTCCCGGGCGAACGTCGTGTACGGACGAAAAATCCCGGACGTCGGACAAAATTCGATCAGTGCCCTCGTAATAATTAAAAAAAGTAATCGAACTGTCAAAAAATGTGTCTGCCGCGGTTCAGAGCTGTCACATTTGAATTTGGAATTTATTTCTTTTTTATTCGGCCAGTGTGAGAGTGGAGGTTCCGTGTGTGATTGTGACCTTTGTTTTAGAAAAAAGCGAAATTCTTTATTGTTACGATTAATTTTTGAGTTGTAGTGAGGTGTCAATTTGTGATATCCATTCGGACCATGCGATTTACGGTAAGTTAAGGACTAAACGAATTACAATTTATTGCGACTACATTATTACATGTTCATTGTTCTTTTTACAGAAATATTAGATTATAATAATGAAATGTCGGCGAATTATAACAAAGAAAATTTAAGGAATTACGGTTGATTAAAATTCATGGTTAAGGCAACAAGTAGCAACTTATCTTTACCGGTTTCTTGAAGGCAGCAATGTAAGCAACAATATTGCGTGATCTTCATTTATGTAACTGACGTCGACTGTGCTTTTGTCAGCTTAAGACCTCTTTGACCTCAAAAGGCTGAGGATTTGAGTTTATCGCGTCGCAGTTTTACCGGTTTACCTGATTGGAGATTTAAATCGCTTATGGGTTTTTCTTTGCTGAATGTTTAACGGAGTTTTCTTGGTTTTCCTCATATACAGGTGTGAATTGTGATGCAAGGTTTTTGTGTTTTTTATTTCCATTTTTAGGGTCACTTGATTATTGATTACGGTACCTTTGCGATGTTAATTTAAGCTGTATATATTATTGACGTTAATTAAGTACCTGGTTGCGGTTGCGATGCAATAATTTAACTGCGGATATGCGGTTACACATCATTATTGTTATAATTGCCAATAGATTCAATTGGCAGTAATAATATAATTGATTTACGTATTTGGCATAACAAAACCACTATCACAATAAATAGCGACTATTAGCTTTGACAAAAAAAAAACGGTTTTATAGGTAAAATAAAATGTCACACCCAGTCGCATTCCTATTATGTCAACTGTGTATGTTGATTCTAAATTCAAATTCCGCTATGCTAATGTTCTGTTGGTGCCGATGTTGGGAACGTAACAGCAGTTGGTAAAGTAACGATTACTTTATTTATTCTTAAGCGTTTCCGAACAAAACGGTGAACGGTAGCACAATAACCGCGGTCAAATACAGAGCATTTTTGACACCTTAATGTCAAATACTGGTGAAAATGACTGATTTTTATGATGACTGTTATAATATTACGGAACCGCTCTTCTAGGAAACTGTAGTTTTACAACACTAAAAATGTCGAAACCCCCAATCTAAAAAAAAACATAATCAGCCTCTTTATGCCTTATTTTGGGTAGGCTTCCATCTAACATGGAGTGACGGCCACCTGATCTTAACAACCCAATTATTGGGTCAATATATAGTACATAGGTACCATTACTATGGTAAGCCGTCAATGTGACCCAGTAACTAGGTTGTGGGGGTTAGATAGGCAAGGAAGGCAGGAAGCTGACCCCAACATAGTTGGGAAAAGGCAGGCTAGGCAGACGCTGACGATGGTGTTAGCTATAATAGGTTGTCAATTATCCGCGCTTCAGCAAAGATTTAAATCGTTAGATTTGCCCTATCGCGTCACAAGATGGTCGTGTTTCGTTTTGATACCTCACACACAATGTCGCATGCTGCCATGGAAACGCCAAGATGTGTGAGCACATTGTTCCCACTATGGACATTTTTTGCGTGATCTAAGTACGATATCTGTCGAATTAAGTACGATATCAGACTATGAAAATTAGGTAAAAAAAAAAATAACCGACACAATCATTTACGAAACTTCAAGGCTTACAAGTACTTGTAACATGCTAAATCGTCAAGAGACGAATACAACAGACTTCAAACGAAGCATGATTATATGCATATACTTACGAGTACCTACCATATACATATGTATGTACATTTCGTCGATATCTCGCCGTTAGCGAAGGTCATCCCAATGTAAGTACGTTATGAGCCAAGCCTTCTCGAGTATGTGTTGGGTCGACTCCCATATTATTGGAAGGTATACCTTTACTGGTATATTATTTACCTAGGCAAGGTTAATGGTGTTTAATGTAAATAATAACAGCCGCACAGGTCGATCGATCAGGTTAAGCTACGCTTGCCGCGGTTGGTCTGTGAATGGGTGACCATCTTTACATACCGAGACCCCTCCGTGCCTCGGAAAGCACGTTAAGCCGTTGGTCCCGGCTGTCATTTGTGGATCTTTGACAGTCGTTACGGGTAGTCACAAGCCCGAATGTCTGACAACCAGTCTTACCAAGGGGTATCGTATTACCCAGTGGGTTGTGGAGGTCAGATAGGCAGTCGCTCCATGTAAAATACTGGTATTCAGCTGCATCCGGTTAGACTGGAAGCCGACCCCAACATAGTTGGGACAAAGCTAGGCATATGATGATGTGAGCTGTTTGGGGTCTCTTCGTTAAGAAATCAGTTTGAGATTTGAGTTGCTTCGTCAGGTTTTATTATGTGGAGACAATCAACGTTGGAAAAATATTTTTTTAAAATCGTAACGAGATTTGTCCACAAGGCAATAGACCAAGAGAAATCTAGTCTGATAGTCGGTTTCCGAAAGAGCCGATCAAGTCTTTATGTTGTCGATTGCAAATGTCATGTTAGCATTAACATTGGTTGGCGAAAAACAAAAGCCAATCAAATCTTTTGATATGAGGAAATAAACAGGGGGGTAATTCTCGTAATTTTAGGCACGGTCACAGACTGATCTCACTGTCAATCTGTCAAAAATACCTCTAATTTCCCTACATTTGTTACAAGTTTTTGTCATTGATAATTGCTGAGAGGAGATTGGGACTAGATTTTGAACGCTTTTAATTACGAGAATTGGTCTTCAGATTAATTTGAATAACCTTTCCGATATCGTAGGTGAAACTATCTTTGTTCAGTTGAAAACATGTACCACCTACGTGTCGAATATAAGCCCAAACTTCAAGGTTACGTTGTCGGAATCCTAACTGCTTCAATAAATCTATTGTATGCGCATAAAGCGAGGCCTTGGAATGGGTCTAGGAAGCCAATGTGCCCCGACCACAATTGATATTTCCGACCGCACGGGAGCAGGATCAATGTCTCGAACTAACAAAACCCAGTGGGTAGGTATGAAGAAAATACCTACTATTAACACTGAGACGTGTTAAGGGTGAATAGATTATTTCAAAATTCGAATCTATATTTTGAATGCAATAGAACAAAAGTACACGCTTATGCTTATGATACCATAGTTAAAAATTATAATTTTTTTATGCCAAATCCGAGAATTGTGATCGAATCGGGAACCAGCAATGCACAACACAGCAATGCACGGCACGAGAACGCACGACATTGGAATGAACGTGTTTTGAATTCCAATGACGTACATTGTCATGTCGCGCATTCTCGGCCCGGACCAAGAGTGTCCGGCTTGATAATGTACAGCACGGGAATTGGAATCAAAACAAACAGTGACGTCACAATAAAAAAGTAAAAAGCCATGTGAAACTAGGGATGAGATTTTGATTGATTAAGGATTGATTTTGATTGATTTTGTTTCATTTGACGTGTGGTTGACGTTCTGGAAGAAAACAAAAGTTAATGAAATACTTAATAATAACATCAGCAACGTGCAAGCGTTTTCAACAAGAAATTATATTTCATTTGTGATCTTGAGATGTTGCAAAATGTTTGGCAAGTAGGTAAGTGCCTATGCTATTACAAATTACAACATCATTGGTGTAAGTACGTAAGTAATACGGAAGTTTTAATAACAGCATCACAACAATTTCTCCATGAGCAACAGTGCCGGCAGTCTCGACAGAGATAACGACAAAATCGTTAACTTTTGATCGCTGATTACTAACGAATAAATGCGGTTGCATTATCGGTGCTTACGGAAAACGTAAGTCTCCACATCCAAGATGCGATTCTCGCAAGCATCATTATTGCAACTGAATGTTTTCATTGATAATTTTGCAATCGAAAGTTAACGATTTTGTCGTTATCTCTGTCGAGACTGCCGGCCCTCGTTATTAAGAGCTGTTTACTAACCCATCTCAATAGCATTATTCTCTATGATTCTTTCCGTAACTTACAAATGGTCTCAATTATGATACCTTAGATTATCAGTGTGTAAATTATTAGAGCTCATAAAACTGGGGGCTGTCAGTTTGGTCCCTTTGGCTTTGTGATGTAATTAGTCAATCCTTGTAGGTACTCTATATTATGTATGTAGGTCCTTACTATCTGACAAAAGATCTACAACATAAGACATACCTAGCTTTAATACATACATACTTATTAAAAATAGTAATACATAAGTAGGTACATACTATATCTATACCTACGTGCTAGCAAAGTGTAGCTATGAAAAAATTTCATCAGTGTTTATTTTATTAAAACTAGTAATTTTGTAGAAGGTGCCTTTAGCTGCCATCTTAATAACTTTCTAATTAATCATATTTATTTTTAGATTTTCACTGCAATCATAAGATGTGTGCGACTCACACTTGATGGAGATAATTAAAAAAGGAATGAAATATTTGCCCCAAACATAGTCCATACCACTATTGTGTTGCTGCTTGCTGCTCAAGAGGACCGCAAGCCTGACATAGAATTCCATTACATTATATATATTATATGGTTTCATCGCAGAAGAAATGAACACTTTAGTAAAAAGTTAATTGGTTATATCTAGTCAAAGCTGCCCTGAATTACATACCTAACTGCTAAGGCAAAAGAAATACCTACTATGAAACAAATTCAAGAATAACATCAGCAACCAGGACCATAATAAATTGGATAAACTAAATTATGGGCGCAACCAGAGTTATGAAGATTAAGTGTGGAGACAGTTATTATGAAAGTGGCAAAGTAAATTATTATCGGGATAGCATTATAGTTACTGCTCTATGAATGCTAAAGCTTATCTCTCTATCTAAAATAATCAAAAAAACCAACTAGGTAATACTTATATTTTTGATCCTTGACGGATAATAATAGAATAGCCTTTAAAATAGTAGGTACCACCTACTAATTGTTTATTATATAATTTTATTTGTAATTAAATTAATTATATATTTAATTTCATTGTCTTTTTTTCACTCTTCCTCGTCTGTAGTAGGTACGTCCTGCAGGATAGTCCTTTCCCTTGTTCTCCACACACATCCCGCGACCACATAAATCATCTCTTCTCTATTTGTAGCTTGCTTCTTTCCATGATACATAAAAGTAAAATTAAATAAACAAAAATGCAGTATAAATATTATCATCATCATATCAGCCATAGGAAGTCCACTATTGAACATGGGCCTCCTCAATATAATCTTAATATATATAAATTACGTGTCACGTTGTTTGTCTGCGATGGACTCCTAAACTACTTAACCGATTTTAATCAAATTTGTACACAGTGTTCAGTTAGATTCAACTTGAAAGATAGGATAGCTTGCATCTCTATTTATGATCCGCAGACGAAGTTGCGCGGGTCAGCTAGTAGTCTATACTTATTAATTACCTAAGTAAGAAAGACCAATTTAACCTCTAGACCTTGTGGTGCACCTTGGCGGAGGCCTATGTCAAGCAGTGGACTGCAATTATGATGATGATGAACCATTAGCTATTTTTATTAGATCATCAACAAATTAACAGCCTCCATGCGATCCGAGGTTCTGGATTCGATTACCGGTGGGGATGGGGACACTGTCTCATAAAAATATCTTTAAGGGACTGTTCCAAGTTTAGTTAGGGCATTGCAGGTTAAAATCACCTGATTGTTTAGAAAGTAAGATGATTCCGTGCTTCGGATTCGGAGTGCACGTTACTGTCGGTCCTGGTTATTTTCTACGCGATGTAGACGAAACAGAGCCACAATGTTTCCTAGTTTTAATGCATGTTATAATCTCGCCGAAGTTTAAGTCACTAAGGAAAGCCCTAATGTTAATTCTGTATGAAAAACTTCATTCAAATCCAGTGGCGTAGCGTGCCTTGGCGGGGCCCCGTATAAAAATTTGTTTGGGGGCCCTTAGGAAGGGTAAAGATTTCGCACAAAAGAAAAAAAAAATGTTTGCATATAATTAAAAGAAATATGTAATTATATTCATCATAATTATCTATCTGTCACTTATTCCAAATTTATTAATTTTTGTATTTATTAATTTTGGCTTACGCACGTTGGGGCCCCCCGTGGCCCGGGGGCCCCATATAAATTGATACGGCAGATACGGCGGTAGCTACGCCCCTGTTCAAATCTGTCCAGTAGTACCTACTGGATATAGAATGGTTGAATGGTATGTACTAAATGCGGTTTCCAGCCCGATTTTCATTAGAAACAATGTTGAAGATCACGATAGATGACCAATCAAGACCTGTTTGTCTTATTTTTGGATTTCAAAGTTAAGAACTTTAATATAACTAAGTAGGTGGGTCAATGACCGATAGCACGACCATAACTAGCACTTACACAGTTACCTACACTATAGTAGAGGTCAGCGTGCACGCACCGCTCGGCTCACTCGTCCGGTGATCCAAGCAACCGAATTAAGTGTCACTACTAAGCAAAAATTTAAGGAACACCCATCTTTTAAACATTGTCGGATAGCACAGGCTCCATTAATTTGTACTATATTGCCAGATTGAACTATTACCGACAAATTGTGCCTTTTTATGGTCGGGGTGTTAGTTGTGTCGCAATTTTGTAGCATCGTATTAACATTTATCGATATTTTGTGCGTCGACATAACGTATTCTACTCGTGTGGGACTTGGGAGATGCTCTTTGGCGGCGCCTCTAGGCTCAGGCCTTAGAGGGCCTTGATCTGGGCAGGAGGCCTACCAACATTACACAATGTGAATGCTTCAGGGTAGCTATTTTGATTACGTTTTTTGCAATTTGCAGGCTAGGTTGTATGTTGATGGAAATGTTGTTCGCGGATGTCCCTCCAAGTTCATATAATTCGAGGAATGACTTTGACCTCGAAAAAGTCGTTCCTCGAGTTATATGAACTTAGGGTATTGATTTTGATGATTATAATTCTGTAACTACATACGTCTTACACCTGCAAATAGCAAAAAAAACGTAAGAAAATTTGAATTTCGCGGGCTACCCTGACGCTTTCACCTTAAGGGTAAATGATAGCTTTAACTCATCATCATTTCAGCCGAAAGACGTCCACTGCTGGACATAGGCCTCCCCCAAGTGTGTAGCTTTATCTATCGCTTTATATTAGATCGTTGTCCATAAATAAATAAAAGATAAATAAAAACTATAAATTAGGTATCATGTTATAATTTACTAAATAGGTACTTTACATTGTTACATTTTATGTAAATTGATTAGGAATTGATTATTATAAATGTCGGCAGGTAGGTACTTCTGGCTTTATGGCTGGTAGGCCGTCCGTGCTACGTAGGTAGGTACTGCTGCTTCCAGGATTGGGAACCATGGTATTCAGAATTCTGTAATGCACAAACCACAAATTGTATTCCAAAAACATTAGCTTTGTGCGGTCGAGTTATTTCAATCAACATACAACCTAGCACTGGCCTGCAAATTGCAAAAAACGAAAGAAAATTTAAATTTCGCGGGCTGGTTGAAGCCAATCACCTTATCGGGTAATCGGCGTGATTGCAATAATAAAACTAGGAGCTTTTTTTCTTCGTGGTCCATAAAATACTGGAAAATTCCGTGGTTCCTTCTTTTTTTCTTCGTGTTCCTATATTACGACCGTATTTATCCTATGGGCGGCATGAGCACCGGGCCGTAGGCCGACGTAGGAGGCCGGCGGAAGCCCGGCACTTCGGGGACAGAAGATGGATGGAGTACCTACAATTTGTATTTCTTGGAGGAACCACGGGCAAAAAAAATACTCGCGGTCCCTTTCCAGGGACTAAGGGACCGGGACCACGGGTAAAAAAGGACCGAATCTATTATTAATCTGTGACCGACTATGAAAAAGACTACCGTAGCTTCGTAAATTCTTAAATCTCTAAAAGGCTAATTCTTAAAATGGCCAATTCGTGAGGTTCGTATTATTCTCGTAACTAAAAGAGCTATACTTAGTAGGTAATTATAAATGCCAACTCAAAAATAAACTAATACCTATATTTAAAAAAAATTGTGAATGGTATTAGGGCGGTGCCTTCCTCCTTTTACGGGCTTAGGACCGTCACATTTGTGCATGCTATTCTCTGGGGCGCAGAAACATTTTACATAAAAAAAGTAATACGTAGATGGTATTTACTTATCAGCGGAGTATGAAAATTTAAGGTTCAGTACTTGCATGGTACCGTGGCCTTGCCACAGATCGTACTTTCTAAATCATTACCCTGATGGTGGCCCTGCCAGAGTCATTACACATGTCGCAAGACTCGTTCTGATATCTATGGGTGCGCCGGTGGCGCTTGATGGAGTTGGTGGGGCGCGCTTCAGTTAATTCTCGTTTGGCAAGCGGTCATCGCGCGTTTTGCGATACGTAGGTACCTACGTAGCTATACAGTGTTGTATCGTGTTATGCTTCAACCAGCCCGCGAAATTCAAATTTTCTTTTGGTTTTTGCTATTTGCAGGCCAGTGCTAGGTTGTATGTTGATGTTATTTTGATTCGCGGCTGTAAGACGTATGTATAGTTACAGAATTAAAATCATCAATAAAATCCTCCAACGTAATAATGGTGTAGGAACAAAAAAAAAAACAGAAAAAATCGTTTATGCACCATTATGAACTTGGAGGGTTGTATTGATGACTAGCTTTTGCCCGCGGCTTCGCCCGCGTGGAGGTCGATAATTGTCCCACGGTATAATTCTTTCATCCCCTATTTTATCCCGTTAGGCGTGGAATTTATCAAAATCCTTTCTTAGGGGATGCCTACATCATAGTAGCTTTATGCATGCAGTCTCAGCCCGATCGGTTTAAAATTGACAAAGTTTCATACAAACTCATCCCCTTGGGGGTAGAATTGATCAAAATCCTTTCTTAGCGCCTGATCCGTCCAGTGGTTTGGGCTGTGCGTTGATAGATCACTGTCAGTCAGTCAATCACCTTTGAGTTTTATATATATAGATCGAGCTTTATATAGTATAATTATAATTCTGTAACTACATACGTCTTACAGCCGCGAATCAAAATAACATCAACATACAACCTAGCACTGGCCTGCAAAATGTAAAAAATGAAAGAAAATTTGAATTTCGCGGGCTGGTTGAAGCAATCTGTCCATAAAGTAGACACAATAGATAAACAATCAACCAACCATATGTGGTTCATGGGACAGGAAATGGGTTAAAGTGTAATCTCAAGTAATTTGTTAGTTTACTCAGTGTATGTTAGAAAAGAAAAAAAAAATGAAAAAAAAAAGTTTATTGTTTTGCTTCAAAGAGTGACCATGGAGTTTCTTGACGGTTCTTCTCCATGGAAATAACCAACCCGAACCGTGCACCTGAAAGAACAGTCTTCTGCCCACATTAGTCCGAGCCTACAGAAATAATTCCTGACAAACCCGACACACATATTGAGTATTTATGTATTATCATTAGTAAAAATGATTACAAATCAACTTTTTATACTCTGCTTTCCATAATTATTTTATAATACCTACGTGAAGTGTTTGTGCCTCAGAATATAACATATTTTTACACAATAATGCGGCGGAGTTACACAGCCATACCATTCTCGCAATTGGTCCGTAAGTAGGTATAATATTATTACACCATATGTAGGTAGTAATATAATATTATACCTACAAACAATAAAAAAGGCACACTGTTCATACGCATGCACTGGTTTCCCTACTACATAAACGATGGCATGCAGTATTTATTCTTCCCTAACTCTATCTTATGACTATTCAACTAAAAAAGAAACAAAAACCTGTCCCGATTACGACGCAAACGCAACAAGGTCTTAACAAATTTTAACAAGAAAAGTGAACGCGCCTAATAAATTTGGAAAAAAATATTTACATGAAAATACGCAAGGTTCTAACTATTGGAGTTCTGCAAAATGGACAAATATGCTCGTTAAATTCCTGGTGTTGTGCCTGCTGTAATGAATTTAAACAACCTGTACAAATTAAATGACCACACGGAATTAATGCGGTATTTGGGGCAGACTCCCAACAAATGCGACATACTGCTATAACGGCAGGTTCAACAGCAGGCTCTACAGGAGGGGGTGGGGGAGGGGCGACTGCTGGGGCGAAATGATGGTCTTCGCCCAAGACGACTTCATTGGCTACTTCGGGTACGTCCTCTACAGCCGGGGGTGGGGGAACTAAAGGCTCTACAGCCCGGGGTGGGGGAACTAAAGGCTCTACAGGCGGGGGTGGGGGAACCAAAGGCTCTACAGGCGGGGGTGGGGGAACCAAAGGCTCTACAGGCGGGGGTGGGGGAACCAAAGGCTCTACAGGCGGGGGTGACGGAGGGGCGGCTGCTGGGGCGAAAAGATGGTCTTCGCCCAGGATGACTTCAACAGCTACTTCGGGTACATCCTCTGCAGCCACAACCTCTACGTTTACGTCCAATAGTTGGGACGTTGCCGTCAAAAATTGACGCAAAGAAACAAGACCCCTATCAAGGGATCTGTTGTTGCCATTTAAAATATTATTATTGATGTAAGACCTTTCGCGGTTACGTCTTACCAGCCGACCTAAGCGCTGAGCCTCGAATCGTGCCGCAGTCACTGCCATCTTCTGCTGAATGATCTCTAAACAGACAAAAATTGGTCATTACGTACCTATCATGAAATTAAGATAAAACTTCATGAAAAAAAAATTGAAGTGGACAGTGATAATTAATTTCAAAAATAATCAAGGTACCAGAGAAAGATTCATAGGTATGCAAAACATTACATTTCACAGACATCTTTGTTCATCACTCAAATATTTTGCTCAAGGCAAAAATATAACCCACGACTTTTTGGAGCCCAAGCCATCCATTTCAACTATCGAATCAGTCTTAAATACGAGCAAATACCTTTGAACACTCATGCAATTGTGATTTTTTAAATTGGGTAATATTACTAATTGGGGAAAAAAATTAACATTAAACTTACCTTCAGTAATGGGGTATTGGTAGAGTAAATCTAGCTACGCTACGTACGTAAATACATCTGAAACATTCATTTTATCAATCGTAATTTTACAACACAAATACGTACAGAATATACTCTACATATATAATAATAAACAATAATGTAACAAGAATATCTGAAATTTGATTCATTTGAAAGTTACATTAGAAGTGAATAAAATATTTAGGAAGAAGAGAAGTTACTTTAGTTACAAGAAGGGTATTTAATGACTTGACTGATATACTAATAGTAAGCGAGACTGACACGAAAGGGTCGGGACCCCCGTACAAACTGAAAAAAAAACACTTATTTTCGTTATTGGCAGTGGCCGTAGTAATAAATAAGACTGAGTCTACCTATTATGGTGCAAAAGAAACAGGCCTGTGACTGAGGGATAGGAACGAAAATGGAACAGTGCTATTATAAATCTATGAATTTAACACTTAAAATGAGTCAACATCCCTTTTTAGGGTTCCGTAGTCAACTAGGAACCCTTATAGTTTCGCCATATCTGTCTGTCCGTCTGTCCGTCCTCGCTTAATCTCTGCGACCGTTAGCACTAGAAAGCTGAAATTTGGTACCAATATGTATATCAATCACGCCGACAAAGTGGTAAAATAAAAATTGGAAAAAAATGTTTTATTAGGGTAGCCCCCCTATATGTAGAGTGGGAAGTGATTTTTTTTTTAATTTCAACCCTAACGTGTGATATATTGTTGGAAAGGTATTTAAAAATGAATAGGGGTTTACTAAAATCATTTTTTGATAATGTCAATAATTTCGGAAATAATCGCTCCAAAAGTAAAAAACAATGTGTCCCCCCCCTCTAACTTTTGAATCATAAGTTTAGAAAATATGAAAAAAATCTGAAAAGTAGAACTTTATAAGGACTTTCTAGGAAAATTATTTTGAACTTGATGGAAACAACAGTTTTTGTACAAAAAAGACAAACAGTTGTACAAAATAATTTCTGGACTAAGTTTGTAGTATAATAGTATATGCAAGCATTTTTTACTTTTAAACTCATAAGTGGGAACACTTATTGTGACGGACGGGAAACTACGGAACCCTACACTGAGCGTGGCCCGACACGCTCTTGGCCGGTTTTTATATAATGGAGAAGATTACAATTTTTTTTTTTCATAAATTTGAAAATATAAGTAAAATTAAACATAGGTGTAAAAGATTCATGAAAATATCTCTACAAATAGAGAAGTTATAGGGCCTTAAAATTGCGCTTGCAAAATACTTTCGCGCCAGGCGTGTGACGAAACTTCTTCATTAAAAATATTCAATTTACTACTTTCTAAATAATACTATTTTGCTGAACTACAATATACTTTCTACTAAATAATTGCATATTTGTTCTACCTGTGAACCTCCACACATTCGGGTTTCCGGAGAGAGATCTGCGCAAAGAAGCGTGAAAACTCTCCGCCACATTGGAGGTCCGGTGGGGCCTTTGATAGACCGAGATCCTCTCGGGTCCCTCCTGTAAAATAGAAATTACGTTTTCTATGTCCTACAATGTCTTAATTACCTAAACTAGAAACAAAGACACAAAGTTGTTAGCGGCAGGTTTGAAACATAATAAAAAAAATTATGTTTAGCTCACCCTGACCATCCATTGTGCAATAAAGTAATTATGAAATTCTTCATTGTATGGCAGACCTCTTTCTGCCGCGATAGCTGGCACTTCTGCCAGCCCGAGCGCAATGCGATCAGCTGGCAGATATGCCAGCGCGGCGTACAGCTGCACCAGCTTGTACCCAGCAGTGTTGCGGTGGGCCGCCGGGATGCCCTGTCGTCTCGCTTGTCGAAGAAGCGCCTGAAATAAATGAAAAAGGCACCCTGACACTGGCACATTTGTAACAGACTGAAGCGCTCTCTGAAGAGCCTGCTCATAGTCTGTTACTATGTGGACAGGCCTTGGGTTTCCGGCAGCCTGCCAAACGCGCAAAAGGACCGCTTCGTAAAGCAGCCTGCGACGATTCTGCATCAAGACGATGACTGGATGAAATGAGTGACCAGCGATCACCACATGCAGGGTCAAAATTTGGGCTGCAGGTAACCCAGCCGGCACTGTTAAAAATGTGCCATCCACAACCACTGTTTCAGAGGCTTGGAGGCACGCAATAAAATTAGGCATTATAAAAATGATAGCCGAGGCGCCGCCCGCGGAAACAGTCCCTAATAGCAAATTGCTATAAGTGTTATGCTCCGCGAGCGCCACCCCGTATGCCTCAAGGGTCCTGGGTACTGGAGGGACGACTGATCGCCGCCAGATACGCATCGACGACACCACTGACTCGTAGAGCAGATATGGCACAGCATCAGGATACCTATAAATAAGACATGCACTAATTTTAATAAAACGTGCAAAAAGACACAAACAGGTCAGAGAGTCAAATTTGGGGTGGGATTTAGGAGTTTGAGTATAGCCTTTTGGGCACTATGAAACGCAAAGAAAACAAATCAATTTTTTTTTCAAAGTCCCAAAAGAAGTTATGGCCCACTAAAGTCCCAGGGACCTATAAACATTTCTATCAAAAATCTGACCCCCCCATTTTATGGTTCCATCGGGTGGAGGGTCTCGAGGGTGTCAACTTTTATTTAGGTCATTAGACAATGTACTGCTTTGTGATGCAAATTTAAGCTACATCTCATATACATAAACAATATACCTTTTAACTGTTATCAACAACACAATAGTTAATCAATTGTCATAAGACTCCTGGAGTCTTCGTAACAAGGGTTTAAGTTAGATACTCACCTAGCTGCCTCCTCTTCATATATACCACTAAGTGGTGTTGCTTCTGATGAAGCTCTCCTTTTTAGGGCTTGAAACAGATTGTTCCTGTAAAACCGAATAACATCCATTAAATAGGTATTGGTAAACAATACATATCCTATAATTAATAATAAATGATTTATTAACTACTAGCTGATGCCCGCGGCTTCGCCCGCCCGCATATTTTATACTAAAACCTTCCTCTTGAATCACCCTAGATCTATTAAAAAACACCGCATCAAAATCCGTTGCGTAGTTTTAAAGATCTATGCATACATAGGGATATAGGGACAGAAAAAGCGACTTTGTTTTATATTATGTAGTGAAGTGATAGTGTTAAGATACGTAGCGTAATGCGATATACTATCAGTCTGTTTATACTCGCCGATACAGATAGGTAAATATGTAAAATCTGTAGTGCTAGGTACCTAGTTTCTCAGTCTTCTCATAAAGCACACACAAGGCGATATGGATGGATTTATCCCGGCATCGGCAACCATCTACGACAACTTTAATTGATTTTACTAACCTGTTTCTAACCCAAGGAGTAGGCTCATGGTCATGTTCTCCTTGTATGGGTCCTGGCTGACCAGCTCTCAGGACCCATGCGACGGGGCATCTATGGGTGTGGCACCTAAGATAGGTGCTGAGCCCTGACGACCGAAAGACAACGAAGAAGTGTCCCCCTCGTTGATACCAGCGCGTAGCGCCACGGAAGCCGGGTATTTCCTCGAAGTTGTCCATACCTAGGTGAGCAAGCAAGATGACACTGAAAAAAACAAACAAGACTTTTATTTGAATAAACAAACTAAACCAGAAGATTCGTTTTTTTCAAATTCAATTCACACAGAAGCGTCACGCGTCAGACAGAATCTACCAGGGTTGCCACCTTGGATTTTCATTTTTTTAAGGCGCTAGGTCAAGAGTAAAATGTCGCCAGATTTCAGGAATGTGGATTAAGAAAAAACCACCAAATTCCGCTAAAATAATTGCTTTTAAAAATCTCAGACAAAAGAAATCCTTTTTTAAATTAAAAACTAACGAATATGTATGAGATGCTAGAAAATAATTGTATAAAAGCTAAGCTCAAAAAACCTTTATTCAATTGACCAACTCTCTAAGGATTTCCCGGTCCTCCGTGTCCGACAGCTTTTTAACCTAGATGTAGTACTACAAACACAAAAAATTAAAATCCAGACCAGACTACGACGCAGAGATAATCAGACACGCAGGCACACACGCATTCAAATTGAATCTTACAAGAATCTTATTTAGGAACATTGTTACCAAGTTTTTGTTTTTAATTACTCTTAATTTCTTTGTTCTTGCCTTAATTCAGAAATTTTGTAAATAATCACATTTTGCTTATTATTTTAAGTTATTTTTAATGTTATTAGTTACCTATAATTTTAATTTTTTTGTTTTTATTTTTTAATCAAATGATAATTATTCCAAGCTATTTTTCTTGCGCTAGCAGAACATTGTAATTTGTTTTAACTTGTGTTTTGTCTGGGTCACCAAGATACATCCACCGCTCGGGCATGATGCCGCACTGGGCAAGTAAATTCGCCAGCGTAACTTATGGATTTTCTCTTTGTGAATCGAGTCATTTTGTTTTTACACGACTGCCCAAAAAAAGGAGTGTTATTTATTTTATTGTGTTTGTCAGTGGCGGCGCTAGACCACACTTGGACGTCGGCGAAATTAGGTCCGCGAGGCCTTTTTTATTTCCCAGTCAAAAAGAAAACGTTAGATTACATGAGCCGAACTATAGTGAAACTAACGTATGAGTAAACGAGTTTTATTGCTAATCAAATGATGACAAAAATTACACAAATATAAATTAAAATAGACGAACTTTTCGGCTTTTGGCCTGACTGAACTTTTTCAGGATTACGTCTTATGGCCGCTTTACATTTGGCTTTTAGCTAGCTAAATTCAGACACGAGTGTTGAGCGAGAAAAAAGATTGCTCTTTTTATAAAGACTTCTCTGCTTAAAAACTTATCAATCGCGCAATCAATCGTCTTTCGGAACAGCACTATCTAGCTCAATTACCTAGTATCCAAGTCCCAAAATTTCGAGTCACCTGATTGGCCAACCAATCGGCCAATCACGCGATGTCGCCAATTCATGTGTTGTACACTCTCGGGTCGGACCATCAAGGTACACCCCAGGAATTGGAGACATCGCGATGTCGCCAATTCTTGTGTTGTACATTCCTGTGTTGTACAATCCAGTGTCGTGCATTGCTGGTACGTGCATTACAGTGACGTGCATTATAGGGACTCATCGAATCTCTCGCAAAAGAAAACTTCGTGGTACATAGTCGAGTCTAACCCTTCTCGCTTTTATCGCGTTCACGGTGCCCAAGGCCCTCGTAGATAGATACCTAGATAAAACATTGCTTTTTAGTACTTACCTAGCCTATCAGCTTAGCTTTTTCGTTCAGAATTTCTAAGGTTCCATATAAAATGACCAACGTGTAATTTCAAAATTTCGCTACCTACTTTAATATGAAGGTGATATTTATTTATTTTCAAACAAGATAATATTTAAATCTAAACTAATATTATAAAGAGAAAATATTTTGTTTTTGTATGTTTGTTTGTTACACTTTCACGATAAAATGGCTGAACCGATTAAATTTGGTACATTGGTAGACCATGACCTGGATTAACATAATCAGCCTATAATGTTCCCACTGCTGGGACACAGACCTCCTCTCTGTGAAAGGGAATGGACCGTAATGTCCACCATGCATGCCCAGTACAGGTTGGTAGATGTCACATGTCTTCGACCTGGATTAGGACATTTTTTATCCTGATATTCCCATGGGATCAAGTCTTATGCAGGTGAAGCTTAGGGCCACGGCTAGTAATATATAACTTAAAATTCTTAAAATAATAATATGTATTTACAAGTATGTATATAAAAAAGGAAGGGAAACAATTACGGCATCAAACAATTTGTCCGCATCGCTGTCAACAGGAAAAGTGCCCAAGAGACTGGCAGCTTTGCCACGTTGTATGGCAAAGCTGATTCTTTGGCCAAAAAATAAACCAGCCCTCTGGTGACGTGATTCATCATAGTCATTGATTTATCTAGCAGCATCTTTGTATGCAATGGTGAATTTTTTTTTAATTTTAGTTTTCTTTTAACCCTTGATAGTAGTCCGTCTTTTGCAATGATGGCGGTTCGGTTACAAATTGAAGTCAAATAAAATACCCAGCATAACAATTACGACCATTCCAGTTTTTGCAAAGAGAAACATATCTATAGTCCAACTTTTAATTAGCTGCAGTAAAATGACACTTCTTAATAACTCATTTTGGACTGAGTGTTTAGAGATATGAATGTCAAATAAGTTTCGTTTGTTACACTATTTTGTACTAGAAAAACAAGATTTGGTTGATGGCCGCGAAAAAACAAAAAGACGCCAGTTTAAGGCATTTAAGTAACACATAAGCTGTTATTTTACTGCAGCTAATTAAAAGTCTGACTATAGTTCTAATGTTCACGAGAGGAAGAATAATATAAAGCACCGCACAAGGAAAATAAAACATTTTCTCTATTCCTACCATAACATTTTCCGTTCTTCATTTTCTAAAGCAAGTACGTAATAAATAAATCAGCTGTTTCCAGCGGAGCGTGGGTCGACTGCCACAATGGCGCTCATTTGTTTCTACAGCCGCCATTTTCTTTTAGCGCCAAACAAATATGGCGCGAAAATTGTTGTCATTAAGCTTAGGACGGACTTTTCCTCAAACTAGAGAGGGTTTAAAAGAAAACCTTTGTACGCTGCAAATAACCAGGGTGTGTCATTTTCTTGTAGAAAGTGTTTTTCTAAGATAAATTTTCAGTTGAATTGGTGCCCCAAAAAGACTCAATTCCACTCACGGGACCTCCTGTCATTGACAATAAACCATAGTATAGGTACACTACACTAACATCTACCCGCGACTTCGTCCGCGACAAATTTCTTGTTTTAGAAATCAAGAAATCTCGAAAATACTGTAACTTCCAATTAATGAAAGAATTTTCGGAATCGGATAAGATAAAACAACCTTTGGAAATTTAAGGGTGTGAAATATAACGATATAAAAAAGAAAACAGAGTGCTATGGTGATCGTGGCAATATTCCGTGCTATTCTTTGTGGCCGTTTGTGGAGGAGGAAAGCGGGAGGCCACATATATCACAATAGACGTTTATAGCCTTTTGTGCGAGCGTGTGAATATAAATCTTTGTAGTCAACCATAATGGAAAATCTTAGAGATGGCTAAAAAAAGTATTGGTTTGCATATTAATACATAAGTATTGCCTTTGCACGGTGTTGAGGATAATTGGAAGACTTCTGACCCTGTTACTGATACACATAATATTTTTAATAGAAGTTTGTGTCGTGTCTAAATCGTAAATACTTTGTTCTGCCAGAGTTCTTCGAAAGAGCTACCGTGGCCTCTGGCACAGGCAACTGAAGGAACACGGGTGGGTTTTAGTCAGTAAAAATCGACACGCCCTCCCGCTTCGCCCAGAGCGGGAGAAGTCATTTGGTAATTTCACACATTAATTAATTTCATTAAAAAAAAAAAACTTTTTTTTCAAAGTTTTTCAACTTTATTGCTAAAGCA
Source organism: Luperina testacea (assembly GCA_927399505.1). Taxonomy (NCBI): domain Eukaryota; kingdom Metazoa; phylum Arthropoda; class Insecta; order Lepidoptera; family Noctuidae; genus Luperina; species Luperina testacea. The sequence continues at coordinate 1,758,504 of OV656770.1, read as the reverse complement.
TAAGGTTCAAAGTTGATTGGGAAAATTTGACAGTTTTGGGTAACTTGATGTGTCTGTACCTGGCAACATGTCGATGTAACAAACGATTCTGCCTACTCCTTTAAGGAATACATCCATGCTATCATAAAAGCCGCGTTCAAGCTTTCACATAAAAACTCAAGTATGTAGGTACCTACTTGTCTTAACAACTTATAAAACATATTCAAAAAAACCACATGACCGAAAACTACCACCCTTACAAAATAAATCATCTACCCACAATTTTTAATATAAAAAAGCACCTAAACCTAAAAAGGTCAACACGTAACAACTCAGTAGCACCTTATCTGTTATGAGAAGCGATTGGGTCGCCCCCATCGCGTCGCGTAGCTTCAATATTTCACGTCTTTATGGGACACAACCTTACCTTCAATGATTTGTTGGCACACCCCGTGTGTGTAGGGAAGAAACAGTAGGTTATGTGGGTGTTTTTGAAGGTTATCTTCGTAGGTATTGGGTATTTTTTCTAGTTTTTTAATAGAAAGTTGAAGTATGTACATTGCGTGCCACGAAGGATGAGACTTGACCCCGCCTCCCCCGCTCTTTCCGCCGCCCCTATGACGTCCGGTCCCGTCCCGCACTCAGACCTCATACCGCTAAAGATACCTAAAGTAAAATCGTGTACTGCGCATGTCAAACCACGTGGTGTGTCAAGTCTCATCTTTCGTGGCACGCATTGTACTTATAAGAAATGAGTACTTATACAGCATGTATCTGTAAGGTGTGGTCATATTGAAGGGTGTGTTATAGAAAATAAAACTGAACAAATTTCTCCATTGGATCAATATCGTAATCGTGAATAACGATCAACTTTTACGTCCAAAACTACAATATAGGTACAATACCTAAGTACTGATTTTTTCGCGATTACGATGTTACGAATAAAAAAGAGTGAGTGAGTTTTAAAAAAGAGTGAATGTTTTCAGTAAGAGTAATGCTGTAAAAGTTGTCCATTGCTAAGCGACCACTAGCTTTTTATTTAGTTAATTGCACTTGTAAATTACCTAGTTAAAACAAGTTTTTCTCGAAAGTATTCCACACAGTTAACAAGCTCGGGAACCGAGTTTCTAGTTATATTATTCTGCCAGTTACATTTGATGACAATTTCAAGGGTCTTGGCTTCGATTCCCATGTCAAGTGAAGTGCAATTGAGTATATAATATATGTCTGTAACTTGCACAAAAGTATGCAAGTAGCTTGCATGCCATTCTACACCAATCAGAAGTTGTTATGGCACACAGCTTGAAGCTACTTGCATACTTTTGTGCATGTTATAGGTAAGTGTATCCCGGGCTTTAGGAATTTGTCACTGCCTCTTAATACAGGAAACAAAAAAACCGCGAATAACATAGTAACTAATGAAATACACACATTTTAATAAAAATGCACACAAAGTAAAGCAATCCACTTAAAAAAATGCTCCAACATCAACACTACACACGCTCCATTACACCAAACAAAATGGCGTATATTTTTAATAGAAAAATATACAGCAATTCCAGTGTCCCCATAAATATGCAACAGCAACGTTCGTGTTCAGCCAGATTAGCTAAAAACCTCTCGTTTTTCAAACAGCCACCCGCAGTTAATACTCTGCCATGACTCGATGGAAATGTATCGATAATAATATGAGTCGGAAAGTATTTCAATTAAAAAGGGAAATTGAATAGGATGCCAGTTGAGAATGAATTGCGACACGATGATTTTTAGGATATAAGAAACGGCTTGGCGACTTAGGAAATTCTTTTATGCAACACAGCGGGGTAATTGCCTATAACGCACTATTATTAGTAATGGCTTTTATATTAACAGTATTTATTGAATACTAAATGGTGCTTTTTTTAAAAGTGTTTACATAATTTAAAAGCTAACAGTGTTAAAATAATAATATGATGCCCTTTGATTATTTCCCCTTCTTTTTAGGGTTCCGTCCGTACCCGAAGGGTAAAAACGGGACCCTATTACTAAGACTACACTGTCCCTCTGTCCGTCTGTCACCAGGCTGTATCTCATGAACCATGATAGCTAGACAGTTGAAACTTTTACAGATTATGTATTTCTGTTGCTGCTATAACAATAAATACTAAAAACAGAATTAATATATTGGTCGGAATCGTTATGACATAGTTTTCCGGAGGCGATGTGGCTTCCTATTAACCGTATTAGAGTTGTTGTTGTTGTTGTTGTGTTGTTGAAAACCAGCGTCAGACAGCATCTGTCTGGCATTAATGCTGAAGTGAACCTTTTTGGCGCAGCCGTGAGGCACACACTATTGTCGTTTGAAACATTTTTATTTTTGTTAATTTTGTGTTTCACGAACTGTGTACTAATAAACTTTATTCTTTCTTCTCTTTCTATTATCAACAATCATGTTAAACAAAACTTGTGAAATATGAGTGTATCCACTCTGCTCAACCCTCTGGGGTTAACAGGCGTTTGATGTTCAGTTGAAGTCAGTGTGCCCCAGCATACGATGTGGGTTTCCCGGGTTTCGAAATGCTTCTTCTTTCTTATTAATTGCAACTACATGCCAACCTAAATCATTGGTTAATTTGGTATTCCATTGTTCAAAACAGTTAACTAAAACTTTAACCGAAAATTAATCACGTTTTCAAAACCCATTTAAAGCAAGGATAAAATTAAACTGCGACGTTGCCAGATTTCCGTTGTTCATTTCACTGTATCCACCCTTTCACGTCCATATTACCATGAAAACACATAGTTCAAAAACAAAACAGCATTTAATAGTGTGTCATGCTCATATCATAACTCCGCGGCCCCGGCTCAAGTGACACGCGTCTTGCGACAGCGACTGCGGAACAAACAAATGAAAGAAGTTGCAATGCTGATATCAGACACCGACACCGAAATCATTAAATTATATAAGAAATGAACGGTTTATCCGCTTCTTTTACGTTATTTTTCGATTATTCTGTAGGCGAGTGAAAGATGCCGAATAAAAATAAATTAATTTGTGTTCAGATGTTTCACTTCGAATGAAGATGCCGAAAGAAAGACAAACACAAACGAAAAGTGAAGCGGCTGATATTGGCTTAGCGAGCGAATGAATTAATTTTTTCCTATTGTTTCATTTTGTGCTCAAATATTTCACTTCGAGTAAAAGATGCCGAATGAAAGGCAAAAATGAGCGAAAAGTGAAGCGGCTTTACGAGTCACCGCGGCGCAACGTTGGTAGGTACTCGCGCGAAGGAAACAAAAGACGCGCTCGCTTGTCGCTTGTCGCTTGACGTACATCGCTAGTCGCTAAGCTCAAGGCCGTGACCGGGGCCTAACTTCGTGAGAGGAAATATTTTGGCATTGTTCGGAATACGTCTATTATTCCGGTCGGAGCGAGAGGCGGCCCGTGATGTGTGAGATTAAATACTATGCCAGTTGTTCGTGCCTTTTTGGTAACTTCGGAATTAGTAGTGTGTTGGGATGTAAGAGGCTTAGCTTTTTGATGTCATGAACGTTCTTAAAACACACGGTAGGTACCTACGAAGTTTTATTCAGGGATGGAAATCTCTCATGGAACAAGATTAATAATTTAGTATTAATTTGCTAAGACAGTGACGGAAAGTCGAAAGTCAAAGTCGCGGGAAACATTCAGGTGTTTCCCGCGACTTTGACTTTGGATCCGTGCGTGCCTCATTCAGACGAGGCATGCGCGGAACTAGGAAGTATGGCAGAAAAAAGGGGAGCCTATACCCGGCTGTGGGTGACTCCGGGCTGAAACGATGACGATGATGACTACTGCTTTCATCTTAATTTCGTGCGTATATTGCGTAACAAACAATAGCCATTCATTTTGACAGATCAGCAACATTCATTGCGTTATTTACGTTGTCGAGCAGAGGAATTTTTCAAACCTACTAGGTATGGTGAAATTAATTAGGATTTTTTTTAAATCCTTTGGATTGCGATTGAAAATGTGTTACACAATTGGGGTGCTGGACTCAAAAAGGGCTAGGTGGTTCAGAGGGACGCCTTTCTATGTGAAAAATATATCCATAAAAACATGTCAAAAATCCGAACGATAATTGAGCTGCTAAAATAATCTAAACTAATATTATAAAGAAAAAATATTTGATTTTTTGTATGTTTGTTTGTAACGCTTGCATGCTAAAACGGCTAAACGGATTTGGATGAAATTTGGTACATGGGTAGACCATGACTTGGACTAGGACATCGAAGACTTTTTATCCGGATATTCCCAAGGAATCAAGACTTATGCGGTGAAGTTTCTGAACGCAGCACGAACACCCAGATCATTAGAGCACAAGAGACATTCCATTCATTGCATGTTGTGTTGTGTGCCTTGCTAAATAAATGTATTTATTTTCTCTATTCCTTGTATCTTTTTTAACTTACCAGAAAAGTAGCCAACTGGATTTATTACCAACGGGATAACAATCAGATCACCAAAACGCAACGTCGCATTGTATCATTCCAAACGAAAACAAAACTAATCAAAGAATCTGAAGATAAGACAGTCTTTCCAACAAACCTTTGAAATGATAATGAATGATTACTAAAGAGTTTTCTTTCTCTCTTTCATTATCTGCAAAGGAAGAGAGAGAAACACAGAAATGGAAATAAAGAGCAAAAAGGTACTCAATATGCTTAAAGCGTCGTTACTCGGTTTTTGTTTTCAAATTACATTTATACTGTTTCTGAAGGACCTTTCTGAAACATTGCAATTATTTTTATCTAATTACTAGCAGCATCCCGCAGTATCACTCGCATAAGTGTCGATCCCGTGGGAATATCGGGATAAAAATTATCCTATGTGTTATTTTGATGTATAAGCTATATCATTGTTAAGTTTCATCAAAATCTGTTCAGTAGTTTTTTCGTGAAAGAGTAACAAACATCCATCCATCCTCACAAACTTTCGCGTTTATAATATTATTATTAAATTATTATATATTATTATTAGTAGGTGATTGGGCTCGATCGGGACTTTATAATAAAAGTAGTGGACTGTATTAAAATAGGTGTAATACCATAATTTACATAGAATATAAAACAATGAAATGCCCGTGGTCGAGCGCGTCTGTGAGCTGAGTGGCGTGGAGGTTGGACACTCAGGGTATTCTAGCTACCCATTAGTGAGCGAATTTTCGGAATCAGATCTGCACTTACAACCGTTCGATACGATACTGTGCCGAATAGACCATCAATCAAAAGTTGCCAAAAGAGTCCTCTAAAGGCTGTTCCTAAATAAACAACCCAAAAATGTTGTCAGCTTAAATCAAACAGACGACCGCCAGTCTTCCGACAGCTATTTGCTGTCGGGACAAGGAGAATTAGTAATTGAAAACATGTCATTTTTGATTCGACAACCTGTCCTATGGTTGTGAATAGGTATGAAGTAGTTCCGAAGATTATCCCCTACATAGAAACTCAATACCTCTTCATAATATTACAATAGATTATTATTTGATTTGCAGGCAGTTCCGAAACTTGGGTTTTTGACGCAAAAAGGTGCCTATTTGTCGATTCGCATGAATATATTCGCCCGAAGAGGGCGAACCGTCATTTTTAAATATTATTATTTTTTTGATAGGCGACGCGCACGAAGAATCGACTAAAAAGCCAAAAAGGTCACGCAATTGCTTATTCACTACCTATACAAAATTTATTCGAATCTTCTTACATAACAAACAACTATTCAAACATCACTTAGGTAGGTACTAACTTACTTTTGTTTAGAAGTATCAGCTTTGCTCAACAGCATTACTTAGCTAAATTCAATATTTTGTGTAACAAGTGCTCCAGCACTTGTTACACAAAATATTGAATTTAGCTAAGTAATGCTGCACTAAATATTGACCGTCGAGTTTCTAATTTCGAGTTATTGAGTCAAAAGCGTCTGAGTAGCCCGCGAAGTTCAAAGTTTATTACGTTTTTTGCAATTAGCAGGTCAGTATCAGATTGTATGTTGATTTACGTAGATTCACGGCCGTAACAACTATTTATGCATTCAGAATCATGTACTGAAATCATGGTTGCACGATGATGTCCCTGCAACCCTGCATCTAATCGTCAGTCATCGTTTTATATCGGCTGTGACTTTACCATAAAGTACAGTAGTGCAGAAAACCGTAAAACTCACGTATGACATCTCTAATATACATCTGAGTCAGGGCTGCACATAATTTGACTGTCACTCGCACGCAGCTGGCATAAAACGGTTTTATTTCGAAAAAGGAACACGTGTTGTGTGGGAGGCCGTTGTGTCCTTAAAACAAGGTTTATTTGAATAATTAATAATATGGGAACCCAATGTTTTTTAGGTAAACAAGGAGGCCTTTTAAATGAAATCCGGCGGCTGTGGAAAGCGGACTATGCAAATAAAAAAACGGGGAAGTCTTTTTATTTTTTCGCCTCTGGGTGACAGACACAATTTAATAAAGGGGGCGTTCTGTAGGTGGCCTTCGAGATAATTTAGGTGTATAATGTTGGATGATCTCTGCCGCATTCCGACAGTCTATAATATACCATTACGTTTTGTTTTCCCGAAGGGACAGATGTATGTACATAGAGCACACTTACATTTCATCAACTATGTTTAAGTCCCATTAGATAGACCTAGATAACGCAAGTATCACAATGAGAATGAAAATCAAGCGTGCCATTTTTGACTACCTACTATGACGTCACAAGCACTATTTAGTAATGGGAAAATCAAATCGATTGACGTCGCCGCATGCGGTCTTGCCTCACCTCCGGGGCCTAGTGTCAGCGCTCACGCTCACTCGGCCAGCAGTACACAGGACTGAGCGCAAAAATGGCGGCTTACGATTTTTGTACGTAAGCTGGTGCGATTTTTGGCACGCGAAGTAGTTGCTCTTGCGTTATCTAAGGAGGTGACCCTATTGCCAAAATCCAGACTCCGGGCTGCTACTGAGAAATTTGACCGACATGGAAATCGAATTCAGGTCCTCATGCTAAAAAGAAAGAAAGAAAATACATTTATTTAGCACAGACTAAGAGACACACAATACACCAGATAGTTAGATAATTATAGTCGTACATTAGGAAAAAAATAAGATAAAAATAAAAAGTGCAAAGTCCGATGTAAGAAATTAGCAGGAAAGTGTGCCTCACGGCTGCGCCAAAAAGGCCCAGTTCAGCAATAATGCCAGACAACTGGTGCCTGACGCTGGTTTTCAACTGGACCTGGTGTGTGAGGTGACGGATGTAAATCAGTAGCGCTTACACTGATTAACTTAGAAATACTTATTTATCTGACTATTGAGCATTCTAATATCATCTGCCCAGTCTTTTCCCAACTATTTTAGGGTCGGCTTCCAGTCTAACCGGATGCAGCTGAATACCAGTATTTTACATAGAGCGACTGCCTATCTAACCTTCATAACCCAGTTACCGGGTAATACGATACCCCTTCATTCTAATAGTGACCGAAAAATCACCATCAAAATCACAACGATTTTCTTTTGTTTAAGTTAATGAAGTAAGCAATATGGGATACTACATATTACTTAGCAGTGGATAAATTCGAAAGTTTGTGAGTGTGTGTGTGTTTATGTTTGTTAGTTCTTCACTCTCAAACGGCTGTACCGATTTTGATAAAATTTTGTATGGAGGTAGCTGACACCCTGGATTAACATATAGGCTACTTTTTATCCCGATATTCTTACGGAATCGACATTTACGCGGGTGAAACCGCGGAGCGCAGCTAGTGGTAAAATAAAAGTATCTTTTTGATGTTACGATCCATATGATATTAACAATCTGTGACTCCCACATTCCCCTACAACTTAAGGGAAATATATTATAAAACAATGGTTAGACCTGTTATCTTGTATGAATCAAAATGTTGGGCCACAAAAGGGATGAATAAAAGGCAATTGCATGCAGCTGAGATGAGAATGTTAAGAGGGATGGGTGTTACACGAACGGATAGAATAGAATACGGAGTATAAAAGGGGATGTCTGGAAGTGACACCGGTGACTGAAAGGTTGTGTGGAAATCGGTTGTCATGGTATGGGCATGTGACGCGGAGGAATGAGGGAAATATCGTCGGGAATGTTTTGAGTATTAATGTGGATGACTATATGAGAATAAGAAGGTTTTTTTTTTTGAAAATGGCATCTTGTAGTTGACCTTGAGAGGTCGTGACTACTTAACCGCACAATCCTGCGGCTGCCTTGAGAGAACTCAAAGCCTCCAGCCAGGGGCTTAAAAAAGAAGGTAGTGACTACCAAAATGACGACTAATAGAGAAAAGTATGGAAGAAAAAGACATTTTGTGCCGTCTTCAAGTAAATTGGGATAATGACAGGACAATGATGATCCATATGTTATTATAACTGGTTATTTATACTGTCTATTAAAACATGTTATTTCAAATCTGAGGTCGCGTCCTACTAGTCTATTAGCGTCAATCACTAATCACGTGACGTGCTAACCTAACGCGCCGCGGTGTAGGTGTACTTTAGGTGCGTTTGTATTAGGTACCTATAACATAGCTGGCACGGGAGGGTTCGCTGTCACCCGCTCAACGATGATTGACAGACGATTAAGTAGGGTTCTGTGTGTGTGTGTGTGTGAGTTGAGTGACTAAACATTGATTTATTTATAGAAATTGTGCGTGTATGGGCAGAGGGTGTTAGTAATTAAACGTAAAGGTCATTATGACGCAGGTCGACCTTTATAGTCTGTTCCAAAAGTGTGTGACGGAAAACACACATGTAAACACATGGATCAGAAAACGTACATACCTGTGGATACCAATATGTAGTGCGACTTTTTAATTGAGAGCTTTGATTTAATTATTTGAATAATTAAACCCGAAGTTACAATTTTAAAGCACCTTAAAGCTGTCATTCATTTGAGAATTGAAGTTAATTTGATTATTTCTATTGTGGTCGATGATTTTTCAAATAAAATTAATTCATGTTATTCAAATGAGAGATAAAGAGATATAAAGTTGAAACCGTCTAAATACAGATGAACGTGTTAATAATTCCCTTTAGTGAGTGATTGCGGTACAATGTAACTTGAGCAGCACTCATTGCGTAACACTATTAATCACATTCTTAATCATTTGAAGGGTATTGCTAATCCATTGTTATGTAAATGTTCTAAAAATTAGTCTGCTCAACAACGTAAATAACACGATTAATGATGTTAAACTGACAAAATGGAAGCCATTCCTACGATTAGTACCTATGTTACGCAATTGCCCCGCAGGGTTTGTTTACACTTTTATCAGAAACTTTTGGAACAGACTGTAGGTATTTATTACAGTTTTGAGTTTTCTGTTTTCAGCAGATACTTGCATTGCGATGCTTCATTTTGTTGCTAGATAATCTCTCATAATGTCTTCGAATTTGCTTCATTCAGAAGTTCATCGACGCGTTACTTTTACTTGGATTGTCTTTCTTCCTTCGTTTTTTGTTAGTCCCAATATCGTCATACGAATTAGGTATTGTAATAGTCTTTTGATTGATTGATGTTCGATTCGGCACGGAAGCGTATCGAACGGTTGTGAATAGCTATGCTGGCATGGAGAAATATGAAAGAATGATTTCATTTTAATATTAAGATTTTAGTAGTGTTATTCAGTTACAACTTTAGCGATGTTTGGGACTAATGGAAGTCGTTTGGTGTTATTCGCCAGTAAAAGCTGGCTTTTTAGTATTTTTCGATAGTGGTTTATTAACGATTTGTATTTGAGTAGGAGTTTATATAAAAATCTACACTTACCTATATCACAAAAATATGCCAGGCACAATTCGCTGAACGTGCCCAATGAGCTGGCTATAAATACTGCACTGAAGAAAACGACTTTCGAGATTCCATGTTAAAATACATAATAAAGTTTTCATTACGTGTTTCAAAACATTCTTATTCTATGGGCTTACGACGTCTTTATCGCTTTAGAATAACACTAGCTTTCGCCCTCAACTTCGTCTGAGTGAAATTTGTTGTCCCCCGACCCACCCCGTCGCATCTCATCGCCTGCCCGCGCTAGTACAGACGCCAGCACATCAAGCTACCCGAAACTGTAAAATTTTCCTAATCAACTTTGAACCTTATACTTTAGCGATAAAGTTGAAAATCTATTGAAGAAATTTGACAAATTGTAGTAACTTGATGTGCTGGCGTCTGTACTTCGTTTTTGCCTAGCGTTCTTTCTGACTTTTTTGCTCGGCTCCTAAGGGTCATAGCGTGATGGTAAATAGCCTATAGCCTTCCTCAAGAATTGGGCTATCAAATGCATAAAATATTTTTCAAATCCGACAGCGAGTTCCGGAGATACAAACTTACAAACAAACAAATTTTACCTCTTTTTAATATTGTGCAGCAAAGATAACACGCATGATTTCACGCAAGTATAAAAACAAGCGCCTACATACATTTTAAATTAACAAGACTTGTTGCCTAGCAACCTTCATCCCCTGTCGTTATAATTAGTGACGTTAGGGGGCGCCCGCGTCAATTGCTCATTAGAACAGCCTCCATATTAGCAAGCACACCTAAGACGTGCGCAGATTTAATAGGCTACTTGTTGTTGCGTTACCCTTAATTTGATAAAGTCCGGTGTGACGGACGTCAACAAAAATTAAATCCTACTAGTTTTTTATCCGATTCTCATCGATTACAAATCAACTAAATATTTCTTAAATTCATAAACGAATAGTAGAAAATATATTTTGAGTGTGGCAACACTGAATTATGTCATTCGTGACACAAAATGTCAGCGCAAAGACGACCACCTGTTTTGCTCAAGGTATTTATATTCTTTTTTCCTCCTTTTTGCCTATGAATGTCTTGAAATCTCGACTCAATTATTAGAAAAACATTCTATAAATAATTATAACCTACAAATCAATACGTTCTTTTACATTTTCATGCTGTTTTTCGTTGCTAAAGTGCTTTGTCCGTCACAGCGAACATTGCTAATTGCATAGAGATGTAGTACTTTATTACTATGTCCGCTGTGGCGGACAACGCCAAAAAGGTTAATATATTTTTTTTTTGGTATGGTTCTCAGTTTTGTTTATTTTTCTTTGTCAACAGCCTAACCGTGCTAGTAAAATTATCGCTTTAGTTCCAAATGAGCATGCACCTTCCGATGCTAGTGAGAATTCTGAATCTGAAACAGAAATGCATGATGACCCGCGTGCTTATGCTTCTTCCCCACTTTCTTCTTCTGCACCATCAATTACATCTTCCCTTGCAAACCTAACAATCAGTACATCTGAAGACGAAGAACCGAACATTGATAATAATGATGTTATATCAGATTCAATCGTGCGCGAAATTGGAGAGTCTAATTATGAGAATATTCCATCCCTATCTGCTATTCCCTCACTGCCATCAACGCCTATGGCATCTATAGCTTTTTCTTCTCCACTTGCATCACGAAACACAAGGTCCAGGAAATAGTCATCTACAGTACCAGCAAAGAAAGCGAAGAAGGGTAAAAAGTTTCAGCTGTCTTATAAATGGAAAGTAGCACAATTCCGCCACAGAGCGACAGTAGAAGAGGATGAAAATGGAGATTATATTGATTTGCCAGAAGATGTTGACTCACCTTTGAGTTACTTTAATCTTTTTTTCTCTCAAAATGTCTCAACGATGGAAGAAGGTCGTTGCAGATACTGCCAAAAGAAAACCGTCGTATATTGCATAAAATGCAATACTAGATTATGCTTTGTAACAGGCAAAACCCCGAGAAATTGTTTTCTAAATTTCCATACCAAATAAATAACATTTTCAGGTCAATTTCTGCGTTTTTTGTTTTGTATTTTCTTATTTTCATAAAATAAACATAATAATATTAACGTTTTTTATTTTTCCATAATTTGGCACTGTCCACCACAGCGGACATGCAAATCTACGCGTTCATCGTTAAGGTATTGGTAATGTCCGCTGTGACGGACATGACTTTTCCCAACAGTGGGCAACTCAGGATTTATTTCAACATTTTTTCGGGGCTCTTTAGCACACCCCCAAAGGCCTCCAATAATTAAATTTATGTATTTCTTACTTTTTTTTTCGTTGCCAAATTAAGGGTTAATGAGATTTTTACGTCTCTTAACATTCTCGGGACCCTGGGGCCCCGGACCTTTGGAAGGCGTACTAGGGGCCGAAGCCAACTCCCAGAGACCCGTTAGACGTTTTTGATGAAATGCGAACAGGGATAATCGTCGATTGGTGAATGGTGCCTATCGACGATTATCCCTGTTCGCATTTTAAAGTGCACCCAAGGGCAACCCCCGCTTGGTGTGCAGGATATGGTAACAAAGATATTGGACTATGAATTAATCGAGCTAATCGCTACTTCAGTGGCGATGGGACAGGTGCCTTACAGCGCAATACAACGCTAGACGCTGCGGTGACAATTACTGGAGGCACGAATTGTGATTGTTCTGCATGGTGGGTACTTCGCACTACTGTACTAGGTAAATAGTAGCAGTTAGTTTGTTGAATTGATGTAGGTCATTTGTTTCGGGTTCATTTATTTACAGCCAGTTTGCTATTCTAGCAAACCCCCTCTATAACTAATATCTTTCGACCTCATCGAGAGGGCGAAGTTACAAGTTGACTCACATCACCGAATGCAAAACTAAGTCTCAGTGCCCCAGAGGCTGGACAGCCGAAAAAGTTTTCTTAGGTGCGTGGGTCCAGCTGGTCCAGCCAATAGTAACGCCTCCACAGCAAGATGTAATCTATACCGGGAGTTGTACATAACTCCCTGACAATTTTATCGAACCATCTGAGAGCCTTCCGCCTTACCGTTTAAGCGTTACCGTGGCCGAATTGGAAATCTCTAAATACCTACACTTCGAACCCAAATCAGCCGGAGCATAAACAATCTCCACAGATGGGGGCTCACGGACGGCTCAGTTCTGAAGGCCAATTCCCGTGATTAAAAACGTTAGAAATCTAGTCACGATCTTATCTCAGCGACAGTCAATGTCAAAACTTGTCAAAAATGTAGGGAAATTAGAGGTATTTTTGACAGATTGAGACTGAAATCAGACTGAACGTTCTTAAAATTACGAGAATGAGGGTTGTCTGAAATTATGTTCGCTAGTTGGCAGCACTGACACGTCAGGTCCAGGCATCTGTCAAAGAGCCTATATTTTCTTTAGTCATGACTGAATGATGAACGAATGAATGAATCGAATGATGAACGTCATCATATATTTTATATTGGAAGACCTCTTGTCACAGTGGTGTGTCGTAAATTTTCACGAAAACCCTCATTGCCCCTCTGAAATGCGTATACGACACCTCCCCTTAGATTAGACAATGGTCCACCTTCCATCCTACGCTGCATGCCGCGTCACCTGTACACTTGATGATCTTATGACTGCGTCAGTGAGCGGTCTTCGCGCAGCTGAACTTTGGGCCAAAGATGAAGAAGAAGACGTTGGTTGCCTTGGTTGCAATTAAAATTATATTTTCGGACTCGACAAATTCCTTGGTCTCAACCAAATATTTGTCTAACTAAGGACCAGTTTCTCGAAGCGGGCGTGAACGACTGTGATTGGTTGAATGATTTATCAACACAAATCGCAGCAACGAAAATTAATGTGACGATTTGTCAAGCGTGCGTAAGCACGCTTGACAAATCGTCACATTAATTTTCGTTCGAGAAACTGGCGCTAAGCCTAGGTTCCATCGACTAAATACTTGACCAAAACACGTGGTTGTGCACGCAAAGGCATGTGTTTCTAGTGTCATTAAAGCTAATTAAATCACTTTCGGCCCAATGGGCAAAAATTTTCAATCAAAATCCTTTAACATAAAATTTCGCTTCACATATTGAAGGTTATAAATAACAAGCAGCGCCCCGCGGTTTCACCCGCATAAGTGTCAATCCCGTGGGAATATCGGGATAAAAACTATCTAAATACTTGACCAAAACACGTGGTTGTGCACGCAAAGGCATGTGTTTCTAGTGTCATTAAAGCTAATTAAATCACTTTCGGCCCAATGGGCAAAAATTTTCAATCAAAATCCTTTAACATAAAATTTCGCTTCACATATTGAAGGTTATAAATAACTAGCAGCGCCCCGCGGTTTCACCCGCATAAGTGTCAATTCCGTGAGAATATCGGGATAAAAACTATCCTATGTCCTTCCCCGGGATGCAATCTATATCTCTGCTAAATTTTATCGAAATCCGTTCAGTGGTTTAGGCGTGAAAAGGTAACATACAGATAGACTGACAGAGTTACTTTCGAATTTATGATATTAGTATGGATAATAGACCCTGAATTTAAACCCTCAAAACTCAAGTTTTCCCAATATAAATTTATGTAAATAATACAGAGCTTGAAACATTTGTAAATGACCCAAGGGCGCCTTCAACAGCAACAAGGGGTTTCCAACAAAAACCTCTTACGAGAATAAACCGTCGAGCTCTTCAAAGGCAGCCAATTTCACCCTTATTTCCATTAAATAAGATGTTGAGCGGAACCCTTTGCGAACAATTACTACCGAGAATTAGGATTCCGTCGCTGTTTTTTTAGTAAATTGCTGTTGGAATTCTGTGGAGTTAATTGTTTTTGAACGTGTTGATACCTACTCGGTGCGTTTATTTTAACTGATTGAAGGATAATGCATTTTGTGATGTACTAAGCTTGGTTGTTTGAATTCAAAAAGGCATATTGCTGCACTTAAGTCTCTTAATAATTATCAATCATTTACTTTAATTGACTTGCATATTTATAACGGATGAAAAGCTCACCACACATGATACAAATAAAACAGTGAGTTTAATATTTGGTTCGTGCGGAGTACTCGCTACAGTCGTGGGTGTATGACCAGAGAGGCAATTCTGGTAATTTTAAGAACGTTCACAAACTGATCTCAGCCTCAATCTGTCAAAAATACCACTAATTTCCCTATATTTGACAAGTTTTAGACATTTGTTTGTCGCCGAGATGAGACTGCGACTAAATTTTGAACATTTTAGATTTTACGCGTATGAACGTAAGCGAAGCAAAAAGATTATAAGTATCGTCGCAGGTTCAGCGGGGTTGTTCGAAAGGGTTACCGCTGGCCCGGAACATAAAGGGCAAGGAAGGAACACGGGTGGGTTTTATTCAGTAAGAGTCTGACACTCCCTTCCGCTCCACCCAGAGCGGGAGGGGTCATTTGATGATTTCCCATCCTGAAAAAAAAAAGGATTGTCGCAAGTGGCCTACCCTGGGAAGAAGGCGCGTGTTTATGTATTTGAAAACCGTGTCTGCGATTAGAAGACCATTCGGGTAGTCCACCGAATAAGGGTGAAGCAGTTCTCGCAGTAAAATGCTATCTAAGTATAACTGTATGCCCTCCTCAGGGAGTTATAGGGAAAATGGAACGTGTGAACAGACATGGGGTTGGTAGAAGGTGTCACTTTGGCAGGACGTGATGTGGTTGTTATGGGTTTTTAGAGCATACTACGAAGTCTTTAGATGGTAGCAGTATCTCTTAATATAAGTATAGTGGCACTTCCTGTCTTCTCTGTTTACGGAGAAGGGGACCGTTTGATGTAGTATTGAAAATTAAAAGTATAGCCCTAAAAAGCTCTTTTGGCGAGTGTAAAAATCAGAACTAACGTTCTTTTGGCGAGTGTAAAAATCAGAACTAACGTTAAATTTACGTTTCACAAAACAATTGGACCAATTTTACCAACAGCGCCACCCCTGCAAACGTCATTTGACCGGCATAAGATCCTTGCAAGGAGGTACTAATTGACAAACTCACAGAACCTAAAACCTTATATGTATCCAAAATGTTGGTTCTGAGACTAACGGCGAATACGTTGTAAATAATTAAACATTCGCGTTTTATATCCTACAGAGGATAAATATTCGCACTCTACTCTACAGTGCAGAAGCTAAAGCATCCTCAACGCCTGGTGAGTCATAGAAATCTGAAAAGTAAGAAACATCCGATTCTGAGAGGAATGCTCGTTACATCGTTCAGAGGTAAATAATTGCACTTTACACTACTTAGCAGCTTTCCTCGTTCAGGTAATAAGTACCTGGAGCTGTAGACACACAGAACAACTTCTACGTATAGTTATAAAACTTTAACTGAGTGGAACGATTTGTGCTCAGTGAACTTTAAGGCTGGTTTCACACTTGCAAACTTTAGATGACGAGGAAACTCCATTAACTTACTACCCATGACTTCTTGTGAAAGATCCGAATTGAGAACCTCCTCCTTTTTCGAAGTCGGTTAAAAACCTCAATCCTTTACGTAGAAAGCTAACCACTTAAAAGTTTTTGTTATGAAAACCTCAATGAAAAACGTTTACAAAAGCTTTTTATAGACCATGATTGTTAGTCCAACACTTCTCTCCAAATAGCTCACTTGCCCGGGCAATAAAATGTCTGGAACAATGTATTTCCTCCTTAAAAGCAATACAATAAATTCTGTAGGACGATCATCTAATTTCAATGAAAGCTTCTGCCGCAGTAAATCTGCCGAGTTTGTTTGTTTACCACTAGGGAGGTAGATGCAGAAGGCTCATATCCCACAGACAATGGCCTACCTTCCATCATGCGCCGTATGTCCTGTCACCTGTGCACTTGATGATCTTAAGACTGCGTCAGTGAGCGGAATTCGCGCAGGAAAATTTTGGGCCTAAGCTAAGAAGAAGACTAATACCAGCCCTGAAGTCGGTGCATTCTGAAAGTTGACAACGTTGCAAATAGCTGTCATATATTTTGCTGTTTTCATTACTTTGTAAATTTTTTTTTTCTAAATTATATCGTGGAATATCGCTCTGTAGCGCACTTAAACTATTGCAATAACAACATTGAATTAGGTACGACAGTTTTATGTGTAAAAACATCATTGTTACGATATTAATTATTGCAATTCATAATCGATATTTGAGTGATATTTCAGATGTTTGATTTGTAATTAGCATCTGCCTGCGACTTTGTGTGGAAGTCGTAGGACACTACAATATAGATACTAAAATGACAGACATTTTTTAAAAAACTTTCTTGTTGTGTGTTGTTTGTTTTATTTAGTAATGTTGATGAATTCATCAAAACATCAACATATTTGAAAGCTATTTGCGACCTTGCCCAGGTCCAGAATGAACTTTCTTAAGAATTCATCGATGAATAGCTGGTTCAAGACCCTCAGTTGGGCCTAAGATTCTTGATCCCGCTTGTGCAACGATGAGCTAATGAAGAATGAGAATGTGTGCATAATATGCCAGCCGGATATATTTGATCGGAACACGAAACGCTCCTTTATATCTATTAATTGTTCACGTTGAGGCACATCAGGCTACCCGAAACTGTCAAATTTTCCCAATCAACTTGGAACCTTATACTTTAGCGATAAAGTTGAAATATATTAAAGAAATTTGACAGATTGTAAGTAGGTTGATGTGCTAGTCTGTACATCTGAATGATTACATTTTCTTACAGAGTAGGAAAGGACATTGATCATCTCGTACATAATCTGAACCACAAGCTGTACAAATTTGAACCATCTAAGGGCTGAGGGGCTGTGAAGTTAAAATAGAATATTTATTTAAGTAGGATGCTGGTAACTTCTATAATAAAAAAGAAATGCTCTTCGTTTGGTAAGCGCATCAGTTGAGAACGGCTGGACCGATATGGCTACTTTTTGTCTTTAAAATCTTCGTGATAGTCTAATTTACCCGGTATATTTAAAAATGGGAAAAAATAAGTCCTTTTTCTAGTATACGTTTGTATGATAGAGGATGAGGATATATTATAAGATAAGATAAGATAAGATAATCATTTATTCACAAGAAATGTGGTTACATAATGGTGGTAAGGTAATTCTAATCCCGTCACATTCTACCATAACAATGGTGCGTAAATATGTCAAAGTTGTACGACATCTCTTGATTTTAAAAATAATATAAATTGATTAGTTAATTAATGTCAAAATGTATGTCATGAATAATTAATTATTGTATTAATTTAAATAATTGTACGAAGAAGCAAAGAACCAAATTTAAAAGTCAAGTGTTGTGTTGCCATGTCAGTGAGATTAAGAATATAAGATGGAGACAGCATTTAAGAATACTTGTTCATTCTGTTTTGTAATGAACCTTCTGAACCTCTCTGCTTTGTGTCACAGATACCGCATCTTTGTCTACTTCATATCTTATTGTTATACCGTTGTTATTTTGAAATATATTTGTATTGCAAACGGTTAGGGGTAAGATAGATATCTTGCTGTCTTACCTGCTTTTGTGTACAATCTTCCCTATTGTTAATGTTTCCAATGTAACAAACATTGTTCTATGCATTTTGACCGCGTAGGTATCGCACTTTTTTTATTGATAACCTACGAAAATCTTGTACAGACGCCAGCACATCAAGCTATCCGAAACTGTCAAATTTTCCCAATCAACTTTAAACCTTATTCTTTAGCGGTTGAGTCGAAAATCTATTTAAGAATTTTGACAGATTGTATTAGCTTGATGTGCTGGCGTCTGTATACTAGTGGGGTCTAGAATCATGTGCTGAATTCATGATAACAGTTAGCGCGTCGGTGTCCCTGCAATAAAAAAAAATAAACAGTGGCACTCCGGGAGTGCCGGCAGAAATGAAAACAAAACACAAACATAATACTTTGCTATATCACTCACTGATATATTATCGGATATACATTAAAACCGAGTATATCCCGAGGACAGCCGAACACATCCGAAGCGGGTATTTTTTAAATCGTCTTATAAACAAAATACGCGCGGTGTCGCTTACGGTAACAGTGGCGCGAGATCAATGGTTTTTTCCCATTTCATAAAATTCCCAACGCGCTTAAAGAAGTTTTCACTTCAAAAAACAAAAATAAAACGTCTTTTTTTGATGGGATTTATGTATGAATTATTGAAAATTGGACAGGACAACATCCAGTCAGCTAGTTTACTATAATAACTGATGTCCGATTACGGATAACCACATTTTTTTCTTATGTGCGTTTAGTTACCTATAGAATAGATTTTGATGTGGCTTTCAACATCATTTAGAGCGGAAGGCTTATGTGTCCGAAAACCGTAAAGTAGTTAGGAGAAAAAAAATCCCGTGATAGCCTATTTATATACCTAAAAATTTGTATGGAACCCTCCTCGCGCTTGACCGGTTTTTCTTTTATTATATGCGTTTAGTTACCAATAGATTTTGATGTGGTTTTCAACATCATTTAGAGCAGAAAGAAGGTTTATGTGTGTAATCTATTCGAGTTGACAAAATATTAACTACCAGTCTGATTTGACAAAATATGTTTGCCTGTGATATTCTTGAGGATGGCTATATGCTATTAACATCACGCTAGGACCCTAAAGAGCCGAGCAAGAAGAAAAAAAAAGCGAAAACGAACTATGTAATACCGTGGGCAGGCGATGCGATGCGACAGGGTAGGTCGGGGGAACAATAAATTTCACGCGGATGAAGTCGTGGGTAGTACATTAATATTTATTTAACTTGAATGTAGCACAGACACCTAGATATTTTGAAATGTCGCCACATAGGTACGGTGATGGCATCCTTTTGAAGCATGGGCGGTCAAAGAATCTCTGAAGATATTCAGAGATTTTTTTCAAAAATATGATAGAAATCGGTCAGTCAAATAATACATTATACTATCAACGGGGAGGTCATGAAACGCATGTAACGAAACCATAGCGCGATTCAGGAAAACGTACAACGCCATCTATCGAGCAAGGAGTTAAACTTCGAGCTTCGAGTTTTTCTAATAAAATTATTTTATTGTATCTCGAACTTTTAATTGTTTACGAGCTCCGCGCGTCTGTGCTAGGCCCACAAAAGAGTATAATTCTCATCACAAATATTTTTGCGGACAGGAAGAGCTCCTATCTAAAAAGTAGGCTTAATATTTGTGAGAGACTGGTGCCTGAAAAAGGCATAAAATACCTGTGTTCCGGGTCACCAAGACTTACATTATGTTATGAACACATTAATTTAGATTAATGAACAAAAAAAATGTGATGAAGTTTACTTAAATTCTTAACTATAGATTTCGCATCGATACAGTCGCGATACTAAATTGACAAAGTTGCGCGTTTGTATCGATGCAGAAGCGATACCGTATCACTACTGAATCGCTTCTATCGCGCTTTGCAAATGCGACAAACGGCCAAACGTAGCGATGCAGACGCGCGTTGACGAAATGAACCACTGAATTGATTTGTAAATGACTGTAAAAAAATGCAAATATTCATGAATCTGATAGGATACGTCAGGGGTCTCGTCAGAACTTCTCTATCATGTCCTGTCTTGTGTAATGTTTTGTTCCATTGATTGTATAATCATAAGAATATATATTCATATAGGAGACGCAATTCGTGTGTTGTTAACTTGTTAGGTACATTGTTTTGTGAAACATAATATTTTATAGTTGTTTGTTCTTCTCGTGTTTAGTTCTAAATGCAGAGTAATAAACTAATGTACTTCCATTGATCAAAATGTTATCAATCTGTAATGTATCGCAGTCACAGCAAGGTCCACTCTGTGTATGTCATTTTAAAGAAAAATTAATTTAAAAGTATTCTAGTAAATCTAAATCAAATCACACTAATATTATACTCGTAAAGGCGAAAGTTTGTGAGTTTGTGTGTGTTTATATGGTTGTTACTTCTTCACGCTCAAACAACTAGACCAATTTTCATAAAATTTTGTATGGAGGTAGCTGACACCCTGGATTAATATATAGGCTTTTTATCCCGATATTCCCAAGGGATCGACATTTACACGGGTGAAACCGCAGGGCGTAGCTAGTAATTTATAATAATCAACCTATTTAAATAAAGTTCCCACTGCTGGGACACAGTAGGCCTCCTTTGAGAGGAAGTGTGGGTAATCTAGTGGGCGGTAATCTACCACGCGGGCCCAGTGCGGAATGGTAGATGTCATATGACTTTGATTTTGGTTCTAGGACATACCGGTTTCCTCACGATGTTTTCCTAGCAAAAACAGTATGATGTCCCACAATTGCCGTTCATAAGTCATACATAAGTAATTTATTTCGAAACAATATACATTGTGTAGAAATTTTGTAAAATAAAACAGTACCATTCAAATATATAACAAACGAAAAAAAAAAACATGTCAAAGATAATAAAAATAACAAATTCAAAACGATAATAATCCACATTCATTTTAAAATAATTAATAATACAATAAAACAGTCAAATAAAGAGGAAAAACGAAAATCAAATTAGTATAAAAAGATCAAGATCCGTGATTTATGGAAATTTTTCTAAGAATATTGTAATAAAAAAAAAATTGTTCATCCAAAGACAAGGCTATCCATGCTCTTTCCCGACCGTTTATGAATTCTAGAATCGAAGCTACGTCCATAATAATGGGACCACAACAAAAAACAAAGTGTACATTGTATAATATTTAAAAAACCCAACGCTTATGTGAAAATGTCCACACAACTCTCTAAAAAACCTTTAATTTCAGAGGATTAAAACTGAATTTTTTAAACGGACGTAAGCTTGCAAAACGTATTTTAAATCCTGTATGATTAGGTAACAAAAGCGGGTGTTTCACGACGTATACAAAGTACATTTTTAAGACCGTGCTGTTGTTTTAAAAATATTTCGACGCTGAAATAGTGGTAGCGGCCAGTTTACCTTTTGTATAATACCCGGAAAACTTACCTGCCAGATAACCTAGTAAATGTATAATAAACGTTTTATCTATCTATCTTATCTATCAAAAATTTTTTTACCCAGCCTTTCCCCAACTATGTTGGGGTCAGCTTCCCGTCTAACCGGATGCAGCTAAATACCAGTATTTTACATGAAACGACCGCCTATCTGACCTCCACAACCCAGTTACTGGGTAATACGATATCCCTTTTGTAAGACTGGTTGTCAGACTTTCGGCCTAATGAAGACCCGAAACGACTGACCAGACAATTTAGAATCTGTTCAATTTTTTATCAATTTGGTAGATGGTGCCTATCCAGATTATTAGAAATCAAGTCTTAAATGGCACATAGTTTGTAGTGCATGATGAGTTCGGTTCCAATTGACGGATAGAGCTGTAGCTGTATCTACAAACGCCACAATCATGCGAACGACGCGTCATACTGACGTCATACAAAATCCTGGAACTCGCAAGCAGAGTTTACCGCGCAACTAGCATAAAAAATGTATACAACATCCAGACATCAGTCATCGTCGGGATTTAGCCCACCGGACACAACACTAGTCTGGTCGGAGGATCCCCCCTTTTTTTATGGAGGATGAGTGAAGATTACACCCTGTTCCTCATAGCCTATGTGCGGTGTACTATAGGCACACGCTACACGCCTGCCTAACCCTTCGAAGATTAGAGGCGTGATGTTATGTTACGTGGATAGAGCCTCTGCAATTAAGATAAAATTGTGGGGCGATTGACCTTGGCCTCTTTGCCTGTGTGGGTGAGCAAACGTCGTTGCAAATCGGAAAACAAAAATGTTTGGCAAGTGGCTGAGCCAGATAGGGTCCAAATTGATGCCATAATCAGCTACCAACTGTTTTAATATTACATTATGGACTGCAAAAATTATACTGTAAAATTCGATGACAGTCACTCCGACCAAAATACGGATGTTCACTGTTCAGCCTTATTCTCCTGAAGTAATCCTTTAATCTTCTTAACGACATCCCTAGCCGATTTTTTGCAGAAAATCGACCGACCAAAACGGAACAAAGCGACCAATTTTCCCGATATTAAAAATGCCATTTCAAAAATGTGTTTTCGATCTAACCGCGGGCGTGCACAGAAATCCTTTCTACGTTGTCAACTCGGTGTCGTCACGTTAAATATTCTACCGAGAGCGTGACAATCGAAGTCTTGTAATACACGACAGATAGTGACAGTCGTAGATTGTGACAGCTTAGTCAGCAGTTCTGGTAGATGTCACGTGTGATGATTTGTTTATGTATTCGAGCGTTGTCATGAGTTTTTGAAAGCTGTAGGGTGAAAATTGAAGAGAATTAAATGGAGAAAAGGATGGATGGGTTTGATTTTGGAGAAATGCCAACTGAACTGTTTAAATGTTATGTGGTTTTCGGACCAATCGGCACCTAAAGCTCCCAGAACATCAAATTCTGCAAAGGAAATTAATGTAGTCGATGAAAAAGAATTGTATTTGTTTTCTGCAATCACGAATCTTTCAAACACTTTTCTCTATTCATAAGAATAAAGAAAGAAAGAAAATAAGATTATTCACAATTTTCCTCATACAAAAACAAAACTAGAACAGCTGCGCCAAATAGCCCCAGCCAGCTAATGCCTGACACAGGTTTTCAACTGGACCCTATGTAACACTGTTTGTTACCTTTTCACGTATTAACAGCTAAACGGATTTCGATATCTGGCACACGGGTTGATGATGACCTGGGTTAGGAAATAGGACATTTTTATCCCGGTCGGATGTTCCCGTGGCAAAATTTCCGACCTTCACGCGGGCGAAGCAGCTGACAAAAACTAGTTTTTCATAGTTTTGATTTAATAGAGGAATATGCATCACGCTGAACTAGCTGCTCGAAGGCTGCGCCAATGTCCATGTTCGGGGTCACCAGTTTACGAGATATTTTTGCAGTCCATAATGTAATATTAAAACAGTTGTTAGCTGTTTATGGTATCAATTTCGACCCTATCTGGCTCAGCCACTTGCCAAACATTTTTGTTTTCCGATAATTTGTAACGACATTTGCCCACAGAGGCAAAGAGGCCAAGGTCAATCGCCCCACAATTTTATCTTAATTGCAGAGGCTTTATCCACGTAACATAACACTCTAATCTCCGAAGGGTTAGGCAGGCGTGTAGCGTGTGCCTGTAGTACACCGCACATAGGCTATGAGTAATAGGGTGTAATGTTCACTCATCCTCTATAGAAAAGGGAGGATCCTCCGACCAGACTGGTGTTGTGTCCTGTGGGCTACATCCCGACGACGACTGATGTCTGGATGTTGTATACATTTTTTATGCTATTTGCGCGGTAAACTCTACTTGCGCGATGCAGGACTTTGCGTGACGTCAGTGTGATGCGCAGTTCGCATGTGGCGATGTAGATGCCGCCACAAGTTTTATTCCTTAGTTCTATACTTCCTACCATAAAGCTACCCGGTTGCCTTCTCAAACAAAAAGGTAAGCTAAACAGATTATAACGGATATATCAAAAGAATGGTATTTGAAGTATTGCTTGGTGTGAAAATTAATATCGTCCCGCGGGAAATCTGCAGTTTACATTAACTTGCTTTACAGACTGTGTAAAGTAATAAACACTGTATTTCATGTTGGCTTATTGTAGGAAGAGTGGGGGGAGTGCAAGTTATGGTTATAACCTAGAATTAGCTAGGTAAAGGAACTCCTTAGGAGCTTGGAAGTACTGACGCATATTTCAGACGACTTTTTTCTTTCATTCGGCATCTTTCACTCGAGGGGCTCATGGTAAAGTAATAACCGCCGCACGGGTCGATCGATCAGGTTAAGCTACACTTGCCGCGGTCGGTCCATAGATGGGTGACAATCTTTAAATACCGTGTCTCGGAAAGCACCGCGTTAAGTCGTTTGTCTCGGCTGTCATTCTTGGATTCATTGGCAGTCGTTACGGGTCGTCGGAAGCCAGAAACTCTGACAGTCTTACCGAATAACTGGGTTGTGGAGGTCAGATAGGCAGTCGTTCATGTAAAATACTGGTATTCAGCTGTATTGGGTTTTACTGGAAGCAGACCCCAACATAGTTGGAAAAAGATTAGGCAGATTGATTGATTCGGCATCTTTTGCTCGAAGTAAAACGTCTGAACACAAAATGAAAAGACAAAAATGAAATCAATAATGAATCGATCCAACGATGTTAGATTTTAGAACTCAGCTACTTTCACTCAGACTGATCGAAAAATGAAATGAAACGAGCAGATGAAGGTTTTTTCCTAAATAACTTTGGCGGTGACGTGTGGACGTAGAATAAAATGAACGTTCACTCGAATAGAACCTCTGATATCACCCTTACTTTACTTCACAGGATCGTGACCTTAAAACTCACAGCCTTGAGACCGTTAAATAGATGAGACTTTTCATATTTGACACCAAGGCATACTTCGTAAGACTTCGGCTCAATTACAAGAGCAAAAAAAAAGTAATTGGGTTCTTAGCTTAGAAAATTCCTAGTCACTGGTCGTAATTGGAACTGTGTAAAAAAAAGACGTGTTCGCAAACGCTGTGTGCCAACAAAATGGCTACCAATGTTGACGGTATACTATCTCTTTTAAACGTAACATTGTATGAAGTAGGAAGGTTCGTTCAGAGTTTTAAAAGCACAATACCTTTTATTCTCTGACGTTCCGGACAGATTGCATGCAGCGACTGTTGGAGTCTCCGTGTGCCTAGAAATGTAACGGAGCGGTATTTTCAAGAGCAAATAGCCTGTCTCTACTAAAAGGAAAAATGGAATGGGCCCCAAGGGATTACACGTCGAGTGACGCGTGAGACTGCTGACTAGACGAAATACTGTTCGAGCATGAGGCGACGACTTATGAGACAAGTTCGAGCCATTTGTGAAAAATTGCGGCTGCCGCTTTTATCATATAGTCATCAGCATCATCATCATCATTTCAGCCGGAAGACGTCCACTGCTGGACATAGGCCTCCCCCCAAGCACCTCCACTTCGACCGATTCTGAGCTTCTTGCATCCAACGGGTTCCTGCGGCCTTCACAAGGTCGTCGGACCACCTTGTGGGAGGCCTTCCAACGCTACGTCTTCCGGTACACGGTCGCCACTCCAGAACCTTTCGGCCCCATCGGCCATCTGTTCTGCGAGCAATGTGCCCTGCTCACTGCCACTTAAGTTTGGCAGTTTGTTTGGTTTTGTTTGTTTGTTTCTTAATTCTTCGGGCTATGTCGGTTACCTTGGTTCTCCTGCGGATCTCCTCATTGCTGATTCGATCACGCAGGGAAACTCACAGCATAGCCCTCTCCATTGCCCTTTGGGTGACTTATAGCCTTCCTATAAAGCCCATTGTGAGCGACCACGTTTCATAGCATGCGTTTTAGCATATACTATTAGTAGTCAATTTGTGTCGTGAGGAAAGTGTTGAGTATGAATTTGGAAGGCTCTAAGAGCAGGGGAAGACCAAAGAAAAGATAGATGGACTATGTGAAAGATGATATGGCTGGAAAGGAGATGACGACTAATAGAGTAGTAAGGAACAAGAAGAAAACATGTTGCGCCAACCCTAAATAAATTATGATAAGGGCGAGTGAATGATCATAGTACTTATAGTAAAAGTGCGCCCATTATTTCAAGTTAAACAAATATCAACTTTATTTCAATTTTAAAGTTTATCTTTATTTCCAAAATTAAGTGGATTTCAGAGTGACTAGCACTATTGAAAAAGTTATAAAAATGTTTGAAGTTGTAGCGCAAACTGAACTTTATTTTGTAGGAATTAAAGTTATTTTTCCATTAATTCATATTTGTTTACATTTTTGGCAATTAAATCGCGATCGCAGATTAAACAAATTTTGATTTTTCCTACCGTGTGGAGATACTAAAACAAAAACCTTTTTACATGACTCAGTATAAAATGTGCGCTACATTTAGGCTGGCACGTTACACCAGATAAAACAAGATAAGCACGCTCCCGGTAACCTACTTATATTAATCTCTAGCACGCTGGCGGGAATTTATCTCAAAAATCTAGCTCATCTAACCGCTTCATTGATTTTGCTGAAGTAAGCGTGTCTGGGGTTATGAGAATGTAGGTTCAATGCTTCACAACTAAACTCGGATTTTTCTAGAAATCGTATTCTTGGCCAGTGGCCATAGGGTCTTTCTCTTTTAAGTGTTTTATAAATACATTAAAATATATTGTTGCTAGTATATATATTATTATTATAGTGAAGGTTTCCTACAATTGGTGGAATTTGGAGTGTTACATAAATGTCTACGTAAAATGTATGTAGGCACTAGATGTTGGCCGGTAGCGTGGCAGAGATAAGCACGCTCCCGGTAACCTAATAGTTCACAGAGTGCTCTCTGCACGCGCCCGGATTTTATCACTTTTATACTGGCCGTTAAGAGCGGAGATAGCTCGTTCGTTGTACCTCTAGGCAAGCGATTTTATATCCCTGCGTACAATCTAGTACTTTTATGTAAAGATTGAAGCATTAGTTTTAGATATGCGACTAATATTTAGAACGTGAAAGTGTATTTGTTGGCTTGTCTTCTTTGTGTCTTCTTTTATTACCCGATTACGGCGAAGTAAAAGGAGGGTTATGATTTTGAGCGGTATGTATTTGTGTATGTATGTTCATCTGTTCCCTCATAACTGCAAAAGTACTTATGATAATTTGACAAAGGAGGTATCGTTAGAAGCGTCTTGACCGTCCGCTGGTTATAAGCTATGTGACGTCACACTAAATTCGATATGGCGCTCTCTAGAGGTCATAAGGTAATGAATTTAAAAACAAATGTTTTGGGATGGTCCCTTGTGGGGTATCAAATGAAAGGGCTCAATTAGCATATTTCAAAATATAAATATTACTGAAATAAGACCCAAAATAATTAAATATAACAAAAAGGTTTAAAGTAAAACCTGAATACTTAAAAGGATGAAACAAGAAAATACCTTCTCGTGGTCGCATGCTACCATACCTTATAAGTATGTACCTAACCCTTAGTACACAGCGGCATGCGACCACGGGAAGGTGTTTTATTGTTTCATCCTTTTCAGTAGTCGGGTTTTAGTTTTTAAACCATTTTTTTATTATAAAACTGCAGTAGTGACCCCGTGGTAAAGGCCACGACTTACCAGCTGTAAGTCCTAGGTTCGAAACCAAACAGGCGTATTACTTTGTGTAAAATTTATTATTTCCCACCACTGCGTCAAAAAGGTGAAGGAAAACATTTTGAGGAAACCGGCATGTCCTAGAACCAAAAATTCGAAGACGTGGCCCGCGTGGTGAATTACGGCCCACTCCCTCTCACCGAGAGGAGGTTCGTGTCTCAGCAGTAGAGACATTATCTCAGTCGTAAGAAGTTCCAAGGTCGTATGATGGTGAGCTGATGATGAACAGGATGATTCTTTCATCTTGGAGAACTCGCACTCAAACAATAATGGCTCTAACACGATGTAAGGCTTCCAGATGTAATAAATTATGAATAATACTAGTTTCAGCCCGCGACTTCGTCCGCGTGAAACTTCTTGTTCCCCGACCCACCGCGTCACGTCAAGGCTGCTGCAAACAGGCGCGACGCGCGACGCAAATCGCGCGCGACGCAAAGGCACCGCTTGTTGCGCGACATGCGGTGCCTTTGTGTCGCGTGTCGCGTCGCGCCTGTGTGTACAAGCTTTCACTCGCAATCATTTTGTTTTAGGTTAACGTTCTATGACTTATTTTGCTCGGCTTATAGCCTTCCTATAGCCTTTCCTTAAGAATTGGGCTATCATCATCACCTGCCTAGCCTTTTCCCAACTATGTTGGGGTCGGCTTCCAGTCTAACCGGATACAGCTGAATACCAGTATTTTACATGGACCGACTGCCTATCTGACCTCCACAACCCACCTATTGTGTAATACGATACCCCTTGGTAAGACAGGTTGTCAGAATTGGGCTATCAAATATAAAACGATTTTTTTTAAACCGACTGGTAATTCAAGAGATTTTTTGTTCGATTTGCTTTATTACATAAGTATAGATATTTAACGCCTACCTACTCCATGGGAAGAGGGCGTATGTTTATGTTTGTATGCAAATTATAAATAATTTCGACATCGGTTTTAGTCTCTGTAAACTCTGGCTAACGCTGACCACGAAAATAAATTAAATACACTTTGAAGATTTTGCGTAAATAACAAAACAGTATGTAAGGTTTGGGGTTGTTTTGGGTCTTTGAGGGGGTACCCTTTTCCACTACAGTGATTTTAAAGCCCTAACATGTTCCGATGCGTAGTTTTAAAGTCACCCTGACATTATATAATCTTAAATAATAAACGATTTAGTTGTACGGCAAGATTGGTGTAATTTTTATAAATAATTTAGTAGTATTTTTCAGTTGTAGATAACTTACAATTGTGGCTATATTTGTGCGTATGCGGCACCTCCCACCACCTTTCATCCCCACCCCTTTCGTGCCCACCCACATCCCACCACCTTTCCTGCCCACCTTTCATCCCGCGCCACATGTCACCAGTGCACTTGATGACCTTATGACTGCGTCAGTGAGCGGAGTTCGCGCAGCTGAATTTTAGGTCAAAGTTGTTTGAATTTTTTGCCATCAATACACTAAGAAGAATCTTTAATTGTACTTAGGTATAGACAATTCCCTATTTAAAGCACCTTACAAAGCTTTGCATGAAAAAATATGGCGAAATGTGTCATCGCACAAGAACACTTTTTGTATTACCGCATTTAAAGCAAATAAATGACTGACAACACGGTTGGTGCAGTGGTTGTAAGATTGAATTTTGCGCTACGTGTAGCCGGTTCGGTTCCCATGCGGAAAAACTATACAGATAGTTGTTCCAGTTTTGGCTTAAAGTGTATTTGCGATTTGTGTCTGAAAACGCTCTTACTTGGTTGGTAGTTGAATTTCCAAAAAAAAAACTATTTCTCAGAAAACCTATTATTTTCCCCTAAATTTCAAGTTTGATAAACCAATAAAAACCAATATAAACGTACAAAAGACATGTCATTCAACAGAATGAGCCGCCACTCTTGAGTTTGACAAATTGCCGGCAAGTCATTCCTAATGCATATGTTATGGTCCATAAGCTGACGATGTTAGGGCCCTCCTCACAGCTGCCGAGTTAGGGCGCGCCTTACTCCGGCTGTTTAATGTTTGATCGTGAAGCTCAGATTGCGTTTTAATGAATTTTGTATGTACTGCTTATTGTAATTGCGTGTGCAATTATGTTGGATTGAGGGGAGTGGAAATGATTCAATTTAGGGTGTGATGGAGGTTTATCTTTTGTAAGTATAGTATTTTTATCTCATGAAGCGACGCGCGCTTTACTTGTGGTTACCACGTGTATAAACACGCTGTGAATGTGCGCGTCGGCGTAGTCCGAGACACGGGCGAAGTCGGAAGTGTGTGGGCGTGTCTTATGTATTGATGCCAGTCGTCTTTTTCCTGACTTTATACAAACACTAGCTGCGCCCCGTAGTTTCACCCGCATAATTCTCGATCCCGTGGGAATGTCGGGATAAAAAGTATCCTATGTCCTAAATCAGGCCATGGTCTATCGATATGCAAAATTTCATCCAAATCCGTTCAGCTATTTTAGCGTGAAAGCGTTGCAAACAAACATAAATAAAATTTAATATTTTCTCTTTATAGCATTAAGTTTAGATTATCACAGGATTGTCACAGGAGCTTGTCAGTAAACATGTATCATGGTAGAAGACTATTGATTTTTTCGTTTCAATAAGCCTGGAATCAGTTTGTTAATGGCTTTCAATAAAATACATTCCACGTCGGACACATCCTCGGCGGGGATCTTGCTATTAATCTTGCTGACTGGCCGATCTTTTGAACTTGGTGCGACGCGAAATGTTCTTAAAAACAAGATAGATGCCCAAGAGCGGATATTAGCAATATTTAAATGTTGATAACATCTAACCGTGATAATTAAAGAAAATTTACTTAAAGAACAATACACGTGATAATTAAATAGTAATAATATAGCAAACAACTCTATGACATTACCTAAAGTCCAGTCACCAAGCAGAACCACTGACACACACAACTCAAGAGCATCCATGCACCACTTTCCCTGCATTTTACGTTATTTTAATTTTATTGCATAAATTGTTAATGTTCCAAAAACGGGTGATAACACTGACACCAGCAGTGCTATTCTGTAAAAATCTTACCGTAAAAACCAAGGTGAAGTGAGCGTGGAGTGAGCTGTCAATAGAGTCAATTCCTAGCAAAAACAAACTCACTTCACCTAAGTTTTCACGGTGAGCTTTTTACAGAATCGACCGGCAGTATTGCGATTCTGATCTCACCGTAAAAACTTAAGTGAAATGAGCGTGGAGTGAGCTGTCAATAGTGTCAATTCCTAGCAAAAACAAACTCACTTCACCTAAGTTTAGCTAGCAAAGGCTATATAAACATATCTGCAAATAAATAAAATTGAAGTGTCTGTTTGTTTCGGCTAATCTCCGAAACGGCTGGACCAATTTTGACGGGGCTTTCACCAGCATATAGCTGATTTTATAAGGAGTAACTTAGGCTACTTTTATTTTGAAAAGAATTTGGGTTCCGCTCAAACAAACTGAAATCCATGAAATCTAATTTATCCGACATACATGCGAAAGTGGCGGGCACAGTTAATTTCACAATATAAATGTATCAAAACGGGTCAACGTGAATACAAGATCCACTGTTGTTAACACTTTGAGGGACACTAATTAACGCCCATGGGCGTACTAACATTGTATAAAACTTCTACTGTCTCTCGTTTAGTGTCCTTCAACTGATTAATCAAGCTACACCTACGCTAGAGCACAGTTGTATTCACAACAATTTATCAGACCGAGCACAACTTCTACCTCGCTATAAATGCGGGTTAGTTAAACGCATCACTACATTGTTAGACGTTCAGAACTAGGTCAACGAGCAGGGTTAGACTGAACGGTTCGCCGGTTAGACCAATTACACTGTTTAGATCGCGGGTAACGGTTCGTGTGGTGAATGTATTTTGTGTTGTATTAACATGGTCTATGTGATGGTATGTTGTGGATGCACTGGCCTATTTGTCCTTAGGGCTTAGAGCTTGGGATTTGGTTAATTTTTAGGCTGTTGACAGAATAGTTAAAGAATTTATCGTGATGTAGCAAAATCTAGGTTAGCGCAATTTGATTAAGTAGGTATATAGTAAAACATTAGTTGAATCCAAACTTTCAGAGAATGATTATTATATTAACTTCAGCTAATTCTAGGAATATGTATTTCGTAGACACTTAATTAGAAACTACTTTCCGACGAAATGAAAATATAATAGAATATTGTATCTAATTTAATATTAAAGTTTCATCAATCAATTCCATCACAAAGATGGAATTGCGCAAGCGTCCACGTGAAAAATTAATTAATCAGCCTTTGTTATTGCCAGACATTAATTAAGTTAGTGCAAACTTTAATAGATAACCTTTCTTTGTCCACAGATGTCCGCCGGCAGAAACTGAAGCTCCAAAAATCCTCTTATCAAAAATGAACTGACAATAAAAGACTAATAATGAACCCTTGATCGAACAAAAATGACTAACGTTAAATTAAAACTCATGTTCTTCCTCTTGAACGCTTTACTAACAGCTGACATAGTCCACGCGAGGCCATACTCCGGCATGAACAGTAACGCCTCGGATATCGTCATCAAGTTTGGAAATAAAAATAACACTTTTAATATACCCATTGATCGAAACTCTGATACTCTAATCGTGGCTGAAGAAACAGACGAAGAAATAAGAGAGACAGATAGAACATCTAAATCCGAACTCGAAGGTCTGATGAATGCTGAACAAGGCAGAGACGAGGATCTATCAAAGAAAGTCATGAAAGATCAGAACACGAACAGATTGGAGCAGAGAATGATGGAGATACCGAGCGGGGAACCGGGTGCGGTCGAAAAACAAATGAACATATCAAGTAGTCTGCTAGATGACATCATCAATTCGGAGACAGACAGAGAAGATA
Organism: Luperina testacea; assembly: GCA_927399505.1. Taxonomy (NCBI): domain Eukaryota; kingdom Metazoa; phylum Arthropoda; class Insecta; order Lepidoptera; family Noctuidae; genus Luperina; species Luperina testacea. The sequence goes on along the minus strand of OV656770.1, from coordinate 1,725,754 downwards.
CGATAACTGACATTCTTTTTAGGCCAGAATCTGAGTTCGCAGAGGACATGCCAAAATTTGAATTTTTGATAGCTGCGAAGATAAATGAGAGTGAGTTTTCGAATAGGAATGTCAGTGAGACGGAAAGAGATAGGAACAGTAGTGATGTGCTGAAGAAGATTGACTATGTGGAGCTGGTGGAGGTGGCCAAGCCATCGAAGGAGAATAGAAGTGCGCTAATGATGAACATCACAGGACATGAAGTGGATAACGATTTGGCGCCCGATACGAGTGAGTATTCACATATGTTATTTAAGTTGTTAATCAAAAATCCTTAGAGAAATGTTTCAAAAGCTCAAGCTGTGATCGTTTTTTTTTAAAGCTGTTAGCAGTATCCCTATTTAAGTATTTATGTTTAACTAAGTTCCCTCAACAACTGAATAAAATATGCTGAGAATGCTTTCACTGTAAACTATTAACAGGAATATTAGTAAGCACTAGCAAATTCACCTTTACTGCCTTCGTAATAAGGCCCTATGTATTGTGCTTGGCTTATCTCTTAGTCCACCTGACCGGTCTCTAGACACTAAATTTATAATCAAGAAGACTTTGAATGGAGTCATTGAACTGGATCATTGCACCTGGGGCTTATAACTAGTAGAAATACGTTACTTAGAGGTATAATATGTGTCTTGGCGGACCTAATGTTGACTTGACTTAACGATAGTTTTTGTTGCCGAAGCTAAAAAAAACTTGTTAACCGAAGTAAATTGATTTTTTTACTTTTTTTAGTTTCATAATTTTTTTACCTTCAGACGAATCAAGTGTAATTACAAAATATTGTATTTACACTTACATTTTGTACTTCTTTGATCAAGTTACAAAGACTTGCATCTATTTGGAGTGTCTCCCTTCAGTTTGCACCAACCATTTTTATTTCTTGCCTTTTCATTCACTTCCTGTACTCAAATTTAAAGCATTTTTCAATTAAACAATTTATAGGCACTTTTGAATTGTCAAGGAGTCGCTTAGTCAGAAATATGAAGCTAGTTGGCCATTCTAAAGCGTAGTAGGAACCTATGGAGAAGAAACTCCATGGACATTCTATTAAATTATGTCGGTACAAAAAATTTATTTGAATATGTGTTATATTCAAATTTATATTTTTGTAACTATATAACTGTGACTAAATACACAAATGAGGGTAGAAAGTATTATATAGCCCGCTACGGTCCGCTTTGTCTCGGGTTTCTTTTTTGACAAATTAGCGGGGCTTTTTCAAAATTTATCTCGTTGGCTCGTTGCTCAGTGCGAATTTGTATTCAGTCCCTAAGGGACCACGATAGCACTGAAGCGTATGGTGTGTGCTAAGAGTGGGGGCGAAAGTAAATAAAGTAAGAATGGGAAAAGTAGGGTAATGAAAAAGAGAAAAAACTGTAAGAACCGTTTCGGATTGCAGTTTAATTTCTTTTGTTTTTTCTTTTCGTTGTAGGTAAAGTGGTTTATGTAAGATTAATGTTTGAATTTATTATTAAAGCGGTAGATTATGGTTTGAAGAATGAAAATACAGTGAAGGTGGACAGTAGAATTAGAGGGTCTCATAATTTTAAGAACGTTTACAGACTTCTCTCAGTCTCAAACTGTCAAGAATAACTCATTTTTGACAAGTTTTTACATTGATTGTAGCTGAGATGAGATTGAGACTGGATTTTGAACTTTTTTAATTACGGGAATAGGCCTTCAGATCTTGTTAGTCATCAATTTACTGTTAAAATAATAATTATTCATTGAGAAAAGTTTGTAAATAAGTAGATACGCACTATTTTTTACAACCACTCTCCAAACATAATTCCCAACCACTTGGACCAAGCACATTCCTGTTTGATTCCGCAATAATGGATGAGAGTTTGTACTGTCCACAAATTTTAATTAAATGCATAGACAGAACAAATGATGCTCCATTTGTACAACGTGTTTGTTATTCAAAAGCTGTTTACATTGTTTGTGTCAATTAAAGCTGTTTAATTCGAGCGAATCGGTGGCTATTGTTCCAGTTCGTTCTGCTGAAGTTACAGCAAAATTATTGATTACTATGAAATTATTTGAAAGCATTTTAAGTTATTGAGAAATGAATAGGAAGTTCGTTGTTGGAAATTAAAATGATGTTTTTAAAAGGAAATCGTTAGTTTTTAAAGGGATCTCAACTGGCACTAACAGATCACTTTCCGTTTCCCAATCGGATTACGGGATATGGGTTAGAAATTGATCAAGATTGAACTGTTACGTAGGTGGCTAGTTTGTTAGGTGTGGATACATACAGACATAAGTATAGAGTCGTGGTGTTGTTCTTCAGAAAGGTCAGATGTGTAGTACTCGCAACCGGCGTGCGTGTATGACCAGATGTATGAACGTAAACGAAGCAAACAGAGTATATAAGAATCGTAGCAGCTGGCGTTCCGTATTTTCTACCTACCATAAGAAGAAAGCATGAGTTCATGTATGTGTGTGTGTTTTAAGTAGTCACCATGAACTTTCTTGCCTGTTCTTCTCTATTAGAATCTACGCTTTGGAAAGAGTCACTAGCTTCAACTATCTGACTAAGTAAGTGACCGCCACTTTTGTTACGTATAAAAATGAAACTCAAAAATATCGTTTTAATACAAATAGGTCCATAAATTCCGATAAAAACCTCCCGATAAAGAAGAAATCGAATGAACGAATAAAAGCAGGCAAAGCAAAAAGAGCCAGTAATACAATTTCATTGCGGCTTATTATTAGTTAATTCCTCAACCGGCTAATTGGTAGTTCGGTCACGTAAAATCGATGCTTGTAACGGAATAGCGCCGAGATTTTCAGCAGCGGCAAGATAGACCGGTCCCACGTTGGGTGCCAATTGGATAACTGCCACGGTTTAGAATTTTCGGTTCAAAGAAAATCGGAAATTGACTTATTTGAAGCATGTAGCCCTTTAAAGGTGGAGTTTAGAAGTATGCTGTTTAAAGTCCGTCGTGATTACGCATATTTGTCTTTGTTTTTGGGCTGTAAGATTGAAGTTTATAGGTTTAGTAGGGCGCAGAGTTTAAACTCCAGATGTGTTTAAAACATTATTATTGAAATATAACTCTTGAAACAATAATAGTCTGTTATTTGTAGTCCCGCGCCTGGGCGCCATTTTATTATCTATTGGTGCCCAAGGATGGGATCAAGATTTCATTTTATTTAAGAGTAAGGAAATAGTACAATGATAGTTGGTTTGAATAATTTAAAAATATATGTTACAATTATATTCGTTCGTGTTTTTTAAATATTCAATGTATTCTTCATCGTTAGGTCATAGCGTTGTTAGATGCCATTATCTTGGAACTTTATACTATGTTAATTGTATCTATGTATCGCTACGAGGTATTTAAACAGCGCAGGTCTGAAGTAAAGGGGCTTTGTACAAGAAATATGCATATTATATTCTTATGCTCCACTGAACGCCGCTTCAACTTCGATAGCAAAAAAGTTTTGATATTTTCATATTATTACAATTCAAATTCAGTATTATCGTAGCGAAACCAAACTTACCATAACGATATCGGAATGGAGATCAAATTGCTTTGTGCGCAAATGCACGTTACCGATATATTCTGTTCATTTTTGCACATTTTCTATTGAATTCTATGCTATCTTTTACTGCGTACGACTAAGGACACTTTTGCTCAGTTGCCACCGGACTGATAAAAGAGATAATTAACACTAAGAGACTTTCAGACGGCGATGAAAATATACGACCTATCCACGTCTCAGCAGTAATTTCTTCTTACGTTGGCTCCATTGCTTTTCTCCGAACTTTATATTCCTAGAAACTTTTTATTATGAGCATTACACTTTTCCCACAACCTCTTCTGAAGGTAGGAAGCTGTGTACATGGTTATGAAAACACATCGGTGCACACCTGAAGGCTATTGCGGGCTTATGAACTTTTTATAGCCCTTTTATTTACAAAGGAGTACCTAAGTGCGCTTAGTACTACGAGGTAGATTGTTTTGGACTTTAAGTGCTAGATGGCGTGTTTATGTAACTTATTTAATTAAACAATGTTATTTACTACTAACAGTAGGTACTTACTAACTGCCTTGTGACATGGATGTGTTCTAGTACAGTCAGACTTGTATAAAAAAAATATAACTTAGGTTGTTAAAATTTCGGAAATTAACTTGTTTTGTTTGATTATATTTCAGTAGATATCTAATTTTTTGTTTATTTAACGGCTACATTAGCTCCTCCCGCGACTTCGTTCACGTGAAATTTCTTGATCCCCTACCCATCACGTCGCATCGCATTGCTCGCTCGCATTTTTACTTCGTTTTCACTTAGCGTTCTTTTTGACTTTTTTTTCTTTTTGTTCGGCTCCTAAGGGTTCTAGCGTGATGTATATTATATACCATTTGTTAAATGGGCCTCAATTTTCAGGTTGTTGATTTCAGAGGATAGGTCTCGTATTTTTAAGGACGTTCACATTTTAATCCCAGTCCCAATCTGTCAAAAATACCTCTATTCTGTGCCATTCTTTAATGTTTTAATTATGGCAAGTAAAACCGATGTCGACTATTCTGCAAAAAATAAAAACTTTAATTAAACTTTAATTAAACTTTAATTATTATCTTTTTTTTGTCGCTGAGATTAGATAGCGACTAGATTTTTAATGGAATTCAACTTCAGCTATTACTTGAATACGGTATAGTTTCAAAAGTTTCAAGTGTGACTAAGCGCGATGATTTTAAATATGACTTTCTGGAAGAAACTCATAAAGAACTGTTCAAAATTAAAACTGAACACAGACTATCAAGGGAAAATCCTTGGTAGTCTGTGTGAGGCCTATGTTCGGTGCCAGTCTACTAGATGACCAGTACACGCTAGTATTCCAAGCTGCCCTGTCTTGTGAACTGTCGCAGTTTTGTCTGTTTTTTCAGGCTACTCGGACGTCCAGACTTTGTTCCTCGCGTGCTTCGGGACGCTGCTGCCGCTGCTTGCAGTACTCTTCGCTACGCTTCTTATCAGGTAAGAAGCAATATTTATTATTTTTTGTTAGTAATAAATTATTGTGTAAATAATTTTAGCTTCTTTTCTGTAACCACGTTCAAGAGTTGTGGAAAATTGATACCGACAACTTTTGAACGCAGCTTATATCTGCTGATTGCGTTCAGTTTCGTTGGTGAACTTGGCAATAAACTAACTTATGGTTGAGTTTAGTCTAAGCTCATTCGTCCACGACGACGCAAAGCGTCTTCCATTAAGATGATGATGAAGCAAAATGTTGAAATTATTACATTATCTAGGTTGAAAAAAGCCAGACACATTTTACAATTTCTTAGTTTTTTTTTTTATTTCCCTACAAAAATTAGGACTTCTAACTGAATTCTACAAAAAGGCTAATCCCAAACTCTGACAGCAACTACAAACTTTTCCAGACTACGTGCTACAACCAACAAACATTTAAATCCAAAATTCCCAAGCTCTCTTAGTCTCCCAGTAAACAGTTTACATTTAAGACTAAATTGCTCGAAATATCTCAGACAACTTAATACGATATTGCTTACAGCGAAATCTAAAACGTTGTGTAATCGGGTGTCGCACAATCTCGGCTCATAATTCATGTCTTCGTGAGCGTTAATTAAAATTAAACGTCTTGGAAGCTGTATTATTGCAAGTACCGTTCGCTCAGGTGCGAGTAGTCGAGACTAAGCGGTTACCCGGTACATGGTAATTATTTATTGTTTTGGAAACTGCGAAAATTGTTCATAGAAATCTACAGGTGGTTAAATATTTGCACTATTATGAAATCTATATTAATGATCTTCAATTCGTTTGGAAGCGAATTGAAGATCAATCTTGTTGTTATTGTCGCTAAAAGCGATCTTTTAAAGACAACCTCTGGATGGAATAAAGGGAGAAGGACAGACAATATTGCATCTACTACTTTATCGTATGAGTATTTTAATACACTCAGCACCAACGGTCATAATATGGGCTTAAAGTCCAACCGAGAAATATTGGCGTATTCTGCAGGGCCAGCCCTCTCGAATCGCCTTATAAAATATAAAACGGTGTATAGTCAACTATACACCGGCCCATGAACATAAGGTACCTGGGTGTATCATTAAAGATACACCGGTCTGGGAAAAGAGGTACCTCGGTTAAGTATGCACCGGCGTGGAGTGTGGTATTGTTAGGTACGAATAGTCGAAGATAAAAAAGTGTATGAAAAATATTGGCATATTACTTATCTCCAATCGCAGTGAACATAGAAAAAGAAGACAAATATTTACGAAATAGATATCAAAGGAAATATAAGAAGGAAAATATTACAGTACATATCCCTCTTTCAACGACTTATGACAAATAACGGACCATTACTTAACAGCCTGTCAATACCCATTGGTACATTCACTCCTATACCTGTGCTTATACCGCACACAAGCAAAATTCAACCTTACATGACGAAAATACGGTGCAATATACAACGGTTAATTTAAAAGTTTAAGTGTATAATATGAGGGTACTTGCACACGGGAGGATGGACTTACAAATAGTTATTGGATTCGTCGAGTGTACCCGACCTATTTTTTTGTTTCATAGTAAACGAGCGGCCGTGTGTCGCAGGTTTTATTTAAGCCTTCCAGCTTTCTGGAGTGGGTGAAATACATATTTTGGGTTTTTTTTTTAATTTTTAATTTTGTTTACAAAGCCGGTTGTAGTATTAGCAATTTTATATGTTCCTTGTGTAAAATGAAGCTATGTTAATAGGACTGTTGCAAGTTATTAAATCTAGTTGGGTATTTAGTTTCTGCTGTCATTGTTCAGTTCAGACACATTATGTTTAAAAGCTTTTGGATCGAAGGGTTAAAGTAACGTACTAGTAGTTAGCCTAGTAAGTTACTTTGCCGCATGTCCTGTCATCTGTGCGATGATTTTATGACTGCGTCAGTGAGCGGAGTTCGCGTAGCTTAATTTTGGGCCAAAGATGTTTGAACTTAACAGTGCACTTGCAGTGAAGAACTTAACTTGTTTGATGTTTGATCTTTAAAGTAAGAGTGAACAGGCTTCTTCTGGGTGAGCTCACTCCATCGTAGACTTTGTCTCTGTCATCTCTGACCTAGACTAGAGTCAAGAGCAAACCCATTTCAAATAAAAAAAAAAAAAAAAAAAACTTTTTGCCATCGATACGCTAAGAAGAACAAGTCGTGAGCCTGTTTGAAGATCAAAAGGCTTTTTCTTTTTACCTTTTGAAAATACTACACTGCTTTAAAAAAATATCCTATTCATAATGACGTGGCACATTGAGGAGCACCTATTTTTTTCTTTTAATATAAAAAGTTTCAACACCCCATTACCAGTAACATATATTATAACACCCATATAAGCTATCTTGAAGCACAGTTTCAAGTAATTCGATAAGGCCGGGTTGACCCGTCCTTAATTGTATTCCTTACAGTCCATTCAGGCTCTATTGTGTTAAATTTATGGCATGGGTTCGAAATACGGTGTCTGAGAAGGTCAGGGGTCGAAAGTTTATGAAGTAGGTATTATGGATTTTCTTAATTCTTGCAGTTCTATCCGAAAACTTCGTTTGGATTCTGAATTAGGCAGGTATTAGGAAATCTGATTAGAACGAGATTTGGGCCATCCACGTCGATCGTTGTATCTAATTATCGAAATACAAGTTGATTAATAAAAATAATAAATCTTTTATTTTAGACAATATTGTATATAGTCCATATTATCACAAGTTAATTAAGAAGAATAGTATAGCACTAATTATCATTGATTAACAGTTTATAAAAAGGTATAATACTATAAATACAAGCCATATAACAATGTGCGTCAAACATCTGGATCCGACACATTATACATTTAGTAATTTTTTGTAGCGTTTCTTTGTGTGTTTGACATAATAATGTTTGAGTTAAAAGGACACTTTGAACTGAATTTTTCATTATTTATGATAGGGTTTTTGTTGTTGTTCGTGCCCTTATGCCCTTCAAATCAGTGGAAAGAGTAGTATTGTACAGCTTTTTGTGTTAAATTCATTATGTGTCCCATGTTGGGTGTCATTTTGGCGCCCAAAGTGGTACACGCTGGGGACATAGTTCATAAAAAGAATATTATTTCAGAAACAAGCTGACCTGCATGTTTCAAACATTTATTTCAAAAGATTTCGTTTCCAATTTTTGGGTTAAAAATGTTTTGTGATAGATAATCACTCTACGAGTATATGCATAAATAAAGCTTACAAGACCTTTTCGGTTTGTTTTAAATAATAAATAATCACAAGGTCCTAAACAATAAGTGTTTGCATAACCAAATCATATAAAAGGTCAAATTTAGAATCATGTGACTGTGTCCCACTCTGGGCGCCATTATTTCGGGTCAGGAAACGTATGTTTCTTTAGTAACAAGCTGACAAGGGGCGTTCTCGTCTTAATAGAATTATTAAGGTAAGAACCTTTCTTTAAAGGGTTCTGAATTTATTGGGTTATAAGATCTTTGGAATATTCAGGTAGAAAAATGTGAGGATAGTGTGAGGTAGGTAAACCTTGAAATTATGATTTTGGTAACCTTTGAAATTGTGAACTATTACCATGATCAAAGCAGATTATATTTGCACTTTTGTTCGTAGCTCGCAAAAAAAAAAAACAGAACTGCCCCGGTTCTTATGTAGCTGTTATGCTCGGTTCCTATAAATAAAAACAAATTGTTTTGCTTACCAATGGTAGCATTTTTTATTGCCAAAGTGGGCATATAAATAGATTCGTAAGCTAATTTTACCTGTAATAGCTACTTCCTTAAGGGGTCTACTGTACAAACCTGGCAGTGAGGTCTTTGGTTCATTATTTGTAAAGAGACAAACAATAACGGTCCGTAATTTATAGGAATCGGCCATTAGACAACTTAATGTAGGAAAGAATCATGACTCACAAAGTAAGTAATATCTTGCTGACCCATCTTTGCCAGACATGTATGTCTCTAGGAAAAAGGGAAAGAAAGTTGTTTTGGGCAGTATCCTATCTGAGATCAAAGTCCAGCTACGTCTTTAAAGCCTAATTTAATAATATCACGTAATAGCAAAACATCCAGACCTATTTCTTCTCCCCTAAATTGGCCTCAGCTAAAACTGTCCACTGCCCCCGAAGTAAAATTAAGGCATTTTAAAATATATTCAGTGGCGCAGCAGCTGGAGCCGAGCCAAACTGTTTATTGAATTCTATCTACTCTGCTTAACATGTACCTTTATGTACTAGAGAAACTGGACCGCGTTCAGGAAATACTGGGAAGTTTTAGAATGTTTTCGTGAATGGAAGGAGGTTATATTTTCAATTTGTGGGTGTAGTTAAAGAAGGCTAAGGTTCATAAAGAGGTTGGGCAGCAGTATCATTCTGCTAAGAATATAAAACTGCGACCAGCACGCGTAGCATAACCATCGTTAATAAAACGGAATAAATGCAAAATGACAGATTGTTGAAAGATTACTAACGAGTGATGTCAAAAATCAATAAAATATATGTCACAGAATAGTTATATTTATCTCTTTCTATGCAAGAAAGAGATATATGACTATATTCTTCGTGGCGTAGAGATAGAAGTGATCATGCTACGCGTTCTGCAATCTGATTGCCATGCGTGGTAAGTTCTCCTTTGGGTCATTAATTTGTAGAGGTCATTAAAAGAACCTACTTCTTGAGTGATCAGTTCCAGCTTGCTTTAATGATAATGTTAGCAAGTAACTATATATGCGTACGTTTTTTCTTCATTAACCGTTGACTTACTAGATTTTTCCCATGACCATCCTGGTCTTTATTTCCCTAACAGCTATAAAAAACGTCTTATGATCGAAATATATAAGTCCCATTAAAATAGATAGAAAAACTTTTAGAAATCATTCAGACCACCAAAATAAGGACGATCGTAAAAAAATATAGAAGAAAAACGCATAGATACTTACAAGAAAAATAATTATCAGCTAACGAAAATACACTAATGTACCGGAAATTTATTATTTTAGGTCAAAATAAAATCACTTTAATCAGTGTTCTTTTTTGCTTGGATGTCTTTAGTTAGACGTACTGAGCGCTGTGTTAAAATTTGTCAATCTATTTTAATGGGACCCTGTGTAATAATAATAATAAAGCCCTTTATTCCCAAAATATAACATATTACATTTTTATAACATTCCTATATTTCATAAAATAAGAAAGAAGAGCATGCAATAAAACAATATTATACTTCCGCAAAAAACCTGACTTTTACCCCCACTTAACAAGTCTTAACCTCGTTAAAGGTCGAAGCAACAACAAGAAAACGAACATCAAACTACCCTATTTTACCTTTAATAATAATTTTGGCGCCAACCTGCCTGGCCTTAGCTTTTATCGACGGGATGTTGTTGATGCTATTATGTTCTCGTTAATTTACTCTCGACGGTCCACACAAAGGCGACTGTGGAGCAGGATGTAGCGTCGCGTCCCAGCCTCGATTGTGTGCCGTTTAGGTTTTTGTTAGGCAATAGACACGTTGATAGGTATGACAGCCATAATTTTCTGTAGTAAGTTCTAGAAGGTAGGTTATTACGAACTTTGTTTGATTATGTTGGTAGTTAAACTATGTAGTGCGGGTCTGAGCTGGGCTGGAGTATAAACTATGAAGTCAACAATGAGGGTGCATTGTTGTAAAATTGTGGGAGGCTTCCAGTTACAAGTCAATAGATTATTTTTGAGGCAAGCCCGCATTAATGTAGACTGCATTGCTTCACTTAGCAAGTCAGATAAAGCACAATGCTTTAATTCAAGCAACAAAGTCTTTAGAGATTATCTTACATAATTGTACAATCCACAAAAACATAACACACTATACTTGGGAGCTTGGTTTTGGTTGCGCATATACATAGCATAGCATAGTAGCTATGTAGGTATATTCAAATTCAAATTCTTTATTTCAGACATGAGTCCATAGTGTTAGTAGCAACAAAATAACTTAATAACTAGTGTTATAGTTTGAGTTATAATGTTAGATACTTGTATAAAACTCCAATGGTTTGAATTGAATGACACAAGGTCGACTGCAATTTAAATGATTTTAATAGTTGTTTGTCAAATGTACGTCGTCACAATATCTTTCGATGAACACTCTTTATACTATACCTACATACACATATTAAGCTCAGGTGCGTTTTGCGTAGTATAATAGGCTTTATATTTTATGTATCCTTTTGATAGATTCTTACTTTGTAAACGTGTGGACTTTCTAGGCCTCGGTAGTCTTTAGATCTGTAGACCATTTTTTATTTTATTAAGTAGCTGGTACTTGTTGACAGGCCTACGCTGTCCTCCCGTGCCTACTGTAATTTGAAAACATTGTAAAAGCCAATTTTTGTTAAAAGAGTAAACGTGGAGTTGCTTGCCGGCTCTTCTCCATAGGAAACGACCAATTGGAACCGTGCACCTAGCTTCTGACGTTTCATAAGTGCCCATGTAGGTTTATGTGAAATAAATATTTTGATTTTGATGATTTTTGATTTTGAATAGGTACTTACCTCCCCCGCCCCGTTGGTCTCGTGGTCGCGAGAGAGAGTGCACCTGTGTCTGTCCACACGCTTGTGCACTATAATATGAGCACACACACATACACACTTTACCCTACCTTCACTCTACATTTATACTACATAGTAACCATGTAACCGTACTACCATAGAGTATATTCTCTTTTTTATTCCTTTTTGAAATGTTTGTAATTATTAATTAACTTTCTATGGGAAGCTTGGAACAATATCTTCAAGTATATATTTTGAGTTGGGCGTTGATAGCTGCGCCACGATATTTTACTTTTGTGGCCATCTTCGTTTTCCTTTGTAAATTGTAAACTTAAGTTGTTCCAAATAAACTTTATTTTATATAAAAGATCTCAGCTGACATTGATCGCCATGGCCGTAATTCGGTCTGGAGGACTTTTTGAAATTAAAACTTAAAAGATAGGAAAAAACCATTGAACTCGCACCACTGTTACCCTAAGCGGCACCGCGCGTGTTTTGTTTATAAGACGATTAAAAAAGTACCCGCTTCAGATGTGTTCGGCTGTCCTCGGGAAGTACTCGGTTTTAACGTAAAATCCGATATTAGCAAAGTATGCTGTTTGTCTTTTGTTTTCACTTCTGTCGGCACTCCCGGAGTGCCATTGTTTTTTTTTCGCAACTGACGAGTGTCTATGACCAGATGCATGAACATAAACGAAGCTACTCTTTAGTATGAAGCAGGTGGCGTTCTGTAGTCTCTGCCTACCCCCATGGTAAGATGGCGAGAGTTTATCTATATTAATTCTACTTCCCCTTTTTACAGGTGTTTATGTCGCCGGTACTGCCCCACCTTCTGCAAGAAACCCACGGGATCAACAGCTTCTGACAGCAGTGAGAAGCAGGACGCTAATCACCAGCAGGTAAGACATTTTCCCAATAACGGTTGTTATGTTTGAGAACAAAACGCTATTCAAGATATCGGGCAACGGATTACCTTTTCACGTTAAAACCGGCTTAAAGAGGGCATCATCATCTGCCTAGCCTTTTCCCAACTTTGTTGGGGTCGGCTTGCAGTCAAACCAGATGCAGCTGAATACCTGTATTTTACATGGAGCGACTGCCTATCTGACCTCCACAACCCAGTTACTGTGTAATACGATACCTCTTGGTAAAACTGGTTGTCAGACTTTCGGGCTTCTGACGACCCGTAACGACTGTCAAAGATCTACGAATGGTAGCCGGAACCAACGGCTTAACGTGCTTTCCGAGGCACGGAGTCATGGTCACCCATCCACGAAACAACCGCGGCAAGCGTAGCTTAACCTGGTCGATGGACCCGTGCGACTGTTATTACTTACCCACGGGCCCCTCCACAAGCCACATTTATAAAACGTATTATCTCAAAATGATACTTAACGTACGTGCATGCACGTTTATGGGTTAAATAAAGCCTACCGTTTTATTATATACTTCCTGACATGCATCTAAATAAAACCTAGTACCAGGGTCACCATATTGAAAGTGCCATAAACTGCAATTTTCAGCCAGTTCTGATGCTAACGGTACGAAAAGATTCGATAACGAAAAATCAATTGCACCCGTTTGACCGAGATAGCCTATAGGCTGCCGCAGACCGGACCAATATTTGCGGAGCCCGACCGCACCGGGCTCGACATTTTAAACAAAGATTACATTCTATATTTTCTACCAATATTGTAATTGGATTTAGGTTGGTTGAGGTTTGTCTTAGTCTCGATAGGTACAATATTAGTTTTGAAATTGGTCACTGGAATACTCTTTTCGTATTTTTGCTGGGAAATAGGAATGTCCTAAAGATTTGATTCGTTGAGTTCGTCTGAAGGTATAAGTTGGTAAACATTAAATCGTTTTAGGTAAATATGTTTGATGTTGATACAAAATACATTAATGTGGTTAGAACTTATTTGATTTACATCATCTCAGATATTAGATAATGTACCACCACACACCGCAACGTGTATGTAACACCTAAATGCCTAATCTTTATTTTATTGCATGTATAGATAACTAACTATTTACACTAGGTACTAAATAAAATTACTAAGTATATATAGGTACAAATAAATACAAAAACAAAAGGACACTAAGGGCTAATTTCACCAAAGTCAGATATCTTTAATACGTGGAATAAAATTGACGTCTGTCAGTTTTAAGGCTGATTTTTCCAGGTAATTTTTATTCCAGGAATATAATTGACGTTTGACAGTTTTTATATGAAATAACTGTCAAAATTTCAAATTTATTCCTGGAATAAAGTTATCAGACGATTGAAAAATCAGCCTTAAGTATGGTAAAACCGTCAAAAATTCAAAATTTATTCTCAGAATAAGAATTATTCTAGGTATAAAAGTTTGGTGGAATGCGCCCTTAGGCGTCGAAGTACTCGTCCGCATCGCTGTCATCCAAACGTGCCCAGAAGACTGGCAGCATTACCACGTTGAATGACAATGCTAATTCTTTGGCCAAAGAACGACCCAGCCCTCTGGTCTCGTGAAGTGTCACGACGAGAAACCATAAAAAGGACACCCGCACTCGAGCCCTATAGCCCGAACATCGAAATTCATTTGAATATCAGTGTTTTTAGTAGAAACGGAATACCGGTTTTTAATTTAACATCTACAACTGTTATTAGGCTTTTGGGATTCGGAGATCATGAATGTAAGGTAAATGAAAATACATAGCCACATCTAGTTAGCTCAGAAGCCAGCGTAGTTCAAAAGGAACATAACGGTGAAACATGCTTACTATAGTGTTTCTTAAGCCAGTACCGACATAAACCTTTTCCAGAACATTTTCCCTTTGATCTGTTATCTACAGGAAGTAACAAACTGTCTGTATATCGTTTCTAATATTGATTCTTCAAAGGTTCCGGGATCTGAGATGTCCCTGGAGATCGGTCGCCTAGTAGAGATGAGTGTGTCAAGAAAATGAATGTTTTATTGATAGAAATGTCGGTTATTTCTAATTTAGAAATATGAATTCTAAGACTGTGTTAATGAAAGGTAGGGAATTAATTTTGGTTTTTTAGGCACGGAGAGTATTCATTTCAGTTACTTCTCCGTAAGTTAAAACGCAAACGAACACGTTACACGCTCATTTTATGTATGTACTAGCTACAGGTACGTCACAATGAAGAAAAACTAAAAATGCATATACTTACAGTTCTGCCTTTTGGAAAGGGCGATTAGAATCAATTCTATATTGTTGTAATTTTTGACGTTCAAAAGTGCCTATATTTGAAATAAATGCTTTGACTTTGACTGCCGTCGAGAAAATGCGTTCCTGACACCCTGTCAGTGGGAGAATTCTAGTACCTACCTACACGCGTATTCGTTTACAGATGTCAAGAACCCATTCTCACATCGGCCAAACTGTAGGGCAGCTTCTTAAAACCCATCAAGACCGCTATGAACAAATATCTGATACTATGTTTATTCAATAGAGTTCCATCAATGAGAAAAAACATATTTAAAAACACAAGATTTAAACGTCGCAATTAAACCGATCGTCGTTAATAAGGAGTATTCCCGTTTGAGTACCTACTTATTTTTAGAGCACCAATCAATATTTTGCCGTGGTGCTCAAAGGGGAACAATAAAAAATATTCAACTTGAGCACCTACGGTGCGGTAATCCCTTGAAATTATCATTCCTAAACAGCTACTCCTATTCTCTATACCTATTCGTATATTTTTCATAAAGAATTATACTAGCTTCCGTAGCCGTTTGCAATCATAATTTGCAATGCAACATTCTGCTCTAAAACGTACCGCAGGCGTTTTCCACCCGTTCTACTGGAATTGTTGTCTGTTTTCCTACAATTGCCGGCTGAATGGGTTAAACTAGACACAGGCTAGACGTGAATTATAATCTGTAGTCACACAGTCCAGGCCGAGACAATCAAACCGCACAGCCGCACACTGAACAGTAATTGGATTAAATCCGACAAATAACAGTAGGTATAATAGATACGTAGGTTATCTACTGCTTTCTAGATTGAATTCTCAGAAATGTTGAAAACTATGCTCGATCATTTTTTATAGAATTGGAAACATAAAGGATCGATGTTCCAAATTATGATATTAAGTTTATTGAACTAATATTTTTCTTTCAATCAATATGCCTTTTCCCAACTACGTTGGGGTCAGCTTCCAATCTAACCTGATGCACTGAATACCAGTATTTTACATGGAGCGACTGTCTTTCTGACTTCCACAACCCAGTTACTGGGTAACATGATACTCCTTGGTAAAACTGATTGTGATACTTTTCGGCTTCTAACTACCCATGCATAACGACTGCGAAAGATCTACAAATGACACCAGGCACCAACGCTTAACGTACTTTCTGAGACACGAAGGGGTCTCGTTATGTAATGGATGGATAACCCATCCACGAACCGATCACGGCAAGCGTAGCTTAACCTCCGATTACTTAGCTTTTACTGAAATCAATAAGTTGTATGAAGCAGTGCGGTATGACGAATCTAGGAAATTGTGACTTCATTTTTGTACTGGGTTCCTACCTGTAAAAACAAATGTAAGGGGTAATAATAAATAAATAAATTAGGTCCTGGAGGTTACACTTCTCAAAAAAACCGAAGTGGAACTGGGCTGGCCACGTCTGCCGTATGCCCAATGAGCTGTGGGCCAGAATAACCACCACGTGGAGCTCTGACACAGCTAGAAGGCGTCGCGGCTGACACCGTAGAAGATGGCGGGACAAGCTGGACAAAACAAACGATCAGTGGTCCACTTTAGCCCTGAATCGAAAGAGCTGGAAGTCACGGGGAAAGGCCTTTGCCCAGAAGTGGGATGCTGCAGGCTAACAGCAACAGAGGATGCACTTGAACGATGGAACAATGTGAATTTGTATAATCTAGAATAGGTAGTAGGTATATGCAGGAGGCAATAACAAAACAACAATACTATTCTGCCCACGTGGTGGATTACGGCCCATTCCCTCTCACAGAGAGGAGGCCTGTGTCCCAGCAGTGGGAACAGTATAGGCTGTTTATGTATGTATGTGTATGTACTATTCTATTTAATAAAAATCTTAAATTCATTAACTGTGAGACAACACACATTCTAAACCGCTATGTTTAGAAGCATGAATTTTGCACAAGAGTTCTTTACATAACGAAGGCGTGCAACGAAGAGGAATTTGCGAAAATATATCCTCTAATAGGAGATAAAAGTATGTGGGAAAGTTCCTCATTTTTGTCGATGAAGAACCCCATCCACGTGGCTTGTTTCAAATAATCCGGTAAGCATTGCACGGCAAGTAGATAAGCATCGCTGGTCAGTACACCCCACACCTAATTATACAATCATTTGTATGAATACGAAATAAATCTTGCTCCTACCCATCTGCCGTCCGTTTCAGCATGATTTACGGGCACAGCCAGATGTAACAATGGGAGGTGCTCGTAGCTGCCAGTTATTTAGCAATTACTAAAATTCTTTATTAGACAGCTGCTGGACTTAATCTAATCTTTGTAGAACTAAAACGACTTTTAAGTTACGTAAAACCTAGTTAATATGTTGGATAGACTTTAGCTAACCAAATTATCTTACAGTTTATCAGATTAATATAACAGGTCAAAGACATAAATAAGTTTAGCGCCTGCAGAAAACAACATGGCAACGTGTTGTTTTATTGAGAAACGAGATTAGATTAGATTAGTTTTTTATTTATTTCGTTGCGGGATTAATTAGACCAATATAGTTTATTTTAGCATACATAAACGATTATAGTTTTAGTTTGGTAATAGTTGTTGTCTATTCCTGGTTTAATTAACAGAAAACATAGGGTAAGCTAGGTGTCTACGCCTGAACGCAGCCCTTTAATATTAACGAAGATACGAACGCGTCTAATGTCAACGGCGCTCGCGAGAGGCTTCACGCGGACGAACCGGGACTAACTTCACTTCACGATTAGCGCGCACCGCCATACTATTGTCGCGACACATAATTTTTTGTAATTTTCAATAAATAATAAACTATATCTACTCATCGAGGTCGGTCTTTAATTGTATCGCCCACACTAGGTATTTCAGAACAGGGTTTCCGAACCGGGTGCGTCTCATAACGTATAAACTCATTTGGTCTAATTTCATTTTATTATCGTTCATAAGATATAATCAACGTGAGATATACCAACTGTTGATATAATTTCTTTACATATAACATTTATTTATTCTAAAACTTAATTAGTATAACGTTGTTTGATATAACGTTCATGTAATCGAAAATCATTTGGTCTAACGTTTAATATGTATATTGTTTATTTAATCGAAAATCATTAGGTCTAACGTTTAATATATATAAAAAAACATCATTATGGTTAACACCCTGATTCAGAGTACCCCGACTCAGATAGGTTAAGTAATTTTTGTTTAAACCACCCAGAAATAGGAGCAAGGAAGGAAAGAAGGATAGGAGGTCGACATAGGATGCAAGAGCGAGCGAAGGGCACCCCGAGGTTCGGTTTTGTTAGGTTACTTTAAACCCTTTACGTAGAAATAGGAGCCCCGCGAAGCGGGGCTCCGTCGACATAATAATGCAAGAGCGAGCGTATGAGAATACAAATACTTTACAAAGGTATATATTAATTGATTAGAGACTCATAGTTTTATGAATGAACTTGTATGAATTCATTTTTAAAATTATTATTTAACTGAGCAAGATTACGCACACTAAGGTGACAACTAACAATAACTTTTGTTGAGCTACCCACAGGCTACAACATTAAAATAATACTAAATAAACTAACCCGTGCTTATGCAATTTTGCTGTGTTTTTAAGAAGGCGTTTTTATCATATTAGACCAAATAAGTTTTATATCTTTTGAGTGGTATGTCAAACGATTTTATATTTAATGTATGTTATGTCAAACGATGTTATATTTAATGTATGTTATGCTTATAAAAATTAGTTATTTTAAAATTATATCAATCGTTCATTATATTAACTAATCGCTATATTAAATAAAATTATAGGTTCCGTTGTTATATGTTGTAAATATTAGAGATTTTGTTGTTATATCATCTATTACTTACCCTTCCGAACCATCCATTTCCAATCACGATTATGTGGGCTAAACTCCTATACCAAGCTAAAACAGCTCCGCTATTTCGGACAGGTACAACTGTTTTTGCCACTTGATTTAATTGTGACCAATTGACCAATGGTCATATTATTATCCATAGCGCGAAGTCTTTGAATTTTGCGTAACCGTAGGTATTTATGCTCGTGACAATACTTATACAGATTTGTTGGAGTCATAAAGAACTTAAAATTGTTGCTTAATCTAAATAATTCAATTAGCTACTAACGAAAGCTTTAATCACTTGCTACTTTAATATAAACATAAGCAACCACTAAGTCAGTCAGCCCTAGCTAACGACTAGCTCCTAGTTTCGTGTAATCGATCAACCGCAACGGTTTGCTCACGTAAATACTGCAGGCGCTTGCAGGTTAGTTGGCTGTAAGTTACTATGCATATTAGGTATAGGTTATGCATATAGGACATGTTTTGTATTCAGTAATAGATAAAACTACCTATTGAAAATTTATCGGGACTTTTTGACCCGACTGCTTCAGAAGGAGGGTAATGTTTTCGATTTACTTTGCTAAAAGAACGTGTCTTATAATGGCAATATGTAGATCTTATGGTTTGTATGTATTTTTTACTGCCTGAATTAATTGCTGAATTAGAAGATATTATAATATCGGAATGTGACTGGTAGTTCCCACTGGTTAATGGTGCTTTATTTAGACACTCTCTATATAAAAAAATAGATTACCTTTGTTATTGGCTAAATTATAATCTTCATTGAGTTAATCACATACTTAATTGGCTAGGGTTTTCTAAGACTGCGGATGACGTCACATAACGTCCGCAGCTTACAATCGAATGGCGTCACTAAAACGTTGTAATTATAAGATAGTAAGTTGGTGTGTTTCCATATAGAGTGTTTTTTGACACCGTAAAGGAAAACCCCGCTGCCATTATTTTCATGACGGTCGTCACTGCCGGCACTATCTGGCGGTCATCGTAGACCCACGAGGCCTTTCCTCGAAAACCTACTAAGCGAGCGAAAGTGGCGCAATTAATTACTTTTGAAACGCAAAAGAAGAGTGATGGCTATAGTGTGCGGCGCTCGGAATAAAACGACGTATGTGCCAAAACGAATTTACTCCTTTTTTAACAAAATAAATTAAACTACTTTGAGTATCTAAACTATGAAATGATAATTCTCTATGTAAAGTAAATTCCATTGAATAACTCTTAAGCGTTACACCGTGATGTCGAAAAAAGTAAAAAAAATAGATATAACTGCATTTTTTTTGTATCGAGAAAATTTCATTGAATCTTGTAATCTTTTTACATGATGCTAGACCAAAGAGTACAAACATATACGAAAATGTTAAATCCCTATTCCACATACTTAACAAGTTACACGAAATGGAAAAACCACATTTTTTTCAACATGTCACCTTAAAGAGAAACAGCCGGTCGGTTCTGTAAAAATCTCACCGTGAAAACTTAGGTGAAGTGAGTTTGTTTTTGCTAGGAATTGACACTATTGACAGCTCACTCCACGCTCACTTCACCTAAGTTTTCACGGTGAGATGGTTACAGAATCGCACGGCAGTTGACGTAATTACCACCAAATGACATCTGATTCCCCAAACAAACATAATTTAAATCATCTTCTCCAGCTACTGCACAGTAAGTCCCTCGAGAGTGTTACCCCAGAACAGAGTATTTACACAGCATAAACCTCTATGACGTCAGTAGAGGTCACGCGGAGGATTTACCTCCCCTCTGGGAGGGATCACACGTTCCGATGATTTAGAGCTACCCTTCATGTATTTACTCATTGCCATTCTTTTTGGCTTGTGTATTAATGGCGAGGTGGTTGTTAATGTTGAAGGTGGAATGTGCTTGGTTTATTAATGTTCATCTTTTTCTTTGCGGCTCATACATAGGTATAACATAATATTTTATGCACACTTTTTGGGTGATCAATCCCCGTTATATCGTGTCGTAGCTTCAAACTAAGGCTTGAGTTCACCAACATTCAAACCACCAGTTGATTTATGTCAAATTCCATAAGGAAATTTTAAATATAGAACTGATTAAATATTTAATCAGTTGATTTAAATGCTGGTGAACATAAGGCTTAGAAGTTTATCGTCATTATATTTTTATGTCAAATGTCATTCATTGCTCAATCAAACAAACTAATTACCGGCACTTGAATTGTCAAGGAGTCGGGCAGTTAGTCGGAAAATTGAACCTACTGGCAGGTAAAAAAAGGTGAAAAGGCGGACTTAATAACACAGATCATATCTATCAGTTTATTATACAGGGTCCAATTGAATTGTTAGCGAAACGCCGCAGAAGTGATGAGTGATCGATATCTAAACACGATAATATTACAATTAAAAAAGATTTGATGTTGGTTTTTTTTTTGGGTCATCATCACGCACAATATATTGTTACGAGCTTGCGGTTCGTGACAATAAAAACTGCCGATTTATTAACCAAAAAATGACACTTTAATCAACAACACTAATAACAACTCAAACACACTAATTATAAAACACAATTGCACTACTGATCGCTCTAAGTCGCACTTGAAGATCGCTTTCGATGTGTTCGCTTGTATCGCTTATCCGACTGTGTGTCCAGTTCGCGGCCCACACCGGCCTTATATAGTGCCACAGAGAGTTCTACTATAGAAACATCTAGAATGTTCGAGTACATATCGGTCCCAACGATTCAGATGTCGATAGTTCTCGAAATTTCTAGGATCTTGACTCTACTAGTTCTGCTACCCGATACTAGATGGCGCTAGTGGTAACAATATGTAGATACCCATCACGTCCGCGGAGTTTAGCTAACTAATTTAATTTGACCCTGAAGAACAAGCCGTGAGCACGTAGGGATTTCTCATTGTCAAAAATGGCGTACTTTCATACAAACTTTTGTCCCTTACAGTTTAATATTATTACGGGATGAATTTTCAAAAACCCTTCCATAGTGCTCACTTTCGCTATAAAAGGAACTCTTGCGTGCTGCTAGACCCAGCTGGGCTTAGGCTGTACGATAGCTGTCAGTGAATGAATGAATTCAAGATTTTAATTAAGTAAATACCTTCTTAGACACCATAATTAAATCTATTTAACCAGGTTTCATGTCTTTAGATCGTCGGCATCTCAGCACAACCATAATCAGCCGATACGGTTCCCACTGCTGGGACACAGGCCAGGCCAGGCTCCTCTCTGTCAGAGGGAGTGGGCCGTTATCCACCACGCGGGCCCAGTGCAGGCTGGTGGATGTCACAAGTCTACGAATTTTTGGTTGTAGGGCATGCCGGTTTCCGCACAATGTTTTTCTTCACCATTTTGAGAAACAGTATATCTTAATGATCATAAAGTTTACCTCCCCACTTTAGAAGCAATAAATAACATAACCAAGCACCCCCTTATCAACCGTTACAACAATTACGCACGATAAACGTACGAAGCAAAATCTCCTCTCGAAAATATTGCTACAGTTTCATAAATCAAACAAAAAGAAATCATTGCACGGACGTGCACTTCCACGCAGCTAGGGTCACCATCCTTGGGTGCCATTTCGGACAAGTCCAGCTCGTTGGCCCCCGTCCGTATTTTGTCCTACTCATTGGCGTACCTAGGGCTTTTGTCCAGGAGGGGGAGTCTGGCCCCTAACTCTTTTGTTTTTTGGATATCTTCATAGAAACCCTCCGCCTGGGATGAACGTAGGGTTATGTCGGACTCCTATCGACTAAAACCCCACTGTTCCTTCTACTACCATAAGTCGGGGGCCCGAGAGCCCCGAGAGATATTTGTACATTCGCCGCACCCTCGACTGATATCAGCCCTCCATGCCTAGCGGGCCCCATCCCCAAGTGCGGGCGATCCCACGACCGATCCTTTTCTTTTAGCACGTTTTTCTTTATTAAACATTCTGCTCCTAAAAGAGTTTCGTCAATTTGGAGATTACTCATATACCCCACAAAATGCTTTCCACTTTCGAGATCTAAATTAAAAAATGCATCTATCGATGCGGCAGCGCGCGGAACGGCGGTGTTCCGACGTGCGCCTGCTTGTCACTTTGGATTGTGGGCTGTGGCACGAAATTCAAATCGTCGCCTTAGAGTGTAAACCTAAGAAAGAAAGAAAGAAAGAAAGAAAAGAAAGAAAAAGTATTTATTGCGACTCGTACAGGAAGATCACAAACTAAACTATACACAGCAAAATAAAAATCCAAGTCAAACCTCGAGAATACAATACCTCGTGAGTTACATTTTATGCATTTCGGACAATCTTATAGTATCGAACAGCTCTGGATATAAAAGCGGATTAAATAATGAATAAGAATACAGAACCTCCTTTTTTGAAATCGAATAAAAAAACATAAAAGACACCGTACAAAAATTTTACAGCACGCAGTTCTTTTTTCCTCCTGAAAAGTTACTTCTTTTACACTTACGAGGTCTTCACTCTAAGGCGTCGAAATATACATTTTTTTTTTTGGTCCCGGGGTGGAAATCCTCATGGAGGTCCGCCGCCCTGGGGCGGGCAGCGGGGTCTGTCAGACTCTTACCTATTCTAGCTTATTACGTTGCGTCTTAGTAGATTCAATTATTTTTGATATTTCAAAAGTAATTAAATGAAATGTATTAGTAGGTAATAAGAAATTTGTGTAGGTCTTGGTGGTTGATTATTAAATTGATTGCTTCTGTGTGAAGTTATATTATGTAAGTATTCGGCTTAGAATTTCTATTAGGTCCCCAAATATCCTAGAGTGGGCACCAGACCATTCTAGGGTGGGCACGGCAAACCCGACCCCCCCCCCCTCCTATATCGCCTATGGCTCCTACTTTGTCATTAGTCTGACTTTCAGTTAGGAGATTAAAAAAATTAATAATATTAACATACATACATGTACATAAACTCATGCCATCACCCGGGCGCGATATTATGATATTAAAAGTAAAATGGCCGGCTAATTGTCAGGACTTTTCAAATTTCGTAATGGTAACCCTACGTGCAACGGCCCCGAAATCGGTCGCCGGCGCATAGGTCAAACTACAGCCCTCTCCGTCTAACTCGCAAGTTAGAGGGGGATGGGTGTAGCGCTCTCTAGAACCCAAAAATGCAGTTTGGACAAGCTCGCAATCGAAGTAATGAGATATTTCGTGGCGATGCCTTTTTATTGCAGTTCTTTGGTGGAACTAACTCGAGAAAAAAGCAACGTTTTTGGTGTTAGAATAAAATGCATATGAATAACTTGTGATATTCTTTAGCTCGGTTATTTTAAACGCCTTTTCTGTGTGATGGCGCGATACAATCGAATCTAAAATTAAAATACTTTATTTCACATACACGGTTACTCTATTTCTTCATCATTCTTCTAATACTGATTGTAGACATTATAGTCAACCAGTTAAGTACAACATATTTTGTTTGTTCACTGGACAAATCATTTCGAGCTGTTAAAGTCAATCACTGATCTACTTTTTTCGTACCGCCATTTTCTATACAAGGTGGAGCCAACAATACGACAACAAATTAAATTTAAAATAAAAAATCAGACAAATATATCTATTAAGGGTCCAAGAAAACATCTGTCGACATCGAGGCAGACCCAGAAGAAGGCGGCAAGACGAGCTTGACGCCTACAGGCAGGATTGTTCCACACTAGTTCAAGACAGAGAGGAGTGGAAAGGAGAAAGCGAGGTCTTTTCCCTTCACCGGACAACACAGGCTAAAAATAAAAAACAATATTAATAGTTTGGTCATCCATAGTCGGCACATCTCTTCTACATATTTAATTTGTTTGAAAAAATAAACTTTTTAAACGACTTCAAAAAAGGAGGTTCTGTATTCGACCCGTATGTTTGTATGTCCGCGATTTTCTCAAAAATTTATGAACCAATGTTGATAATTATTTTCATTAATGTGATCTACATACTTTCAGGAAGGTTTTAGTATATGTGTATACACATAATACATTAGGTAATTATTCTTATGTACGAAGTTATATGCATAAATGCATCTATGCATCTCCGGCAATTCTATGTGAATTTTAATGATTCTTCTAGTCGGTGTCTTCAATTATTCAATACACTAGTGTTAATTGAATTTGTGTGGGGTAGGTACAACTAAAAAGTGAAAAATAAAAATTTTTTTACAAAAAAAACAACCAACTTAAAAAAACAACACTACAAAGTGATAAATAATTAATTTCGGAAGTCGGCGTCAAAAAACGAAAATGTGGAACCAACGACATCAACTTCGGAAATTAAAGCTGTTTATCACTTTGCAGTGTTTTTTTTTTGAAGTCGGTTGTTTTTTTTGTATAAAAGTTTTTAAATTTCGATGTGCGGACTTATTTGATAGTTCCAAAGTACTCCAAAGCGCTGGACGCTTTGGAGTACTTTGGAACTATCAAATAAGTTAAGTTAATTAGTTAAGTGGAGTATTTTAATTTATTGCCATCCCCACATTATATTATAGTGCATGCTATGATAGTGCAAAGTTAGTAGCAAGACATAAAGACTAGTGAACAATAAACCTAACTTAGGTACTTGTTGAATCTACATACAATTACGACAAGGAAATCGCCTTCCAAACACTTAAAGGAGCTCAATTTATCCAAAAACCAATTAAGTTGTTATTCAAACGTAACCTCATTTCTCATGACAATATTCCTTAGCTCGGGACCCACTCGCAAGGTGTCGCTTTATCATACAACTACATAAAGCAGTCGCTTACTGCGGACAATAGTATTAATTAAACGATTGTTTGGCAACCAGTCGTGTGATAGCTAAACGAGAATTGCACAGTGCAGGGCCGCATTGGGATTGTGGTTGGTATGCAAATAAAACAAGAATCACATAGTCTGCATGAAATTGTAGATTTGGATGCGCTCAAAATCAATTACCAATACATTAATTATCCTAAGGTATATTTTTCAAAAAATTTACGAGGTCACAGCAATATGGCCCCAACACAGTAACAATAAACTAGGAAAGCTTCTACGAGTCATTAAATTAGTATAGGCAAAAAACTGATCCAGAAATTAGTTTATTTTGGTTTTTGATTTCTTTTGCGATTCGATGTTTTTTCCAGTTTTACCACTATGCCAATTGGCAGTTGTTATATCCACCAATTAATCTCTAAACCTAAAATGAGATTTTATAGCAGATTGAGATTGAAAGACTTGATAAACCCACAATATATAACCGGGGCAGATCTAAACTAAACAAGAGCGTGTCGGGCCACGCTCAGTGTAGGGTTCCGTAGTTTCCCGTCCGTCACAATAAGTGTTCCCACTTATGGGTTTAAAAGTGGGTATCCATAATGTTCGCGTAATAATCGTAGTCGATCATAGATCTTAAAATATTGGGATTCGATTTTAATAATTCTTTTTTAGTTTTTGTTTGAAAAAAGTAACGTTCAGGATAATAAAATATGTAAACGAAGTTAAAAAAATGCTTGCATATACGATTATACTACAAACTTATTCCAGAAATTATTTTGTACAACTTTTGTCTTTTTTGTACAAAAACTGTTGTTTCCATCAAGTTCAAAATAATTTTCCTAGAAAGTCCTTATAAAGTTCTACTTTTCAGATTTTTTTCATATTTTCTAAACTTATGGTTCAAAAGTTAGAGGGGGGGACACATTGTTTTTTACTTTTGGAGCGATTATTTCCGAAATGATTGACATTATCAAAAAATGATTTTAGTAAACCCCTATTCATTTTTAAATACCTTTCCAACAATATATCACACGTTAGGGTTGAAATTAAAAAAAAAAATCACTTCCCACTTTACATATAGGGGGGCTACCCTAATAAAACATGTTTTTCCAATTTTTATTTTACCACTTTGTCGGCGTGATTGATATACATATTGGTACCAAATTTCAGCTTTCTATTGCTAACGGTCACAGAGATTAAGCGAGGACGGACAGACGGACAGACAGACATGGCGAAACTATAAGGGTTCCTAGTTGACTACGGAACCCTAAAAAGGACACAGTATAAGTGCACATTGCTGAAAACATAAATTATACCTGGTGGGCCTTTGTTCTGATGCGGCCCTGACCACGTTCGTGATTTAATTAATTAGCGCTTGACAGTTATCGATTCGGTGAGATGTCGACTTACTTGATCGGGTTATCGCGTAAATTTGTTATTTTCATTGCATTGCATTTAACTGAAGCAGGGGTTTAATAATATTGATATCGTAGTTGTAAAATGAAGAACCTAACTTTCTAAAATTATTTCTTGAAGATGTCATGAATAGATTGCCTCTGTAAGTGCTTGGCCAGACTGGCAGGGCGGGGCGGGACTAATCCATAGAAACATACATTTAAGGAAAATAAACTTTTCAGGAGAACTAACTATGGGTAGAGGAGAAAACGAAACCAGCAATTCAGCGCTGGGATGATTCAGCATCTACAGATTCGGAAGTTTTATAAATGCTGATAATAGAATAATAATTTCTTCCCCGTCCAAGCAGTAATTAATTTATCTCTTAACTTAGCGGTTCCATCTTTGTCATTGGCTTCTTTATGAAACTCCTATCTCCCTGAAGGGTTGGGCACACGTTTACCTAAAGTACAGTACCCGGCGATAAATATTGTACATCGACCTTTTTACACAAAACCATTTTATACAAAGAATAAAAATAATTATCAAAAGAAGCAAATCATAATTGTTTTAACAGCTCCTGATAGATACCGGACTGTTTGTATTTCGTGCGACAGGGATAGTGCTCTACGAAGCCGAAATTAGCCGATTGTCTCTTTCCAAAGGTCGATGTGCAATATTTATCGCCGGGTACTGTACACCCAGGTTTCGCCAGTTATGTTTAAGTCCCATGTAATAGGAGGTGACCCTATTGCCATCAACCGGACACCAATCCACCAATCCGGGCTGCTATTGAGAAATTCCGGATAGAAAAACCTAATTACACTCTTTACGATCTGGGAATCGAACCCAGGACCTCATGCTCAGCAATAGCACTTATTTTAATTTTTTTTTTATTTGACATGGGTTTGCTCTTGACTCTAATCTAGGTCAGAGATGACACAGACAAAGTCTACGATGGAGTGAGCTTACCCAGTAGAAGCCTGTTCACTCTTACTTTGAAGAGATTCGGGTTGTATGCACTCGGAAACACAAACGCAGGTAGAGAGTTCCACTCTTTTGCTGTGCGTATTATAAAGGACATTTGGAAAGGCTTAGTGCGAATTGGTGGAATAGCAACTAGGTAGGGATGGTAACTTGCAGTGCGTCTGGATGTCCGAAGGTAGAAGGGGGCCGGTGGAATGAGGTCATGGAGTTCTTGGGCACACTCACCGAAGTACTACCAATATACCAACAACCAATACTGCGACCAATATACCAACAAGGCAGTACTAATTTTAATTTGTTGGTCATAATTTACAAAAAAAAAACCTAGTAGTATCTTGCAATATAAGATGCCTCTCCTATTTTATTATACCTTCCCCTTTTTTAAATTAAACATCACACCTCGTTCTTCATTACAAAAAACAATTCAAGAGTTATAAAACGCAATTCGTTAACTTATACAAGTAATAAAACCTTTAAAACTTCATTGCAACGTATCTTCGAGCGCAGCCAAATTCTACCCATACATGCCTACTCCTCTAGTACTCACGAATAATGATCGCCTGCGCACTCACACACACACACACACACATAAACAGACTAATGCATTATACAGTACAATACAGACATGGTGCAATAGTGTGCATTCACTACAAAGAGGTGCAATTTTTTGTTAGTAAAATAGTAATTATTGCTATTAATTTTGTGTGTAATTTGACGTTTTTGCTGCCTAAAAATATAATTTATTTTGACTGTATCTGAACATAAAATTACTAAAACAATAAATTCGAAACTTATAGAATAATACAACGACAAGAAAAACTCACAAATTGTTGTAGACGCTACGTTTACAACAATTTCGCTACGCGAAGTCTACGAAATAGTTTGTGCTACGGCGTAGCTATTCGTAGCACTCGTCTATGACTTGCTACGATTAGTGCTACGAAGTTGAAGATAAGATAATGCAGAACCTGCAGATTATTTATATTATTTTCTTAAACGCAAAAGCGCTTAAGAAAATAATATAAATAATCATATTACAATATAATAATAATAATATGTTTTTTTATGTTTTGACTAAAAATTCAAAGAATAAAAAAATATGTTTATGGTTTTTCTGCCGCGAAAGCCTACATTATAATAAATACATTCACCGTATTTCGCACCAAATGTTTTGGACCTATTTGTGCAACATAGTAAAAATACAAAAAACACTCGCCCTCTTTTTGCACACAACCTATACAACACGAAATTATTGCCAAAATTTCCCTTCGCCCTTTTTTAGCATGTGTGAGTAATGCGCAAGCGCAGACGCACACACACGTCACATACCTGTACTTACCACGCATGTGTGTGGGTAAGCCGGTTTACCAAAGTACATTTTTAGGGTACCCATACACCTATAAATAGTTTAATGAGGACGAAAAGAATTTTTGGGGATTATTCGTTGCCACAAAGTATAGGGCATCTGTTTCGTTTTTTGTCAAGTATTTTGGCGATGGCCTTTTGCAGTCGGCTGGTGTAAGGCTTTGCCCTTTTTTAGCCAGTAATTTGAGTCTATGTATTGGAATATTGTCGTGTGTAAGCCGAAGGAATTCGTAAAGAGGTTAATGACAGATGAATGTGAGACGAAGGGCGAGGAACGTTCGAGCGTCATTCGTTGTTTCAATTCATTGTTAGTTTTAAATGTTCTAATGTTATGAAACTTGTAGGTTAACTGTCGAACTACGAAAAAAGGAGTGTAATCAACTAGCCGTTGCCTGTGTTTTTGTCTGTATTTTGTTTTTGATAAAAAAAATGCAATTATCCAGGATGTAAAGTTGCCTGTGTACTTCTGCAGGTCCCAGGGACCTATGCGTCAAAAGGTATTATACAGATAGGCAGATAGAGTTACTTTCACATAAACACGGTGGTAAGGACATCAAAAGTAACCTAAATTGGGTGCAGCGATACTTTACAGCTTTTAACCCTTTACAAAGCGCAAGTCCGATCCTGAATGGAGTATTGCAGCCACCTTTGGGATGGCTCAGTAAAATACCAACTTGCCGCGCTTGACTCGGTGGAACGCAGAGCTAAGAGGCTCGTTGGCGACGTAGAACTGGTGGATGCCCGTAAGGTTGCCTGCTTGTCGGTCTTCTACAGATTGTACTTCGGTGAGTGTGCCCAAGAACTCCACGACCTCATTCCACAGGCCCCCTTCTACCTTCGGACATCCAGACGCACTGCAAGTTACCATCTCTGCCTAGTTGCTATTCCACCAATTTGCACTAAGCGTTTTCAAATGTCCTTTATAATGCGCACAGCAAAAGAGTGGAACTCTCTTCCTGCGTCGTCTGTGTTACTGAGCGCATACAACCCGAATCTCTTCAAAGTGAGAGTGAACAGGCTTCTTCTGGGTAAGCTCACTCCATCGTCGACTTTGTCTCTATTGCCTTTGACCTGGACTAGAGTCAAGAACATTAAACGTATTGAAAAAAAATCTGCAATTTACTATAAAAGTGCAATTTACGTGGTCAAAATGTAGGAAACAGACATTGTTTTTATTTGATATCCGACGATGTACGAGACGATGATAACCGACGATAAATTTGAGTAGATCATTTTACTTGTGAAAGCCTATAAAATATGAAATGGTTTTTTATTGCTAAGTTATGCTTCAATATTGGTGAAGATACGAGGGTCTGAACCTTGTCTGAACTAAAATCGGCTGGAAATAATTTGTATCCGAAATATCGCATAAGATATCTGTAGGTAGATGATATTTTAAAGCAATCTTTGTTTTTTCTCTAAACGAAGTAAAAGTTTTATTATTTGACGTGATTCAAGTTCATAAGTTCATTAAAGTGGGAGTCGTTTACGTCTAAGGATAAGACAAGTTTTCAATGTCTAAGTATCACAAAAGTTTATTATAGTTTTTTTTTTGTTAGTTTATTTTGGCACGATCGTGTTCGGTTATTTCGAAATAATAAAACCGATCTTTAGCACAACAAGAGATTTATTCTCAACAGCCAAAACAAAATATTTTATTTCACATAAACCTACATGGGCACTTATGAAATGTCAGAAACTAGGTGCGCGGTTCCAATTGGTCGTTTCCTATAGAGAAGAGCCGGCAAGAAACTCCACGGTTACTATTTTAAAAATATTAATTGACTTGTATAATGTTATCAAATTACAATGTTAATAGCTTTGGAAGGACAGTGTAGGTCTGTCAACAAGTACTTTATAAAATAGAAAATGGTCTACTTTACAGTCAACTAGGCTTTGTCGCTTTCTCATAAGGATAAACAGTAATGGGAGAATAAAATAAGGTCATGTAATGAGTATGAGCATTAGAATTTTCTCGTTTACTAAGCTTAATCGTTTCCATGCGATCCACGAATAAATTTTAATTGCCTGCCACGTTCCAAGCGAACTATCAGCAGTTCTGTAACTTCTCCCGGCTCCCATAGTGTTGCTAATTAGTCGGGGCTTGTATGAGGCAACGTGAGACGATTTGGGAACAACGGGGGACTTTGAGGGACTGGATGAACGATTGTATTTGAGGTTATTAGGGTGACGCCTTGAAAAAGTTATTTTTGAGCAGTTTTCTCAAATTTCAACACTTTATTTTTATTTCAATTCTATTTATTTATTTTAATGTTGTAATATTTATATAATTTAAAATTTAACAGTCTTAAAATATTAATTATAATATGTACAAGTATGTAACAACGAAAAGAATCATAGGGCACCAAAAATTCGTCCTCATCGTTGTCAACAGTAATAGTGCCCAAAATGATGGCAGCATTGCCACGTTGCATGGCTACGCTGATTCTTTGGTAAAAAAATGTATGTATTGACACAATTTAATGGATTTCTCATACCTTTGCCTTTTGAAGACACATAATTGAATTCTATCGATGGGTTTGTAACGTTTGTCTAAAGCTTTTGTCCTGAATTCTGGGAGAGACCGTTCTTTCTGCGACGTTTAGATTACAAAAATGAAAGAATAAATTAATTGAACAACTAACTAACTCGGACGAGTAATTCGACGCCTAAGTGTCTTTTTGTGTTTTTATTTATTTGTATAATTAGTTAGAAAAACACTTAGGTAAAAGCATTATTGCTAAGGGCGAATTTCATCAAACTTTTATGCTTAGAATGCGTCTTATCCAGAGAATAAATCATACTTGACTACTGACTTTGGTAAAATCAGCTCTTAGTCTCATAAATTACGGCGGACATACATAATTCTGAAACACGTTAAATGTAACATATAATGGTCAATTTTCCCTAAAACTTTTCCTCAAAAACCATCAATCCTATCCATGTTGGAGCAAGCAGGAGCTATAATAAACACGATTTATGATCATCCAGTGCATTCCTCACACGTCCGTGCCATAACAAAAACCATCAGCATTGTTCACCAAGAACTATACAATTGGCAAACCCGAACACATTGCACCCAACTTCCCCTTACACCCACGAAAATTTCCCCAGACCTTTATAACATAAGACATAAGGTTAATTTTCCTCTATCCATGGGGTTTGTGAAAGGTTGGGAACGAAACCGCAGCATCTTTGTTACTCCATGTTTTTGGAGCTAACGGTTATTCAGGTTTGTACCTATGTAGGTTTTGAACTTTGTTATATATTTCCCTTTAAGATGAATGTTGAGGTGAATGATTGAAAATGAGGTTTTGTGCGATTAGTTTGATAACGTATGGGGACGATTAATTATGGCTTTCTGTATTGGCAAATCCTTTGTGTAAGAGTTCATTATGGTTCTTATTTCAAACGTTTTAATTTTCTGATGTTCTATTTTTTTATTTCTTTTGAACCAGTCTGGAGTTGCGTTTTTTTGAATTTATTTATTTGGGATTTCAAACAAAGGATTACAATTAGGATTAGGATTTTGATTTATATACAATATAAATCCTATAAAAGGTAATTTAAGTGTGCTCCATCAATGGCAGGAGACCACAGCATGTAATATAACTACGTGTAATTTATACGATACAAAGAGAAGAAAGAGAAGATAAATGATGAAAATAAATGAAGAAATTGAGAAAAAGGAAAAAAAATAACATGCCCAGATTGAGTATTTATATTTATATTATTGTAATGGTGTAAACGGGATAAAAATAAAAAAAGGGAAAAAAATGTATAAAGAGGAACCAAAAATTAACATCTCAATATTGACCATTTATATCACGATTGTTTAGTGTATTAATAATTATATTTATTTCCCTTAATACCTACATTTTCATACTTATTATTTGCATTTTTTAAATATTTTTATAAAAAAAAACATTTAAAAATATAAAAAATAGTGGCCCATCGGCATCAGGAACAGGACATTATGAATCATAATGGGCAGTTAACTGTTAAGTTAATCGTAACAAATCCCATTGGTGAAGGATTTTTCAGTTATTTTTTTTGTCGGTGCTAAAATACCAATCAATTCAATCCAAATCAAATCCCAATCTCTTTGATTATACCTACGTAGTGCAGTGAAAAAAAGAAAAACACGGACTGTCTTCGCCATATTATGATTCATAATGTTATACTTTTATGATTCCGCCTATTTTTACTTTTATTGATTCAAGAAAATGAAATGAAATGAAATTGTTTATTCTGTGAATAGGATATTGGTAATACCCCTCTTTTAAAGTCCAGACATAATTTTGGTCAGATCATGTGAGGACAATGTAGATTAGTGCCTACTGGATAAGAACATCTTTCTGTCTCCTCACCATTCTGCCAAGCGATTGTGAAAATTCCCCATAAAAACTAACAGGTATCTCTTTCACCTAAAATTATGCTTATTTTAAGATCCATAACTTTTAGAAAACAACAATTTAATGTATTTAAATCTCAAAAGAAGTACTTATGAAAAAATTCATTCAAAAACATAATTTTGATTTAAAACCAACGCCCTAAACAATTTAAGTCGTAGTTGCACAAATTCAGAACACGTACTCATAATGCTGTCTGGGAAAAACTGAAGAATTTTACATAATTAGTTGGAAATGGTTTCCAGACAACTTTCCGGTCAGCTAACGGAGGTACCGTTAGCTGACCGGCTGATCTATGGCTAAAACGAAAATGTGTTAATCTCTCTCGTCGCCATTGTTTGAGAAGTGTCGAGATGTAAATTCAAACAAAGATGGCGGGTTTTTTGTTACTTTATCCTTGTAGTTTACAAAAAATGAGGTGTTTTTACTGCTTCGGTCGTAAATTATAATAGCTTGGTGGTCGCTTTGTCGTAGAAGTATCATGAATCATTTTTGGTTGAGTAATTTTTGGTAGTACTTTTATAAATGAGGGTAGCAGGAAAAAGTGTTGTTGATTTAAGAAAGTATGCTTTCTCTGCTTGTTGATGACGGGTCAGTCCCTCTAGGTGAAATAAATATACTTAAAAAGGCCAATCTCTAAACTTGGATCACTTTTTATTTCGCAATTTGTATTTTTGTTGTTATCTGATATATATGTAGATGATTTATATATTTATTATGAAGAATTTTAATGCGCGATCCAATTAACTCCAAACTTAGTATTTATACTTAAGCCCAAAAATAAAGAATAACGTGTATCAGGGTTTTTTATCAAAATTCCACCCCTGTTGGGTGAATTAGATTTTTCAAATAAACTGTATCCCCGCTATACAGTTTATTTGAAAAATCTGATCCCTTTGAACTATAAACTTAAAAATTGGCCGAATACATTTATCTCAATAAACGATAAAGATCATAAACATACACTTTCGAAATTTTTAGAGGAAAGTACGAAATACACGCGGACGAAGTCGCGCGCAAAGTGCTAGCCTATTTTAAACAGCCCAAAAGGGTTCAAATATTATTTACCTTAAACAAAGTTGAAGAACTCCGAATTCACCTAATAGAAACAGAGGTTTCTGTTGACCATCCTGCTCATTTAAAACGTCACGGGAAGTAGGCGGCACTTCACAGGCTAGCAGCCAGTCAACTTGTCATTACCCTTTATATTAATGTATATAAACCATTTAGTAGATACGTTATTAGGCCCCGCTAACCTGTACTTAACAGCCGTGAGGTCCGCTAAGTTCCTTGGGAAATAGACCGCGACGCCGCGGTGAAATGTTTAGGGATATTCAAATTGAGTAGGTAGCTACCTGAACCTGTCAGCAAATTTATATTTGGTCCTTTTTATTCCCTTGGGGTATCGAATTCTATTATTATTAGGACGAATTTTTGGACGATGGCAGTAGGCTCACCCTCTGTTAATAAAAAGTCATCCAGGTCGTATTTCGGCCACGGCGGCCAATCTCAACGGAGACTAACCTTCGGTGCGGGAGATATTAAATAGTGCACAAGCTGTGCGCACAGACACAGGGGCACTCCCTCTTCCCTCATTATTGATTCTGATAGATTTGCAATACTTTTGATTATTATAGTGCTTAATGGTTGCATGACTTCGGTAGAATGTACTGGATCCAATTGTTTTTCTTTTTTACGCCATCAAAACTATTTACCTACATTCTTTGCAAATAAATGATTTCTGACTCTGATTCTGATTCACTCTCATAGTCCGATGGACCAACATAGTTGGGAAAAGGCTAGGCAGGTGGTGATGATGATGAGTCCGATGGGAAGGCAATCCGACACGACCGGAGAGAGACCAGGCGTAGGAGCAACAGCTTAACGTGCTGTCCGAGACACGGGGGTATCACACCGCCGACTTCTAAGCTGGAAAACTTTATAACACTTTGCCCGGGAATCGAACCCAAGACCCCACGCTCAGCAGTCGCGCTTGCGACCACGAGACCGACGGGGCAGTCCCCCCTATACATGGGACTTTAATATATCTGGCGAAATGTTAACTAATTTGCACCTGTGCCTAATAATCCTTCGAGGAACGCAGACGTGATGGACGCCACACGTTTAAAATCCACCCACATTTTCACTAGGTATTAATAAAACTACGTCATTGGGGTTACACTGACGTAGTTTTATTAATACCTAATGGCTTCATTGTTGCTGTAACACTGTAGCATTATCTTCAGCATAATGTTTTTTTTTTTCATTTAAATACTACACTTGCTAAACTTTCCTTAGCCCAGTTTGAACAAAGCATATATTTACGAAATATTGTACTGTAGGTCCTTCAAAGTACACAAAAGAGTGATGCGTAATATTTTTAAAGGCTAACCCAAACACAGACTTTCTCTGATGCTAATAATAAAGGCAAACTCGATATTTAAGAGCACGTGTAGGGTGACGCCACCAATTATCTTCCATGTCATTATTTATCTAAAGCCATTATTTTTAAAACGGTGTACCTTAGTATGTACTTTAAGTCCTGTGGTTTGACGCATTGGAGTGAAAAGTGATATCAAAAATTAAATGTGTTTTGAAAACGAGTTGGGTATAAAAGTATATTAGTAGTGTGAATGTAGTTAGTGTTAGTGTTTTGGGATAAAATATTTCTTAAATGTTTTTATCATTTTGGAAGCCGACCCCAACATAGTTGGGAAAAGGCTAGGCAGGTGATGATGTTTTTATCATTCTCTCATCGAGAATTCTGTGAAAAGTAGTAAGTTTATTTGTATACTAGCTGCCCGCGACTTCGTCCACGTGAAATACGCGTTGTTACTTCGTTTTCGCTTAGCGTTCTTAATGACTTTTTTTTTGCTTAGCTTCTAAGGGTAGAGAGTAATGTTAATAACCTATAACCTTCCTCATTGGGCTGTCAAATACAAAAGATGTTTTCAAATCCCACTGGTAGTTCCAGGGATTAGCGCGTTAAAATAAACAAACTCTTCAGTTTTATTATTAGTGTTTATCCACCGACAATCTACTGCTCATAAACAGTACCTACTGAAACTTTCATACAGAAACTATAATTTTCGCCAAAAGTCTTAGGAAACAAAACTCCTAGCAATAAATATTGCTCAGATGTGTGGTGTCTAGAGCAAGACTAAGATAGCGGTATATCACGTATGAATTACTGATGTGACCCAGAACCGGCTCTCATACTTCTAGCATATTGAAACAAGTGTAATATTTAACGCTAATATACATATTCTTGTGTTATTTCACGCCGGCTTTCAAAAAACATCATCTACCGAGCCTTATCCCAACTATGTTGGGGTCGGATTCCAGTCTCACCGGATGCAGCTGAATACCAATATTGTACAGACGCCAGGACATCAAGCTACTACAATCTGTCAAATTTCTTGAATACATTTTCAACTTTATCGCTAAAGTATAAGGTTCAAAGTTGATTGGGGAAATTTGACAGTTTCGGGTAGCTTGATGTGCTGGCGTCTGTACATGGAGTAACTGTTTATCAAACCTCCACTACCCAGTGAGTGGATAGCACGATATCCCTTGGTAAGACTGGTTGGCAGACTTTCGGGCTTCTGACTACCCGCAACGACTGTCAAAGATTTGAAAATGACAGCCGGAACCAACGGCATAACGTGCTTTTCGAGGCACAGAGGGGTCTCGATGTGTAATGGATGATCATCCATCCATTGACCTTGCTTGGCAAGCTTAGCTTAACTTTCGATCGACCCGTGTGCCCCTCCCGGTTTTCTGAAACAATACCTATATAAAATTCCAAGGTCTTTTCCTTTTGAGGTTAAACAGAATATTATAAAGTTGTGGATTCAAGTTAATTACGGTAGGTTTAGCAATTATTGAATAGGACCCCAATATTAGACCCTCGAACATTTTGTTTTATTAACGAGTGAGTTTCCTACATTTTGTAAATGTTATTTATTATAATTAAGTTGAGCATTGGTTACCCAGTGGTAACGGCCCAGCTTTACAATATGTTGGGTTCGAACCCACCACTGTTTTCGAAACGGTAAAGGAAAACATCGTGAGGACTGTCATGTCTTAGAACCAGAAATACGAAAATATGTGCCGTCTGCCTAACTACGCTGGGCCCGCGTGGTAGATTACAATACCCACTCTCTCTCGAATAGAGGAGGCTTGTAACCCATCAGTGGGAAAATCTTGCTGATTAAATTTTTTTTTTACACCATTATTTATTTAAACCTAATATTGAAGATAAAAATGTGATTAGATAGAAGTACTTTGCTTCGTTCTTTTTTTCATGTACTTAAATTACTTTAAAATAATAAAATTAAAATTGATTATAAATCGGCTAACGTGTCCAAGATAACGCACTCAACAAAAACCAAACTAGTTTTCAAACTATGACTACAGACAATAACTGGGTCTTCCACCTTACAGTTTTTGCAATACATGTCAACTTTCAAATGTTGGCACATCTGCCGATGCCCACTAATTAGCAGGTGTGCGCTCACTTTATTATTTTATGTCTTTTTGTAGTTTCATTAGTCTTTTTTCAAGTCGATATCCACCTTTGGTTTCTCAGAGTGGAAAAAATCGAATGAGTCGATTTGCATATGAATAGTTTGAATTTGAAGAAGCCCAAAATCATACTTATGGGATAATTACGTCATCGAAGGGTATAACAGATGTTGAAATCAATTTTAGATATAAAAGTGTTTTAGGCTAAATCATTATTAGATTTTACAATTTCTACGCGATGGGTCCCTTTAAAACCAGTCATACCTACAATAAACAATCATCATTGCAACTGCCTAGCGTTTTCCCAACTCTGTTAGGGTCGGCTTCCAGTCTAACCAGATGAAGCTGAATGCCAGTATTTTACATGAAGCGACTGCCTATCTGATCTCCACAACCCAGTTACTGGGTAATACGATACCCCTTCGTAAGACTGATATTATTAGACTTTCGGGCTTCTGACGAGCCTTAACGACTGTCAAAGATCCACGAATGAGAGTCAGGACCAAGGGCTTAACGTGCTTTCCGGGGCACGGAGGGGTCTTGGTATGTAAAGATGGTCACCCATCCAAGGACCAACCGCGGCAAGCGTAGCTTAACCTGATCGATCGACCCATGCGGCTGTTATTACTTAGCCACGAGTATACCTATACTAAACAATATCATGCCTTTTATATTTATTTGCTTTTTCCTTAAGCCAAGCGACTAAGATTGTGGTCAGACTTGAGTCAAGTCTGAATGAGGGTTTTCTGAAATGACGTTCGCTAGGTGGCAGCACTGGCACGTCAGGTCCAGGCATCTGTCAAAGAGCCTATATTTTCTTTAGTCATGACGGAATGATGAACAAATGAATGAATCGAATGATGAACGTCATCATATATTTTATATTGGAAGACCTATTGTCACAGTGGTGCCAACTGGTGTCGTAAATTTTCACGAAAACCCTCATTGAAATACTCAAATACGCTAAGAAAACAATGAAGGCGTGTTTTCTTATTCGTAACAAAATTGACTCATAAGATGTAAAAACTCTACTGAAAAGACAGTAACAGAACAGACCTATTACAGAAGACAAAATATTCTGTGTATGGTAGACAAAACTGCTTAGTTTCTAGTGTCTGCCATGTCTAAGTAAATTTTGTATGTAGAATCTCGCCTACATACTTTTAAGTTTTTAATCCAAATCAGTCACATATCACGAACTAACCTACATTTAAAACAAACCGCAACTTAAAGTTAACTTTAACTGACCGAGTTATTCTCAGAAGCGGCCTTTCTCTCATTAGCCGGGA
Source organism: Luperina testacea (assembly GCA_927399505.1). Classification (NCBI taxonomy): domain Eukaryota; kingdom Metazoa; phylum Arthropoda; class Insecta; order Lepidoptera; family Noctuidae; genus Luperina; species Luperina testacea. Next base: position 1,686,405 of record OV656770.1, on the reverse strand, counting down.
ATCGAAACCATGACCCCTAACTACAATTTATTGCTTATGAGATTACAGAAGCGGGTTATGGGTTCAAAAGGTTTCTGTAAATTATAGTTATTTGATATTATAGAGGTATGAGGAATAGGGTGTAAAGTTCACTCATACTCTATAGAAAAGGGAGGATTCTCCGACCAGACGGGTGTTATGTCTGGCGGGCAACTGCCCGATGATTGATTGTTGTATCTATGCTAGTTGCGCGGTAAACTCTGCTTGCGAGATGCAGGATTTTGCGTGACGTCAGTATGACACGTTGTTCGCATGTGGCGTTGTAGACACCGCTACAATATTATAGTTATGAAGGTTTCTAAAAACACTACACATACTCGTAGATATCTACCAACACGCACTGCACCCGCGTGGTGGATTATGGCCCACCCCCTCTCAAAGAGAAAAGGCCTGTGACCTAGCAGTGGAAATATTGTTGGCTGATTATGCTGAAAATACTATGAAATAGGGGCATTATCATAACAAAAGTTTTAATGCTGGAAAAATTATTCGAGGACGAAGTTTGAACCTCTGTGAGCACTAGGTTGGGAATTTTAAACCTAGCTACATAGTTGAAATATCCACCAGCAGATCAGGCTCAGGTTTCCTCACAATTCTTTATTGTATTAGTGCCGATAGTTAAAAGTTCTACATTCATAGCATTATACTTTGTTATGAGTACCTACTTAAATATTCTGTTACAGATATTCTATTTCACGAAATCCGTTCGGCTTTGATTGTAGTAGTGACGTATCCCGACAAGCGCGCTCCCACAGCGGCTGCCCCTTGCTGCCGTCGCAATGAGGCTATTTCCGCGAATGTGTACCGTTTTACTTCACCCATTGTTGAGTCTCTGTTGATCACAATGTGCATGTGCACGCTCGACAACATTCATAGCCAAACGGACTTCGTGACATAGAACATCTGTAAACCCATTGATATACAGGTTGGCATGGACATCGACGCGCAAACTGTAACCATGGATACCGCACATTCTAGACGGTAGCGTAGAAATTTTTCGTCGGTTATCAAAAAAAAAATAGCAGTTTCATAGAAAATTGAAATACTTAAGCGGTCCAAATGTATGGAACAAGCGACATTTAGTCATTCTTAACTAGAGAAGCTTGTGGCAAAGTAATAACAGTCACACGGGTCGATCTATCAGGTTAAGCTACGCTTGCTACGGTCGGTTCGTGGATGGGTGACCATAACAAGACCCCTCCGCTCCGTGTCTCGGAAAGCACTTTACGCCGCTGGTCCCGGCTGTCATTCGTGGATCTATGACAGGCGCTACGGGTCGTCAGTAGCCCGAAAGTCTGACAACCAGTTTCACCAAGGGGTATCGTATAACCCAGTAACTGGATTGGGGAGGTCAGATAGGCAGCCGACCTCAACATAGTTGGGAAAAGGCTAGGCAGATGATGATGATGATGTATTGAAGAAAAATTTCAACTCGGGATTCAGAATCTTGTACCTACTTAACTACTTACTGTATTCATGGTGACAGATTGCGTTTCGAAGTCCCTGCCAGCCTGCATTAGTGAGATAATATTTCAATGGTTAAACCCTCAAGTTAGCCTGTATTAGCGAGATAATATTTCCATGGTTAAACCCTCAGGTTAGCCTGTATTAGGGAGATAATATTTCAATGGTTAAACCCTCAGGTTAGCCTGTATTAGCGAGATAATATTTCCATGGTTAAACCCTCAGGTTAGCCTGTATTAGGGAGATAATATTTCAATGGTTAAACCCTCAGGTTAGCCTGTATTAGCGAGATAATATTTCCATGGTTAAACCCTCAGGTTAGCCTGTATTAGGGAGATAATATTTCAATGGTTAAACCATCAGGTTAGCCTGTATTAGGGAGATAATATTTCAATGGTTAAACCTTCAGGTTAGCCTGTATTAGCGAGATAATATTTCAATGGTTAAACCCTCAGGTTAGCCTGTATTAGGGAGATAATATTTACCCGTAATAGTTAAACCCTCAGGTTACTTTTAACGATGCCCAAAACTGCATACCATAACAGGAGTAAATAAAAACTTATTTATGTACTAGTACTGAAGCGGTGTTTCAGTTGTGGCAACTACAAACTTTCACCGCGGCGTTAGCGACATACCTCGCCCTTTTGTGAGAGGAGGCTCAGGTGGCTGCGTTAATACTATTCAAATACAGGATAAAGTACGAGTACAACCAGTGTAGGTTAGGTGCCATTCATTTATTACGTAAAGGTTCCTACAAACAGGCGCGACACGCGATATAATCGCGCGCGACACAAAGGCACAGCTCGTTGCGCGACTTGTGGTGCCTTTGTGTCGCGTGTTTGAAGGAGCCTTAACACGATTTAGGTCTTATTTATTTTACAAGAGGGTGGCATAGTCTTGATAGTTCTTACGTAAGATCACAATGCGCAAGGTTAAGATTACTTTGAAAAAGCGCGGTAAATTAGTACCTACCTACAAAACAAACAATACCTACCTACTAAAAAAAAAATTTCATTGAAATATATAAATTAAAATACAACAAACGATTATTTTTTATTTTTTTCCTATAGATTCTTAGATAATAAATGTTAAACTGGGGGGGAGGGGGTCGGTCGCTTCTTATTTTTTCTTACATAGGGGGAAAAACTGGCAAAAATCGTATTACGAAATAAATGAATGGCGTCTAATGGTAAGCACTTCATAACGGCATCGCTGTGTTCAGGGTGTAGACTCCCTAAGCTCGAAATCTGTAGTTTTGTCCAAAGTGACTGGTAACACGATTTGACAGTTGTGCTTGTTTATCCCGATGTGGTTTGTGCCCGTCCGATAAATTTAGTTTGCCACTTGTTTTGACGTATCAACAACTTTCGGATCGGCTCGGATGTTCGTCGACGGAGTTAGAGTGTAGACCGTGGTTTGAAGCAAATACTTGGAAAATACATGCAATGCTCAATCTAGACACGTTCAATATCGCAAAATTTCTTAAAGTTTCGGGGTGTATGATACACCAGAGGGGCATTTCTCGTAATTTTAAGAACGCTGACCTTCGGGTCTATGTCTCAATCTGTCAAAATAGCTCTAATTTGCCTACATTTTTGACAAGTTTCTGACATTAATTGTCGCTGAGATGAGATTGCGACTACATTTTGAACCAATTATACGAAGTTTTATTCCGTTTACCTGTGAATTACAGTTTTCTGAAAATTTCTATTGCAGGAGTGTATCTCTTTAAAAAAAGATTATAGATGTATGAGGAACTGGGTGTAAAGGTTCTCATCCTGCATTGAAAGGTAGGATCCTCTGACGAGACGGGTGTTATGTCTGATGATTGTTGGCGGGCTGTTGTATTTAAATATTATGTTAATTTCGCGGAAAACTTTTCTTGCCCGATGTAGAATTGTTATGACGTCAGATGACATCCATAGTTTCTTGTGTGGCGGTGTACGTGCCACCACAAGTGTAAAAGAGAGAGATGATGGGATTTCGATCGATACAAGCTACGAGGTTGTATCTCGAATTAATTGGAATTCCTATCACATCTCCATCTCATGGTTCCCCTACCCATGATCGATAACTTCAAAGCTCTCTGCGCCCGCGCACCTATGGCGATGCTTTCTCCCGCTAAAATCGTCCTACTTGCGCACGATTTGAATGATTTAACTTGAATTCACACGTCACCGCATCGTTACGCGCATTCCCCTTTTTCGTAAATAGACGGTAAAACTTAAGACGGAGAATTCGTAGAAACGATACGATTTCTTTGCGGAAAATTGTCGAGTGTCGTTTGTAACTTTTACTTTGTTGTAAATTTGGGAGGATAATTTACCACGTCGAAAGGTACATTTCTTGTCTCTTTCTTAAATTCGACGTGCCATATCAGCGCTGGCTACTAGGTATATGTATTATACGAGCTGTGCAATGGACGCGTTTGCTGACGATGTCTTAGCATAAGCATAATTATCCTATTACTTTCCCACTGCTGGGAAACAGATCTCCTTTCTGTGAGAGGGAACGGGCCGTAATACACCACGCCAGCCCAGTGTCGATTGGTGGGTGAATAACTAGAAGACATGCGAAAAAATAAATCGTCAATCCGGTTAAAAAAAAATCAAAATCATGTGTCTTCAAATGTTTGGTTCTAGGACGTGCCAGCTTTTTTACGACGTTGTTCTCCACCTTTCATTGGAAAATAAATTAAAGTGCGTGTCTGGGTTCGAATCCACGGTCTAAAACTGTTAGTCGGGCCTTTTACCACTGGGCCACTGCCGCTGCTCTCAGTGTTTTAGGTTCAACTAAAACAAAACCTGAGTACAGACCCCAGCACATCCAGCTACCCGAAACTGTCAAATTTTCCCAATCAACTTTGAACCTTACGCTTCAGCGATAAAGTTGAAAATCTATAAATTTGACAGATTGTAGTAGGTTGATGTGTTGGCGTCTGTACTTATACAAAGAAGACTTCAATTTTACTACAAGAGACAACACTTCATACCTCCTACAAAAGGCACATAGCAATTATACTCAAGCTCACATAAAACCCTATATTATATACCGGTCTACTTCCAACACCGAAACAAAGGCTGAAGTTTCCGAATCTCTGAACAAAAACAACAGTTTTACATTCTCCCACATAGTTGAGTCGCGAACATTCAACCGCAATGAAAAAACCTCGTAAACACACTTAATACTCTTTTTATGAGCGATATGATCTCTATGTATATCGTAAAATATTACATCTTGGCACTCCTCGTAATTCTAATTTTTGTAGAATGTAAAATTTCAAGTTTTTTCGGGCGTAATTTGTTTTACGCGTAACGTTAGGTTGGTAAACTTAGGAACACACGGTCGATTTTTTTACGTGACAATTTTTATCGCCAAATCCAGTGTGATTTTCAAATCTTGGTTTTGAGCTGAGCATTGAGAATCAAACGGAGTGCATCTTAGCGCGTAAAAAAATACGATTTTAATTCGCCGCGTTAAAAATCGCCAGTGGGTACGACGGTTTATAGCGAATGGTCACCGAGTTGCGTTAAGTATCGCGTAAATTATGATTGTTAATGGCAACTCTTAAAATGTTCAGATTTTTAAAACAATAATTGAACAAGTCGTTAATCGTATTTACGAATGCTTGATATCGTACTGGTGACGTAAGATCAGAATGTTATTAAATTAAATAACCTTTCACGTGTTATATCAATAAAACGCAACAAATCTAGATAATAATGTCGTTCTGCTCTTCATTGTTCAGACAGGTTTATTGAAGCTATTTAATAAAGTCTAATTTTTCATTGCTTTACAAGTATGTAAAAGGTTTTTCTCGAATCGCACTCCAACTGAAACTCAAAGCTCAAACAATTTCAATTAAACCATTTACCTTTTTTATTACAATTTACTTTTGAATTGTCAAAGAGTCGGTCAGTTAGTCAGAAAGTTGAAACTGGTTGCCCATTCCAAAACGTAGATCTCTATGGAGAAGAACGGGCAAAAAACTCCAAAGAGACTCCTTTAAATCAATATATGTATGTATTACAAAATCCTGCATAACTACGAGTACGTCTTGCACGAGTTTTATCGCCAGTATATCTCAAATATCAAGCATTTTAAATTGCCCATTAAACGAAAATCTAAGTAAAGATATCTTCCTTCACCCGATTAATAATTCAAGTTTATATCATCAAACTATTTATGACAACAACAGTCCGCAGTAACCATAATAATAAACTTTACAATCTAATAGAAATAATAACAGTGAACAATAAAACGATGCTCGTGTACAACAAACGTGGTCTTTATAATGTCCTGATATTATCATAAAGTGTTGTTGTGTAGAGAAATCTAATGGAGTACATATATTGAGGCATCTCTTGTTTTATACAAAGTGTTTTTTGTTTATATCCCATAACTCTAGGGTTATATTCAATAAGTAAAAATAATACAAAAAGTCCTAGAATATGTAGTCCAAAAATACATATCTAAGTTTCATTGTTATATATGAGTAATTCATATTTAAAGCCAAGAAAATGCGACGTTGTCATGTTTCACGTATTATTTTGTATGAAAAATGAAAACAAAAAAAAAAAAGGTTAATAAAAATAATTCATAATATGCCAGTTGATTCTTTGATAAGGTCTCATTCATACCCTAGATATGGGATATAAAATAAACAGAACTGCTTTTGTAGAATTTTTTTATTTTGTCATTGTCTTTTCACTCGATTGCTTGGTTGGTCTAGTGGCCGCAAATGCAACTGCTGAGGTCCTGGGTTTGATTCATGGTCGGCCAAAATATTATTGGGTTTTTCTATCTGGAATATCTCAGAAGCAGCTCGGAGATTATGAATTTCTGACCGTATAAGGAACCCCATACTGCGCGCCAAAACCAAGATAACGGACGTTACCCTGGAAGTCGCTAAACTTAGGTGGAACTGGGCCGGACATGTTTGCCGCATGTCAGATGACAATAGGGAATATGCATGATTTCTTTTTATTTAAAAAATTAGTTCTCATTCATGTAATAAACAGTTTAGTAAAAATGTTTTTCGGATAACTATGAAATTAAAAAAGATATGAGCCATCGAAGATTTGTTTCTATCTCTTTCTCGCAAAACGAAATTTAACACGGAGTTTATATGGCCGTAGTGACATGTGACGTCACAGTCTATGTCGGATGTCTCTGTCTAATTGGTGTGTAATCAATAGTTTTAAATGCACATATCGGCCGTGTTTCTTGGCCGATTTTAATTTTAATTTCACTTTTTGTCATCTCTACTACTTATACTACTTATTAGGTATTTTCATATTTTGTTAATAAATGCCATGAAAAAAATTCATGCATATTCCCTATTGGGCTAAGAGAACCACCGATTGGGTCCCACTACACGCACGTCGTCATCGCGGCAGGCCAAAACGAAGATGGCGGGGGGAGCTTGTTTCCTACCGTAAGGACTGGCCGACTCGCGAAAGACAGAATTGTGTGGAAAAGGAAAGGGGGGCAATACACGCTAGTTAGGTTAGCCCGGAGTCTGATTTGTGCCCGATTGATGACAATAGGCTATACCTGGCGAAACCATAACTGGCGAAATGTGACCTTTCTTGAAGTTATGTTATGTCTTCTCACTCTGATAAAAACAAAAAAAAAAAACAGTGGCACTCCGGGAGTGCCGACAGAAGTAAAAACAAAACACAAACAGAATACTTCGCCATCACTCACTGACATATCGGATATACATTAAAACCGAGTACATCCCGAGGACAGCCGAACACATCCAAAGCGGGTATTTTTTTAATCGTCTTATAAATAATATACGCGTGGTTTCGCTTACGGTAACAGTGGCGCTAGTTCAATGTTTTTTTCCCATCTCAAAAAACGCCCAGCGCGCCTGTAGAAGTTTTCACTTCAAAAACTCCAATTCATGTTTTCCTTTTTTGCTTTTAGAATGTTTCATTGTGCGCCGTCTGGGTATTTTTTTGAGTGAAGAAAGTTATTCCGACCAGTTTTTCTTAGCCTAGGCATTAAAACCAAATCTAGCAGCTACGTTTTTACCTAACAACTTTAAGAAATAAAATTAAATAATGGTTAGAGTTTTATGCATGTAACATGCATAAACGCACTGACGAATCTACTATAAAAAAACCGGTCAAGTCAGACTCGCTCACCGAGAATTTACCGAAATCACCGAAATTTACGGTTTTCGGATTTTTTCTTTACTTGTGCTACATGACATTGCTTCTTGCCAGATTAAAGAAAAGAAGAAAGAAAAGAAAGAAAATTAGTTTATTCTGCACAAACAAAAACGCACAAAGGATTCTAGATCAAGGGGAAGTACTCTATAGGTTTTGATTCCCTTGCGAGTGTCAAAATATTCGGCATAAACGGAACATAACGCCCGTATCTTTTGATTGCGTTGACATAGAACTTTGATTTTTTCACTGCTTCAAGGGATTTTAGTCTTGAGTACGTGATATTAATTTCATGATACCTCCACGAGTTCCTGAGAAAAAGGGTTTAGACAGACGAACAACAAAGTGATCTTATAAGCGTTCCGTTTTTCCTTTTGAGGTACGAAACTCAAAAACCATGGATGAATTACAATCGAACGTTAAAAACAATGTTATCATTAGGTCCATAGGGTACAAAAATACAAAAATACAAAAATACAAAAATATTTATTTCAACTTAAACATTGTGTCATACATAAATTGAGACAGCCCCAGTAAGTTACAAAAGTACTTGTGTCGGAGCTGCCTCGCTCTTCCCATAAGTGGTAACTTAACAATGATGAGGCGTAAAAGGTTTTTAAAAAGAGAAAAAATAAAAAGATAAAAGTAAAAATAACATAAAACATTAATTTAGCAGCTCTCAGTGTGTGTTTGTGTATGAATGTAAGTGTGTAAGTGTTGAGGGTGTGAGTGTACCCAATATATTTTATTTATTATATAATTTCTTTTTTTTTTTTTTTTTTTTCAGCTAATCCTGGTCATAATATTTTCTGTTTCGTCATACGTTAGGGATATCAACCATTCAATTATTGTTTTTTTACAATCGTATAACAACAGGGGATATATATTTAATTTACGGTTAAGTTTATTATAGATGTAGGTGGATTGAGTAACATATTGACGTCTAGCAAAGGCAGTTCGAATCCCTGGGGAGTAGGCCACCATATCTCTGCGCCTTCTGCTTTGGGATGCTGAGTCAAAAGGAAGACACTTATGCAGGGTTAAGGACACGTAAAGAATATAAAGTTTTCTAATTGAGAGCAAGTTGCTAACTCTATAGAGGTCAGTTGTAGGGTACCTAAATGGTTTAAAGTACATCACCTTTATAAGTGATCGCTGAGCTCTTTCCAGATCAAGAAATTTAGTTTTGGTAGCTCCACCCCAAATTGGAATGCAGTAAGTTATTACAGATTGCGCCAGAGCTATATAGATCTTGTTTATAAGTTGCGCGGACATAACATGTCGTAATGTTTTAAACACCCAAATGAGCTTCCTGATCCTTTTCATAAGGATTTCGATGTGAGGGTGCCATGACAGTCTTCGATCAACAATTATGCCTAAATATTTTGTGGAGCTGACTTGTTGAATGGTTTGGTTTGACAGGTACAATTATGGTTATGGACTGCATTATTTTGGCAAACATGAATCGCAATACCAAAATCAGATCCGGGCTGTGACCTCTGGTCTGGGGAAAAGCAGATGAAATTAGTTTTGGTAGTATTAAGGGTTAATAGATTTGCTTTAAGCCAGCCAGCTATCTCAGCCAGACCCTCCTCAGCGACAGCTTTTACATGTTGCCATGACGTACCTGAGAAAACAACTGCAGTGTCGTCTGCGTATGAGAAAATTTGCCCTCCATTGATCTGCATATTGCATAGGCTGTTTATATAAATCAAAAAGAGCGGCGGACCCAAGACACTCCCCTGTGGGACTCCGTAGCAGACGTCCTCCTCGGCACTGCATAAGTTATTTAGTTTAACCATTTGCTGTCTATCTTTAAGATAACTTTCAAAAAGGGAGAGAGCCGTACCTCTTATACCTATGCTTTCTAGCCTGTGCAGAAGGATCGGAACGGAAACGGTATCAAAGGCTTTCTGAAGATCTAAGAACACTGTTAAGCATTTATGACCCTTATCTACTTTACTAACAATGTCCGATGTCAATGCCGTAATAGCGTCTTGAGTTGAACGTCCTCTTCTAAACCCATACTGTGCATTTGATAGAATACTGTATTTTTCTAAGTAGTTAATTAGTCTCTTATTTATTATCTTTTCTAAAATTTTTGAAATTGATGACAGTACAGATATGGGGCGATAATTGTTAACAGGGTAAACCTATAATATTAATATTAAACCACCCGTATCCTCCCAAGTCTTGTACTTCTTAACTCGTCAAGATCGGAGGGTGAACTACCCTTAGGGATAGTGCTCCGTACAACACAACTGAATTATACATAGGACGAGCACCTTGGGAATACTCGGAAGTTGACGGATCTTGTATGTTTTATTACATTATTATTGTTTTATTTTGGCTAGTTACAAATTTCAGTTAAGTGGGAAGCTGGGATGCGGGTTTATTTGGTTTAGTGTGACATAAGTAGGTGTAGTTTACAAGGACTTACGTACTAGTTATCTATACTATAGTAATAATTGACGGCACAGTTGGTGCAGTGGTTAAGCGATTGACTGCTGCGCTGCGTGTCGCGGGTTCGGTTCCCGCACGGAACAAATGTTTGTATTACCTACAAGTAGTAGTAGGTCTGGCTGTTTTGTGAGTTTATATGTTTGTAAACGCATCCACAATACAGGAGAAATTGATAATGTGGGACAAAGTTTTAAAAAAAAAAGAAAAACCGAACAGTTTGTTTGAACGTGCTAATCTCTGGAACTATCAGTCGGATTTGAAAAGTCCTTTTGAATTTGATACCCCAATTCTTAGGACCATTTTCATCACGATAGAACTTATGAGCCCAGCAAACAGAAAAACTGGCCAAGTGAGAGTCGGACTCGCACACGAAGGGTTCCGTACCACATGGCAAAAATGCCGAAAAAAAAAACAAGTTTGTTATATGGGAGCCCTTTAAATATTTATTTTATTCTGTTTTTAGTATTTGTTGTTATAGCGGCAACAGAAATACATCATCCGTGAAAATTTCAACTGTATAGCTATCACGGTTCATGAGATACAGCCTGGTGACAGACGGACAGACGTATAGTAGAGTCTTAGTAATAGGGTCCCGTTTTTACCCTTTGGGTGCGGAACCCTAAAACATACACTAAAAACTGCTAAAAATAATTCAAAGCCGGATCTCGGTCATAGGTCAAACGATAGGATGTAAAGTATTCATTAAATATTTTTTAAACTGCCAGGTGGTGAGTATTAAATTAATAAACAGAAACAATTGTGGACCCTGTCGGGAACAGCAAAATTTAAAATGAGTTTGAGAGAGCGACTTTATGATTTTCCTTATTTCATTACTAAATATTTATTTTATTTCCTTTGTATCTGTTTTTTACAACAGTTATTTTATCACACATTTCTTTATTCTCTGAATCTATTTATTTATTTTTTGTATTCAATTATATATTAATATTGCTTAATTTTCGCTTGAATTTCCACTTGTTTTTGTCCTTAACGTCTGGGCAAAGGTCTCCGACTCTCTTTCCACATCTCTCTGTCCAGAGCTGCCAAGGACTACTAATCTTTATCAAAGGAGACCAGCTCTTCCCGCCGTCTCCGTCTAACCTGCCGCGACATCGTTTGCCATTAAGGATCCTTCAAACAGGCGCGAACGCGATAAAATCGCGCGCGACACAGCGGTACCGCAATCGCGCAACGACCGGTGCAATTGTGTCGCGCGCGACCCACTGGGTCGTAATTTTGGCCCATTGATCGTCTGACATGCGGCAGATGTGTCATTTAACTATTCGCTGATATATTATTTCTTTAACCTTTCACATATAAAATACCCTAAAATAGATAGGTACTTACTAAATTATGACGGCGTTTCCGTAATAAATAGATACGTATTCTTATAAACGGGAGTATTCAGAAAAAAAGGGTAAGATGTTTGAAAGACGTTCACCGGATAGGAGGGATAGCTTTGTAGCCAGAGGTTCAGAGGTACAGAGGTACTGAATGCAAAGAAAGGCGAACGCGATGAGAAGCTGCCTTCCGGGTGCCGCCATGCGATTGAGATAGTCCTTGGAGGAAGGAATGTAACGATCGCAGAAAAAGTTGAAATGAAACAAAATCGGTTGTGATTTCATTTTCTTTGGTATACGTTTCTAACTTGCTAGGAAATAATGGTAACAGACTTACAAGTAGTAGGGTCGTGGGTTCAAACCCAGACATGCTGCTCTCAAAACGGTGAAGGAAAACCTCGTGAGGAAACCGGCATGTCCTAGAACCAAAAATTCGAAGACATGTGACATCTACCAACCCACGCCTCGCCCGCGTGGTGGATAATCAGCCTATAATGTTCCCACTGCTGGGACACACGGCTCCTCTCTGTGAGAATGAGTGGGCCGTAATCCACCACGCCCAGTGCGGGTTGGTAGATGTCACATGTCTTCCATATTTTTGTTCTAGGCCATGCCGGTTTTCTCACGATGTTTTCCTTCACCGTTTTGAGAGCAGTGGTGATGAAATTATTTACACAAAGTAAAGCGCCTGCCTGAGGCCGAACCTACGACCTCCAACTCGTAAGTTGCGGCCGTTGCCACTGGGCCACCACTGCTCTCAGTTGCAGAACCCTCGAATTTGATACCTATCTATTTTTGTAGGGAACAAAAATAGATAGGTATCAAATTCTAGGGTTCCCTTTGATCTAAGTTCACTGTAGATATAGGTGGTCACACACGAGGGTTTGGACCTAATTAGTCCATGCGCCACTGGCTTTGAGCTATCAATATGTTTAGCTCACAAGGTTACAGTACCTACCCGGCGATAAATATTGCACATCGACCTTTGGAAAGAGACAATCGGCTAATTTCGGCTTCGTAGAGCGTTATCTCTGTCGCACGAAATACTAACAGTCCGGTATCTATTAGCAGCTGTTAAAACAATTATGATTTGCTTCTTTTGATAATTAATTATTTTTATTCTTTGTATAAAATGAAAAAAAAAAGGTAAAGGTCGATGTGCAATATTTATCGCCGGGTACTGTACCTTGTATCCATGCTATATCCATAGGTAGGTACTAATATTATAAATGTGAAAGTGTGTCTGTCTGTCTGTTACCTCTTTACGCTTAAACCGCTGAACCGATTTAGATGAAATTTGGTATAGAGATAGTTTGAGTTTCGGAAAAGGACTTAGAATAGTTTTTATCCCGATATTCCCACGGGATCGACACTTATGCGGGTAAAACCGCGGGGCGCTGCTAGTCTAGAATAATATCAAAATTAATACAGAACTGCGGGGTAATTGCGTAACACACTAACAGTAGGAATGGCTTTAATTTTGGCAGTTCAACATTCATTGAGTTAATTTTGACAGTTCAACAATATTCATTGCGTTATTTACGTTATTGAGCAGACAAATTTTTCCAACATACGAACCAATGGATTAGGAATATCCTTCAAAATAATTCAAATTTTGATTAATAGTTTGTATAACGCAATTAGGGTGCTGTTTGTTCAAGGAATTTACAAGGCAAGTCAAGGCTACCTCCTGGTCCTTATAACAACCACTACCATAACCTCTCTGGGTATCCTCTCGGTGCAGCAGAACATATCACAGAACTTTAATTACCTTTAAGGTAAATTGCGCCGTAATTTTTCAAATATTTACGTAGTCATCAAATTTGTTCTGCTGTCTGTACCTATAGGTATTTCTCAAGAGGGCCCCGTTGACCGTTAGCGCCCATAACTTCGGCCCCCGGCTACCTATCGATATATTCAGCCGTATCGCCAGTATTTAGCGTAGTTATCCAGGTCGTGAATACCTTACAGTTATGCAAAATTCAGAAGGGTTTTCCCCAAGAAATTAAAATTGCAACATCGAGAAAAGATTTTTATCATAATAGTATAATGGTTTCGATATAACTTTGTTCGTAACACCCTAAAATATCTATCAATACTCTAGGAGAAAATCGCTTTTGAATCTTCTTAGGGATTCATTGATTAAACAATCGTACATAATTATCATTAGAAATGCTTTGCTATGTAAATGATACATCATTCATCCTGACACAATAAGATGACAAATTGAGTTGGTATTTTTTTAAGATATTGATGTTTTAGGGTCTTTGTGAGATTGCCTTAGGTGCGCTTTTCAGACTCTTCAAACCGTTATTAAGTAGGAATCTATACTCCACTGGTTTAGGTAATTGACTAAAGGTAAACAAAACAAAACACGTGATTCATGAGTTCAAGTAAGTTGAGTTTCAGTAGACTGCCTGTAACTAAAAGTTAGTAGGAACCTACTTTAACATAGTCAAGTTTTATTTTGTTTTTTAATGATTCTTGAATGCAAATATTAATCGTAAATCCTAAATTATATATTTTTAAGACACTCCATGATCATGTGACTCGATTTGAAGATGTTTTTATATTCCTAAATTACTGCTCTTAGTGGTTTTGTGTTGACTCATATTTTTAGGGGTTTACAACATAGGTATTGACCATGGTTAATTGATTAAAATCTTACGAGCGTTTTTAATTCGTTGTAATTAACAAATCTTCCATTTATGGTCTTAAGGAGATAAACTGTATGCTGCATAAAACGTGTATTCTCATAGCGTTTGTAATAATCCAAATCTTTTCATATTCTTGTCAATTTGTTCATAATTTTGGGAGATTCAATGAGCAGATGTACTTTTTTTGTATTCTCAAATGAAATGAAATGAAAAATCCGGCGCTAGGTAACGTTACGAGCAAATTGAATTCCTACATTTCAGGTGGGATTTCGGGCTTGCGCCGTGTAAAAATGACGTTTAAAAGAGGTTTTTTTTCCAATTTTTAAAAAAAGGGCTTCTTAAAACTAAAACCAACACAGCATTTCTCATAGTACTACGAAATGTAGGTATATGTACATGTAACTTGAAAGTAACACGGATACGTAATTAATGAGAAAAACGAATCCGAAAAATTAAATCGAGGTCACTTCGCAAAAAATATCGACAGAAATAATTAATCGGAGACACCCATAGCCAGAGTATATCCTCAATTCCTAGACAAAAACAGTCTTTTTTCCATATTCTAAATTGCAACGGTTATAAAGAAAAAACACGTAACAAAAGTAACTTGCAAGTGTGTTGCTTTAAGCCAAACACAACGAAAAACTTTCCCACCCATTCTACATTTTACAAACCAAAAGTCATCACTTTGTATTTTACCTCCAAGAGGTAAAACATAAAGTCTGCACCATCAGCATTTACCTAAACACAGAATCTCACAGTAGTAAAAGAGTTGTAAAACTCTGCACCCACACGTGAGCTCTGCGCTATCTTGATTGTACTCAGAAACTGTAGTGAAACATTTTTTTCATCATTCGGATGTTACACATTTTTGAAATTCTTGCAGGTTTTTACTAAAAACGTAGGCTTTACGTTGTGTTTGTCATTAGGACAGCATACATGATAATTTACACAGAAATCTGACTTTGAATAATTCAGCATCCTAATTGCGTGTTACACTATCAATCACAATCTGAATAATTTTGAAGGTTATTGCTAATCCATTGCTTCATATGTAAATGTTCGAGAAAGAAGAAGGATCAAAATTCACCCACATCCAGCAGCAAAGAGAAGTATCTCAAAATAATGATAAAATTGAGTATAAAAAAAGATGGCATGCTTCCATTCATGCTTCATGCTTGATAATGCTATGAAAATTCGTTCAGGGTTAGTAATATGTACAATGAATATAACTACAATATTGAGAAATACTTGGCTATCTTGAATTGACTTGACTTCAATGAGGGTTTTCTGAAATGACGTTCGCTAGGTGGCAGCACTGACACGTCAGGTCCAGGCATCTGTCAAAGAGCCTATATTTTCTTTAGTCATGACTGAATGATGAACGAATGAATGAATCGAATGAAGAACGTCATCATATATTTTATATTGGAAGACCTCTTGTCACAGTGGTACCAACTGGTGTCGTAAATTTTCACGAAAACCCTCATTATTGAGTTTCATCATCGAACAACTGAGGTTTTTTTCACTTGTTCGACCACCGAACATCGAAGTAGTGAGAATTAGGTATAACTTGATAGTTTGATCATTAGCTTTGTAATATAGTATATGGTAAATGTCAACTCTACATATTGTTTTTTTTATACTTGTTAATCATCAACAAAAGAAAACAAACAATAACGCATATGTACAGTTAAGTAAACACAGGATTACCTAGTTCAGGCACAATTCATGGGTGAACTTGACATAGATTTAAGAAAAAGTGTATTTAACGTTAGTCCTTATATTTTTGAATTAAGTTTATTATTATTTTATTTTAGGACTAATTGTGGCAGCTTTCGTGGTTTAGCTTTTGTCACTAACCATACATTATGATGGTAATGTAATGTCAATACGCGAACGATACCAGTGGGCATACTAAGTTTATACCTAAAACTTAACAAAACTAATTACCGAAATATTATTCTTCATTTCTTTTAAAACCCCATCAGAATGTCATAACCGCGCCGTGCAGGCGGTGCGGGGGGTGGCACGGTTAGGGGGGTAGAGGGGGGAGAGGAACAGTGCATGCGCCGCGCGTTGCCAAAAATCTAGTCAAACTGGCTCGCTATAGTGCAACGCACTTCTCGATGAATGCGTGCGCGCAATAGACTGCGGTGGAGTCGAGTTTGATGTAGAAGTTTTGGTTTTAGGTTAATTTTCAAAAACACTATTAATAGCCTCAATCATCATTTCAGCCGAAAGACGTCCACTGCTGGACGTAGGCCTCCCCCAAGCACCTCCACTTCGACCGGTTCTGTGCTGTGTAGCGTTGATAGGCCTCCCACAAGGTGGACCTTGTGGGAGGACCTTGACGACCTTGTAAAGGCCGCAGGAACCCGTTGGATGCGAGAATGTCTCAATACCCAGTAGTAATCATGTATGAGTGCCGCATATCTGCGGGATAATTCCCGTCACTTTAAGAACGTTCACGGTCTAGATCAAAATTGGTCCAGCCGTTTGAGCGTGAAGAAGTAACAAACATATACCTAAACACACACACACTCACAAACTTTCGCCTTTATAATATTATTATTAGTGTGATGTAATTAGGAGGTGAGCCTGTTTCTGTCAATCGGGCACAAATCCAGACTCCTGGCTACTGGAAAATCCTTTTATTTCTTTGCCCAACTTGAGGACTTATTTGGACACCACGTTCAGTTGTCAGGCTTGTGATCTTTACTTAAAACGAGACAGTCCGTTAAAAATATTTCTTCATAAGTAAGTACCTAGTACACACTGGTTTAACAGGAGATGCCAATATGCATCCAATATTCAGTATTGTAGTTCCCAAAATCTTTAACAAAACAATGACCACTCCACGCCCGTCCTTCTTCAGGTCGTTAGATAGTCATAAGACTCAAGTAGGTGCATCTAAAAACTGCAACTCGATTGGGAGGCTGCGGCGAAGCGGAGGGCGGGGGCCCCAAAAAAAATAAGAGTACGCCAAAATGCGCGGGCGACGACCGGCCAATGACCTGCAAAGTTAGACCTAAGGACCTAGGTCTTAAGTGTGAATGTGGGTGTGAGTTTTTGTTGTACATTGTTTTTGTTTTATTGTGTACTTTTGTATTGTGTATGTATATTGGTATGTATAGTAGATATTTCGGGGTTTAATGACTGGTGGGTTTGGTGTGTGTTCGGTATATGGGAAACGAAATAGAATGTTCGTCGCATAAAATAATATTTTGTTCGCTAATACGAGTATAATTACCTATTAGAAAATTATAGAAATGACAAGACCGTGTGTTGTGGCGCACCCGGCACCTGGTAGTCTTATGTCCAGCAGTGGACTGCGATGGGCTGAATTGATTGTTTGACTAAAGAATTTTGTGTTTTCTGGATATAAAAAGACCCAAAAAAAGATCATAGAAATCATATTAAGTTTCAGCCTATAAATTATTATCCTCTTTTTGAAAAAAAGTTAGTCCCACTGCAACTGCAGAGCATAGACGACGCAAACAGAAAAAGGACGATTAAAAAAAAATTGTTAGCTATGAAAGCTCTAATTTTAAAATTAATAATAAGACGAATAATAGGTACCTAAAAGTGTACAATAATGAAGGTTGTAAAGCACGTGGGCACGTGTTTTCTTCGGCCCTCTGTTTGCCCGCTCGTGGGACGGGCACGCATTATGCTAGCTCTGAAGGAAGTGACGTCAGCGTGGGCACGTTGGTGAGCACGTGGCTGTATTTTACAGTTTTGAAGTACATATTACGAAACGAATTTAGGGAAATAAATAATAGGCTTTTGTTAGAATTTTTAAATGGTTTAACGAACATCTTACCTGGAAAGACTGAGCGATATAATGAAAAAATTATGAAAAAATGTGTAAAATAAAATGTTATACTTTTTTTTTATTTCGTCAAACTTGTACAATGACAAATGGAACAAACATAAACTCACGCCTTTTAGAAATGGTCACATTATCGAAATATGTACTTACTCTTGTGGATATATCTATATAATTAAATCAACAATACAGACTAGTGTTGGACCTCGAAAGTACTGTATCAATTCTAGAAGTCTTGCTAACATTTCCTATGCTCGGATCTAATAAACAAGAACGAATCGTTTTGTTTACCTATGGTAGCATTTTTTATTGCCAAACTGGGCATATAAATAGATTCGTAAGCTAATTTTACCGGTGATAGCTACTTCCTTATGGGTGGGTGTCCCATGCAAAGCTGTGAGGTCTTTGCTTCATTATTGGTAAAGATACAAGAGTCTTCATTTTAAACAATAAAGGCTCCTACAAACAGGCGCGACACGCGATATAATCGCACGCGACACAAAGGCACCACTCGTTGCGCGACTTGAGGTGCCTTTGTGTCGCGTGTCGTGTCGCGCCTGTTTGAAGGAACCTTAACGGTTTATAAATTATAGGAATCGGCCATAAATCTGTAATATGTAGTGAATTTTCAGCTCCTGCATGATTAGAAGCAACACGATTATGATAATTAGTGATTAATTGAATCATCTCCATAACGATATCATAATATAACATAATTTTAAATAACTAATTATAATTCCACAGGGTTGTCAACACCTGGACACGCTTCATTGCCTGTCAGAAAGTTGAAATACCGAAACACTTATTTTATTTTTACATTCAAACGCGAATCAGAAAAGTCCATGTCAGGTGATTTTCGACTCTATCGCAAAGTGATTAAGCTTAAAGCTATTATTTTCATGTTACCTCAATATGTTAATGCAAAAGAATTTCTATGTGAGTTTGAAATGACGAGGCGACCATTTTGAAAGAACTTCCTCGCTCCCTTCGTTTCAGAAATTGTGAAACGAATTAGGGTTTTTTATGTAATGTTAGAGTTCCTTTTATTTTGGTTAGGTAGTACCTATGTCATAAGCTAAAAGAGTTTGCGGAAGTAACGTATACTGCAATCGCTTAATTTTAATTATAAATAATGTACCCACCAAAATCATTAAGGCTCCTACAAACAGGCGCGACATGTTATATAATCGCGCGCGACACAAAGGCACCGCTCGTTGCGCGACTTGCGGTCGCGCCTGTTTGAAGGAGCCTTTAACATCAAAATATCGAATAAAGGAAGTAACGTGCGAGCAGCTCTAGCCCTGTGGTAGCGGCTGGCGACTTACAAGTTGTAGGTCGTAGGTTCGAAACCAGACAGGTGCTTTATTTTGTATATATTTTATTTCATCACCACTGCTCGAAAAACGGTATAGGAAAACATTGTGAGGAAACCGGCATGTTCTAGAACCAATTATTCGAAGACATGTGTCATCTACCAAACCGCGCTGGGCCGGCGGCGGCGGCAGCGTGGAGGATTACAACCCACTCCCTCTCAAAGAGAGGAGGAGTTCCCAGCAGTGGGAACATTATAGGCTGATTATGAGACAATACTATTTCATAAGATGAACTGAGAACTTTTTTAGTACTACTCCGGAGCCTGGATCTGTGCCCACTTGATGGCTATAGACTCACTCACCCCTATTGTGTGCCTCTCACTGACACCCATATACAGTACCCGGCGATAAATATTGCACATCAACCTTTACCTTTTTTGTATTTTATACAAAGAATAAAAATAATTATCAAAAGAAGCAAACAGCTCCTAATAGATACCGGACTGTTTGTATTTCGTGCGACAGAAATAACGCTCTACGAAGCCGAAATTAGCCGATTGTCTCTTTCCAAAGTTCGATGTGCAATATTTATCGCCGGGTACTGTAACAGTTGGTTGACATATCCGTCACCCGCTTCCACTCATGTCATGTGGCCATAACGTGGGCGAAGGTGAACGATTTGTCAATACGGGTCATTAGCGGCCCCAAACGAGAGGATAGCTCCTTTGTCAGTGGCCTCCGTTAGTCATTACGAATGCCATCACCATTTAGGTAATAACTAATGTTATTTGAGGTAAAACATGCCGAGGGACTGTTTGCACTTGAATGTGGTTGTTGGCGTTTATTATTGTGGTGTTTTGGTGTTGGGACTGCAATTGAAAGGAAAATATCTAACGAATCTAACCTTTAACAATTTACCTTGTATGATAAAGTCTATGGCGAGACGAATATGAATTGTCAGTTTGAGACCATTTTACGATTTCGAATCATCATCTACCTAGCCTTTTCCCATCTATGTTGGGGTCGGCCTCCAGTCTAACCTGATGCAGCTGAATACCAGTATTTTACATGGAGCGACTGCCTATCTGACCTCCATAACTCAGTTACTGGGTAATACAATACCCCTTGCTAAGACTGGTTGTTAGACTTTCGGGCTTCTGACGAGCCTTAACGACTGTCAAAGATCCACGAATGACAGTCAGGACCAACGGCTTAACGTGCTTTCCGGGGCAAATAGTTAAATAGCTTATCCATCAGATTCCTGTAATGTTATAAGTCAATAAAAAAAAACAGTGGCACTCCGGGAGTGCCTACAGAAGTGAAAAAAAAAAAACACAAACAGAATACTTTGCCATCACTCACTGACATATCGGATAACCATAAAACCGAGTACATCCCGAGGACAGCCGAATACATCCAAAGCGAGTATTTTCTTAATCGTTTTATAAACAAACACGCGCGGTGTCGCTTACGGTAACAGTGGCGCGAGTTCAATGGTTTTTTCCTATCTCAAAAAATGCCCAACGCGCCTAAAGATTTCACTTCAAAATTTTTTTTGGAGCCTAGGTTTTTTCGGTTAGTGCTAATAAGCTTAAACATAACACTGGCGATTTGTGGATGTCCTATAGTTACACATCTGCCTGATCTTTTCGGGATTACAGGCATGATGTTTGTTAATTTGTAAAAGCAACGGTGATGGTCCTGAGCACTGGTGGCCCAGAGGTATCGGCCCCAACTTACGAGATGTAGGTCGTGGGTCCGAACGCAGGCAGGCGCTTTTCTTTGTGTAAATAATTTCATCACCGCTGCTCTTAAAACAGTGAAGGAACAAATCGTGAGGAAACCGGCATGTCCTAGAACTAAAAATTCGAAGACATGTGACATCTACCAACCCGCACTGGGCCCGCGTGGTGGATTACAGCCCATTCTCTATTCAGGAGAGGAGGCCAATGTCCCAGCAGTGGGAACATTATAGGCTGATTATGGATAAAAAGGAAAAAAGGAAAGGAAATCAATCTTTTATTTAATCATTTTATTTCTACTTCCAGTTGAAGTCTCCAACGGACGAAAGTACTGGTACGGATGGTGGGGAGGCTCCGGCTGCTAACGGCTCCATTTTCACCATGACCCTGAAGAACAACCATCTCATTGTGGAGACTGAGGAGAGAAATGTGAGTAATACTTATAAACAATATGCCAAAAAGACCCTCTTTATAAAAACAAACCTAGGAGCCTGTTGAAAATAGTACATTACCTACGATACGTGTGACGCCGCGCATTAAAAGACTACTTAATTCACACGTATCGTATACTACTTTGTAGCTCGTGTGACTTAAATCCGTATTTAAGTCACGCTTTTCTATAAAAAATTAAGTCACAGAAAACCGTGAGTTAAATGCGGGCTTAGGTCACACAGTGCTATAAATACTTAAAATCTCAGCTAATCGATTTTTGTTTGTTTAGAGATTGCATACCTCATGGCAAATCATAGGTCACAATATTGTTCCCTTATGAACAATGCGAGCCTTAGACTCTATAGAACTGTGTATATGTAGCCCGGTATTTATATATAATCTTATTTATCAAAATCTTTTTGGCCAACTAAAATCTAAACGTTGCTCATTCTCCAAAAGTTTATTGCAAGCTGGGAACACTAAAATTAATGAGTGTTACAAAGTCCAGAGACTCTTCCGGATTAGTTCGGGTTAGGATAGTTAGAAAGTTTGTGTGCACATGCATCCTGGCAGAGATCCGACACCCCGCAGCCAAAGTTCGGCAAATACCAGATACAAGCTGTCAGGCAATTTGGTTCCTCAAACATTTCCCGTCGTCGCGTCGGAACAGTTCGGGAACTTTGTCTTACACTGTTTTAACTAAAACTGCATTAATAGTTTGCTGCGAAGTTTTCGTAAATAATTTAGACAAGGAATATGTTACAATGTTGCTACGTAATTACTTACTATCTTGCAAAATCAGACTCAGCTTGTAAGTTTTAGACTCATTTCTTCTGTTGATTTTGAAAATCAGACTATATTGGTGGATATTATTTTTATCCTACCTAAAGAAATAACTTTTGTTTTTCAGGACATCACCAAAAACGGACGTGAAACGAAGATGAAGTATTCACCAGATAACGACGGCATCTTCGTGGTTGAGGTCCAGCAGTCAGCAGTCTACAGGTCAAGCACAAAGCCCGTGCACACCTCACCACCTCATGATCCTCAGATCTCCACCAACCAGGCTCTCATACACCGCGTCCCCGATGAGCTGGAGAAGAAGATAGAAGAAGACAGTGAAAATTGCAGTGGGAAGTACGAAAGAGATAAAGCACTAGCTTTGTCTAGTACAGGCCTTTCAATTTCTGACCTCAGCATGTCGTCAATTGGCTCTCATAATGTAAGCTACTCCTACAGCAGCCAAATGGGTTATGAACAAGGACCTTTCGGGTATCCAGTCTACGCTGGCTACGACACATCTAAAGATGATGTCCCAGAAGGAATAATTAATGACAACTCCCAAGAGCCTCTGATCACCAAGACACCGACAGACCCTGACAAACCTGTGGTAACTGCAGCGATATTTAAACAAGATTCCATAATTGGCAGCGAAGCTTTGCAAGGACCAGGTTACTGTATCGAAGGCTCAACTGACGGACCGTTATTATCAGATGTTCAAGCCAGAGAATACAGCTTACAACACCTTCACGACCAGAAGAAACTAGAGAATGGAGTAGCAGTTCCTGTCGCAGAGAAAGTCGAAGGCTCGAAGTCTCTAAACCGAGCTGACAGTCTCCCTGTACGGTTAGAAGAAGAAGAAGCAGAAAAAGTACCAATGGAAACTATCAAAGAAGATGACGGTTCTGGCAAAGATAACATGAAGGGTAAGAGAGGATCATTGCCAATTATAAGGACAGATATGTACGAATCAGTTCGGGATGTGATCCTGCCTTCGGGATCTCCGAAGTTTGAAAAGCTGATGAATGAAACATCGCCTGGGGATGGCGCGTACGACTCGCCCCCTATGATCACCATCACAGAGGAGAGTGAATCCAGCAAGTCTGATGGCACGAGTTAATTCAACGCTCGGTTTTATGTATATAGTGTGGGTCAGGTTGTTTTTTGATGTGTTGAGGTGCGGTGTCAGGGAGAAAGACGACGAAGGATATCCCTATGGCTTAAAAAGGTCATTTTGCATTGACATTTCTACAGTCTACGACTAGAGAAATGTCAGTGCTTTGTGCTATGCTACGCTCTGTCAATTTGATTCAAGACTATCAAACAGTTTTTTGTAATTTTCTACAAGAGTCCACCCTGATAAACGGTCACTTTTCTTATTTCTCCTAAAGTGAAAACTTGGTAAACGTGGTTGTCTTTCTTACTGGCACCGTATGTCCTAGTAAATAATTTTGTAAAATCTATGAAGTAGTCATAAGCTTGGAGTCACCTCGTTGTTCCAGTTCAGTTCAGGTTCAGCCACTAGTAGCCCTTGACCGTTCTGTGTGCCGCTCCGTAGGTGAATTTGTATAAATTAGATTATTACTGGTATATTTAGACGAAATGATTATTTTGTTCGACTAGACTTACTTTGACGACTTTTTTTATTGAATGAAATATACATACACTGTTGGAAATGCACACAGAGAAACGGTTGGTTAATGGGATTGTCATCAATAGTAAGGCCGTTGATCTGTGAAAGGCTTTTGAGTAGGTCGTCGTTGAGTAACTCGGTAAAATTATAAAGGTGGTGGTCCTATGTTCTTTGTTAGAAGGTTTGGTTTCCGCACTCAATCCTTCAGGTGGACCATAGTACGTGGGGCCATGGCGGCCGTCGGTTGTTATTCCAACCAGCCTTCCTCCAGAAGTTGATTACATCTCCTGGTTTGTAAAGAATATCTGTGTAAGATCTGGGTGGTCCGAAGGTTTCTGTCCTAATCTGGGAAAGGAGTCCTAATTTGAGGAAGTTGTCATAAGAGATAATATGGCTTATTGAAATGTTTCATTTACTTGAAGCTAACGCTCAATGGATCATCATTTCAGCCGAAAGACGTCCACTGCTGGACATAGGCCTCCCTACGCTCAATGGATACTATAAAGTTAGTATTGGTATTAGTATCGCTTCTTGTTTCTTCTTTACGAATACTCTATCGGTACCAGTAGGTTACGATACCGGCTTTATAGTACACATTGACGATACAGTTAACGTTATTGAGATTAACAATATGTTATCTAAATATACCATGTGCTTAGAGGATAAGCGTGAACTTTGAAACATGTGATCAGATAATATATCGACGGTTGAATGTTATAGACGTTAAATTAAATATAATACAAGAGAATATGGCAAAGCCAGAGGATGGCTATGATTTTAACAGGCTACGTGTGTTGTTCATCTGTTCCCTCATAACTCCTGAACTACGCGTCGTATTTTTACAAATTAGGTATCGTTGTAAGCGCCATGTTAGTCCACGGGCTATAGATGATGTTACATAAAATCCAGCATAGCGGATGTAATTGTGATTTCTCTTTGACATTTAACCGTGGATATGTGTTATAGGAAGTCGTTTCCATGATATTATGTACATTTCTGTTCTTCATCGTTGTGGCCAAATAGTTGTATGTATAGTTAAGTGATAGTGGAAGGAATGTTGACAGGGTTGTCACGAGCAAGATTATTACTGTCAATGGTAACTTTGAAGTAAGTAAATCTGGTTTACTTGTACATAGTTTGGTAAACGGTGAATACCAAGGTGATAGAGCACGCGCAATTTCTGTGTTTATCTGTATTATTAATTTTTTACAGTTAAGGGATTCTTGATTGTAATTTTTTTATTTACTGCCATTTACTCTATAATGTGGAGACTACAATAAATGAAAACAGTGGCAATACTAATGCATAGGAGTTTTTGGAACTACTTACCAAATAAATCTTAACATAGAAATTCAAAAAGCACTCCTATTAATTGTTTAAAAATCAGTTTTATAATGGGCCGTCTATGAGTTTTGCCAATCTTTGACTAGATAGTGATTAACTAAACTAGTGGATATGTTTGGTTGAATTTTTCTATGCAGACTGGGAACATCATTAGATATATAGGATGTTTAATTTATTGTCGTATTGTCGTCTTCATCTTGTACACTTTCTGTTTCTGTAATGTTATGTTGGTCTTGATGGATCAAGAATGGATAAAAATGCATGCATTTAAATTGCCCGTAGAGTTAGGTTTACAAATGACGCAATGAGGAAAAGTAGTGTAAGTTTCATATACGGTTTTTCTCAGTCAATTGATGACCCTATCAACATTAAATTTCTGCATTTACACCAAATTTCGCTACTAACTAGTGTAAGATACTTATTGTTAAAAATTATTTATAAATTAAGGAATTGAGATTCAATATTCAAGGCTCTTTTCAGTTGTATTCATATAGTTTATAAATATTATTATAAAAACAATTTATTTGTTAGATTAGGTAATGTTAGTTTTGCTCAGTTTTCAAAATTATTTTAAAAGTTGTGATAGAATTTATAGATATTATGAAAATAATATTCTTGTGTAAAGTTGGCTGTCAATTACAGTGTAGAATTAATTAATTTAGGTATTTTAAATATCTTACCATCTATTTTAATAGTATGATACTTTAGTACTTGGCACTGATCTATAAAGGCTAGTTCAAACTAGTTTCCAGATTGAAGGACCAAATAATATTTTAGTGTGGATTTCATAATTAGCTCTGTTTCTTTTTTTTTATGAATGCCCATTTGAACAACTGCAAGCCATGTGCTTGACGGAATTTCACATTGGCAAAGTTACAAACTTCCATTCTAACTATTATCCCGTGTTTAACTACTTTAGGGGAAGAATTTTCATAAATCATTTTTTAGTGCTAACCTTCGTTATACATATAATGAACTCTTGGCTATGCGTTGTCTCTCAGCGAATTCCAGACTTTTATTAAGGAGAGATAACAGCTCAACACTAAGATGAGTCCTCTCAACACTTCCCTTTTCTCTGGATTTTTTGACATAACGATACTTTTAGAAGCTGATGATGGTAGCTTTAGCAGTCGTCTGTTATGCCCCAAGGAAACCGCATGAAATTCGCGTTCATGCGTATCACTGCGTACACTGTAGTCGACAGCCGCCTTTATATTGTATTTAGTTTGAGTGTTAGTGCCGTCCGCGAGACAAACGAAACCTTTACGTGCCAAATGAACCTTTATGAAGAGTTAAACAAAAAAAAATTGTTTTACGGGTTATTAGAGAGTGACCACACTTCAACCAACTTTTGCAGTACACTGCTGGACCTTTTTTTTTTTTGTTGTCGGGGGGAAACCTTCAAAAGGCACCCGACCTCCGGGGAGGGAGGTCGGGGTGTGTGGGATTTTTACCTCACTAAAACCGCTCCGGTGATCACCATCAGCGCATAGGGGTGGTCCCGCTTCCTCTTAAAAGCTAAAGGAACCTCCCCGTACAACGCCTGTAAGGCACATCCCTGGGAAGAATGTAGAGGGGCCTCCCCTGAGCCTCGCTATGCACGGCAGCACGTGATCACTGTGCCAACACTGTTGGACCTAGGTCTTTCCCAGGCTGCGCCATAACACCCTGTCCTCTGCCTTCCTCACCGTTTTTAATCTCCCTCACATCTTTAAGATCGTGGGTGCAACTAGCAGGGGCGCGTCCCACACCACCCTTGCTATTACACGGTCTCCACTCCAGGACTTCGACAACTGGCTAACCCACTGGCACTTCAACTTGCTGACCCTGCAAGCTATGTCGGTAACCCCGATTTTTAACCGGGTCATACTTATCGACGCGGAATCGGCTTGAGCCGGTCAGAAAAAGAATGCAATGATGATGAATGAATGGTCCATGCAATAAAAGCTCGGAAACGAATTTGCATTGTAATAACCTAAGTAATACCTAACAATAGTATAACATCACGCTTCTATTCCACGACGAGTTATTTAGAGGTGTACCTAATAAATTATAGTCCACCAACATTTCTTCCGTCATGCTTAAATATATCGTCACTCGCATGAATAAAAGTCCCATCTCATTTTTCAAATTTTTTGGCAGATCTGAGTCAGGACAACCACACTCCTCCATTTGTGATTCTTTAGATTTTTCACTAAGCGTCGTACCTCTATGTTATTGTGATCTTAAAATTTTTAAAAACCGTTTTGGAAGGCAACAAAATGTAAAGCATCGCGAATAGAATAAAGGCTCCTGCAAACAGGCGCGACGCGTGACGCCAATCGCGCGCGACACAAAGGCACCGCGCGTCGCCGCGCCCGTTGCGCGACTTGCGGTTCCTTTATGTCGCGTGTCGTGTCGCGCCTGTTTGAAGTAGCCTTAATGTAACAATCCAACTCAAATCAGCTAAAAAATGAGATAAGACTTTTAGTCATGCGAGCGATGATATTAGGGGGCGAGGATAGTAATCTATTACCATTTACCCGGCACAAATCCAGACTCAGGGCTGCTACTGACAAATTCCAGATGTAAAAACCTAATAACACGACTTGGGAATGGAACCCAGGACTTCATGCTCAGCAGTAGCGAGGCACTAAGCGCCAACGAGGCTGCCTAAGTAATAAAATGCTACAAATTGTAATAAAAAAATAGAAAGCTGGTATTTTGATCTTCGATTAACCAAGAACTCGAGTAACCCGTAAAACAAGTTTAAAAAAAATGGAATATTCGCGTTAATTAATTAATTATGAATTAAAGAAATTATCATTTCGTTGTAGGCTAGTTGAAAAGCTAAGAGTTTGAGAAATATAATTAGCATGTAAGTGATAATGATTGTATGTAAATGAATTTAGTTCGCATTAATGATTTTAATATTTTATTTGAAGTTACTTTTATAAAATAAATTTAAAGTGATTTGCGGAGCGTGTGTTTTATTTTTGTTTTTAATCCTATTAAAAATAATATTTTTACAAGAGGTCAGCATCCATCTATAAATGTTCAAACAAATAAAAGTCATCATCTGCGACGCCTTTTCCTAACTATTTTTGAGGTCGGCTTCTAGTCTAACCAGATGCAGCTGCATACCAGTATTTAACGTGGAAAGATGCCTATCTGACCTCCATAACCTGTAACTGGGTAACAGGACACAGTCTGGTTGCCAGACTTTCGGGCTTCTGACGACCAGTAACGACTGCTGAAAATCCACGAATAACAGCCGGGACCAACAGCTTAACGTGCTATCTAATGCACAGAAGGGTCTCGATATATAAAGATGGTCACCCATCCACGGACCGACCGCGGCAAGGGTAACTTAACCTGATCGATCGACCCTTACTGCTGTTATTATTTAGCTATGAGCCTCCAAAATAAATAAAATGTGATAAGTAGATAATCTTTAAATAATTATTTTAGATCTACATACGATATTTTGCAAACAAGACAAGCAAGATATATATAGGCATATGCAAGACGGATCAGAAGTTCTGGTGCTTGGTATTCGCAACCAGTGTGCATGTATGCTCAAATGTATGAACGTAAACGATGCAAAAAGAGTACCTATATTAGGATAATAGGCGTTCTGTAGTTTCTGACCACCGTGACGTGAGTTTATGTACAGACGGCAGCACATCAAGCTACTACAATCTGTCAAATTAATAGATTTTCAACTTTATCGCTAAAGCATAAGGTTCAAAGTTGATTGGGAAAATTTGACAGTTTCGGGTAGTTTGATGTGCTGGCGTCTGTTCGTATGATGGATATACATAGATAGATACTAGTTATAATATCTCTATTGTTCTTTCCCCACGAACAAAAGGCACAAATCGTGGAACTTCAAAACAGAACGTCATAACACACCGTAGTTAGTTCCGGAAAAACATACCTAGATGGCGCTTGCAGAGCATTATTGATTTAATTCTATGAAAAGTGGCCCATACCGATAGCGCCATCTACCGGGGGGCGAAAGAACTGTGAAAAGCCAGAATAAGAAAGGAATCATGTATAAGGGAAATGTCACTCCTTTGTTGTGCTTTGGTTTTCCGTAAGTGAAAAGTTCAGGGAAATTCGTGAAGATGGCGCTTATTTTAAACTTAACGCTCTAGGGTTTTGCAGGTTAAGCTGATTTGAAAAAAATAGAATCAAGATGATAATGAAATGTTCGTTAGTACAGGCAGCCTCAAAAAGATTTCCACATCGACAAGAATTCATTGAATTGTCTACAATATTTGTTCTATATTCTATAATATTGTTTCAATGTGTAACCACAAAATACATTACACATTGGGTACGTAATCGTAGCTCTACACATTGATACAGTATTAAGGAACAAATATTTTCATATTTTTGACGCGGACTATACGAATATCTCTGGTACATTCAAACGTTGGCACAGATTAAATTCGATTTGTTCAAAGTCCAATGTTCAAAGCTATTTATTATCTAGTGGTAATTCTTGGTGTTGGTTCTCTTTTAACAGCCGCACGGGTCGATCGATCAGGTTAAGTTATGCTTGCCGCGGTTGGTCTGTGGATGGGTGACCATATTTACATACCATGACCCCTCCGTGCCTCGGAAAGCACGTTATGCCGCTGATCCCGGCTGTCATTCGTGGATCTTTGACAGTCGTTACGGGTCATCAGAAGCCCGAAAGTATGACAACCAGTCTTACCAATGGGCTTCGTATTACCCAGTAACTGGGTTGTGGAGGTCAGATAGGCAGTCGCTCCATGTAAAATATTAGTATTCAGCTGCATCCGATTAGACTGGAAGCCGACCTCAACATAGTTTGGAAAAGGCTAGGCAGATGATAATGATGGTTTTTTTTTATGTAGTCCACTATCGCATATGTCAGGAATATAGTAAAACTATATTATTAAACTTAGATATAATAAATCTCGATATTTTATCAAGTCGTATAATCCGTGCGGATCAGGGGTGGCTCGCAATTGATCCTTAGTAACGTTTTTCTTTGAAATTGTTTAGAAGCTTTGTTTTCACAAAATTTAATTATTATTACCTACTTATCGCATACTTATGAAAACTGAACATCGATTTTTGGCTAAAATTGATTGTGATAAAGCATTAATGGTAAAAAAGTCGTTAAGAATTGGTCATAAAATAATTAGTTATGGTATTAAAATAATTACTTAGTGAGATTGTAGATACTTGGTTTGTTAGAGGTTTTGAACGAACCACCCACAAAGCACGCAACCCACACAATCTAAACATTCGTTGTATTAGTATGTAGGTTTTTCTTGCAACCTCTATAACCTATATAAACATAACATACATCATTTTATATTTCTGTTTACATAGTTACCACTTAATTTTTATACGTTTCGTTTTTACCTTAGGTTATCACTCTATTTGAGAATGTCGGTTCATCTGTTATTGAAGCACATAACTGTTACCTACTGTTATTTGATATTTTGTATACAGAAGCTGTTAATGTTGTACCTTAATAAATAAAAAAAATAAAAAAAAACAACATTTCTTTTTTTTTGTGTTTGTGTTCGTTGTATGTGTCATGTTTATCGCAAATAAACGTGTTTTATTTCTTTCTTTGTAATTAGTAAACAGCCTAAAGTCTAACCACTTGGTAGCAAAGAAAGACGATGATTTGTTATAAATATAACCTTAGTTCAAACCAACTGGGTAGAAACCGAAGGAGTGCACAGATTAAATTCTTAAAGATTGTTTCTAGTATTTTAGAAACATAACATATTGTCTTAGCTTCCAATATATAATTTGTTATACAGTAAGCTCATTCGCGTCATGAAATGGTTGTAATGTAAATATATAAAACACCTGTAGCCAATGAAACGTGAAATCGATTTATAGTTAAATAACAAAAGTTACCAGTCCGTATAATTTAGATAAAACCACCAATTGTGACCAAGTACGTATGTATATGAAGGCATTATTTCTAGTCAAAGAATTGTGTTTACTTTTAACACCCTAATTAGAACAAAAATAAACGAATTCGTCAAATTCGTTTATTTACTAGCTACTAAATCAATTGCTAATTTTCCATCGTGAAAGAAAATAAACTTCAGTCAAAAACATACTTTATTGCAACAAAATATTACATAAGACGTAATTCAATACAATGTTAATATTATTATGCGTTAAAACTTTCGCATAATTCGTAAAATAAGGGAGATAAATATTGTTCCCCGCCTACATCCGGAAGTACCTCCGAAAATAAATTATAAAAAAATACATGGCGGTTGTTTATACCCGCGCGTATGTTTGGAATACCCCTCGTTTGACTACGTATATTTTTATTCCCCTGGACCGCAGTAAACGGGAAAATAGGTCAAACAACCGCCGTGCCGCTCAAACACGGAAAAAATTTAAACTGATAAAAGACATTAGCCCCGTCACAAACATCACAACTACCCTCATCTCGCCGCTATTGATTCACTGCGGATAATTGAGTACACGCGTGTCACCCCCTCACGACACCCCCACACCCCCCTCATCACACCCCCCACACACACGCGTCGCACCTCATTTGATTACAACAGAAAAAGCGGCGAAAAATCGAGTAGATGCGATGCAGTAATCTACCCGTTGCCATAGCAACCGATATTAACGCGAGGGTGGTACATCACATAAATAGATTCCCACATAAGTCCGATTCCACACACGCGCCCCCACTCACCCCCTACATTTTTGTACAGTGTTAAAATGCCTAAAACCACCCCGCCCGAGTTTAAAAATGCCGCGCGGGCCTCGACGCAGATTAGCTAAAACTACGTATTTTTTACCCCACCGAGAGGGATCTGTTTTCTCTTTTGCCCGCTTGCTAACTACCGAAATGTGGGGGGAAGGGGGGCTAGGGGTCGAGGGTACGGAAAACTTTGTGTTTTAAATATGTCCGAAGGCACGCATTAAAACCGTTTGCGAAATACGAATCATTAGTGTGTTGTTTTACCCTTTCGTCGTTTTATATTTTTGTTTCGTGCTACCTATGTTTTTATATTGGGACGCTGTTAGTACCTGCTTTGCATTAGCGGGTTAGGAATAGGATTATATCTGGGTAAGAGGTACTCTAGTGTGTTTTTCTAGAACTGAGAGGAACGACAGAACCTGGTTTTATCATAGCCAAATCTGTTAGACAACTCCTAAGAACCTGATTCTTAGATCACTTGTAATGGCGAGGATATTTTTAATACGACATGAGCTACGCTTATACCAGGCAAGAAGAAGAAGAATGGTTACTATGAAGTAGGATGAGTCAAACAAGAGTATGGTTAGCGGCGTCTTTTGAGGAGACCATAATTACATGAAAATCACCCGTCTTAGCTTTTCAATACTCCAATTAGGTATTTGTAATTCGTGCCGATTACCTTGTTCACAAACTAAACTAAATTTAAATTCAGTGCATCTTTTTCTTTCTAATTCATTAAGAAAAGGACAGAAGATAAATTTTAGCTTAGTCATTTCAAATTAATAAGCGCTTGACACTACTCCATACTAGTTTAGACGTAATTAAATACTTGCCTACTAAAATTACATCAGTTTACGTCAGGCGCTGATTAATTATTAAATTTAGTTTAGTTTGAGAACAACACAATCGGCACAATGTCTGTTTCTTTTTCTACACACTGATTGCGTAACAGACTATCAATCAGATTCTGAATAATTTTGAAGGATATTCTTAATTCATTGCGTCATAATAATTATGTTCGAATCAATGAATGTTATTGAACTGTCAAAATTAAAGTGATTCCTATTGTTAGTGTGTTATGCAACCGGCGGTAACCGTCAAATACTTACTAAAACTATGTTTACGGGTTACAAACTTGTTGCTTTTAGCTTTACCGATATAATATCAAAATCCTTTGTGGCTTGAAAAGCCTCCAAACTGTTTACTCTTTGGTTTATCTCCATAGTTGTGTAAATACGACTTATGGTGAACCGCCATTAAGAGGGGTGTCTTGAGATCCCGCTTAAGACTGAAGGGGTGGAACAATGGTTCGAATGATGTGGTTTATGGGTTTTGATAGCAATGTTAAACTATACAATTGCTCGGTATACCGTGCAATTGTATAGTTCACCTAACATTAGTTAACATTTATAGTTTACCTACTACAGTTATTTTTAGTGATATCGCTGTTAGCACGGCTGCGGGTTAAATCTACTTAGTATAAACATGTGAACCTGCTGACTATTATTACCTTGACAACTTATTATTATTATTTTTTTTAAATTAATAATTGTTATATTTTTTATTTATTATATCTAACATTGTACAATGGTTATTTAGTTAGAGCGAATAACTTCTCGTGACAATTATTTTCAGGAGACTTTTGATTGAATATATTTGTCAAAGGTGCTCTTCCGTTTGATTATGATCATTAAATCCCTCTGGCTGAAAAATGCCACGTTCTACCTTTCCCTTCAGAAGATGTGACTGTGAAATACCCTATTTTTATTTGGGCCTCTTATTTATCCGTAATATATAATATTATAAATGCGAAAGTGTGTCAGTCTGTATGTCTGTTACCTCTTCACGCTTAAACTGCTGAACTGATTTAGATGAAATTTGGTATAGAGATAGTTTGAGTCCCGGGAAAGGACACATGATAGTTTTTATCCCAATATTCCCACGGGATGGAAACTTATGCGGGTGAAACCGCGGGGCTCAGCTAGTTTTCAATAAAACTAAGTGAAAATCTAGTTAAATGAAACTAATCAATGTTTTAACTTATTTGCTTCTGATATATCTGTTTTAACACGTTGAAAATGTCACTTATACCCTATTGAACGAGGAAGCCAATAACTAAATAAAATATTAGTTTTAATTACAAACTGCGATAGCGAAGCAGTGATAAATTATTTCCAATTGTGAGTGCCACGGCTGCCACCCCGGTTAAAAACGCGGGTTCCACAACCCTCCCGAATTTAAAATGTCCCTGGAATATATCACGGATTAGCTAAAACTACGAGTGTTTTATGTTCTGTCTCTTTCTCTCATTTTTAGGAAGGAAAGTGCGGTTTAATTGGTTTTGGGGATAGGCACCTGGCACAGTGCTTTTGAACCAACTTAAAAAAGGAGGAGGTTCTGTATTTATTAGACAAAGTACAAAATTAATGTGTAAGCTGAATTATTGTTTTCTGAGTCGTGAATACCTATCTTACACTGACTTATTGTATGTTAGAGCTGGTGTAAATACTGTGTGACAATATAAGGGTAAAGCTAGTACCTATGCAATACGATATTGAACTAAACAAATTCAGATGAATTCTTTGTTAAAATTTGTACCAGATGTCGACTTATACCATGATTCCATAAGTCTTTAAAGTCTAAATACTGTAGTCCTGAAAATGCTATCTGAGAATTTGTTATGTCAGTATATTTTGGAAACTTTTGACCTTTATAAACTTTATTTTAGAAGCTGTTAATGTACCTTAATAAATAAATAAACTTTTGGTTAGTGCAAAAAAGTAAGCAACATAGCTTTGTTGCCACCTGAGTACTGTATCATGAAAAATTGATCATATACGTTTCTAATTTACTGAAGCACAATGAAAACCACCCTTAAACAAATGTAATGTTTCAGCGTTAGTTGCTGGTTGTCATATGGCTCAAGTTATCTAAAGCTAGGTTCACTACATTCTATATCTTTATAACAACTATAAGTGTTGGTATTAGGGGAGTCTTGAGGATCTGTAGTAATTCAAGAATGAACCCCAAAAATAACTACCTACAAAAAAACAAAACAAACACTTTAAAGTGAAAAATAACTTTATCCTTCAACTACGTAGTAGTGTTATCATTAATCACTACAAAACTGATCACAAAGGACGTATTTTTTGCTTAGAACCAAAACAGTGCAGAAATGTTGTATGAAATCTCATAGTAGCACAGTTTTTCATTAATGCACGGTTTTTTTTAGATATAAATTTACCACAGAGGTTTAATGTCTCCCATTAAGTTTAATATAAAATGTATGCATTAGATCAAAAAGATACTGGCTGAAAATAAAAATCGTCTGAATAAAACCTATTCAGTGAAAAAAAAAACAAAACGGCGGGCGTTTTGTACCATTGTAAAACTTTAATACTTCATAATTAGCAAGAAAATGTTAAAAAATGGAAATAGCAACAGCGATATGAATGCAACTCCAGAAAGTATAAAAACAGCTGCAAATGAAATTGTTAATAACCTTTTGCCGCAAAGTCGCGCGATAAATATTTAAAAGCTTAAGAAACCATTTTTTTATTAACTTGAGTTTTTATCTTCTATTTTATCATGGTAGGTTAGATTGGTAATTGAAAAGTAGATTACGCACCTTGCTAAAGTGAGTAATTAATGCAATCGTGTTAATTTAGTGCTCTCGCTTGCGCTCGGGTACCAACATAACTCTGCGCTCGATGCAACTCACTTTGCGCTCGATGGAACAATCTATGTATTATCATTTTGGAGGTCGGTGTCTTTGGTTTTGTATTTTCGTTTTATGCCAGTGACTTCCGAAATTAAAGTTATTTTTCACTTTGTAGTTTATTTTTTAGAAGTCGGTTGTTTTTTTAATAATATTGTTTTACTTTTTCTCTTTTAGTTGTGGTACCTACCTACCCCACACAGTAACAAAACAGTAACAGTGTCAGGAAGGTATTATAACATCATCAACATACACTGAGTGGTAAAAATACGTATTATTGAAGCTAACTCCAAAACCACTCATCAGAACTTGAACAAATTTATTTGGGACCGGGTTATAAGTACCTATACCCTTTCAAACAAAAGGAGAATTTTCCAAATCGGTTTATAAATGTCGGAGTTCTGAGGTAACAAACATAAAAAAACAACCGAATTGGGAACCTCTCCTTTTTTTGAAGTTTGTAGCAAAAATAGAAGCATTTTTATACCAGTCAATATAACAGACATTTCTAAAACACATTTCCTTTCTCTCCACGTATTCAAAAACTATCAATACGTCAAATTGATAGCACGGTTGTCTATAAAAGTCCCCCTAACCCACATTCGATCCTACTTCCCATTGATATTAGTATTCCTACCACATTGCCTACGGCAGAACAAAGTAAGAATTATTTAAAGGATATCAAAAGATGGTTCATATTTTAAGGTGTTTATTTTAAAGCATGGTGTTTTTGTCTTTTGGGAGTTGTTAGTTTCATAAACCATGGCTATTTTATTTCTGAGTTTCCTTCTGTGAGATGCAACTATGGCTGATTGGCTATCTGGCCTAATAACAGCCGCACGGGTCACTTGCCGCGGCCGGTTTGGGGATGGGTGACCATCCATTACATAACAAGACCCCTCTGTGCCTCCAAAACGCGTTAAGCCACTGGTCCCGCCTGTCATTCATTATTCCTTGACAGAAGAAGAAGCTCAAAAGTCTGACAACCAGTCCTTACCATGGAGTATGGCATCGTGTTACCCAGTAACTGGGCTGTGGAGGTCAGATAGGCAGTCGCTCCATATAAAATACCAGAATACCACTTCCGGTACATGATCCGGTTAGATTGGAAGCCGACCCCAACATAGTTGGGAAAAGGCTAGGCAGATTATTGATTGATACT
The DNA here is from genome assembly GCA_927399505.1 of Luperina testacea. NCBI lineage: Eukaryota > Metazoa > Arthropoda > Insecta > Lepidoptera > Noctuidae > Luperina > Luperina testacea. The sequence goes on along the minus strand of OV656770.1, from coordinate 1,649,595 downwards.
GGAAAGACTATTTAAATTATCTTTATGCCTTTTATTGAAAGTATTTCATCCGGTTAGATTGGAAACCGACCCCGATATACATAGTTGGAAAAAGGCTAGTCAAATTGATTTTGAGCCCGTCTAATAATAAAATATTAGACGGGCTCAAAATCTATTATTTTTATTATTTGTAATGGGTTTGCTTTTGACTCTAGTCTAGGTCAGAGGTGACAGAGACCAAGTCTACGATGGAGTGAGCTTACCCAGAAGAAGCCTGTTCATTCTTACTTTGAAGAGATTCGGGTTTTATGCACTCTGAAACACAAACGCAGGTAGAGAGATCCACTCTTTTGCTGTGCGCATCATAAAGGACATTTGAAAACGCTTAGTGCGAATTGGTGGAATAGCAACTAGGCAGGGATGGTAACTTGCAGTGCGTCTGGATGTCCGAAGGTAGAAGGGAGCCGGTGGATTGAGGTCGTGGAGGTCTTGGGCACACTCACCGAAGTACAATCTGTAGAAGACCGACAAGCAGGCAACCTTGCGGCGATGAGCCACGCTGTCAAGCTTGACATCCACCAGTTCTACGTCGCGCAATGAGCCTCTTAGTTCTGCGTCCCACTGAATCAAGCGCGGCAAGTTGGTATTTTACTGAGCCATCCCAAAGGTGGCTGCAATACTCCATGCAGGATCGGACTTGCGCTTTGCAAAGGGTTAAAAATTACAATAAAAGTAGAAACCTATTACCACAACATTAACAGCATCTCCGACATAAATAAGTACAAGTAACCATTAAAAACCCGAGCAAAAATATATGCTCGATTAAACGAGCACAACAGGCAATTTAGAAAAATAACGTTAGACATTATAAGCATTACATACCAGCCGCTCAGGGCTGGCATTTGGTAATATAAGCCTTTCGAAATATTTGGCATTTTCTAAAAGTTATGCCTATGTCGTTAGGGGTATGTGTTCACAAATATTTTTGGGTTGGATTAAATTATTTATTAATAACGTACCTACTTAATATCAGGCGAGTATTCCCCAAAGGGGAAGGCAGAGGTGTTTGGATTACCCTCATTTCGTTAGGTTACATAAATGTTATATGTCCTATGCAGAAGGAGGGGAGCGTTACTTTTACTTATGATGGAGTACCAATTCAGATTCCGGGTTACTACTGGGAAGGCAGCATTTTTTATTGGCCAAAGGCTTATTAATATAAAATACTAGATTTTGCCAGCGGCTTCGTCCGCGTGGATGTTGGAAATTATCCCACAGAAACGTAGGTACTACAGGGATACAAAACTGTACTACTGTTATTTTTAGGTTAATTAACTATATATAAAATTCAAAGTCCTGTCCAGTCCTGATATATCAACGCACAGCCTAAACCGCTGGTCTTAGAAATGGAATGAAATAATTTGAAATGAAATGAATGAAATGAAATGAAATGAAATGAAATGAATGAAATGAATGAAATGAAATGAAATAATTTATTTTGCAAAGAATATGTGTACAAAATAAGATGTTAGCATGGAGGGTGTGTTCTTTGTGAAGAGTAGGTATCCACTAGGAAAGGTTTTTTCGAAATTCCACCCCTAAGACTGAATGGGGGGAGGGTGCAATTTCACACGGGCGAAGTCGCGGTCAGAAGCTAGTACACTATATGTGTTCGAATTTCATTCTAATCCATTCAGCCATTTTTGCGTGATTGAGTAACAAACATCTAAAACTAACTACAGATTCGCGATCTGTAATTACTATCCAATTTTAAGCCGTTCGGTAGTTAACAGGTTAGAGCTTGTTTGTTGCTGCTAAAACCCTTCATTCATTTATATATTTCAGCTGAAAAACAATATAGGCCTCCCTCAAGCACCGCCACTTGGACCAGTTCTGTGCTTCCCGCATCCTATTACCCTTATTAGGCTTAATAAGCTAATTATGCTGGTTTTTTGTGAATCGAATCGATGATAATGTGAAATTGATTAGCGACTAGTTTAATTGATCGTCAGCACATGATCCGTCCGTTTCGCTACGTGATCGAATCAGGGATTAGGAGATCCACAGGAGAACCAAGGTAACTGACATAGCCCGAAGAATTTCCAAACTTAAGTGGCAGTGGGCAGGGCACATTGCTCAAAGAACAAATGGGCGATGGGGCCGAAAGGTTCTGGAGTGGCGACCGCGTACCGGAAGACGTAGCGTTGGAAGGCCTCTCACATGGTGGTCCAACGACATTGTGAAGGCCGCAGGAACCCGTTGGATGCGAGAAGCACAGAACCGGTTGAAGTGGAGGTGCTTGGGGGAGGCCTACGTCCAGCAGTGGACGTCTTTCGGCTGAAATGATAATGATGATGACATGATCCGTTAGGGGATAAAGCAAAAGATTAATTAGGTAGAAGTTGTTAAAACACCATCTGAAATGTAGTGCAGCTAGTTACGACGAATACTTAGGTATAATGTCTAAGTTGAGTAGAATAATACATTGATAATAAGATTTAAATCAATATCCTACTTTTTAATTTGAATATTCGTCCTGAAACGAAAATAACCTCTTACATTACGCTATAAAATATTACAAATTCTCATATTATAGGTTTAAGATCACAATCGCTTTAGAAAAGGGTAAGCAAATAAATAAACCTTTCTCATTATTTTGCTCCGACAGCCTCTATTCCAGTACAAACCCTGGCCAGTAAAAAGCCTTGTACCTTTATTATATCGCCATTAGTTGCGGCCTCTGCCTACCCCAGTTAATTCCTACAGGAGATCTCTATGCGCGTTTTATTTCCAAGCGATTTTAGATAGGGGTTGGTTCACATATCTAGAGGATGGTGCAAGGTAGGAGCGGTAAGCGTTTTACGAGGAACTGCGATCGGAGAGACTTTTGAAAAAGCCTAAGTAAAACGTCATAATTCGAGGTTTGGCTCTCGCCCATTTCTTCCTCCAACATTGGACCAATTTAAAAGATATTTCATAAAATGAATAAGAAAGATTTATATACTGTGTCCGTATGTTTTTCTTTTTTCATTAATAGTTGTCAAATTTGTACACTTGGCTTCTGTTAGCAGCGGTTTAAATCAGTATTTTTTGAGGGTTCTAGTGTTTATATAAAAATAAAGTATCATCAAAAATGAAAATATAGGGACATACAAGTAGTTAATATTTATTATACTGTAAAAAATCATTGCTTTATGGTCATTAACCAGAAAGAAAACAAGCGAGAGCGTTTCTATGGAGAAACAACCACCCGCCTTTCCTCTTAATATGTAAGAAAAAGAGTTTTTTGAAATGAGAACTATTGTAACGCTTAACAAGCTCTTTCTGCTGTTTTTCTCGGCCTTATCAAAATGTATTTAGTTGGCGCGGTATGTCTTCTTCTTACATACAGTGGATTTCGGGTATAACGACGATGAGAATCTATTTTCGTCTTATATCCGGAAGTCGTTACAGGCAAAGGTAAAGAGATACAGACACGTTGAATGGAAAACTTTGTATTCTTTGCACAAATCAGCATTGTTTTCACCGTTTTTCTATTTTGAAATGATTTCCGCCGGCCGGATTTGACGGCCGACTCCGGTCGCAATATCTGCATGGGATTTCTAGGAATTTGTTACAAATGATTCATTAAAAACAGTCGCTACACCCAAACTCGGCGTTACATCCAAAGTCGCTATAGCCACATGAGTTTTGTACTAAAGTATGCTTTAAATTTAAGGGACTTAGATTTAAAGTCGCTATAGGTAAATGGTCGCTACAACCAAGGTCGTAATAAATGAAATCCACTGTACTTGTCAATTTGTCACTATCTCAGTTGTTACCTCCCCAGCCATATCATCGTTCATACAGTCCATCCATGGTTTCTTTGATCCTCCCCTACTCTGATAGTAATCGACATTCATAATCAAAGCTTTCTGTATGGTATTTTCGTCATTCCTTCAGATCAAATGCCCATGACAACAATTTCCACACAACTTTTATATCGCTGGCGCCACTTTCAGACTCCTAAATCTACCTGAGTAATACAAAAAAACGCATGCATACGCAGCACTAATTAACTAACTGTTAAATGACAGAAGCAATAAGACTCAGCGTTTACCCAAAAATTGTTCTCCTCCCACCTCTATATGGCAGTGTTCCATCACCGAGCAACGAGCAGCGAGTGTGTGACGGCGACGAGCGATTACTCGCTGGCATGCGTTATTATACCAAGCGTGAGTCTCTCAGCGAGTTTTCTGTCCGCAAAGCGTGCGTTGCTAAGCGAGTACTCTTTTTCATAGCTCTTTTCGCTGCGACGAATGAGTATTCGCAGTCAGCGATCAACTATTAATATATGTATCTCTTTTACTTACACCTACAATATTTTGTTCGTTTCTTGAACGAGAAAAACGATGTTAGCCAGTCGCTTCCTCGTCGGCGATGGAATAGTTATTTACATCTAACCTTCCCGCTCCCGCTCCGTTTCCCGCTAACGCCCATGCCTCGCGCCGCACATTAGAAAGCGGTATATGTTGTGCGCGATCGATGTCGCCCTAAGGCGTCGTTTGAAACGCCAATAAAGTTTTTTCAGAATTTTTTTGGTTCGGATTCTCTTTTATACGAGCGGTAAGAGTGAATTATAAGTTTACATGGATGATGTATGAGTGGGTTTTATTATTAGCTGGATTTGGGTTTTAGAACAATTGTTACAGTTTTTATTGTTTGACTTCTTTTAATTGTCAGAACTGTAAATAGTGGACTATCCTTTGTTGAAATATTACATAACACACACACATACATAATCAGCCTATAAATGTTACCACAGCTGGGACACAGGACTCCTCACAGAAAGAAAAGTCCTTTCTAGGAGAGAAAGGACTTTTCTTTCTGTAAAATGTTGACTTTTGTTTCTGTGTTGAAATATTATTCTGATTGAATTGCGCTTATTGATTTGAAACTTGAATTGTAATGATCCGAGCATTTCATACATTATTATTAATTTTAGATTTGGCTAGGTTGAATGGTTGTTCAACTGGTGTAGCAGTACACAGGTGTATTAACATACAGTAAATATACAGTATGTGTGTCTCGAACAGTTAGTTGACATTATTCCACTTTAGCTGTGATGCCACGTTATGATTTAAAATAAAAAATATAATCAGGTACTCCCAGAGCGTACTACGTGAACCCGACAAATGGATGTGCGATTAAAGGCTCCTTCAAACAAGCGCGACACGCGATAAAATCGCGCGCGACACAAAGGCACCGCAAGTCGCTCCACGAGCGGTGCCTTTGTGTAGCGCGCGATTATATCGCGTGTCGCGCCTGTTTGTGTGCCTTAATACAACTTATACATAATTAAAATACCTACGAAACCGTGAACCGTGCTGATAATTAGACTCCAATATCAATAAACAACGCCACCATCCTAGAAAAGGCAATAAACCCAGTCCAAAATTAAAAACAAAAAAGAACTTTCGTCCTATAAAAATTAATAAACAGTCCATCTACCCGAACCCTTCACCACACAACATATATTTGTTCTATGTATACGTGAGCCGGGAATCGAATTAGTGACCTCTGGCTACTTTACCGTATTTGTTCAAGCGGCCGCGACCCACCCCCGGGGGTGGCACCGAAAAAACCCTTCAAAATTTGTTAAGTTAGAAATGGTTCCGACCCCTGACGGTAAATTAAAATTGTGGAATAGAACCGTGCTAGTTTTTAGGGTTCCGTACCCAAAGGGTAAAACGGGACCCTATTACTAAGACTCCACTGTCCGTAGGTCTGTCTGTCACCAGGCTGTATCTCATGAGCCGTGGTAGCTAGACAGTTGAAATTTTCACAGATGATGTATTTCTGTTGCCGCTATAACAACAAATACTAAAATCAGAATAAACTAAATATTGAAGGGCTCCCATGTAACAAACATGTTTTTTTTCGGCGTATTTGCCTTGTGGTACGGAACCCTTTTTGTGCGAGTCCGACTCGCACTTGGCCAATTTTTATATAGGTATGTTTTTTCGGGTTTTTAAGCATTTCGGATTGGTAACATAATTAAAATGAGTAAGTATTAAAATGGTCGGTTGTGCCGATAGTTGTGACAGTCAATAGAGCCTCGACACACACCTGAGGAGGTTCTGGTTGGGCAGCTGGATCAAGGGCTTTATTCAGAAAGAGGTGCTGCTGGACACGGCTTGAGGAGGCCTCTGAGGTTCCTCTCTATGGAGCCCTGACAACCGGTAGCTTCGGCTACTATTTTTTATATTTTTTTTAATAAATAAAAATATTTGAAAATTTATATTATGAGTATTTTAATGAAATCAAGGAGATAATATTACCAGTCTATTATTTTCTCACTGCAGAGCAAAGGCTTCTTCTCATTCAGAGAAGGCACGAGCAATAATCAACACGCTTACTCAAAATTAGAAAATGAATATTCATTAATTGATTAAAGTGAATGCATTGGATGTCTTCTTTGGTTATTAGGAAAAAGAAATCATTGTAGTTGTAAGCCCTATTTTATTCGTTATAAAATTTTGACATTGGCATCACTTTATATTCTGGAAACAGTAATGTTTGTTAGAGGTAATTTTAATTTATTTTCGCAAATGGCAAATAAGTTTCCAAGAAACAGGCGTGATCAAAGTCAGCTTTGTCTGCATAGGAGTAGGACGGCACTTATGCGCAAAAGTGTTTTTTGCATGGCTCCCATTATTTATAATAAGTTACCCAAAAGTTGGAGGGAGATAAATAATCTACATTTGAGAAAGCAACTAAAATCATATCTCATTGACAAGGCTTACTATAATATTAACGAATTTCTGACAGAAGAATTTATATTGACATAAATTTTAATGTATATTATCTATTTTTCTTTTATCTATTTTTCTAATATTGATGTTTATAATTTATTTTGTTGTTTACTAATTCACATAAAATTAATGTTTTTGACTTCAAATTAATAATTCATAATATTTGCACGCCATACTAGGTGGCAAACATGACTGATCCTTTCTTTTTTATGTTATCCAGCATGCATTTATATTCTTGTATGTGTACACATGTTTGAGCAAATAAATAGATCTTATCTTATCTTATCTTATCTTATCTTATCTTATTGTTTATATACACCGTGTTCCGGACGATATACATAAGCTTCAACCAGATGTTTAGACCATGGAAATAAGCTATAGCTATAATTCATTATGGACACATTAATGAATCCTTTTTTATTTTTTGTTAATTTTCATACAAACTAAATACCTTAACGTAAATCACCCGATATTCATGCCTCTTTATCCGAATTGGCAACGACGTATTTTCATTCTTATGATTTGGCGGGCTGAAACTTGTCAAAACTAAGTTAAGACCCTTTCTTACTGCATAGCTCAATTACATTTCATTAAATGAAATTACAAATATCTTTGTAACGAAGCCTTTTTGAGTACTACTGCCTTTGTTAGATTTAATTTATGAAAGATATAGAAGCGTTTAACCAAGTGTATGGATAACGTGAAGAACACTGTGTATATTCCTTTAGTTGCAGATTCTAACACCCACATGTAAGACGACGGCACATGGAAGTGGTCTGCTCATCGTCATCATTTCAGCCGAAGAACGTCCACTGCTGGACATAGGCGTCCCTTAAGCACCGCCACATCGACCGGCTTCAGCGGATCCAGATCATCGGTCCACCTTGTGGCCTTCCAACGCTTTGTCTTCTAGAACGCGATCGCCACTCCAGAACATTACGACCTCATCGGCCATTTGTTCTGCGAGTAATATGCCACTTAAGTTTGGAAATTCTGCGAGCATTGTCGTTTACCTCCTACTAGTGCTTTGTTATTCAAATACTTAGTATTCCTTATGAAATACACACATCAACAGAATCTAGGGATATTTCACCATTGACTAACATGCCCACGGCTTGTAACATTTCATCTCGACTCAAATGACGACGTGACATGACTCTTAAAGCTCACACGGCACGTTAAATTAAAAAAGAAAAACAATCTAATCCCTTTTCATTAATTACAATTTACAACTTGAATGATAAACTTAATCTTCTTCTTCTTTTTCTTCTTCTTAATCTTCTTTTTTTTCTTTACTTATTTTGTAACAAAATTTTAATTTGAAAAACGAAAATGTCTGAGGAAAGTTTTGAGTAGGCATGTCGATAACTACAAGAGCAAGGGATGACTGACCAATGAAACGATCGATGGACTGTGTGAATGATATGGTTAGAAAAGAGGTGATTACCAAGATGACGACTGATAGAGAAGTCATCATCATCTGCCTATCCTTTTCCCAACTATGTTGGGGTCAGCTTCCAGTCTAACCAGATGCAACTGAATATTATGAGGCATTTATAATATATATTATTAGTCATCATCATCTGCCTATCCTTTTCCCAACTATGTTGGGGTCCGCTTCCAGTCTAACCGGATGCAGCTGAATACCAGTATTTTACATGGAGCGACTGCCTATCTGACCTCCACAACCCAGTAACTGGGTAATACGAAACCACTTTGTAAGACTGGTTGTCAGATCAATAGCGGTTGGCTAATAGAGGAGTATGGAAGAAAAAGATGTTGCGCGGACCCCAAATAAATTGTATTAAGGGCAGGAGATTGAATAATGATTTTGATTTGAAAGAGTGTTCAATAAGAACCTACTACGCTTTGGAATGGGCAACTTGCTTCATCTTTCTGACTGCAAATTCAAAAGTGCCAGTGATTGGTTTAGTTGAAATAAATACTTTGAGGTTAGAGTTTGAAAGAAGAAAGATTCTTTTTATTCTACACAAATATAACGGGTATATTGAAACTGCCAATTTTTATCGATATGTTTTTATACACCCCATCACTAGAAGCTACCGTAGGTGCTCAAAAGGGAATAAAGTTAAATATTTTTTATTGTTCCTCTTTGAGAACCACGTTAAAATATTGATTGGTGCTCAAATGGGATATGCACACGTCTACCTCACCGTTTGGGGATTACAGGCGTGATGTTGTTTATTAAAAAAAAACCTCTGTTGCTGCATACCCTTTAAAAATAAGAATATCTACAAATAACTTACTTCATATTTATTCAAGTAATTATCAGTTACTCTCAGTCGGTGCTCAAGCTCCAACATAGTTAAAAGTACTAAGCACTATTCGCACTATTGTACTATTCGCTTGCCCGAATACAGATCCACCCGGCAATCCATCTTCCCAGAGACGGTGGGATGAGCCGCTCTGCAGAGTAGTACAGAACAATTTACTTGACTCGTCTGCTACTACTGCGGAATGTGCGCGCCTGCTGGCTGTGGGTAGGTGGGAGTCGGGTCTTTGGCTTCATGCACTACCTTCGTCGAACATAGGCACTTTGTTCGACGACACTACTTTTCGCCTCGCTGCTTTCCTATGACTAGGCACTCCTTGCTGTTCTCCCCATCGCTGTCACTGTGGCGAAGATGTCAACAGTCTCGGACACCACGGCCTGTCTTGCAGCCGAAGTGCGGGTCGCTTAGCACGGCACGCGAACATTAATGACATCATCCGACGAGCTCTTGTTACCGTCGGCTTTCCAGCTGTATTAGAACCCAATGGCTTGGCACGCGACGATGGCAAGAGACCGGTCGTTATGTCTTTATTTCCATGGAAGGTGGGTAAGCCTTTAGTGTGGGACGCAACGTGTGTCGATACTCTTGCGCCATCCCATCTTCTTGGCTTGGCATGCTGTGCTGGCGCTGCTGCTGCGGCTGCGGAAAACCTCAAGCGGCGAAAATATAATAACCTTTTCGGAAATTATATTTTCGAGCCGTTTGGGGTTGAAACTCTCGGTCCGTGGGGTCCGAGTGCTCATGGTCTTTTTAAAGAAATTTCTAAACGACTGGTCGACACTTCCCGTGACCCAAGGGCTGGCTTTTACCTTGGCCAGAGGCTAAGCATCGCGATACAACGTGGTAATGCCGCCAGTCTCTTGGGTACATTACCAGTCAACAGCGATGCGGATGAATTTTTTGACGCAATTTTTTAGTTTCTGTATAGTTTTAGTTAAGTTAGTACTAAGCTATTTAATACATTTACTACGCTTGTTAACTTGAAGTTGGTAAAAGTCGAGATTTCGGAAGACTTTAGGTTCAAAGATTTTGTTACTGCGGCTAATAATATATTACTCTCAAATGACACACCATACAAGTCTTTTTTGTTTTCGCTAGCCGACGGCTCTTCAGGAGAAAAATGGGAGCCGTCTCTTAAAAACGACGATTACATAAAGAAATCTGACGAAGACCTTATACTCTAGCATTAAATACATTGTAATGTTTTGCATATCAAAATGTCTGACTTAAGGTACTTATGATAATGACAAATTGCTTGTGGACCAAAATAGAACGTAGAAATGTTGCTTGTTGCTCTCAAAACGGTGAATATAAAACATAGTTATTGCACATCATTCATTTTGCACAAAACCATTTTATACAAAGAATAAAAATGATTATCAAAAGAAGCAAATCATAATTGTTTTAACAGCAGCTCCTAATAGATACCGGACTGTTTGTATTTCGTGCGACAGAGATAACGCTCTACAACATAAAGTCGCTTTTGTGTTATTGTCTGTGCGACCGTGTGAACGCTTCAATCAACTCAGCTTATCGTAGTTCACTGCTGGACATAAACCTCACCCATGCACCACAATACCCTGTCCTCCGCCTTCCGTGTGACCCCTGAGTTCTTCTAAACTAAACAGTGGATTTTGATACGGGTTACACAATAATTTACAGAATTTATTCCGAAAGGTTTATTTGCAAAAGAAATATCTACGTTTTATCAAATCGTAAAAACCGCGCGAAGCAGCTAGGGGCGAGTCGCTAATATAAAATAATTAACGACTACAATGTTTCAAAATAACAATGTTAGAGTATGTTATTTTATACAAATGAGGCTTTCGATTATGTCTTTTCTGGGGAGTCGAAAGGTTAAAGTACTTAGGAAAGCTTTTAGCACAATTTTATCATTGTTCCTTGAATCATATCTAGTTCATTGCCGAAAGAATCTTGTTCACAGAATTAAACAAGTTCAGAAAATAACCAGCTTAGTTAAAGATACACATGCATAAAACCAGATTATATATGGAAATAAATCCATAATGACAATAAACATTAGATTATATACTTATAGATAAATCATTTATTCGGTGCACACAAAAGAAATAGCACAACACATAAGCACACAATGTTACAAATTAGGTACGTGAATATAAAGAAAGTACAAGATGTTAATAATATACAACAAAAAAAATATTTAAAAGAAATAAAGTGACACTATCATTGACTTATATATTACTAGATCATCGGACACTATCTATGACACACTTAAAATCAAATAACTAATATATAAAGTACGGTGCGCGTCTTGAGGTTGCACCAAATGGGAGTCCAACTCAGCATGTGTCAGGCATGTGACGCTGATATTCCGCTGGAACCCTGAAGTGACATACGGACGGACGTCAAGCTGACGAGATAAATACCTACGTGGATTATTGGTATTTTTTGAAAAAGTCTTGTGTGGAGTGAAATTATATAAGTAACCCGTAATTTAAATAATGTATTCCACAGTAAAGTTTTGCATTGGGATACCTACGTTGTTGTTCGAAGATGTTTTTTATTGTGTAGGTATTTGATTTGCGCTCTTTTAAGAACATTCGAAATGTAATCTCTGCCTCCATCTTTCAAAAATACCTCTAATTTACCCATATTTTTGACAAGTTTTTGACATTGATTGACGCTGAGATGAGATTACAACTACATTTTTAAATACGGGAATTGGCCTTCGGATTATTTCCATACGAATGATCAAATTTATTACATATTCGCATCACATTAGTCTTACTTTCCGAAAACTGCAACAATAAACTACCAATCGACCTTATAACTAACTATACCATACCCAGGAGGTCAAAATACCTTGAAAATGCGCATTAAATACCCTATGCCCAGTTCTACAGGGCGGACGAGGTCATTGTCCTAGGCACCCGAAATTCGAAAGCATTAAAAAAAAAGTTTCAAAATGGCGGGCGGACCTGTTACCGCGTAACATTACTCTATGGCAGGTGCTGCAAACTTTTTGCAATTATACTCCACAAATAATGCTTGTTCTGGGGTTCTGGGAGTTTTGGGCTGAACTAATATTTTTTTGTTAGATAGTTATTGTTCTTAATGGTACTGTCGTGTTTATGAGTTTAGTTTAGAGTGCTTACGCTAATTTGACGTAATCTGGGATGAAAAAAGTGCGAGGGTTTTTTTCTGTGTTTATTATTCCCAACAGTTATTTTTGTTTTCTCTAGAATAAGATTTAATATGTAATAAACATAAGGTGGTCTTGTTCTCATAAGGTTTATTTACAATTTTATATAACACTACTTATCATTTAACGTGCGTTCACGTTGTACGTAAATGTGGCTGTATAATATAGTGTCCATAGCCTGAAAGGTAGGTAGATTTTTATTAACTATAACATTTTATGAACTTAAGCATAGGATGGTAGCATCAGCGTATAGGTGTGGTATAGGAGAGAGGTGGCTGCCGAATCTAAAATTAGAATTATGAAAAAATATGCTCAGGTACCGCACTGAAACTTTATTATTACTGCTAATAATCACATACACATAAAACTAGGCAGAAATACATACTTTTCACTCAACTAGAAGCTATTGAACAGCACATAACGACTAAGTACAGACGCCAGCACATTAACCTACTACAATCTGCCAAATTTCTTTAACAGATTTTCAACTTTATCGCTAAAGCATAAGGTTCAAAGTTGTTTGGGATTTGACAGTTTCGGGTAGCTTGATGTGCTGGCGTCTGTTCAATTGCATTGGCAAATTGTGTTGGTTAATGCGACACCTTCTCATGGCTTCAAACACTGTGATGGTCCCAATGTTCAGCAATGTTTTACTTATATCATTACTGCTAGAAGAATCATTAAATCCACTGTCACAAGACCACTGCTGGACATGACTTCTCCTAGACTGCGCTATAACACCCTGTGCAACGCCTCCCGCATCCAGTCTGTCCCAGCCACATTTTTAAGTTCGTCAGTCCATCTGCAAGAGGAATATCACCACATGATCGCATAATTTCCAAACTGTTGCTTCGTAAGTATGCCAACAAATTATCAAGAACCTGTAGTTCCTGCTGAGCTTTTCCCTCGTATTCTTACACTTTTCCGGAGATGAAAATTCCTACTAAAAATATCGATTGAAATATTAGCTTTGGCAGAAAAAACCGAGATAAAAGACTGACAAAGTGATATGATAATGCAGTAAACACACAACATCTGGTTTTCTTGAAAGCGTAAGAAGAAGTGAAAACAATATCAACGGCATTTTTTGTGAGTCATGCAAACGGGAAGAGACTTTTTATAAACTAAACAAGTAGGTATTTGCACTCCGCGCCAACAAAAGGATTTAGTTAGCAATTTCCTATTTGTCTATGAACCTTTCCCATTTTTTCATTTTCTTAATGTTGGCATTACTAACTCAGTGAAATATTACGTTTTTAGCCACAGACTATCTTTTGATAGACTGTAGCCGAGGAATTGGGGTGACTAACCTTGTCGTTCCGCGGATTTGTACAGAAATTATTATTTTGAGAGGAATTATTAAAGGTGCAAGTTTTTAAAAAAAAAAATTATTATCGTTTCATGATGGTCATCATGCAGCATCTGATGCCACAGTTTTCCCGTGATAGTGTAGAACATACTTAGTGAGCTTGATAACTGAACATTTCAAGTCTTGCAAATTTTTCACACACGAGTACCAAAAACATATCTAAAAATAACCACCGCTTTAGCTCCGCTGCCGTTCTCTACTCCTAAGAACAAGTTGCATTTCACCCGGCACGCACACAGACGTGCCTCACGCACACACGCACACCGCACTAATGCACACCTGTAGGGCAAGGAACGAATTCGGGAATAGACCGGTTGTTACCGCTTTGAACCAGCTCGCGCCGGATCGCTGCGGATCGCACTAGTTTCGGTAGTTAGGGCGACACCCTAAATTTGGGAGAATTTTTAATTACGTCCGTTTTTGCTTTGAGATTCAAATGCAGGGGATGAAACAGGGGAGCAGGGATGTTGGCAGTGTTAGAGTTACTTAGGCTCGTGATTTTGCGAATGTTGTGTTCGTAATGAAATAAGTTTTGCTGTAGTTTTGTTTTTCAGCGTTTTTAGCAGAGTTACTTTGTGGAAATTAGAAAATGGAAAAGATTAGCTTAAAAGAAACCACGACTTGTAAGGAAATTTTACATACGAAAGTAAGTAAAATTCATAGTGATTTTGGAACATAATGAAAGACAGATTTAATGACAATTGGAACGTTTGTATTTCCTCGTAGAAAACTATAAATTAAACCTTCATTTATAGTTTTCTACGAGGAAATACAACTTTCCAATCGTCATTAAATCTGTCTTTCGTTATGTTCCAAAATCAATATGAATTTTACTTACTTTCGTATGTAAAATTTACAATATCATCATCCAGAGAATTGTGGCTGTAACTTTGTTAATAAATCAATAATAAGTAGGTATATCATTTTTCGGGACGTAATAAATAGAATTGGCTGAATTGCTCTGGATCTGGCTTTTGATTACCTAAACTTAAGTGTATAATACAAATGTTTGCATGTCGAATGGTGCAATATGGCTGAGCTTTAATATCGTAACACCTATAAATGTCTATTCTATTTTTACTGGTTAGAAAAATTTAAAGGTAGTCAGTGATCGGGTAATACCAGGGAAACTGTAAAGGCTTAAAACACTGATTGTCTCACCCCCTTTTGGTACAATGTTTTGACACCCCTCCGGGTTCAATGGCCTTCTTATACTATGCTATTTTTACGGAAAATTAACAGACAATGGTATTTTCCGTTTTTTTTTCCATATAAGATATTAATCCGATGCCTTATCGTTAAGTTTATTATAGATCTAGAAGTGAATTAATTTTTCACAATATAAAAGATTAGGCGAAAAGAGTGTTCTGTTTCAGAAAGTATTTTCTAGGAAATGTTGCAGTTTCGGACTCAAACATTGTCATCTCGAGAAATACACAGAAATTATTAAAATTAAACATAGGACGCTGTTAACGTGTGTAAAATGCTTGCATACAATTAGCTTAAATCGTTTCAATGAAGTATAATTTGCTTAAAAGTCATCTAAACCTAAAAAAACCTCACGTAGACTATCATGTATATAATGAATCTAGGAAACGTGAGTTTATAGTTATATCTGACTGCAAAAATCTAGAACCTCAAAAAAAAAACAAAATCATGAAATACCTAATACTTTTGTATCTTGATTATTTGTTTTCAGAAGTTAGGCAAAAGAACAATAAGGGCGATTTCCAATAATCTTTTATACCTATAAATAAGTATTATCCTGAGAACCAATTTTGAATTTTTGAGCGTTTTTCGATACTAGAACTGTCAGACGTCAATTTTATTCCACAGATAAAATTTATCTGACTTTGGTGAAATCGGCCCGAAGTAAAGACAACATTTTCTACATTACAATGCCACTTTACCCTGATTTGTTTTTTCATCATTGTATTTAGCTTGAATCTTTTTAGTTCCAAATAAGAAAGTAATTTTACTAATTAAAGTTGACGTCTATTACTGAAACTGAAACATTGCTCCCTCCAAAAACTGACGTCATTATTACTATCTGAATTTATTATAAAATATTTGCTGGTTTTTCAGATAACGCGGAAGGTAGAGATTTTGAAGAAAAGAGTTTAAAAAAATGTTTGCAGTACGGAAGAAGGCAGGAATCATGCATTTTACGAGCGAACTACTTGTTGATCGCTTTGGTATGCCGGTGGTCGCAAGAGATGTAAGAAATGGAGCAACGGGAACATACATGTTCTCTACGGCAAACGTCTTGAACTTAATGCGATGATGACTTCATTACCTCACATTACTGCTTACCCCTACTTAATCCGCAAAAAATATTCCATTTTATAACGACAACAAAGAACGGACAGCGTCGTATAATTTGCTAGTTAAAAATCATACATAATTATATCCCACCATTTTTCTACGCACTTTCGCGCACGCACACTCGCGCACTGACCGCTTGTACATACGTCACCGCAACGCACACGCGTTCACCAACCAATAAATAGATTGAACTAAACGGTGAAATTTAAAAAAGGAACAAAACGAACGAATCGCTCGCGCACACATGCAAACAGGCAATGCAACCCAATCATTAAACGGATTTTTTGGAATATAGACTGTGGAGTTTGGAAGGTAAGGTTGAAATTGCAATGGTGGTGAGTTGTTTGTAGAACTAGCATGTTAACACATTACCCGTGCGTGGGAATGACGGTACTCACACAGACACACTATTTTTGATTATAGGAACACCGAAATTTCTTTCAGTGTGCGTCTTTTTCCTTGTGTGCGCGTATAAATGCATTCTTTTTGCCTCAGTATTCGGTAGAAGTTGTCACTGTGTTGCGTTAAAACGTATTAGTGTGCGTTATTTTGTTGTTCACATGATGGATTTGCGTGTTTGTATTAGTGCCTTTTTCGTTTTTTTTCGTATATACGGCAGCGGACACACAGTGGGCTGTGTAAGTAGTGAAAAAATAATTTTAACTGGCACACTGCAAAGCATGTTTAATTTTCGTTCAGTCGTCCTGCGAAATGGAACGTCATTACGTTTTAAATTACGATGTGCGGCTTTTTATATATACGCTTTTTAATTTACATTGTTTGTTTAATTTCTGGATCGAGGTTTTTTTTGTTTGGTTTTTCGTATTGTAAAGGAAATGTTGATTTATTGATTCGATCGGATGGTGGCCGGAAAATTAATATGGTCCAGATGTCTGTATGTTTTCCACGAAACAAGTATTGAAAGAAAACAGGCTTTGTTTAATGAAATACATTTTCTCATTAACAATTTTGTGTTTCAGTTTGCTTGACTTGAAAAAGTTGATCATGCGCTTTTTTACACTCGAGGTAAAGAGCTACAATTTTATGTACCTTTAAAGCGTAGTTATTGCTAATTAAACTTCGTCATTTTTTAAGAACCAATTCTGTTAGTGGTCAATGCAAGCTGAAAATGATCACGACATGAAAGACAAATTCAACTAACGCCAGTTTCTTATAAGCATATCCTGCTGTTGTGACGTTTATCATGAAATCTATCGAAAGATCCATCTTTAAAAACCATGTCCAGCTGATCACTTATTCTCACAAAATGAGCAGGAGTACCTAAGTAAAAAAGAAACGTATGCGTACAATTATGTACGTACTAGAAAACTGATAGGAGACGTTTTTCAAGCAGCAAGTGGGAATTGGCTGAAAGAAGACAGTGAAACTGAAAAGCTCTACAATAAATATTATCTTAGAGAGAAAATATCATCATCAATCGCTTACGTAATAAAGAAACAATACAATACATTAAGTTGCATACTTACAAATTAAATTGATTTGCTATATTTTCCGGATTTGGCTGCTAATTTTGCAGATCAAGAGGGTATAGACAAGTGACATTCTATCAGCGATACCGATGATGAAACTTTCCAAAATTTGTGTGGCTGTAATAAACTACTGAAAATGTTATGTCAATCCTGTTAAAAGTAGATAAAAGATTATTTCAGCCGTACCCATTCCCATTTGGTTTTTTCGATAAATTTCAAATGTTTGCCAACAGGGCCCGCAAATGACCACAAAAGGATTTTTTGTATATTTAGTTAGTTAGTCGTCCTAGTGTAAATACTTAAAGTTGTTTTGATGATTATCTGACTGAAGTACCTGACCTCATAAAAAAATCTCCAAAAAAAACTCAAGGGCCAATGTATTTTCATTAGGTAGGTATCGTATTTGACTGACGAATATATTGCCCTATCATTTTAGGTACAGACGCCAGCACATCAAGCTACTACAATCTGTCAAATTTCTTTAACAGATTTTCAACTTTATCGCTAAAGCATAAGGTTCAAAGTTGATTGGGAAAATTTGACAGTTTCGGGTAACTTGATGTGCTGGCGTCTGTACATAAGTTATTTTGCTATTAAAATAAATTTGTTTAGGAAATCTTTTTGCGCAGTAGTGACGAATCGTTTTGCATATCGCCATTCTGAATCAGCGTCGATTATCTTGTTTTCTTTGCCTTTTTTGTAGCGTTCGCAAAAACTATCTGACAATGTAAGATTTTCATAATTAAGACACATTATTTTAGCTTACTTATTCATAGTCCTACAAATAAATAGTCATTATATTATATTAACTATTGCCCTTGCGTTTTTATAATCCCTACAACAAGAGCTATTTTTATACCAAATCTTTATCATTATCATATTGTTCAGCAACCCTATACATAAAACCACATCGAAATGGATACATTTTTCATTTTATTCATATACCTTAAAATCCTACCTATCTAATTAAAAAATAATCGTTTTTGTACATCAAAACATACTAAAAAGTCCGAGATTTTTCACGAGCTATCTAAATTTAAGAAAATACGCTTGGCCATAGTTTTTAATCCAAATAGGATAAAATGTATCGAAGAAAAAGAAAGTGAACGGAATGCTTACTTGAAGATTGTGCTTTATTAGGAAAATGGTCTTGTTCGTACTTTTATTATGAAAACGTACCTCATTGGTCTCTTTCATATCATGTAAGTAATTGAAAAAGTTTAAGTAAACAAATGCTTTCCAAAAAAAAAAAAAAAGATATGAAGCCGTCGGCAAAGTAGGTTAGCATTATAGGAATGTGCAAAATTAAAGAAAACATTAGGTATGTCGGTATTTCACATTCACAAAATTCACTTTTCTATGAGCTTATATTTTTCTTTTCACAACTCAAGGAGTGTTCTTTTAGACACGTAATCTTTGTACATCTACTTCCAATTTCCGGTTGGGACGGTGGTCTTAATTAATAATTTACAGTTAGTATATCAATTGATTTTCACTGAAACAGTTTAAACATTAACCTGAATCGAAAACCAAGTTCCAGAATCATGACATAAAATTAAATGAAGTTTATTGAGATGAAAATAGACAATTTCACAATTATTGTAAGGTAAAAATAACAACATTAAATTCTAACTTAACTAAAACTATACAGAAACTAAAAAATAGCGTCGAAAAATTCATCCGCATCGCTGTCGACTGGTAATGTACCCAAGAGACTGGCGGCATTACCACGTTGTATGGCGATGCTTAGCTTCTGGCCAAGGTAAAGCCAGCCCTTGGGTCACGGGAAGTGTCAACCAGCTGTTTAGAAATTTCTTTAAAAAGACCATGAGCACTCGGACCCCACGGCCCGAGTGTTTGAACCCCAAACGGCTTGAAAATATAATTTCCCATAAGGTTATTATATTTTTGCCGCTTGAGGTTTTTCGCAGCCGCAGCAGCAGCGCTAGCACAGCATGCCGAGCCAGGAAGATGGGATGGCGCAAGAGTATCGACACACGTTGCGTCCCACACTAAAGGCCTACCCACCTTCCATGGAAATAAAGACATACCGTCCGGTCTCTTGCCATCGTCGCGTGCCAAGCTATTGGGTTCTAATACAGCTGGAACGCCGACATTGACAGAGCTCGTCGAATGATGTCATTAATGTTCGCGTGCCGCGCTAAGCGACCCGCATTTCGGCAGCAAGACAGGCCGTGGTGTCCGAGGCTGTTGACATCTTTGCCACAGTGACAGCGATAGGGAGAACAGCAAGGAGTGCCTAGTCGTAAGGAAGCAGCGAGGCGAAAAGTAGTGTCGTCGAACAAAGTGCCTATGTTCGACGAAGGTAGTGCATGAAGCAAGACCCGACTCCAACCTACCCACAGCCAGCAGGCGCGCACTTTCTTCAGTAGTAGCAGACGAGTCAAGTAAATTGTTCTGTACTACTCTGCAGAGCGGCTCATCCCACCGTCTCTGAGAAGATGGATTGTCGGGTGGATCTGTATTCGGGCAAGCGAGTCTCCAGACATCCATAGCCTCGGTGAAACAAGGCACATCAGAATTAATCAGTGTGGAAGCTAGGATTTTCCTGATTAATTTATCAGTGCCGTGGACCGAAGATATGAAAGCCGGTAAACTAATACTAGAAATTTTGCGGAATATAAATATATTGTAAACTTTCATTATTATAAAAAAATTGTCTGGCTAATGTGATGAATCAGCAAGGAAAAAAAACACCTTTTTAAATTATAAAATTTTCTTTTCCATTAAATATGCTGAAAAAATTTTCGAAGACTTCTATTTTTCAATCATACTCGTACAACATGGAAATATTTTCAATACAAAAGCTGTCAAGTCGCAACTTAATACATGTTGCGATTTGACAGCTTTTGTTCCTCAGATAAAAGTGATCAAAAAATTGAAAAATCGGCCCTTCTCAAACAAAGTTAAAAAATCTATTTAGCTTTTCAAAGCAAACTACCTTTATTTCTAATAATTACCTCACCAATCATTGTGTCACAATATTTGAGTCAACGTCCTAGCCTGAGTTGAAGGCTGAACGCCGACGCGCGTCGGTGAGAAATCTAGTTGTCGTAGGTCAGGTCGAGCTAGACTAACTGAATACATAGTTTCTAACGTAACCTTGTGCCTAGTCATGAGCTACTCGTAAATTCTTAAGCGTTAACGTATTTTTTTACGTTACGTTTAAGCTCGCTCAAATTAGGCGATGGAAATATTTTGTTGAATTATTTTTAGTTATGAATGAGTTTTAATGTTTTGTAGTAAATAAGGCTTCCTTTGTGTGCGAAATAAGCTTTATTTCTTAGTTGATTTTTGATGGTATTGGCGTTTCTTTCCTGGATTTCTGGGTAGATGATACCATGGTAACCAACAAGAAACTCCATGGAGTTTCTTGTTCTACTTAATAGAAAACGACAAAAGGACGATTTTGTCACTTCGTGGAAGCTCTTCTAAAGGACTTTGGATCTTTTCAGATACCTTACTACCATACATAATACGAAAAATGCCTGTTTTTTCTATCACATTTGAAGCAATTTCGTTATGAATCTTATCGAATTAACTGAACAGGCGACGTTGATTGAAATGAAACGGACGCTACAATAGTTTCAAGCAATGAAAATATAAACTTTAAAGAGATCTTTAGGAAGTGGCTTAAACAGTGTCTTACAAAAAACTCTCCGGCTTTGAGGAAGGCATACGGGTATAAAAATCTGAGACACGGGACTTACAAAATTATTACCCATGTATTATTCAGCAGTTTTTGCTACCATTACATCTTTGACAGTCGTTACTGGTAGTCAGAAGCCCAAAAGTCTGGAAACCAGTCTCACCACGGGGTATCGTCTGAGGCTATCTGTCAAATGTCATAACGATTAGTTCAGTCGTTTAGGCGTGAAAAGGACACCGACAGACAAATAGAGTTACTTTCGCATAATATGGATGGAAGGATTGCTTAGATTTTTTTTTGCTACCAGTACTAATATTCTAAGACGTAACAAGACCTGGCCTTGCTCTGTCGGGTCGTTGCATTAGACACGAGGTATAAATGTGTGCGCGTAGGTCTTTGCACCAGACCTATTGCGCAGTAATGTCGGAAATTATGATGATTTGTGATATTACGATATCCGTGGATATTACACATATTCATTTATCTAACCTATGTATGAAGATAAACATATCACGCAATATTCTCCGAAAGAATAGGCAGAGTTGGATAGTACACCCATATTTCGCCAATTTTGCTTTTGTCCCATGTTATAGCGGGCGAGACATGGCTCATGGCATGGCATGGATTATGGCTGTAACTGAGTACTAATTCAAACTATCGTGTTGAGTTTGTGTTTTTTGGGTTTTCTGACTGTTATTAGTAAAGACGCCACACAGCAACACAGCGAAGCGTAGCACAGCGTAGTACAGCGTCGTGTGAATCCTTGAGAAGGTGGCTGTGGCAGACTGGATGCAGAAGGCGGAGAACGGGATGTTGTCTGGGCGAGGCTTATATCCAGCAGTGGAGTGTATACTGAGTTTTGTATTCATTTGCAGCTTTCATAACTTAGATTGGCATAGCGTCATAATCAGCTTTTAATTTTCCAACTGTAGGGATACAGGCCTTCTCTCTGTGAGAGGGAGTGAGGCGTAACCGTGTCGTGTGAGGCGTAACTGCGGGTTGGTGGATGTCACATTTCTTCGAATTTTTAGTTCTAGGACATGCCGGTTTCCTCACGATGTTTTCCTTCACCGTTTTATGAGCAGTGGTGATAAAATAATTTACACAAAGTAAATCGCTGTCAAAGTTCGAACCTACGACCTACAACTCGTTAGTCGCGGCCGCTTCCACTGGTCCACCACCAAGTTTTAACCTTTTAGATACGTTTGCAAGACTCTTTACAAAATACTAACAAGATATTTAGAAGCAAACTAAACAAATAAAAGTGAATTCAAACAACGCATGCACCCTGCAGGAGGGTAGAAAGCGCCCTATCTCTCAGCATTTAGGGTGCACTAATTGATTAGTACTGCGTAAAGCCAGACAGCAGACAGGGTAGCCTTGGGCATTCAAAACTGGCTGCGTTTAGTAAAGGAACAAAATGTCATAGGTATCTGCCATTCTCATTTGTTTGAAACTTCGCTAAAGGTATACTATCGTTCTTATTGTGATGGCATTTGGTAGAGGTAGGTGGTACCAAGAATATGAAAATAATTATGTTGGTTTTCATCCGAGAACATTAAAGATTTTACACAAGAACTATAGTTTAATAACACCTCATGAGCTGATCTCTGAACCAAGACGGCAACTAGGTTCCCATTGTTATTCCATGTTATGATAAAATACTAACTAATCACACTAATATTATAAGGGCGAAAGTTTGTGAGTGAGTGTGTTTATATGTTTGTTACTTCTTCACGCACAAACGGCTGAATGGATTTGGATGAAATTTGGCACACATGTAGCTTATAACCAGGATTAACATAGAGGCTACTTTTATCCCGATATTTCCACGGGATCGACAGTTACGTGGGTGAAACCGCGGGGCGCAGCTAGTATAATATAATATTATAAAGAGTTTTCTCTTTTGAGATTTGATTTTTGTGTATGTTTGTTTCCACCCTTAACCACATTTATTATAGAAAGGCCGAACGAAAAATTGGTTTCTTTGTCACAGGAACACGTGCAAGAAAGAAAAGTTAACACGAATAACTATAATATAATAATAACCCAGTGGGTCCCCAGACGGCGAAGGCGGGATGAGCTGTCTCCTGTAATAAAGATTGGTCCTTGCTAGATCTGGACAGAGAGAGGTGATAAGAGAGTAGGAAGGCCTTTTCCCAGATGTGGGATATTGGCTAATAATAATAATAAACTCTAATAAATCATATTTAGTACCTAAAACAAAACAGATCTATAATTACAAGCACAGAACAAAAATAATCGGCAGCTGTAAGTCGTGACTGTGACAAGAAGGCTTCTCAGCATAATGCTGTGCTACGGACCCACAGCGCAAATTTTTTGTGGTCACCCGAAAGTGACGTATGGAAACCAATCAACCAGGCCCATGTTGACTAGTGGATAATGGAGAACACTATTGGCCTTGTAGACTGTACATTTGTAATTTGAAAACATTGTAAAAGCCAATTATTTTTAAAAGAGTAACCGTGGAGTTTCTTGCCGGCTCTTCTCCAACGACCAACTGGATCCGTGCACCTACCTTCTGACATTTCATAAGTGCCCATGTAGGTTTATGTGAAATAAAATATTTAGATTGATGTTTTCAGGGAACACTATAAAGAAAGGATTTCAAATACAAACTTACTGTCAGCCCGGATCAAACAATAATTTATGAACAAACCCCAATTTCACTATTGTTATTGTAACCACATTCTAACCTGTAATACGACCGCAATGTTTACAGCACTCAATTGACTGTGATACGTGTAAGCCCTCATAATCCTCATGTTTCCCCATAGGGAATGTTGTAGTGGAATGATTTTCCGGGAGATAATATTGAGGTATAACTGGATATATAGCTACATATATAGGAAATTGTGTGTCTTTACAAGATTTGTGACATAAGCGATTTGAAGTCATTGGAGTACCGTGCAAATCAATACTAAAGCTCTTCAACTTTGCACGGTAGTTTGTTTGTTAGAACGCATTGATCTCTGGAACAAGCAGTCATAATTCTCTGCATTTGATAGCTTAATTCTTGAAAAAGGTTAACATGACGCTAGAACCTTTAGGAGAAGAGCAAAAAGAAAAAAAAATAATTTCACGCGGACGAAGTCTTAAACAGAAGCCAGTAAATAAATAAAATGTTTTGTTTTGGGCAAGTAAAAGCTCTTGATATCATTTAGAGTTGAATTATGAAGTGTTATCAATAACAGAATTGTAATTAAAATCGTAGCGAAGCATTCATATTTGTGTGTTTGATTTTCACGTCAAAAGTACTGGTCAGAATTCAGCTTTCACGTTTCAGAGTTCACGATTCGGGGAAGCACAACTGTAGTTCCCCTACGGTGCGAGTAAGACTAGGGGCAACAACTAAAGTAAATATTAATTGAATATTACTGTTAGTTAAAGGTTGGACTCGTAGAGAATACACGTCAGAGTATCAGATAGACTTTTGAGTTTTTTGTCGGAACTATCATTTTACAAATAACTAACGAATTATCACAATGTTACATCGTCATCAAAACTATACAGAGGTATGCAAAGTTTCAACTAAATCGAATTACAGGATGTCAATATAAAATCTGACGAAAGTATCAACCGTTCGTTACATGGGCGTGAAATGCGCGTCGTCTTTTATAAAATCAAATTCAGGAAACTGACCCTATCCTTTTCCGCGCTTGAATAAACCCCAGGAAAGTCCTCCAACATAGCTATGAACAGTAATGTTTCCATTCCCGTCGTCTTCTGTATCTACACGTGTGTAATCCTATAATCGCGTGTTTGCGAACAATACGGCTTGCGACGACAACTATCTCACACATACACACATGCGGCCGTGTGCGGGGAGTAGTGTGAACGGACCGACAGCAGAGTAGAATAGAATATTATTTAATTTATGGCGATTTTTAATCTGAGTGTTTTTGGTTATAATAGGTACTGGTAACTTTTAGGTGCAACTAAAGCTACATCTGTGAAAAACGTAACGTAACTATCGAATGTTTTTAACATTGAAAATATTCGCTACGCACATATTATTTACTTACCCCCTTACTAATAAACGGTGTATAGCGTCTGTATAGTTACACAACGCTTTGTCTTTTTCTTTCGAAAATCAAATTACTGACGACTGAAAGAGAGAAATCGGAGTGTAACTATTCATCTGATATAATAAGTTTATAATGTAAGGGGGCTAGTTTTTAGACTTTATTCTTATCTGTGGATGAAACTAATTCTGATAGTGGCAAAATTTTTAAATAAAATGCTAAAGGATAGTAACGGTTTGAGATTCTTTATCTCACTCATAAAGAATACAATAATACTTCTATGAGAAAAAACATAAAAAAATTAAGTTGGTAAAAACTTACAATCTAAACATTTTCAAAACTTGGCTCTTTATTTGTATCTTTCAGCCTTTTAAACGTTGCAAGAGACTTTGGTTTCTTGATCACTTTAGACGCTTTGCAGATGGAGCAACTATTGCAGCAACTGGCAACTGGTAATTAGCTGCTTACATACAAATCGGCTATTTGGTTTTAGCAACTGGCAACTTTTAAAGGAAAATTTAAAAAAATTGATAGTTGCCTCAACTAAAGTTGCTCCATCTGCAAAGCGCTTTAGGTAATTGATTATAGAATCGTGTTTCCTCGTGTATGGCAGGCTTAGTACAGCTTCTGTAGGAAAAATTATACTCAGGAAATCACTTGAAGTATGTATTCAAGTTTGGTTGAATTCGCCCTAATCAAGGAAAAAAATGTTTTGAGAACTTT
The DNA here is from genome assembly GCA_927399505.1 of Luperina testacea. Taxonomy (NCBI): domain Eukaryota; kingdom Metazoa; phylum Arthropoda; class Insecta; order Lepidoptera; family Noctuidae; genus Luperina; species Luperina testacea. Next base: position 1,623,721 of record OV656770.1, on the reverse strand, counting down.
ACCTGTTTTTTTTTTGCATGTTTATGTGTTACTATTAATTATTTAACTGTGTTTTAAGGAGGAATATGAAGTTTTGGCCAATCAGTGTTGAATGTTGGTGAAGGCCATTTAATGGTATTGTTTTTCTTAGGCAGTGCCTTATAAAGGACTTCTTCATACATCCTGAAGGAAAACCTAATACGCCAAATTGCTGGGTATTTTCATTATATATAGCTAACGATTAAAGCAAATTTTTGTTTGACGTCATCGAATGTGCTAGAAAACCTACACTTTTTTAAACCCTAATCACATCGGCTAATCAGACTACGTCTTTCAAATACCCTCCTGCCATCAGTTCAGTGGCACTGTTCACTAAGCATTCAGCCTGCGTGTGACTGCATTCATTAATTCCGTGTATGACGCTAATTAGAACACGCCACTGGCTAATTCTTCAGTTTTCGGCGATTATGGGACATAATTGGGTTGTAGTTGTCCAAGTAATGTTTGAAGGGAATGAGGATTTGAAGTCTAGATAATGGAGTGTTCTGATTGGTACCTGCTTGCCTATTCTGTAAAAAAACTCACCGTGAAAACTTGCTGAAGTGAGCTTGGAGTCAGCTGTCATTCCACCTGATGTACAGACGCCAGCACATGAAGCTACTCGAAACTGTCAAATTTTCCCAATGCTGTAATCTATTAAAGAAATTTGACAGATTGTAGTAGCTTGATGTGCTGGCGTCTGTACTTTCCTGATGATGTATGTTTTCCTGCTGAAATGAACCTTTTTGGCGCAGCCGTGAGGCACACACTATTGTTGTTTGAAACATTATTTTTATTTTGTTAATTTTGTATTTTGTGTTTCACGGACGGTGTCCAAATAAACTTTATTCTTTCTTTCTTTAATGATAGAGATTGACACTATTGACAGCTCACTTCACCTAACGTTTCGCAATGAGCTGTTTACAGAATAGGTCGGCTGCTGAAGTAGTCTTTGATAATAAAGACGAATATAATCACTTGTCACTACAATTGGGATTTTTTTCACAGCAGGATTGGGTGCTTTTTTCTTAGGATATGATGCTTTGACAAGATATTTTGTATGAAAAAACTAGTTTGATTATGTTTTTATTTTCTTTTTTACGAGTTGAACTACGATCAAAATTCTCTAAACAAGTTTTGTAAGAGAGTTCATTTGAGAAACGATAGTTAAGCCATGATATTGCTGAAATTATATTTAAATCTTTGACAGTCGTTACGTATCATCAGTAACCAGTCTTACCAAGGGGTATATAGTATTACTCAGTAACTGGGTTGTGGAGATCAGATAGGCAGTCGCTCCATGTGAAATGTTGGTATTCAGCTGCATCTGGTTAGTCTGGAAGCCAAACACAACATAGCTGAGAAAAGGCTCGGCAGATGATGATGACTATTGAAATTATGTTTCCCATTAAATTCAACGTTGACTACTAAATTAGAAACTACATTTTACATTCTGGTTTACCAACAAAACTATTACCAACTTCACACATCCAAAACTATTTCCCACACCACAGAAGACCCATCAACTTTCGTAATCTACAAAACTAAATAAGTACATAAATAAATAATTCCCCACGTCCGACTTTTTTACTATCCCTACAACTAAACTAGTGTGCGTACTAGACGCTGCCTAGACGAAGTGACCCACTGCCCGACGACCTTGCGTTTCTTATGTTATTACTCCGTCTCCCTCCCTCCTTCCTCGAGACTATCGCGGTCTCCCTCGTGCGTGGAGTCTATTGATAGTTAAGATGGAGTTTCCAAGGTTATGGACAGGATCGGGTTATTGTGTAGGACGGGAATGCGTTCCGAGGGTAGTCTGGCGGGGGGAGGGGTGGTGGAGGGTGGGGTGATTGATTTGAGAATAGTTTCATGTGTTTTTCTTATGTAGTGTAGTGATGTGTTTGCGTTTGATAGTGGATGTAGTGGGCTGTATTGCTAGCTTGAAATACCGTACTCTGTCAGGATTCGGGTTTATCCTGTCAAAGTACGGAATGAAACGGGGAAAATAGATATGATGTTTCTATCAGCCTGCATCATCCCACAGCTGGGCAAATATGGAATATTCTTTATTATGTACACCATAAAATTACAGATATAAATGTAGAAATTTTACAAGGGGTAACACAATGGGCGGTCAAAGGCCTCCCCCCATGTCTTCCAGCTATTTCGATCCAGGGCTAAAGTGTACCCCTGGCCGTTTGTTTTCTCCAGCTCGTCCCGCCATGTTCTACGGGACCTGCCGCGACGCTTAGGTAGTCGTCGTAGTATTGTCAGTAAGGTAGATAAAGATAATGTAGAGATAGTTTGTCTGGCTCTTGATTCATTATTATGCACGTCCTGTTGTCACAGTATTTAGTTGGGTTAGGTTGGCTATATTAATGGAATAGAATATAATATATGAATGGAATGAATTGGCTATAATACTGTATTTGTTTTGTACTAGCTGCGCCCGGCAGTTTTACCCGCATAAGTCTCGATGCCGTAAGAATATCGGTATAAAAACTAGTCTATGTCCTAATCCAGTTCATGGTCTACAAATGTGTCAAATTTTATTCAAATCGGTTCTGCCGTTTTAGCGTAAAAGCGTAACAAACAAACATACAACAACAATCTTTTCACTTTATAATATAAAGAAAATTAAATATGGTACAGACGCCCGCACATTAAGCTACTACAATTTCTGTAAAATTATAATAAACAAGTACATTGTTAACTAAAACTATACAGAAACTAAAAAATTGCGTCGAAAAATTCATCCGCATCGCTGTCGACTGGTAATGTACCCAAGAGACTGGCGGCATTACCACGTTGAATCGCGATGCTCAGCCTCTGGCCAAGGTAAAAGCCAGCTCTTGAGTCACGGGAAGTGTCAACCAGCCGTTTAGATATTATTATATTATTATTATTATTTCTGTAATAGATTTACAACTTTATCGCTAAAGCATAAGGTTCAAAGTTGATTAGGAAAATTTGACAGTTTCGGGTAGCTTGATGTGCTGGCGTCTGTACATAAAAGGTCATAAATATTAGGTAATAGTAGGTAATTACACCAATAACAACTAACAATATACTAATATTTAAAAAACTATTTATGGATTTTTAGATACAAATTAATGAGTCATGGATCTTCTTTGACACTTCAATCAAACACCTCATCGCCATTTCTACTAATTCAAAAATAAAATAAAAAAACAAAAGAAAACTAAACCTCCCTAACCAGCTTTTCCCAATCTTATGGGGACACAATCCCATTACATTAGTGGCGTCTACCGGGGGAACTTGACCGACCCCCGACCCCCGAGGGGTTCGTCTTTCGTCTAGACATGTGGGCCGCATAGCGAAGTGGGTCACCGAGGTCTGCCGACGATGGGATAGTTACATGTCACGACGGCGTAATTTTCTTCGGCCTTGAGAGGGGTTGGTTATTCTGGTCGGGTTTGTAGTTTTGATTTGAGGAAATTGTGGTTGGTCGTGCGTTGGAATTGTGTTAGTGTTTAGAAGGAATTTAAGGAGTTTGTGGGTGCTTTTTAAATAATGTCGGTATTTTAGTATTTATTTATGAAGTAGGTATTTTTTACGTCGTATACAACCAAATTTTACAAAGTTTTTGCGCTATGAAGTCTTAGAAAATTTTGTTTGAGGTTAACTACATATATTAACCATAAATACGTATGCTACGAAAAGAAGATCAGGCAGATTAAAGCTATTAAATTGAGAAGGTTACCTAATTCTATATTTGTGGGTGTTAAAAAAGACCAAGCAGAAGATCATTTAAATAAAATGCATGTGTAGGTAGGTAATTGGGCTTAGGGCCGATTTTTAAATCGTCAGATAAATTTTAGAACAATAACCTATGATGATTTTTCAATCGACAGATAATTTTTATTAGTGGAATAAAATTGACGTCTGACAGTTCTTGTATGGAAGAACTGTTAAAAATTCAAAATTATTCCTCGGTAAAAATTATGTGGCGTTGGAAAAATCAGCCCATTAACATGATTTATTTTTTAAACAAAAGCTGTCAAATCGTCACATTTATTCCTCAGATAAGAGTTATCTGACGATTGAAAGCTCGGCCCTTAATGAAATTAACGTGAGTATACTGCGATAACCGGTAGTTTCCCAAGCGTAGGGATGCTACGCTAATTTTACTTACTTACTTACTAAATGTTACCATCCGTCATAGCTATTATTATATTGTGTATCCTGTTACCGGTTAACACAATTTACAATAGAAAACACAATCAATTCTACAACAAAAGACCCGTCTACCAAACCCGTCTAAACTATTTTCCCTTGGTCCTTTACAATAACATATTCATAGGTACCTACTTGTCTAGTTGACCGTACTTGACCCCGGCTCAAGGGTCGGGGGTTCAGGTCTAGACGAGGACCGGAAATAGTCCGGTTTATAGTTTATTTACTTTGTTATTATGTTGTTTGGTTGAGGGTAGTTTTGGGTTATAAAGGGTGTTTGTTGATTGTCTGAAGGTGGGATTATGTTTATTTTAGTGTTGTTTAATGTTGTGTCCATTATCACGCCTTATTTATTATTGAAGGTTGTATGATATAATGATTACTGGGGGTACTGATGGACGCTGATGAATATAGATTTAATATATTTTTTTATTTCGGATGCCATAAGAAGAGATGAGTAAAGTGTATTATTGGGTTAGAAGAAGTTTTATTTATTCTCAGAAATATATTATTTTTTGTTTCTACGCGTCAAACTTTAAAACATAGTTATGGGTCGTCAGAAGCCTGGAAGTCTGCCAACTAGTCTTACCAAGGAGTATTGTGTTATCCAGTAACTATGTTATGGAGGTCAGATAGGCAGTCGCTCTATGTAAAATACTGGTATTCAGCTACATCCGGCTAGACTGGAAGCCGACCCCAACATAATTAGGAAAAGGCAGATGATGACACGCCAAACTTTAAATTTGGAGTAGTTAAACCTATCTGAAGTGAACAAAGAACATAATTTTTTTATGAGATGTTACGATCTTTAATCCGACTGCCAAGAGACACGGAAAATATATTTTAAATCTGTGGGAAAGTACAAATATCCAAAAAATTCAATTTTTGCACATCACCGACCATCAGAGTAACTTTCGTCATCTCTATTTTTCCTTCGCTTTATAGGAAACATCACCACCACGAATAGATTCCTTGAAACAACCTTCAAAATCAAAAGGTACAAACATTTGAACTCACAGTCCTAATGACGTCACCTATCAGAATCTAAAAAATACAAGTCAGGACATAAAAATTCGCACACACGCAGATTATAATGTGCGTCGTAAATGCACACAGCGATGCGCTTGCGCCGATCTAAAACACTCGTCCGGCGAGCCCGATAATGGCGGTCGGGGTTAACGAACTGACGGTTACATATTTAGAAAAAAATATTTGGCAAATGTTCAGTGCAGCGGGGATTACATTGTGGGCCAGAGAAAATGGTGTGCGGAGTTTATTTTTGGGTTTTTAGATGCACATCTTAAGTATGAGGGAGGGGGTTGCCTTAGTTTTTGTAACTATTACATTATCATGGGTTACTGCTAGAAAATACGATACTAGCCATACATTAAATCCAAATTCTAGCAAGACCAAGGGCGAGTAATTAAGAAAAAAAGAGATCAAAGGAAAATGGAAAATTGCGTAGACTATATAATTTTACTATTTCCCTTAAATTAATCTATCTCTCTGCCAAATTTTATCGAAATCCATTCAGTGGTTTAGGCGTGAAAAGGTAACATACAGACACACAGACAGAGTTATTTTCGAATTTATAATATTAGTATGGATCTTGACGTCGGAAAGTGCCTTTTATCTGCCTATTTGAAATAAATGCTTTGACTTTCATTTTGAACAACCTCTGTTACTATAATAAAAATAAAACTAAAAAAGTAGGTTTGTTTTCCATTTTGATCTGGGGGCCTAAAAATGCCAGAATTTGGCAGAATCATAAAAGGATAACATTATGAATCGTAATGGACAGTTAACTGTTAAGTTAATCGAATCAAATCCCATTGATGAAGGATTTATCAGTTATTTTTTTTTTGTCTATACTAATCAATCCAAATCCAATCCCTATTGTCTTTGATTATACCTACATACGTAGTGCAGCTAAAAAAAGAAAAACACGGACTGTCTTCGCCATATTATGATTCATAACGTTATCCTTTTACGATTCTACCAAAGTGGCCTTTTTAGGCCCCCTGAGCGTGATAACGTAGTTTACAATTAATTTATTGCTGTCACCCTATTTATATTGTTAATTGGGACAACGAGGTCTAGAGTGCCTGCATGCGGGCTAGGGACACACTACCACTTATGGTCTATTAACAGTCTATAAACACAATCTAGATTTATATTTTGTGGTTTGTAGTGTTGCCCGCATTGATAGGAACTTTTCCAATTTTTTTTTATTTTCTGAGCTAGTTTCATACTCAACAAAAAGTAGCATGACTAATGTCAGTAAATACAAACCCTTGGTGATAAATAGGGTCTAATAAAAGGTCTTTCTTATTTGCAGGACAGGGGGCCTAAAAAGATCACATTGGCAGAATCATAAAACGATAACATTAAGAATCATAATGGACAGTTAACTGTTAAGTTAATCGTATCAACTCATTGGTGAAGGATTTTTCAGTTATTTTTTTTTTTTGTTTGTGCTAATATACCAATCGATCCAATCCAAATCCAATCCCAATCTCTTTGACCTACGTAGTGCAGCGAAAAAGAGAAAAAAACGGACACTAGAACCCTCAAAAAATGCTCAAAATTGCCGCTGCCAACCGAGGCCTAGTGTACAAATTTGACAATTTATTAATGAAAAAAGAAAAAGTTAGGGACACAGTATATATCCTTCTTATTCAGTTTATAAAATATCTTTGATATAGCTCCAATATTGGTGAAGGGAATAAACGAGAGCCAAACCTCGAATTAGGACTTGTTATTTAGGCTTTTTCAAAAGTCTCTCCGACCGTATTTCCTCTTAATAGGTGTTCCTCTCTATGAGTGGGAGTGAGCCGCAATGCACCACCCGAGCCGAAATAGTGGTCAAGGAAATTCTCACTTGATTTTCGCTTAGGTATTGCGGGCCATATTCAACAGTATTTATTACTATGTTTATTAGATATTATTTGATACTTACAGTGAGCCAATAATCTCGGCCGGCACTGTATGACCTGGTCTGCCAGTAGAGATGGGTTCACTCAACATACGAGTACCTATGTGTTTATCTACTGCAGTTTAATGAACTAACACAATTTTATATTTATGCGCTTATGTACTTGTTATGTATAAGGTAGGATATAGCAGGCCGCGAAAGGACTACTGATGTGAGAACCATTTAAAGATAGATTTTGTGAGTGAGTTTTTCTTTGTGTTGTGTCTTGAAGTAAATGGCAAAAAATGTCTATTTATTTTGGTTGAATATATACAGAGACACAAAAGGGAGATATTTGCTCTACAGTGAGATAGGGTTAGCTCATAATTATAATAATGTAGGCCCACAAAATATTTTGTTCATGCCCATCACAATGTAGTTGATTGGTGAAGGAGTTTATTGGATTGGTGGAGTTTCTTGCCCATTCTTCTGCATACGAAACTGCCTTCTGAAAGGGGCGACTAGAATTAATTATTTTTTTAGTAAATTTTGACGTTAGAAAGTGTTTTTTATATGTCTATTTGAAATAAATGATTTGAGAGGCCCGCGGCTAAATAATAAAAGCCGCACAGGTCGATCGATCAGGTTCAGCTACGCTTGCCGCGGTTGGTCTGTGGATGGGTGACCATCTTTACATACCGAGACCCCTCCGTACCTCGGAAAGCATGTTAAGCCGCCCAGCTGTCATTCGTGGATTTTTGACAGTCGTTACGGGTAGTCAGAAGCCCGAAAGTCTGACAACCAGTCTTATCAAGGGGTATCGTATTACTCAGTAACTGGGTTGTGGAGGTCAGATAGGCAGTCGCTCCATGTAAAATACTGGTATTCGGCTGCATCCGGTTAGACTGGAAGCCGACCCTACATAGTTGGGAAAAGGCTAGGCAGATGATGATTTGAAATAGATTTGACTTTATTGAATAGATTTGACTCACTTTGCCAATTCTGGGGATTATGAAAATATTTCTCAAATAAATGTTGTATTGTTGTTGAATGTTGTTGTCAATTGGAAAGCCATCAAATAGTAAATATGCTACAGATATTTTTTATTCGTAGAATAGAATTGACGTCTGACAGTTTTTGTATGGAAGATCTATCAAAAATTCAAAATTGTTCCTCCGATGAAATTGTCTGGCGTTGGAGAAATCAGACCTTAGACATACTTGCTATATTTTATGAATGAAAGTATGGTGTTCAGTTTCTTGGATGGCTTGAACGTCGTAATATAAACTACAACTTATTGTTAATATAGTTAAGTGAACTAAAATTTGTTCTTTGAGAAATAAATGTTTTAAACCGAATACACTTTGCATATTGTGGACTTTTTCATTCACACTTACAACAGGTTTAAGACATCATTGTTGAGTCTAATCATCAGTTCTGTCAAATGCATTGGTATGCATAATTAACGTATAGGTAAGAAGGTTTCTGCCTATCTTGTTGTGATAATCGTTGAGCCTCCTTGAAAGTAACCTTATGGAAGAAAATAGCTTTTCATTTTCAGGAAGCAACAAAAGTGCAATGAACCTGATCTCCTACGATTTCATTACTTCTGGCGGTCCGTGGGTGTTTTTCTCTTCGTATGTGTTCTAAAAATAGAAGATTCATTGGTCGTGGGTTTAATGCTCGCATTATGTACGTATGTGTTATGTGTTTAGCGACAGGATATAGCGCGAGGCCTCGGAGGGAGATTGTGAGATGTGCATTATGTGCAATGACATAGATTATTTTTTCGTTGCTACGTGCGTCATTGTGTTATGCTGTGGCGTGTTTTTTTTTTTAATGTGATTAGTCGACAAACAGACTGGTGGCTAAACGGTTACGTATTATAATAACTACAGTTATTCTAACTATTTTCGATAAAACTACGGTTGATAAATATGTTCATAACACATATTGGTCAACTGAACAGTTACTGGTTTACTTACTTAATTTTGATTAAACTAAAATGAATTGCACTATCGAAAGATTAATCTAATGGTGGCAAGGGTAGCTTAGCCTGATAAATCTACCCGTGCGGCTGATATTACTTTGCCACGAGCCCCTCAAGTAGCTGCACATATCTTAGAGAAAACATCATAAACAGAGGCAAACCATAACAAAAACAGCACTAATTTAGAATAGAATTGCAAAGCAGTAATATTGTGTTCACAATACGAGAGGTGACGAGGGGCAACGCACTGCGACTTAGGTTCAAGGCAAGTGTCTTATGTTAATTTGTGTTTAGTCGTTAGTTTTATGTATTGATTTAGGTACTGTGAGGTAAGTACGATGGTTTTTGTTGTAAAATCTATTTGGAAGATACTTTTTGTTAGGTTTTATGTCATTTGTAATGTCGATAAAAAGATATTCGAAATTTAATATGCTTGTAACTTGACGTTTGAATAGCAACCATCGTACAATGTTTTCTGAGATTTTCTTTTCCTTTCTTATTTCCCTATTTCCACGAACGTGATTCTTCATATCTATTATATTCAAGAAGCTCTGTATATTTTATCTACGATCGAATTTAAAAGGAGATTGGTGGTGAAAATATGTCGTCTGCAGTTTCTGGTATGTCACTAAATGGTATTCCGATACTTTGTAATAGAGAAGGATACACTGTGTGGAAATTTAAAATGAGAATGCTATTAATCCATGAAGGATTGTGGGAAACCATAAGCGGAGTAGTTGTCGAAGGCAATAAGACGGCCGACGATGTACGGAAGGATGAAAAGGCTCTTTCTAAAATATGCCTTACTGTGGATGGCGCTGCTATTTCGGTTGTTCGACCAGCTAAGACCGCAAAGCAAGCGTGGGATGCTCTTATGAAATCCTACGAGGATCGAAGTTTGGGTCGTAAACTGTCGTTGGAACGTAAGTTGTACAGGTACACCTTATCTGACTTTTCTAATTTAGAAGCTTACATAAATGCAATAACTACAACAGCACTAGACCTGGCCGATATTGGCAAAACTATAGAAGATAGTTCTTTAGCAGCTATTATATTGGGAGGTCTAACGTCTCGCTACGAGCCTATGATAATGGCGCTTGAGAATGGGAGCGTTGAAGTCACAACAGATTTGGTGAGGACTAAGTTGTTGAGTGAAATGACGAAGGAGACTAAAGATGATGTGGCTGCGTTGAATGCTAACAGGCAGGTTATTTGCTATCGTTGTAAGAAGCCAGGGCACAAGAGTCCTAATTGTCCTCTCAAAAATAAGGAGAAAAAGGCAAAGGCGAGTTGCTCTATAGAAAATTGTTCTAAAGATAAGGGAATGAATGTTTCTAGTTCAGGGAATATGGATGCATGTGTCACGGAATTGGCTTTGGATGGTGTCAAGGAATTGGCTTTGTCTGCACCAAGTATTCAGATGTCTGAGAAGTGGATTATCGACTCTGGTGCGTCTACTCACATGACTCCACATGCTGAATGGTTTAATAGTTACCGACCCTGTGATGGGAAGATAACTGTAGCAAATGGTAAAAGTTTGCCGGCTGTGGGTTTAGGAGATGTTGCTATTGACACAAAAACCGATTTCAAGAAGATTAAAAATGTTGTACATGTTCCTGGCCTAGATTGTAATTTACTCTCAGTCAAAAAGGCAGTAGAGAAAGGTTTCTCGATTGTTTTTGATACGAATGGCTGTAATTTTTATTATTCTAATGATGTTTCTTTTATAAATGATCCTGTTTTACATGGTTCTATTTGTGGTGGATTGTACACTTTAGATTGTACAGTAAAACCGCAAGGTGTTTCAGCTTATAATGTTCACACTAATTTGTCCCAGTTTCAGCTTTGGCATAAGCGTCTAGGACATCTCTGCCGTATTGGTATGGATCTACTCAAAAAAGGTCTAGCTGTTGGTGTTGAGTATACTGAGGTTGACAAAGAACCATGCGTACCTTGTGTAGAAGGTAAGCAGGCCCGGAAGCCTTTCAAAGGGATAAAGTATAAGAAGGCTTCGTCACCATTAGAATTGGTCCATACGGACGTTTGTGGTCCCCTGACCACTGAATCTTTTAAAGGTAATAAATACTTTATTATTTTTGTAGATGATTATACACGTTTTATATCCCTTTATTGTATGTCATCTAAGACAGAAGTTCAGAAGTATTTTTGTGCTTTCCAAGCACTTGTTGAGAGACAGACTGGCAGTAAGATTCAAACCCTTCGGTCAGACAATGGTACTGAGTATGTCAACAAGGAGCTGACAGATTATTTGCAGGCTCAAGGGATTCGACATGAAACCTCTGTACCATACAGCCCTCAACAAAATGGGGTAAGTGAACGTTGCAATCGTAGTATTGTGGAGAAGGCCCGTTCCTTGCTAGCACATAGCTCTCTGTCGAAAGCTTTTTGGCAGGATGCTGTTGAGACTAGTGTTTATTTAAAGAATAGGTCACCTCATCGTGCACTTGATGGTAAGACGCCATATGAAATGTGGTGTGGTAGTAAACCCGACCTGTCTCATTTAAAGGTGTTTGGTTGCCGAGCTTTAGTTCACGTGCCTTCATGTCAGAGAACTAAGCTTGACATGAAAACTTCTGAACATATCTTTGTTGGATATTCAGACGATCCAAGGAGTTATTATTTCCGTAGCGCGGAAAACCCTCGGAGGTTGATTAAGTCACGGGATATTACGTTCTTTGAAAATAATTTTTCAGGATTGAAGGATAAATCTGTTCAGCCTGAAGTTGTTGTGAGCCCTAATGTCATTAATCTTTTTTCACAAACTTCTTCAGATACCACATCGCCACAGGAGATTTCTATCTCATCTGCTTCTATTTCTTCACCTACTTCAGAAAGTGTGGACATGGAGGTAGAGCAAATTGACGATTTTGTGGACGCGACTGATGAAGCTGGTGGGGTTGGCGACACAGAGTCTCTACATTCAGGTGAACAACGTGATCTGTCCTTGGTTCCTTCAGATGAACCCAACGATGTATGTCCTGAGAGAAGATATCCTAATAGAGTACGTAAACCTCCAGATTATTATTCATATGGCACTCACGGTGTTGATTTGTTGTGTGATGATCCGAAAAGTTATCGTGAAGCTATTAATAGCGATGATAAAGATAACTGGATTTCCGCAATGAAGGATGAGTACAATGCCTTATTGAAAAAGCAGACTTGGACATTAGTGGATAAACCAAATAAAAAGGTTATACCATGTAAATGGGTATTCAAGGTAAAGAGGGACGCGAACGGTGCAATAGTTAAGCATAAGGCGCGACTAGTTGCGAAAGGTTTTAGTCAAGTTTGGGGGACTGACTATAACGAGACTTTTGCCCCTGTAGTTCGAAATTCATCTCTACGTACGCTTATAGCGTTGGCGGCAGAAATGGATTTAAAGATCCAACACATGGATGTGGATACCGCATTCCTCAATGGGGACTTAGAGGAGGAGGTGTACATGCAACAGCCTGAGGGATTTGCTGAGCGCGGGGCAGAAGGTAAAGTCTGTTTGCTCAGAAAATCAATTTATGGTTTGAAGCAGGCAGCTCGAGCCTGGAATATCAAATTGCATCAAGTTCTATCGAAAATTGGCTTTGCACGAACATCTGCGGAATCATGTGTTTACTTGAAAAAGTTTGGTAATGAAATCATAATACTTGCAGTCTATGTTGACGATCTAATTGTCTTTTACAAAGAAAAATGTTTGTTTGACGCTGTCAAAAATGACTTAGAAAAATTTTTCTCGCTAAAAGATTTAGGTGCATTATCATATTGTTTAGGCATAAATATTAACCGTGTTGACGATAAAATCATGGTCAGTCAGAAGACCTTTATTCAGGCAGTGTTGGAGCGGTTTAATATGAGAGATTGTAAGGAGATGTCTACACCTTTGGAGAATAACAAGTTGGAGAAAGGTAATCCATCATCTCTTGGTGAATATCCTTACCAAAACTTGATAGGATGTCTCATGTACCTAGCTGTGAATACGAGACCCGATATAGCTTATGCCACAAGCTATTTAAGTCAGTTTAATAACTGTTACGATAAGAGGCATTGGTTGGCCGCTAAAAGAGTGTTACAGTATTTGAAGGGTACTATGGATTACTGTATTACTTACAGGAAAGTCGGTAGACGTTTGTGTGGATTCACGGATGCTGACTGGGCGAACTGTGTACATGACCGTCGGTCGTACACTGGTTTCTACTTCACGCTAGCGGGCGGACCTATTAGCTGGGAGTGTAAGAAGCAGCCGACGGTAGCCTTATCGTCTACAGAAGCTGAGTATATGTCCTTAACCAGTTCTGCAAAGGAGGCTATTTTTCTCAGACGGTTAGTGTGTGACATTACTGGTTTTTCTGATAGGGTGTTGCTATACAACGACAGTCAAAGTGCACAGAAACTTGTGCTAAATCCAATCCACCACAATAGAACCAAACACATTGATACGAGATATCATTTTATTCGTGAAAAGGTTACTGAGGGTGTTATAAATATAAAGTTTATACCTACGGATAAAATGACAGCCGATGTTTTAACCAAGCCCTTAAGGCGCATAGCTCATCTTAGGTGCGTTGTTAATATGGGTTTAGTGATAAACAAGTAGAATAATCTTCTATTTATTTATTTTTCGTCGGTTTATATTTTGTATTTGTGTTTAGTCTGGTAGTAATGTTTTATTATTTTCTATTGTGTTTAGCATTACTACTTTATCTTTTTATTTCCATTAAGGACGGATGTTGTAAAATCTATTTGGAAGATACTTTTTGTTAGGTTTTATGTCATTTGTAATGTCGATAAAAAGATATTCGAAATTTAATATGCTTGTAACTTGACGTTTGAATAGCAACCATCGTACAATGTTTTCTGAGTTTTTCTTTTCCTTTCTTATTTCCCTATTTCCACGAACGTGATTCTTCATATCTATTATCATACCTATTACAATCACAACAGTTTTAAATTTTATTGATGTTGAAGGACAGCATAGAGTGTGGTTTCCCGACTAAATGACAGCAGTGCAGATCCAAAGACCAGTGAGGTCAAGCTGCGTCTGACGCCCGTGGATGGGTTAGCATTCTTACCTTTAAACATAGCAAGCTGCTTTTTTTTTTTTCAAGATGGGGAATCATCAAATGACCCCTCCTGCTCTGGGTGGAGCAGAAGGGAGTGTCAGACTCTTACTGACTAAAACCCACCCGTGTTCCTTCCTTAGCCCTTTATGTTCCGGGCCAGCGGTAACCCTTTCGGACAATCCCGCTGACCCGGCAAGCTTCGGCCCTGACGGGCCCCTCCGAATGATGCTGACATCTCTTTGAGGCGCGCGTGGAACACGTACGCGCCGTCCGACACGGGCCTGGTCCTGATCGGACGATGAGCTACCCATTACTCTCCGCCCGCAGGCCCGCGATAGTATGCTGCTTGGCCGCAGAAATAGGAGTGGTGGTAGATGGCTGTCTATTTCATCAAACTCAAACTCAAAGCATTTATTTCAATCAAACTATTTACAGGCACTTTTGAATTGTCAAGAAGTCGGTCAGTCAGAAAAAAATGAAGCCTGTTGCCCATTTCAAAGCATAGGTACCTATGGAGAAGAACGGGCAAGAAACTACATGGACACTCTTTTAAATTACATTATTACAAAAATATTAGTTACATCATCAATGTTGAATTTATAATTATACTAGCTGCGCTCCGCGGTTTCACCCACATAAGTGTCAATCCCGTAGGAATATCGGGATAAAAAGTAGCTTTTATGTTAATCCAGGGTATCAGCTACTTCCATACAATATTTTATCAAAATTGGTCCAGCCGTTTGAGCGTGAAAAAGTAACAAACATAACACACACACTCACAAACTTTCGCCTTGTCAGGCATCAAAATTGCCTTAGGCGTCTTCTGGGCACGCTCGTTCCATCATTGACCTCATCCATTGCTTTCCATCAGGCGTGATCGAAGTCAAGAGCGGACCTATTCAGTATTAAAAAAAGAGATTTTATTGTTATTTTTTATTCAGACTATGATTTTATCTGATGTTTAGTGATGGACTCTGGTGCAAGGGACCCATTAACAACCTTGAAAATATGTCTTCTGGGATCCCGTGGGGACCCGTTACATAAAGACTCCGAGGAGCTAGGAAACAGTTGTTTTTCGGGGATTTCTTCACACATACGTCATCAGGCTTAATTTCTAGCAGTCGGCAACACAATACATAGGTACTAACCATAGCCTTGACACCGCCCAACTGTGCAGCTCACACATGTTCAACGTCACTCCAATACTACCTGATTTACAAATCGGACCAAAATAAACAGCCCACCATTAAAGCTAAAATAAATACAAGCAATAACCCAACGTTTGCAACTAATATGAGCATATTTAGTGCGTCGGGATATCGGAGGGAAATGGGCAGAAGGTCCGGTCGTGTCTATAAGGATATGAGATGAAAACAGACTGCATTGCAATGGAGATTGATGATACCATGATTTTCGACTGCAAGTTCATTAAATTAGTTGAGGCATATCCTCTAAATACCCTCATTACCTTTTTCTGGTTGAATAACGTGAGCTCACTCTTCCTCCGTGCCTCAGAAAGCACGTTAAGCCCAACAGCTTAACGTGCTTTCCGAAACATGGAGGAAGAGTGAGATTGTCAAAGATCCACGAATGACAACCGGTCTTACCAAATCGTATTACCCAGTAACTGGGTTGCAGAGGTCAGATTGGCAGTCGCTCATTGTAAAATACTGGTATTCAGCTGCATCCGGTTAGACTGGAAGCCGACCCCAAATAGTTGGGAAAAGGTTAGGCAAATTGCTATCTGACGGACCCAAAACGATAAACGGTATAGCGTTGTGAAAATAGTTGATAAAATCATACAAAACTTAAGCGTGTTTTAGATGCAGGCATCGACTAAACTTGAACCTACATGAAACTTTGGTAAAACTTAAAATGTTCTAACATTTTTGCATGATTACCTTATTCTATGTGAGATGTTGCACTAGAAATACATTAAAATATAATGATTTTGATTAGACTTGGAACCGGTACCAAAAGTGCAGGTTCTTGCCATTTCTGTACCTTAGTACCGGTACCAAATTCAAGTACCCGGCGCGTAACACAAATATATTTGCACGAGGAAAGTCGTACGGTTGACAACCTTAAAGTTATTTTTCTAATGCCTATTAACAATCCTTTTTACTTACTATATCTGTTTTCTCACTCTAACTTACGGATATATTTTTTGGTAGCGGTACAATACTGATACAGATTAAAAATACCAATAGTATAGGTACTACTCTGGTACTGGTACCAATAGTACAGGTACTTCTCGGGTACCGGTACCAATAGTACAGGTACTACCGGTACCACACCAAGGCCAATGGTACCGGTTCCCAAAAATACCGGTATGTCAAGCCCTGCATTATTGCTTGCTTAGGGCCCTACCTTGAACTCACGACTACTCTTACTCTAACTTACTTTAAGTTACTCCACATTTATGACAATAAGCATCTCCTTGTCTGAAGGACTGGTCCTTCTGCTTTTCTCTTATCGTTAGCCAGCCTGCCCAAGGCGAGAGTTCGACAGCACTGCCAAGGTTGCGTCTGAATACCTACAGTTAGTACCTACTCGTGATGTCTGCTTAATACGCTGTTTTGGTCTAGCGCATACGATTTTTTTTGTCGCAGTGGATCTTTGTGTACTTTGATGACACGTAGGTCATTCAAGAGATCTTGATCTGTTCTTTTTAACTTGTAGGAAGGAGCTTTTCGTAAAATGGTCAAGTTCTCGGTAATTTAGAGGTGGTAACAGAATTCTCAAGGCTATATCAACATGCAGCCTTGAAAATTTTGTTATAGTCTAAAGAAAGTTACAAATAAAAAACACCCCAAGGCCGACGCCTTGGGGTATTTTTTAGTTGTAACTTTTTATAATTGTCGATACTTCCTTTGTTCGTTATTCTTTTGTTTTAGTCTTGACCTTTACAAAATAATAAAATTAAACAACATTTGACGTTAGAATAATTATAATAGGTCTGTAATTTCGATCTAAACAATTCTACAACTCCTAAAATGTTGATGATGAATTCTGAGAGCATTTTTATACTCTAATAAAATTCCCCGCGCCGAAAAATCTTTGATGCATACGCACCGCACACTATGACCATTCAACGCACACGAATATCATCACATCTATGCAATGAGTCAGTCGGGACTATGACCTGCGCAATGTCTGATACCTAGACCTTCGCAGCTAGAATTCATTCACACTAAATATATGCTAACTAACATGGCGGCCGGTTGATTGAATATCAAGTGGTGTAGGTATATAGTTACATTGTATAACGTTGTTTTGGATGTAGAGAGGTAAATTTTGTGTTTAAAAAATGTTTAGACGTATTTGACAGGTCTCATTTATCTTAAATGTGGTTTATTGTAACAACTCTAAATCAAAAATACTTTATACTGACCAGAGGGGTAATTCTCATTCAGCGGGATTGTCCGAAAGGGTTACCGCTGGCCCGGAACATAAAGGGCGAAGGAAGGAACACGGGTGGGTTTTATTCAGTAAGAGTCTGACACTCCCTTCCGCTCCACCCAGAGCGGAAGGGAGTGTCAGTTTTTCTCAAGATGTGAAATCATCAAATAGGGGTCATTTGATGCTTTCACATCTTGAGAAAAAAAAAATGGTAATTCTCATAATTTTAAGAACGCTGATCTCCGTCTCAATCTGTCAAAAATACCTCTAACTTTTTTGACAATATTTTCGACATTTATTGTCCTCTTGGAACCTCTTGGAAACCTTTATTTAATATGAAATCTTCTTTTTCAAAGAAAAAAACATTTAAAAGGTAAAAAATGTGTGAATTTTTCACCCAGAATAGAAACACTTTTTATTATGCACATCGGTATGAATGATGAAAATTATCCAAATGTATAAATTTTACGCAAGCAGTCACAATTTTACACGCCTATACAGGGTTTAATTAAATTAGCTAATGAAACTTCGTAAACGTAATGAGTACCGATACTTAAACACGATAAAACAAAAAAATAAATCAATTTGATGACTTTTATGTGGGGACATCGACCACAGTTAGTGCAGTCACTTGAAACATCAGTTTAAAAATCAGTTTTTTTGTATAGGCTTAAAAGAAAACAGATTTTACCAACTAATGTTTCAAGTAACAACACTCCAGGTCATTAACCCAAAAAAAAAAACATATTTTTTTTATTCTGTTTAGGTACACCCATTACGTCTGCAGAGTTTCTCTAACTAAGGTTGCAACACCAAACAATCCTCCCATATAAGTAGGTATACTATTCCAGATGATTAGGTACTAAATCGCGCTAGAACATTACACACGCGAGCATAGTAATGAGTCAGTCTATCCCCGACCTACCGCAACGTCCGGTCTATGCGACCTAATCGGCTAACCTTGAGCCTAGGTTGTTGACATTTAACTAATAACTGCTGTATTATGACGCCTAAGTGGCGGGCTGGCGCTGATTATTTTGTCCTGACGTGTAAACCGCCATTTGAGAGTACCTACTTACTGAAGGAGTATGAGGTGGCGTTCTGTAGTTTCTGCCTGCCCTCATGAACACAAGGCGTGAGTATGTAGGTATAATTAGGTATGTTACTTGCTGGCTAAATAATAACAGACGCACAGGTCGATCGATCAGGTTAAGCTACGCTTGCCGCGGTTGGTCTGTGGATGGGTGACCATCTTTACATACCGTGACCCCCTTCGTGTCTCGGAAAGCACGTTAAGCCGTTGGTCCCGGCTGTCATTCGCGGATCTTTGACAGTCGTTACGGGTAGTCAGAAGCCCGAAAGTCTGACAACCAGTCTTACCAAGGAGTATCGTATTACCCAGTAACTGGGTTCTGGTCGAGGTCAGATACAGAATTGAAGAAGTACAAAATTGTATCTGTAGACTAATTTAATTTTAAGCTGTAATTTTTGGTATGAAACAATAAAATCTAAATTACACTAATAATGTATAATATTATAAAGGCGAAAGTTTGTGAGTGTGTGTGTGTGTTTATATGTTTGTTACTTCTTCACGCTCAAATGGTTGGACCAATTTTGATAAAATTCGGTATTGAGGTAGCTGACACCCTGGATTAACATATGGGCTACTTTTTAACTCGATATTCCCACGGGATCGAAGCTTATGCTGGTGAAATCGCGGGGCGCAGCTAGTCTAAATCTAAATCGATGGGTACCTAAGAATTAGTAAGAAACGTTAGGGATGAAAATGACCACACAGATATTGAGACTATGTTTGGAAAACCCTTGCATATTTTAAAGAACTACTAGGTTTTTAATGCGCCTTTAGAGCAGCGAATTTAATTGATCTTCCGCTACTTTAGGTGGCCGCTATGGAGTTTCTTGCCCATTCTTCTCCATACGAGACTACCTTTTAGAAGGGGGCAACTAGAACCAATTCTATTTTCTTTATCCTAGTGGTATCGACTCCGTATTACGACTTGTAGATCATGAGTTCGAACCTAGGCAGGCGCTTTTCTTTGAGTAAATAATTTTTCATCAGAACTACTTAAAAAAAAAAAACTGTATTTTTAAGCTATAACGTAGTATTAAAATTCTTTTTTATTTGTTTTGATTTGTTTTAGTGTCTAATTTTCTATTTATTGTATGATGTACTACGAGTAGTACGCTAATGTACTAGTACGCTAATAATAATGGATAGTGCCGTGCTTAGTGTACCTATAATTTCAATACATGCGAGATCAATATTATGTCATCGACTCTGGGTTGATGCTGTGTATGTGTTTAGTTGGTAAGCCTTATTAAATAAATAAATAAATAAAAACGATGAAGGAAAACATCGTGAGAAAACTATGTCCTAGAACCAAAAAATCGAAGACATGTGACATCCACCAAACCGCACTGGGCCCTCGTGGTGGATTACTCCCTCTCACAGAGAGGATGCTTGATTCCCAGCAGTGGGTACATTATATACTGATTATGCTATAGTTACACTTGTTTACTGAAATATGATGCTATTTAGTGGCACGTGGGATAAGTCATCCAATGTGAGTGATCTAGCGACCTCACGGGGCGTCCTTGATCAATGCGGTTGTTGACATACATACATACAAATAAATAAAATTGAAGTAGGTATCTAATGTCAAAATAACAGCTTTTTACTAAATGCATATAAAAGTTTACACTGTACTTCAAAAAAAAAACCATTTTTAATATGTATGTCTTAGGTTATCTCCAAAACAGCGGGACCGATTTTGATGAAATTTCTTATGGGGATACTTTTTACCAATATACCATGCGGGCGAAGCCGAGGGCAGCGAATTTGAGATAATATGTCTATACCGTTATAGCCACACTTACACATGCATCTTTCGTGAGGATATTACAGATGTAGACTAGGACTTTGTTAGGATTCATGAAGAAGCCTCCTCGTGTAGCGCACTTTGTTCCGCCAGTTACTCAACTGAACGCTCGCGCTCGGCGCATCCTGGACAGTCACACCCAACACCTTATTTGACTGGCCAATTCTTCCCTTGCGATTATAGGGCTAACACCCGCCTGGCTTGCGACCAACCTTCCACTAGAGTTAAGCAGCCTGCTGTGTTTCGTCGATTTATTCCGGTCTGATACCCTCAGACTGCACCCCTTCTCGATTACCTGCTAGTTCCGGATTTCGATGTGTGGAAGTTCCAGTGCCTTAGGCATCTTCCGGGCACGCTCGTTCCATCATAGACCTCATCCATCACTTTCCATCAGGCGTGACCGAAGTCAAGAGCGGACCCATTCAGCAATAAAAAAAGGTCTTAAAAGTTTGGTTTTGTTCCGCGTTGTGATCCATGGTGATGCTTGGGGGAGACCTATGTCCAGCAGTGGACGTCTTTCGGCTGAAATGATATAATGCTGGTGATGGCGATTCATTGCTTGGTTCCTATGTCTGCTATTAAGATAATGGCATTATTTTTAAAGATTAAGCGGGGGTTTAAACAAGTGTTGAGTAATGTGAAACATTATTTAAATTATACACGACACATATAACCTCCCGCCTGTATTCCTTGAAGGGTTGAGCAGAGGAGTACCTATCGTACAGAGTTGAGCTGCACGATTTCTGACAAATGCGTGCACTGACTGGACAGGTCCTCTCAATATGTGTGGTTCTTTCCTCAAAAGACCATCTCAGACATCGACCTACATGGTCTTCATATAACCTGACAAAGATTATGTCTGGACTTTAAAAGGGACTGTGACCTCTGAGTTGGTTTCGGCCTTTCTTCTCAGAGTAGTCAGATAGGAAACGCCGACCTCATCTAGTTTAAAAAAATATATGATTGACGTGTAAAATAGTGTTTGTGCAAACCTACTTGCGAAAAATAAAATCATTTCATCATTTCATTTCATCACTACAGCCACATTTCAACCTGGCACAAATCTGGACTCCGGGTTGCTACTGAGAAATTACAGATGGAAAAACCCAATGACAATTTGCTCGACCCGGGAAGCGAACCCAGTACCTCATGGTCCACTAGACCAACAAGGCAGACTTCTTTGCTAGCTTATTTTTTTTTACTAGCTTCATTTTTCTGACTGACCCGTTGACAATTCAAAAGTGCCTGTAATTGATTTAATTAAAATAAAAATGCTTTGAGTTGAGTTGAGTTGAGTTTGCCAATAAACCCTGAAAATGGGTCCGGATTGAGCAAAACAATTGAAAATTGCAGTCCTCACTGTGGCATTTTTTTCCAGTTTTTTCAAAGGTTTTTCTCATACATTTTTATATACTTTACAAACAGCATGGTGCACGTAAAGTGTAATAAAGTAGCCGGTTGTTTGAGCTGAGTAATTTTACATAAATAATGTTATCCTTGGCGCGGGCAATGCCGCCAGTTTAGTGAATGCTCGTCTTATTTTGTACTGCAATAGTTTTTATATGTGTGTGCTGTTTTGTTTGCCTGTCATTTTTAAGGGTAGGGGTACTAAGGTAGGGGTCTAATTAAAGTAAGAATTGCGATTTCTGAATGATTATGAAGATAGGAAACATCTAAGTTAACGAAACAGCAGACTGGCTTCTGTTGATCAATTCTAGAATAGATAAATAGTAAAAATTCCGTCGTGAAAACTTAGGTGAAGTGAGCTGCCATTCCACCTGATTCTTGGATTTACACATTTTTTTTTTATAAATTACAAGTTCCTTATACTTAAACAAAGCACATAATTAGACCTCTGGTGTCTGTCTTAGCCATGCCATGGCATGAGAATTCATCAACGCATTATAATCGAGCTGATGGAATGTTCTTTCAGCTAACGCTTTATGTTTTTACTATTCATTGAGTCTCTTATGTCTACAGGTATTTGTTTAGTAAATTGGGTATTGTGAAGGAAGCGGTACACCTGCCATAAAAGTTATTTTTGCGTGGCACATGAAATGATTTTGATTTGGCTTGTCGTGTATTCATGTCATATTTAAGGGGCTTACAGGACCTAAACGCAAGTTTTAGAAACAATAAAAGTATATGATCGATTACAGTAAACAAAATCAGAAAAATATATGATACTCTTCACGATATAATATATGCTAGGTTGATAATGTGTTGAAAATATAATACAACTAATTTGATACGATAGAAAAAATCATGAAGATACCTCTAAAAACTTTCTTTTTATAATAAAAACCATACTATTACACATACAATCATTTTGATTTTTTTGTCAGATTATTCTACAAGCAACATACTAAAACATTACTGTTTTAATTTTTTAGTCCAAACAATAGAATTTTTGTAATTAAATAATTGCTTCGTACTTTGCAATAAATTACCAGCGTTGTGTCAGTCATCGCGCTTCTCTTTCTTTTCTATGCAGTCCGACAGTGACCGCGCTTTAGGTCATGACTATAAGCCCCTTAACGGGAATTTCAATATCACTGCTGCACTATCAAAATGTTCTATACTCAGCGCGCGCTAGAATAGACCGTAATGCTTTGCAGTGTTTACATGTCATAACCCCGTGTCTTGGTATTTATTTTTTACATAATTTACTCCTCCAAGTTTCAACAAACGTGTTTGCAAATTATGTATTTTTTCTAGGTAAGTTTTAAATATGCGTTCATAACTGGTGAGTGATTGATGTAGCTCACTTCACCTACTTTTTCATGGTGAGATTTTTACAGATTAGCACAAATACCGTGGGTGCCTTAAGAACAAGCAACACAAATGCTGAAAAACCGGAACAGCTATCTGAATGCCATACAATTTGTTACGTTGCGAAAAACGTTTGTTACGTTATTTGTGTGTATTTTATGTCTTTTTTTTAAATATTTATTTGCAATGTGCGTTTTTGTTTGTGCAGAATAAACTAATTTTCTTTCTTCTTTTCTTTTCTTTCTTTTATCTGCTGAGCCACTTCACAAACCACTTAGTAGTGACTCATCATAATCATTTCAGCCGAAAGATGTCCACTGCTGGACATAGGCCTCCCCCAAGCACCTCCACTTCTTAGTACACATTTAGTAGTCACTAAGGAGTAATTAGTCGTAGAGTCGGCCCAAAACAGGGAAAATTGGCACGGGATGGAGGAGGCTTTTACCCAAAAGGGATCCATATTCAAATAAAATATAAAACTAATAATTTGTAAAAACGTTTTGTAAAGAAAATATGGAATAAATGAGCTTTATTATTATTATTATTAAGGAGTAATTATTAAAAATGTTGGCTTTAAGTATTGCTAAAGTGACATCAAAGACTTCATTTCTACAATATATTGTTTTACTAATGCATTGATGTACTTATAGAAGTCTAGCGTCTGCCCGCGACTTCGTCCGCGTGAAATTTCAGCCTCCGGTCCACCGCATCGCATCGCATCGCCCGCCCGCGCCCCTACTACGTTTTCTCTGACTATTTTTCATTTTGCTCGATCCCTTAGGGTCGCAGGGTGATGTTAAATAGCCTATAACTTTCCTGAAGCTATCAAAGGCAAAAATAGTCAAAGCCGACTAGGAGTTCCTGAGATTAGCGCGTTCAAACAAAAAAAAAACTCTTCAGATTTATAATTAGTAGCATATTTTTTAAACATAATATTCGCACTAAATACATCTCTGCTCACCGTCATAACATCGCTACATAAATCCACGCATCACGAATGTCAGGGCTATTCAATTGTGAGTTAGACTCTCCTAACAGAACAGTACATAAATTGCCTCCACGTAAAGCGGACAATAGTTGGCCGGATAGGCGTAGGAGCGGTGTGAATGACCAGCCCAAGGTCAGGGGTAAAGTCAGGGTCAAGGTCAAAGATGACTTGCATAATGTGGCATGTTTTATTGGAAACTTAGGGCAAGGTAAGAAATGGAGAGCAGTGCTGGCCCAGTGGTAACGCCACTTACGAATTGTACGTCGCAGGTACGAACCCAGATAGGCGCTTTTCTTTGTGTAAAATATTTCATCACCACTACTCACAAAACAGTGAAGGAAAACATCGTGAGGAAACCCGCATTTTCTAGAACCAAAAATTTGAAGACATGTAACTAAGACATGTAATTAACATGTAAGACATGTAACTAACATGTAAGCTACACTGCGTCCGCGTAGTGAATTACGGCCCACTCCCTCTCACAGAGAGGAGGCCTGTGTCCCAGCAGTGGGAACATTATAGACTGATTATCCTATGCTTATGCTGAATGCTATCGGGCACACAGATTGTATGATTTATTCTTGTCACGTTTTGAACCCTCGAAAAGCAAATACTTTAAGTAGTTTTTTCCTTCACAAAGTACAAAAATATGGGCCACTCCCAAAATCATGGCCTTTTTAGTCCCACAGCATGTTCTTGTTCAAGGTCAAATAGAGTCATTGTCCAGGCATGTCCCAAGGTCAGTCGTAGAGTAGAACCACAGTGACTCAATGTTTTTGCTCATTTGTTTATGTTCTGATCATTAGAACGTCATTGCTGGTTATAATTGGTATGGTCATCATAATTTAACGTTAGCGCAGTTCCTATTTAGATAAACGGTTCGTTCTTACTTTACAGGTGGTAAGCAGTTTGATAAGTCCTAGGATAACAACTTAACATCACGCTTGAGCAGTAGTGGACCAGTCGTAATGGCCGCGACTGACGACTGAACAGGCGGTTTACTTTGTGTATGTAAATTATTTTATGATCACTTACCGTTTTGAGAGCAAAATGGTAAAGGCTCCTGCAAACAGGCGCGACGCGCGACGCGAATCTCGCGCGACACAAAGGCACCGCTCGTCGCGCGACACAAAGGCACCGCTCGTCGCGCGACTTGCGGTGCCTTTGTGTCGCACGCGATTTTATCGCGTGTCACGCCTGTTTGAAGGGGCCTTGAAGTAATTACATCGTGGCGAAACCGGCATGTACAAAACAAAAAATTCGAAGACATGAATGTGACGTGACATCTACCAACCCGCACGGGGCCCGCGTGGATTACGGCCCACTTTCTCTTACCGAGAGGAGGTCTGTTTCCCAACAGTGGGAATATTATAAGCTGATAATGTATGTTTTATGTAACACGGCTGATGTATTCCTCGAAATCAAACTCAAACTCAAAGCATTTATTTCAATTAAACCATTTACAGGCACTTTTGAATTGTCAAAAAGTAGGTCAGTCAGAAAATATGAAGCTAGTTGCCCATTCCAAAGCGTAGGTACCTATGGAGAAGAACGAACAAGAAACTCCATGGACACTCTTTTAAATAAAATAAAATAAAATGGTCGGCAGGGTAGTTCAGTCAGTCAGTTTCGGCAGTTATGGTTAATACCCAAGCAATAGGGATTTTATACCCAATATACCCCTTAACCGAGCAAAAATCCTCTCTCTGAGCTGCTACTGAGGAATAAATGCTAGAATTTTAAGGAGCATGCGCTAGGGTAGCCCATGTTGATGATTTTTATGATTATAATTCTACAAATAAATATTCTTTACTGTACCCTGACAGTTTCGCCTTAATTTCTTTTTGTGGTAGGTTAAAATCCGACTTGAAATGTCCAAAAAATCTAGAAAGACTAGCTTCTGCCCGCGACTTCGTCCGCGTGAAATTTCTTGTTACTCCGACCCACCCTGTCGCTTCGCATCGCCTGCCCGCGCTATTACTTCGTTTTTGCTTAGCGTTCTTTCTGACTTTTATTCTTTTTGCTCGGCTCCTAAAGCTCATAGCGTGATGTTAAATAGCCTATAGCCTTCCTCAAGAATTGGGCTATCAAATGCAAAAAGAATTTTTCAAATCCCACTGGTAGTTCCAGAGATTAGCGCGTTCAACCAAACAAACAAACAAACAAACAAACAAACTCTTCAGCTTTATAATATTAGTATAGATTTTGTCCACTGTTGGCCAAAAATGAACCAAGCCCATCTTTCCGAGACATTAAAAAAGATAATAATTTCATCTAAAATTTAATAGAGACCATTAAACCACATGTAGACGCAGAGTCCTACCACAACAAGCACTCTACACCCACATCGACATAAATTCTAAGAACACATAACTCTATAAGCGACTAGTTTAGTGACGTCACGTGTTGGTAGAGTCACCGACCGAGAGTCAAGGTTGCGATCGCCGAATAGAGACGACGTTAGTGTAGGTCATATGTTTTGATATAAATCTCTTGTAGTTTGTGATTGTGACTCTATATATTATTTCGGTAGATTTAATTTTTTAAAGAAGTCTAGGATTTTTTTACTCGAATGCTCCAGAAAAAGGGTAATGGTTTTTCATAGAAATAAAGGAGGTGTTCCACTGAAAAATATCTTTATTTCAGTTTCATATTATTCATCAAAATATTATTTTGTTAATAGTTTTAGTTATGATATTAAGTTTTTATTTTATTAATTAACTAGGTCGCCCAAGACAGGGAGGTTTGGAAGACAAAAGGGGAGGCTGGGGTCCAGCAATGGGACACACGAAAAAAAAAGGAGGTACAAGTTGTTATTTATGGTCATTTTAATTCTGAATAATATTATTTCTTTCAAATGTTTTCTCTATGTTTTGTAATAATAAACGCGGATAAATGATATAAATAAAATCTTAATAAACCAGTATTAATTTGCACATGAGTCAGTCAACGACCGGTAGAGTCATACCTACTAAATATAAAATTCTAACGACAAACGTTGGCGTAGGTCACGCTCTTTTATAGACGTAACAACTCTACATAGAGTCGATGACCGTTCAAGGTCATTCTAGTACTCTAGTCTCATAGAGACATTGATGTAGGTCGTGCTATAATAGCCAAAGTCAAAGTCAAATAATTTATTTCAGAAAGGCACTTTTGAACGTCATAATTTACAAGGAAATAGAATTGGTTCTAGTGGCCCCTTCCAAAAGGTAGTTTTGTATGGAGAAGTATAGGGAAGAAAATTATAAGACTTCGACTCCAATAAAGAAATAATATATCAATTTGTGTGACTCTATTTTAAAAAAATGGTAGAATCGTTGACTGGGAGAGTCAAGGTTACGTTTTAGGTATTAGATTGCCGTTAGGAATATTGGCTTAGGTTATGGCTGTTTATCAAGTTTTTCCTACTTTTTAAGTCGAGTTTGAATAATAGAACAAGAATCCGAATTCCTATAAATTCTTTACCGATTTACGAAATATTAATAAGGCGTGTTTTGATCTACATCTCTATAAAAAAAAAAAACATGTTTTACTTAAAAATAGCGCTAGATCGAATTAGCAAAAGAACTGAATAAAATGTTTATTTAAATTTTCGTCTATCAAGAATACACGTTTTTTATTTTGATCTCTACATTGTATTGCAAAGCTCTACATGCGCATAGTACGCTCGTCAGTTTTTTTTTAGAAAACGTAATTAATGTTTGTTTACGAAGAAAGGATAAGGCCGCCCATTGTATAATTATTTTGTATTCATAATTGTATTTTTTTTTGTTATGTATTTTCTGGTGTACAATAAAGATTATATAAATAAATAAATAAAACATAGCGTGGTTTTAGTAAACACCTCTATGATAGAGTCACGTGTAACATTTAGATTCATCTGAGTTTCAGGAGCTCTGAAATGGTGAATGGTTTTACATACATTGTGAGTATATACTGTATTAGTCACACAGACAGACCCAGGGACACTTTATAAATAAATCCTTTTAAAAACATACATACAACTTGAATCTTAACTACCTATTTGAAAATAAGTCTCAGACGAAAAATTAACATTTTATGTTCACAAAAAACATTAATCCTCGGGCCATGGGCTCCAAAACAAAGGGCGTCTACGAAAGGCGCGGGCGCAGCTGAGAATGTGTGCATTTACACGTACATGAACAATGTTATATTTGAAAATTTCCGCAGAAGCGACATTTTTGGTTGGAAAATAGAAGGCACTTTAGAGGTGTAAACATTTAATGAGGAAGATGTACTTGGGAAAACCAGGTTAAGAGAAAAAATTACTGGGGGGAAAGTCGGAGTGCTTGACGTCATAACGAGTGATAAAATTTACTTAAAGTCGAAGCCAAATCATTTATTTAAAACTAACTGCGCCCCGACTCAAACTATCTCTATACCAAATTTCATCTAAATCGGTTCAGCGGCTTAAGCGTGAAGAGGTAACAGACAGGCACAGTTTAGTATGGATTAGTATGGATAGGCACATAAAATGCACTTCTGAACGACAAAATTTACAAAAAAATAAAATTGATTCTAGTTGAACAATAGGTAGTTTCGTAAGGAGAAAAATGTTCTAGAAACTCCAAGAATTTTACGATGTTTTACAATATTGTGTATACATTCATTTATGTTGCCCACCAGTGGAACCAAAAAAAAATATTATGATGACGATGCACCTAGAATAAAATTACTATACCACGATAGGTAAGAATTTAAAATAAATCAATAGCAGGTAAATTAATTCTGTGATACATGGTGCTCACATATTTACAAATAATTTAAAAGTACATGATTCGTATTCGCGTCGTCTTCGTCACTCATGGAGCAAAGCTAAATATCTTTTGTCCATATGACATACTACTTCAACGCAAGACCATTTCTCTACACGTTAGAAACAAGGAAGGACATCTAACTTCCCCAAAGTTTCAACCTTACCTGCGTGTTTCCGATAAATTTTCACCACACTGCATTCTGCTGCCTTATTCATGAAAATGGAGAAGAACACGTTTGTAATCGGTTGTGTAACTTGTTTGGTTGTAACATCTATCTTATTACAGCTGCAATAACTTGTAAGCTTTCGTTCACTGAGGCTGAGCGTAATTACTGAACACGGTTGAAATGTCAATTGCTGCATGGTGCCGGGAACAATGTTAGAATTAGTGAGCGATCTTACCACAAAGTTCGTCAGCTTTGCGTTTACATGATTCAATTGTCACAGTGGCAATGTAGTTTTCTCCAGCATTACAACGAGCTTTTGGGTTCGATTCTCGCATGGCACAAGCAATTTGTTTCAGTAAACGCAGTCCACGCTTTAGGATAAATTCATAATGTTGGTCAAAAGTTATGCTTTGAAAAAGATAATACAAAGTTCAGTTTCTTTGTATCTCTGGCTGATTTTGATGCAAATCCTGTTATCAGCATCCTACTTGCGTAACACGCTATCAATTTCAATCTGAATCATTTTGAAGGATAATGCTAATCCATTGCTTCTTAGGTTCAAAAAAATTGTATGCTCAACAACGTAAATAACGCAATGAAACTTGTTGAACTTTCAAAATGAAATCTTTTGCTACTGTTAGTGCGTTACGTAATTACCGCGCTAGTCAACAATGTCTGTCTGGAGAGACTCTGAACACCCCGGGGATCTAAAAAGGGCACTTTGGCAGAATCATAAAAGGATAACATTATGAATCATAATGGACAGTTAACTGTTAAGTTAATCGTATCAAATCCCATTGGTAAAGGATTTTTCAGTTTTTTTTTTGTCCGTGCTAAAATACCAATCAATCCAATCCAAATCCAATCTCTTTGATTATACCTACACAGTGCAGCGAAAAAAAAACACGGTCTGTCTTTGCCATATTATGATTCATAACGTTATCCTTTTATGATTCTGCCAAAGTGGCCTTCTTAGGCCGCCAGGTCTTCTGAGTGCGATATGCAATTTTCTTATCGAATCAGTTGTTTTCAGAGTTCATTTATTGTCACACAGTCCGCCATATTGTCGCGTCTGTGTCCTAATCTACGGCCTAACAGTATCAGTCGATTCGTCCTTCGTCTAACAAGGGCGGCAGGCCGGCAACCCGGCCTATCGATCTAATGCGCGGGCGCAGTGTTTTTAACGTTTATCACTGGATACTGCAGGAAATGCACATTTTATTTTTTTAATATTATTATGCAGTTTCATGTTTACGCTATTTTATGGAGTGAGATGCAAGATGGGTTTTTTATATGTCCTTTGTTCTTGCTGATTTTAGTATTCTGGGTCCTCGGTTAACATCAAAGCTATGGGCTAAATTATTGGCACTATTTAAATAAATATGTAGTGTGAAACCCGGTGGATTATTTTTTAAAGTATTCTTCCATTTACTAGAAGAATAAATTAAATTAAAATAGATTTTACTAAATGAATCCTCCTAATTTATCTAAATATTTTTGTTAGGGTCGTAATCCTATCGAAAATACGTAAAATTTGGTTTAGTTAGGAGTTTTTTTTTTTTATTGTTGAAAGGGAATTGTATATTTTATAAAAGTTCTAGTTCTTAAGTATTTTTTTTACTATATTTTTATTAATATTGACATTTAAGATTAATCAAAAGTAAATACAAACTATTTACACTAGATACTAAATTAAATGAATAACTTACTATATAAATAAATTACAAAAACAGAAGAAGAAGGCAGAAGACTTTCTGGGCACGTTTCCGGATGACAGCAATGCGGACGAGTATTTCGACGCCTAAGTGTTCTTTGTTTTTCGGAAAGAATTAGCATCAATGCTAATTCTTTGTCCAAAGAACGACCCAGCCCTCTGGTAACGTGTAGTGTCGACCAGCCGACGAGAAATTTCCTTAAAAAGGAGACGCGCACTCGGGCCATATACACACTCTTTACTATATTATATTTATACCTGGTGAAGGTTGCAGAAACCGCTGGATGCGAAAAGCATAGAACCGGTCGAAGTGGCGGTGCTGAAATGATGATAAAGATGATGATTTTTTATGAATGAACCTTGAAATCGTAGAACCTACGAACCTGTTACCAGAGATGAGGTAGAGAGAGGGAGTGGGCCGTAATCCACCACACGGGCCCAGTGCGCGTTGATAGATGTCACATATGTTCGAATTTTTTATTCCAGGACATGCCAGTTTCCTCACGATGTTTTCCTTCACCGTTTTGAGAGCAGTGGTGATGACACAAAGTAAAGCCGCTTATCTGGGTTCAAACCTACGACCTACAACTCGGAAGTCGCGGTCGTTACCACAGGGCCACCACTGCCCTGTCCAGTTTCTACATACTCTATCAAAAAGTATGAAAAATACCTAGAAATCTATAACTCTTTATCCACAACCTAAATCGGTGATTATAATTTCACGAGCTCACTCTATATATAGTTCTCACCGCTCTCGAGCCCACTGAGTAGTTTCAAAGGGCTTTTTTACTATTTTTGAAACACCTGTGTCGCTTGGCGACCTTTATTGTCCTTTTTTGCTTCGATGCCCTTTATACACTATGGTTTAGGGTACCTTAAATTTTAATATAGGAGTTAGTTCGCGTTGGTTTTTTAGGGCTTTTGTAAGTTTTTTGTTGTTTTTAGTGAGAGTGGGTGAGTGTAAGTAGGGGTAAGGGATGCAGGTTAGGTGTGGTGGTTTTGTGTTGTAAAGATGGGGGGTACTTCTGAAAGTCTTGGTAATATCTATGTGGTATGTTAGAATGCGTAATGACTCGAGTCCACTCGAGGGTCGTTATAAATTGTGATAAATTACTTTATTTATGTAAGCAGATTTCTACAAACACTTTTATACGTTAATCATATTTTTAAAACTAGATGAGGGCGGCGTTTCCTATCTGACTACTCTGAGAAGAAAGACCGAAACAAACTCAGAGGTCACAAACAAATTTTGTTTGTGACAAATTTTCTTTAATTTAACGATCGTTGAATTATTGTAAGCTCTAGCTAACCTTTCCGGAATAATAAGCGTGATGTTATTTGTGTGTTTTCTAGTCTTGTCTATGGTAGAATTAGTTTAGTTTGTTTGTGGTATTAAAGTGCTTTTTGTTATTGACAAATAATCGCAAAGGGTTGATTGTATCAAAATAATGTATTAAAACGATAATTAAGTTAGGTTTGAGATAGTATAGTAAGAAAAGACTTTATAGGGCTTATTTTTCAATCGAGAGATCATTTTTATTCGTGGAATAAAATTGACGTCTGTCAGATTTGGAATGGAAAAACTGTCAAAGATTCAAAACTATTCCTCGGATAAAATTATCTGGTGCGTGGCGTTAGAAAAATTTGCCCTTAGTGAAATTTCTTTGCATGCAAGACAGAGGGATGGGAATAATGTTGTTTACGGCTTTTTAGTGTTATTTCTTTACAGAAGATAAAATTAATTAAAAAAAAACTTTACCGATGCATCTGATTTTACCTTGAAATCAGTCCACCTCACAAAAACTGCATAGGTATGTCGTTAAGATATTGCATGCAAAGAATGCAATCCCAACGTTTTTCCTTTATAACATTTATGAATCAGTTTCTTAGAAAAATATCAAACTCATAAATTGTTAGGCATAGTTGTTTTATTGGTTATTTTTAGATGACCGCCTTGTCTAGTCGACGTTAATCGTCTTCCATTTAGTCTAATTTGGTGTTTGACTAGGTATAGACGGGAATTGTACCTAGGTTTATTAATATTATAGTGTTATAAGTGTTAATTAAGTGATGAAGTTATCGCAAAAAAAATTATGACCAAAAATAGTGTGTGAAAAAGAAAGCAAGTTGGTTAGATCTTTAGGACGTGTGATATGGTTTCGTGACTTTGTGATTGGTGGTTTCAAATTCAGAATTCGATTTTGACGAGCCTCTGCGACCAATCACAAGTACGTAATGAGCAAAATATTTATCGATACAACTATAAAGAATTTCGAAAACAAACGTTCCAAGTTCAAAATTCGTTCGCGCCGAAACGATGAAACACGAGCGGCGTTCGTAAACCGAACTTGGGTGTTCGGCTGCGACAGCCTCTGCTACCGGAGTGTGTACGAAAGAGATCCTTTTAGCGAAATTAGTCAGAGTTCCCGAAAAACGCGGACATCGACCCCTTCGGGCAACACCTAAGTATTTTAGTATCTAAAAAAAATTCCCGTGTTTACATAACACGCCGAATTTTTTAAATAAACTCCACGTCAAAGGGCTCACAACGCGCACAGACAAAAATTTCGTCGGTTGCGTTCGTGTGTGTGCCCCACACACTGACAGCACATAAAATTGCCCAATCGGTACATGTCGCACCACTACAATGAAGGGACGACGTAAGTCGCATACAAGTGCATAATTCGGCCGAGATGCAAAAAAAAATATTTGGCAATGCGGCCCCTACGCGCCCGCCAGTCGCCCGCCCGCCTGGGTTAGGTTAGGTTAGATTTTTTGGCTCAAAACGCTCGTTTGCGATTTTTTGAAAAGTATTTTTGTGTCTACATCACTAGGAAAAGGCGTTCTTCCTGCAACTTTACAGCACGCCAGTACGTCGCGATTTTTTGAATAAAGAACCCGAAACGCGTTACTTCGCTCCACTTGAAATCTTATTTGAATTTTATAGTTCGTTTTTTAATAGATAAATAGATTTTATTTTAGTTAATTCAACGAGCGTTTTGATCTGAAATTCCACGGCGGTCAGGCGCAGTGTTTATTCGGATTTTATTTTTCAGACGTCACCGATTATGACTTAGTATTTTAAAAATAAAAACCAAGATTTTTCACCGTTTTGGAAAAGACTCTAGTGCCTAAAGTGTCGTGTTGTGTTTTATTTTACTGCAATTAGAATTTATACTTTTCTTTTATTGGACTTTTGTGTTTCCCGTTTTTATTTTTTGGTAAGTACTTTTATTTTTCCCAGTTTTTATTTTAAGACTTTTTGTTATTTTTTACCTTAGATACGTTTTTATTTTTCCTTACGTATAGTATGAAGATTATTTCTTACAAAAAATTTGCATACCTACGTTTTTATTTTTAACAACCATTATTCAAATAAAAAGACACAAAGGAATAATCAGCATCGTATTCGGCGCCACGGATCACAAAACTGCAACGTTTAAGCTTACAAAAACACTAGATAACTTTGTTAAACGTATATTTTTCTAATGAATCGGGAATGCTCCCTAGACAAAGTGACAAGGACACGTCGTGAGTGACGTCAGCAGTACTAGGCACTGCCGAGAAAGTCAGCCATCTTGATTCTGTGTTCTTTTTTGAAGCCTACGAAGTGCGCGGGCGCGGGCCCGCCATGTTGCTTTATGTTCAAATTTTGAATTTGAAACTACCATTTCTTCCTTTTTTTGTAGCTAGGTTAAATAAATTAGGTATATTATTTTCAGGTGTTATTAGTGTTATAAATATACTTGTAATGGATGCATGTCCTGCCATTGAATGCAAGTTAGGCCTATTTGAAGCGACTTGATAATATTGTAGTATGTTTGTTCCGACATTCAAAACTTGGATTGTATTTTGAATAGAAAGAATTAATTAGATTTCTCGTCATTGTGTTGCATAAAAACATTATTTAAAATAACTAAACTCAATTTAAAAGGTTTATTTATCAATCACATTAATTTAAGTAACACATTTCATAAGAGACCTTTTGAAAAGCCTGCCACGTTTAAGATGCGAGGAATATTCTGTAAAGTTAACCTATTTAAATCAATTTTGTATCTCGATTAAGTATAACTTTCCATTCTCATAAAAAAAACCTACTTCACAAAATAACAAGCGTGTTAATGTGATTTAGAAAGACAAAAAATATCACTGAACCAGCTCGGATCCTACAGTTTTAGGCAGTACAATTTCTGACCAATGACGAAGGAAGAGTTAAGTAGCAACAAAATTAATGGCATTTTACACTAAAAAGGGTGTCCTTTTTAGTGTAAAATGCCATTAATTTTGTATAAAAATGGTATAAAATCTATTTCTTTCACTCATTGAGGAAGAAGTTCAGATAGATAGATGATAGATAAAACGTTTATTCAGTGCAACAAAAGACACAATACAGGTATCAAAAACATCAAAAAAGATGAAAAAAAAACAATGATTAAAAAGATAAATTGACCCATAGACATAGCTATAAACAAGTTAAGTATTCTGATAAAAAAGAGATCACTTATCTTCAGAAACCAAAAGAAACCACGGCGGCAGGCTACAAGAATTGCTCATAGTTTTTTAAAGTAATATAGAAACGCAAGCAAATACTATTTTGTAAGAAATATGTACAGTGAATGACCAAGCAAGTCACTGGAGTCATTTGGTGCATCATCATTATTATCAGAATGATCTTTTTCAAATATAAAGACGTTATGGTAGCATGTGTTTTAAAATCAAGATGCTGCCTACAGGATCTTTATCAAAACTCATTGATTTGAAATTAATGGAATTAATGATAATTAAAACAACAACAATAATTGAACCTAACTGTAGGTAGGTACTGTTCAGGAAAAGTGATGTTGCGTAAAATTTAAATAGCTCCTCATTCCGCTTTCAAGAGCTTATTTTCACAGAAAAACCTCCACAACCATACATATTCTGCAGTAGTAGGTGTCGAATAAAACCAACTGACAAGTCGGAACTATCTTTCCAGTTCATTTACCTAAGTGTTGTACAAAACAATCAACAGTCTAGATTTTAACAAAACTACGGTTAAAAGGTCATCCAAAAAAATACCAAGAAACCTCTTTTTTAAACATCTCCGCTATTGCGGCTAAGTCAGCAAAAAAGGCGCAGATAATTCACTATTATCCGCAGACCTACCCCACGTAGCGTGCTGGCACCCGGTCCTGCGTCTTCCGGATGCCGTCCAGTCTAGAAACAGGTTATCAAGTCCATACAGACATCTTCCTTACCAAACACGTTACTATAACTATAAAGATACTAGCAAAACATCGTCGATAATATGGGCTTCTACTTCTTTTTACTGTTAATGAATGGCCCTAACTAATAAATACATGTTTGATTAAATATTTTAATCAAAGCCCTAAAAAACTACCAAAAACAAAAGTAACGTCCACTTAGCTCAATAAATATCATAGAAAATGTAGACTTCTGGCTCGACAGACTTACTACTTATTTAAACCCATAAAATAAAATCTATTTTTTAGTTTTTTGTGTAATTAAAAATTTTATGTTATTAATATTCCTTGAAAAAAACCACCAAAACATTATAAAAAATAAGAGCATTCGCGCAGAGCATCGCTCAATAAACCAAATAATTATGACTCATTAAAAAACCGTATATTCTACAAAGCATAGCCTTGAAATCCTGCTGACGCCTCAGATCCTTCGCTTGCACATATCCGAAGGCCACACGAGATAGCTACCTAGTCTAAATCCGTAGTAACTCGGCCGCCATGCCTCGTGTCGTTTAACTCTTGATTTTCAAATGACATTCGCCGGTTTGTTTTGCTTGCCTAAAAACTATTCAGTTACGTGTGTATCATTGTGTGTATGTGTGTGTGTAGTTATGAATGTGTGGTTCGTCTAATAGGTATGTTGAGTCTATGAAGCAGGAGCATCCAAAGTCTTTGCAAAGTCAAATTTAATGTGTTTTGTTTGTAGTGTAGATAAAATGTTATGGGAATTGATAAAATCTACTGTGTGAATATCATTGATATGATATTCATAGTTGTAGTCATTGGAATAAGTGTAAATGTTAGTAGTTTATCATAAAACTAAAAATCGTTTAATCATTTATGACTAAACTGACAGTATGCTCGCTGAAAATAAAAAGTTTTGGTTCCACAGAAAATGACACGTCTGGTGTCTAAGAAAAGATATACATAGCTCAGTAGGTATACAAAGCCTACTTTACGATATCACTATTTACGTTAGTAATGGCGTGAATGTTAAAAATGGATTAATTTGCATCCAAAAGCTTGGCAAAACTAAAAATGGTAAATTGCACCAAAATCAGTAGAGCGGTTTCGTGCGCCAGCGCATAAAAACAGACATTTTGAAGGATAAATTACAGTCTATTTATATATTTACAACTTGTTGTTTGAAGCAATATACGGACAAAACCAATTTGTTTTGAAAACAACAATTCATAATTGCTGGTTTATGTCAAAGTATTTACTATAAATCTGCAGTTTTGGCAATATTTTTTAGGAATCCGACTTATTCCAGAAATACAAATTTAGAAACTAGGTATTTATGTAAGAATCTAGTAAAAGTTATTAAAAATGCATTTGTGCTAATCACAAAATAATAAAACAATTGCAAATGCAATTGTCCTAATCACAACACTTGGCAAACGGACAACAAACCCGCACTGGGCCCGCGTGGTGGAACACGGCCCACTCATTCTCACAGAGAGGAGGCCTGTGTTGGAAAGGTAATAGACTGATTATGGCAAAAGAACTCGTAATTAAAACGATCAAAATCTAGTCACAGTCTCATCTCGGCGACAAACAATTGACAAAAACTTGTCAAAGATAAAAATAAAATTAGACTGACAGATTGAGATTAAGCTCAGACTGTGAACGTTCTTAAAATTACGAGAATTGCCGCTCTGGTGTTTAAAGTGGAAGGAGACAGGAGGATGCTGCCTCGATATAACTTTTCTGAGGTGGCAGTTAATAACACCCAGGTGATAAGATGTAAGGACATTATCACAATCACCACTCTTGGTAATCATAATGGTGATGACAGCTACTAGCCGAAAAAAATTACCACGCCACTTATTCTCAATACACGCGCAAGTTATTAAATGAAGCCTAGGTATACATATGCAAGGTTTTTAAAGACAGCTACATCTTGAAACTAAAATAAGTTATAAAATATAAACATAAAGCATAAAGACCCGACATCCTAACATATTCAATACCCTCCATACAAAACCTTAAAGGCTTAAAGCTGGCTATTCACGCGCGATTAGTCGCACGACGAATTTGTGAATGACGGAGGTCTAGACGTGAAATATCTGTTGTTGGTTTTATTGGCTTTGGAAGTCGATAAGCTGCTTAAAGGCAGTTGATGAATATACCGGTAATGGGAATAGGTATCTAATATTTATACATTATTCGTTGTATGTTATACCTGAAGTAGGTTTCTCACGGAAGCTACACAAAATCAAAATCATTATTCAAATTAGGCTGAGAATCAGCACGCTTCGAACGTCATAATCACATAAGACAGTCCGCCAAAACGCCCGTCCTTCACCACTTCCTAGTGCTTTCGCTAGAAAAAGTGGAGCGACAAACTCCCCAGCAGCACAGCTGTATATTCAGTTACAAAAACTTGATTCTATACAATAGTAGGCATGCTACTCAATGTTTAAGTGATTTAAAAAATTCTGAAGAAAATTAGCGCATGTACGAATATCAACGCGGATAATGCGGCAAGATCGCATAAGCTATTATTATCCGCACCATCCATGCTACACCTTAGCTTTAAGTATAGAGAAAATAAACTAACAAATGATATAGGAAACAAAGCGAGTCTCATAAAAGGAGACCCAAGAGTCTTACTTGTTGAATACCACCAATTTAAAACGACCTCGGCTACCGTAAAAAAGGCAAGACAACATGTGTCAGGATATACTGGTAAATAACGTATGTACTGTTTTCCATCTATGACACAGAGACTTGCAAGGTACCGACTTAACTTGACCTTCATTGAGGAACAAATTACAAGGTTACATGTCTCAAGATGTATTGGACGTGTTACTGTTGCAGGTACAGTGTTTTGTCAATGACAGTTTGTGTTTGCCAG
This sequence comes from Luperina testacea, assembly GCA_927399505.1. NCBI lineage: Eukaryota > Metazoa > Arthropoda > Insecta > Lepidoptera > Noctuidae > Luperina > Luperina testacea. The sequence continues at coordinate 1,584,698 of OV656770.1, read as the reverse complement.
TTTATTCTGAGCTTTTGTGTATAGGACAATGTGCTACAGAAGAGGTCAAGGTAAAATGGGTTTTTGATTTTGTGTTAACGATTTTCCAACTGCGTTAACACAGTGTTAAACTAGCTTATTGTGAGCTTAAGTAGCTACAAGACATTACAGTAGTAAGTTGAAACTGGATAAGTCTAATTTTGTAAGTGTAATTTTCATTCTAATACAGCATTTAGCTATCTAAATGCTGTATTAGAATGAAAATTACACTTACAAAAGTCAGCGGTCAGTTTTCAGTCAGCGGTGTCACTTTCAGACTATTCTGAAAGTGACACCGCTGACTGAAAACTTGTGTGAAAATCGGTTGGCATGGTTTAAGCATGTTATGCGGAGGAATGACGAAAATGTCTTTAAGAAAGTTTTGAGTATAAAATGTGGATGCTGTACGAGGGCAACTAGAGGACGACCAAATAAACGATGGATGGATTGTGTAAAAGATTTACCACACTGTGGACTTTACTGTTGACGAGTTTTTGAGTATATTAATCACTGTGTCTTTTCCGGTTTGATGATGCGTGAAAGAGATGCTACATAATGCTGTCAAGAAGGGTATAAATAGACAAATTAATTTTTTAAATATTTTATCAAAAAAAATCTAAGTATGAGTTTTTTTATCAATTTCTCTAAAATAAAACTTTTTTCAAAAACGGATAATTTATTATAAATTCATTTTATAATAAATTATCCGTTTTTGAAAAAAGTTTAATTAATTAAGTAAGTATTATTTTTAGGTATTTTTGTTCATCTTAGATTTCGAACCTAAGACATTCAATCGGACTACAACTGTAAAGAGTCAATCAGCGAATCAGCCTCGTAATTAAATGACATTAAAAAAAATCGTTACCTTAAAAACCAAATTATCCCATAGAGTTCGAAATCATGACAAGACTTAAAAAAATGTAGGTACCTATTCACTGAGTTGCATCGATTCCTAGAAAAGGTCTAGTCCGTGACCTTCCATTATCAGATGTCTGGTTGCAAATTACAAGAAAACTATTCAATCTATTGTGCTACCTTCGTCTCATGTCTGTCAGACTTCGGCTAAACTCGTGCGCCCGGAGATTCCCAAAGGCGCTCGGCGATTATGGCGCCGAACATTGCCGAAGATAATTAATTCGTTATTGAAGTTTCAGGAGTTTATTGTATTGGTTTATTATTTTTATATGTGAGTTTTTAACTGTCAGTCGTAACTTGTTACTTTTTGAGTTATAATAAAAGCTATAAGATTCGAAAACTGTATAGTTCTGTTTGGACTTTATAATGCAGTCCTTTTAAGACTACGTATTATTAGATAAGTTTAAAATATTATCATCATCAACTGAGAGTGTGGGTTCATATCCGGGCAAGTATCAGTGTGTATCACAAAGGTGAAGGTAGGTATCCACTAAGAAAGGGTTTTTCGAAATTCCACCCGTTCCTAAGAGGGTGAATGGGGGAGGGTGAAATTTCACGCGGACGAAGTAGCGGGCTAGTTAATGATATAACTAACATTTTTGTAACAACATAATTTAAAAGAGTGCCCATGGGGTTGCCCTATGGACAAGAGCGTAGTAGGTAGATACCTACTACGCTTTGGAATGGGCAACTAGCTTCATATTGTTGACTAACGGACTCCTCGACAAGTCAAAAGTCCCTGTAACATTGGTTCAATTAAAATAAATGCTTTGAGTTGAGTTAAGATGCCATTTACAGAAAAAGGCCGATTGGAAGTTTTTTTAAATAATAATAATTGTTATAAAAATGATGTTACGACGTTCTAAGCCAATATTATTCCAAACAGAGAAAAATCCGACTGTTTATCAGTTTGCACACGTTTCACCCGAAAATGACTGAGCCAAACGTGGTTAGACTTTCACTGGTACCATTCATTGTTACATTCTTAACACTTAGAACAGTTACTTATATTTGATGAAAATAACCTTTTATAACTGGGCAACAGTCTTCACACGGTGGGTGCCTGAGGATGTTATTGGATTTTTGAGCAATTTGGAGTCAGGGTTCGTGCATGGTAGATGATGCTTGCAATAGGCTTGCCTCCTATTACCTACATATTTTAATGGAAACAACTTTTAATAAAAGTCAAAAGATCAATGAAGGCAGGATGAATTTTACTAGTTTGTTATCTAGGTCTGCAAAGAAATAATTCGCATGCGGAGAAAGAGGTTCACCTTTTCTAAAGATATGTAAATGAATAAAAACAAAGGTTTATTGAAAGTTACTAATCACTAATAGTGAAGGAAAACATCTTTAGGAAATCTGTTTCACGTCAAGCGACTGCCTATCTAACCTCCACAACCCAGTAACTGCGTAACACACCTTTGGTAAAAGTGGTTGTCAGATTGTCGGGCTTCTGACGACCCTTAACGACTGTCAAAGTTCCATGAATGACAGCCGGGATCCAATAGCTTAACGTGCTTTCAGAGGCACAGAGGGGTTTCGGTATGTAAAGATGGTCACCCATTCACGGACCGTGGTGTGGCAAGCATAGCTTAAACTGATCGATCGACCCTCGCGGCTGCTATTACTAAGCCACGCTGAATTCCAATTAATATCTTATTAAAAAAAATAAGACAACATACCCAGATAAGGTGTCACAACTAAAGTGCAACTATTTCCTCAACCGGGTGTAACTCGCCACGGAGCTATGAATGCACCAAACAAAAATAAAGTAACTATGCAATTCAAGGTGCGCACACGCACCACACACCGGGCGGCCCTGAAGTTCGTGTTTGATTACGGAAACCTCTACGTAAAGTCTTTTCTTAGATCCAAGCTCTTTTTTAATGTATTTTTTAATAGGTTGTAGTTGTGGGACGTTCAAGTTTTTTGAAACTTAAATAGTGCGTTGTGTATTAAGTTTCGGATTCTCTTTTGTTTTTCTGGTTAAATAGCGTTGTGAAATACTGACTGATTCATTATGATCTTCGTGCTCTTGTCCCATGTTCCAACAACTAGGCTTTATGGAGAAGAGCTTTTTAACCTCATAGAATGTGCCCATTTTCTGCCCCTTGGGTTTCTCCAAAATATAAACAGCTGGCGCATAGGTTTTAAACGAATCTTCTCTAACAAAAACAAAATAAAAAGTAATTTATTCAAACTAGGCTCAGAATCAGCACTTTTTGAACGACAGTCCGCAAAACGCTCGCCCTTCACCACTTCCTAGTGATTTAGCTGGGAAGACGAAGTGGCGCAACAAACTCCCCAGCAGCACAGCTGTCTGTTGCCAGAGTTGTTCGAAGGAGATACCGTGGCCCCTGGCACAGGCAACTGAAGGAACACGGGTGGGTTTTAGTCAGTAAAAGCCTGACACGCCTTCCCGCCCAGAGCGGGACAAGTTATAAAAAAAGCACAGCTGTCTGTTCGATTAGAAGAATTTATTAAGTTAATTTTATAACGACGGGAAACTCATAAAATTATTTGCCTACATTCACATTAAAGTTATTTATTGAATAACCTTCACATAAGTATTAATACATTTTCACGACAATATTATGTAGAATACATTAACAATAAAAACTGACCAATTATAAAATTATGACGTCATCAAAATAATAGTCAAGTTATATGCTATTGTGTGATAATTAATTGTATTGCATATCTAACTGTATGCAGAGGTTTTTCTGCATTTTCGCTTTAATTATATTCGCCTGTATTTGTCTTACTGTGGGCCTAAAGAAAGGCTTCCCCTAATACAGTCAGGGAAACTAATTTTCATACAACTGTCAAAATAGAAGATTTTGATTTCGGACCAATTTGTGCCCGATTGATAACAATAAGTTCGTCCCCTATAAAATGAGACTTCAACATAACTGCCGAACTCTGGGTGTACAGACGCCAGTACATCAAGCTACCCGAAACTGTCAAATTTTCTCAATCAACATTGAACCTTATGCGATAGCGACAAAGTTGAAAATCTATTAAATACATTTGACAGATTGTAGTATCTTGATGTGCTGGCGTCTGTACTTTAGGTACACCTCTCCTCTCCTCTCTCTTTCGGTGATTATTTTATTTTTCATTAAAAAAAAACTTATCATACTTAGCAACCGATCATTCTACTGATAAAAAATACCAAATCTAAAGCAACAAATTACAGAAGCATATACACTTTCATCCACAAAATATGTTAGCATACAGCAAAGATACTCAAACGTCTAAGCTGATCCCGTGCTCAATAACAAGGATAAACATACATACATTTACAAAGCTACAACAAAAGAAAGACGTCTGCACCAAGGCTGTCTCGGTGAGTAACCACCGGCTGCGTGCGCGCAGCTTTGGTAACACCATGCTGATTTGACACTTAAAGGTATTCTTATATCCTAAAACTGAGTAATAATAGGCCAAACAAAAAAGAAGAGAGAAATTTTATGTAAGAAAATAAAGTAAACTGAAATACCAGAAATATCGAAAATTGCATACTTATTCACATCAATTGCACCTTCTTGTTCACAAAAACTTGTTTTTCTGGAAGTTTTTTATGCCAGTACCTAATGCAGGTTTTGCAATTATGAATTACAATATAGATAAATAGAATTACTTATATTTCGTTACTATTTTTAAGAAAGCAGCAATTCAATTGGTTTTAACTAGCTAGCCACCCCTGCTTCGGACGGTATTACGATCACTTGAAAAAAAAACAGACATTGTTTTTATTATATTTAAGTTTAATATTCCTGTAATATAAACACAAACCTTACGGAATAAATTTCTTAACGATGGTCAAACCTCATCAAAATCCCTTGCGTAGTTTAGAACAACAATGCGGTCCCACACACCGACACGAAAAGCATTTTAATTTATAATATGTACATATAAAATATAGATAAGACCGTTGTGTAAAGAACATAAAATTAAAATGAATACCAAATAGAAGTATAGCGAAATCTATAAGCGTAGTACATATTATATATGATCAGCCGGTTGATTCTGTAAAAATCTCACCATGAAAACTTAGATGAAGTTTGTTTGTTTTTGCTAAGAATTGACACTATTGACAGCTCACTCCACGCTCATTTCACCTAAGTTTTCACGGTGAGATGGTTACAGAATCGCACTGCTGTGCTGTAAGGTAACATAAGAATTTCCCTCCATAACAAAACCTAGTCCCCTGCCCACCCCACATCAAAAACGCAGTCGTAGTACAACACTTGCAACAAAAGCGACGCGTCGCATCAAGGCTGTCGGCGCGGCGGCGCGCGGCGTAAGTAAGCCGGCTGCCCCTACGCAGCTTTTCCTTATCGCTTTGTACTCGCGATTTTAACTTAGACTAGAGTTTTATCGGAAGATTTAAATGTGTGACGTCCCTATCTCTTGGAGGATTTGTATCTACAAGGTAGGTTGTGATAAGGGCTGATTTCTTATGGATTAAATGGTTATGTAGAGAATATTTTATTGCAGACGTCATGGTCGAATGTAGAACTATGGTGGAACTTGTGTAATAAGTTTTTATATTCAGTGTTTATTAAATGATCAATGATTTTTTCTATAAGTAGGTTTGTACACGTCGATCATTATAGTATTTTCAAAACTAGATGAGGTTGGCGTTTCCTATCTGACTAAGAAGAAAGGCCGTAACAAACTCAGAGATCGCAGTATCTTTTAAAGTCCAGACATCATCTTGGTCAGATCATGGGAAGACCGTGTAGACCTCATCCAGTTTAAAAAATATGATTGACATAAAAAAAATGTTTGCACAAAACTAAAATCTTTTGTCATTTATGTTTTTTTGGGCTATGAGTAGATAGATCTAACTGTATTTATTAAATAGTCATAATAAGATATTACCTTTTTATTACTATATTTTCCAGACAAATCATAAAAAAAAAACTTTTCCATAACTGCACTCATCAGTGTTATTAAGCTATTATCTGACCTCTAGCCTTCAGTGGTTGGAACTCACTTAATATGACTATAAATAACGCGCAAGGATACCCCCCTCGAGGGGTAAGCGCATCAGACGGAGGGGGGAGGATTCGAAAGTTGCACAAACATATCACCTTGACCCTGATATGCGCGCTAGGGCTTGCGTTCTGGCTTTGACTGTTTTTTTGAGTCGGTAATGTTGTAATGTTGTTTTTTGATGAATGAGTATGCCAATATTGTAAGATTGTTGCATGGTTGCTTCAAATGTAAAAATATACGAATTTTAGTCTTAAAAATATGGGTACATGAAGAAATAAAGAGCTTACGAGTCGATATGTCCTCCTATATCAATACGTTATTTGAAAAAAAAAAACACCCTATTTCACACTTTTTAATTTCGGATCACCAATTTTCATATTTAAAATTCAATCAGTTAAAAATACTAAGTATCTGCACTTCTAATTTCTCTGTTCCTGAAATAATAAAAAGAGAAGGATACTCTTGTATAAAAATAATGCAAACATGACAACTCCATACCACAAAAACCCTTTCAAACATAAACTAAACCACACATAAAATACAAGTAATTACTATCAATTAGCAAACCACACATCACCCTTGACGATCGAGAGTGACCTCACCGACGAACCTCCAACCCTTGATGACGTCATCACTGAGGAACGCCACCCCTGAGTTGGGGGAAACTAGTTTATGAAGGAAATGGAAAAGGAATTCAGTTTAGTTCCGAGGTTTCTAAGTTGTGTCGTGAAAATGTTGTTTGTATTTGGGGTTACAGGAAGTATACGAAAATGGCGGAATGTATCCTGTAAATGACAATGCCACCAAAAACATAACTTGTAAAAAAAACTAAGTCTCTCAACTCAGTTCTTCTACCGTAAAAAGTTGTGAGATCCATCTAATTCCAAGTCAGTTAATTTATTCAGTCCCTATTTAAGGGACCCTCTGTCTTAAATTATTACGTAATTAGCTATCCTAACAACACCTTATAGTGACTATATTAATATTAAAAATCTTTTATGTTTTAAATAAATAGATTGATTTGACATACGATGTTTTCCTTCACCGTTTTGAGAGCAGTGGTGATGAAATAACTTGCACAAAGTACTGCTTGGGTTCAAACCTACTACCTACAACTCGTAAGTCGCGGCCGTTACCACTATGTTATGACATAAAGGCACTGTCAATGACAAGTTGACACTATTCATGTACGGCCGACTGTAATTAATTATCACTCAAATGGAAGCCCTTTTCAAACAACATAAAATTTAATAAAAATGCTCAAATCAGGCTGTCGAAAACAGCCCAATCAATGACGCTAATAGTCCTAATAACAACCTCATCATTAAACTTTTATATAAGTTTCTAAATCGACTCCTAAGCACATGCGATTGCTCGTGTAGCAGCTAACGTCACTATGTGTCGCTAGATCTAACGCCACGTGTATGCGTACGTAGAGCGACATGTGTCGCGCGGCGTGGGACATGTGTCGCCGTGCGTGGCTCATGCGTGCACGTGCTTACGTCATAGTTACGCACGGACGGTAGTACGGGTCCTGTGAGTGGGGAGTTCAGACATTTTGTGGACTATTTATTTATAATTATAGCGTACTAGCAGCGCCCCGCGGTTTTACTCCCATACGTGTCGATCCCGTGGGAATATCGGAATAAAAACTATCCTATATCCTTCCCCAGGATGCAATCTATCTCTCTGCCAAATTTTACAAAAATCCGTTTAGTGGTTTAGGCGTGAAAAGGTAACATATACATACAGACAGACAGAGTTACTTTGAAATTTATAATATTAGTACGGATTTGTCTTATTAATTTAATAGGCAGATAACTTCACACTAATATGCTGTTTTATTTTGTTCATTTATCTGTTAGATATAGTGTGTCTGAACATTGTAAAAAGACTGAAAACACGGTCATGCAGTTACTAAATTAATTTTGTAAATACTTTATTAAAATAATGATAATTATATCAATCACAAATGAGTGAAATAAAATTAAAAAATCACAGCTCAATCCTATTTTTTCTAATACAACCTTAGTTTTTTTTATACTGCATAATTCAATAAGATAAAAAAAATATGAAGAAGCCCGCCCATCAAATGTATAAACTTGCAAATTCTAATTCTAAGCTAAGCGACGACCGCCTCTCGTAGCCTAGATCGTAGACACGCTACGGCGTAGCATAGGTCTACAGTTTTCGTAGCATAGACGTCTCTACGAGCTACGCAACCCATTCATATCGCCAACGTATTTTAAAAATATGAATTTATTGTATTTGTGTGTGTGTGTATGTTAGTGTGTTTGTATTTTTTCTATATTGTAATAGAATTTGTACATCAGTGTTTAAAAATAGTTTATGCAACACGGTATGGTGAACGATTGGCTTTTCAGTTTTTTGTTGGTATTTTATGTCCACTGTGTAGTACTCGTAGATACTGATTTGGTTTTCTGAATTGCAATTCCGATCTGTTTTTGTAGTGGGAGTATAAATTTTAGATATAGTATTATTTTGAGGGGCCCGTGGCTAAATAATGACAGCCGCACAGGTCGATCGATCAGGTTAAGCTACGCTTGTCGCGGTTGATCTGTGGATGGGTGACCATCTTTACATACCAAGACCCCTCCGTGCCTCGGAAAGCATATTAATCCGTTGGTCCCGGCTGTCATTCGTGGATCTTTGACAGTGGTTACGGGTCGTCAGAAGCCCGAAAGTCTGACAACCAGTCTTACCAAGGGGTATCGTATTATTACCCAGTGAGTAGGTTGTGGAGGTCAGATAGGCAGTCGCTCCATGTAAATTACTGGTATTCAGCGCCATTCGGTTAGACTGGAAGCCGACCCCAACTTAGTTGGAAAAAGGCTAGGCAGATGATGATGAGTATTATTTTGTTTAATCACTTCGTTAAACCAATATTTGAATTGAACGTTATTTTAGGCTTGACCAATGTTTATTGAAGCCTAACGAAGAGGAAGTTTCTTAAACAAATCTACGATAAAAATAATATCGAGACGTGCAAATTAATAAAAGGTTTTTTTAAATTTACTTTTAAATATTTACTTACATAATTTAAAAGCTATAACAGTCTTAAAATAATATGTACAAAAACAAAAGAATCACAGGGCATCAAGAAATTCGTCCACGTCGTTGTCAACAGGAAAAGTGCCCAAAAGACTGGCAGCATTGCCATTGCCATGCGACAGTGCTGATTGTTTGGCCAAAAAGCCCTCTGGTCACTTGAAGAGTCGATTATTTTCTATTTCAATTGTACATAATTCTCCCCAACTATATTGGGGGTCGGCTTCCAGTCTAACCAGATTCAGCTGAGTACGAGTATTTTACATGGTGTGACTGCTTATCTGACCTCCACAACCAAGTTAGAGGGTAATACGAAACCCATTGGTAAGACTGGTTGTCATACTTTCGGGCTTCTGACGACCCGTAACGACTGTCAAAGATCCACGAATGACAGCCGGGACCAACGGCTTAACGTGCTCTCCGAGGTACGGAGGGGTCTTCCGCGGACCAACCGCGGCAAGCGTAGCTTAACCTGATCGATCGACCTGTGCGGCTGTTAGTTCTTAGCCACAAGCTCTTTTTAATTGAACATCTGTAATAATTTTATTCATAAAATATTTACAAAACTATACAAAACACGTCTTTATGACGTAATGTCGAATAATTTAGAAAGTATTGCCCCCGCCTGTTGGTAACGGCGACATTGCTAAACAAATGATGATGATACTTGATGCATCGTAATAAGTTACATTATGTAAGTATCGAAAACTAAGTTTGACAATGTATGTAAGTAGAGAATGAGATTTTTGAACCTAAAGTACTTTGTGTAGTTATAAGTAAGAACATAAAAAAATTATCATCATCTGTCTAGCCTTTTCCCAACTATGTTGAGGTCGGTTTCCAGTCTAACCGGATGCAGCTGAATACCACTATTTAACATAGAGCGACTACCTATCTGACCTCCACAACCCAGTTACTGGGTAATACGATACCCCTTGGTAAGACTGGTTGTCAGACTTTCAGGCTGATACGAGATAAGATTATTTTTAAATAATCCAGGTTTGCTTTAAAATGTGTTGGTCATTGTAATACGCCAAAGCTCCTCATATCTTGGATCTTGAAACATTAGTAAGTACTGCATATTTGATATGCAAATCATTTCATGGAAGACACAAATTGCTGGAGCAGCCACCGTGACGACTGTCTGCCCTTCTTAGGTCGTGAGGATACGTTTGTTATGTGGGTATCCCTTGTAGAATAATGGTGATCGTGGATTTGGAAGCAAACTTACTACGGATTAGGGACAGTTTTAACTTGACGCTAAATGTTTTTTTTTAATTCCACTTAAGGCGAAAGCGTCAAAGCAGTCCGCAAAATTCAAATTTTCTTAGGTTCGGGTCAGTATCAGGATGTATGTTGATAGGCCGATCGCTTAACGAGACGTTGCCTGAGGTAGCAGCGCGGTGCGGGAGGGGTGTGGTGACGTGATGCGAGAGCTCAGAGATTCGTCAACTTGTGACAACTATCACCCCTCCCGCACCGCGCAGCTACCTCAGGCAACGTAGATAGGCCCAGGTGATGGAAAGGCGAGTGGACTGTATTTAAGGTTTATTCGGTAGGTATACAAAGTAGCAAACTAAGTTCCAAAATTATGGTGCGATCGCTGTCGTGGCGGACGATGCAGTCTCGTGCGGTCGGCGCGATAGTCTCGCGTTGCCCGGTCCCCGCGCCGCTCGTCGTCCATGTGTGTGTGATGTACGTGTTCACGTGTGTGTGTGAACACAACGTATAAATATGATTTTTATTGAATTTTAATCTAAATAATTATTAATACAACTGTTATATCACCCTATTGAATGACTATTTCATGAAATCATGAAGTTTGATGACAATTCTAACTCAAGGAGTTGTATTCTGATTTTAATGATTTTATCCATATTAATTTATTATGAATTCGAAAGTAACTCTGTCTGTCTGTCTGTATGTTACCTTTTCACGCCTAAACCACTGAACGGATTTAGATAAAATTTGGCAGAGAGATTGATTGCATCCCGGGGAAGGACATAGGATAGTTTTTATCAACATACGAGTACCTCGCGGGCGAAGCCGCTAGCTGAAGCTAGTAATTCTATAAATTAATATTTGTTACGGTCGCAAATCATATTTTAATCAATATACAACCTGACACTGACCTGCAAATTGCAAAATACTTAAGAAAATTTGAGTCATAGTTGATCAGTAATTGCAGTCTTTTCTAGGACACTACCGTATCTCTTGTGACTCAAACACAAAACATTTATTTCAATTAAACCTTGTACAGGCACTTTTGAATTGTCAAAATTAAATAGTCTGTCAGTTAGTCAGAAAGTTGAAGCTAGTTGTCCATTCCAAAACGGACGGACGGATATAATGTCAGTCCGTGATCAAGCTGATTTATTCCGGTCTGATCCCCTGAACCCCTTCCACCCCCCTCCCTTGAGAAGAAAGAGAAAAGAACAGCAAATTAATAACTATTGATAGTGTTGTGGTGGATCCCCACTCCCTCTCACAGAGAGGAGGCTCGTGGCCCAGCAGTGGGACCACTAGGCTGATGGTGTTATGTTATGTAATAGTGTTAGAGATGGTAACTTTCGTAACTAAACATATAAGGTTGCGAACAACGAATACCGACTCGACTTTATGTTGTGTAGTGTTTGTAGGCAACCAATCGAAAGAATCTTTACGACACCCTGCAGTATTTCAAAACAGAAGGTCTATTCCCTGACCACGAAATTCGTATTTTTTACTAAAGTTACGGGCGAATCCTACTCAGTATCACCTACGGACATTATATGTATTATTTTGGGCCCGACCTTAGAATGAATGACACCACGATTTGTCAGTTGTCCCCACTTCCGATGTGTTTTTGGCCGTCCGAAAATGTGAACTAATCGTGTGTAGGCTTCACTACGAAGTTTTGAATTACTATCGGACGGGCCCGTATACGATACGTTGACGGACTTAGAGAGTAGGTTGGAACCATAGTATTTATTCTAAAAACCTTCCAACAAAATTTTCAAAGCAAAGAATTACAGATCCGCCTCCCGTTCTTCTTTCATGCTAAAACTTAACGTTATAAAATAATGTTTTCTTGGAAATGTGTACGCGAACAACTAACATAATGTGTTTATACAAGTTCTTCCTAGAATCCCTAGATTATTAAAAAAACCTCATCTATCGAACACAAGAACTCCATTTTACTTTAATACAATTTTATAACGAACTTGCAACGAAAATCTCGTTACCGGCTCCCTAATTATGCCGAAATAATACGTGGAAACGCGCCATTGTTGTCGAAAAAAAAAATGTTTTTGTCAAAAATGGGCGCCATTATACGATTCCCACGCAATGATGGCAAGATGGCGGGCCTATTTAGATCGAGCCTTCTATTGGCGCGCTATTTAAAAATGGAATGCACTGTCCTTGGCTGGCGAGGTTCGTTGACCTTCCGATGCATTTTGGCGGTTTCTCTTCACACACAAAACGTCCTAAGTTTGAATGTAACTATCAATCGAATTTGAACTCTATTCTTGTATAGCTGAAGCATTATTCACACTGCTTATTGTTAATACAATGTAGGAGCCGGTCTTTTTTGTTAATTCAAACGAATTTAAACTCTTCAGCATTGAATTAAGGATGTAATTCTAATGTGCTTTAGTGAATTATCTCTTGTTTATTATTCGATTCATTTTATACCTTATTTTTATCGCGATAAGGTTGAGAATGGGTTGTTAATGCTAATTGACGGATGGAGTGCTTTTAAGGTGACGCTAGGCGTGGACGGTTGTATTTTAATTATGTAAAAAGTAAATTAAAATAACTGCCAAAGTTTTTTGATAATGGAGAATGTTAATTACAGGTAAATGATGTATTGTTTTTAAATCTAAAGGACTGCATGCATACTCAATTACGCCAAGCAATCTGTCATTCTGTTTACAATATTATCCTACTGAAACTTAGACAAACAGCCATTTTCAATATACATCTAAATCGTCATAATTTTCAACATTTTCACGATAATTCATCTGCATCCTTTCCTGAAAAGCCGTATATTGACCGACCTAAGACAAAAAAAAAACAACCAAAAAAAAAAAACAATCGTCAGAAAATTTCCTTTTCATTCAAAAAGTCGTTAAGAAACGATTTCCTAAATAACTTCCTTCTAATATTAGATTGCACGCGTTGGTATATTTAGTGGCCGCGACCTAGCCAACACAAACATAGCTGATCTATTGAAATATCCCAGGAATGTCTGACGTGAACGTGCGATGAAACAAGAATATTTTTTCGGTCGGTCAGTGATCTTTGAGAAACGTATCTTGTTATTATTCTCTTAGAAAAAACTGCGCTGTGACTTGAGCTCAAGGGGCTTACATGACCTAAAGCGCGGTCATTGTCGGACTGAATAGAAAAGAAAGAGAAGCGCGATGACACAACGCTGGTAATTTATTGCAAAATATGAAGCAATTATTTAATTACAAAAAATCTATTGTTTGGACTATAAAATTACAACACTAGTAATTTAGTATGTTGCTTGTAGAATAATCTGACAAAAAATCAGAATGATTGTATGTATATTAGTATGGTTTGTATTGTAAAAAGAAAGTTTTTTGAGGTATCTTCATGATTTTTTTCTATCGTATCAAATTACGTTTTCAACACACTATAATCTACCTAGCATGCATATATCTTGAAGAATATCATATATTTTTTTCATTGTGTTTACTGTAGTCGATCATATACTTTTATTGTTTCTAAAACTTACGTTTTTTGTGTTTAGGCCCTATAAGCCTCTTATGGGAAATGGTCAAGGATTATATTTACTGACATCCACGAAGACGCTCCCCACTGTTCTTACTAATCGCTAGTGGTTATCGCTAGTTAATTCCGCTAGTGTTTTAGTTTTTTGATACACACGAATTACCCACTAATAAGTAATTACAATGCGTGCCACGAAAGATGAGACTTGACCCCGCCTCCCCCGCTCTTTCCGCCGTCCCTATGACGTCCGGTCCCGTCCCGCACTCAGACCTCATACCGCTAAAGATACCTAAAATCGTGTTCTGCACAAGTCAAACCACGTGGTGTGTCAAGTCTCATCTTTGGTGGCACCCATTGTACTGTGTATCGACAAAACTAAAACACTAGCGGAATGTTGCACACTTGTATTGTAAGCGATTAGGAAGAAGAGTGGGGCGCGTCTTCGTAAATGGCGCTATCGGTACACGTAAAGTTAGGACGCCAGCACATCAAGCTACTACAATCAGTCAAATTTATTTAATAGATTTTCAACTTTATTGCCAAAGCATAAGGTTCAAAGTTGATTGGAAAAATTTGACAGTTTGGGGTAGCTTGATGTGCTGGCGTCTGTACCAAATCGACAGCATGAGCATGGAGCAGTGGTGGCCCTGTGGTAACGGCCGCGACTTACGAGTTGCAGGTTCGAAACCAAGTAGTCACTTTACTTTTTGTGTAAATAATTTCATCACTACTGCTCTCAAAACGGTCAAGGAAAACATCGTGAGGAAACCGGCATGTCCTAGAACCAAAAAATAGTAGACATGTGTCATCCGCCAACCCGAATGGACCTCGTGGTGGATTGCGGCCTACTCCCTCTCATAGAGAGGAAGCCCGTGTCCCAGCAGTGGGATCATTATAGGCTGATTATGCTATGATTATGTACAGACGCCAGCACATCAAGCTACCCGAAACTGTCAAATTTTCCCAATCAACTCTGAACCTTATTCTCTAGCAATAAAGTTGAAAATCTATTAAAGAAATTTGACAGATTGTAGTAATAGTATGTAGATACATTTTTCTGCGTAATTCCAATACCCGTCATCCTACAAATATTTAAATAAATGACGTAGATGTTAAACGTCATATACCTACACTTACATAGTAGAATCATAACGTTATCGTGTAGGCGTTACGGGCAGCCGTCGAAGAAACGTTACGAAAATAAACCAGAGTAGTGCTACTGAAATTACTCACTGTAGTGCACCGACACACTAGTGCGGGGAAATGGATCTGTCGAGGGATGGGCCACTATTCTGTTGATGACTTATCGATAGTTTAGAAATCTCTTATCTTTTATTCTTCCATATATCTCTGTATATCAGTCAGTTTCTATTTTAATTACATTAATTGTTTAGGGTACTGAAGGATTCAAGAATAAAATCCCTACTTTTTTAAATTATAAATGCGAAAGTGTGTCTGTTTGTTATCTCTTCACGCTTAAACCGCTGAACCGATTTAGGTGAAATTTGGTATATAGATAGTTTGAGTCCCGGAAAAGGACATGGGATAGTATTTTTATCCCGATATTCCTACGGGATCTACACTTATGCGGGTGAAACCGCGGGGCGCAGCTAGTATATAAATAAAACATAGGTACTCAGTTAAGTATGTTTTATTTACATATTTTTAGTTTATATAACAAAAGTGACTTTTTCATTATACGTAGTTACGTATAATGTAAAAGTCACTTTTAAACAAAAATCAAGCCCTTATCATTAAAAGCAGTTACAAAGACTTAAACCAAAAATAAATTAAACGGACAAAATCATGAAAACGGTACTTGAAGATTGTATATTTATGTAAACAGTAGTTACAAAGCTAGCTTATTGAAAATACAAGTAGTTGAGTGCTGAATTCAAAATCAGTCATATTTTTATAGTACAGTGACACTATTGTTGTATACATATTAACGTAATAATTGCTTCGATCTTTTAACAAAATATTCAGTCTGATTTTAATTTGAAAAATCCTTACACTCACCTTTTATTTAAGTATATAAAGAAACTATGATAATACCTATATATAAATGTTGCTTAAAGTAAAGATAAACTGAAACGTAAGAAAAAGTATGTTTACAGTGTCACACGATTTTAAGTAACGTTATAAGTAAGGGGGATAATTTAAAAGCAACTAATAAATTGTTATAATGTCTAAATGTCTTTAATATAATTAAGAAGTTTTGTATTTGTAATACTTGGAAGAAAAACATTTTAACATTTCCCTCCTTCACAAAATCACAAATCAGTTTTATTAACATCTAATTAACATTACCCACACATACTAATGCATGCAACATAGTTAGGGTTCAGGAAACAATTGTTTTTCCATGCTAACCCTGCTAGCATTCTTGGGCTCATTTGTATTCAGCCGATGTCGATCGCTAATACAACGGTCGTCGGATTTGAATATCATTTGGCCGTCGAAGCCGGCCATGTTGCAAGGACATGGGTTTATACTGCCTTTAGATATGGCGGTTGAGGTGTGGGGTCCGTAGTGATGGGAAACAGTTGGGTTTTCTTGGTGGGGTGTTGGTGGGGTATCTTGATGGGAAAAAGTATCTATGTGAAAAATGTTTTTTTCGTTAAACACCATAGCGTTTGAGTTATTTGATGTTAACATGGTTATATAAAAGTTTTAAGTTTATTCCCTCGTCAATTAGGCAAGTTTATTAAATTCGGTAACAATAAAATAAGTACAGGAAGTCAAGTAATACACATACATACGAATTTATGGACTGGCGCTTTATTATAAACTTCTAATTGACAACAGGGTGGAGCTTATGTCATTCTGACAGTTGTGACAAATTTTTAACCAATCACAGCTATGCCTGCGTTCCGACATACACAACAATTACTATATTATAAGCCTTAATTACAAAGACGAGCTTATAATTAAAAAAACGAAGAAAAAATCGACTTCAAAAGTAATATTTTATGATAAGAAGTTAGGGTCAAGAAATCTACAAAGAAGTAAATAAATTACCTACATACATATTAAAGCAGTAGGTATATACATAATTAACAATGGGTTTAAACAATTATTTTTATTGTACAAGTTACACAAAGCTAGTGTTGCATTAATTTCTTGTACACTGACCCTTCAAAATGCATATTTCAGTATTATTTCAATTGATAATATACTTAGGTACTTGACCGATTAATAACCTGGCTATTTGCATTATAATAAGCTATTTTGTATTTTTATTTAATACCTTACTATACCGAATTACCATTTACTGTATAATTAATATAGACAATTCGTTAATTAGGCAAATTTTAATTTACTAACCAAAGACCTTGAAATGTATGACAAAGTTTTCTCTAAAACCAGCAATGCCCTAAGTATCGATAGATACATGTTACTTCAAACAAAAAATACAACACTATCCCTCCACCAAAATTCATCGACAATTTTCCCGCCTGCATATCGATAGCACATCTCGACCTCACCACATCCCTACTATTTCTAATTTCACGGTCGTCGCGTCTATGTGTGTATGCGCTTGTGTGTGTGACCTTGTTGCGCGCTGCGTTTCGGCGGTCATTCACCCCGGTGCATACAACCCTTGACTTTGTGCATATATAGGTACATGTGTGCGTAGATATAGATATATGTGTACGTAGAAAAGCGATGTGAAGCCGGTTAGACCGGATTTAGACCGGATAGTGGGAGCATATTTGGGGAGAAGGGGGAAGATCGTGATGATTCGTTGGTAAGTATGTGTGGGACAGAAAGTCGAAGGTTTTGTTGATTGATTGATTTGACAGAGAGAAAAGTTTTTGTAACAAAACTTGATGTCGTTATGTTTGATTTTTAGATCTGATTTATAACATTAGTAAAATATGATATAAGTCTGATTTTAAGGCGTCTTTAAAATATCTAATTTTATTTTCAACTGCATCGCACTGTAACTTGGCACTATTATTTACATACTAATTAAAACGCAAAGCAGTTCTATTTTAAACTTGTTGATTTTAGGCTCCCGGAAAATGTTGTGATGGCTGCCACACAAAACTGCTTCAAGAATCGACTGGGCAGATTAAATATCTTCAAGCTATACGATACACACGCATCAGCTAATTAGCTGCTAGTGTGTCTAACCAAATAATAATTTTCATACTTACACAAAAGCACGTCAATTTTCCATTAAAAAATAGGCAGCCTGAATTTTATTTGACATCTGTATTAGTTTGTTTTTTTTTTTTACTATATTGAACACTGAACACAACTACTGAGTCAGGGTCACTAAAAAAAAAAAACATTAAGAAAACTCCAAAACATTACCGGTCTTAGTAAACAGTGATAGTTAACATCGTTGTCGCCAAAAGCGCTGCTTCTGCTTTGCCAACTCTCAAGGAAATGCATTGGTACTCTACAATTAATTACAGCAAGGAAGACGCATTAGTTTACATAAATAAAATTAAGCCTTTTCCCAGAAAGGTTAGGTAGAGTTGTAACTACAGTTATTACACCCACATTTCGACAGTTATGTACATATTAAGGTACATGTAATTGGGGGCGAGCCTAATTAGCCTAATAGCGAGATTCAACCAGCACAAATCCAGGCTGCTGCGCATAAGTATACTGCAAAACAATTCCTGTAATGAACTCCAAAGACACACATTATGACTTAAGGGGGAAGCGCTAAGTTAGCCCACGAAATTCAAATTTTCTTACGTTTTTTGCAATTTGCTGGTCAGTATTAAGTTGTAGGTTGATTAATATATGATTCGCGGCCGTAACAAATATGTATTTACAGAATTATAATCATCAAAGTCATCAACACAACTCTCTAAGAACACGTAATTCCAAAGAATGACGATTTCATGAAACAGTTATTCTTTGGGGTTGAATTTCGCGGGCTACCCTGGAGCTTTCGCCTTAAGCCAAGCACTATAGTGTTGACAATGACGTCGATAATAAAATATCGATCGTCGATTGTTCACGATCCTGCGCCGACGGGCGGCGCATCGATGCGTATGAGTTGTTTTTTATTTACTTTGCACGTGGTTGTATTGTTTATCTGTATTTGTTTATGAGGAAAGATTAATTTAAATTAGTTTTATAATATTGCGACATAGCTAGGATGGCTCAAAAAATCCCAACACAAAATTGTTCGTCTCTTGTATCTGTAAAAGAAGCACATAGCTCATGCCCGACCCTTGCTGTCGTCGCTCAGTTCAATAGTTTTATGCCCTGGCTGGAGGCCTTATTTATAAGGCATCACAGGATAGCACGGTTAAGCAGTCCACAACTTCGTTGGAGCCAGACCTGCGAGATCAATCAACTCTGCCTGTCGCAGTCTACTGTGGACGCAAAAAAAAAAAACGCACATTTAGGTTTACCACCCACCCATCGTAGCACTTGAAGAATTATTTATTGTATTCAAGATCATCAACATTACAAACACTATAAGATTAAACACACACATACATACATTATTTAAAAACAACTCTAGTGTTGCTACAATTATAGACAACTCATTAGCAAAAAGGTGTCAACGTAGAAATAACTGTTAGTACTAAACATATAAAATTATGAATAGCAATATGGACAAATTAACAGAAAAGAACGACAATATAAAATACTGTTTGTATTTATAAAAGCCCACTAATTTAAATTTGAAGTATTAAAATACATAGATATATTTACATGCTCCTTGAAAAGGTTTCGTAGCCTTTTGCATGAGACACTTGAACTCTTAAGACTAATAATTTGTTTGTTGTGGTTGTTTTAAAAATACAGTTTTTTTTTTAATTTTATTGTTTTTATATTAGCGTAACTCTCATGCATGAACAGCCGGTCGATTCTGTAAAAATCTCACCGTGAAAACTTAGGTGAAGTGAGTTTGTTTTTGCTATGAATTGACACTATTGACAGCTCACTCCACGCTCACTTCACCTAAGTTTTCATGGTGAGATAGTTACGGAATCGCACTGCAGTTCACCTCCTGGTGACTAAGGTTTTATTCATTAATGGTAATCTGTGAACAGCGCTTTGGGTTACATTATTACTTAAGTAAGTTTTTTCTGTTTATAATATTGCTTTTTGTTGTTTCTATTTAATAAAATAAAAATAAACATAATAAAAACAAACAATAAAAAAATTTAGTGATTAAATAGACACTTATCACACCAGAACACCCATCCAGCAACCCTACAAACTATTGTAATTTCTCCGATCTAAATAAAAAACGTTTTCTTTAACAAAAATATGCAAGAAAAGCAACAAGTTTCACTACCTATACCCCCAACAAATAAATAACATATGCCACAAAGAAACGAGGGGAAAATACCCGCTTTTGTGAAGGAAAAAATACGTAAAGGATCGTACTCGTAAGCTGCTTATCCTTCTCTTGAATAGTGGCTTGAGGTAAGCGGAAAACTGCCTGTAATGGTGTTATGTCTATATGAATGAAAACAGGCGATTTGTTTCGTTTGATCTTTGTGGAGGAAAATGGTGCTTTATCTCGCTCTGTTTTGGTACTTGAGCGAGGATAGGCAGTAGACAATTTCTTCTATAAGTAGTTTGATTGATTTAGGATGATGTCGGGCGAGTGCGGCCGAAGAGAGAATGCGTCCTTGACACCTGTCAGTTTCATACAAACGAATACGTGTTTTGCGAATTTGATCTTCATTAGTTGCTACAATTGTCGCACTGACAGGTGCCAGTAATGCATTCTCTCGACGCGCGACGGCTGGACTTTAGTTGTCATTTCGTAAAAGGCAGCGATGTGATTCTATTACCATTATCGATAAATTTAAATTTTTCTGTTGTTTTAATTGTCCCACAATTAGAAAAGTATTTGTGAAATATGTTTTTATTGGGAAATAGTGTAATTTGTTTGTTTGTTCTACTAGTAGTGTTTGTCTACTAGTTATTATATAAGAAAGTCATTAACAATGCTACGATCAAAGACGCTTTAGTTTGCAAATTCCAAACATAGCCTGCCATTTCAGTGTAATTATTTACACCTAGTTTGCTTACCCTCTGAAATATTAATAATAGATTAATTAAAACTTACTTCAGTATTATTACTAAACAATACTTGTTCCTACATTGATTGAAGTAGCTTGCATATCACGCTAAGCGTTAATGTAAATCACGAATTAACAAAACAATTAACCCATGCTACTATCCCAAACTTCTAATTATTTAACTACCCACTTAAAACTTCACTCACGCACCTCATTTCAAATTACCCTCACGTTTACCTCAGAAACGTTAAATAACTAATAAACCCCATCCCTAATTAAAACTAAACCCGAAATTCAAATCAAGAACACCGACGCCATTTAATCGGGTCCACCAACCGCATTCCGTCTACAGCTCGTCTAGCAACGTGTCCAGCGAATGAGGACACGGGGAGACCTATTCAAATGCAGCGCAGACGATCCACATGTGATATAGAAGGGGGGAAGGGGGGGATCAACGTATACTGGACGTCCCGTATAGTGTGTAGTGGTCCTGACCTACTGTAACTAGCGATAGTAGCCGTCTCTAGGTCAAAGAAGGATAGACGCACACATGCACAGCGTGTGGGTGTGTTGTGTGTGGTGTGTGGGTGCGTTCGTGTGCATAGAATAGTGTACGAGTGAATTTTGCGGAATCGGAACGCTATTTAGTTTGAATCGGATATTGATGTAATCGGTTCGAATTGTATTTTGAATGTTGAATCTGGGAGTTTGTTTTGACGTTAGGTTTTTTTGCGTAGTTCACGTTAGTTGAGTGACATGAGTTCTCATTAGACATTTTTAGATGCAATCTACTTAATAAAAATCTTAGATTCACTGACAGACAATGCACAGCATTAACCTCTGATTCTGGAAGCATGAAACATGCGCAAGAGTTCGATTTATAACGAAGCTGAACAATAAGGAAGGATTTTTGTCCTCTCTTGGTTAAATAGCGGATGAATGTTTGTATGGAAGTTCGTCATTTTGGCCGATGAGAAATCCCATCGAGCACACGTTTTCTAAAACTATAAAATTGATCATTTTATATAGGGGCTATTTTATAATGACAAAACCGGAAAACTAAAGAATGTGCCTAGCATTGTGCGTTGTCCCACTTCAATTTCACAGACTGAAAACTGAAAATTGGTCATAATTAAAAGCCATTATAGAGGTTCAAACCCTAAATTATTTCATCACCTCTGCTCTTAAAACGGTGAAGGAAAACATCGTGAGGAAACCGGCATGTCCTAGAACCAAAAATTCGAAGAAATGTGACATCTACCAACCACACTTGGCCCGCGTGGGGGAATACGGCCCACTCACTCTCAACGAGAGGAGGCCTGTGTCCCAGCAGTGGGAACGTTATAGGCTGTCTATGTTATGAAGTGATAACATTATCTTATCATAATTGAATGAAAAGAAATCTAAGAAGGTATTTAATGATTAACTATGCTAACGAAATAAGCCACTAAAGTGAAAACGCAACACTGAAAAACTTGTCAGGAATGTGAAAAATGTTACAGCTTACATTATATTAAAAATATATTTTTATTTAAATTTATAATACTCGTGTTAATATAAATAACGCGATCCTTCTATACTATATGCCTACAATAATTTATCTGACGCTACTATACGTAAGTAAAATGAATGAGAAATTGCATTTTAACATGCATAATAACTTACCCGCTTACTGACAAAGAAAAAATAACTTAAGATAAAAACCACATTTATTAAGAATAAGGTTATTTATTTTCGTGGAAGGTGGGTAGGCCTTTAGTGTGGGACGCAACGTGTGTCGATACTCTTGCGCCATCCCATCTTCCTGGCTCGGCATGCTGTGCTGGCGCTGCTGCTGTGGCTGCGGAAAACCTCAAGCGGCGAAGATTTAATAACCTTTTTGGAAATTATATTTTCGAGCCGTTTGGGGTTGAAACCCTCGGGCCGTGGGGTCCGAGTGCTCATGGTATTTTTAAGGAAATTTCGAAACGGCTGGTTGACACATCCCGGGACCAAAGGGCTGGCTTTTACCTTGGCCAGAGACTAAGCATTGCCATCATCGTGGTAATGCCGCCAGTCTCTTGGGTACATTACCAGTCGACAGCGATGCGGATGAATTTTTCGACGCTATATTTTAGTTTGTGTATAGTTTTAATTAAGTTAGGATTTAATTTTGGTCATTTTTATTAATTAATTAGGTATTAGTTATTATTTGTTTACTCATTATTTTAATATACAACAATATAATGTTATTAGAATAAAGATAAATACTTCTTGCTATCTGTTAAGTATTATTTTCTTTTATAAAATAGGCTAATATTACCTACATCACTAAGTCAAAGGAACTTGGTTTAAATTGCCAATTTTTAGACAGTTTTCTGTACACCAAAAATTCTCCCAAAATAACAAGCATCTCCCAAAACCAACAAAGACACGTACATAGACATGCCTATAACTAGTTACGACTGGTTCAATCCAGTTTTTCGACCCTCTGCCCTTCGAGTCTAGCCCGACAGTTCTTGAAGAGCCCTTGCTTTTTATAAAACTACCGTCCAGTGTACCAAGACCCCTGACTTCTTAAGTACCCACCTTGATATTGTCCTGCGTTGGTTCAGTCCAGGGGGGTGAAGGGGCCCAAGTTATGGTGTTTTGGTTTAAGTAAGAGTATACTTTGTATGGTGCGGTTTGCCCTTGCATTGAGTGGGTTGTCTAATTCTGTTGCTAAGTTACGGAATAGGGTGGGCAGGAATGGAGATACAATTAAGAATTTTATTTAGATTGTTGAGATTTAAGATTGGATGGTGGTGGAGTTAGTTTGAAGTGTAACTGATAAATAAGAGATTGCATTTTTGACACAGATCTTCATAAAAAAATTATTTTCACTAACGCTCACAGCCTAAACCACTGGGTCTAGAAGCTTGAAATGTTGCACAATATTTCCTTTTAAGACAAAGATTGGCACTAACGATGGGACTTTTGAAAATTCATCCCCTAAAACGGGTAAACAGAGGGTGAAAGTTTGTATGGAAGTTCGTCATTTTTGCCGATAGGAAATCCCATCGAGTGCACGGCTGATGTCTACATAATTTCGTTCTTAGGGTTCCTGGCAAAGTAAAAACCCTTCTGTTGTGGGTTGTAAAGCAAGAGAAGATGTTATAAAGCAAGAGAAGATCCGAAAATGCCTGCAGCGCAGCAGCTTCAGATTGGTTACAACAAGCTGCAATCACCAAGACACCTGCCAAGTGTCATCATTTTAGCAATGTCTATGACTTTCTTCTATCATTAATTACTGCAGTAATTAGGAGCCTCATACTAGATGACGAAATATGAATTTCATGTGATATAGCGTAGAACTTAAGGCCATTCTATAATATACCAGCTTCCGCCCGCGGCTTCGCCTGCAAGGTATGTCTATAAAAACACAGACATACCTTCCAGAAAGACATAGATTGCATCCCGGGGAAGGCCCCGGGATGCAATCTATCTCTCCGCCAAATTTTAGCGATATCCGTTCAGTGGTTTAGGCGTGAAAAGGTAACATACAGACAGACAGACAGACAGAGTTACTTTCGAATTTGTAATATTAGTATGGATAAGAACATGACATGTTATTCCGTACCTTACATTTTGCCCGATCAAGGGATCAAACTCAGACCTTTCGCTCTGCACACATACGACCACAGCCAACGAATGTCCCCATAAATTAAAATTTCAATAATGCAAAGAATTTACTTTTTAATTAGGTTCCAATAATACCTCTCATTCCCCTATAAATTCATAAATTCCCCACGAAATAATTAGCATTTCTCATTACGTAAGCTGTCAGTACACAAGTCACAAAGTACCATACACATGCACCAAATAGCGAATCCAAAAAACGAATCACAATATAAAAGTACATTTGAAATTTTCTGTTTAAAAACATTCACTAATTATTGAACGTGCCGCGACTATGTATTGTCCAGTTATGTACTTATGTGTTCTTGTACATAAGTGTGCGTGTGTATTATGTAAAAAAAGGGTGTTTTTGTCTATGTGCCAAATAAAAATGAGGCCGTAATGTCCGGCTGCATCGAACGTTTATCGTGCGCCAGCCGCGAGCGAAAACGCGATAAGAATGTTTTTTTAGTTTTCTCTTTTAGTTTTGTTCGCGTATTTTATTGTAGTAAGTTCGATTGATGACGTGTTAAGTTAAAGGAAAGCTTAAGTTACCAAAAAAAGTTGATAAAGTAAAATAACTAGAATTTTTTATGATAAAATATTTAGCTAAGTGTAAATTAATTTTCAGATTGTGTTTTCCACTCACAGTAAACCGAGGTGACATGAAAAGAAAACTCTGACAACACTTACTTTATTTTTGAAAGAATTCCTTTGGTCAAACACTTCACGACAACTTTATTTAACGTAACTAAAAGCGAATTTCTTCGTATCAATTAAAACAACATTACACCGAAGTCAAGTCGAAAGTTACAAAAATAATTAAATTCAACCAAACCCAGTTTGCACGGTGTAAGGCCAGATACGAATCATAATTATAAGTGATAATCTCTGTATATTACTTCTATCTTTACGCCGGTTCCTCTGAGGGTAGACAGAGGGTATTTAGAGGCCGTCACAGAAAAATAAAGAGGGTTCTACGTTTATCTTCGTTTGGGATAGCAATAACATTTTGATATATGTAAATACTAATATTTTGCAACAATATAATATACAAGAGTGTCCATCCATCCGTTTTTCTACATAGGAACCATGTTTCTACCTACTACGCTTTGGAATGGACAACTTGCTTCATATTTCTGATTGACCGACTCCAGGAAAATTCAAGAGTGCCTGTAAATGGTTTAATTGAAATAAATGATTTAAGGGTGGGTTTGATATGATATCTTGACGGATCATAAAAGTAATATTGGCGCGAGAACATTGTTTATTAATGTTTTTATTATATTTATTTTCTACTTTAATAAATTCCCTACTCCTTCATATACAAATGTCAAATCTGTAAAAAACTGCAAAAAAAAACGAACATAATTTTCTTTATTTTCCTCAAACAAATAGTACTTTCAATCCTCAATCTACCTCCTCAGACTGCGCACGATCACTCGACGTAATAGTTTGACTCGTTCTTGCTTCAAGTATTAAAATATAAGAAAAATGTGTTTACATAATTAGCCGAACGAAAATGGTCAAGATATCGTATCTTGTAATCTGATTTTTGAGGTTAAACTGAAAGGTTAGGCGGAGGCGCATAAATTAGCCATTTGAAGAGGCAGGTTATCGATACTTGTGTATATTGGCTTGGAAAAAAAATTCTATATTTTTGGATTTTTATGTGAAATGTGGTACATGTTTCAATGTTTTAGATATACAGGATATTTTTTAAGCAGTGCGCACATTTTCACAGGGTGTTCTACCCATGAATATGAGCAACATTCACTGTGGGACGAACTCTGAAATCACGAAAAAAAACTCAGCTATTTTATACATTTTGTATGAAACAGCAGATTTTTTTTTCGTGATTTCACAGTTGAAACCATAGTGAAAGTTTTTCATATTCATAAGAAGAACATCTTGTCAATATTTGCGCAATGCATAAAAAAATATCCTGTTTAAGACAGAGGTTGATCGCTTAAAGATATATAAAAACTATCTACTTATACCCGGGTAATTAGCGCAACACATAACATCAAGCCTATATTTCTCGAAGAATTAAGCAGAGGTAAAAATAGTTATGGTAATCATCCAGAACATGGTCCACCGGCATGCTAATCAACATCAAAATTCCTTCAGCCATTTAGGTATGTGTGATAGAGTAACATACACAGACACCTATTTTCACATTTATAATATTATTATAATACGCCAAAGTTCAATATATCACTGGAGTATTATTATTTGCATAATTAAAATGGCTAGCCTTGCAACATGCAAGTTATTATTACATTATTAATTTGCTATCTTGATTGTGGCAGCTGATACATTCTTATTGTTACCGAGACTACTATTAAATTGGTGTGACATTTATTATGCGTATTAATAGAATTATATATTATTGTTTTACCACTAAGTGGAGAGAGCAATCAAATCTTTTAGGGAGAACAATCAGTTTTCTTTAAAAAACTAAAAAGATGAGGCCCTAGATGGCAATGCCAAGTGGCAAGTGGGCTGATGGCCAATACCCGTAATTAAAAACGTTAAATATATAGTTGCAATCTCATCTCAACGACAATCAATCTCAAAAACTTGTCAAAAATGTAAGCAAATTAGAGTTATTTTTGACAGATTTAGACTGAGATCAGATTGTGAAAGGTCTTAAAAT
Organism: Luperina testacea; assembly: GCA_927399505.1. Lineage (NCBI taxonomy): Eukaryota > Metazoa > Arthropoda > Insecta > Lepidoptera > Noctuidae > Luperina > Luperina testacea. The sequence continues at coordinate 1,557,635 of OV656770.1, read as the reverse complement.
TCTGGGAATTACCCTCTTGGTCTAATCCCGATTTGGATTTCAGTAAATATAAGAAGGAAGAGTTTTTTAATCAATTCTAGACAATGCATGGTATCCATTCTTCATCTTCGTGTCAGTAACCACATGGTTACGTACTGGCTTTAAAAATCTAACAGTACCATCGAAAGTGCCTATTACTTCTAAAGGGATACTGACGATGCTGTGGAAGTCCACAGCATCGTCAGTATCCCTTTAGAAGTAATATAATAGGCACTTTTATTGAAAAAATACATCATTATTTATTTTGACCTAAAAGTTCGATGATCAATCAGCCTCGAAATTATAATTACCTACCAAAATAATCGCCACATTGAAAACCGCATTACACTCAGTCAAGCAGTTTCAAAGCCCAAGTCGGTCAGTTCGTCTGTCTGCGTCTGTTCAATGCTAACTAGGCGGCACCGTCGTGTTCCGGCTCGTCACAAGGCCGGCGAGGTTGTGGGTACACCGGCAGGTGTCTAGGCTAACCAACTGAAATACAGCTTCCTCTTGAGAGGACTGAGATTTAAAATGCATTAAGATAGGGCTTTAAAGTCGAGGGTCAAAAAAATTATGAGTTTTTTTTGGCAAAAATTGTGTACTTATTTATAAATGCAGTTCTTTTTATCTTCCTTCTATTTATCTTTTATTTAATACACAAAAATAAAAAAACAAATTACAGCTCATAAAAGCCTTTGTGCTAAGTGCTTAAAATTTATACTTATTCAGTATTGGATGTCAACCTAAATGCATTCTGAAAACTAATTAATACGACACCAAAATGGCAGTTTTACATTAAATGTCGCAGTCATGAATTATCATCATAAAACAAATAGGGTCATCGTCGTCATCGCTAAATGTTTATGTTTACGTCTAACAAACTTTCAAATTAAAAAGCGCTGTAAAGCTATACATCCTATACCAGTCACCTAAATAAAACACTAGCTCAGGCAAAAAACAAAACGAAAAAAACATCTAATCCATACTTACACCCATTTCCCCACCAAACGGCTGACAGTCGAAATTTAAATGAAGTAGCTATCGCAATTAGCGCACACTGACACAGACAAACGCAACTAAACGCACACGATTACAAAAAAGCCCAAATAAAAAGTGTAGTGATCAAAAATGTGTGAAAGAATGGTACGCACACATGCGCAGTACCGCCACAATTCAATATCGCTTGTCATTCCCGGTAGCGTCCGCATAAAATTGCATTTTTTATCATAATTAACTTTAATTTTTCTTGCTGGTATTAATTTTTGTTGAAGATCTTTATTACGCTGTGTTTACAGCGTGTTGATGATATTTTTTATGGTGAAGCTAGTTCTTAACTTTGACAGATAATGCGCATTCTTGAAGCTAATTAACTTATTAACGTTAAGTAATTATGAGAATTATTCAATTGATCTATTCTTGCTTATTAATATAAAAATACTATTTAAGTATTGATGGCTAATTATGAATTGATAACACCAATTTTAGGTAATTAGATGCCGATGATGCTAAGAATATTTTTTTTTAAATGCTAATCATTTATGTCGATATGTTCGTAAAATGATACTGAACTCTGTCTCTTATCTCTAGCTACTCAGTGCTTTAGTCCGTTTACCTCATTTTTAATTTCTAAATAATCTCCTCAATTCGTTTAAACAGCAAAAATATATAATGAACTTATAATAATCAGAAAACATGATTGATGAACATAAGTAAGAAATTAGCGTCAAAAAACTGCACATTGATACTTAAAAAAAATTAACGAAATTAACTTTTTTCCGCACCCTACAGCAACAATACAACCTGTATCGTGCACACGCCTGCATCCTCACCCACACATGCGCAGACGACGCATACGGACACAGATATGTGCGTTAAGTCGGCGCGACCATGTGGCGTATTTAGGTCAATTGCTGAAATAAACGCATCGCCGCAGCGCTGTGCGCCTGAGTCGTTTTTTATTGAACCTAAGAGAGAGTATGTTGCACATTTCTTTTTGTATGCACTTTAGGCGCCGGTTGGCGTGTTAGATTATTTGTTTTAAATGTACTCGAGATCCGTTAGTTGGCGCTCTAGTGTGGGCTTTGTTTAATAAGTATATGCAGTAACTTGTGCAACTGTTTGCTTTTACTTTTTTGTACTGTTTTCGTTTTAATTTATTAGTAACACTTGGCACAATTAGCACATAGTTTAATAATACGGTCCTTTCATATGGAAATTCTCAAGTTTTACGCATACATAGACATATTGTAAATAACAAAACAGTTTTTTTCTAGTCCCCACTCTTATTTCAACACTTTATATGGCAATTAAAACTCTCTCAATTTTCCTCAAATTAAAATTGAATAATTTTTAATTTAAAAATTAAACCTGAAAAATTAAGTCATCCTTACCGCGAACAACCACTAATATTCGGTCTTTAAATGTCAAGGTGCAAGCAAATTGCAGTAATTTTTATAAAATAATGACCGACTTATCATTTTTCAACTGTTCAAACGTTTTATAACGAGTGAACAACGGCCATAGTAATAAAATGAACCGACAGACAACTTTTATCGGCAATTTATTACATTTAAAAATCTAAAATATTTATTTTCGTATTGATTACGAAACTTAATTGGACGTAATTTGAAGTTGCATTGCATCAGCACCATCTATCGGGGCTTATGTAAGGATTTTTGTTTCGTAAAGGTCATTCTTAACTGGCTTTTAATTAAACATTATATACCTTGAGGGAAAACGAGCTTAAATTATATGTTAATGTTGTTTCTTTATACAATATTAATGTTTCACTACCAAGAGGGCAATTATTATACTCGAGATTGCATTTTTTGCTTGCTTTTTAAAAACATTGCAGTGACTTGTCTAATAAAAACAAGAAAAACACGTCAATGCCAAATGAATGTAAACGTTTATTTGTCTTTGTGTTAGTTTTTTTTCCTTTATTGTGTTTATTTCGTCATGTAGCTAAATAAACGCTGTAGATAGAATGATCAGAGTATTTTTTACATCTAGTATAAAATATTTAGCTTTACTAATAACTCAAATAAACAAGTCAAACACACAGATAAGCTACAAAAATGATCCATAATTTTAAAAGCAATCACTTCAAATAATCCCATCGTCATGTCCAGATAAATTTTCTTATGTTGACATGCAGTTTAATATTCTCACAAGGCTGATGCCGACACAAAAAAGACAAAGGTCGCCGAGCAGGTTCGTGAATGCAATTGAAATCGATTTTTATGCAATCAATATCGTCTCATTACTCTTTATATTAGGTGTGTTCATGTAAATGTCATTATCGTACAGTTTTGGCGAACGGTTTCTCTCGTTTTTTCTTATAAAAAGTTTTTGGGAGATCCGGTTGATGTAAAATCGGTCGTAAACTGTGATACAAAAACTATGGGCCATAGTTTTAATGTTTTTATGTAATGTTTTAACATGTATATGGACGTTTTATACGCAGGTGTCGTACGCTGGGAGACTGTTGCTGATTATTCATTGTGGAAATCTTTGTGTCTAACCTTGAAGGGCTTGTTTGTTCAGTCTGTGTCTGTCCTTAGGGCTTTTTGCTGCTTAGGAAGCTACACACGATTTAAAGAAAAAAGAGCCGTGAAGTTAGAGCGATAGAGTTGAATGTCAATAGTGTTGGCGATGGATAGGCGGAATACGAATCAAGGAAAAATACTTTGGCTCAAGTTTGAAACCTTTACCTGTTTAAGTTAAAGTAAATACGCATTGCCGACCTTCATAAACTTTGTAAACATAATAAATTGTAAACAAATAAAGGTTGGCACGTTTTCGTCGTACTAATGTAAAGTGCAAAAACAAAACCACAAATATTAAAATTATTGCCTATAATATTTGAAAAAAAAAACACGTGATCGTTGATCGTAATATTTAATTTAAAATATAAATTAATTGTATGAAACTAGCAAGTGGTCCCGCTACACTGAAGCACACCACGATTGTCGATTTTTAATGCGTGCCGCGACAAGGCTTGCATTTTCGGTAATAGAGTACACCTAGACGCAACGAAGACTATCGGCTGTATTTTTAATTTAGTATAAGTTAAGATTACTTTTATTTAATAAGTAATATGTTACTCATTAACTGGGATGTGAGGTCAGATAGACGGTCGCTCCATGTAAAATACTGGTATTTAGCTGCATCCGGTTAGACTGGGGACCGACCCCAACATGGTTGGGAAAAGAATGGCCAGATTGATTGATTTTTCTTTTAACAAGTATCTATTGTGATTTTTTGACAACTAGGTACAGACGCCACCACATCAAGCTACCCGAAACTGTCAAATTTTCCCAATCAACTTTCAACCTTATGCTTTAGCCATTAAGTTGAAAATCTATTAAAGAAATTTGACAGATAGCTTGATGTGCTGGCGTCTGTACATAGTATTCAAGACAGCGGCAAAAGTAGAATACATGATTCAATAATTTAATTTATAAAAGGGTGAAATGCAGAAAACTTGTAACTTTTGAATTTGTTTGTGTCCTATGGTTTTAAAATGCATTGAGTTAATAACATGTTAAAATAATGCGCAACAAATATTTATTTTGAATATTATACCTTATAACCAACATCGTAAACATTTATTTATAACTTCGTACTAGCAAGAAAAATTCCTAATAGGTTTTGAAAAATGGGTTAAAATAATTTCCATACATTTTATTAGTGTCCTTTTCATTTCGTTACACATAACATTATCCATTATTTTTTTTCTGATAAACTTACCTGTTTAATTTTTATTTAAATAGTTCCTTCATATCAATAAATATTATATTATTATTGTGGTCCTCATAATACACCTTTTTTTATTATATTTATTTATTCCAAATGTATTGTCTCTAAAAATAAATGTTTCGTTACTCAGGGTTCGTTATGGGAAATTTGAAGACGTACATTAAGTTTTAGAACAAATCCGTATTTTTTTTAAGTTGGCCACATTACCTTCGAATGTTCTTTGACACATGTCAAAATGCAACCATTTTGTTACGGCGGAGAAAGTGTGTGTTTCGGTGAGTATTCAATTTGCTTGTATATTTTATCAGGGTGATTAACGGTGATAAATCAATAATTTTATTGCTTTAAAACTATGTTTTCTGTAAAGGAAACTATGCACATCTTTCCAAAGATATTGTAATCCGCTGTAATATTAGTTGCTTTTCAAAAGCTATGAGATATAAATATTTTTACGTTAGAAATTCTCAGATGTTCTTATCAATTTCGTTATTATTTCGTTACGTAACGAAACTGAGAAAATGTAAGGTTACGTTTACATACAATTAATACTGAATCAATCTATTTCTAAAATTAAATATATATATACATATATATATTGCAGAGATGGCGCTACTAACAAATGCAGAAAGACAAAGAAAGTACCGTGAACGTGTATAAGAAAAACCCAATAAAATATGAAGAATTAAGAAAAAAAACATCTCGAAAGAGTTAAAGCCCGCAAAAGCAAAATAAAAGATTTAAGTGTATATTTGTGTGTGTAGATGTAAGTAAATAAAATTTTAGTACAGACGCCAGCACATCAACCTACTACAATATGTCAGATTTCTTTAATAGATTTTCAACTTTATTGCTTAAGCATAAGGTTCAAAGTTGATTGGGGAAATTTGACAGCTTCGGGTAACTTGATGTGCTGGCGTCTGTACAATCACCACTACTTAGTGGAGTAGATACTAATACTAATAAATGACTTTAAATTTACAATTTTTTGTTTTATTTTGACTGCAGTGAATATTATCTCGGAAATTAAATATTGACAACTTTTCATACGTCAAGATTAAAAACAATGTGCTTTCGGCACATTTGATATAAAACATACCATGTTCAAGTGACACATGAAGCCCTCAAACCTTCCTTATTGACTTTTTTTAGTTTTGTTTTTTGACTTGCCTTGACCATATTGTGTGATCTCACCTTTATAGTATCAGTTTCGTTATTAATTTTATCAGTTTCGTTATTTCTCAGGTGCGTTACTTTTTGAGAATTAGTGACATATTTTCTGCATTTCACCCAAAAATTTTGTTTAGGTAGCTTTTATAAAATGGAAGCTAAAAAGCAATTTCATCAAGCTATTTTTGAGATTTGGCAAACAAAAATAATTCGTTTATAGTTAACAAATTAACCTAAAAAATACACAAGAAAACATATGGCCCTACACACTGAATATCTCACCGCAAGATAAACATTCAACACAAAAATAAATCGTTGCAACGAATCAGAAATGTCATCAATACGTTTTCGACCTCTCTGTATTGATTTAAATGCGAACAGAATTTACATAAGAAAACCCGCGGACTTTGAGTACCAAAATAAACTTTATACCTAACGTTTCAAACAGAGCTTGACTGTGTTTGACCCAAATATCATTGCATCTGTTAACACAACTGCATATTGGGGTCGAAAAGGACCAATAATACATGAACCGTGCGAAAAACAACATGGCTTCTCCTTTGATGTTAAGACATTAAAATGTATTTTGAACATATTACGAAAACAGGACTAGACTTGACATTATTGTCACTTAAGGGATATTTAGATGATTCTTAGTTTAGTTTGGCTCTTGACTCGTCGCAAACCATAACAAGAAAAACCAACACTCATTTGGCAATAGTTCATGGTTCAATTGCAGGGCGTTCATTGCGCTTTGGAATGGGCAATTAGCTTCATATTTTCTGACTGACCGACTTCTTGACAATTCAAAAGTGCCTGTAAATGGTTTAATTGCAATAAATGCTTTGAGTTTGAGTTTGAGGTGATTGATGGGTCTAAAATATTGTTGAAATTGGGAAAAACCATAATAATTATTGAGCTACTTTTACCTAGCCAGACTTAGTCTATTATCTAGTAGAGAAGAGCTAGACGATCTTATCTGCGCCAAAATCTGCACAGCTAAAAACCTACCTAAGTATTTTTGTACATATACCGATCAGTCACGACATTACAAAACATTGGAAATGTGCAATAAATGACGTGTTGAGAAAAAAACTGGCACACAAACATGAGTTGAGCATAACAAGAGGAACTGAGCGGCGCCGGGGGGCGGAGCGAGCGAATCTGGAACAAGCAGAATGATGTCGTTTGTTAATGACAAACCAATTTGTGTACTGTAGTTATTTTAGGGTTACACGTAACGGTTCATGTGGCCTACTTTTAGGTCCATTGCTCATTTTTTGATGTCTAACTGTCGGAGTTAATCTGTAACAATCATATCCCGGCCTGCCATGTACAGAACTTCAACTTCGGACTGTCTTGATATTATTTTTCGGATTAGTAGTTTTACAGAGTAAAACATGCTAAAATAAAAAAAAAGTTTTTCAAAACAAGTTAATTCAACAATAATACTAACAGCCAATCAAAATCAAAATATTTTATTTCACATAAACCTACATGTGCACTTATGAAACGTCAGAAGCTAGGTGCACGGATACAATTGGTTGTTTCCTATTGGAGAAGAGCCGGCTAGAAACTCCACGGTTACTCTTTTTAAAAAAGTTCTCTTTTTAAAAATCAGTTAATTAATTGAGCAGTGGTGGTCCAGTAGTAATGGGCGCGATTTAGGTCGTAAGTTTAAACCCAAGCAGGCGTTTTAATTTTTCAAAATTATTTCATCACCACTGTTCTCAAAACGGTGAAGGACAACTTCGTGAGGAAACTGGCATGTCCTAGAACCAAAAATTCGAAGACATGTGACATCTACCAACCGTTACTGGGCCCGCGTGGTGGATAACGGCCCACTCCCTGTCACACAGAGGAGGCCTGTGTCCCAGTTGTGGGAACATTATAGGCTGATTATGAACCAATTGATTTATTACTAAGAGTTACGGAAATGAATTGAATATTAAATTAATATTATCTTATTGTTGTCTACGTAAATCTTGTGAAACTTATTAAAAGTCGAGAGGAAAAATCTTGAAAAAAAAAACAAAACAGTTTTACAAGAAACATAAACTAAAACGTTTATGAAGGTACACAGCACGTCCGTTACAATTTTATAACTAATAATATACAACACACTAAAACACCGCCGCTATCTCAGAAAACGGCAAACTTTCCAAAAACAGGAGGCATTTTTTTAAGTTGCATCACAAGTGCCTGCCCCTGTACACTGCAATGTGACCTCGATACACACACACGCGAGCCAATACACACACACTCCCGAACATTACGTCTGTGTGAGTGCGTGCAGATGCACCTACACACATGCATCACTCATGCACAGGCTGATGCCCATTTTTAACAGTCATTTTTTAAAGGCATGTTATTTTTTATAAGTACATTAAAATGTTATAAAATAAACTCGTAATTCGTTTGTTTATTGTACAGATATTGTCGAACAGTTTTTTGATAATCAGGAAGAGATAACATCGGTAATTATATAGTTAATGGAGAATTATATTGTTAATGGAGCCCTTAGTCATAAATACTTGAATCGTATAATGGCCGCAAGATTTCACTTGCCATTTAATAACATAACATAATCTTCCTATAATGTTCCCACTGCTGGCATACAGGCATTGTCTTTGTGAGTGGTATTTAATTACATAATTTAATTTAAGTATTTCTAAATATTATTTCATAACCACTGCTCTCCAAAACGGTGAAAGAAAACATCGTGAGGAAACCGGCATGTCCTAGAACCAAAAATTCGAAGACATGTGATATCTACCAACCCGCACTGGGCCCGCGTGGTGGATTATGGCCCACTCCTTCTCACAGAGAGAAGGCCTGTGTCCCAGCAGTGGGAACATTATAGAAATTATGATTATGATGATTAAAATTTTAACTTTGTTAGCTTATTCATAATAATTATTTATTATATGCATGCTAAATAACTTATAAACGAAGCCCCACAAAACCGTAGTAATGGTAAACTTTATTGTGCAAACTGTAGTCCCCTATAATAGAAGGAATTAATACCTGATATTACTCTTTATGCACGTGTCATGTATTAATTGTATGTCTTTTTTGGAGAACCTAAATAAATAAAGAAAGAATGATTAAAGCCATCCATAAAATATGTAACAAAGATCCTTTATCAAAGTTACGTAAGGGTTAAACTGGCATTTTTATGTCAATAACACGTTTAACGGTAAGTTTTTAGTATTCATAACATTAAATATATTCTACGTATTGCTATTATGACGTCATTTTATTTTTATGACTTTATTTACATTCATGAGATTTTCTCAAAATCCAAAACATAAAAAATAAACATTAACTTTTTATTTCCTGTTTGTATATCTCATCGCTTTCTTTGTTTGTTTTTACTTGAATTTCGATCATTATCTCTTGAAATATTTAGATTAATTCGTCATTATTATCGACGATTCATGAAAATGTTATAATATCCGTTTTATCAAACGGATATTATAACGTTTTCATAAAATCAAAATAACTTGTAAACTTCGATATTACAATTTAATCTATTCCTACTTCATTACACCAAACATCATTTATTAATCTGTTTTAGACACAAAAATATTCTTCAAAGGAACTAACAACACAACCAATTTTCAAAATCCCTTTAATCTTCAAATAATAATAATAATTAATTAGTCTTAAAATCAGCACCATCCTGTATACGCACACACACAAGCGTAGGCCTCTCCGACTGATCTGCTCATAATAAAATGTGGCTTTTTTATCATGTATTTACTTTTTTCTATGTACTACCTTAATCTGTATATACAGTACATAGCGCTTATGTACTATTATCATTTCGAGTTGTTGTTCTCTGTCCGTTGATTTATCGGTTATAACGATATTGTCTGTTTTTATTTATGCATAAGTAGTGGATGAGGGTTAGTGTCTAAAAAATGCAAGTTGTTAGTGAAAATACTGGCCAAGGAAAAGTGGTTTCCTTTGGCATTTTCACGTGAGAGTGAGCTACTATGAAATTTTTGTGAGAATTGTAGGAGATACGTGAAGATTGGGACTTCGTAAAATCACTTTGAATATTTCAGCTACCTTTTCAGTGAGTGCCATTGAAAAGGCATATGTCCAGGTATAAGGCGGTATTGGCCGATTATATAAAAGGAAGGAAGTAAAGCTTACATGGCTTCTTAACATTTTTCAGAGGAGTTTTCATTTCTTCATCCTCAATTTACCATTTCTGCAAACTTAACTGGTCAAGTTTTACACGACTACATTTTCATAAACCATGAAATCTGCAAGTTTCCTTGGTGAATTATGAAATAAATGAAAAATCCTGAAACGGATTACAGATTTGCTTGTAGGATTACAAGCAAATCCGTAAGCTCAACACTGTCAAGTAAATAAGTTTTTGTTCATACATTTTAACTTAAATGCAGCTATCATTATATATGTATGTTCATTTGCGGCGGCTCTTTGTCGGAAGCCCATGTTTGCTCAGTAACCGCTGCACCGATAATTCGGTGCTGATTGAAATGTGGTTTTTAAACTGTTTAGTTACTTCTACAGCATCTATAGGGTAGGTGACGAAGGGGCGAGAAATTGAAGCTCATCTTCTCTCAAAACGGTGAAGGAAAACATCGTGAGGAAACCGGCATATTCTAGAACCAAAACTCGAGGATATGTGACATTTACCATCCCGCAGTTAGCCCGCGTGGTGGATTATGGCTCACTCTCTTTCACCGAGAAGAGGCCTATGTCCAGCAGTGGGAAGTCCACTGCTGGACATAGGCCGCTCCAATCGAACGCCATTAATCTCGATCCCTAGGAACTTTAACACATTATAGCCCTTTGGCGTTAATACTATCTAAACTTTAGATAGTATTAACGCCAAAAGGCTATAATATTTTCTATAATATAATATTTATTATAATATAATATTATTATAATCTAATATTTTCTTTATAATATTAGTTTACATTCTAAACTAATATTATAAAGAAAATATTAGATTTGTTGTATGTTTGTTTGTTACGCTGTCACGCCCAACGGATTTCGATGAAATTTGGCACATGACTTCAATTAGGACGTAGGATACTTTGTATCCCGATATTCCGATGGGATCGATATTTCTGCGTGTCTTCGCGGGGCGCATTTAGCATTAAGTTTGCGATTACGCTACTCATGAAAATCATCTTCTTGACGAAGCTGGAAGAATGACTAAGTATCTCAAGTGATAGGAAAAGAATTTGATGATTAAATTGCTTATAAATAAGATGTTGTTTTATTTTGTGCGCAAGATTAAATAAAGCATGAAAATAAACGCTGTCATGACTATATAATTCCGAATTACCTAATTCAGATATATCAGTACGTATAAAGAAAAACAAAAAAAATACTACGTCACTTTTCTTACAAAATTCAATTAAATAGAAACAAAATGTCGGAGTTTCATAACAAAAACTTTATTTTTCCTTTCAAAATAAATGTAACAATCTTTTCAAAAGCAACCCTTCACAGCTGCTTGAGGAGCAAGACACGTGGTTCACCTGACCGCAAGCTTCACGGCATTTAGAATTTATTTATTAATGTGTTGGCTCCCCTTTTCTTCCTTTTCCTAATTAAAGTTGGCATTTTCAAATGAAAAAGTTGTATCCTACAACCAACTTTGAAAGAACAGGGGGCCTAAACAGGCCACTTTGGCAGAATCATAAAAGGAAAACATTATGAATCATAATAGACAGTTATCTGTTAAGTTAATCATATGACGTCCCATTGGTGAAGGATTATTCAGTTATTTTTTTTTGTCTGTGCTAAAATACTAATCAATCCAATCCAAATCCAGTCCCAATCTCATTGATTATACCTAACGTAGTGCAGCTAAAAAAGGAAAAACACGGACTGTCTTCGCCATATTATGATTCATAATGTTATCCTTTTATGACTTTGCTAAAGTGGCCTTTTTAGGCCCCCCCTGTTTCATTTTACAGATGGAACTCTGCCCAGTTTGTCCTCAATGGAAAAATTTACATTGAGGGATGGTCGACAGTGATATGGGGAAATGTTTCGACGCCATAATTAAGTTTGATAATAGTTTAAGTTAAGATAAGACATTATATTTTTATTTGATTCATTAATTTGGAAAAAGTTGTTATTTATGCATATTTCACGTTAATTCTGAATAAACTATTTAACAATGAGGGGTTTTACAGTTACACATAGAAGTCATAGTCATTTATACATTAACAATCATTTGTATCTAGATTTACACAAAATAAATTAAATTATACTCAAAACAAAAACAAACAACATTTCTCTGCCTAGGCTTTTTCCAACTATGTTGGGGTCGGCTTCCATTCTAACCGCATACAGCTGAATACCGGTATTTCACACGGAGCGACTGCCTATCTGACCTCCACAACCCAATTGCTGGGTAATACTTTACCCCTTAGTAGGACTGGTTGTCAGAGGGGTACCTACTGCAGAGACTTTAAGCGTTCATCATGATCACCATTTCAGCCGAAAGACGTCTTCTGCTGAACATAGGCCTCCCCAAGCACCACCAATTTGACCGGTTCTGTGCTTTATGCAATCCAGCAGATTCCTGCGGCCTTCACAAGGTCTTCGGTACGCCTTGTGTGCGGCCTTCCAGCATTACGTCAACGCGGTCGCCTTACAGTTCCATCGGCCATCTGTTCAGCTAGCAATGTGCCCTTTTCACTGCACATCAGCTTGGCAATTCTTCGGGCTGTGTCCTTGGTTCTCCTGCAGATCCCTTCATTTCTAATTCGATCACGTGGGGAAACTCCAAGCATAGCCCTCTCCATTGCATTTGAGCGTTATGACTTACTTACCCATCCTCCACGAATGTTATAAGTTAAGGGCATACTTATATTAAAAGAGAAACTATTTCATATTTAGAATAAGAAAAGAGAGTCGATTGACAGCGACTGACGGCTGACAGTAGTGTTTTAGGTTATAAAAATGATTTAATCGCAAATAATTATCATATTGCAAGTCTTTAAGCGTTTCCTTTGATGTAATTTAAACTCCGGACCTAACAGTACTTGCGATAACAAGAGTATCATGTCTTGTAATTTGTCAGCTGTGGCACTGTGCTCACAAGGGAGATGAGGAAATTAGCTTTAAATTATCCGAAGACTTGTGGCGTCTACCAACCCGCACTGGGCCCGTGTGGTACTTTGTAGCCCGCTACTTTTTGAAGAGAGGAGGCCTGTATCCCAGCAATTTGATTATTATAGACTGGTTGTGCTAAATAATCTCAGTACCTCTGAGTCGTTGACCAATGTGCCCACGTTCGACATAATAGAAGACGGTCTTTAAGTTATAACTATGAGAATTTATCATACTGAACAATTAAGTTTTTATTTTGCAGAATTATATAGCTTTACTTAGCCCAATATTGCATTGAATATTTCGTAATGACAGAATTGCTTTATTGAGACGTTACTGGTTAAAAACACGTCTTCCTGTGTGTTGCCAGTAACTTTATGAATGGGATTTATTATTATTTTCATGGTATGATTCCTAAATTTCTAATTTTTTTTTGTTTTTGGTTTTCATTGAGATTTCACCTTGTGATCATCATATTCTTTAGGTTTCCTTAATTATGCCGTGGCTGATCATCATCCGCCTAGCCTTTTCCTAACTACGTTGGGGTCGGCTTCCGTGCTAACCAGATGCCAAAGTGTAGGGTAACGGTCAGAATTATGTTTATCTTCACTGGTCCATTATGTAAGAGAATCATAACTATCTTTAAAAAAAAAACTATTATCATAAAAGCAAAACGAACGTTCCAAAATTATCAACATACTTCATCTCAACAATTTAACCCATTTAATTTACCAAAACAAAACACAAACACAGATAAATACAAAATAATATCTACCTCACTAATCTGTCCCGACGCGGGACGTCCCGAAACTATGCACTGGCAGACCTCAAAAACTTTTAAACTCCAATCAAAGCGACACTACACGGCTTTTTGACACACGCCAAAAAAAGCATCAAATAGAATTCTGCGCCAAAACAATGAACAAACTAACAGAGTGGCCGTATGAAACACATGCATACAATTTGCTAGCACCGGACGCCACGTCCGAAAATCCTTTTGAAAAAATACAAAAAAATTGACGCCAGGAACGAATTTTAGAAAGCCGGATAGGGGCCGGTAGATTTGGTTTCTTTTCACCGTTTTGAGAGTCTGTTTGTGCGGAAAGGACTTGGGATAGACTGACTTAGGGGCTAATCTAAATGTAGAGGGTGACTTTTGTGTTATTGTTCTGTGCAGAATATTTGAATAAGTAATACCGCGTCATCATTGCGGTTTATATCAACTATGAAACGTGTCAGCACTAACTGACGGGGTCCGCCAGGGCCCATGCCTGCCAGGGTCGCGGGTTGTTCGAAAGAGCTACCGTGGCCCCTGGCACAGGCAACTGAAGGAACACGGGTGGGTTTTAGTTAACAAAAGTCCGACACGCCCTCCCGTTCCGCCCAGAGCGGGAGAAGTTATTTGACAACTTTCCACCCAATAAAAAAAAATGGTATATCTAAATGTCTAAACGTCTTTGATCTATTTGAAATAAAGTGTTACCTCTGCTGCCTTATTAAACCATTTTGATTCATAATAAAAGCAAAAAAAAAGAAAGAACGAACGAAAAATGAAGAAATAGTAGAATCTATCTAATACTGTTACAACAGAGTAATTTCAACTCAGTTAGAACGATGCGGCAATGTCCTGAGTCACTAATTCGCAGACATAATTTCTCACGAGGGGGGGTTGCAATGGGTACTCGTGCGTACTGTAATTTTTACTAAAAAGAAAAAACGGAGTTATCGATATCAAATTTATGAAAATGGTTTCTTTGATCTTTTACTATTCATAGATACTATTCTTACAGAGAATCCTTGAGTGTCCTTGGAGTTTCTTGCCCGTTCTTCTCCATAGAGATCTACGTTTTAGAATGGGCAACTAGCTTTAACTTTCTGACTAACTGACCGACTCTTTAACAATTCAAAAGTGCATGAAATAAATGCTTGAGTTTGATTTTGAATCAACTCCTAATTATGCCATTACTACTATATTCGCAAATAAATAAGAACAAGGGATTACATAGTATGAAGAGACTGCATCCTACACCTCATGGCCTCTACCTCTCATGAAATCGAAATGATAACTTATTCCTTTTATGATTAGTCAAAGGGTTCATAATGTTCACATGCATATCTTTCCTCCACAAAAAACATTAAACCCCCCGAAAGCGGAACCCAAAATATAAAAAGCGAACGGCGCGCGGGCATACCGAATATAGAACTTTCTCTCTCGTCGGGTAGATGGCATTTTTTCCGTTTTTTCACGCGTAGCCGATAGAAATAGTGACGTTTTTTTTCGTGGACCACTCTCGTTTTCAGTAGTTGCTCGTAAAAAGCAAATAAAGATCGGTAAAAACTCGTTTGCGGGTATTTTTTGCGTGAACTACTTTTTCAGGGTTATTCATTATTTTCTCGCGGCTTTTTTTTCGTCTATTTTTCATTTCATACTGGTATTTTTACGGGAGGTTCGGTAAGCGGATTTTGTTTTTTTCAGTACGCTATTTGATTGGCAATGTGTGGTGTTTATAGTGGTTTAGATTTCAATAAAAAACACGTTTTTTTTAGTTTTGTACGCTCTATTTGGATTTTATTGTTGAACAATGGAATGTAAAGGTTTGAATTATATTTTTATTGCTCTGTTTGACGGGTTTTTATGAAAGAATTAAAGTAAACTCATGACTAGAAATTAAAAATTTATATAATGAAAATTAATAGAAATAAGGGGAAAGACTTTACCTAGCTGTGAATATAGATTGGGTTAACACGAGACAACAAAGAATAATAGGGTTTTCTTTTACTTTTTTTAAATAATAAGGCAGTCATAAGTTCATAACTCATGTATTTGAGCAAACTCAAACTGAGAAGAAAAATAAAAATGAAAAAGAAACCCAAAGAAACCAATTACAGTCACTTTTGAATTGTCAAGGGTTCGGTCAGTCAGAAATATGAAGCTGATTGCCCATTCCAAAGCGTAGTAAGTACTTTTGAAGAAGAACGAGCAAGAAACTCCACGGACACTCTTTTAAATCAAAACATGGTTACAAAAAATTTACTATATCATACATGAAATTTTAAAAGCATCCGTAATAAAAACGTAAAAAATCAATTCAAATATTAAATTAAATTTAGCCGTGACAGCTAAGAGATGACGTGACAGGTAAGACTGCTTGTCAGATTTTCGGCCTTCTGACTACCTAACGACTGTGACAGATTCACGAATGACAGCCGAGACCAAGGGCTTAACGTGCTTTCCGAGGCAAAAAAAAAACAAAATATATACTAAACAAAATTGATAACTTATTTTCATAATTATGAACGTCAATAACATACAACTTAGCTCTACTTACCCTCTAAAGCATAAAGAGTGTGTAGACAAAGTTACAAGTATGTTATCGGCTTTAGTACATGCACAACGTCAAGTTTACTTGATCTACTTTAAGTTAGTAACTTAATTAAGTTGCGTGTGCTAGAGTTTGTATTTTTTATTACTAATAATCATATTTTTCGTGGAGCGAAACTTAAATGTGGTTTTGTATGTTCGGTTATGAAATATTCTATGGGTTTTAACCAAACAATTCGTGACCTGGGTTTCAGAATAATCTTTTTTTGTTGCTAATCGATTAGCTTCTTAGCTATAATTCATTTCCCGGTTATATTGTCTCTGTCTATCCTTCAGTGTTGATCAAATCTTAATGATATCTACACATAAGGTTTGTTGGTTTGCCGGGTCAGCGGGATTGTCCGAAAGGGTTACCGCTGGCCCAGAACATAAAGGGCTAAGGAAGGCACACGGGTGGGTTTTAGTCAGTAAGAGTCTGACACTCCCTTCCGCTCCATCCAGAGCGGGAGGGGTCATTTGATGATTTCCCATCCTGAAAAAAAAAAGGTTTGGTTGGTTACTGATTTATGTAAATGGTTTTTTTTACTTAATGTTATATTTTTGTTTCTTGAGGGGGTAGTTGGTCTGTGGATGGGTGACCATCTTTACATACCGAGACCCCTCCGTGCCTCGGAAAGCACGTATAGACGTTGGTCCTAGTTGTCATTCGTAGATCTTTGACAGTCGTTACGGGTAGTTAGAAGCCCGAAAGTCTGACAACCAGTCTTACCAAGGGGTATCGTATTACCCAGTAATTAAGTTGTGGAGGTCAGATAGGCAGTCGCTCCATTTCAAATACCGGTATTCAGCTGCATCCGGTTAGACTGAAAGCCGACCCCAACAAATTTGGGAAAAGGCTAGGCAGATGAATGTTGTTTGTTTTTGTTTTGAGTATAATTTAAATAATTTTGTGTAAATTCAGACACAAATGATTGTTAATGAATAAATGACGATGACTTCACGTAACTAACTAAAGTAAGTGGAACATTACTGATCCATATTAGTCTCCAACACATTGTAACTTTTATGAGTCATATTGGTTACATACGACCTCATTTTTAGGGTTCCGTAGTCAACTAGGAACCCTTATAGTTTCGCCATGTCTGTCTGTCCGTCTGTCCGTCCTCGCTTAATTTCCGTGACCGTTAGCACTAGAAAGCTGAAATTTGGTACCAATATGTATATCAATCACGCCGACAAAATGGTAAAACAAAAATTGGAAAAAAATGTTTTATTAGGGTAGCCCCCCTATATGTAAAGTGGGAAGTGATTTTTTTTTTATTTCAACCCTAACGTGTGATATATTGTTGGAAAGGTATTTAAAAATGAATAGGGGTTTACGAAAATCATTTTTTGATAATGTCAATAATTTCGGAAATAATCGCTCCAAAAGTAAAAAACAATGTGTGTCCCCCCTCTAACTTTTAAACCATAAGTTTAGAAAATATGAAAAAAATCTGAAAAGTAGAACTTTATAAGGAATTTCTAGGAAAATTATTTTGAACTTGATGGAAACAACAGTTTTTGTACAAAAAAGACAAAAAGTTGTACAATATAATTTCTGGACTAAGTTTGTAGTATAATCGTATACCTATGCAAGCATTTTTTAAACTTCGTTTACATATTTTATTATCCTGAACGTATCTTTTTCAAACAAAAACAAAAAAATAATTATTAAAATCGAATCCCAATATTTTAATATCTATGATCGACTACGATTATTACGCGAACATAATGGATACCCACTTTTAAACTCATAAGTGGGAACACTTATTGTGACGGACGGGAAACTACGAAACCCTACACTGAGCGTGGCCCGACACGCGCTCTTGGCCGGTTTTAAAAGTGTCTCTCTTCTGATGAGCATAAAGACAGCATTTATCATCTTCTGGATAGACTTTTAGATAACGCAACTTACTTTTCGATCTAAAAACTTCCCATATCCCTTTCCCCCTTTAGAACTAGCCCCCATAAAATTTCCCATGAAAATCTTTACAATCTCGTCATCAATTTTACAATCAAAATAACGACATATTTTAACGCACGGGCATCAAACCCTGGACCGCGCCCTGCACTAAAACAACACTACCCTTTAAACATTTTGATCTTTACAAGCGACTGCTCGGTTTTTATTAGACTAGTTTACATCGCGAGTCTGTTCGAAGTGGCGCAGCTTTTTTTTATTCGTATTTCTTGAATTTGCTTACACTTAAGTTTGCTACTTGATCGTTGTGGAAAATCATCATCATATTTACTGCGCTTGGTGAACTTGCGATCACAGTGTTTCGTTTCGAGTTAAAAGATGCAATGAATACTAATTTCCTTCAAAAAGTTTCGGATTGTGGTTGAGTGTGTCATGAAATTAGAGTACAGTTTCTGGTTTTTAATTACTACCAAACCCCATTCTAGTTGGGCCACAAAAACGTGCGTTCTAACCATGCTTGGATGACAGCCTATTATTTCCCTATTAAAGGATGCCTTTTACTCAAAATAAAAATTTATGACACTTATCCCAGATGCACATCATCAATTAGGCAGGTCCTAGTAAACTCTAGTACTACCAAATGCTTGCATTACGAGTGGATTCCCATCAATAATCAAACGAATGGAGTTAAAACTCAAGCCTTCTTTCTCCACAGACTTACACTATCTATTAAGACCTAAAACCTAACTATAGAACAAAACAAACAATAATTCATTTAACAAAAACACTCATCATGAAAATTCCATCCGAAAAACTGATAAAACTGCTGAACTCAACAAATAACAAAGTTATAACTAAAAACAGAAACGTATCTACAACATTTAGGTTAAAATATAAGGATCTTGCATAAGAAAACGTGGGGGTAGCCCCCCCCTGTATCTCCGTTTTTAGTATTTTAGTAAGTTCGGGGGAATTACCGCCCGGGGGGAGTGGGCCCCTCAGGGTGGCAAGATGTTGATGCTCCTTAGTTTTATATTACCGCTGTACTTTATTACTTATTTGTGTTAGTGTTTTATTCGTTTCGCGTGTGAGTGAGGGGGCCGGGGCAGGGGCCCGGGGCCCAGGGCGACGTGCCGCGCTTAGTTGCCTCTTCTATGCAGATGCGGGTTTTATGTAACTTGTAATTTTTTTATTAGTAGTTGTGATTGTTGAGTTTTCCGTGTGTTTTGGTGTTTGAGGCTGTTTCTTGGGAATTGGTTGGTTGGCGTACTTGTTGTCTTGTACCTAGTACATTATATACTTTGATCATTGATCTTAAAATGAAAATTGGAAGTTATTTGCCATTTCGTCTGTAATTCATGTGTGCGACTTGTAGTGATTTGACTAAGTAGTATAAATTAGAGCTGTTCTATGTTAAGATGAAACCCGAAAGTATAATTTACCAATTAGTTTGTGTGACAGGTTACATGATTTCATGACTCAGACAAAAGGTGAGAAATCTCATTTCTCACTCGTAGCCTACAAGAAAAATCTGTCTCCTCAATAACGTAAATAACGCAATGAATGTTTTTGTACTCGTAATGTTAAATGCCATTGCTACTGATAGTGTTTTACGCAATCACCTCGCGGTTCTTGACTATGTTTTTTTTTTTTATAAAGATGTCCACTATGACTATTATAAAATATGCTAAAAACGTACCCAAAATTTAGAAAAGTCTACAATTACCATGACTTTTAGCTACTGAATATTTTATTCTCCAAATCATAATCCCTCATTCCTTTCGATAAAGGGTAGACAAACCAATACACGTGAACAAGTTACAAATAACATGCGATGCTTAACTTCGGGCAATAACTTACAAGTAGTTACAATTTGTAAGTTAACCCTCCATCTACCCTTTTTGCGTTTGCTGTCGTGTAAGGGTTAAACTGATAACATGTAATGTGGATGTTTTATATTGATAGAAAATAGGTTGATTTGTTGGCAAGAAATATGGTAATGGAGGCTTTTTATCTGGTTCTTTTTGGAGTAAATGGTTGTTTCGTTGGTTTTATTATTTAAAATACCTTAAAGTCAGAGAAATACTTGATATGAACAACTAGTACTTATTTGCCTTCATAGAAAGCCTCTTGGAAATATTATTTGTGCAAGTTTTTTATTAACTTGCTTCGCTTTTTTTTTATATCAGAATTTATCTGTAATCTAAGCCTGTTGTCAAAGTTTTGCTTTATCCCCAAACGACAAAAAAGTTGCGTACATACTCTGAAGAATACTAGATACGTGCGATGGGATCCTAATAAGAATGTTAGAACTGATGGAAAAGTTTGATTAAGTCAGAGTTAAAGGTCATTGATGTAATATATCAGTACTAGATAAAGACCTTCAACTGACACCTACACACACGGTACTTACCGACTTTGTGCACACAAACGACTGAAGTGCGTGCCACTGACAGTAATAGCTATTTTTGGTTACTGCAGTGCAAAGTGACTCTGCTCCCAAAGAGGACAAACGTGCATGGATCGCTGCGCTTGTTCATCGTGTGTCACGAATTATACTCTTCTTTTCTCATCTATGATAATCATATCAGCTATAGGTAGGTACTCACTAAAATATTTTTGAAACTACTTCAAACCAAAACAAATGAAACTCAACATTTTAAATTACAACCTAAAACATACAAGATGGAAGCACATCACATACATTTTACGTAAGTTTTAAACATCCCTTCACACTCAAGGTAACACCCTAAAAATTCAACACATTAACGATATACACATATATTATATAGTATATGTAAAACAGGAAACGACGCACATCAAAAACTCTAATCAAAGCACCCCCTAGGAAACTTTCTTGGGGGTCTTTGGGGGAGGACATCAATATTCTTAGTTGAATATAATCAATTCTGAGAGAAAGAAACAGTCTCCGTATTGATAAATGAGAGCACCCTTCATATTTCCGCATCCCCACCCCCCGGGGGTTGTTTTAAACCACCCCCGGGGGGACATCTTAGGAACGTGCAAGATAGTAAACGCTAGGGTTGTCGATGCTAATGAACTTTGCGTTGTAAGATGTTTTTCGTAGATCTGTGACGGAAAAATCAATAGTCATGTTTTGAGAAAAATGTTTTTTTTTTTGTTTGTGGTTTGGTTAGGTTGTTATATTGATTAGTAGGGTAGGCTGTGTGTGGATACGTTGATGTTGAAGTTTCGTAAAAGAACATTTGCTTATGCATTACTATTTTAAAATCTGTAATTAAAGACACGTTATAATTATTTTTAATTAGACATTTAATGGGTTATGATAAAAAGCTTTAGTAATTATGGCTTTCATTTTTTGTGTTTTTTGTTTCCATAGTTTCATGAAAGAACTAATCATCAATGTCGTATTAGAGTTAATTAATAAAACTATACATATTTTAACTTTTACAGAACACTCCAACCTGCAAAAGAAAATAAAACAAAGAATTATGAATAAATCTAATCAATTAGAATAATTTGCGCGCAGCCCTGCTACGTTTGTAGCGAGGCCTACGACTCGTAGCGGCCACGGCTACGGCGTAGGCGCTAGTGGCGCCCCCCCTCTTACACAACTTTTTACTAAGAACCACGGGAAATGAGTGGATAAAACATAGGTAGCTTCACTTTACTTCTAATAATAATTATTTTATTGGGTATTATTATTTTTTATTTGCGCAATAGTACTGGTTTTTATTCGTTTATTAAGATTGATATAGCAAGCCTTTGCTGTTACCTTGAGGTACACTTACGCGTCCTTAAAAAAAACTTATTTTCATAGTATATTAGGAGATATTTACAGATCTATAAGTGACTTTTACGAAAATTATTTTAAAATAATGTATTAGCATTTTCATCACGCAGTTGCCAGTGCCACAAAAAACAAGTTGCCTATATAAAGTACCTATGTATCCTTATATGAGTGGACCTTAAAGTTCTATTCACTTAAAAATATACAAACCATTCTACAGATAAAAGTACTATTAATAAAATCCAAAGTCCTACGTAAATGATTTCATTTCAGTATTTAACTTTACTAAAATAGCAACTGTCATTTATCTGACTCATTAAATGAACATCACTTTAGACAAGCACTTTGGGTATGTCATTATGTAAAATAATAATAATATATGTAACGTTTATTATACTTTCTGAGTTGTCATTACTAATAGTTTATGTCATAGGATAATGTTAATGACATGCCATTGTGTTAAACCATTATTTTAACAATACCAAACAGATATTTATTTATTTATACTTTATTGTACAGACGTCAGCACATCAAGCTACCCGAAACTGTCAAATTTTCCCAATCAACTTTGAACCTTATGCTTTAGCGATAAAGTTGAAAATCTATTAAAGAAATTTGACAGATTGTAGTAGCTTGATGTGCTGGCGTCTGTATACTAGAAAATACATAACAAAAAAAATATTGTCCGTTTTCTTAAGGAATGCTTAGGTAATGTAATGTTTGTCCAAAATAAGAACGAAACAAAAATCAAAACTCTAAATCATTTTTATTTCTAATCTATTTCACTCTAAAGATAACCTATCCCAATCTATACAACCTACACCTGACGACAACTTCACCAAAAACTGTAAAAATCTACCCACTAAATTCTTACATCAAACAGTAATCAAACCCACACCCATGATCCTTTAATCCGCTACACCACAGGCGCCGTGGCCTGCTCTTATTTTAAACAACTACGCCTTTATAATACATCCAGTTTCGCGACTAAATATCAGCGAGTGTAGCGTTGTAGTGCGACCGAACGGTCTTGAGGCTTCTAAGGAACTAATCTGAATTATTATTTTTTTGTGAAAAGAATAATGAAAAACCTTCGATGAAGTGGACTTGACTTTAATATGTTGTGCTGATGTTTTAAGATTAAATATTTCTGATTCAATGTGGGAAAAGCTAGTTATCATCTGTCTAGCATTTTCCCAATTATGTTGGCGTCGGCTTCTGTCAGATTGCAGTTGAAAACCAGTATTTTACATGGAGCGACGGCCGTTCTGATCTCCACAACCCAGTTACTGGGTAACATGTGTTTCATTAAAAAAATTGGTTACACAGCCCAAAGTCGCTTGCAACACCTAAGAGTGGTTCTGAAGTAACTTTCCAGTCAAATTATCCTAGTCAGTTGATTCAGTTGGACTTGACCGAAGATATAATCATTAAAAAAAATACTTTTCATGAACTCATGTGTAAGTTCATTCACTCCGTTACTGTAAAAAATCAAGTAGATTATGCGGGATAAGGGTCGATTTGAAGGCTATTTCTGATCTAAATTTGATGCTGTAGAGATTCAGGCAGAAGCCGTGTCTCTCACCTTATTTAGCACACCCGTGTGAAGAGTTAGGGTTGTACATTCCTAAACATAGGCATCGTGGTTACTTAATGCCATGTTTACACGCAACTACTGCCAATTATAAAGTACCAAGACCTCTTAGTCGCAGTACTTCCGCGTACCGTATTTACAAGTATTGTAAGTATAGAATTATATATTTTATAACGCCACCCCACCGCCCGCCCCCCCTCGCCCGCGAGAACTAAGTCTTCGCGCATCTTTCTATCCCCACCTTTTTGCTTCTTTTAAAACCACCCTTCGTGTGCACCCCTTCCCCTATTTCGACTAATTTGGGGGTACAACTGAAGAATTATTTCTTGCCGATGTATGTTCAACAGAAATTCAACTCTCCGATTAAGAAATTAAAGTCTAAAACTGAGTAGAGACCATGTATAGTCTTTGGACTGTATCTTTTCACTTCGAAAACTAATTCCGAATTAGAAGACGGAAGCAAGTGCTCTGTGAGTGCAAGCGAATATGTGTTCTAAAAAAGTGGTAATAAGAGTTCTATATCCGTTGAATGGTGCTGTAAAATTAGAACGGTTTCGTCAAAAATATGAAATTAAAATCTTATACTAGCGAAAGAAGTTTTAGCATCTTTGTTTTAGAGTGAGAGGGGAGAGGTGCATTAGTCCTGCTGGCACAGGGGGTAGGCAGGGGGGCAAGAGATGGGTAGTTTGGAGTAAAAAGCTGCTTTCTTGATCAATGCGCCTCGCATTCGGTATTAATCATAACCGGGGTATTTTCGTCTATGTCCCGGGTAGGGGGCTGTAGGGGGGGTAGAAGGAATCGAGAAATCGTATTCTAAATGAAAATACGGTTCTTCCTGTTTACATTTTGTAATAAATTGTTTTACTCACTGTGTTTGTGTGACGTGCCAGCTTCGTATTTATTATTTAGGCCTCCGGGATTGCTGTGCTGTGCTCTGTTTCAGTGACCGAAGTTTTAGATATAATTTTGCTAAGAGCATACATAGTTAATACCTATTATGTCATGTTTATATGAAAATCGTACCTGTACGTACTGTCTTTACGTACTAGACAATTGACTTACTTGCCAATGACACACAAGATCTGTGGTTAAAACATATAATCACCCAAAGCAACTGATATAATTCGTTAAGTATAGAAAAACCTACCCATAAAAATAATTCCATTACTTTCATAAGCACCACAATAAAGAATATTCTAAGAAATAATTCTCAAAATATAATTGTATACTTGAACCAGCTATTTCATAGTAGAGTGCTCTTAGAATAATAAGTAAAAGCTTCTTTGAACGGAGCGCCTATAAAAAATGTTATAGCAATGCGCTCGGATGAACTTCCTTGCTATGCCGCAATTTTTAGGCGCATCGGACTTACGACTTAGCGCTACATCGAAAGATGCTACGTCATAACTCGAACGAGATATAGTATTGATTTCATTGACACTTTACTTGGATATCACATTCATTAACAAGCATAATTAGTCGTCAATACAGTATGCTGTACAAATCGACAGTTTAGTTTTGAATGTTAGGCATTTCTCAGTCAAACAAATGTAGAATTTATTTTTATTTTGATACGATTCGCCAGTTATTTGGTCGGTAGTTAACTTTGTTACATTTTTACACCGAAAATTATTTTAGTGTTTGTTATTTGCGAGCTAAATAAGAGGAATGTTTGGCGGGATCTATTCGACAATAAAATGAAAACGGAATCCGGATGAGCGAGATTTTAGTTATTTTAGTTTGGCAAAACATTGTTGGTATAAAACTTGCTAATATTTTTTAATTGGATGCAGTTAGGTATATGAGAGTTAGGCCACTTTGCTTGCAATTTGTGTTTTTATATTTTGTTTTATGCTATAAACAGAAGTTTTTTGGTAACACATGCATGAATGGTTTTGAAAAAAGTTATTGTTGTTGATGCATTTTGTACTGAACTAACTCTGAAGGTTATCTGAAAACAAACGCTTCTAATGCATGGAAATGATTTCTAGTCTAAGTTGTAAAGACGACGCTCGGAAGATACGAGAATGTAACCATCGGTAATATACAGGGTTATTTTAGATTGACTAGCTAAACTCCGCAGACGCGGTGGATATCGATACCTAAGCATGAAACAAAAAAATATTTTAAATTGTGCGGACATGGACCGCAGTTAATGTAGTCACTTGAAATATTTGTTTTTTTTTTGTGTAAACTTCACAGACGTGATGTGTATAAATCCCTGAACACAATTATAATAAGAAAACAGTTTTCTCAACTCACCCTTCAAATTACAACACCAACAGCGATCGTAGACCTCCCAGAAAAAAAAAAACTTTTTTTTTGTATTTTATTCTGTTTCGATATATACCCATAGCATCTGCGAAGTTTAGCTAGCCAATTTAAAATAACCCTGTATAGGAACCTGAAAATAATCATTACCATTGGTAAGACTGAAAATAATCATTACCATTGGTAACCGGGACTCCCCATAAAATATTCATCCAGGTACACGAAATCCCTACAATCTAAACCCATGCAGTGTCGTTAGAAACTGTGTTATATAACCTTGAATGAGTGCGGCACGAGCGTAGGTGCGTGAGGGCAGTGACCTGTGCTTGTTATGTTATACTAGGCTGGATTATATTTATATTTAGGTTTATTCTTTTTAAAGGGTAATCAGAAATAAGGGTTTCGTTAACGTTTGGAGTGTTTTAGTGGTGTTATGTCATATGTGTTTTATTTGTATCACACTAATATTATAAAGGCGAAAGTTTGTGTGTATGTGTTTATATGTTTGTTACTTCTTCACGGTCAAACGGCTCGACCTATTTTGATAAAATTTTGTATGGCGGTAGCTGACAGCCTGGATTAACATATAGGCTACTTTTTATCCCGATATTCCCACGGAATCGACATTTACGCAGGTGAACCCGCAGGGCGCAGATAGTATTTATATATTTGATACTTAGTTGGGTTATAAAAGGCTTCGCCCGCGTAAAATTTTGATGTGTTTCAAGATTAAAAGTAGTTATGTTATTACCTAGGTACTGGGTAGGTTGCTATCTCTTTGTCAAATATAATTAAATTATCATGTTCAGTTTGGCGGGGAAATTTTCTTTCTAGGTTTTGCTTTTCCCGAATGAAAACTGCAAGTCGTTACTGCATGTTCAGTAATCTCTATACCGATACTGAACAATTATATTTTCTACCAATTTTGATTTGATTTTCTCTTAGACATGTTAAAATTCTAACATTCAATTTTACTGTAGTAGATGTCGTACAGCTAAAGCATGCACATACATAGTTGCCAAATCTACCTTCAAAAGTAACATTCACACATTTTCTTTACCAACCCCCTACACACGAGACTATCACTTACTCGTCTGCCTACCCTACATGACAAGCAATACTTGTTGCTCAAATGTCAGTCACAGTACACATGTCAGAAATATCGTGTCACTACACCCAAACGGCATGGTACTAAAAAAATCTTTCGTAAAAATATTATACCGACTAAACTCTCCACACTCGATCTTAAACCTTGTTTCTTTAAGTTAAGGTTGGTTTTAGATGCGGAGATGAGTAAAAGGAACTATTTTTGCCTTATTTGCTTACTCAACGTCGTCATAATAATGTGTTTTCATGTATTTTTGCGGCATTTTATTTGGATTGGCTGAAGTACGTTTTGTGGGATGAATTCTTGATTTTTTTATGTGTGTTTTTACTTATCTTTTGTAGATTTGTCTTATGCTTAAGGAAATAGTGTTTTTAGTAACCTGGCGCCGTATAGAATTTCCTAAGTATAAAAGCAAGGAATAGGTATAGTTGTTGTCGTATTAGCCAATTTATTACAACTAACTTTAATTTACACTAGCATTTGCTCGCGTCTTTCTTAGCGATCCAGGATTAGCCTATGTCCGTCGCACGTAATGGTCTACTCATGTGACTTAATGTCATTCAAATCTGTTCAGCTGTTTTAGTATGAAAGAGTAACAAACAAACATACAAAAAGTAAAATCTTTTCTCTCTATAATATTGGTTTGAAGATACAATTTAATTAATTACTACTTGTAATTGTTTATTTAATAACAAATAATGAAACCTAAAAATAAAGGTACTGAAGCGTTTTCCCCGAATAAAATTCAGCTACTTTTGAAATAATAACCGTTTCATTATCATTTTCAACCATTTGCAAACAGAATCCAAGGGAAATGTTACTTTACAAACAACTTTAACAATCATCCAGGTAATTTTTACAATAACTCACATTATGCATATTATTTACCAAATTACTATTTATTATTTTTAATTTTAATTTTCACTTATAGTATTAAATTAAATGACTAACTAATTAAATATACAAATAAATACAAAAAACCCTCTTGGTTTTGGTCACTTGGCGTGAAAGTACTTGTCCGCATCGCTGTCATCCGGAAACGTGCCCAGAAGACTGACTGTAAATAGTTGAGTTATATTATACTAGCTTCCGCCCGCGGCTTCGCCCACAAGGTATGTCGATAAAAACTATCTTATGTCCTTGCCCAGGATGCAATCTATCTCTCTGCCAAATTTTATTGAAATCCGTTTAGTGGCTTAGGCGTGAAAAGGTAACATACAGACAGAACAGAGTTACTTTCGAATTAATAATATTAGTATGGATTGAATATAGGAAAAAATTTCACCTAAACATCATAAGCCTAACCTCAACTTCGCATAAACACAGGCGTCACAAGAATACCCTACACTCCCCTTAGGCTCCACACAAACCCTATCCACCTAATCTAATATCTAACGCAAAACAAAACACAACACAAAAAAAAACCCAAGTATTTTTCATTACCGTAAGCCGAATGACGCAGCCTCCCAAAAACGTTGCTACTCGTATATTCATTTCCGTTTTGTTAATACCGCATACTTTTAACTGTCTAACTAGGTAGGTACCCCCTGCCTCCCTGCCCAAACCCACTACTTATACAGTAGGCACAACTTTTATAATACTACGTACTCGGGCGCTTTTTAACGAACACCCCTGGGGTGGTGGTGGCACCTGCCACGCATACCGAAAAATACGCAAAAGGGGAGGGTGGCGGTCCCTGGTTAGAAGTGAAGTGGCTGTATTTTGCGTATTTTTAAATTATTCTCACATGTGGAACGCTGTTTAGTTTTTTTTTTTTGAGCGTGCGTGTGACGCGTCCTTTATTTCGTGTGATGGAGCTTTGCTGTTAGACGTCTAAGTAGGTGTTGAGCTGTAATTAGGAAGTAATTAGTTATATTATGTAATAGAAGGTAATTGTGATTGTTCTAGGATTGTGCCACTCCCTTTTTTCCATGTGAAATACGAGTGAAGCGTCATATCGAACGAAAAGCATTGTCATTTTTCCTGTCTGCTACAAGCAGATTTTTAACAGATTTTTCACCAGTTCGTTTGTGAACTCGTGGTGAGTGTGGTGACATCCTATTTGAAGGTTCATTGGGAAATTCATGTTCAGCGGTGAACTTAGAACTGATAAGTAGCATGACTTTGATCAATTTATCGATTTATGTCAAAAGGTACATCATATTTAATTATGTAAATAAACAAAATGGTAGTAATTTTACAACAAATACTTCTGTAAAATGTTATGTTTCAATGATTTCCTTCAACAATCAAGGAATGAGAAATATTACAGGTATTAGAATCGTAATTAATTACCAACATAAGTATTTAATTAAATAACTCACCTTGAACAGCTTACTTGTCCTTGAACAAAGTAGGTTCTAAGCTAGTCTCCAAAAGAACTGTAATTTATTAAGCATGAATAAATTGAGAAGCTGGTTATGCTAGGATGATCAAGAATTCGTTGCCGGTGTTCATAAGCCATTCTCCACATTTCCTGCAAAACAAACTTAGAACGAGCTGTCATCTGATCTTCATACATTTGGATCATCATATCATCAAAATCAGCCTATAATATTCCCACAGCTGGGACACAGGCCTCCTCTCTGAATTATATTTAAATGATATCACGCAAATGAATTTGGAGGCCGTACGACTTAAATAAAATGATCAGATTATTAAAATGGGCAAAGTTGAAAGTCGACTTTCAAAACACTAAATTGATAACAATCATAATATTGGAAATGGTTACCTATTATTGTTTGTTTATATATTTTTTTTGCTAATTTAAAACATTTAATTATTTAGCTATTATATTTTACCAATACATCTATAAAAAATTTAAAGGATTAATAAAAGCAAGAAGCTTGGAAATAGTGCTACTTTACAGCAGCAATTTTCTAAGCGAAATCAAACCCCGTTGCGCTCATTTACAATGCAGGGGGCGGCATTCTCTATTTCGGAGTGAGTGTCAGCTTTAGCCGGGCAAAACAGGGATGGACACTGAACTTTAATATCTTCATTCATCTGAACAGTGATTGTTGACAATACCATTAAAAATGTGTGTTAGTTTTACTGGTTTTTATTGGGATATTATTAACATGAACAAGAAAGAATGACTATTCTTTGAAGCCCTAAATTATGTTTATTTATTTATTTTATTATTTATGTTCACACAGTAAAATTGATGCTGATACGACATAATTATGTTAGTATTGAGTACAAAGATACTGCTTATTACTTAAGAAATGTTTACTTCTTTTTCTGTTTTTTCTCGTTGTGTCAATTAATTATCATTGCCTTTCAATATAGCGATTGCTACCAAATTTTTGGGTTTAGTTAGAAGCGATTTAGGGAATTCTGATCTCGCCTGTTCGTTTTTTTTCTTGACAATAGTAAGTAATGAAGTACGAAATAAAAACTTCTCTTAGATGCCTTTTTTCTCTATGCTAGTTGATTTGAATCTTGATTTTTAACATCCAGATAAGTTTAACAAGTAGTAATTAGTATTTTCTGAAACAACAGGTCTTCAGATGAATGGATGATGATAATCATCATCTGCATCATCTGCCTGGCTTTTCCCAACTATGTTGGGGTCGGCTTCCAGTCTAACCGGATGCAGCTGAATACCAAATGAATGATGATAATCACGGAGTTAAAAAAGTATTACTGCTTATGCTAAGTCCATGATACAAATGTTACAACTGGGCTTGTACATATTTAATTACTTACATCGTTAATATTCACTAATAATAGTGTCATATTTAGCCCATAAGTCATTAATTGATCATACAATTTATTTCAGTTTCGAAAATAGCTGTTATTACGTAAATTGATACATGAAACTAAAAATTGAGTTACAGTCAATTTTTGTGGGAGATTTATTATGATTAGTGTAGTTTAAAAACTGGATATTAAAAAACCTGTCAAGTGCGAGTCAGGCTCGTGCACCGAGGTTTCCGTACAAATTTGTAGGTATGTAAATATAAATATAATATAAAAGTTTTGAAATAATTTTTTGTAACGTAATTACAAATTTACGGTTTTCGGGTTTTTTCCTTTACTTGTGCCATATGAAATTGTTTCTCATGATTCTAGGTCAACGGGAAGTACCCATACCCATATAGGTAAATTTTTGGAACATAAAGGCCCGTATCATTCGATTGCGTTAACTTAGAAGTTTTATTTTTCACTGCTTCAAGGGATTGCAGCCCTGAGTATTTGATATTTATTTCAACTTGATAACTCCACGCGTTCCTGAGAAAAAGGATCTTGAATCACGGACAGACAAACGGACAACGAAGTGATCTTATAAGGGTTCCCTTTTTCCTTTTGAGTTACGGAACCCTGAAAATAACTAATATAAGTCTGAAATCGGCAACCTGTCTTGATCA
Source organism: Luperina testacea (assembly GCA_927399505.1). NCBI lineage: Eukaryota > Metazoa > Arthropoda > Insecta > Lepidoptera > Noctuidae > Luperina > Luperina testacea. The sequence continues at coordinate 1,526,170 of OV656770.1, read as the reverse complement.
ATGCTCGTGCCATCTTTGTCTGAGTATCAAGAGTCATTTATTCAAATTAGGGTGAGAATCAGTACTTTTCGAACGTCAAAATTACATAAGACAGTCCTTCAAAACCTTGCTGCAAAGAAGGAGAAGAGACTTTTGCCCTGAAGTCGAGCAATCATAGGCTGGTATTACTATTATGCGTCATGTTTGCGAACGGGCGCCGTCAGTTGGGGCTGGTCATCACTTAGCTGCCTCGGCTTATTTTTAATTATTTTATTTTTGGATTGTTGTTTGTTAAGTACTATTTGTTGTACTCTGGACGCTTTTAACGCGTACGTATTTCTTAATTTTTTACATCGTTTTCACATTATATAATTTTAAAATCAAAAGTAATGGCTGTAACTAATATTTTTGTAAAATATCATTTAAAAAGAGTGTCCATGGAGTTTCTTGCCCGTTCTTCTCCATAGGTACCTACGCTTTGGAATGGGCAACTAGCTTCATATTTTCTGACTGACCGACTTCTTGACAATTCAAAAGTGCCTGTAAATGGTTTAATTGAAACAAATGCTTTGAGTTTGAAATTATTATTTTATTATTAACTAGCAGCGCCCCGCGGTTTCACCCGAGTAAGTTTCGATCCCGTGGGAATATTGGGATATCTCATCCCAATAAAAAAAATATTCTATGTGTTAATCCAGGAAATGGTCTATCTATGTGCCAATTTTCATCCAAATCTGTTCAACGGTTTACGCGTGATTGAGTAACAAACATCCAAATATCTTCACTAACTTTCGCCTTTATGTTATTAGTAGGACAAAGTAGGATCATTTTCTGTGTCCTTTTGGTACATTATTACAGCTAAACTCTTTAACCGTTTTTACTGAAATTTCGCGAGGAAGTAGCCTTGATGAATGAAAAAGTCGTACTAGTAATTTTCATGTCAAAAAAAAACTTTTCCCTCTATCGGAGCTACAAATACAGTTTGTTATTTTAAGATACAACAAAACATGCCATTATAACAATTTGTATGCTAGTCAATCAGTTGATTATTTTTTTTTACTGATACAGTTTTATTTGTTGATGATAAGAATAAATATTTGTTCTTTCTCTCTTATATATAACTGATGAATGAATCTGTATCAACTGGTGAATCTTGATCGAAATATGATTCGCGACTATTATAATAGATATGTAGGTGTGAATCATAGTCCATATATCTCTTTAAGTTAGATTTGTTCCATAAGCACTTTTCCATAAGAAATTTGTTCTTAAGAACAAATCTAACTTAGTAATATGTATTAATGATTCTAATGATTATAATTCAGTAAATACGTACCTGTTATAGTCGCGAATCATATTTTGATCAAGATACAATCTAACACTGACCTGAAAATTGGAAAAAACGTAAGAAAAATTGAATTTCGCGGAAACAACTGCGCATTCACCTTAATGATGTCAAATAACACTATTGTTTCAATTTATTCAGTAAAATAAGCATTAGGCTAAATCCCAATTAGTAAAATTTCGTTAACTTTTAATCTAGGTACCATTTCTGTGCCAAAATGTGGTTTCAATTAGTGAAGCTCTAATTGTAGCATTTGTAGCCCTGCAGTGATTGTATTATTATGAAAACTACTTACAATTTAACTTAAACTTACGTTAAAATATTATTTATTAACCGACTTCAAAAAAAGGTGGAGGTTCTCAATTCAGTTGTACTTTTTTTTAATGTTGCTAATGACGATGTGAACTCCTCACAATTTGTTTTTTGGATTATAACAATTACATAACTAATATAGGCTTACTAAATTAATAACTTATACAAATTTAAGCATAATTTGATAGATTTATATGAAATTAGCAGTTGATTATAATACTTTTTTCTTTTATTTTATTGTATGTATACATAACTATTTGCATTTTCTAGGCACTAAATTAAATGACTTATTGATTAACTATAAAAATAATAAAAAAGGAATATAATTCAATATGCATAAGAAAATTCGTGTATTTGTTGAGTACAAATACACGAATTTTCTCTATAAACACAAAACTTTGAACACATCATCCTTCTTTCAGTGAACTCATTACAAAACATTTTAACCACCCACCCATCATTCAAATCAAACGTATCTCCGGCGCACAGCATCCAACAACACCCCGCATCATCCCTCTAAACATCCAAAAAAACCGTATACTAATGACAAAAATTCACACACACATACTGAAAAAAAAAGGAATCTAATTCACGCACGCTTTCCCCCCTCCCACTCCGCCCCGCCCGCCATGAAATGTATATACTGGTATATACGCAATTTTTGATCAATACTTAAAAATTAACCCAGCCTCCCGGTAGTTTTTAAATTTATTCTGCGCATGTCATGCCTTTTAATCAGACCCCTTTGTGCCTACCCCTACGTGTATATAATAATGTGTGTGTGTGTATATGTGTGTCAATTTCATTTCGTAAACGGGACAATCTATTGGTACTCGGAAAAGTGTGACTAGGTTTTGATTTTGGAACGTTGTGGTTTTAGATTCGGAAACGGTCGTTTGAGATCGTGTGTAGTCGGACGTATGAGCTTGTGTTTATAGAAATTTAGGTTGTTTTAATCTTCAAATGGTGAAGTTTTTCTGATCGTGAAGTACCTACGATCTTTGTTGTGTCTTAACTTCTTCTCCCTAAGACAAGACACATTTTTCTTACCCTTCGCTGTCAATTATCGAATTAAACTAGATGGATGGGATACAACGCATCCATTAGTATACTAAAGCTATAACATGGTACTATAAAATTTGCATATACTTAAGAAAGCTTACAGGACAGACTTATGACGCTGTTAAAAGCGAAAGAGATACTTTTTCTAGAAACTTACATAATAACACGTATTGAAATATTACTAGATAACATCTGAATTTAATTCATTCTTATTTCATATGTAGATCTTTGGAAGTCGTTACGGGTAGTCAGAAGCCGGAAAGTCTGACAACCGGTCTTACCAACGAGGATCGTATTACCCCGTAACTGGGTTGTGGAGGTCAGATAGGCAGTCGCTCCATGTAAAATACTGGTATTCAGGTGCATCCGGTTAGACTAAAAGCCAACCCTAACATAATTGGGCCCAGGCGGGGCAGATTGCTTGACATGGTACCGGCAGCTAGATTAAAGTATATATCAACACAAATGGAACCAAGGGAAAAGCTAGTCATACATACAAACAAGAAAAGTACTTAGGAAAAAATAATGTCAGGGTGATTCCAAAAAGGTTTCTTTATTTTCAAGGCTTTTTGTGTTCCTATGCTCCGTTTTCTTTACAAAAAAATCCTTGTACTCATTATCAAAATCATGTACAATTGAGACAATGTTCCACGACATACTAGCGTGCCACCCTGCTATGCACGGTTTTTACGATTTGACAAAATTTCTAGATATCTTTACTGTATGTCGATTCAATATGAATCATCTTCTTAGCGTACTGGTGGCAAAAAGCTCAAACACCTTTGGCCTAAAATTCAGCTGCGCGAACTCCGCTCACTGACGCAGTCATAAGATCATCAAATGCACCGGTGAAGGCCTTGCAGTTCAGGATGGAAGGTGGGCAAATACCAATATTAATGATTATACACATACACCTTCCGGAATCAATTCTCTAAATGATGGTAGAAAGCACATCAAAAAGCATTGCGCATTGTAGAAGGACAAAGCGGCCACACAGACACATACAAAAGGCGACTTTAATTTAGAACTTATAATATATTCGTATATGATAGATAGAAATTTAATGAGTTTACATGTCATTTTAGTAAGATTTTGAAAAAAAAAACGTTTAATTTCATCATCATTAAAATAAAGTAGAAGCTATTTTTTCTTGACAGTTAGCTTTATTTTAAACAAGAACATAAGCTGTAGCTTTTATAAGGGCCGATTCTTTAATCTTCAGATAACTATTATCTGAGATAAAAAATGAAAACAAATCTAAGTATTTATTGTTCATGTAATTGGAAAATCGGCTCAAATAAAAAGTCTTTAAGGGGACTACATGACCTAAAGCGCGGTCACTGTCGGACGGCATAGAAAAGAAAGAGAAGCGCGATGACATAACGCTAGTGATTTATTTCAAAATATGAAGCAATTATCTATTTATAAAAAATCTATTGTTTGGACTAAAAAATGAAAAGTGCTTTCGTATGTTGCTTGTAGAATAATCTGACAAAAAATCAGAATGATTGTATGTATAATTAGTATGGTTTTTATTGTAAAAAGAAAGTTTTTAGAGGTATCTTTATGATTTTTTTTCTATCGTATCAAATTGGTTGTATTATGTTTTTAATATAGGTACTATCTACCTAGCATATATCCTGAAGAATATAATATATTTTTTCTGATTTTGTTTACTGTAGTCCATCATATACTTTTATTGCTTCTAAAACTTGCGTTTTTTGCATTTAGGTCCTGTAATCTCCTTAAGTAGAGAAAGTCTAAGTTATCGCTAAGCCACATTTTTTATTGTCTAGCCAAAATTATTTTCTTGATAACTACAATAATTATCATTTATTTTCAGCCCGTTATGTCCCACTACAGGGAAAACGTCTTTCTTACATATGGCAACGACAGTACCACTGCTATCAAAACGGTGAAGCGAATCATAGTGAGGAAACAGGCATTTCCTAGAACCAAAAATTCCGAAGACAATCATTATTATTATTATGGCCCACTCCCTTTCACAGAAAGGAGGCCTGTGTCCCAGCAGTGGGAACATCATAGGCTCATTATGAACGTATCATTATTAATGTAATGTTAAAATTTAGTATTGTACTAAGTAAATTCGTAAAAGTTCGTTCTCATCGAAAAAAGATCTACTCGAGATCAGGAACAGCACTTGCATGGATTCGAATCAAAACCGTTGATAATAAAATTACAAAAATAAATTCCCAATAATGTCCTATTGAAATGACAATAGAAAACGATGAATGGAGTAATTCGTATATACTCCCGAAAATAGAATTACAGACGTCATTCCCTGGTATTTTTAAACAACGAAACTGTAGGAAAGTTCTCAGATATCTTAATAATACATTATCACTCCGACCTTTCGCACCGACCCATTAGTTATGACAACATCTACGTAAAATAAAGAAATGAAATACATCAATCCGCCTAGCCGTTTCCCAACTATGTTGGGGTCGACTTTCAGTCTAATCAGAGCGACTGCAGTTACTGGGTGTACACAATAACTCTTGGTAAATCTGATTGTCTGACTTTTCGGCTTTTGACTACCCGTAACGACTGTCAGATCAAATAATGATAGCCGGGACCAATGACTTAACGTGCTTTCGTAGCACGGAGGGATCTCGATATACAGGATGTTTGGAAGCTGAGCGCAGAGCTTTAAGGGAGTGATAGTTGACACCATTTACAGCATTTTGAGCCATACATGTCTTAGACGAAGTAACTTTTTTTTAAACTGCAAACTTTTAGTCAAAATTAAACAACACCAATTTTACCCCGAAAAAAATAAAAAAACACATACTTCGTCTAAGACATATACGGCTCTAAATGGTGTCAAATCCCCTTAAGGCTTTATGTCCCGCTTCCAAACACCCTATATAATGGATGGTAACCCGTCTACGCCAAGGCCACGGTGAGGCAAGGGATGCTAAGAATCGCCGGAAGAGGAACCCGTTGGATGCGAGAAGCACAGAACCGGTTGAAGTGGAGGTGCTTGGGGAGGCCTATGTCCAGCAGTGGACGTCTTTCGGCTGAAATGACGAACCCATCTACGAACTGACCGCGGCTAGCGTAGCTTAACCCCGTGCGGCTGTTATTATTTAGCCACAAGCTTCTTAATCATCGTTAATTTTTACACATAATCAGTCTATAGCTAATTAATAATAATATTGTCAATAGGTAATTGATAACAACATGCTTTTCAAGAAAGTATTATTAACAAAGTATGTTACATAGTTTTTCCTGCAACTTTTCTCCTATACAGTATGTGTGTGGCTGATGATTCTGATCAAAAACGATAAAATTAACAAAGTATTTTACTCTTTTCCTAGGTAAAACCTTCATTGGGTACAACGAAGTCTGTCATGAAAACAATGAAAAAAACTTTCCTTGACCGAGATATTTGACCTCATTCTTTATTATGGGATAAAAAATTAGTTTCTTTCCTTTTTTTGTCTTTTAAAGATAAATATTCTCGTCGCTACCCGGAAAGCGTTTTCTCAGTCACTTACTTTTCTTCAAGTTTATGATAATATGTAAGAAATTGATGTTTTCTTTGTTCTTCAAAGTTTGCATTGTTCTGTAAGTGTCCTTAGAAAAACAAATCGGATTTTTGTGGTTAAACTGATATTAAAATGTCGAAGGAAAACGAAAGCTTTATATTTACCATCGAATGATTGTTTGCAAGTTTCAATGGTCCTCTCAAATTACTATTTATTGTAGTAGGTATAGTCACAGCTTAGTAACAAAGACACAGATCAAAAGATACACGAGTTCTGCATGATCACTTTAATGATAGACCATTTCTTACTCATATACGCCAATTACTTTTAAAAGAATAACCGTGAGGTTTCATGCCGACTCTTCTCCATAGGAAACGACGAATTGGAACCATGCACCTAGCTTCTGGCGTTTTATAAGTACCCGTATAGGTTTAGATGAAAAAAAAAAAAACTTGAATTAGATCCATACTAATATTATAAATGCGAAAGTGTGTCTGTCTGTATGTTACCTATTCACGCTTAAACCGCTGAACCGATTTAGATGAAATTCGATATAGAGATAGTTTGAGTCCAGGGAAAGGACATAGAATAGTTTTTATCCCGATATTCCCACGGGAAACTTTTGCGGGTGAATCCGTGAGGCGCTGTTAGTTACTAATATTATTTACTAGCAGCGCTCCGCGGTTATAACAAATTTCATCTAAATCGGTTCTGCAAAATGGTTGAGCTAGATGGTGCTGATCCACGCGTCATGTTCGTGAACGGGCGCCGTCTGTTGAGACTGGTCATCTCTTAACTGCCAAGGCTTATTTTTAATCTTATATTTTGAAATGTTTCTTCATTTGTGTTTTTTTTTACATTGTTCTCACATATAGAAGCAACAATAATAATGTACCCAGGATTTGTAATATCTTGATTTAAAAGAGTGTCCATGGAGTTTCTTGCCCGTTCTTCTCCATAGAGATCTACTTTTTGGAATGGGCAACTAGCTTCAACTTTCTGACTAACTGACGGACTATTTAAATTTTGACAATTCAAAAGTGCCTGTACAAGGTTTAATAGAAATAAATGCTTTGAGTTTGAGTTTGAGTTTAAGCGTAAAGAGGCAACAGACAGACAGATACACTTTAGCATTTATAATATTCGTATGGATCCAAAAGTCTGGCAAGGCATGTCATCATTCTCCTCTGCTTATACCAATTTATTTGTTGGCGGTGCAACATGTATTTTTCTTCCATACTTCTCCATTACTCGTCATTTCCGTAGTTCCCTTTCTACCCATAGTCCATCCATCGTTCCTGTGGTCTTACCCTACTCATAGAGCCATCGTGACATACTCAAACTTTCCTTACGATATTTTCCTCATTCCTCCGCATCATGTATCAGTCTGTAATGTTGTTCCACTACAAGACACCATCCTCATCTCTTACTGAGGATAAGTTTTTAATAAAAGCTGATCACTTTGTAACTGGCGATACAATATGCAACTATTATCTAATTACATATTAATTGAGCCCAAGCTTAGCATAACTACTATATACACTATTTTTTATAACAATTCAACACAGTGAAATACTAACTAAAAGCAAGATAGTAAGTTTCCCTACATCTTCCCTAAAAATAATAGCCTCTGCAATGAGTTTTGTGCAGAGATCGATAGTTTTAATAGTCAGAGGGGAGATCAAAAATGTTCGCGTCGAGAGTACTTCCTTTCTTCTAAGTACAAGTTATAAGGGACTTGTGCCGAACTTGGGTTCGTCAGACAATGGGCTTGAGGAGGCGGTAGTTGTGCGTACCTACAAAATGTATTATGACGTCATTCAAAATGGAATGGATATTTTATTTTGATGTTAGGTATTTCGTTTTTAAGCTACTTCAAAATAGAAGGGGGTTATTATGCCTTTCAAGAGTTTTGTTTTTAAGTGTACCTTCACCAATTTCTCCGAGATTTACGAGTATGTGATTCTTTTTCGTTGAAGAAACCCAAGAAGAAGTTCCTTGTTAATTATATCATTTTTGGTTGGTAAGTTTTTGGACTAGCTTCAAGCAGAGCTGGATAAAACTGAAGTCAGTTTAAGTGCTTTAAACAGGGTGACCCATTTATAGTGACCCAACATTTCTTTTTTGGTTTAGTACATCTCAATGATTCATCTAAATGCAACATATATTCTGCGAAAATCAGTGGGTTAGATTTTTTTCTTTATCTACTTTAGTCATAAAAACCTCTCAAGGTTGCAAGGTTGAAAGTGATGGCACGATTCATAGTCTTAGACATAAAAAAATTGGACCACTATAAATGGGCCAGTCTGTATGATAACAACCTGATACTAGAATTAATTACAGTGTAATTATATCAATAAAGTCACATGAGTTCCGTAGTCCATGGTTGATTATTCATCAATCATAAACCGTTGTGGAAAACATTCCCAAAAGTATTGGCCAACTCAAACTCAAAGCATTTATTTCAATTAAACCATTTACAGTACCCGGCAATAAATATTGCACATTGACCTTTGGAGAGAGACAATCGGCTAATTTCGGCTTCGTAGAGCGTTATCTCTGTCGCACGAAATACAAACAGTCCGGTATCTATTAAGAGCTGTTAAAACAATTATGATTTGCTTCTTTTGATAATTCTTTTTATTCTTTGTATAAAATACAAAAAAGGTAAAGGTCGATGTGCAATATTTATCGCCGGGTACTGTACAGGCACTTTTGAATTGTCAAGTAGTCGGTCAGTCAGAAAATACGTAACAACATAAAACCATTAAAGTCCAGCTCACTTTTCAAATGTTAATAAACTGCTGGACATAGGTCTCTCCCAGGCTGCGCCACAACACCCTGTCCTCCGCCTTCCTCATCCAGTCTGTCCCAGCCACCTTCTTTAGGTCGTCCGTCCATCTAGGTGGGAAGCGTCCAACACTACGCTTGCCGATATGCGGTCTTCACTCCAGGACTCATCTACTCCACCCACCATCGGTCCTTCGACAGACGTGACCAGCCCACTGCCACTTCAGAAGGTCAATGTCAAGAACTTGTCAAAATGTAGGAAAAGTAGTGGTATTTTTGACAGATTGGGACTGTGATCAGACTGAGAACGTTCTTAAAGTTTCGAGAATTGTTTGCTTACTCTGCAAGCTATGTCGGTAACTCCAGTTCTTTTCCGGATAATTTCATTCCTGATTTTATCCTTCAAAGAGACTCCATGCATAGCTCACTCCATAGCGCGCTGAACGACCTTGTATTTATGAACTACCCCGAGCGCCAGTGTCCTCGTTTCGGCACCATATAATTATCACGACGGACGCACTGGTTGAAGAGCTTAGTCTTCAAACACGGCGGGATAGGCGACGCGAAGACTTGACGGAGTTTTCCAAATGCTGCCCAACACAACTGGATCCTTTTGTAGGCTTCTTTCTCAAAGTTTTGTCTACCGATCTGGATTACTTGCCCTAGGTAGACATAATCCTTCACAACTTCGAGAAGCGAGCCTTCGATGTGGATTGGACTCGGAAAGACGTGCGAATTGTATATGACTTTCGTCTTATTCAAATTCATGCCGAGGCCAACTCACCGAGAGGCTCCATTTAAACTGTGCAGCAATTGGTCTAGCCGTTCCAGCGTCTCTGCTATTATGAGGAATCATCGGCAAATCAAAGATGTGAGATGTACTTACCGCTCATGTACCCTGATACCCTGACCAGTCCAGTCCAGCTTCTTGAAGACGTCCTCCAACGCGTTGGTAAACAATTTAGGGGATATTACATCCCCCTGTCTCACCCCCTGAGCAGTTGGATGGGGCTGGTTTTCTGATCTTGGATCTGGACAGTCATCGTAGCAACGTCATTGAAACATTTCAACAGTTCGATGTAGCGCCAGTCAATTCGACATCATTGCAGAGAGGCCAGAACTGTCCATATTTCGATGTTTCCATATATCAAATGTCAACCAAAATTATATTTAGAACAGAAACATCCTTGATTTATATACAAAATGAATCTAAAAACGTATAAAACTTTCTGCTGGAGACTTTCATTGAGAGATTCAACAATATAATTAGGAACGCCCGTACCGTTAGAAAATATTGTTTTTGCGTAGGCCCTGGCTACGGCGTAGTACTACGGCTACGGTCGCGTAGCTAGAACGCTACGAGATGTCTTGGACATTCTGAAGGCTAACTATTGATTTTCCTTTGACGTTGTGACTTCATATTGTAATATAATTTATTTGAGGCGATATTTTTGTAATTAGGTGAATTAATTAAGCTTAGAACTAATTAATGTCGTTGATGTTCACGTTGGGATGTAGAAATCAAAGGGCAGTTTTGTTTTGTTGAAATAGGAAGTGAAATTAGCATATTAAGCTAGAGTACGTCTAACAAACTATAAAATACTTGAAAAAAGCTAACATCCCACAGCTGAGCAAAGACTTTTCACTACTACTTTCGGCTTCTTCTGGGTAAGCTCACTCCATCGTAGACTTTATCTGTGTCATCTCTGACCTAGATTAGAGTCAAGAGCAAACCCATTTCGAATAAAAAAAAAAAAACTACAACAGACGAATTTCTTCTAAATAAGACCAATAAAATACCATTTTTATTTTAGTAAAACGCCTAAACATAATTATACTGTTATAAAACCAACATTTATTAAGAAAGAATGTCATTTTCCAGTTATTTTCTTTTAAATACTCAAATTGGAATTCCGGCCGCAAAATTCAGCTAAAAATAGACCTTGTTATCTGAAGGCCAATTCTTTTAATTTAAAAGGTTCAAAATCGAGTCACGGTCTCATCTCGGCGACAAACAATTGTCCAAAAACTTGTCAAAAATGTACGAGGTATTTTGACAGATTGAGAATGAGATCACAGGGTCAATTCTCGTAATTTTAAGAACGATCACAGTCTGATATCAGTCTGTCGTCTGTCAAAAATACCTCTTATTTCCTTACACTTTTGAAAGAAAGAAAAGAAAGGAAGAAAATACATTTATTTAGCACAGACTAAGAGACACACAATACACCAGATAGTTAGATATTAGTCGACAAACAAAACAAAAACAAAAAAAAAGACAACAAATTTTACTTACTTATTTTACTTTTACTTATTTTACTTTTTTTTTTTTTGAAAAATTTTTGACATAATATGTTTGTCGCCGCGATGAGATTGCGACTAGTTTTTTAACGTTTTAAATTACGGGAACTGGCTGTCAGACTGTGAACGTCCTTTAAATTACGAGAATCGCCTCTCTGATCTTTGGGGCTACACCGACGCGACGGTTGAAATAACTATAAAATTTGATCAACGGTACCAATCTGTTGCTAAGGAGTTTGTAGTAAAATAACAAATTAATCGATTGATTTTCAAGGTTAAGTTGGGCATGCCGAGTTAGGCTAATAGATGAATGGTTACATAACATATATGTTTTGTAACTATATTTCCTAATCCTATGTTTAATGCATGCCGTGGCAGCCTTTAATTAAGGCTACACTATAAAATGTTATAATAACATGGGGATTTTAACATGTATTTTTGGTGTATGCTTTGTTGGTTGTCCTTAAATAAATAAATAACTTCCAAAAATAGGTGCGTTAAAAAAAAGCGAAGACTCCCTCCCTCTCTCTCTCGCGCTCACTCTCTCCTTCAACCCACATTGATAAAAGGTACCCATCACACTTTTCAACTTTACTGCTGTATTTTTTTTACCACGACCTAAGCTATTCACAAATAGCACATGTTGATACGAAAATAAAATTGTTTTGTCTTTACAAAGTCAGTCAAGGGGCCCGTTGCTAAGTAATAACAGCCGCACAGGTCGATTGATTAGGTTAAGCTACGCTTGCCGCGGTTGGTCCGTGGATGGGCGACCATTTTTACTTACCGAGACCCCTCCATGCCTCGAAAAGCACGTTACGCCGTTGGTCCCGGCTGTCATTCGTTGATCTTTGACAGTCGTTACGGGTCGTCAGAAACCTGAAAGTCTGACAGCCCGTCTTACCAAGAGGTAACGTATTACCCGGTAACTGGGTCATGGAGGTCAGATAGGCAGTCGCTTCATGTAAAATACTGGTATTAAGCTGCATACGGTTAGACTGGAAGCTGACCCCAACAAAGTTGGGAAAAGGCTAGGCAGATGATGATGAGAGTCAGTAAGGAGACTTATGCTCTTAACTCCCAATAGCAACAGAATTAAACCCTCATTTACACGATACAAGTTGCTTGAATGTGGCATGCAATAAAATTGTAGTAACAAATGACTTGCACCGTCTAAACACTAGAGCAGTAGTGGCCCAATGGTATCAGTTACGATTAACGAGTTGAAGGTCGTCAGTTCGAAGTTAGGCAAGCACTTTAGATTGTGTATTTAATTCCATCACCACTGCTCTCAAAACGGTGAAGGAAAACATCCTGAGGAAACATAGCATGTCCTAGAACCAAAAAATTCGAAGACAATCTATCAAATCTCACTGCACCCGCGTGGTGGATCACGGCCCACTCCTTCTGACCGAGTGGAGGCTAGTGTCCAAGCAGTGGGAACATTATACGCTACTAGCTTCATATTTTCTGACTGACCGACTTCTTGACAATTCAAAAGTGCCTGTAAATGGTTTAATTGAAATAAATGCTTTGAGTTTGAGTTTGAATTTGAGCTATTGTACTTCATTATTCCATATATTTTGACCGTGTTTATACTACACTTTCGTAAGAGAGAAAATTTCTATGCTGGAGGTCTAGAATCATGTGCTGAATTCATGCTAAAAATTTTCGCGTCGATGTCCTTACGCCGTGTATAATTAATCCTGCTATACACGTAGCTAAAACAAAATAAGAATTAAAACTGCTGAACACGTCACCTTGGTTAATTCAAACATCGTTCTATTATTAGTCCAGATGTTTTCTATTTTATTAGGTGCCTCATAATAACACCGTTCCGGGTGTTAATTAAGTATAGTGAGAACGACAGCTTGGTACCTATTATTACTGACGAAACAAGGCCTTTACACATACTTCTATTGATGAAAATCTATATCTATCTATATACTAATAATAAATTTAAAGTTTGTTTGCTTAGATTTTTTTAATTTTGATTTTTACTTAATTTCTTATAAATTCTATTAGTATTATAATGTCAAAGAACTTTGCCTTTACCAATTTTATAATTTTTAATCAGAATTTCATAAATTTCAATTTAATTTGAATTTCATATAAATGTAACTTTTACCGATGTTAACAATTTAACAATTTTAGCGCTTATTACTAAGTAAGTTAGCTTTCTGTTTCATTGTTTATGCATGTTTTGTTTACCTATAAGTAATTGATGCATTGTTATTTAACTTTTGGAAATATACTAAGTGGTTGTATTAGTGTAATCAATTGTTGGTGAATCTAATAGAAAAAAAAATTGGACGCGCTAATCTCTGAAACTACAAATCGAATTTAAAGAAAATTGCATTTGATTGCTTAATTTAATCTATCCATAAACTAATAATAAAGTTGAAGAATTTGTTTGTATGTGTGTTTGAACGCGCTTATCTCTGGAACTACCAGTCGGATTTGAAGCTTATTTTTGCATTTGATAGCCCAACTTTTGTAGAAGGGGCTATTTAACATCACGCTAGAACCCATAAGAGCCGAGCAAAAATAAAAAAAGACAGAAAGAACGCTTATCAAAAACGAAGTCATAGCGCGGGCAGACGATGAGATGCGATGCGATAGAGGGATCGTGGGCACAATCAAAATTTACTTTTTCTTCTTCATATTGTTAATAACATTGTATGTGATAAAATGTTGGTGGTTTCATGTTATGAAGGATGTAACATATTACGTGCGCAAGAGTACTACCTACTCCTAATGCTTTATTTATTATTAGTCATTATTGTCCCACTAGTGGGTAAAGAGCCCCTACGACCAATCTAAGGGCCTGCTACAATGTCGTCTGCCAATGCTTACTCAAAATAATTCCTTATTGACCGAATGATCGATTTATGACAAAAACATATCCGGGTACAATCATTTGTCGGCGAAGGCTTTATTTTAAAATCAGTTTAACTCGCGACTTCGGGGCGTGATGAGCTCATGGCAAAGATTTTCGTTCGAGCTCGAAACTAGGTGGGCAAAGTCGTAATAGAAACGTAAGTAAATTCAAAAACATTAATAGATATTAATAGAAAATTATTTCAACTCACTTTACTGTATTTATTTTATTATAAAACTAAAAACGCAAAATCGACATCATTTTAAATTGTATTTTATTTTTATGAGCCCTATATCCAGTCTTTCAGTAGAAATGATGATGATGATAAAGATTTTTTTATCAGCTTGTGTCCCACTGTTGAGCATTTCTCATATCTTTTCACTCTATTCTCTAAAGTTTAACTTTTTATCACAAATACATAAATTCAAGTCTAAAACCTCACATTTATGAAGAAAATTTTACCTACTTATCCGAAGATAATCACATAATTCTAGATTCATCATTATTTAATGTGTTAATCAAAGAGAAAACGTAGTAGATCAATTTTCATCCCATACCACGTTGAACATTAATTCGAAAGAGTCAGAGAGCTTGAAGAAAATTATCGATTCTTAAAACAGGTAAAAAAAATTTTTTTTTCTTACGAAATGAAATTTTGTACATTAAAAAAAAGGTCTGAAAAATTAACCCGAAAATAAATAAGTTGTTAACTTGGCAAGTACAACTACTGCAAGCCAAGAAATACAGTGTGTTTGAATCAAGTATCACCCAGAGACCAACACATCCAATTAAATAAATCAAGCGACAAAATAAATGGAAATATAAAACACAATAAGTAATCATTGGACGCACTGTCCAATCATAATTACGGCCCCCTACTCCCGAAAAACTGCAAACATGCAAAAAAGCCGACAAAAAATATATACGTATACACAATAATTACCAAATACCCTCATAGTAGTGAGAAAGGGATAATGATAAAAATGTATTGCGCCCCACGGGGGGGAGACCCCCACTGCGAAATTTTTCGTACACCCGTTTAGCGAGATTCGATCCCGCAATCAGGGGGGAAAAGGGGGGAATTTTTTGGCCTCCCATACCCCAACCCCGCACTCGTAAATTGGAGCATATAATTTTTATTACATTGGTGTCGTGTGTTCCTACGTGTTAGATCGTATACACATGTTTTTTAGAGGGTAGTTTGAGAGAAACGTGCCAGTTATTCAATATTGGCAAGGTAGGTAAGGTTATTCGGGTAATTAATGTATGCAAAAATTGGTTCTGTTCATGTATTTATTTCCGGGGGTGTCGACTACTTTTTTCGTATGGGCGTGTCCTGGGCTTATTTTGTATTGTCCACCTTTTTTTCGACATACTTGTAGCAAGTATAGTCATTAGTATACAGATATATTTTATTCCACACACAACTGCGCAATTTGCCATGCACGATAATTAATGTGTCAATTTATAAACTTAACATATAATATTGAAGACGTGACTACATTTTTCAACAAAACAATCGAATCATACTACACTTCACGTAACAATATCCATTAGCTTATAATATGAGTCTAATATGGAATATAATATTCGAATTTAGTAATTTTTCGATATTTCCAAATCAAGTCTAAACGTTCAAAGCACTTAAATAACCTAACCTAACAATATCTATTAGCTTAAATAAGAGTCTAATCTGGAACATAATATACGACTATATTTATTTTGCAAGTCTTCCTAATTATCCAAAGTTTCTTTCTAAATCCAGTCTAGAACATAAATCTTTATATCCTAGTAATAAACCAGTAATACAAGATAACTTTTCAAAGATATTCCCGTCGCTTTACTGAATTGTGGAATCTCTCCGTTTAGATTAATAAAGGTCTTACTTGGCTTTGTAGGTAACTGACCTTTTATTGATACCTTACTAAGAAGTAAAAAAAAGCAAGAAATGAATAAAAACATAAAGAAAAACTTGTATTTATTTTTCTTTGATGTCTATTTTTTAGTATACGGACTCTGTTACTATTTCAGTTAAAGTACACCGCCTTAATTTACGCTTGAAAGCAAATCATAATTGGTAAAAGAACTATCCGAAAATTGTTAAAGAAATATAATTGAAAACATCAAACTACTATTTTATTATCTCTTTTAACTTCATTATTATAATATCCTAACCTAACTAAAACTATAATTTATCATTAAATAAACGGTTCTTACATTAAAAATGATAACAATTAAAAGCCAAGAATACATAATTACCTATAATATTTACACTACTTACTTTAACAACAGCAAATCCCTAAGTATAAGACTAACTCAAACCTACCCTACATTTACGCAAGGTGGAAGTTACCCTTACGTTCATCTAATGCTCAGCTAAGCATCGTACATACTGACCGAGACATTCCTCAAGAACATGTAGACGTAGCATTAGGGTTGGCTACCCCAAGTGGGGGTGCGTTGCCCAAGATATACTGACCCATATCTAAGGGCTTACTTGCGATTCACGGACGATTCCGGAGCGAAGAGAGAAATAATTGTATGATGACTTGCATGTGATGTTTTTAAAGGCGGTAGTATTTGCAAGAAGTGTTTTCTTATATTTTTTTTAAACGCAGGTATGTTTTGATTTGTTGTTTGTTTCGTGTAAAAGTTAATAATAGTTTAAGTTTAAAAATATTACAGGTTTGTTGAATTATACTAATAAGTAGTAAGTTATATAACAGAAATGCTTAAGGTGGAGTAAATAGTATGATCGATTTTATCATATTTATAAAACAATTCGAAGAAGAAAAATTTGGCTAAAGTTCGGAATAGTTAAACAGGAAAATTACGGTTTTCCTTGTTAGCATTTGTCAGGTCTTGGGCAATTCCGATCACAAGGAATCTTTGACGAATAATCATTACCTATTTGGTATTCTTTTGAAACATTTATCTTTGAAGCTGTACCTACTAAAATAGAAGACAGTCTATATTCCTATATGTTGCTGTCGTCTGTAATTGCTATATAATTTTTTGCTGTATGTACTATATATATAATAATAATAATATCAGCAAAAATCTTTGAACTTCTCTTAAAGTAAAGAAAACAAGCTTTAATCACTTTATTTACTCTCTACGACTTTGTAATTACAGAACAATAAGTCCAGGTATCCTCACCATGTTTTCTTAAGCTTACATCTTAACTTAATTTCTAAAAACAAATCACATAAACACTAAACTAATTTAACGTATTTCAGCGACAGTATTTTGTGCTTCAATGTTTTATTTCGTTAAGCAATGAACAGAGGGTTATGAGTCGTCTAGACTTTGTTTCCGGCTTGGGTTATCACTGAGGGAGGGTAGCCACAAACTCTATGGCTTTTAACAGAGTCAGTATTGCTGTCTTAATGCTATTTCCTGAAAACGAAAAGGAACTTTACCCACAATCAAACTCAAATCATTTATTTCAAATAGGCACAAAAAGGGCACTTTTGAACGTCAAATTTTACGAAAAAATAGAATTGTTTCTGGTCGCCCCTTCCAACCTATGGACAAGAACGTTCAAGAAACTCTTTAAAAATGATTTTAAAGAGTTTCTTGAACATTCTTCTCCATGTTCTTTATTTTGTATACATTTCTTATGAAGACGATGCATCTAAAATTAATTTACTGTACCACAATATATAAAAGGAAAGAGAGGTCCGGTAGGAGGAAACTTACATACAAGTTTGAGACAATATATTATATTTGAAAGAAAGTTCTTACTAGGTATTTCCTGGAGGGCTACGGTTAAATAAAAAAAATGTTTACAGAATATTGGTTAATTAAAAAAGCTACAGAAGCAGATCAGAAGATATTTCCGAATAAACATCTTTGCCTAATAACCATAATGGTTAGAAATGATGAATATGACTCTGAAAATGTTACTGCCCATCTCTTGGATCTCATTTTTCACTCGTACTCGTGTTATAACGGAACACTTCGGTAATAATAACTTAACAAACTGCTCTTACTTTTGTAAAAAAGTAAATTAAAATATCTATAAATAAAAATGGAAACGTCCGAGCAGAAAAGCAAAATCTAGCAATCAAGTTTAACGAAAGACAACACCCAGAGAAATAAAATTAAATGACTTTAAAAGCTCACAGACACGTCCGCATTCTTCCTAAATTCATTCATATTTTCGCCATAAATCATACGCAAGCCATAAAAAGTAAAAAACCCTATATTTACAAACACAGCACTACAAAAAAAGCAAGTGAGAGTAAAACAAATCGGGAATTTCACTTTCTACATAAAGCCGGTGAATAAAAATTCATCGGACGAACTCGATTCTAACGCTGGCGTGATAAAATAAAGGCTTTCAACCGAAATATTTCAGTTGGGATGCGTGGACTAAAAAAAGGTCTAAAAAATCATTTCACTTTCACTATAGCGTACTTCAATTACCATGTAACGCGTGATTTTTTTGTCTTTTTTACATTTTTTCCGTGTTTTTATTTTTATTTGAAGTGAATGGGCAGTTGCGTGCTCTTTTTTTTTTGGTCCGACTTCGTTTTTTAGTTTTTTGAAGGGTGTGTGTTTGTGGAGACTGCTAATACAGTTATCGTGCTGCCACGAGCTGGAAAAATAGGTAATGATGTGGTGGAAAGATTTGCAGGTTAGCAAGATTCATTGCAGACTGGTTACTCATGGTATGCTGAAAGTACACAAAAGACCGGCTGGGTCTTTTGTGTTCACCGTGAACACTCGAAGTCAGTTGTCATTCCATCTGATACTCACCTCTCAGTTCACCCAAGTTTACATGATGAGATTTTTAAGCCGAACAGATCGGGTGTTAACATAATTAATGTCAATCGTTGAGGCTTTGCGCCAAGAGAAATTGCACCAGTTTTAAATTTCGAACTATAATCCGACAAAGATATAGTTCTTATTACAAAAACTGACATTCAATCAGAGTCCAAGTTGTCAATTTTGCATTAAGAACTTTACGTTTTTGGAATACAGTTCAAAATAAAGTAACTGCTCTCGAAGGTTTAGGCTAGGTCTTTATTCAGAGTGTATTAATTTGATGTATGTATGTCATTTCAGTCTCTCAATCTAAGAATAACCCTCGTATATTTTATTGAGTTACTGATAAGACTGGCCTTTAACCAGTAATTTAGGATTCTGGTCAGTCTTCTCAGTCAGGTATGGTATGGTTTGAGGTACATGGGTTAAATTTGTGTGGTACCTACACCACTAACAACAACTAAAAACAGCACACAAACACAGCTGTAGCTCCTCGTAAGTCATTTGCATAGTAGTGACAGATTCAAAGCTGCAAACACTATTGCATAAATATGCACCCAGAAAACGTCTGCAGAAATATTTATCATTTTAGTATGTTCTCGGAGAAACTTTCGAAAAGAAAATACTAGTGTTTAGATGCATCAGGTTACCCTGAAAGCCGACCCCAACACAGTTGGAAAAAGCAAGGTAGACTGACGATTTCACTAAAAAAAATCTATGAAAAAAAGCTGTAAAATTTCCTCAAAATTATGAAAATATTACTATTGCTAATAATCCTAAGCATTTCCTTATTTCATTGATTTCAAATCTCTAAAACCATCCGGTACAATCTTCAAATGATCTACATCTCCAATTTCTATTACCGTCTAATTTACGTATACATTAGTCCCTAATTTTTCAATCAGAGCCTTCGTACATAAGCGTGTAGCTCTATATAGAGTCACATGTAGAGAGAGTATCGACAAATTACTAGAGTTCTCCCCCGCGTTATTTTCTGTACGTTATGAGCGAAAATTTTCCTTTAGTAGACTTAGAACAGTTATAAGTGAGGTAGAGATGCCATAAAGGTAATATACCGGATGTAGAGCTGATGTTTGAGGTTTTTATTTTCTTATCTTTTTGGGTTGGTAAGTATTTAGATTTGGTTTTCATATACATAGAAATGGATTGTGAATTTTTAGGCAACTGGTTTTTTTCGTATAAATATTAAGTGGGTGTAGTTTGATTCCAAACTTAAGTAAAGAAGAAATAGTCTAATCTCCACAAATAATATTTTAAGAATTAAAGTATGTCAGGGTTTTGAATACGATGTTATTTGTACATTTAGGTACCTTTGAACCAGTCAAAACTACTGTCCAAACGAATATAATCCTGAAATAATTAACCAAAAGATTTTAAGAGTAGGAAATACTATTACTATTTATTTTTTAAATGTCGTAGCATCATGCTGAGATAGGAGCCTTTTGGCCTCGTATAAGACTTTCTGTTTCATTTTCCTTTTGTTACTTACTTTTTTTTTATATAACTTGGATTTTTATTTTGCTGTGTTTAGTTTAGTTTGTGATCTTCCTGTGCGAGTCCGCAATAAATACTTTTTCTTTCTTTCTTTCTTTCTATAAGGAAGCTTATTTTCAGCAGGTATTCATTTCATATCATATCGTTTAAATAAATACTAAAATATACACTTTAAGCTGGTTTATTCATGAACTAGCAGGGCCCCGCGGTTTTACTCGCATAAGTATCGATCCCGTGAGAATATCGGCATAAAAAGTATCCTATGTGTTAAACTGTGTACCAAATTTTATCTAAATCCGTTAAGCCGTTTGTGCGTGAAGCAGTTACAAACATACAAACACACTCACAAACTGTCGCCTTTATAATATTAGTGTGATATTAGAGTAATTAATACAATTAATTAATAGTTGAATATCTCTCTGTCTGTGTAATATAATTATAGTCGTAACAAGGGTTCATTGTCTGATTTGTGTATCACATATCATTTGGAATGTATTAAAAAGGGGTGCGTAGAAGAGGCTTCCCTCCACAATAGAATATTTAGTTTTACTTGGAAAAATATCTTATTACATTGCGATTCATAAAGTGATAAATAAATAGAATAGAGGTAATTGCTTGGATTTAAATCCAATTATTTTTAAAAGAGTAACCGTGGAGTTTCTTGCCGGCTCTTCTCCATAGGAAACGACCAATTGGAACCGTGCACCTAGCTTCTGACGTTTCATAAGTGCTCACGTAGGTTTGTGTGAAACGTATTTTTTTATCACATTTAATCAAAAAGAGCTAGTCTATTCTTCGTAAACAGGGACTAAAATAGCTCTTTAATCCCTAGGGACTAAAAGTGATTTGAATTTGGTAAGTGGATATTGTTAGTAAAAATTCCAATCACCAAAGAGATCAATCGCGAACATTGTATGAACGAGTAACAAACTGTATAAAAAAGAAAAACCCGCGCGAGCCAAATAAAAAAAAAGTTTGTGAAAAATAAAAAACGCGCGAAAAGCCATTCTGTCTTCGTTCGTAATTGTTTACTCAAAATTGTATGTAAATAAATAAACGTACTATTCTTATTCATCAGTTACACTTACTTATTTTTTCATAGAGCGTGATAAAAAGTAGAGTGTCCACCTCGGGGGCACCACTATTTTAAGCTCGAATGATGTACTTTGAATCCCTCGCTGCGCTCAGGATTCTTACTAAACACACTCGCCTTCAAAATAGTGGTTTGCTCCCTTGGCAAACAATCTACAATTTTTTTGAGTTTTCGCATTCTCAAATTAAATATGTATGTAGTGCTATTGCTATTAAAGAAATCATAACAACTACCAAGAGATTTTATAAGGAAAACTTAAATAGTAATCATATTTAATACGAATAGAACTCAAACCCGATTTATTCCAATCACTAGTTATAAAACTTTTCTTAATTTAACTTTCAGTCCTTCTATACCGAATAGATATAACTTTGTTCTTTAAATACACTTCCTATCTATATATCTATCTATATACTAATAATAAAGCTGAAAAGTTTGTTTGTTTGAACACGCTAATCCCTAGGCAACAAACATCACGCTAGGACCTTTAGGAGCCAAGCAAAAACAAAAATGTCACGTCAGTCAGACATCACACTAGGACCCTAGGTCATAGCACACGTATCAAACTGGAATAGGGTCGACACCGTATCAACTCGAGCCGTGCAGTATTCTTTGTATGAAACTCCTACTGCAACGCACGCTAATCGGAATCGTAACGTAATCGCCTCGCCTCGGGACAAGCTTACGAACCGCAGTGCGGTGCGTTACGGCTTGTCGTCCCTGCGCTTACGGCTCGTCGTCCCCGCGCTTACGTCTCTCCGTACCCGAGCTTACGTCTCTTCGTCCTCCCTTGCCCCTGTCACCCCTCTGGCCTGCCTGCTGCACAATCAACCAGCGGACGTATCGGAGCTTCTGATCCGCTTTGGTTACGTGCTTACGGTAGGTTGACGCCTGTTTGACGGCGAAGCGAAAGGAGTTACGGTGCCGATCCCTTTCCGATTTGATACGTGTGCTTTCCTTTGACCTTTGCAGCCGAGCAAAATCTATAAAAGTCAGAGTTTGCCGCGCAACTAGCACAGATACAACGGCCCGACATGAATCAATGGGCAGTTGCCCGCCAGACACACCCGTCTGGTCGGAGGATCCTCCCTTTTCTATGGAGGTTGTTTGTTGAACTTTACACCCTGTTCTTCATACATCTATAAAAGAAAAAGAACCAAGTACTTCCACAATACCACAAATTCCTCCACATCCAGCTACTCAAAGATAACGCCCACGTTACCTTTCTTCCTTCACAAGATTACTAAAACTCTAACATCCCTTTACAACTTAGGCCCATAAAAATAGGGACATAAACATAAAAATGTTAGCGAAATGTCGCATCTATGCCAATTTCTTATTCCACCAGTGCCGATACGGGCTTACATTAGCGTCCTGCGAGTGTGTGGAGTTACCCCCTAAATTATTTCGACATATGCAAATTTGTGCGCACCTACAGATGGTGACAAAGATTAGGGAGGGAGAGAGGACTGTTTGAGTAAGTAAGGAATGTTCTCTGAGAAGGAGACGCGGTTGTTTAAAGAATTTGGTTAAGTTCGAGAGTGGTAAAGGATTCGTGTGCCCGGAGATATCGCCGAGCATTAGGTAGCATATTTTTTTAAACTTATTCTATTGGAATGATCGAAAAAGATTACGTTATTCAGTGTAGTCTTTATTCGTGGAAACATAATTTTAAAAGCTAAGAGTATTAAAATAATAATAATATGTACAAGTAAATAAAAAGGAGGGGAAATAATCAAAGGGCATCAAAAAAATCATCCGCATCCCTGTCAACAGGAAACGTGCCCAAAAGACGTAGCAATGCCACGTTGTATGGCAATGCTGATTTTTTGGTCAAAAAATAGACCAGGCCTCTGGTTTTTTTTTTCAGGATGGGAAATCATCGAATGACCCCTCTCGCTCTGGGTGGGGCGGAAGGTAGTGTCAGACTCTTACTGACTAAAACCCATCCGTGTTCCTTCCTTAGCCCTTTATGTTCCGGGCCAGCGGTAACCCTTTCGGAGAATCCGGCTGAACCAGCCCTCTGGTCACGTGAAGAGACGACCAACCGCTTGGCGATGTCTCGAAATACTAAGTGGGCAATCGGGCCCCCTGGCCCTAGAGTTTCAACGCCTAACAATAATAATAATTATTATTTATATGGTGTAGATAATAAAGAGTATTCTATCTTCTTCTACATACCCGTTTAGGCATGAAACCCTCACCACACATTACCGTCACATCTTCTAACATAATCTATGCGCACACACCTAGCGAGGAGAGAACGCCAAAAAACGGAGCGGCGCAGTTGTAAAATTGTCTAACTACCCTCCCCCCGCGCGGGCTCATTACAGAGCGCGTGCGTGCGGGTTGCACGAGGAGCTGTATGTTAGGATACGTCTTGAGACAGACGGAATTTAGGATAGAAAAGTAGAAGGAAGGATTGATATAGTTTTGAACGCCGCGAGGTAGGTCAGTGTTCTAATTCTTCTTCTTTTTCGTCGTATCGATGATTCCCTTTTATTAATTTTATATAAGCTTCGATCAGAATTCGGCTACTTTGACAGCGTTAGCGTTGGCCTCGCAAAGATCTTCCATAGTGCAGGTGTTTTTGCACAGAGAGCATGACAAGAGTCGAGGCATCGTTTGTGATGTGTCTCCACAGTCGCACTGTGACTTTTTGGAGGATCCCCACCTAAGTTGTACCTGCAGCGTCCCACCTGGCTTCTTAGTCGGTTAAAATATTAGCAGGTGGGCCATGGTAGTTGGTGGCCCACTGGGAGCATAGAGCATACAGGCTCAACATACTCAGCTGGACGGGGATGTTTAAGTAGACACAGTTTTTCATTAATCACTAATTAAAAGATAGGGGAGAGAGATAGATCCTAATTTATAAACGTTACTTAAACTTTAGTAATGATTAGCAATTGTTTAACCATACAATTTTGACGTTTAAATAAGACCCACAGTGTTTTAAATACAATTTAAAAGTAAGACTTGTTGTGTAGCACTCAGTTTTTAGGCGGGAACATTAGAAACATACTTAAGAGTTCAAGTAATTATAGTTTCAATCATTTGGTTCGTAACAGGTCTCTTTTTAAACTTCAAGGATAATAACTTGAACAGTTTTCTTGGACATATGGCAAAAATACACAATTGGGTTTTAATTTATTGACATTGGTGATCAGATAAATACTCTTAACTGAGTATCATTTTTAACTTGACAATAAAAAATTAAACCACAATCTCCAGAACTTATGTTTTTGCTGACTGCTTTTGCTTTCGGATTTCACTAAAAATATTCGTCACCTTTCCGAATAGACCAACCAATTCCTCATCGCACAGCGATATCTCAGGATCTATCTCTCTAACTCAATCCCCTTTGCCTCCAAGCACCGGATCGCGATACTAACGCACGATGTTCATCTCTTTCTAGTTTTGAAAAACCTCCCGCTCCCCTCCCCCTCACCGTTCCCCCTTGGGGGGGGGCGACCCCTCTCCTAATTCCTTACATATTTAAATTCCACTTTGGGCGTCGAGTCTTCATATTGTCTCCACACGACATTCGTATATTCCATTTACTAGGTTTTTAGCCCCAAAATTGGGTTATGACTTTTCCGCCTACGTGACAATTGGATTTAGTTTTAAGGGTTTTTTATATAATAATTACGTATGTATAATTGAAATTGCAAGACTTTGGAGATTATTGTATTAGTATTTTCTGATGTTGTCATCAGAAATTAGAACGTTTTTTGCTGTAGGTATAGAAATTAAAGGAATAAACGTATTGAGATTAGCCATTACGTCTCCTAGTATAGTGATACGGCGTATTATGTCTGTTTCTTCTTCAATAGTTAATTCAATTAGATATTTATATAAATTTAAACTAAAGCTTATCCCTTAAAATATAATTTTATTTTATAGAAAAATTTATAATAATTTTTTTTATGAAACAAAGTAAAATTAAACGACAAATAACGACGGTTAATTTATAGTAACGAATGTCTGTTGCAAATGTAAACAAACCCTGCTCAGAGTAAATTCTTACGCAATCACTCACTAAAGAAAATTAGTAACACATTCATTAATTTAGATCTATTCTACTTTATATCCTACGCCTTTTCTAACAATAATTGTTTGAAGACCTATGTTAAATGATTGGAATTTGAATAAATATCGACGAAATTTTGAGGTTGTATAATTATCCTCGATTTTCAAATAAATAACATCTTTGAGGTGATTTAAAATTAAAATTTCTGGTTAAATAATCAAAGAACACAACTTGTAAGTGGCATTACAAATTGGCATCCATTTTGACCCATTTGTTTAGATCTTCATAAAATACTTTTGGAACAGACTTTAGCTGGGTATACTAGCGACATTTTATGGCCGACAGGTTTTAATAGTTAATTTGATTATTTCCCTCTTGCAGGATAAAAGCCTATTCTCATTCGCCCATGCTGAATCACGACACTCGCTCACAACGTGTTCCAGACTACTACGTCTAAGTTTCGTCACGATAAAACTATCGTGACGAAACTAAACGTGCTTTCCAAGGCACGTAAATGAAACCACTTACGTGCCTCGGAAAGCACGTAAAGCCGTTGGTCCCGACTGTCATTCGCGGATCTATGACAGTCGTTACGGATCGTCAGAAACCTGAAAGTCTGACAGCCAGTCTTACCAAGGGGTATCGTATTACCCAGTAAATGGGTTGTGGAGGTCAGATAGGCAGTCGCTCCATGTAAAATACTGGTATTCAGCTGCATCCGGTTAGACTGGAAGCCGACCCCAACATAGTTGGGAAAAGGCTAGGCAGATGATGATAAGTTTCATAAACCTTGAGTATACTTTATTAATTAACAACCTACTCGAAATTATATCAATAAATATTAAATGTGTTACAAGTATTAATACTTCAACGATATTCCCTGCTAGTCTTGGTCAACCTTGATTGGTCTAAAATTCAACCTCATATAAATATACTTAAGTAAATACAAAATAATTATCGTAAATACACGTTCAATATGATGGCATTGTGCCGGTATGTACTTTAGCACAAATTCTGTCTAAGTTGAAACAGATGTTTTGTCACATATTCTAATAGTTGTAACTAAATAGTTTCGTTTGAACAGTTGGTCAGTTTCATATTCAAGAAAACAAAATTTACAGACTAAACTGCGTCTTACGTCTTCATAGTTTTAGATCGCTTGTTATTATTTATAATGATTTGCGGTTTCACATAAAATAGTGACGAATGAACGACACCTATCCTAGTACAGTTTTTAAAAAACAAAAGTTTTCTTCACGTTTTCATTTGTTTTTTAGTACTATTTAATAAGTAAGACATTTCCAGTTTTCTATGTTTATTTTTTCATTATACTATTTTTCAATTCATGCAATTATTTCCTTGTTTTTGTATGTTTTTTTTGTCAAATTAAGGTTTAACAATAACTAATGTTTTGTTTTATTCTTGTTACAGATGTCCTTGGGCAGTCATCAAGCCAGGTAATTACAATAATCTTATTTTCCTACCATTACTTTTTATTATCATTAAATCAAGATTACTATTTTCTTCTTTCGGCTTGGTACGAGCTCTGTAAGAACAACTAATACTATGGTCTAAAGCTTAGCATATAAATGACAGGACACCGTTTTTATATTTATGGCTCATGGTTATTAGTCGAATAAATATTATGCTTTAAAAATGTATGCAACTCCAAATTATGCCAAAACAAATTAGACCAAATGATAGTTATGCTAACCTTTGCAAGGTATGATTGATGCTAATAAAAGTTAAGCGGAAATGTTATGCCAAACAATAATAAGCCTTAAAATTATATGCCTAGAGGATTTCCAAACTCTCAAACTAAAAACTCAAAGCATTTATTCCAAATGAACCAATTACAGTCACTTTTGAATTTCAGTCAGAAAGATGAAGCTAGTTGCCCATTCCAAAGCGTAGTAAGTACCTATGGAGAAGAAAGGACGAGAAACTCCACCGGACCCTCTTTTAAAACAAAATATTGGTTACATCATTCATGTTCAAAAGTAACAGGAAATATAATTACAAATTACAGCGCAATAGATTTAGTCAATGTGCATTTTACTACGCCATGCATCGGGATTCGAACTTGAAAGCGCAAGCGTTGGTCTTGAGTTCGAGACGCGTGTCGGGCGCCTCTTAGCAATAAGCGGAAGCTCCATCCGCGTCAGCAGTAGCCAATACAACTTCCTTCCTGCTTTAATTAGCCAACGCCATGCGCTTTGCAAAACCTTGTCTTTCAACTCTATAATGACAATTTCCAGCAACGCAATCAGGAAACATAATCCCGCATAATAATTCAATATTAGTGAATTTAAAAAGCCGATACCTCGTCGCAGCGTCGAACCCACTCCCATCCCAGCCACAGGCATCGCAACATCGCTGTATGTTATCGGCGTATTAAAAATAAAATTATATTGTTATCGGGGTGGCGGGGGCGTTCCCAACCCCACACGATCTATAATAAATTCATTTGCTGTAGTTTTTACAGTAATAACCCTATTGGCGCAAAAATGACTACTTTTCATTTTGTCTACGTGTGTGCGTGTTGTTTTATCTCTTTTTATCGCCAATACGCCTGTTTTTCGGGCGCAACTTTTTTTGTACAAAAATGGTGGTTGATGTGTGTACTTGGACGGTGGTAGATTAATGTTTAACATGTGCTTCTGTGTGGGTGATGGACGAATGCTGTGGAGGTATACATGAGTGTTAAAGCCTGTACAATATGTTTGTCACCAATGAAGAATGACGCAAGGCCTTTATTCTCAGTTTAGTCAGATAGGAAACGACCTCATCTAGTTTTTAAAATATGATTAACGCGTAAAGGTGTTTGTACAAACATACTTACAGAAATAAAATCATTTATTAGAAGAAACGCAGTTACACATTACCATACTAAGAAGTCTCGTATCATACTATACATGAATATAAGTAGTAATGTACAGTACAGTACATGGACACTTGGACACCTATGATTGTCACCAAAAGAAAGAGCTTGACCTACCGAATCGACAGGATTGAAAGTCAAATACACTATCGAAAGCAACCTTTCATACGTCTTCGATTAGCGTGTTGCCCGTTTTTCACTAAGTTTTAGGAGTAAAAAGTTATTTACCCAAAGCATAATAATTTTATTTATTTATTTATTATTCAAATATGATAGTGCTTTTTGAACACCACCATATTATAACCTTCGTCTTGTTTAGATGTGTCTGCAATTAATGGAGGTTAGCAATTAACGAATGTATCAAATATGACTACAAAAAACATAGTTTAATACAGAACCCCAAAAAGGCTCATTCTTAATATTTTAGCTGAGGAATGCTATGGAAAATTCTGAGAAATTAGTTAATAATTTTAGATGAAATTTGACCTATCAACGTTGGCAGTTCTCAATCATAACATTCTGATTATTAGAATTAATCACACTAATATTTTAAAGGCGAAAGTTTGTGAGTGTGTTTGTGTTTATATGTTTGTTACTTCTTCACGCTCAAACGGCTGGACCAATATTGATAAAATTTGCTTTGAAGGTAGCTGACACCCTGAATTAACATATAGGTTACTTTTTATCCCGATATTCCCAAGGGTTCGAAATTTACGTGGGTGAAACCGCGTTGCGCAGCTTGTTGACTATAAAACTTACGAAGTCAGGTCTCTCTTAGAAACTAAATTATTTATATTTTACCGGGAAATTCGGTCGCAGGTATAACTTAGTTACCTCAACGTCAAACTAATTGAACTAAAATGCGTTAGGTTAGGTTAACTTAACCAATTTAGTTTACTTCGATAACAAAATATAAGAAGGGATAGGGTGGATAGGGTAGTTTATGGGGAAAATATTTATTAAGACTACAGTGTAAAGTTTAAAAAAAAATACATTATAGAGCATACAAGTTTTTCTTATACCATAGCATGTAAATAATAATAGAGGTTACTTTACAAAATGTTTCTCGTCAACAAATTCTTTTATGCTGTAAAAGTTATTACTATTCAAACATTTATGTAGTATTTTTCTAAACAATCTATGATCTAAAGTTTTAAAATCACTTGGAATTTCATTATATATCCGAACACACATGGCTAAACAGTTTTTACTATATTTATCCAGTCTTGGCGAGTCATTTAATATGAGCGTGTGAGGATCTCGCCGGTTTCGAGGATACACATCCTCTGCCGTTTTACATAAGTCTTTATTGCATACTTCATAGATATATAGAGAGGGTAGCGGTAAGAAACCAAGTTCTTTAAATATTGACCTGTACGATTCATCAGGTTGAAGCATGTATTTTGCTGCCGGAATTTTAGTAGGAGTCAAGCTCGATCCGCAATCTTCGTCTTGGTCTGCCAAGATGGCTTCGTGCGTTTAGAGAATGACTATTGTAAACACTGAATTTTGTAGCAGTCTCTAGCAATATTCCATCGTATTCCAATCTACTAAAAAAGTGGCATTCCAGCAGTGCCGACAGAAGTGAAAACAAAACACAAACAGAATACTTTGCCATCACTCACTGACAGTATGTGTATTTAGATCAAACATATTTCGAAATTACGAAGTGAATCCCGCTAAAAGACTACCATGTCCCTTGCTTGTTCATTTCACCCCGTAGCTATTGAAGCCTTCTTTTTCTGCATGGAATAAAAACTGTCTAGCTTAGAATGGTGTTGGTCTAACTGGGGGAGAGATTAGGAGGTAACATTATAGGGAGTGGGGTTTTTGCTCCGCTACACTGATGTCTGTCGATTTAGAAGTCCAGTTTGAGTTAAAAGCGTTTACGCCGTATGGCATTTCATACAAACTTTCAAGCCCTTGTTTTTCGAAACGAATGAACCGATTTTATTGAAACTTCATACGCATTATCAGTCAAAGTCAAAAAGTCAAAGTCAAAGCATTTATTTCAAATAGGCACATAAAAGACACTTTTGAATGTCAGAAATTACAACAAATAGAATAGATTCTAGTCGCCCAGAAGGCTATGGCTCTCAGGATACAACGGTCTAAAAAGTTACTTAAGAACACTTTCTTAAATAATAATTTAGTGCTTCACAGATTTTCATTAATAAATCAAACTTTAGCGTCACTAGGATGTGAACTGTGGGGCAATTCTCGTTATTTTAAGAGCGTTCAGTCTGATCTGAATCGTTGAGTCTCTCGACTAGATTTTGAAAGTTCTTCATTACAGGAATTGGCCTTCAGTTCATGCATGACAGTTACACTAATATTATAAAAACGATAAAAATATTAACTATTTTAAAAACAACAACAAATAATTAGGCTAAGAGCTGAAACGTCTCATACAAAAGGCTACGAAAATTTTACAAAGAGCATGTTAATATGTCTATGTGTTCGGATGCTTCATTGTAGGTTGCTATCATTTGCCAAACTGGTAAACAGAGACCAGAGTTTGTTTTGCCATTTATTCTCAGGGGTACTCAAAAAATGTCGACGGCATCTAGCTCATTTTTTTAATATGACGTGTAAGAGTGATTCCATTATTCTATTTACAGAATAAGCCATTAATTTTCACTTCAGTTGGCAATTCTTTTATTATTAGGTATAATATTCAGATACAAGGGCTCATAATGGAGTTGTAGGAATCTATGTAAACTTTTAGGATATAAAAGGCAATTTGCATGTTGCTGGACACTAATAAACACAAATAGAAGTGATAAGTAGGTATATAACTTCAATTGTAGTTTGGGGTTTCACAGTGTTAAACACTTCATGATTTTGCATTAACAGAGGGTGTATTTATAAAAATTAAAGGGGCCTTTAAATTTTATTTATTTATTTAATAGTTCAAGCACTTAAATGTACAGAGGCGGACTTAATGCCATAGGCATTTTCTACCAGTCAACCTTTGGGTGATGCAGAGACAAACAGTGGTAGATGCAATCATGAAAATTGAGGAATAAATATTTTAAATATAAGGATACGCATAAACCTATAAAACTATACATATAATATATACCTAATTACATATAAATATAAGCACAAATAAATATACATAAATACATGAATATACAAAAAGGAAATAAGACAAGCAATGAAAAAATATTATTACCGCTGTAATGATGCCAGCTTTTTGCGAATCTTAACTTTATTAATACGCACTCTGTGAAAATTTCAACTGTCTACTATACAAGAAACGTGTTTTTTTTACAATTATTAAAACGAAAAAAATCACTAATTAGTCATCCCTAAAAATACCCCATACTGACCAACATAATTATTAGTACATCCACACCCCTGTCAACTACACATCGAATACATTCGTAGACGTCTACGCGTCGTAGGCGCCTACGTAGTTGCTACGACATAACCCCTTGCCTCGTAGCATAGTTTATTTTTGTTTCGTCCCTCTACGTCTGCGTTAGGTTATACTTTGACCGTGCTGGGGGGTTGTGATTCGGAGTTCAATGTTGCTTAGAGCATTTTAGAGGATGTTTTATGTATGTGTGTGTTTGAAAGGTAGTGGTAATTCATTATTTTTTATTGAATAGAATAGAATACTCTTTATAATGTACACTCACTCACTCTTTGTTATGTCTGTTGTGTGTTGTGTGAGTTTTTTTTGTTGTGTATGTATGTCTTTAGTATGTATGTGTGTGTGTATTGTGTACTCTTTATTGACTAGTTTTAGTGTTGAGAGTGGAGTTTAGAGCTGTATATCAGACAATCAAAAGTAAATATTTAAAACTTTCTGCAGTTGTTCCTCTTTATAATCGATTTCGCTATTTCTGTACGTCACTAGTTACGAAAATCTTGGTGTCTCTCTTGATGTGAAGAAGTTTCGGGTTTTTTATAGAAAATAGAACTGGAGTAGGGACAATTTTCCTTATTGACGGCGAAGTGTTTAGGAAGGAGTCTACGATCGTTACACTATGACCAGTTAGTCAAGCTGACTTAATTACTTAAGGAAACTACAGGACCTAAACGCAAAAACGTAAGTTTTATTATGCCTAAAAGTATATGATCGACTACAGTAAACAAAATCAGAAAAATATATGATATTCTTCATCATGCTAGTTAGATAGTGTGTTGAAAACATAATATAACTAATTTGCTACGATAGAAAAAACCAGGAAGATACCTCTAAAAACTTTCTTTTCAAAATAAAAACCATACTAATATGCATACAATCGTTCTGGTTTTTTGTCAGATTGTTCTAAAAGCAACATACTAAAAAATAGTGTTTTAAATTTTTAGTCTAAACAATAGATTTTTGTAAATAGATAATTGCTTCATATTTTGCAATAAATTACCAGCGTTGTGTCATCGCGCTTCTCTTTCTTTTCTATGCAGTCCGACACTGACTGCGTTTTAGATCATCTAGTCCCCTTAATAAAAATCTTAAATTCGTTCACACACTGATAGGCTATCAGTGTGTGAACGAATTTAAGATTTTTAAACCGCAGGGTCCAGAGGCATGACATTTTTCATAAGAGTTGCTTTTAACGAAGCTGAGCTGTGCACTAAGGAAGGAATCTTGGAAATTCAACCTCTAATGGTATTCAATAGGGAATGAAATTTTGTGTGGAAGTTCGTCATTTTTCCCGACAGAAAATCTCATCAGGTAGGTACACGACTTGTAATTTACATATAATTTTACTACAGATTGAGCTTTTTTATTTCTTTCGTGCCGACATCAGAGAACAGAAGAAGCATGAAGTCAGTCACCTTATCTTACCGAAAAAGCTTACGTTAATGGTGCTTCGAATAAGTACGTCATGGCTGCTTGTTAAAATGACGGTAACACATCAGTCATTATCAGATGCAAAAGTTCACGAGGAGCTAGTAATTAGCTTATATTACGTGATAAGTGTGATTCTACTAATATAGTTTTAAATGTGGAATAACACACATAAACGACAAAACGGAATTGTATAAAATTCGAAATAGAGAATACTTTTTAAAAGGATGATAGCGCGGGCAAGTAGATAATTAAAACTTGACTTAAGTACTCACTACTGCTTGGTTAAAATAGTATTTAAACCAGAGTTTATATATTCGATATGGGGTAGGTACGGTCAGCATCAAAAGTCGATTAACACTTCAGTTTTTTTAATCTCAGTTATTGAGCAAAATATTTGTTCGAAATTGCAGCCGAAGTATAATGCGATTTTGAACAAATATTTTGCTCAATAACTGAGATTTAAAAAACTGAAGGGTTAATATTTTGCTCAATAACCCAGATTAAAAAAACTTAAGTGTTAATCGACTTTTGATGCTGACTGTACCTATTCGTACGAAGTTCCATTCTTGAATATTAAGAATAATCAATAGTTTAGAAACCTAGCAATATTTAGCTAATTAGTCAACTATAATATTTAAATAAACATAATATAATCTCCAAAAGCTTAGGCTAAGGTGTACCTATAGTACAGACGCCAGCACATCAAGCTACTACAATCTGTCAAATTTCTTTAATAGATTTTCAACTTTATCGCTAACGCATAAGGTTCAAAGATGATTGGGAAAATTTGACAGTTTCGGGTAGCTTGATGTGCTGGCGTCTGTACATCCAAATTTCAACAGTTATGTTCAAGTCCCATGTTATAGAGGCGAGTCCATTACCAGCATTACCTTTAAATAAAGAGACAATATTAATAAATTAAAGTTATCTTTAGGCTACCACAGATCCTCACTAAACATAGTGTTGATGGTAGATTCAATTATCCGATATTGTGATTTAAATCCGACATGGAAACAAACAATTTATCTTTAATTAGCTAGTAATTAAACACCGATTGTGGGATTTGAGTGAGCTGTAAATTAGGACAAGCTTATGTCCGGCATGCGATGAATACAAGGGATGGTGACGGTATTCGGAATTTAGATTTTATACATGTTTCTAGCGATTGGTTTTATTTATTAAGTTTTTTTGTTTCTGGTGTCTTGATACTTGATGTTAATAGGAGAATCTTTTGTTTATATTTCCACTGAGGTCATCAATTAGTTTGGAGGTTTATTTTCATGTCTTTTATTGAACTGGTCTACAAAGAAAGAAAGTTTATTTGATGACAATTTTGATAACACAGCAAATTTGCTGTGAGACAGGTTTGCTGTCACAGGACTTCCTGATGCAATAAAAATCAAAGACAGCAGACGTTTTCTGCCCTAATTTTACAAAATTATTGTTTGCTTTAGTATCTTTTATGAAATATATTATTCCATTAAGTAACAATTAACCAAACAATAAAAAAAGTCTGATAGTAAGTAACAACTTTTATTAACCTTCATAAGGAGACAAATGCATACTTAATTAAAAATGCTGTCCAAATCTAATAAAAATGATGCTAAGCTTCAATGAATATTTTTTTTACCAGCTTAGAAGTCAGTTGCTTAATTTTTGGTATTGTGAACAAATGAATTTATTTTTACCGTCGACCGAGAATACCTAAATATTATTTTCTTGAAACCTCACATTCGCTCCCTAATTAACTTACTCCCTTTGAACTTCGCGTGCCCCGGAAAGATAGCACCAGAATAAAAAAAAAACTTGAAGACATCAAAATAGTTTGAATAACAAGTGCCTTGGCTTCCTCGGCCATCGATTTGAAGATGACCCAAAAAATATTAGTTCATTGCAACAAATAAAACACGTAATGGAAAAACAAACATGCCGTGACTGTGCGCCATAGAATTGTCATCGCAAATCATCTGATACCGGGTAACCCGGAAAAAAGGCAAAAACAGTACAGTCTCTACTAATAAAAAGTTCTAATAAACATGCAACTAAGCACTGGCTTCCGGGCAAATAAAACATAAAAATATATCCTATTTTCATAGGGCGAGGGTGTGGGGTTGTGGGGGGTGTTCCCACCCCTGGCTGCGCAAAAACCCAAAAACATCGAAATGAAAATGAGTATAACGGGGAGGGAGGCGCGCCTATGTGTTAGTAATTCATTTTTAACATTACACTTGTGTGTGTTTTAAAGTACAGTAGGATGAAAAATTGTTGGCTGTAATGTCGTAATGAGCTGATGCTGTGATGAGATGAAAAAATGTGGAGTTATGTAATTTTGTTGATTAGGCTTTTGTTTCGTGACAATTTGGATAGTGTTGACGAAGGTGTTTAGTTTTTGATAATATCGAATCCAGTTGCTGTTGGGTTTAGTATAATATTTATGTTCGCTTGTTTGCGTGCATCCGTGCAAAGCTTGAAAGTTTTTAAAAGTCAACGTCTACATTCAGATATAAGACATAATTATTGTGCACTTACCCGTTGACATTATTGACTGATCACCAAAATCGAAAAAGGATCATAGGTACTTTATTCCTTGGAGAACTACTCGAACGTTTACTTTTACCTTGCGCAAGACCTGAGGGCCAATTCCCATAATTGAAAATGTTCAAAACCTAGTCGCAAACTTATCTCAGCGGCTTGTCAAAAATGTGGGAAAATTAGAGGTATTTTTGACAGATTGAGACTGAGATCAAACCGTGAACGTTCTTAAACTTACGAATTGCCTCTCTGTGTTCAAAGGTGTCAAAAAATACAGTTAGTTACTCAAAATAAACCTTAGATTGAAGCAAACAAATCGCTTCTACCCTTCAAGAATTGGAAATTAAATATTCAAGTTCCAGCCT
Source organism: Luperina testacea (assembly GCA_927399505.1). Classification (NCBI taxonomy): domain Eukaryota; kingdom Metazoa; phylum Arthropoda; class Insecta; order Lepidoptera; family Noctuidae; genus Luperina; species Luperina testacea. Next base: position 1,489,989 of record OV656770.1, on the reverse strand, counting down.
ATCTTAATCTATCAGGAAGTAATAAAATAGTTTCTGGTAGGTCCCGAAGGAGGTCCTTTTCTTAAACGTACGAACTATTTTTGAGATTTGAAACGAGGGTAGACAGGAAACTAAGCGGCTACGAAAACAAAACTTTTTTGTGGTTTTTATTGATATAGCCATGTTTAATGTATTTCATTGGCCTTTACAGGTCCACCACTATAAATAAGCTTTTTTTTTAATACAGTACTCGAATCGATTGGGGTCTTTTTTTATTGGTGACCGATTTTTTTTTCATTCTAGGTCCTCATTTTTTTTTCTTTTTCTATAGCGAGAGTTGTCAAAAGTTTATTATAATTGCAACAAAAAGCTAATTTCCAATCTGTTGTTTACTGAGCTGAATAGAAATGTTGTCGACTAATTCTGACATAGAGATTTCATATGGGCGGTCGGTTTGCCACCTGTTAGATTAGGTACGCCAATCCCGCGTGTAAGTTATATCCATATTCTAGCGATAACTATGCAAATGTACCTAAACAATTATAATATACCTTTTAAACGTATATATCTTACACAAAATTAGGGTGAAGTGGATGACTAATTAAGAGAATAAGGGTAATTTAGTTTTACTTTTCCGATTGCATAATCAAAAATAAAATAAAATCAATGACGAAAAAGTAGAAATAAAATTGATGATGTAATTCTTAATTTTTCTAATCAGCGCGTTGGGGCTGACTGTACATCCGCGAGTTCGCATTGTGCTCCCCTACACACATCTACACTAGCATCAACATAAAACGCAATTTTGTATTAGATTTAATTTGAGGAGCGCGTGTGTGCGTGCGTGCCCGTTAGTGTGTGTGTGTGTGCGGAAGTGCTTGCTACCTACGCACAAATTGATTACGATCGTCGTCGAAAAGAGGAATTTGCATACACGTGAAACCTCTTTTTTCTCTATCCGTTTGAAAAAAAATCAATCCATCTCGCGCTACGCCGCATTAATTTGCCGCGCATTTATTTATTTCTTTTCATTAGTATTGCCAGCTTTCAGCTTTCTGGGTCTTTTTTTAGTTCGTAGCCCTACTACGTTTGTTCGCTTGAACTTGGCACGTCTTGGCGTACGCGAAGTAAGTGCATGCGTGATAGTTGTGGAGCATAGTGCGGTGCAGGGAGCGGCGAGGTGCAGTCGCGGCCTCCGCCCGCCGCGGCGCCGCGCCGAATGAGCGCCCGATTTAAAAACTATACGGACGAACCCGCGCAGCGAAGCCCCGTAATACCACCCCCCGCGTAATGATTTTTTGGCGATGAATTTATATTCGCGCGCGAGCGGTGCCACTTTTTCGACCCCCCCATGAACCCCCTACCCCCGCTCATTAACGCAACCCAGATATGCAATTCTGATCTTTGACGAGGAGGCTGTAGTGTCGGCGGGCGCCTCGCCGGGAGAGGTGCCCCGTTTTGTTTTTTCCCGCCCGGCTTCATTATTGATGGCATCGGGACGGTAATGCGGAAGCATGTGTGAACGTTTCATTACAAAAGGTGGACGCGGCTCGTGTTAATATTGCAGACCGGCCGGACCCGACCGGACGGGTGGACGCCTCGGAAAAAAAAACTTTTACTCAACAATAAAAAAGATAGAAATTAACAGTCGCAATTATTTTTTTCGAATTACGGGTTCAGACTTAAGAGAAAAAAAATATTTTGAAAGTTCTTTCGGGCGCGCGGCGCGGAACTATCGGACGCGTGTCGGGGAAAGTTTTCAGTCGAACTTGGAGCGAAGTTCTCACGTGCGTGTGTGGACATCGGACCGGTCGCCTGACGGATTGGCCGGCCGGTCGGCGCTTGACGATCGTAAACCGAGTCTCGCACAAACTCGCCGAATTCTATCCCAATTTTACTATTTGAATAGTTTTTATTGGTGCATATTTTGTCAACACTCGGGTTAAGTTTGTTTATTTGTCTGTCGTGTTCTGTTACCGGACTTTGCTTCTCATATAGTGACTTTGTTGAACTTTGTTGATTGTTTTTGTTGAGTTTCATTTTTGTGCGTTCGACGGCGGCCGATAGAAAAGGTAAGTCACCTAATCGTTCCACTGCATTATTAACTGCCAAAAGTACAAAACTCCGTGTATTTTCTCACATTATCTCCACAATTTATGCATTTTAAAAATCCGGAAGTAAAATTAAAAATTCACAAACTTTAGAACTATTTTTCTTGTGACAGAAATGTTTAAAAAATATGTTAACTTGGAAGATTTGCATATTAAAAAATAAGAATGGTCAATAGATACACTGATTTTAATATGTTCACAATTAGCTCAACCCTCTGAATGCTGTGTTTATTATTATGTTAATGTGAAGACCGTGGATGCAGGGGATAGCTGACTTGCAAGCGACGCCGGACCTCGAGTTAGACAAATCTTGCATAAATAATTAGGATCCGTAAAGAATTGCATCCTCCGTTGACCTTACAATTGTTGTTTTATAACGAGTCTTTAACTGGCGGATTTAAATGTAGCGAAACGGATTTTTATACTTTTTAACGGGTGATTTGTAATTTTTGTTTAATTTCAGTTTAGACTTTTTAGTTATTAATCAGTTGGTTTCTGTTTATTAAAAGTTTTTGTGGCAGTAATGCAACGTATGCACTTAGAAACTTTATGAATACGTCTAAACATGATATGTATAACGTTACGTTAAATTAAAACCAAGACAATTAAATTTAACGTAGTTTAAAACCCATTAATGATTTTTTACTTTGCTAAAAAATATCAATCAAAAATGTTTTGTAAGCTTAAAAAAATGTCTTACAACAATTACGTCTAGCACGATTACGGCTAGACGTAATTGTTGATAATATTGACCTAGAACTTCCCGAACGAAACTAGAACTAAAACAAACATTATCTTATCTCTAAAAACTAATAATCTAAGTGTGTCGCCAAAAACTATTGGCCTGGCAAAATTTTTGCATATGGCCGACATTTTTTTATCTTCAAATTAAATTACGAGTTATGTTCCTCTTAATCTTTTTAATGTACTAGGATCCTTGGCAGTTCTGCTTATCTAGCCTGTGTTAGAAGATTGAAGATATAATGTAGGTGTAAGTACCTAAGTGTCTACGTTTAAAAAGTTTACAGGTTGTGTGTTATCCCAGCTTTGATTCCTGCTTATCACACCTTATGGACGCTACAATAATGTATTTCATTCTAAAAAGAGATTTAAATCAAATAAGAAACAAAACTATACATCTAATAAGGCATTAATAGATTCTACACCATTTATTATTCAATAATTATTTAATAATGAAGAGTATTTAATTAATTGGAGTCACCCACTGATTAAAACAAACCACAAGCTACAGTTTAAAGTAATACAAGTAAGAGAAAGATCACTTTATAAAAGAAATGCATGAAAAAAAAATCACCCTAATCATTAAAATCCCTATTGAAAAGTAAATTAATTCAAAACTGCTTCTAAAATCTCTCTCTCATCTCCTACAAATTCTCTACTCAAACACGCATTTCATAACCCAAAAAAAACTGCCAAAATAATTCACTCACTTAACGGTAAGTCTAATAATTAAAAAAACTGCAAACTCAAGCCGTTGGTGATGGTCATCCGTCTAAACAGACCCTTTTCTTATTCCCACATTCTGTTGCAAGATGAGCTCTGAAGCAACATCGAGCTAGCTGCAACCGTGCAAAACACCCCTTTTCGATCGCGACACCATTGTCCATTCAGAAAGGCACATAGATTAGGTGGAGCAGGTTTTTAAAACGTCTTCACTATTGTTGGTTGGTGAAATAGTAATTAATTTGCAGTTTTGTTGCTGGACCAGCTTTTGTAGTGCGAAGAAAGTCAACAGAAGGACAGAGGATGCAGAATTAGTCGTCGAAATATTGAAACTACGAAATACGACGGCAAAATGTGACGCTTTGTTTTTATTTAGGAATTTTTAGGCGCAGGACATCGCCCGCTGATTTTCTAAGTAAGACTTTGCTTAAATTTAAGTTGTGTCCATTTTCAGGTAAACGCTACAGGAGCAGCTTTATGAAAAAGGAACCATTTGGGATTTATCTTTACTTTTATCCTTTAAAGCGGTTTTTCTAGGTATTTCCTAGAAAACTACACTATTAGACTTTTAATCTAATACAGCAAATTTAACTAGCTTAAAAATAGAATAAAATCCCCTAATTAATTGTCACTAATTAGACAAAAATTAAAGTTCACAATATCTCTAACACACAAATGCAATTAAAAAACATTAGCTATAAAAAAATGGCGCATCATCTCATTTCTTAGATAACGGCGGCGATACATTTATCTTAGTTACCTACGCTCAGTACTCGACCAATAATCTATTCAGACAGTCCATCGATTTAGTCTACCTAGGCATTCGTACACAAAATGCCAGACTAGGAAAAAAGTTAAAAAAAGCGGTGACAGACTCATTCCGTCCGCCGTCTCCTTTCTAATCGCGCCCCCACACGCACGCGCGGCTTTTTAATTGCATCCCCCACCCCCACCCCGGAAAAAAGGGCGAAGCACACGATGGATTAGCATACAACCTCAGCGAGAGAACGCGCAGCGCACCCCTTCAGTTTTTGCGTGTCGGATCCCGCCATATTTTCGCGGTTGTATTTTTTTCGGGGGGGCGCGGGGAGTATGGAAGTTGCGTGCGCGCCGCGCCAGTCGGCTGGCTGCCGGCGAGCAAGCGATGTGCATAACCCCGTCCGCGGCCCGTAGCAACATACTGCACTCTCGGGACATGATCGGACTAAACTAAACACATTATTTTTTTATTTACACGTAATAAATTGTGACCAAAGTGTTGTGCTGTGAGGATTTATAACAATAATTTAATATTAAAACGGGTAAGTTTTTCTAGATTGCCTAGTTATCAATGTGACGTTAGGACTAGCAAAATTTGGCGATAGCTGGGAGCAAGGTCGTGGCATAGAGATAAATGTATTTGCACAAAAAAATGTGTTAGACTTATACGGATAACCTCATTTCGGAACAACGCGAGCTCTTGTGTTAAAATATGTTTCATTTCGCATAATTATTTTTATTTTATCGTTTTGGTAAATTAAACTCTTTTATCTTATAAATTACGCCGTCAATTATTAAGAAGTTAAATTCTTTCGGGAACTTTTGAAAACTATTTAATGATACAAAATACTTACGTTGTTGGTACGAATTTTAAGCGAATAAAGAATGTTTAAGTTAGAATTTTAATTAAGTCGAAAGCAATACTGTCTATTTTTTAAATAAAGATGATTGATTAAAATATGATAATTTAAAAGTGACGTGCATCTACCTAAGTAATCGCTTAGTTAGATTAGACTCGATATTGTTTATTTATAATGTTGCTGATAGACGAATTGTAGTCGTACCCATTTTTATTAAAGCATTAGCATTCCTTTCTTTAATAAAATCTAACTTACATAGGCTAACTTAGTAAGAAATAAAGTTTACTTTACATTTTACTTTAAGACTAACATGGTTTCCTTTTTAGATACACTAAAAACATAGTAACTTTATTACCTTTTACTGAAACTCATGTTTAAAACTTAGAACTAAGTACCTAAAAATGTTTAAAACTATTCACACATTCAGAACTTAGAAGTTTATATGTCTCACAACTTAAAATCAATTTTTCTTTCATAAATCTTAATAAACACAATCTAAAAGCTTATTTCATATCCAACTAAAGCTCTAAACAAAAGCTTCCAACATCACACAATTTTTAGTTACCCTAAAATCACAAAAACATAATTCTGAACCTAACTAACGTCATGCACTTTCATAGATAGAATATAAAGTAAGTACATTTTTTCCTTTATCAATCATAAAGTGCAATGTGTATTTACCTATATACAGTGCATTCAACTTAAGTGCATTTAAAAATAGTTCTAATACACACTAACCCGATAATGCGTTAGTCATTTGACAATTTGTTAACAATTATTATTTTATGACTTAAAGTCTGGGTTTGAACTATTGGTAGACTCAAAGTCAAAGTCAAATCATTTATTTCAAATAGGCACATTAAAGGCACTTTTGAAAGTCAAAAATTACAATAAAATAGAATTGATTCTAGTCGCCCCTTCCAAAAGGTAGTGTTCGTATGAAGAATAATGGGCGAGAAATTCCTCTGTTACTCTTATAAAATGTTTTACAAGGTTTTGTATAAGTACATTCATTATATAATTATATATGAAGACGATGCACCTAGAATAAAATTAGTCTACCACAAAAGGTAAAAATAATCAAAAATGAAGCAATGACAGATAAATCAGTTATGTAATAGATACATGGTGCTCACATATTTACAAATTATTTACAAAATATTGACTCGCCTCCTAGAAGGTTAATGGACCTTATAACTTAAATGGGATTGTTCTAAATACCTCTGTCTACACCTTCGGGGTATAAAGACATGATTTATGTTATAACTTAAGTTATAACTTAGATTTAATAATAATAATACCAGCCTATTATTGTCCCACTGTTGGGCAAAGGCTCCTTTTCATACAGAGAAGGCAAGTTAGATTTACTTAAATGACATTTTTATATAATGTTTTTACCACTATGTTTAGCTAAGACTCGTTACTCTGTTACCTAATTCTGAATTAGACATAATTGTATAACCAAGGCAGGAAATCTTATGAAATATTTCTTTAAAATAAACTTCTAGTACAGTGACCGAGGGTTAATAAAAGTATTATTCTCTATTAAAATTTCTGCTAGAGGCAAACATGATTGTATCTACACACTTCCTTCTAAAAATTAGTTTTATTACAGTTATGTTCAAATAAATAGTATATATCTCGTATCGTCAAACGCGACGGATAGTTTGAGCCACGTGTCAACAGCTGTCACTGCTTTCCCGCTAAACGCTGGGCTATGAATTTAAAATCTGGCTTTCAAAGTTATACAAAGTATTCGAGTTTCTCTCTGAAAATGAAAGATAAATAGAACATTCCATTATAATTTGGTATTAGAAAGAATTTTGCTAAATTGTAATTGTGAATCATTATTAATTTTAGATCTAAAAATATTTTTATGGTTTCACTTCCGCAGGACTATAATAGCCTTGGTAGTGTTTATAAAACTATATAGGTACAGTTAAATTCTTTTAATATAAGTAATACAACAATACTTAAATGCTTTTAACATAAGTACCTAATGCAATATTTTTTGTAACGAAATAAATAAAATATTGATAACAATTTTAGATAAGTTCTTAAGTCATTGCTGTTAATAGAACTAGATTATAATAAACAACTAATGCTCTGCAACGCAATTGTCTTTAGAAAAAAGTCTACTGACCTTTGAACTTGTAATTTTATCTATCTACGAATAATACAGTCGTACAGGGCTAAAAAGCTAAATAATAATAACGATTAAATTGCTAATCAAAATATCTATTTAGGAAATATCTCTATAATAATTACTCACAAAAAAAAACAACTATAAAATAATAATGTAAAAACAACTATTTCAATTTCTATATATTAACACCAACTATGAAAATACAATAACCTTATAACATTACAAATTGGGGTTGATAAAATAATTAAACTTAATTGTAACTTGATTATTAAATTCAATTGATTAAATAATATTGAAATAGTTCTCAACAGTTTAGGATTTAAATTTCACAGATACGGATTTCAGAATAGGGAAGCACCAAAATCACTTTTTACTGTTCTTATTTACAACTAAAATACCAGCATAATTAACCCGTAAGCGCCCACGACTAAAAATAGGCTTTCCGATGAGCGCGTCAAAAATGTACCATGTCTAATAAACCATAATTCGCTACAAAATATTGACATATTATGTGACCTATTTGCCAAATCGATCATAATTTTACACGTGTGACTGGGCTAGATAGATAAAAATTTAGAATTATTCGCAAGCTTGGTACGATTAGCGATGAACTTCAAGATGTTACGTATATCTATACTACTGTACTACGAGTATACTAGTAAATATAAAGAGGTAACATTTGTGAGTTTGTATGTAGGGTACCTATATACTTCAGAACTACTGATCCGATTCCGAAAATTCTATAACCAATGGGTATTTCCGGGTGTCATAGGTTTTTTTTTTTGTTTAACAGGACCTTTGTCTTACAGGACCTAAACACTAAAACGCAAGTTTTAGAAACATTAAAATATATGATCGACTACAGTAAACAAAATCAGAAAAATATATGTGATTTTCTTCAGGAAATATGCTAGGTAGATAGTGTGTTGAAAACATAATACAACTAATTCGATACGATAGAAAAAAATCATGAAGATACCTCTAAAAACTTTCTTTTTACAATAAAAACTATACTAATATACATACAATCATTCTGATTTGTTGTCAGATTATTCTACAAGCAACATACTAAATTACCAGTGTTTCAATTTTTTCGTCCAAACAATAGATTTTTTGTAATTAAATAATTGCTTCATATTTTACAATAAATTACCAGCGTTGTGTCATTGCGCTTCTCTTTCTTTTCTATGCAGTCCGACAGTGACCGCGCTTTAGGTCGCTTTAGGCCCCTTAAACAAGAAATTTCACGCGGACACTGTGGCGGGCTGAAGCTAGTGATTGATAAATAGACATACGTAATCATTACCCTTCCTTTGCCGCCGTAGTCGGGTAAAATTAAAATAACAATATCTGCTTGGCTATCTTACTAATATTATAAATGCGAAAGTGGTTTGTCATACGTTTACGCAGTTCTGATGTTTTTCATTGGCAAAAGCTAAGTTTTTCAAAGTTAGTTAAGTATTAATATGAAATATAAAATAAACAACATAAATAGGTACTATTACGGTATACGAAAATTGTTATTTGATAAATGTTGTAGGTAGATACCAAATAATATCAGAAATATACCGGGAAATAAATAAATTTACCTAAAATTTTATAGAAATAATGAATTTCGATAACATTTTGTCTAAAATTATGATCATTTATTTAATCGACTAATTATTTCCCCATTGGTAACTGCGTATAACATAGATCTCCAAAAAACAGGTAATATTTTGTAATTAAATAGTTAACTAGCGTAATAAGCCCACAATGTTCCCACTGCTGGGACACAGGCCTCGTCTCAGTGAGAGGGAGAAGACCGTAATCCACCACATAGCCCTAGTGCGGGTTTGTAGATCTCACAATGTCTTCGAATTTTCGGTATAATAATTACTCAAAGTAAAGCGCCTCGCTGGGATCGAACCTACGACCTACAGCTCGTAAATCGTGGCCGTTCCTACTAGGCCACCAATACTTAACTTAATAAATAGAATTCATTACTTATTCCGACAAAATAAAGTTTCATACATCTTTATAATAGAACAAATTCACACTAATATTATAAAGGCGAAAGTTTGTGAGTGTGTGTGTGTGTTTGTATGTTTATTACTTCTTAACGCTCAAATGACTGGACCAATTTTGATAAAATTTTGTATGGAGGTAGCTGACCCCCTGGATTAACATATAGGCTACTTTTATCCCGATATTCCTACGGGATCGAAACTTATGCGAGTGAAACCGCGGGGCGCAGCTAGTCTCTTTATAGAACCAAAAAAAATTGTAACTTTTAATTTGGACGAGTATTTGCTTTAAATCCAAAAAGCAAAACCATTGGTAAGTTAACCATTCGTTTTCTATATCTTAAAACTAATAATAAAGCTGAAAAGTTTGTTTGTTTAAACGCGGTAATCTCTGGAACTATCCGTCGGATATGAATAATTCTTATTGCATTTGATAGCCCAATTCTTGAGAAATGCTATAGATTATTAACATCACGCTAGAGCCCTTAGGAGCCGAGAAATAATAAAAAACTGGAAGAACTCTAAGCGAAAAGGAATTAATAGCGCGGGCAGGCGATGCGATGCGACGCGGTGGGTCGGGGGAGCAAGAAATTTCATGCGGACGAAGTCACGGGCAGAAGCTAGTAATATAGAAACCCGGCATGAAAATCAAAGTAAGTTTCTTCAAAAGTAGGAAAGTAAAAGATATCCGATAGTAAAGATCGAATTATTTATCTGTACTCAAGTTACGTTTAAGTCTTCGTATTAAAACAAAAGCCTTAACTTTTAAGGCTTTTTGGAGGAAATATGAAATCTTGACTGAAGTTAGAAACAAAATATAAAGGTGACTACCACGCAAATAAAGTTAGAAAGATTAAGTAAAAAATAATTCTCACTCATAAATTCTCCTGTGGCAACCTAAAGATCTGTACAATTTCACAAACGACTTAACAGAATATAAAAGATGGTTTCAGAAAAATATAATAATGCCATTGAAGTCTGTGCTGGAAGGCAGACTACAAAACCGAAAATATCAACTTCTAAAATTGGCTCTTTTTTATTTATTTTACAAAATAAAATATGTTTTCTTTTAAGTCCCTTGAAGTTGTTTTGGGTTCAAAAAACAAATATATTCTCTTAATTTCAATTCAAGACTACTTACATATTTATACTATAGCTTCCTTACTAATAAATGTTGTATAGCGTCTGTATAGTTACACAACGCTTTGTCTTCTTCTTTCCAAAGTCAAGTTACTGACGACTGAAAGAGAGAATTCGGTGTATAACTATTCATCTGATATAATACGTTTATTAGTAAGGGGAAAATATTATAAAGCGGTATGATTTGTGAGTTTGTCTGTAGGTGGTAATCTCCGGAACTACTGATCCGATTCCGAACATTCTTTCACTGATGGGAAGCTAGAAATGCAAGTGTCATAGGATATTTGTATGTTTAAAAATAAGAAATTTAAGAAGAACTCGCGGACAGACGCTAATACTCCTATAATTTTACCCAAAACGGTTATAATCTGTAAAAATATCCCTAGGGACTAAAATAAAAAGACAAATAGGAGAAATAATTTCTCCAATTCTCAATCTTGTGCCGTTTGTACGCAGGACACAGATTTAGGTACAAATGTAGGTAAACAATTGTAGCCTTGTCCTTCGAGAGGTCAATAACGCGGGGCTAGATAATAAATAGTCTAGCGAAACAACACTAGGGTTAGTCACACTGTAAATAAGGATAGTTTTAGCACAAATGGCGCAGTTTTTAATTAATGATTTAGTAAAATTTTTATTATAATATTGTTATATTCAATTGTTTGTTAAGTAATATTTGGGTTATAGTGTTTTTTATTTGAGTATCTTTAATGATTTAGGTACTAGTATTGAGTGACTTAGACTGTCATTCTCACCATCTACCTAGCCTTTTCCTAACTATTTTTGGGGTCGGCTTCCAGTCTAACCAGGCGCAGCTGAATACCGGTATTTTACATGGAGCTAGTGACTTAGACAGTTTAAACACTTAACTGACGAGCAAGTTAGGTGCTCGTTCAGTATTACTATTAAAAAAATACACGCTTTCAATAAAGCAGGAGATGTCTTTATGCGAGTGTTCAGTACAAGAAATCTTACTTAATTAAACTTACTCAAAATTGCCTTCTACGGACAGAAGCCGTCGGGTTGATAAAAGCGTTTACTTGTTGATAGTGGCTTGTCATTGTGTTCTCAGAAGTAACGCCCAATCATCTCCGATCGAAGATTTATAATAACTGCAAGCGTTAAGTGGGTGATGTCCTTTATTTAACACTAACTGTGCCCCGCGGTTTTACCCGCATAAGTATCGATCCCGAAGGAATATAGGGGTAAAAACTATCCTATATCCTTTCGCGGGACTTAAACTATCTCTATACCTTTCATCTAAATCGGTTCAGCGGTTTAAGCGTGAAGCGGTAACAGACAGACACAATTTCGCATTTATAATATTAGTATGGATGGAATGCAAGACTCGATCAAGTTTAATTTCACAATTCGGAAATTTAGTAAATAAAACTTGCATCAAAATGACTGCCAATGTTTCCATGATGCAAGTCGATTTTGGACATCAACGTTTTCAACCAAACATGTAAGTGGAAATCTTTTTTTTATTAAGTAGAGTCGCAAAAAATTAGAACCTGACGTAAAACGATGAAGGAATAAAACGTTTTTCTTTACAGAAAGTATTATAAATGCGAATAATACCAAATTCTTTGAAAGGGTTTTGTAGCGTTTATGTAAGTTTATGAACTCAGGGTGTTTTCCAGCTAACTGCGAGACGAAATTTCGGAATAAAGTTACAAACAATAAGTTTTATGTTTACAATTAAGTGGATTCGTGGGTACTGCTTACAGCTCGACTGATAGTCCATTCGACCAGTTAATTTGCAGTTTTTTTATTGCTAAATGGGTCTGTTTTTAACCTTGATCACGCCTGATGGAACGATGAGCTCTATGATGGAAAGAGCGTGCCCAGAAGATGCCTGTTCACTCTTGCTTTGAATACATACGGGTTAAATGTGGTTTAAAATTAGGTATACTTAGACTTGTGCAATATAATATTCCAGGTATCTTTACAGGTTAACAGTTTCCCTGTCCCATGAATCATATATGATTCATGTTAATTGTTTAACTATTATGTCTACTTTAAGGACAGTTAAGTTGTTAAAATTAGGTACAGACATAATGCAATGTAATAGGTACTCTACAGGTAATCCATAGGTTCGTTTTTAGTATATTAGTTTACACATAGACACGCTATTATTAAGGATATTAGCCTCATAAAATGTTGAAGCAGTTCAAAGTATTAATCACGCCAACCATGCAACCCATCTAGTTTGGCAAACAAGGATATGTCTAGGAAAATACTAAAAATAGAAATAATCAAATGTACCTACGCTTGGCATTTTAGCATTTAGTAATATAGTCATTTGAAAATGCCCTGAAGTTTGTTCAATTATAATTGGTTTTGTTAAGCTATGGAGATGACACACTTATGATGGGATAAACACAAATATGTAACGTATATAATTTAACTAAAAACTTTTGGTGGTAGAAATATCATATACCTAATTTGATGTTATTGTAAATGAAGGTATACCTATTCCCTGCCGGGTCTGTGGGATTGTCCGAAAGGGTTACCGCTGGCTCGGAACATAAAGGGCTAAGGAAGGAGCACGGGTGGGTTTTAGTCAGTAAGAGTCTGACACTCCCTTCCGCTCCACCTAGAGCGGGAGGTGTCATTTGATGATTTCCCATCCTCAAAAAAAAAAAAGGTATACCTATTCTTAATCTGAGGAGCAATTCTCGTAATTTAAAGAACGTTCACAAGTCAGCAACTTAATTGCGTAACACATTATCAATCTCAATGTGAATAATTTTAAAGGATAATACCTATCCATTGTTTCATATGTTCGAAAAATGTGTCTGCTCAACAATATAAATAACGCAATGAATGTTGTTGAACTGTCAAAATGAAACCCATTACTACTGATAGTGTGTTACGCGATAATATCTCTTATTTCTTTACATTTTTGACAAGATTTTAACATTTGTTTGTCACCGAGATGACATGCGACTAAATTTTCAACGTTTTAAATTACGAGTGTTGACCTTCTGGTCACAAAGGTAACTGGATTGAGGAGATCAGATAGGCAGTCGCTGTATATAGAATACTGATATCGGTTAGACTGGAAGCCATCCCCAACATAGTTGGGAAAAGGCTAGGCAGATGATGATAATGATTCTGGTTACAAAGATCCAGCTGAATAAAATACAGAAGTGACATATAGGTATTTTTTCTGACATGGTATCTATTAACTTGTTGAACTGTATAGATCAATTCGAAGCTTTTTTTCTTTCACAATTCTCTACGATTTTTCGGATACAGCATATATCAGTCACGTGTGGTCAAATTCAAGGGTGTTATACTGACCATAAAACTGAACAAATCCAGATGTTCTCTTTGCAAAATTTAGTTATGATTTAAAAGTGATAGCTAATAAAAAGGCGGTATCCTATGATTTTCGTCTCAGTGCGATAATATTTACATTGGCCCGACGTTAGTTTTGCCAACGATTGTCAGAAACCCGAGCTCAGTTTATTATAGCCGACATCTACGTAACTACTACTGGTTTTATTATAATTCCTATCAATTCTCTACGTTGTTTTAATGAGAAAGTTTAAAGGGAAATAACAAGAGTTTAAGACGCACAATTAAAAGTAAAAACTTAACTTAGCTGTTTACTTTTCTTTACTAAAATTCATGAAAATTAAGTACCTTGAGACATTCGTAATATCTTTATAAGGTTGCTGAGTCGTAGATCTTCTTAAACTCTCATTTCAGGATCTATTATTTGAGTCAAATTTCAGTCAGTAAGTTTTTCATCTTCATCTATTAAGTATAATAGAGGTAGATGATGTCTTGATGAAGACAATCAGTACCTAATCCAAACATACGTACGAATAAAACAACAGAAAACAGATATTAATTATACTTAAGTATTTAGTGCCAATTTTTCAATCGACGGATATTTTTTATTCGTGGAATAAAATTGACGTCTGACAGATTTTGTATGGAAAAACTGTCCAAAATTCAAAATTATTCCAAGGATAAAATTATCTGGCGTTGGAAAAATAGCCCTTAGAAGACTGGAAGTATGAGAAGTAACGCCGATCCCAAATAAATTGGGATAAGGACAAGAGAAAGATGCCCTATGTGCTCAAAAACACATGGGATCTAATAAAAAAATACTGTTCTAATCTTCATAATAATCTGAATCATCATCAGTCCAAAAAATCCAAATTATTGACCATTTTCATTGCAGTGGATAATCCGGAAAATTGCAAGTACCCACTAATAAAAACTTTACCGACTTCCAAAAAAGACACTACAAAGTGAAAAATATCTTTAATTACGGAAGTCGGATCACAATTTCGTTGTTTGCCATCGACATCCGAAATTAAAGTTATTTTTCACTTTGTAGTGTCTAAAAAAACAACATACAGTCGAATTGAGAACCTCCTCGTTTTTAAAGTCGGTTAAAAAGAAAGTTACTTTCCACTATTACATTTAAAAAATACAAAAACAAACGCGTTTTACAACCCCCCACAGCCGTCAGACGTCCCACTACGCCAGTTAGTTCGTCTAGATTGAAGCCACAGGTAGCCGTGATATAAATCGTGCCTAACTACGTACTGACAGGTTACGCGCCGTTCAAGGGTTAATATTTGCGTCACCCGTCACCGGCGCTGGAGGGTGAGCCTTGTCACCTAGCCGCTTCAGTGGCTATGAATTGTAAGTTACCTTTTTGGCTGAATTTGTTGTTTATTTATACTTTTATATACACACTATGGGGTTAACTATTAATGAGGGGCTGAATAGATAATATAAAACATTATCTCCAACCAATCTTGTCTGGTTTTCAGCAAGAATTATACATGTTATCCTACCTATTTACTAAATCAGCCGGTCGATTCTGTAAAACTCTCACCGTGAAAACTTAGGTGATGTGAGTTTGTTTTTGCTAGGAATTTGTCACTGTTGACAGCTCACTCCACGCTCACTTCACCAAAGTTTTCACGGTGAGATTTTTACAGAATCGACCGGCAGATGGAGGACCAGTTACTTAATAAAATAGAAAATGGTCAACAAATCTACAGTCTACAAGGCTTACAACGTACTCACATTCACAAAATATAAAGAAATCCATATAAAAGATAAATACATTAATAAAAATAAAAACCTATTTAAACCAACTGACATGTTTGACATTAATTTACAACTGTAACAAATCTGCATAATATCCTGTTTACCCCCCCCTTGTCCCCTTTTGGGGGAGGCCTATGTCCAGCAGTGGACGTCTTTCGACTGAAATGATGATGATGATCCTGTCTACAAAAGCCACTAGACTAAGGGTAGATAGCATTGACCCGCTATTGCAGCTATTATTTAACAAAAAACCTATCAATAGAAAAAATAATTTTAAAACACCCACCCATCAAATTCCAAGCCTCAACTACCGACGCTTAACCTAGCGTCCAACACAATCTAATGTGTGTATTACATAAAGGAAACAGTCGCCTGGTATATTTTTTTATCTTTTGGTGAGCATTGAACCTAGATAAGGCGAGTATACAGTTCTGCCTAGATTGGCTATGCTAACATGCAGTGCTTTTTTAGGGTTCCGCACCCAAAAAATAAACGGGACCCTATTGCTAAGACTCCACTGTCCGTCTGTCTGTCTGTCTGTCTGTCTGTCACCAGGCTGTATCTCATGAACCGTTATAGCTAGACAGTTGAAAATTTCACAGATGATGTACAGTACCCGGCGATAAATATTGCACATCGACCTTTGGAAAGAGACAATCAGCTAATTTCGGCTTCGTAGAGCGTTATCTCTGTCGCACGAAATACAAATAGTCCGGTATCTATTAGTAGCTGTTAAAACAATTATTATGATTTGCTTCTTTTGATAATTATTTTTATTCTTTGTATAAAATACAAAAAAAGTAAAGGTCGATGTGCAATATTTATCGCCGGGTACTGTATTTCTGTTGCCGCTATAACAACAAATAATAATAATAAAATAAAGTGAAAATTTAAAGGGGTACAAAAGAAACGTTTTTCTTCGGCGTTTTATGCCTTGTGGTACGGAACCCTTCGTGTGCGTGTCCGACTCGCACTTGGCTGGTTTTTTTTATATTGCACCTAAATAGCCTTGTCTTGTCATGCGTTTGGAAAGGGTAGGTAGAGTGACAGGTTGGTCAAAAGATACATCGGAATGAAATATCTATAATCTCTTCAAAGTGAGAGTGGACAGGCTTCTTCTGGGTAAACTCACTCCATCGTCGACTTTGTCTCTGTCACTTCTGACCTAGACAAGAGTCAAGAGCAAACCCATTACAAATAAAAAAAAAATAGAATCACGGATATCTCTATTTGCTTTACAACACGGTACAGACGCCAGCATATCAAGCTACTACAATCTGTCAAATTTCTTTAACAGGTTTTCAACTTTATCGCTATGAGCATTAGGTTCAAGGTTGATTGGGACAATTTGACAGTTTCGGGTAGCTTGGTGTGCTGGCGTCTGTACAGTTTAAGGAAAAAGTGGTCCTTAGTTTTATGAACAAAATAGTCTCTTTGTTTAATAAAACTATTTTGCTAAGAAGGTAAACCAATTTTGTTTAATGAAAAATAATAATTGAAAAATGGCATTTTTTACAATGTAACATAATTCAATTAATGTTTTATTTCATTTGAATGCATAAATGTCTCTCTCAAAACGATGAAGGAAAACATCGTAAGGAAACCGGCTGTCCTCGACCAAACATTCAAAGAAATGTGACATTCCAACCCACACGTGGTGGATTAAGGCCCACTCTATCTCGCTAAAAGGTGACCAGTGTCCCAGTAGTGGAAACATTATGCTACATAAATGTCTGTTAATTCTTTTAACATTTCACTATTTACGAAAAACAATGCAAATTTTTCTTTTCAACCAACTGTATAAAAGGAGGTTCTCTTGTTTTTTTTTTTTCTACGTGACGATAAGCAAAGAAAACATCGTATATTTTTCTTTGAATACCATATCAATACATAGTAGGCACTATCAGCAACTCTTGGTGCATTACATACCAGATTCTTATCTATCATTATAATCATATATATCACTTTATAATTAGCCTATATTGTTCCCACTGCTGGGACACCGGCCTCCTCTCTGTGAGAGGGAGTGGGCCGTAATCCACCACGCGGGCCTAGTGTGGGTTGGTAGATGTCACATGTCTTAGAATTTTTGGTTCAAAGATCCACGAATGACAGTTGCGACCAACGGCTTAACGTGCTTTCCGAGACACGGAGGGGTCCTGGTATGTAGGTAAAGTTGTTCACCCATCCGCGGACCAACAGCTGACTCTCAAACTCTTTTCCCAACACATTAAATTTGAATAAAACTACTCTGAAACGTACTCTTTTCAATAAAACAACGCTGTAGGTAAGTAGAAACTTAGTATCAACTTTTGTGAAATAATACACATTAGACCACCCCGCGGAGTCTCCTGTTACGGTAATTCTTAGATACCGTGTTATTATCTATAAAACGGACAGACAGACCGGAATTATAAGTGTAAACAATTATTTAGAACTAATTGTTAATAAAACACCATTGTCTGTGATAAAAATACGTTTTGCATCTCTGAAAGTATTATAAGGAGTCATGTTCCAGACTCTTATCCATACTTCCATACATATATTATAAAAAATGCGAAAGTGTGTCTGTCTGTCTATGTGTATGTATGTCACCTCTTCACGCTTAAACCGGTGAACCGATTTAGATGAAATTTGGTACTCGTATATAGATAGTTTTTATCCCGATATTAGCACGGGATTGACACTTATGCGGGTGAAACCGCGGGGCGCTGGTAGTATTAAATAATTTACCAAAATAACATCACGCTTATTTTTCCCAGAGGGTAATGTAGAGGTGTACCTATAGAACACCATATTTTGCCAGTTATGTTTTAAGTCCCATATAATAGGAGGCGGGACTATTGCTATCAACCTGGCAAAAGTCTAGACTCCGGGCTGCTATTGAGAAATTCCAGATGCAAAAATTCCAGATGCAAAAATTCCAGATGTAAAAATTCCAGATGTAAAAATTCCAGATGTAAAAATTCCAGATGCAAAAATTCCAGATGTAAAAATTCCAGATGCAAAAATCCAATAACACTTTGCCCGACCCGGGGATCGAACCCAGAACCTCATTCTCAGCAGTACCGCTT
Organism: Luperina testacea; assembly: GCA_927399505.1. Taxonomy (NCBI): domain Eukaryota; kingdom Metazoa; phylum Arthropoda; class Insecta; order Lepidoptera; family Noctuidae; genus Luperina; species Luperina testacea. Next base: position 1,471,365 of record OV656770.1, on the reverse strand, counting down.
GCGACCACTGGACAACGAGGCATACAATCCGTGCCACGAAAGATGAGACTTGACACACCACGTGGTTTGACTTGCGCAGAACACGATTTTAGGTATCTTTAGCGGTATGAGGTCTGAGTGCGGGACGGGACCGGACGTCATAGGGGCAGCGGAAAAAGCAGGGGAGGCGGAGTCAAGTCTCATCTTTCGTGGCACGCATTGTACTCATCATTTAATGCATTTTTTTTTTATAATATGCAATTAAAAGAGTAATCAGTCGACAAAATATCCGAGGGGCCCATGGCTTAATAATAACAGCCGCACAGGTCGATCGATCAGGTTAGGCAACGCTCGCCGCGGTTGGTCTGTGGATGGGTGATCATCTTTACAAACCGAGGCCCCTCCGTGCTTCGGAAGGCACGTTGAGTCGTTAGTTCCGGTTTCCATTAGCCGATCTTTGACAGTCGTTACGGGTAGTCAGAAGCCCGAAAGTCTGACAACATGTCTTACCAAGGGGTATCGTATTACCCAGTAACTGGGCTGTGGAGGCCAGATAGGCAGTCGCTTCATGTAAAATGGTAATGGTACGTTGTTTTAGTATATGGTATGGTAATCAGCTGCATCTGGTTAGACTGGAAGCCGACTCCAACATAGTTGGGAAAAGGCTAGGCAGATGATAATGAATCGTTATAATATCGTAGGTATATTAGGCTTTCAATTACAGTGTGACCACGGGATCAGAGTGCTTACTCTTCAATTTAATTCCGATAGATCGACATTGGAATTGTGACGTTTCGTACTCTTGAGTTCGATGCTAGCGCCAAATGATTTTTAGATTGGATGTCCATTTTGGAGAACTAAGTGGAATTGGGTTCGGGCTAGGCGTGGGGTAATTGTTGACAATATTGTTTTCAAGAGTACCGAATCACGTGACTGTAAAATTAACATTGGAATCATATTGGCATCTCATTGGAATTAAAATTAGTTTGGAGAGTAAGCCCCCTGACCGTAATAACTCGAATAATCCTCCCTCCCCTCCCCAAACACGATATCGGTTAGAACTTGTAGATACTTCATCACTATCCACAGTCCAGCTTGACCCACTCCTGAGTTAAGCTCTCTTTTCTTGTGCCAAATTGTACTTGATGGTCTGAACTTTTTTTTTATGTCGTAGCGTCATGCTGAGATAGGAGCCTTTTGGCCTCGTATAGGACTTTCTGTTTAATTTTCCTTTTGTTACTTTTTTTTTATATATAACTTGGATTTTTATTTTGCTGTATCTGTGTACGAGTCGCAATAAATACTTTTTCTTTCTTTCTTTCTTTCTGAATTGCAAAAATGCTGTGAGTTAGGAGCAGTGGTGGCTCAGCGGTAACGGCCGCGACTTACGAGCTGTAGGTAGGTAGTAGGTTCGAAACCAGACAGGTGCTTTACTTTGTGTAAATTATTCATCAGCACTGATCTCAAGACGGTGAAGGAAAACTTTGTGAGGAAACCGGCATGTCCTAGAACAAAAAATTCGAAGACATGTGACATCTACCAACTCGCACTGAGCCCGCGTGGCTTACTCCCTCTGACAGAGAGGAGGCCTGTGTCCCAGCAGTGGGAAAATTATAGGCTAATTATACAAAAAAAACAGTTTGTTATCGCCAATCTGTCTACCACGCATTGTGCATAGTACCTACTTGCTGCAATTTTCCTATTACATTGTTGTTTTGTGTTTCCCCCTAACTCATACTAATCAATTCGCTCCCACGATAAGGTAATTTTGCCCAAAACTAGCCAGACGCAAGTATAAAAAAAAAATGCATGTGGTCTGTGGGGTACTTAAATAACTCACGTCCTTCTTTTATAGCACACGGCAGCCGGTCTTTCAATTAATTCATCATTTCTAGCTATTATAATAGCAATTAATACCTACATTTATGAATGCGTTGCAATTACAAGTTCTAATAAACAAAACTTATTCGTTATTCCGTTTTTTCGCGACGTATCCTGTAGGTATTGTGACGAGCTGCGTCTAGCCGGGCGATTAGTCAGTACTGGCGAGCATTGGAGTGTCTGCCCTGTTATCTCAAATGTACATGGTTTTGTGTGCGACTGAAACACGTACACACGACGACATATCAAGCGATATTTTACCAGTTTTAGCTGACCTCGCATTGTAATATACTTTTCGTACAATGAGAAGTCGGCTTATACTGGAAATGTATGGCTTGAATGTCGTCGTGCGTCCATTAATACATTGTATACCGAGCGATTTTTCTAAGCTAAAATTTATTATAAAGAGGTAGAGTTTCTGAGTTTGTGTTTTCTAAATAAAGTAGAACTTATAAATCAAATTAGAAAACAATTTCACACGAAAAAGGCTCCAGTTTCAACACAGCTTATTTGCTATTAGTTGATCAAATTAACAAATATCAATCATCATTAGTTTACGATAGATTCGACTGGCTATTTGGAGAACCAGAGTGAGTTTCATGAGTGAGCTGCATCCGGTACGACTCGTAGGCGAACCTAAAATAGAAGAATTGAGAAAAGGCGACGCTGACGATGATGATAATGAGTGAGTTTCATGAACTACGTCCCATATTCCCGTAACACTTGTATCAACAACTGTACACTACAATCAAGGAAAATAATTATAATGTGCAACCTATTTTGGGTGTTCTGCACCTAATATTAAGTTCAGTTGCGAAATAATATGTAGTTGATTAGGAACTATGTTTGTTAGTTTAAATTGTCACTATTTTACTGCGCAATGGCTTCGTAATATCACGACTGTATTCCTAAAAGGGTTGGGCAGAGGTGGCCCAGACTTCCGAGTTGCAGGTCGTGAGTTCGAACCCAGCGAGGCGCTTTATTTTGTGTAAATAATTTTACAGCCCCTCTCCCTCTAAGAGAGGGTTCCTTTGTACAAGCGGTGAGAACATTATAGACTGATTGTGATGAAAGCCGCCATTTTGAATATCCTGTGAGGTCATATAGGATACACTACATTCGTTGAAATCGGTTCATCAGTTTAGGCTACATGAGATAAAAAACTGTTCCAAATAAATAATCACATACACTAATACAGTAACCGACCATAAATTTAGAAAAAGTTCTGGTTTGTAGAACGTTGTCTATATCACTAGCTTCATAAATTTGTTGTTCCCGCGCCCCGCCCCGTCGTATCGTATCGCCTGACCGCGCTATTATTTCGTTACGCTAGCCCTCGGCTTCTAAAGGTCCTAGCGTGGAGTAAAATAGCCTTCCTTAAAAGTTGGGCTAACAACCGCAAAAATATTTTTTCATATCCGGCTGGAAGTTCCAGAGATTAGCGCGATCAAATAAACAAACTCTTCAGTTTTATTATTAGTACCCGTATATACTTATCACTCATAAGTGTACAACAGATCCTTTCTAAAGGTCGCTTTGTCGCATATCCACCGGGCTGCAAAACTGGTAGAGATTTGCTAAACGGTAACAAAATCTGCCAAAATACTAAAAAAAAAGTCTTCTAATTGTCATTATTTTAAACTACTTTATAACCATCATTAAAGCAAGAAGCACTAATATCAAAACAATCAAAAATAAACGTGTCAATCTAAACAAAGTTCTGAGTAACCGTATTAGTTAATTTTAACAAGAATATTGCGCAAACCACAGTTAAGGAATTTAACTGCATATTGTTTTAAGAATTGAACTATCATGTCAGCATGTTAATCGATTCAAGGCGAATCTTCTCATTGTTCAAGCTATGTGTATTTTGGTATCAGCAGTTATTGCTTCCCAGCGGTTGATTGTATGGGTCGTTGTCACCTGCCTAACTTTTTCTGAACCACGTTAGGGTTGACTTTCAGTCTAACCAGATGCAACTGAAATGGAGCACACTACAACTCAATTACTGGGTTACACGTCACCCTTTGGCAAGACTAGTTGTCAGACTTTTGGGTTTGATTATATTCACCAAGGAAAGTGTCATTTCAGTCTATTTGTGTAGCCTCTTCTATTTCCCTGCATTCAAATATAATATTTTGGGTATTTAGTGTCCTTTCTAAGGCTCTTTTAGTTTAGACTGGGGTCTACATCCAGAATTAACAGGCATAAAAAACTCTAGATTGTAAAGTTGGTAAACCGCATAACCATGATAACAATTTGTCGTTAAGGGGCTTACATGACCTAAAGCGCGGTCACTGTTGGACTGCATAGAAAAGAAAGAGAAACGCGATGACACAACGCTGGTAATTTATTGCAAAATGTGAAGCAATTATTTAATTACAAAAAATCTATTGTTTGGACTAAAAAATTAAAACACTAGTATTTTAGTATGTTGCTTGTAGAATAATCTGACAAAAGATCAGAATGATTGTACGTACCTATATTAATTAGTATGGTTTTTATTGTAAAAAGAAAGTTTTTAGAGGTATCTTCATGATGGTTTTTCGATCGATCGTATCAAATTAGTTGTATTATATTATATTTTCAACACACTATCTACCTGGCATATATCCTGAAGAATCATCATCATCATTATCATCAGCCTATAATGTTCCCACTGCTGGGACACAGGCCTCCTCTCAGTGAGAGGGAGTGGGCCGTAATCCACCACGCGGGCCCAGTGCGGGTTGGTAGATGTCACATGTCTTCGAATTTTTGGTTCTAGGACATGCCGGTTTCCTCACGATGTTTTCCTTCACCGTTTTGTGAGCAGCGGTGATGAAATAATTTACACAAAGTAAAGCGCCTGTCTGGGTTCGAACCTACGACCTACAACTCGTAAGTCGCGGCCGTTACCACTTGGCCACCGCTGCTGCTGAAGAATATCATATAATTTACTGATTTCGTTTACTGTAGTCGATCATATACTTTTATTGTTTCTAAAACTTGCGTTTTTTGTGTTTAGGTCCTGTAAGCCCCTTAATAACGCCTTTATTTCGAAGCAGTAAGGGCGGGTTTCATAACCCAAGAGTTGTACTACTGTCATGCGGTGTACCTTACCTAATCCTATCAATATTACGTTTACAAGTTCTAAACCTACACTATTTTATCAGCCGTCAATAATATCAGCCAACTTATATCATTGGTTGATGTTATTTTGGTCAGCCAATCACGACACCTAGCATCATGGTATGAGACAGCAGATTCACTGATAAGACCTTATCAGAACCAGGAGGGTGTTCTCCTTAATTTTAAGTAAACCGTGGTACTCGCAACCGGCGTGTGTGTATGACCAGATGTATGAACGTAAACGAGGCAGAAGGAATATAATAAGTATCGTATCAGGTGGCGTTCTGTAGTTTCTGCATATCCCCATGGGAAGGAGGCGTGAATTTGTATATTATTTTATCTAGTTTTAGTCTAGGGCATCATGGTACACACAACGACACATGGAGCTCCATAATGTCCTTGTGTCGTAAACTGGAAATGTATAGCTATACATTTCCAGTTTAAGCTGACCTCGCAATTTATAAGCTTTTCGCACAGTGAGATGTCAGATTATACTGGAAATGTTTAGCTTGAGATGTCGTCGGGCGACCCAGTAACTGGGTTGTGGAGATCAGATTGGCAGTAGCTCCATGTAAAATACTGGTATTCAGCTGTATTCGGTTATACTGAAAGCCAACCCCAAAATAGTTGGGAAAAGGTTAGGCAGATTATGATCTAGCTAGATTAAGAAAGAGGCTGACACAAAGGTATGAGATGTGAGTGAGGACACTCGACGAAATAAAAAAAATTAACTTTTTAAATAATCAAAAAGATTATTAATCATAATCATAATCATAATCATAATCATTTTATTTTGCAATAAGTATAGTATTTCTTTCTTTTTGTTTGTTTTTCGATAACAATCGCCTTTTAAAACTAACCTTTCAACTCTTTAGCTCCAAAGGAAGCGCTAAGATCTCACCTATCAATTTGTTGAAAAATAAATTGTTTAAACATAAGCGTGTGCGCATCCGGGATGGCCAAATAAACAGCACATATCTAGGCGTCAGTTACAAGTAAACATGGTTTGTAATAATTAATTATCGTGACGTTGTACAGTCGGTTTCAGAGAAATAGTACCCCTCCAAGACTTAAAGATTATCGCCCGAGCACGCTCGGGCCCGCGTGTCACGTGAGCCTTGAGCAGCTCCCTCCCCCGGGCCCCGCCGCCGCACCCATCTCGTGCACCCACCGATCCGCCTCAAATATTATTTGCAATGTTTTTAATAATTTATATGGTATTTTATCGGCTTCCTTCTGGCCGAACCGTATAGATACCAAGAATAACTTACAAAAAGACACTGCGTGCGACTAAGATACGAACCCACATCGCGAGATCATCTAGACCGCGCCTTATACCACTAGGCTATTGGCTCAGTTAGCAATCTTAACGAAAATTCGAATAGCATTACTCCTTTTATCGAACAAGGTTATTAACGGTCTAATATTCTAGATATTAAGGTTTAAATTTCAACTTCCGTCTTATATTTAATACTAGCACCTTACCGACTTGTTTTACAAAATGCAATACGCAACTCCTCTATTAACTAAAACATAAGGTTGAAATTAGCATAGATTTCTTGTTTGGTTGAATAGAATGTGTTGATTCCGATTGTTGCACTACCCTCATTTTACTTCAGAAACTTAACTGCTGTATGAACTGCGAGTTAAGGTTGAATTTAGTATACTATTCTTCACCTTATTTACTAAACTGTGATTGAGGGTATTTTTACTTTTCAAATGGTTTCATTTTCGTGCCGATTCGCTTGTGTGTAATTATCTTCATCGTAATATTATCCAATTTATTAAGTTTTTGACCAGTTGATTCTATTAATCGATGGTATGGTTCGATTAACAACTTTATTAAAGGCTAAAATTGTAGTTCTGTGGGAAAAGGAACAAAACATAAAGAAAATAGCACGAGATATAAGCATAACGGTAAAATTTACGTTATTCTTACACATACCTATTTATTGTTGCAATCATGTTGCATTATTACTTACAAGTTGGATTTTTTTTATGTATTTCTAATATTATTATTTTCATTACAGAGAAAAACAGTTCGTAGATGGATACAAAGGTATCAAGCGACGGGTGATATGAAATGTGATCACCAAGGCCCTCGCCCGATTGCTTACACTAATGAATCGAAGCGACAACGTAATATGTATTGAGAAAGTTCACTCAGTGGCACCCTTCAAAACTACGCGTTCAAATGCTGACTTCAAGAAGTGTTAGACAGTGACGGCCATCCTATCCGTTATGAATAGGCAACTCAGCAGATTGACTGTGTAACTTATTTGATAAAAAAATGCATTGGAACATTTATATGAGCAAGTGTCAAGTGTTAATCATTCCCAATATCATTCCATTATCAGTGGGATCACTATCTCGTAGTCAATCAAAAATAAACAACCTTTATTATTATCAATCCAGTTCTTGTTTACAAGTAGTCTTGTAATGTGTTAACGATGCACCATCTGACCTCACATATTTTTCTAATGTTGTGTTAAATAAGGGTTATCAGAAAATGTGATAAAAGAGAAAGATGTATATTGCTATACTGTTATAGTTTAGCATGTTGGTTCTTCCTCTGTAATTCACAGTTTCTAGAAATATCTATAAACGAACCGTTATCTAAACCAAACTAGGGTATCTATTTTGTGTTTAGTTAATATTCTAAGTATAATAACCCCAATTTAACACAGATAGAAATCTGTATATTCAACCAGGAAGTGGATTCCATGAAGTCCTAGAAATGTAATTAAAGAAATAAATGAATATTGTTTATACAAAATGCTAAGCTTTTATTACAAACCTCCATTTGATTTTTTAATAATAATTAACGAAAAAAACAAAACTAACTACTAAAGAAACTAAAAAATAATAATAAAGGTAAATTAATAAAATAAAAAAAGCCTTCTCAACCGCGGATTGAACTCGAGACCATCGTATTGTTAAGCCGCTGTGTTAACCACTAGACCAACATGCCACTTACGATACATTTCAAAAAACTTAAATAGGTTCGATGTCATTACCAACGGGTAACGGTTTCTATGAAGCGTGCTGTACTAGTAAATGGGTAGACAGACTTGATGGTGGGCTTAAGAACTTACTGTATATGTAGTCCTATTGGTAGTTATAAGAATGATTTTGTTTATCAAATCAGCGCCATGTTTTGTCTCTGCATCACCCTAAGGTTGACTGGTAGATAATGCCTCAGACATTAAGTCCGCCTTTGTACATTATTTCTTTTGCTTGTACATAAACTTTTGTGACTTTGTGCTCTTTTGCCTTAGGCTAGACCTAAATTAAGTTTAAAAGGAATACGAAGATATAATTTTAATATCGATTTTAGACTGGGTACATACATAATAAGATGATTAAGGGCTGATTTCTTAATAGACAGATTATCTGAAGAATAAATCTGACGCTCCATGTAAAATACTGGTATTCAGCTGCATCCGGTTAGACTGGAAGCCGACCCCAACATAGTTGGGAAACGGCTAGGCAGATGATACGATTTGAAACAGAAAATAAAATTAGATAAAATTAGTCGTCAAACAAAAATGGTTAGCCTGGATGACAATAACTGCATCAAAGCTAAACTGCTATAATCTAATCTACCAGCGAAGCGTGAGGACTATATCGGTGCGTTGGGTGGCCGATGTCGGAACAAAGGTGTAAAAAATATCCCCGAGTTTTGATTAAACCAGCGATTGATAAAAATTGCACTAACATAAAATCCAAGGCCCAAAATCTAGTAATTCTACTGATAACATCGGAAAAATAAAAAAAGAACCTAGTATACGCCGTTTGACACCTAATCTAGATTTATTCGGCACACGTTATCACTCGATATATCAAACCCGTAATCTCATGCAACGATAACTAGCCCAACCCTAGGTTAGGGATGTGACGCGAACTTCCTACTACGAGTAATACTATAAACGCGAAAGTTTGTGAGGATGGATGGATGGATGTTTGTTACTCTTTCATGCAAAAACTGCTGAACGGATTTTGATGAAACTTTACAGTAATGGTAGCTTATACATCAGAATAACACATAGGATACTTTTTACCCCGATATTCCCTCGCGATTGAAATTTATGCGGGCGCTGCTAGTTACCTATCGATAAAAATAAGCTTTCAACTGTGACGTAAGTGCTATTTATTTATAGACCATTGGATTTAAAAGACTATCGCTTAAACGTATAACTCCTATAATTCCTTGGCTTCTTACTATCTTATAATTGCTTAAAACGTTTCTTTGAGAACTTTCGTAGCTTATTCTTTTGAGCTTTTACGGTGTATTTCTATGATGCTAGATAATATGTGCAAATGAATTAAGAATGAAGAAGAAATACATATTATTTTTAAAAAACATTCATTTTAGCAGCAAAGTTTATGATTACATTTAACAAACATATGTAGTAATGGGGACTGCCAACTGAATTAAAACTTATAACTGTTAACATTAACTTGTCCGTGGTACACACTCATAAGATTTTCTTCTACCAAAAAGCGCTCAAAGCGCCTAAAGAAATTTTCATTATAAAATCGATACCTACTAGAAACCATCGACAACAGACAACAGCTCAGTCGCATCACTAACACTCAATGCAGTCCTTATCTGAAACCTAAATTTTTAATACTCGGCATTAATATTTGTATATTACCATAGACAATTTTTCGTAATGATATTTATGGCAGGTGATGCTATAGACGTATAAAATAAAATAAAATATATTGATACGGAGGTTGCCACTGTTTGGTGTCTCATTGATAGACGAGCTTATGAAAACTTGTGAAAATTTGTCATCCTTTCTACAGCTTCTAAGAGTCAAGAAGATACTTAAATAGGTACTTCTGGCAGAGTCACCAGCGAGCTCACTATCTGACTGAGCAGTCATCCCCTCTACCGATTTTGCCGACTTGGAGACGGACTCCTCACACATGTCGTGACCTCACGAAATAAGACGCAAATCAATCGGTATACGAAATCTAACAAAGGAAATAGATACGCATATCTTATCCCTATCCGATCACAGAAAACAAACTAGAATGGTACGGACATCGATGCGCAAAATGTAATCATGAAATTCAGCACATGATTCTAAAAAGCCTAGAAATTTTTCGTAGGTTATTTAAAAAAAATTAGCTAGCTAATTAATTTGCTTATTTTTTTTAATAATAGACGAAAAATTTCAACACCGAGCTTTTCCATGAATCCATCCTGAATCCATGGTAACAGGCTTCACGTTACTGTCGCTGAACCCTTTGTATATAAGTCTCATTAAAAAATCTAGATTTTTTTAGTACATCTAAACATCGAAGTTGTTTTAAGTCATGTCCACTATAGTAGAATGAGTTGCGAGATAAGATAACGCAGACAAATATGCAGTTGTAATCTTGTTTGATATTTTTAATAACATTTCGTACAATGCTAGAATAGTAGGTGTCTATGTGCAGTTTTGTACGATATAATAATAATCAGTCTTTGCCTGTTCACGGCAGGGCCTGGCCCCCCTTTCCTTTTTCCACTCAACTCGATCCTGATCCAATATGGGCCAATCTTGGCGTCAAGTTCGTCCCGCCATGTACGCCTGGGTGTACCACGATGCCGTTGGACGATTTCAGGAACTGCTGTGGCGGTCTTAGCCCATAATGCATCCGACATGCAGTAAACGTGGCCGTTTATGTCCCATTTGAGCTTGACTGCTTTTTGGGTGACGTCTGCGATTTGTGTCTTTGAGCGCAGTATCGGGTTCCGTTGTCCTGGCTGTTAATTTGTACACAGTGGCCCATTGTAGTCCATCTTTTGGGAACCCACTCGTATTTCGTACCCATATAAAAAGCCAACAAATTTAAAAGTTACGGTTTCAGATGCACGTGCCTAATGTAAAAACTAAAACGAAGAAAATAGGTTTTTACTTTGACCAAGTTAAGCATTTACTCTACTCTTAAAAAAAAACACTTTATTTTCGGTCAATGCCAAAATTGGATCCCGCGTGACTTTGGCGGGTAATTACCTAATAATATCTGCTTCGACAAAAATAGAAGCTAAAGATTAAGCATTGCAACTCTGCTTATCAAAAATAACAATAATGATCTGCACCCGAATTGCGTAACACTAGTGTGTCACGCAATTCGGGTGCAATCTCAATCTGAATAATTTTGAAAGATATTGCCAAACCATTGCTTCATATGTTCGAAAAATTTGTCTGCTCAACAACGTAAATAACACATTGAATGTTGTTGAACTGTCAAAATTAAAGCCAATTGCTACTGACACTTAGTGTGTTACGCAATTACCCCGCTGACCAAAATTATGCCTGGACTTTAAAAAGAACTTTGAGAAATGGCGAAACCAACTTAGGGGAGTTTGTTTCGACATTTGTTCTCAGGGGTAGTCAAATTGGGAAATGTGAACCCCATCTAGCTTATTTTTTTTTTCAGAATTAATAAATTTCATTTCATTGAAAAAATACATCTATGTAGGAGTTGGGTTTGACCAGAGAAACACTTTTTCAGGATTTCTTCGTTTATTTTGGCTCGTTAAACACAAAAATCTTAATATTCTTAATCTTCGTAACGTCTTGTTCGTTTTTTCATCATTTTCATTCTCTCCTCTCATTCACACACTCCCACCACTCATTCACTCATCTTACGTTCCATTCCACCAATGAATTTAATGTTTCATTTCATGGTTAACTTTAAATAATTAATTTCTGAGAAAATAGGTCCATTTCTATTTCGCAATCATCATTCTCCTGTCCGTATACCAATTAATTTGAGGCCGAAACAACATGTCTTTTTCTTCCATACTTCTCTTTTAGTCGCCATCTCAGAAGCCCCCCTTTTTCTATCCAGTGCATCCATCGTTTCCTTGATCTTCCCCTACTCTTATATCCACCATCCATTTTGCAATATTGATTAAAATCCTAATTAAACTCTCCACCTGGTCAATGACACAAAGTCTTACATTCTTTGTACTTAGTTTATCGAGGAAATAATAAATGTTATAATATTAATATAATAGTACTATTATTATATAAACCTGAGATAAAGAGTTCACTCTTCCTTGCTGTTTTCTAAGAGTTTTTTGACCCTAAGGTCGACACGATCGGGACTATGATCGTATAAAAATAGGGATGTGCCACTTTAGTATAACATCATTATAATTGACAAATTCATTTGAACAAAGACTATGCTTTTTTTAATTGAAAGACATGTTACATCCATCAACCCGCACTGGGTCCGTGAGCCACTCTCTCTCTCTCACAGAGAGGAGGCCTGTATCCCAGCAGTGGGCACGGTTATATGTATATATGCATAAGCTGATGCGTTTTCTTAATATAGCATATTAATCGCACTAGCCTAAGCAAAGAAAGCTCTCTGCGTATTACGTCACCAAGCTTTGATTTGCCATTACTTTAAATATATACAAAAATTGTCCCACAATCGCAGCAGACTGGAAAAAGAGGGAAGAGACAAGGGAGGCCTTTGCCCTGCAGAGAATATAATACATTTTTTTTTGCCATACAACGTGGTAATGCCGCCAGTCTCTTGGGTACATTACCAGTCGACAGCGATGCGGATGAATTTTTCGACGCAATTTTGTAGTTTCTGTGTAGTTTTAGTTAAGTTAGGGTTTAATTTTGTTATTTTTATTAAATTAATTAAGTATTATTTATAATTTAGTATCAGTAATTATAATTATCAATTCAATATGTAACACAAATTTTAAATATAAAGTCAATTTATAATTAATTTAGCCAACGTGGGGTTTGGATACAATAAAACTACCTCCACGAAAGGAAGCTTCAAAAGTCAAGTTTTACAAGATTAAGGATTTACGTAATCATGATAACAAATCACTTACGTCGTTGACAGTGATATCTCTAAAATATTCAGTAGTAGTGATACTACAAGAATGCCAATGGCGACATGACGGTTTGGTTGTCATAGGACCTATTCGTAAAATGGATTACGGCGAAAAAAAGGACCTGGGGACCTAAAAAGGCCACTTCGGCAGAATTAAAAACATTATGAATCATAATATGATGAAGACAGTCCGTGTTTATCTTTTTTTCGCTGCATTGCGTAGGTATAATCAAAGAGATTGGGATTGAATTTGGATTGGATTGATTGGTATTTTAGCACAGACAAAGAAAACACACGGTGTCCGGCTACAAAGGGACATTGATAGGGTAGTGAGCTGGAGCAAAGAAAATCTCTTGCAGTTTAATAGCTCGAAGTGTGTGGTCATCACTTTTTCTCGCGCACACAATCCCATATCACATACTTATCATATTGACGGGTTGCCTATGGCACGGGTCACAGAAGTCAAAGACTTGGGAGTAGGCTTCAACACAGGTTTGACTTTTCGTGATCACATCATGCGTAGCTGTAAAAGAGCGTATAGAAATTTAGGTTTTATGCTTCGTACGGTCAAAGGGTTCACGAATGTGAAAGCTATTATAGCATTATATAATGCATTGGTGAGGAGCCAGTTAGAATGTAATGCAGTCATCTGGGCTCCGCATGAAGCTAAATATAGTCTCATGCTGGAAAGGGTACAAAATAAGTTTATAAGATATTTATATAAGCGTTATTATGGAGTCTATCCCTTTTACCCGTTAATGTATCCAACCTTATTTATTTTAGGTATGGTAGGATACAATGAGCTAAGGGTTAGGAGGGATCTTGCACTCACTTCATATATATTTAAGTTACTGAGAGGGAAGGTGCATAATGCAGTTATTTTAGGGCTGGTGAGTCTGTGCGTTCCGGACAGGTACGTGTGGCGACGACGGCAGCCGCCACTGCTAGTGGAACCGCGTGCTCGGACCAACCTTTTAAGGGAGGCGCCCCTGACGCGTGCACTCCGCACGCTCAACCTCATAGCGAGAGGGACTGATTTATTCTGTTGCTCTCTGAGTGAATTCACAAGGAATGCATTATTTATAATAAGTTATAGATTTTAGTATGTTTAAGTTAAGATAAGCGCATTTACCGCATTGGGTTATATCCTGTAATGGTTTGTGTAAGTTGATAAATAAATAAATAAATAAAATAAATAAAACACTCCCTCTTGAAGAAAGGGAGGCCTGAGTCCCAGAAGCGGGACAATTCTAGGCTAGTTATTTGTATGTTTTTTCTTCTTGTCGACTCGATGGTAAATTATTAAACGGGTTGGCCACGCTAATCGCGGCATCAGTGGCATGTCTGAGGTCCTCAGAAGTGTAGGTGTATGGACACTTTGACCGATGTCATGCGACGATTGTTTGGTCGGGAGCACCGCATTCGCACTATGTGTCGTTTGAATCAATCATCCCCCATTTCGCTCGATTGTGCTTGCAGCTACCTGCTTGGGGCCGCAGTCGATTGATAGCTTGAATACGCTAGAAAATATACAAAAAAATATATATACAGTTGGCACTCTCTGCCTACCTTGCAGCACTATCTAGGGTCATGAATAACGACGTAATATAAATTAAAACAAGCAAACCCAGTATGCAGCAACTAGTTAATTCAACTCCTAATGTTTATCAGCTGACCCCGAACTAAGGAGCAAGAAAAAAACATAAGTCAAATGAATACGTCTTTGTTCAAATAGATAATAACTGAGTTTGTACTGTTTATTGTGGTTTTTATATGAACGTCGCATGCAACTTGTGATTTGGAAGAAATATACAGAAGTATGGAATGTGAAAATATCTGTAGAACTCCTCAAAATGTTTCATGTGTCATAAATGTTTGTTTTTAAGGTCCGTCCGCCTGCGACAGCGAACTTTATTTCAGGAGGGGACTGTCTTATATAATTTTGACGTTCGAAAAGTGCTGATTCTCAGCCTATAAATGACTTTTGATTTGATTTTGATTGTAAAAGATGTACTAAAACTATGTGCTACAAGATTACCCAATGTTCGTGCAATCAGCTGATTACATCGTTCAGTCAAAAAGTTTACGAAAATTCGCGAAACGTTTTCAGTCAGTTCTTAGGCACGTGATTCGAATAAGAACCCATTCTTACACTTGATATCCCTTACAATGTATAGATATGTATTTAAGTCGGATGATTCAATAAAACTTCTAAGAAATCTCTCTTTCTCTAAGACAATAAAATAATTCTTGTGAATTAACTTTAGTTGAATTCCATGAAGTTGATGTTACTAAATCAATCTACCAAGTCATTTCCTAACTATGTTGAAGTCGGTTTCCAGTCTAACCGGATACTGAATACTGGTGTTTTAGACGGAACAATTGCCTGACCTCAACAACCCAGTTACTGGGTAACACGATAACCCTTGGTAAGACTGGTTGTCAAACTTTTTGCCTTTTGACTACCCGTAACGACTGTCAAAGATCTACGAATGACAGCTGGGACCAACTGCATTCCGAAACACGTTGGGTTATTGGTATGTAATGTATAGGAACCAATCCACGGACTGACCTCAGCAAGCGCTGCTTAACCATGAAGATTGACACGTGCGGCTGTTTTTAATATCAAAAGATTTAGTTTAAGAGCCTTTCCCAATGTATATAACATCACCATATTCACAAGGAGACGAAGCAATTAACCCTTTCTAATCCGGCCCGAGCCCCGCAACGGATAAGTCATGTCATTAAAACAAACAGCGAGCCTTAAAATACCTAAACAATAAGGTTTTACGGGTACAGCCGTATATAACTCCACATCACTTCCGTATATAATCCTTACATATGAGAATTTTCAACCAATAGCGTGGAAGGTCAAAGTTGAAACGTCCAATCGGGCGGCGTCACTCGGTATTCAAACTATGTAGGTTTGTAGCGAGAGTGAAAGTGCTCCAATCACATGTGCGTGTTCAATGTGTGGGTGTGTGGTGGATGTGGGGGTATGTGGGTTATGAATGAAGGCTATTTTAGTTTGTATGTTATATTCGAGCTTCGCGTTTTATCCGCAAAACATGGGTACAGGAAATGTAGGTTAATATGAGAGGCGGGTTCGTGATGCTGTCTTGTGGGGTCAGCAGGGAATGGAGTCATCTTATATAGTTCTAAACATTGGTTCTTCCTGTTATATATAATACACGTGTTACAATTATAAATGAATTGTTAAATTGCGCCTTATGTTAGCTTTCTAAGTCAAAGACAACCTCTTCACTTCTTAAAAGGTAGCTTAATCGAAGTTTAAGCACCAACTTATCTAAATCTAGATCTAAAACTACTATTACAGCATTTACCGAACTCATTTACCAAACGTGGTGATTCAAACTCAAACTCAAAGCATTTATTTCAATTAAAACATTTACAGGGACTCCTGAATTGTCAAGGAAATTACAATATTAGATAACAATATTGTCATCCCAAAATTAAAACTTTGCTTTTGTTTTTGTAAAAATAAAACAGTTGTAACTTTCAACTCAAGTTAACCATTTTAACAAACAATTAAATCGCACAAAAACAACATAACAGGACAAATCAACTCCGGCTAAAGATGTCTATCATAACGAAATCCTTACAAGGCACTTATCCCATTTCACTTATTACTACATAATTAAAACTATGAAAACATGAATAACATTAATATAAATAATTGGTGAACATACGTTATGATCGGTGATAAGTTAACTCATGTAAGTGACTCTATGATTTTACTGAATTGTATTTCTATTTGTTTCAGGTTTACGCAAACAATCTAAGAGGACCTCCATTATATTTAAGGTTAGTACCTACTGAAGTTATTTAAATCTTACTTAGTAGCTCAGAAGACATACATCCCTGTATACAATAAACTCAAGCCTCCTCATAATAATAATTTGTTTATTTCCACTTCAAGACGCAAAAATCAGTGTGGCCCTGGCTCTTGTACTAGGAAGTCCTGTATCACAAGAGCCAGAGACCTCTCAATTTACGGAGAACATGATATAGAAGCGCGATAGACAAAAATGAGATTCGATATAGTTATGGCATGCATTAGGAGGTAAGTCTATAAATATACAAGATTAAAGAAAAGCAAAAAAAAAGTAATAATAATAAAAGAGTTTACATTTTTTTTTTAAATTAAGTTACTAGATGGCAATGGACACCTGCTACGATTCTTACATACTCCTTATGCTTTGCTTACGTTTATACATTTGGTCATACACGCACGCCAGTTGCAAGTACAGACGCCAGCACGTCAATCTACCCGAAACTGTAAAATTTTCCCAATCAACTTTGAACCTTATGCTCTAGCGATAAAGTTGAAAGTCTATTAAAGAAATTTGACAGATTGTAGTAACTTGATATGCTGGCGTCTGTACATACTACGCACCTGACCTTTCTGAAGAACATCACTCATAAAGTCAACATACATATGTTCTCGTAGAGGGTCCCCTTCCTGTGCGTCCACTCACATAGTAACTCATTATCTCGAAAAAAAATCGTTTGTCGCAAGAAAAACGCATCACCTACAAGAAGAAATCAAGCACATGGACCAACTGAAAGAAAAAGCAGTTTAATCAGTATTTAATCCTGTAACTGGAACCTAAAAGTCCACTGAATAAATAGCTATTTCAGGAAAAAGCAATCTATAGACCATAAATTAGGCATCAGATTTAGCATTCGATCAAGTAAATTGGAACGTTTTCCGACGTGATTTCCAAATTCAAAAGCTCTGTAAAAGTGAAGATAGCAATGTGGTTCAACGACATAATATGTGACGTTAACTGGACGACACTTTGACGAAGAGCTCTGTTATGCAAACGTTTGACCAATTAAAGCTCATAGCTTATTGTGATTCTTCTGCTTCTCCCAATTTGCATATAGGGCCGGCGCATCACGTCATCTTCCTTCTCCACACGTCTTCCTCTCCTGGTCGCATACTTCATTACTGAAGGACATGTCCCTAAAAGGGCTTTGTGGCTTTTATGTATGATGTTCTTCCATTTCGCTTTTCGGCCGTTCGGAGCAGTGTTGGCACAGTGGTAACGGCCCCGACTTACAAGTTGTAGGTTGTGGGTTCGAACCAGGCAGGCGCTTTACTTTGTGTAAACAATTTCATCACCACTGCTCTCAAAACGGTGAAGGAAAACATTGTGAGGAAACTGGCATGTCCTAGAACCATAAATTCGAAGATATGCGATATCTCAACCCGTACTAGGCCCGCGTGGTGGATTACACTCCCTCACTCCACTCCCTCTCACCGAAAGGAGGCCTGTGTCCCAGCAGTGGGCATATTATAGGGTGATTACGCTATCAGCCGTCATCTCAATATTGCCCCCCTTCCTAGCATATTTATCATTCACACAATCCAATCATCATTTCTTTGGTCCCAAGTCACGTAAGATAATCTTAGGTATACCAAAGACCTCTAAATACCCCCAAAATCAAACAAAAACAAGATTTATACATAACCTTGTTTTTGTATTTTAAAATATAATTTAAAAAGTTAACTAAGTACCTATTAATTCTGATATTGTTCATTAAAGCGATTTGAGATAAATACAGGTCATTCTGATAGCATGCCACTAAGCTAGATAGGCTAAAAATTTAGACTTTTTGCACTCAAGATAACCGGTGAATCGTATGTTTTATATTTGTTATGCGTTCACCTATAACGCATATTTCTTATCGTGGTTTCGGGAAAAAACGAAGTTTTATAGATTCCTTTATAAAATTCATCATCTGTCTATCCTTTTCCTAACTATCTCGCAGTCTAACCGGGTGTAGCTGAACACTAGTATTTTACATGGAACGACGGTCTATCTGACCTCCACAATCCAGTTGCTGGGTAACACGATATCCGTGGGCTTCTGACTATCCGTAACGACTGTCAAAGATCTACAAATGACCGCTGGGACCAAAGGCTTAACGTGCTTTCCGAAACACTGAGGGATCTAGATGGTCCGACGACCTTGAAAAGGCGTCTGGGACAGACTGTATGCGGAAGGCGGAGGATAGAGTGTTGTGGTGCAGGCTGAGAGAGGCCTATATCCAGCAGTGGACTGCGAAAGCTGAGTTGATTGAATTGAGAGGTCTCGATATGTGATAGGCGTAGCGTAACCTTCGATGGGTACGGCTGTCATTATTTATTCACAAGCCCCTTGTCTGAAAAACTTCAATCTTCTAAAAAAGACACTTCCTCGTGTCTTATATCACCTTTACCCAGGCTGTCATCTTCTTTCAATATTCGTCTTCTACATATCGTCGCCTTAGAGTGAAAACCTCGGGAATGTGAGTAGCATTTTATGCATTTCGGAGAATCTTATAGTATCGAACAGTTCTCGATATAAAAGCGGGTTAAATTTCCATATTAATTAATAAGAATACAAAACCTCCTTTTTTGAAGTCGGTAAAAAAAACATAGAAGACGCCGTACAAAAATTTTACAGCACGCAGTTCTTTCTTCCTCCTGAAAAGTTACTTCTTTTACACTTACGAAGTTTTCACTCTAAGGCGTCGATATGTTAGTAATCGACTAGAATCAATTCTATTTTGTTCTCTTGTTTGACGTTCGAAAGTGTCTTTTATGTGCCTATTTGAAATAAATGCTTTGACTTTGACTTTTGATAAGATATTGTGTTTATAAAGAAATCTTACATCGCGACAGACCCAAACGGAAATGGCGGAATGACCTGGACACCTTTAATAAAGATTGGTCCTTGGTAGCTCTGGACAGAGAGAGATGGAAAGAGAGTGGGGAAACCTTTGCCCAGTAGTGGAACCTTAATGGCAAATAAAGAAAACTAAAATATAAGATATATTATGTACAGACGCCAGCACATCAAGCTACCCGAAACTGTAAAATTTTCTTAATCAACTTTGAACCTTATGTTTTGGCGATAAAGTTGAAAATCTATTAAAGAAATTTGACAGATTGTAGTAGCTTGATGTGCTGGCGACTGTACAAGTATGAAAAGGAAAAAAAGGGAAGAAGCTCGGTATCAAAAATAAGATATTAATTTCTAAAAACTAAGAAACATTTCGAAGGCTGCGCTCAAATTGCACAGATAGTTCGTATTGCCGGCACATATTGATACAAGCGGTTGTTAGATTCGCACCCGTATTGGCAGACCTTGAGAGGAAAAGCATTTTTTTTTGTTTGTTGCAGAATAGGTTTCACTGGAGATATATGTTAAATATCGATGATAAATGTCGCATATAAAAAAAAAATACAAAAAATAAATATATAAAAATAAATTCCTATTTGTGACTACATAAAAAAAATTATCACCATCATCCACAGCTCGACTTTATCGACTGCTAAGCATATGCCTCTGTTTTCATGTTCAATCCCATGCTCCTGCGCCAGCCCCATCCAGGTTCTATCCCAAAAAATGCAACACGCACTTGAAAAAGTAAAAAAAAAAACTGACTTGGTAATCGAAATCAACTAAGTATAAATAAATCATTTATCTTTATTAAAATAAAACTCATTATTGTCAAAACCATAACAATATGATAATATTTAAAATGTCATTGACGAAGGAACTGATATTAGTAATGTCATCTAATGTCAACCATTAGCAATATTATAATACCAAAGTCAAAAGTCAAAGCATTTATTTCAAATAGGCACATAAAAGGCACTTTTGAACGTCAGAAATTACAACAAATAGAATCGATTCCAGTCGCCCATTCCAAAAGGTAGTTTTCGTATGGAGAAGAATGGGCAAGAAACTCCACCGTTACTCTTTTAAAATATTTTACAATATTTTGCATACATTAATAATACCACTCTATAATTGTCCCATAGCTGAGCAAAGGCGTCTTATCATACAGAGAAGGCACGAGCATTGATCACCACGTTTGCTCAAGATGGGTTGGCGATTCTATTGACTATCATATTATATCTGCCGTCATTCGTCAAGCGTTGTTGTGTCAGGTTTGAAACGTTTACAGGTGAAATTACAGACTCTTGAGCTTCTTAGCTTAGTTTTGATATCATGTCATTATTCTAGAATCACGAAAAAGTAAACAAGGTTTCACAGCACAAGGAAAGTACGCCCGTTAATTGTTAATTTGTAGTTTTATCACATAAAAAAATATTTGTTGCTATTAAATGCTTTTTTTTGGGTTAAATTCTTCCCAACTACGGAACTGTTCATTTTGCATGGTCCGACACGCACTTGGCCGGATTTTTTTCTCTGAATGACAAGAACATATTGTGAAACGATAGGGCTTATGAATGCTCTCAAAATGACGAAGAAAAACATCGTCAAGAAGTTATGTCCTAGAGCTAAAAATTCGAATACATGTCCTGACATCCAATTTATGGTGGATTACGGCCCGCTCCCTCTCCCAGAAAGGAGGCCTGTGTCCCAGCAGTGGGAAGATTATAAGTTGGTTATGATAAGGTCTTATGAACTTATAGTAAACCAACAACTTCGAGAAAAGTATTTACCAGTACCTAATTGAAAATATGTTTTATGAAGACTGTCGTTGTGGTAAAAAAAAATATTAATCGTCTTGGCGGGGGCACTGCCGTGCCCTCAGATAGTTGCAAAGAATGATTCCAAATTTACTGGCGTATTTATTACAGGTTTATCCGATCGATAAATGAATAGAACTCCCAAAACTATAAATTCTAGTTAAGAATCCTAAAAAGCTGCTGTAAATTAAACATGTTATTATTTTACAACGCTAGTATCTAGCGGTTGAAGCCTAAACTTAGTGATAAGATAACGCGTAGCCTAGGTCTCCGATAAAACGCTAAATTTGCTAAAAAAAATACATTGATAACAGCTGGACTATCGTGGCGTTGCGACACGATACACAATTTTTTGTCTAATTCGGTTATTACAATGTTTGATTATTTTTCGCCTGCAAGTAGAAATATCTTTATTTGAGACTGTTCTGTTGACAAGATTTTTAGGAATAAATTATATTTTTTACGTAAAAGTCGTATCGTAAAAGGATTCTTAAGTTGTAAATGAATTTATTGGAAAAAGTAAAAAAAGACTAAAAATATAGTAAAATTATCAAAGCCACTAAATATGGTATTTCAATTTTATAAATACTGAAAGAAATACAAAATCAAAGAACAAACATATTTGCTAGGTCAATACATTTGCAAGAACGATTCTGCAAGAACTTTTGAAGCGCCAATCAAATTCGTCCATGATAATTTTTAACCGATATTCAAGCGTGGAACCGTTTCTAATACATCATAGGCCCCTTCATCTTTTATATAAATACCTTACATAATGTTGCCTAAGTGTCCCATGACACTAGTGTACAGAATGGGCACAAAGCACCCAATGGTGTGACATTACCACCACATAGCGAATTCATTGAAAGACCTCCATGTTACACGGACCTTACGGTGTGGTCTAAGTTATAAACTTTTGGAGACATGAGTCCTGAATGACTGAATGGATATGCAGTCTAAGTTATTGTTGAAGTGAAAACTTCTTTAGGCGCATTGGGAATGTTTTCAGATGGGAAAAAACCATTGAACCCGCGCCACTGTTACCGTAAGCGACACCGCGCGTGTTATGTTTATAAGAAGATTTAAAAAATTCCCGCTTCGGATGTGTTCGGCTGTCCTCGGGATGTACTCGGTTTTAATGTATATCCGATATGTCAGTTAGTGATGGCAAAGTATTCTGTTTGTGTTTTGTTTTCACTTCTGTCGGCACTCCCGGAGTGCCACTGTTTTTTTTTAAATTAATTTGTTATCAAGAATCTCCCGCCCTTATCTTAATTTATTTGGGGTCAGCGCAACGTGTTTTAAAACGGTTTTTTCTTCCATACTTCTTCATTAGTCGTAGTCCTTTCCAGCCATATCATACAATTTCACGCAGCTTTACCATCATTCCTTTGGTCTTCCCCTACTCGTTTAGCCATATGTTTATCAATTTCACATAATATTTTACATTATGTCATTATGGACAAGTCCGATAATGCAGAAAATAAATGCTACCAACATTTTTACTTAATAAAAAAGTTTAATGTCTATAGCAATAACAAAATAATAACGAAAATGCATGAATGAGTTGATCTTATCTTCTGATCTAAGATTACTGTCAAAACCAAACCATTTTATTGTAAGTTTTATGTTAAACTAATTACCAAGTAGGAAATGAATGTGAACGTTATAAATATACTTTACATTCGTTTTAAGTGTTAAAATATGATAACATCGGTATATATCCCTATGTTTATTTACATTTATCTGTAAAAATACATTGTATCTGCAATAAATTAAAACAACTCATCTGGGTAACTGAAACATAGAAAGTTTTTTTATTATTTATCTTAACCGTAAAGATTTAGCCTCAATCGCTTTTCAATACCAGACAGTGAATTCTGTAAAAATCTCACCGTGAAAACTAAAATGAAGTGAGGTTGAAGTGAGCTGTCACACCACCTGATGACGATGACGTATCGACACTATTGACAGCTCACTTCGAACTCGCTTAACCTAAGTTTTGACGATGAGATTTTAGCAGGACAGCTCAGCAGTTATCGTTACTCGCTGTATCTCAGAACTTGGACCCAAAAACAAAAACGGCTGTTCTTCAATACAACCATTTTGTTACATTCAAAAAACCTCCATTTATCTTTGTGACACATTCAAAATAGTTTTTTGTTTAACTATTTTACTTCACACTTCGTACATTATGTAGGTATTAAGTTAAAAAGAAACTAAAAACTAGTGTCCGACCGAAACAGGTTTTTCAGCCGAAACCGAAACCGAACTTTCGGCCTTGCTCTTAGTTTCGGCCGAAACCGAAACTTACTTAAACATATTTAAAAAAAAAAAAAAAAAAATTTATCGTATACAGAAATCTGGTGTGTTTTTTACTTTTACACATTTGTTTGCATATACAATGTATATTATACATACAGACAGTTGAATACTTACCTAATTATTTACGAGGTCGGTCCCATAATGAACTGGCCTGATATACATAGTTCTACGCGACATGTTGTGTTGCATTAAATAGTAAGTTTATCGTGCACTTAATATAAGAAACACGCATCGACATGAAATGCTTAGTCTTAGTTTAGCAGGCATTAGCATAACGAGTCGCGTATTTTTTCAAAATGTCGAAAACTGAGTATCGAAGTGTCATAAAGTTTTTGTTTAAAGAAGGTTTATCCCTGCTCAAATAAAAGAACGATTGGATGACGTGTATAAGGAGTCTGCCCCCTCCTATAGCACAGTGAAAAATTGGGTGAAAGAGTTTCGCCTCGGGAGAGAAACCGTCGAAGACATTTGCCACGACGGTCGACCTGTGGAAGTGCTCACTCCCGAAACGATTGCTCTTATCGAAGAGGAGGTTCTGAGTGACCGCCGTTTGAAGATTAGAGAAATTGCAGCTAGGCTTGGGCTCTCTAAAAGTACGTCATCGTGCGATCCATGAACATCTTCACATGAAAAAAGTGAGTGCAAGATGGGTACCGAAACTTCTTTCAGCGGTACAGAGACAGGAAAGCGCTGCGCTTCGGAGTTTTTGGATCTTTGTGGCGAAAATTCAAAGACTGTGATCGAGCGGCTAGTGACTGGTGATGAAACTATGATCTATCTATGATGTATTATGACCCACAAAGCAAGCGCGAATCAATGGGATGGCGTTATAAGGGTGAAAAGCCCCCTAGAAAGGCAAAGGTGCAACAATCGGCTAAAAAACTGATGTGCACAATCTTTTGGGATTTTCAAGGCATTTTGATGGTGGATTTTAAAGAACGTAATACAGTCGTGAACGGCTAATATTATGCTTCTTTAATAAATAAATTACGAGACAAGATAAAGGAAAAACGAAGAGGCAAGGTGTCCTGTTGCTCCATGACAACGCCCCTGTTCATACCGCTGGTGTTTCGAAGGATGCACTTCGTCAATGCGGGTTCACAGAAGTTGAACATCCAACTCACAGTCCAGACATGGCCCCGTCCGACTATTAGGTATTTATTTCCAAATTTAAAGCGAGACATAAGTCTCGCTTTAAAAAAAAAAAAAGCCCGCCCGCCCGCCCGCCGTCTCGCTTTAAATTTTCTTCCTCTTAAGAGGAAGAAAATTTTCAAGCGATGAAGAATTGCAGGCGGCCGTGTTCGATCATTTTGAGGCTAAAAATTGTGATTATTTTTATAAAGGTTTAGAGATGTTGATTCACAGATGTCAGAAGTGTGTTAGTAGTATTCATGGTGATTATATTGAAAAATAAAATTGGTTTCGTTTCATTTCCTTCATTAGTTCATAGTTAGGCCAATTCATTATGGGACCGCCCTCGTATGTGCAAAACACAACCTCAACTCCATGCGATTAACGATGGACGGCGGCGAACTGGGCCGGCAACGCGACGAGCGAGCACGAGCTAGCCGCGAAGTTCGCCGAACGATGGACGATAATTCATGAACACTCGAGTTTCGGCGCGGCCGAAAGTTTCGGCCATTTTCTGGCCGAAACCGAAACTAAGGCCGAAACTAGATTATTTGGCCGAAACTGGCCGAAACCGAAACCGAAACCGAACTTTCGGTCGGTCACTACTAAAAACACATCTATTTGGGTACGGAACCCTAAAAAAAGTACAAGTCGTCTACAACACTTGACGAAATTAGGTATCACAACTTGTATATGGATATAAACGGGGGTAAGTTTTCAAAAAAATTAGACTACACACAAACACTGCCTAGCCGTTAGCAGGCGATCAGCTTGTTTTCAGTTGAAGTGCATGCCAACAGGTAACACGATTACCTATCATTGTCAGCTAATATGAAAACGTCTGTCATTCTTATTGTCTAAGTTTTGTTTTCAAACTTACGTGACACACCTACTTAATTTTGCTTGGCGCGAAAGCTGAAATAGCTCTTAAGTGTAGGGGGATAAGAGTGCGTGAAGAGTAAATGTGGTTGTCAGTTAAAGTGGTTGGCATGAATGTAAGAAATGTACTAGTGAGAACTAGGGGCGATGGAAGGTGAGGTTTGGTCAGTTGAGGTGAAGTTGAGAAAGAAATGGGGAAATAATAGTTAGTGGAATGACTCAAGAAAGTGACGATTATCAAGGTGTAATTTGGACACTTTTTGACGGGGTATCAAAAACATCGAAAAACTGCTGCAACATAATTTGTACTATCATTTACCTTGCCTTTTTCTGGAGCCGACAGAAACCCGTCACTGAAACTTAACAAATGTTAAGAAATAGAAATGGATGTAAATTAATTTCAGCATTTTACATGCAACTGCCACATACATGCTGAACCCAACAACTCAGCATTACATTATTAAAGAGTTATTTTATGCTACCACTCAATGTTCAGGCTTTCAGTCATCCGACTACCCATAACAACCGGCACAATTTAAAGTACCCCCATGATCTGCCTAGCCTTTTTCGGAGTCTGCTTCCAGTCTAACCTGATGCAGCTGAATACCAGTATTTTACATAAAGCGACTGCCTATCTGACCTCCATAACCCAGTTACTGAATAGCACGGTACCCTTTTGTAAGACTGATTGTCAGACTTTTTAACTTCAGACTACTCATAAAAAATGTCAAAAATCTGTTAATGGCAGACTGACACCGAGGCACGGAGGGGTCTCCGTATAAAAAATAGACAATTTAAAGTGCCCTAATAGCCGCTAATCCACCTAAAATCGTGGTGATATCTAAATATGAACGTTATCAACATGCACACTGCCCGTGCATTCTTCCGTGGAGATAATGCACCTAATACCTACTCTATTAATCATAGTTTTTCTAAGCCGATATCAGCTGATAAGGAATATATAATTCAATATCGAGACACTAGATAGTGGGTGTTGCTTAAGCGCGATGCTATATTATGTGATATATAACTCTTTCTATACTAATGACAAATTTTGGGGGTAGGACGTGATTTTTAGTAACTCTATCTATTATTGGCTTCGATGGTTTGGTCATGTTGGACTAATAAAAGGTATTCACAAGGCAGGTGTGAGTGGAAACGCCGGTAGGGGACGCCCAAGTAGGACATTATAGTAACCTTATTGGTGAAGCTCTTCTTAAAAGACAGGTGCGTAGTATTCGCAACCGGCGCGTGTGGGCCTGTCCTTAAACCATTGCTAAAGAGAATCTTGAGGTCATTATATGGATACACAAACTGCTATAATCCTTACATACTTCTTTTGCTTCAATATATTTGAATATCCATTCCCCACTTCGAATTTTTCAGACCCCCTTTCAGTCCCTGTTGCAAAATATTTGGGCAAACGTCATCTAAAACAATTCTAAATTTCAAGTTGATAGCAGTAGTAGTTCTTGAGATATACAGCTGTGACAGACAGACAGACTGAGTCTCGCCATAAGGGTTCCTTTTTACCATTTTGGTACGGAACCCTAAAACCGACCATCTGTAATGTACACTCGACCCATCTAATTAGTTTACATTTTATATGTGTGGGTGAAGTCATAGTTATGCACACAAACACTAAATAATACGAGCGAGCTCTGTTTTTATTAGTGTGCGTATGGCATACCAATTACCATATACCAATATATAGTAATCATTCACTTATGTTTCTTAATGAGATATAATATTTCGCATGATATTACTATAGTAACCTTGGCACAATGGCTATAGTCTTTGGTCAGGGAACGAGAAGTCGTAAGTTCAAACCTTGGGTGCAGCGATATATTCTTTTTGTATTCATTATTTTGTTAAAACATTGCTTAAAGTTGAATTTATAACGATTCGATCCCGTTCATGGACGAGTAATGAAGTTTGCAACGTTTGAGACGACCACGGAACTCTCAGGCTATTTTATTTTGACTGTTAAGAAAATAACTACCCACAATTTAAAATAATTGTTTTCAAACACCTTAATTTATAAATAAAAAAATTGCGTTCTTAGTTGTCAATCTACGAGTATTTGCATTACTGAGTTTATTGATTACTACCTACTCATATTTGTGTGCGGATTTATTTATGTGGATCCAACCATGCAACATTTATCAATGTTGAAAAAGGCAGAATTGTTGTTTTGCATGAGCAAAACATATCTATAAGTGAAATTGGAAATCGCTTAATGATATCGGTGAGTAACAGTTAGATCACCTTTCAATGTTTACCTAGGAATAAATTAATGTAACTTATCTGCAATATCTACCATAGTTTAATAATAATATAATATTATCATAAAATGTATTACAGTTTTTTTTTTTATCATAAGATGATTATGATAGAATTAAATTGGTCTAGCCAATTTTTGTCTCACTACGGCCCGGGCCTTTAGACGGATTTAAAAAAAAGCCTTCGAATAACGTAAATAAAAATAGATTATTACCTATATTTATTATAATGTAAGTGTGTATTTAAGACATATTATTACTTTATTTTAACTGGTATACATATGTATTGTATATAATATAAGTAATATTAATTAGGTATATATATAAGTAAATAAAGTATATTATATATACTTCACACTAATATTATATAGGCGAAAATTTGTGAGTGTGTGTGTGTGTTTGTATGTTTGTTACTTCTTCACGCTTAAACGGCTGGACCAATTTTGATAAAATTTCTTATGGAGGTAGCTGACACTGTGAATTAACATATTATCCCGATATTCCCACGGGATCGACATTTACGCGGGTGAACCCGCGGGGCGCAGCTAGTAGTATATAAATATAACAAATATAGTCTATATATTTATTTAATAATAGCTATTACTATAAGTATATTAAATACTGTTTTGTTTGTATCCACAGAGGAGAAGCGTGCAGTTATGGGTCCGCCGATATGCGGATTCTGGAGACGTAGAACATCTTCGACGTGGGCCAAAACCAAAGGCAAATTCATCGGCTCGACACCACGACATCGTAGCAAGGCACAAGGCTGATCCCTTCTTGTCCACCCGCGTAACAGCAACAGCACACAATGTGTGCTTACAAACTGTGAGAAATCATCTTCATGCAGCTGGTTTACGTTGTAGTAAGCCAGCGCGGAAGATTTTACTGTCCACTGCGCACCGACAAAACCGACTACAGTTTGCTAGGGCATACGTCAATTTTGATTGGGAGAACAATGTGGTGATTTTTAGCGACGAAAAATCGTTTAAGTCGGATAAGGATGGGCGTAAAATATTGTGTTACTTCTACCTGGGAGTCGCTACGTGGAAGTAATATATGCGCGAATATGGTTAACAGCATGAGCAGAAGGTTACAAGAAGTATTAGAAAACGAGGGTTTGCCGACTCATTATTAGTCGAATTTATTTTAATTAGTAGACGAATATGAACCTTATTTTTACGCAAATAATGTTCATATTTGTTAAGTGAATGTGAACCAATACAAACCTTAGCAATGGTTAGGTATATAACATCAACTCGTATTATTGAAGTCTGGTGAAGTGATGTTATTGTTATGCACTTAGAAGTTGTCATAATTTCTTACTATCTAACATGTTAATTCACTTCACCTCTAATATTACTTTGATTCAATTTATATACCTACCTACTTTGACAAATAATTTACGTCCATCCTTAACCAACAAAAAACTTTGTCTTTGTCAAAAAATCTGGTAAACAACAGTTTTTACTCATTCGAACGTCTAGTATGAATAGCTATAGAATATGTGAAATCATTGTATCGGCCACACAAGTTTTTTTTGCTAACATACAGCCCACTCCGAATTGAACCTTAAAACAACCATTGTAAGGAAGGAACATATTGGAAGAAACGAGTGGGATCATTACCAAACCAATACCAAATAATAATATGTTTACATAATAAAAAATCAAATTAATTTAATGCTTTTATTTAATTTACCTTTCTACTTTTTTGCTTGAGTGATTTTATTGGCCACAAAATTAATTTAATAAAAAACAAAAAGTAAAAAACAGCAAAACAAAAACCCTCAGCTGGGATCGAACTCACGTCAACGAGCTTACATCAGTAGCTAACGCAGGCGCTTACACCAA
Organism: Luperina testacea; assembly: GCA_927399505.1. Classification (NCBI taxonomy): domain Eukaryota; kingdom Metazoa; phylum Arthropoda; class Insecta; order Lepidoptera; family Noctuidae; genus Luperina; species Luperina testacea. The sequence goes on along the minus strand of OV656770.1, from coordinate 1,441,543 downwards.
CTAGCTAAGAGAACTATGTTATAATGGTCTAAAATGTTGGGTCAAATTCATTGTGAACCCGTTTATTTTATCTCTAACCTTGAATGTATCATACGTATACGCACACAATAATAATGACAGTTACCGATGTTTGCGTGATGTAAACTAATTAGCTTTGCCGATTGTACCTACTATAATTCTTACAAATAAATTTCATTTAATTTCATTTTTTTTACGGTCATACACGCACGCCGGTTGAGAGTGCTACGCACATGACTTTTCTGTACCAAAAAGGTCACTATATGTCCTTCTAGTGTCCGGTTACATCTCATGATAAATATTAGGTAATAAAAAAATTATGAGACCTTTCTAGTTAGACGACCATGATCAAAGGCCAAGCCTATGGGAAATAAAAAAGGTTGTAGTTTTGCTTTCATCTGGCTCTGTGAACTGGAAGGGAAAGTTAATAACATATGCATATTTTGAATATTTTTTTGCCTACTATGATCCTGTGTTTTTTATTTTTGAAGTGAAAACTTCTTTAGCGGCGCTGTGTACTTTTTTTGGAATGGGTAAAAACTTCTAAATTCGCGTCAGGTCACGTGACCCTGATCGAAAATTCGTAAGACGTAAAACGTCAGACGTAAAACGTAAGACGCGCGTTGTTGAGGACAGCGCCATCTATGCACATCGGGAAGAACTACGAGGGCCTCGCGTACTAACGTCAGACGTAAAACTTAAGACGCGCGTTGTTGAGGACAGCGCCATCTATGCACATCGGGAAGAACTACGAGGGCCTCGCGTACTAACTACGTAGTTCATCCAACAAAGGAACACAGTTATATATCCGTGGTTCACCACGGATATATAACTGTGTGCTTATTTGTAAATCTGAATAAATTCCTTTCACGAGAAGAATAAACCAGTCACTTTGGTCATCATACCTGATTTGCAAAAAACCCTATAAAATAAGGAACACACCTTAACACGCGTGTTTTGTTTATAAGACGATTCACAAAATACACTCGTAATTGTTCAAGTTTTCACTTCTGTCGGCACTACCGGAGTGCCAGTGTTTTTTTTATTTTATTTATTTTATTAGGTTCACCAACAATTAATTACACTAATACAACCACATAATACATTTTTAAAAGTAAAAATAACAGTGCATCAATTACTTATAGGTAAACACAACATGCTTAAAACAATGAATCATAGAAATAAGCTAACTTACTTAGTAATAAGCGCTAATATTTATAAATTGGTAACTTCGGTAAAAATTTACATTTAAAAATTCAAATTGGAAATTCTGATTAAAAATTATAAAATTGGTAGAGGTTGACATTGTATCATGAATAAAATTGATAAGAAATTAAGTAAAAATTGTGTTGATCGAAATAAACGTTTCTTGAAATTGTATCTATTCTAAATCCTCGTCCGATTATTATCGAGTCGCCGCCAGGAAGTTTTACTTCAAAATCTTTTGAGAAACTTTCAACTCGTGTCTTACGAATTCCATTATGTTATCGTTACGACTCAAAAAACGAATGTTTAACAAAAGTCATTGAGTGTATTTATAAAGCTGTGTAATAAATTAAACAATAGCTTTAAGCAACGTAAAACCATGCTCTCTTACCTAATTACAGGAGAAACAAAATAATATGAAGCCACAAAAATGGTAGTTCTCAATATTATTTTTTTGTATTATCAGAGCTGGAAGTTGAAAAGTTTCGGCAGAGCCAAGAAGCCAAAATAATAATAAAAATAAAAACAACATCCACGCAAAAAAACTTTTGTTTGAAAGGTAAAAGAGGGGTCAGACAATACACGAAAATCTTTTCTGTTATTCCACCTTTTCAAACGATGCTTTCTTCTTTTTTTTTTTTTGGAGTCGGATAACTCTTTGAATTTCGAAGACCTACAATATTACCTATAAAAAAATAATATGTTACATAAAAATACCTGCTGGTAACACTGTATACATTTCCCGTACGTCTTTTCACTAGAGAAAAAAAGTTCACTGATTGTCACTTGTTATTGGTTGATTTCAGAAAATGTATGTTACCTACTTCGCAATATTCTGCCTGAAGACCGATTCCCGTAATTTAAAACTTTCAAAATCTATACTCTGTAAAAGATAGAAAAGATAGCTTGATTTCTGCGACATAAGTCAAATTGACATTCCTAGGGTTGTCATGATATAAAAAATTGTCGATAGAAATTATCGACGTTTCTTACCATTATCGATGCTAATGTAACATTTAATTGGGTTTAATTTAATTACAAACGTTACTAAATTAAACGAATATTTTAATATAAAATACATTTATTCTCGTAACGGAGTACACCCCAAATCCATATCTGAATCAGTTTCTGAATCGCTAGAACAATCTTATAAATTTATTATAAACTCTTGTTATGATATTAAAATAAAATATACATTATAATTAAAAAAATAATTAATTTTAAATTAAGTTTTATTTAAAATATCGATAGTTTATAGTCTGTGGTCACGTTGATTCATCGCCCATCACTAAGTAGGTCGGCATGCCCATAAAGTATGACATTTACAGTTACTGTCTGTAACTACTATGAAATTCAGAACTTCATAGGCGTGATTTTACTGACAGCTGTCGCAGAGATCAAGCTATCTTTTACAGAGTATAATCACAATCTCATCTCATCAACAATCAATGTCAAAAATGTAGGGAAATTAGAGCTATTTTTGACAGATTAAGACTGAGATCAGCACTCTAATTGCGTAACAAACTATCAATCTCAATCTGAATCATTTTGAAGGAAAATTGCTAATCCATTGCTTCATATGTTCAAAAAATGTGTCTGCCCAACAGCGTAAATAACGCAATGAATATCGTTGAACTGTCAAAATGAAACCCATTGCTACCGTGTGTTACGTAATTACCCCGCAGACTGTGAACGTTCTTAAACGAGATTTGCCCCTCTGTTTTCAAAAAGAACACACCTTTAACTCTGATAATACGCAGGAGTGTTTTCTCTCTGATACTATACAGTTAAGAAGAAGGAGATACGCACATTCTACAATTCAGCAGTTCACGCCACACATTTATTTCAACTCATAATAATTAGTTGAGTTCGCGTTTGGCTATCAAGTCTGCCAGGCGTTCTCGTTAGAGCCAACAAGGGCCGCGTCACTCACTTCATTTCCACACCATCAGTCTATTAAGCTCATTTTACCTTTAGGTACAGACGCTAGCACATCAAGCTACCCGAAACTGTCAAATTTTCCCAATCAACTTTGAACCTGAAGAATTTTGACAGATTGTAGTAGCTTGATGTGCTGGCGTCTGTACCTTTAGGACAAAACAGTAGGGTTTTAATACCTTACTTTCTTTTATTCCTTTCATCCCTCATCTAAAAGTAATGTATGGTCTAGCAAGGGATCATATAGAGATACTGTTTGGTAGTGTATCACACTAATATGTGATTATAAAGACGAAAGTTTGTGTCTGTGTTTATATGTTTGTTACTTCTTCACGCACAAACGGCTGAATGGATTTGGACGAAATTTGGCACACAGATAGTTTATAACTAGGATTAATACATAGAATCCTTTTTTCCCGATATTCCTACGAGATCGACACTTACGAGGGTAAAACCGCGGGGCGCAGATAGTTAGGTTATAATAACAATAATAATACCAACCTATTACTGTCAAAGGCAAAGGCCTCTCCTCACACAGAGGAGGCACGAGCATTGATCACCACGCTTGCTCAAGACGGGTTGGCGATTTTTGACATAAATCCATATCCATAATTCCATACTAATATTATAAATGCGAAAGTGTGTCTCTGTTACCTCTTCACGCTTAAACCACTGAACCGATTTAGATGAAATTTGGTGTACAGATAGTTTGAGTCCCGGGAAAGGAAATAGGATAGTTTTTATCCCGATATTCCCACGGGATCAAAACTTATGCGGGTGAAGCCGCGGGGCGCAGCTAGTTAACTATAAGTCCAGGTTTCCTCACTATTTTTTTCCTTCACCGATGTCAGTAAGTCCAAGATATACTCAGAAAGTACATATAAATTGAAAAAAAGTCGCATTGGTACTTTTCCGAATTCGAACCCACAACCTCGTGCATGAGAGACGAGGCCTGTTTGCGTTTAAAAGCCTAGTACCTAACAGAACAGCCAAGTCTAAGAGCGATTCTGCACTACATCCGATCCGAATCCGAATTAAAGATCCGACTTCAATCCGAATTGGCAATGTTCTAAATTCGGACGGATAGAGAGGAATAAAAACAAAAGAGTAAGCTGATCAAGCCGGAATGAGAAAGTTTATAGTGGATAAGACAGAGATTAAAACAGAAGACGAACAAGCAGGGGATCGAGGAGGGGGGGTTCAGGGAATGGACTGGAATAACTCGTTCGGATCTAGTGCGCAACCCCTCATACAAATATCACTATGGTCACCTCGGACCGGCATTTTTTCTCGGATTCGGATCGGATGTAGTGCAGAAACGCTCTTAGTATACTCGTACGTTGAGATTTTTTTATCCAAATGGACTAGGTATAGGTAGTCAACGTGTCTTTCTAGGTCGCAACTCAACATAACATCAATTTTTCAAACACATCAACTACTTTGAAACTGGAACACATAACTCACCATTTATCTTCACAATAGGGTAATTGCAATTATTTCAACAATATAGGGCAGTTATAAACAATAACATATTCAGAGTGACACCGAGACGGTAGTTTTTATCACAAGCGACCTATTTTTTGTAATCTTAACTTTGTTGTTTATAAGTTTTTCGCTTATTTATACCTATAAAATGTGATCTCCTTACCTAGGTTTATGACTCGTAGTATCCTCAGCTCGAGATTTTTCCAAATATATACCTATGTGTCAACTTACCTATGTTCTAACTACGATTGTACATCAGTATTTTATTTGGAGCGAATCCCGTCTTTCAATACTCAATACAAACTCAGCGTAACGGAGTCCTCTGTTAGACATAGGGTTCTCCCAGGCTGCACTGCAACACCCTGTCCTCCACCTTCTGCATTCAGTCTGTCCTAGCTACCTTTTGAAGATCGTCGGTTCATCTAGGGGAGGCGTCCTGCACTTATTTTACCGACACGCTGTCTCTACTCAGTAGAGACAGCGTGTAATAATATTGTCGAAGGACCAATGGCCGATGGAGTAGACTCTACTCCATCGGCCATTGGTCCTTCGACAATCCCGTCGGATTTCCGCTAATCAGTGTCTAGAAAGTATGGGTTGCCCTATACGAATTCGAAATACTATTCTGCGAAAATTGTTACATCGATGCTTTGATAACGCGAAGTTATTGTCCTTGACTAGCGGATTTTTTATTGTCTAGGCATACTAGCTAGGGCTATACTAAGAGCCGTTTCAGTATTTCTACTGGCTAATTGGTCTAATAACCAAAACTGCTTTACGAGGAGTATAGGTACCAGACGGATGCATTCCTAACTAAAATATTTCAGACGCTGCCTTAAAAAAGACACCCCGTCTTTTTTTTTTTTCACCTACAGATGTCGCAAACCCTCTCAATTATAACAAATGGATGAGCAGCAATAACATGGTCTTCAATCACCAATGATTACAACGTGAATTACAAGAAGAAAAGTTCTGACTCACTGACTGACAGACTTATCAATGTCCAGCCCAAACCCTTGGACATAGAACGCTGAAATTTTTCACAGAGGTTCTCTGATAGAAAAGAAATTAGGACTTTTCAAAATTCCCGCAGGGTACAGAATATGGACCAAAAAAAGTCGCTGGCAATGTGTTAGTCACTTGATAAACAGCAAAGATAACTTCAATTATAATGAATTAAGTCCGCCTCTGTACATTTATGTGCTTGAAGTATTAAATAAATAAATAAATAAATAAATTATCTCTTCAACAATGAACGTATAGCATACTATTGTACAGAATCAACTTCTTCTAATTTAACAGACAGCTGTGCTGCTTGAGGGACTGTCTTTATGTAATTTTGACGTTGAAAAAGTTCTGATTCTCAGCCTACTTTGAATAAATAGAAAGAAAATTCGTTTATTTGCGGTAAACATATCGCAAAGAAAGAACACACACAAAAAAGAACAAGCTGGACGAATGCGTCACATCCACGCAAAACGGCCATCGCTCGGCATAATGCTAAGACCCTGTGCAATTAAGAGCCCCAGCGCTGTTTTTTTTAAATGACTCTTGTTGTTGATTTGATATTGAACGACCTCTCAATTTCCAGATCACATCACACATGACTCCATAGCCGTCAAAATGGTGGACACACAGCATTTCTGCCTGCGCTGGAACAATTACCAGAGCAGTATCACCAGCGCGTTCGAGAATCTTCGCGATGACGAGGATTTCGTCGACGTCACACTCGCCTGCGATGGCAAGAGTTTGAAAGCACATAGAGTTGTACTGTCAGCCTGCAGTCCGTACTTCAGGGAGCTATTGAAGGTAATTTTTGTTTTTTTTGAAGTGGAAACTTCTTTACTGTTACCGTAAGCGACACCGCGCTTGTTTCTTTTTTTTCCGACGGCTCAAAAAATACCCGCTTCGGATGTGTTCAGCTGTCCTCGGGATGTACTCGGTTTTAATGTATATCCGATATGTCAGTGAGTGATGACAAAGTATTCTGTTTGTGTTTTGTTTTCACTTCTGTCGACGCTCCCGGAGTGCCACTGTTTTTTTTTATGTCTTTATTAAGGTAAACAGAAGTAAAGGTACCTCTATACGTATAGAGATTTCTTTGTGAACGAAACCTGCGGGGTAATTGCGAAACACACTATCAGTAGCAATGGGATTAATTTTGACAGTTCAACAACATTCATTGCGTAATTTACGTTGTTGAGCAAACACATTTTTCGGACATGTGCAGCAGTGGATTAGCAATATCCTTTCAAATTATTCAGTTAAGAGACTGATAGCGTGTTACGGAATTGGAACGGTTCTGGGGTATAAATGTTCCAAACAGCTGTGTTAATATATTCCTAAATATGACATTACGCGAAAAAAAACGAGTGAGTTCTATTTCGAATAGTGCTTTCACAGTTATTTTACGTCTAACTGCAACCTTATAACAACGAGGATAAAGATCACTACGATGCATAATCAGAGGTAAAATAACTGGACAGTACCATAATGATATTACTTGAGTGAAGTTTGAAGGGTAGGTACTTTTCACGATCAATATGTAAGCTTAGATGATTTTTTTTTCAATTGAATGGAGATAGGTAAAGGTATGCTTGATTTCTGCCGACCCCCTAACGAAACAAGCAATGTATAAAAAACTTTGTGAAACGTACTCACATCAATTAATAGTAATCGTTGCCTATTGTAATTGAGATGACTCATTGCAAAGACTAATTGTAAGTTGCATAAAATGGCCGCCAGATGGCGCAATTGAATTTCTAGATATTTTAATAAAATTGATAAATCCACAATATATTAAAAAAACAATATTTTTAAGTATTTTTATTGTGAATTTCCGCTTGAGTGAACTATGAAAACCCATTAAAGTAAACCAAACATTTCCTATTTCGAAAAAAATAAATAAGATTATGCAAATAATATCCCGAAATTTCATTAAAAATACAAAGTAATGTTCCAAAAAATCTAAAATGTTAAAGAATGATTTGTCAGGTGTGGGGTTCGAACCCACGCTCCCTCTCGGGAACCAGAGCTTAAATCTGGCGCCTTAGACCACTCGGCCAACCTGACTTGTGTTGAGATATTGAAATTAGAGATCGGCTTCTAGGGTCAACTTAAGTTACGCTTGATGCGTGAAAATGTAATGAAATAATTGATTTTTCGGTGGAAATCATTTTCAATAGTAACAAATTATGATAATTTCGTCACTCATTCATAACTAAAACCATCTAAAATTGCTGTGATAATCTGTTTAAGCCTACAGTATTAGCAAACAAAATGAAAAAAAAAATCCATTCAAACGCAATTACATTCCAAACGAACATTCTAGGTATATTTTATTCTTTTTAATCAGTTTTTCGCCTATAATCCGAATGGCTAGTGTTACCACACCCAATAAATAGTAGAGTGGGTTAAAACAGCCCGACTAGAGCTCCACCGCTGAATATTTTATATTCATTCCATAGTAATTGAGTTTTTTGTTTATTTATCTGATGGTCGTATGATATTTCAAGCTTCAGAGTTATTTTAGGACTTTTTGATAGAACGATTCTGTGTTTGGACAGTGTTTTCGACGTAGCGTAGTTACCTATACCTAATAGGTGTTTGATAGGACTGCATTTTTTTTAAATGCACAAATCGTAGGCAATTTACAAACTATAAAAAAAAACTAAGAAATGCTTTTTTTTCTAATTTTAGTAGATTATTTATTGATTTATATTTACATAATTTAAAAACCTAACAGTATCAAAATAATATATATGTAGGTACAAGTGTATAAAACAACTTAGCTTAAACATTCCTAAATCAATTTATGGTATACACGGAAGTAGATTCATATTTTCAAATAACGATTCAGTTCTTTATTTGATCTTCTTTTCTGACTTAAATTACTTCATTTTAATTTTACTTATACTTTAAATTAGAAGAAACTTGACAATTTAAAAACTTGAATTCACATTATAATTAGAGATATTAATAAACAATTGCACAGTAATTTGACTTGCATATTGAAATTGTTCATCTTAATTAAATTCATATAAAATATTGCCCGTGCAACAAAAGAGTTTTCTTAGGCTTTGTTCACTCAAGGCCATGACTTGAGCCTTTGTAGGTTTTCGTACCCAACGAACGGATTCTTCAAAAAAAATCCGTGAAAACTTCTAAGAGATTGTTAGGTGTATTTGTGAAAGACATTCATTTCGATATTGAACTGATAAAATGTTATTTACATATTAGTTCAAGTCATTGTCGATTTTATTTACGCGATCGATCCAATTAAATTCTCGATCTCAAAGTAGCTACTACTTGATAAACAAGTTATATAATAACCAGTAAAATACAATAAAATCATCTAATACATTACTCTGTAATAAAGACCCTGTTAGCATCTACCATGACAGCAATAAAGGCTCCATTACTACCATCTACAGTATCTAAGTTCTCAATGTTCTTACCACTTTTCCAGCACCATCTAACCCTGATTTTCTATGTCCGCACCAATCATTATAACCCTGATACTCTCTCCCCAGTCAACACCATGCAAGCACCCAGTGATCGTACTCCAAGACGTGGCATTTACGGACCTACACGCGCTCGTCGAGTTCATCTACCACGGGGAGGTGAACGTGCACCAGAGGAGTCTCTCCTCCTTCCTCAAGACTGCTGAGGTCCTCCGCGTATCTGGACTCACACATAATGAGAACGCTCAGGGGGTGAGTGATTTTAGAGTAAGGGAGTTAAGTTTTAGAGTGGGTGGGTTTTAGTTTTAGAGTGATTGGTCTTAGGTTTTTTGTGTACTAAGTAGAGTTGGCGGATTGGTAAGTGCAGGTAAGTAGGTTTAAAGACAAAAGGGTACCTATATTCTAAACTTGTGTTATTAGAAAAAACATTTTTACAAAAAAACAACCGAGTTTAAAAAAAACACTACAAAGTGAAAAATAACTTTAATTTCGGAAGTCGGTGTCGATGGTACGGAATTTTCCTTTTTTGACACCGACTTCCGAAATTAAAGTTATTTATCACTGTGTAGTGTTTTTTTTGAAGTCGGTTGTTTTTTTTTTAAGTTTTTAATGTTCACTTTTTATTTGTACCTACCCTACACAAATTCAATTAACAATAGTGCATTGAAGAATTGAAGACACCGACTAGAAGAATCATCGAAATTCGCATAGAAATGTCGGAGATGCAGTACATTTATGCATATAACTTCGTACATAAGAATAACTACCAAATTTATTATATACTAAAACCTTTCTGAAAGTATGTTGATCACATTAATGAAATAATTATCAAAATTGCTTCAAGAGTTTTTGAGAAAATCGCAGACATACAAACATACATTCGGGTCGAATACATAACCTCCTTTTTTGAAGTCGGTTAAAAATAACCAAGTTGGGAGTTAACTGCTTACGTAGGTCAGTATTTTATTTAGGTACGAGTTAATAATATTAACGTACCTACTTTATTTGATAACTATGAAGATTAATTATTGGTATTAGTCAAAAAATACCTACCTCAATTTGATAACAGTTGTAATATAAAGAATACAAGTTTTATCATTATGTTATTATTAAAACGGTACCTATCTTCATAAATATCTACACAATACGAGAATTAAGATTTTTTCACAATTAGTAGTTTATTTATCTTTTATAGCTGTATAAATTCAAGGCTTTTCCAACAACTGTTCAAAGTATTAAATCATGCTAATTAGCCAATTGGTAATTAGACTGAGTGTAGGTGTTTTAGCGCTCACATAGCTACGTGTGTTATACTTATTGGTGTCTATGTTACCATATTACCTAATTATAAATTTATATTATTTTGTTGAAAGTAAAATGAGTACATTGGTCGTTAAATTAACTGGCAAAACATGAATTCCTATTGTTGCTACTCTTCCTAACACCCCTTTCTGACATTTAAAATCCACTGAGCCGCAATGGGCCTGCCTGGTGGATTACAAACCATTCCCTCACACAGAATGAGGCCTGGGAGCCTGGAATCGTAACATTATAGGCTGGTTATAAGTTTCTAACACACCCCCTCTCCACAGCCGCTGCTGCAGCCAATGCGCGCGCCCTCCACAACATCGCCGCACACGCCACCGCACTCCGCGCACAGCACGCACATCAGCCACACGCCGACCTACGATCGTCTGGAAGAGGCTCTCCTGCAGCCAACATCGTCCAGCGTCCAGCAACTCATGCGCAGGACCCCGCTGCCGCCACGCCGGCTGAGCCGCTCAGCGGACAACAGCCCGGACGTCATCAAACGTCCACGACACGACAACAACAACGAGCAACCACAGATTCATGCAACTGACTTTTCAACTAAAAACAATACTCATGCCCGCGGCCATAACGAGTCGGGGAACAACGGAAATGGGATCTCCAACAGCAGCTCCTCGCCCTCCCCGAGGCTCATGGACGACGTGAAGAACGAGCCGATTGATATGATCTGTCCCTCTAACCCGGATATTGACAGGAGCACGGATGATACGCCGCCGCATCATCACAGACCACTTGTGAGTTGGTAAAACGTCTACCATTTTGTTTTTTAGAGTGGTGTCGAGTGGGACATTACACAGCCAGCCATACTCCTTAGTATGGCTGGCTGTGTAATGTTGGGTTCGATCCCCGATGAAGTCTGTTGGATTAATGTGATCAGATGTTTATTATTGAGTTTGAAAAATCTCGTAAAATTTGGTTATGTTACTAGGTTAGGCACATTAGACTAAAGATTTCACTGTTAAAAAATGACATAGGTATTATAGAGCCTAACAGATCGCGGTAGAAATATTGGGTTCGATTCCCTGTTGAAATTTAAATATGTTATATTGGTAAATCTGCTACTTAGATACTCAAGATTTCCCCATTCTTGGGTTCGAGTCCCGACTAGAAAATCTTGTTGGTTTTGTAAGCTGTCACCCAGGAGTGGTGAAAAGTATCGATAGTTTACCCCATACCCCATGGAACTACTCCCTTCATAGGATAGCTGTGGGTAATACCTTCTAAAAAGGTTCGTTCGTTTATATCAGGGCCGGTCTTCTTTTTCATAATATTTACATTCTTAAGAAAACGTAATTTTAGACACAACTGCGCAGAATTTTAATATCTTCCCACAACAATATTTAAAACAATCCGAACCGAACGAATCCGAAAACCGTAACACAAGGAAATCTTAGTATCTCATGATAAAACTGAAAAGACAACAGTAATGTATCATTTAACTTAATTTTGAGAGAAAAACTACTTCCAATTGAATTCGGGTATCATTCACTTTGTCAACGAAAACTGTGTATGTCAACAAATTCCTTAATACTTAGTAATACTTACAATAAAAATACAAACATTGTTAAAAGTACTAATAAGCAATATTATCGTATTACGTTATATAGAACTTACTTCACATTCTATGAATGTTTATTCACAGAATTGGTCGATTACCAAATCAATAAATTGAGTACGATCAAGGTTCTACTAAAAGATTTAGGTCACCATCGTAATTTGGTGACGAAACGAATATTAGAACTCTGAACATTAGAAAACTATTCGATCTTGAAGAGGAGTATCTGGCCAGGAAGCTTACCTAAATCCATCCATACTAATATTATAAATGCGAAAGTGTCTGTCTGTAACCGCTTCACGCTTAAACCGCTGAACCGATTTAGATGAAATTTGGTATAGAGATAGTTTAAGTCCCGGGAAAGGACATAGGATAGTTTTTATCTCCATGTTCACACGGGATCGACACTTATGCGGGTGAAACCGCGGGGCGCTGCTAGTAAATAGATAATAATGCCAGATCATGGTAACTCAAAGAATTTATTTCAAATAAACTAATTACAGGCACTTTTAAATTTCCAACGTCATAACCAGTGATCGGACTAGGTAGATTGAACTGGGGTCATTGATCCGAAACGTATATATTACTATGGACATTCCTCCGGAATTGGTGGTAGTCAGAATTTCATTAGTTAGCCGAAATTTATATCTATCTATAAAAGATCTAGCCATAAAAGGCTAAAAATAAAAAATAAATATTAAAGCTTCGATCGGAATTCGATTGTTTTTATTATTCAACAGATAAATAATGAATTAATTTAGTTTTGATACCTTCCTTTAAATTTTGAATTGAGTAGTAATAATATCACTACCAACATTAACAATATTTAATTGAATCCGGAAATACCGGAATTACTTTCCGGAAAAATGGCTTATCCATGTTATTCTTTCTGTGTGCATTTATGATACAAGTACCAAAAATCAATCTACCTACTCCGATCAATGGTCATAACACACATATCAACTCGGAAAGGGATCGTCACCGTATCGCCTTTCACCTCGCCACCAAACAGGCGTCTACCTAACGTAAACACGTAACCAAAGCGGATCAGCAACTCCGATACGTTGACTCGGCTACGGCTAGGCGACGCCGCGCTTACGGCTCGCCGACCCCTGGTTAATGGTGCTGTAGGCAGACCGCGAGAGGGGTGAGAGGGAAAAGGGTGGAAGAAGAGACGTAAGCTCGGGTACGGGGAGACGTAAGCGCGGGAACTGCAAGCTGACCATGCACCGCACCGCGGTTCGTGAGCTTGTACCGAGGCGAGGCGATTACGTAACGATTTCGATTAGTGTGCGTTGCAGTAGGGAGTTTCATACAAAGAATACTGAATGGCTCGAGTTGATACGGTGACGATCCCTTTCCGAGTTGATATGTATGCTATGACCTTTATAAAGATGAAGCTAGTTACCCATTATAAAGCGTAGTAAGTACCGATGGAGAAAAATGGACAAGAAATTCCACGAACACTCTTTTAAATCGATAAATTGTTACAAAATATTGGTTGATCACTGGGACCAAGTTTATTTTTAATCAGTTCATCCTAAGTTTCGATTATCAAAATGATGTATCAGCAACATCGAGTTTATTCTGTAGGATTAATTTCTCTCATTCTATGCTCATAAAATTCCCAAGTATTCTGACATGCGATGCAAAACCAGGCGTTCGCTCAGGCACAGCGTCTACATTTCAAGATGTCCTAATGCTCATTGCGTATGTTAAACAAATGTCAATCAATAGTTACTTGAAATCATTCAGAATAAGTTTGACAGTTATTTGAAAATAGAATACGAACTGCCTCGAAAAAATTTAACTTCATTGAACATACTTAAATTAAATATCGAATTAGCACTGTTTTATGCCAGTCCTGGGGGCTTACTCTCCAAACTAATTTTAATTCCAATGAGATGCCAATATGATTCCAATGTTAATTTTACAGTCATGTAATTCAGTACTCTTGAAAACAATATTGTCAACAATTACCCCACGCCAAGCCCGAACCCATTTCCACTTAGTTCTCCAAAATGGACACCCAATCTAAAAATCATTTGGCGCTAGCATCGAACTCAAGAGTACGAAATGTCACAATTCCAATGTCGATCTATCGGAATTAAATTGAAGAGTAAGCACCCTGAGTGGCACAAGTCTACTAATTTACTAACGTTGGAATAGTCTCTCAATTGTGAGTGTCATACAAAATCTGTCAAAATATCACTAGACCTAGAAGACGCTGGCAGAATAGTCGACATCGGCTCAGTTGCCAAAAAAGAAAAGAAGACTAAAAATAGAAGACTATTATAGGCCTCTGTGAGCCCTTCTTAGCAGCCTATCTCATTTTAGCGTTTATTTTTTTAAATCGCGCTTCTCTCTTGTCTAATTTCGGCCAGACACAAAAATATGACCCAGTAGCCTCAAAATCACCAATACCACAAACAAGCAATACGTCTAAGTGTCAGTACCACGTATTAGAGTGCTAGACACTAGAATTTGTACCCGGAACCCGATGGGTGTCATGTACAGAGTGTCAGGTAGTCGTGACAGCGATAACATTGTTGTATCGGCTAATGAGACACTGGTTTAGCGACCTTGACATTGATTGAAGCTTGGGACTTGGATTTCTAGATGTTTTTGGTAGAATTTGGAAGGATTTTTGGAAGTTTTCGGGCTAGTAGAAAGATGTTTTGGTTGTGATACAGAGGTCTAATGCTCGGTTTCGTTTTGCTTACCAATGGTAGCATTTTTCATTGCCAGACTGGGTATATCAATAGATTCGTAAGCTAATTTTACCTGTGATAGCTACCTACTTCCATATGGGTGGGTCTACTATGCAAAGCTATGAGGACTTTGCTTCATCCCACTATAATCACACTATATTAAATTTATTACCACACTAATTATTATAAAGGCGAAAGTTTGTGAGTATGTGTGTGTTTACTTCTTCACGTTCCAACGGCTGGACCAAGTTTGATAAAATTTTGTACAGAGGTAGCTGACACCCTGGATTAACATATAGGCTATTTTTTATATCAATATTCCCACGTAATCGACCCTTATGCGGGTGAAGCCGCGGGGCGCAGCAAGTTATTCATAAAGATACAATAGTCATCAATAGCCTTCATTTTAACCAATAACAGTCCGTAAATTATAGGAATCGGTCAATAATTAGAATGTATAAATATTAAGCTTTTTATTTTGGACCTTTTACATCACTCACGACAAAAATAAAACGGTGTTGGTGGTTAAATACCCGCATTTTTATTTATTTATTTTCAGCCGTAAACCATACAATCAAAAAATTCATTAAAATCCTACTAAAAGTATCACCAATCATTTCTAATTCAGCCCACTTGAAGAAAACTCCCTCCAAATACACATTAAGTCGAGAAAAATCACGCAATTCCGGAGAAAACAAACATTTTTAAAATAAAAATGTTCACAAAAATAAGATCCCATTTGGACTTGAAGTACCTATATTTTTATTAGGACGAAACTTTAGTTATTTCGAAGTTAAATTGGTGTAGCTCCTAATAGTTGACGACTCCTACAGACTTCTGTTATTAACGCCTTCTTGTAAAGCTCGGGGAAAGCGATTTAAATTTTTCATTTTGTAACATCAAGTAGATTTGAGATCTTAATAAGCTCATTCTGGGAAGCAAATAACATAATTTCTAAGCAACATAGCTTAGGAATATTAGTTTCCTGTGCGTAGGGTTTCAGGTTCGACTCTTACTTAGAACCAAATAAAAAGCCTACTTACTAGTACTGTATATCACATTACATCTTAGCCAAGATACGGCCAAAGAAAATTCGGATGCTACTTTAAAGCCTACTCGCATCTTTCCTCAGGGAGGAGGGCCGCCGTCGCGCGGCAGCTCGGCTGATGCTGAAGAGTGCACGCCACCACCGCATCCACCGCCATTTATACAGCCACCAGACTCGAAACTCTTTAACCCAGCGAACACATACAACTTTACCATGGAGGCTCTGTCGCATCCTTCATTGACTGGTAAGAGGATTTTCTGTTAAGTATGCCTTTTTATTATTTCAGCTGATTGAAACCAAGTATATTTCAGTCAAAGTATGTAAAGGATTTGTGATTGCAGTTTATTTAGTCTCAAATTGAGATATCAATTCTAAGAAGGAATGGAATTATATTGAAAGCAGAAACTACTGCTTTCGATTACTAGGGTACGAGAATATGTGACAAAGACATGGACAAAGACAAGAACATGGACATCAAACCGAAATAACTTGACCCATAAAAATCTACCAGCGACGGAATTTTCGTATTTTTTTTTGTGTTATACTATTTAGGAAGCAATTGAATGATGAGCCTGTTTAATAACTAACTGATGTCCAACAATGGCGACCCGCGTACTGGCGATTCTTTGCACCCAAATATGATACGAGACACGTCAAAAATTGCCTATACTTATATTGCTGTTTTTTTTTTAATTAACGTGTTTAATTCTAAATATTGTCATCCAATCCTGTTTGGGCATCAAGAAGAGAAAATACCTATCTTAGTCAATCATGATGAAAGATATGAACTGTGTACTGTTTCCAGGTCTCCAAAGTCCCTTGGCTCCGGACGGCATCGCAAGTACTTCCCAAGGTGAGTGCCAGCTTGTCTAGCAACGAATTTATTTTATTGCATTATTACTACATATATTGAGACAAACGATATTTTTAATGCACTGTCTGTCGTATGCCACCATCACCGCTTCCTCTCTGCTCTGTCATAATAGGTTTATATATCATTATTAGGTTTTTTTTTTATTATAATTTTTTAAATGTATGAGGCAATTATCACGTGACATATAATTTATTTATATTAATATATGTATATTATTATAATTATATACTATTAACCTTATATTTGTCTTCATTTGTGCTCTGTGTTTCTGTATTTAAATTAATTAATGTTAGCTTTTGTGTTATGGTTCGATGGAGACGCGCGTAGGTACAAAATAATTCGATTAATTAAATTTTCAACGGTTTGTAGTATCTGTACGACTGGGATGAATGTTTATCATTGAACCAAAACGCAATGTGGCGTGCATGTAACTGTTACTGTAACTTAGTGTAATGTAACTTTACGAAGATATGCTAGCTTGTTTTATAGATATTAAACAATTGTGTGCTAGGAAAACCCCTCACTCCCATGTCTCCAAATTAGGTTTTTGTTGTTACTTTTTGTTTCGTTTTTTTTTTCAAATTCTCTCATTATTTACGAACCCATTCCACGGAAATAAACGAAATGTTAACGAACGTCATTATACTTACACGAATTGGCTGTAAAGTTGTAAACATTACATTTTAAAAAATTGTAAAGAAAAAAAACCTACTCGAAAATAAGAAGAAAACCACAAAATTTGCTTCCGAGAAATCCAATCATAACTTCGATATAAAACTTTAGCGAATTCAGTAAAAGTTGAGTTTACTTATTGTTCCGAGCATAGCGGATCTCATGAATCATTTCTAAATACGCTATCGGGTTACACTCGATCACATTGTCTTGGGAAACTGAAAATATAATAACAGGGAGATCGAACAATGGATTTTTAGTAATGGTACCTTGGTGTCGGTTTATATAAAATACGCTCAAATTATTTCATTGAAGAATTAAAAACGCTTTTGTTCGGGAAATTTGAAACAAACGTTGCGCGAGTCTGTTATGAAAACGGACTATAGTCGAACACACAATCATTGCTGAGCTTAACTATCGACGAGTAGGCGACATGTATGCGTTACTAATACCGCTTCGCATCCCGCGGCGGGATCGCCTGTCGTCGTAACGGGGGGTGGCGGTGCTTAAACAGAGGCTACGATACGAGAGTGCATTAAAAGCGCGAGCGTCAAAGGGGCTAACTGCTTGTGTTGTGACCAGGTGGCGCCCGCACCCCCCAAGAAGATTACCGCTGTGAGCCTTGTAACAAGAGCTTGTCGTCCCTGACGCGGCTCAAACGACACATCCAAAACGTGCACATGAGACCTTCCCGGGAGCCCGTGTGTAACATTTGCCGGCGGGTCTACTCGAGTCTGAACAGCCTGCGCAACCACAAGTCCATCTACCACCGCAAGCAGCAGCAGCCGGCGGCGGCGGCCCCGGGCTCCTTCTACTCCGTCAACTGACGCTCGACCCGCCGGCCCCGGCGCGCCCCCCTCACGTTGCCATTTGAAGAAACTGAGCTGCCATCCTAACCACCTAAAACGCCATACTCTTGCCCCTAGAACTTCGTTAAGTTTAAACAAAATTGTAACGCGATATGTTCCTAACATTTGTATATAGCATAGTAATGCATGCGCATCGCAAACTTTATCTATATGTATGTATAATTTATTATTTCTTACTAAACGTATCTTAACGCTTGGTGGGAGCGCAGCGCGTCCGCGACGCCGCTGCGCTGCCACGTCCTCTATGGAACCAATTGGGACATCTGATCGGTACACGCATAACCACCAACCGTTTTGTAAAAAGCGCATTAGTCAAATTCGTGAAACACGTTGAATTGCCTCTACTAGGTTCAAAATTGCCACCGAAACAATAGTGGTACACTAATTGTGCCAATTGGTTCCGTCACTTGGGACCCGTCGGGAGCGAGCGGTCGCATGGTGTGGATACGACGGGGTCGCTCGCGCCGGCGTGTTGACTAATGCGCTGATGTTGGTTGTTATGTGTGGCGCAGTTGGCCCTCTGGGCGCGGGGCACCGCTGCGAGGTGTGCGGCAAGCTGCTGTCGACGCGGCTCACGCTCAAGCGGCACACCGAGCAGCAGCACCTGCAGCCGCTGCACTCGGCGCGCTGCTCCCTGTGCCACAAGGTGTTCCGAACGCTCAACTCGCTCAACAACCATAAGAGCATCTACCACCGCCGGCAGCGCGGCGCGCCGCAGCAGACGCAGCCGCAGAACCTCACCACCAGCCCCGACACAAAGATCAACCCGCAGCATCACAACATCGACTTCTACAAGTTCAAAGACCAGTTTAACGTCTAACTCTATCATCAATGAGTTTTCTTTTTTCTAAAACAATTATTCTCTATTTAAAGGAAAGTAACTATTTTATTTTTCATATATCTTTTTATTTCCGTAACGGGACTTGTATATTTTTTGTTTTTCAGATTGTTTTCCTCTATGAAATATTTATTTGTGAACTTTGAACTTGTAAGTAAGTAAGGGTTGACATTGACTAACATCACAATATTTAATGGCTTTCTGACATTCCACTTGTTACAAGGGAGGGCGAGTTAGATCGAATTTGAAATATGTTTTTTTGTTGAAATGTTATCGATCGATTGTGCCCGGAGAGTGCAATACTGCGGTATAAAATGATTCCTGAATTTTTACACTATGTTAAATGTGCGACAATAAGGCGAAGAGAAAAAAAATAATATTTTGAGAAAAGATGAAAAATCTTGGTGCTGTAAATTTATATATTAGGCTTAAATTTATATAAAAGAAACGGTGTTCGTGTAAGTAACAGAAGAGGCATATTGTTTTCAAATTGTGTTCATTATTTTCGGCAATTATTTATTCTGTAATTTATCTGTATGATCTCACTCTTAGATATTTATACGAGATTACTAAACGAAAATATGTAAAAAGTATAAAAAAAACTATATACACAGATATATAATTGGCTTATGAGGCTTTCAAATTATTATTTTTATTTTAGGTGTTTTATTTTTTCATTTTTAAGACTGAATTCAGGATATAATAGCACCAATAGAATGAGATGAAAGATTGTTTTTTGCAAAAAAATATATATATTAACCCGCAGATAGCACAACAACAGAAATATACCGGATAATACGACATACACAAACAAACCAGGAATACATACATACATACAGTACAGCAAACCGACTTAGACACAAACAAAATAATTTCTAGCTTTATTTTTGCAGTCGACAGTTTATTTATATTTTATCAATTTATTTGTTTATATCTTGTTTGTCGACTTTTATGAATCCTTTGCTGCCTTTTTATTATTAATATTATTGACAAAAAACCATCAGTCGAAGAAAATTGCATTTTACAAAGTGAATCGCAAGGTGCCATTTTAAATGAATATGGCTATTTTATTTTTTAGTTTAGTCACATTTTTTAGTTTTCAAACATTAGTTTTTAACGCACTCTTGTGTTCGTTTCTATTATAATTATTATTATTTCGTTGAGCCTTTTTAGAATAGTTTTTATTTTCAAATAATTTTTTTTTTCGCTTTTTACCGACCTACATGTACTCGTATTTTTTGTACATTAAACACTCACAGTTTGTTTTTGTTTTGTACAATTGTAATTACACATTATTATTATATTATACATAATAGGTAATAGTATAAAAAAACAAATTTTTAATAATTCTCAGTGTTAAATGTTCCTAAATTTCAACAGTGTGAACTTTTCAACTATTAAATTTTCCGTGCTCGATGTTAATTAGTAACGGAATATTGCTTGCCATAAAATAATTTTAGTATATGTCTCGATATTGGGTGACGAAACTTCAACGTGTTAGAAAATGATTAAATTGAGAAAAATATAGACCCCTGAAAATTTTCTGAACGTGCAACTTTGGATTGAGTAAAATGGCCTAATCAAGCTCATATATGAAAGAAGTGAGACTAAATAAAAGCTTGTAAAATACTAGAAAAAAATGAGAGGTCGACAACGTGGGATACCCGCGGGTTAATTGCGTAACACACTAACATTTTGACAATTCAACAACATTCATTGTGTTATTAACATTGTCGAGCAGACACATTTTTCGAGCATATGAAGCAATGGATTAGCAATATCGTTGAAAATTTATTCAGATAGTGATTGAAAGTGTGTTACTCAATTAGGGTTGGTACGAAGTTCCTTTCGCTTTTGTACCCTTTTGTTACGTTAAAAAAGTTTCGTGACAGTCAAAATGTTACACTTTTTTCGGTCTAGCTCTCATTCGCCAAGTGTGCAGAGTATAACGTGCTATAAGGAGCTTCTTTCCAAAAATTTTCTGATTTCTGAAGCAAGAACACCAGCTAACAAAGACTTGTTTTATTTCAAAAGTTTCCGTTCCGCGTTAAAGTTCAATCATCCAATAAATAAATTAATGTGCGTCTTTACTTTGTGAAAAATATTCTAGTTCATGAAAACATCACTATACTGACTTTAAAATGTCGATAAAATATCACTATTGTTAAAATTTTAGTTTTATAGCCATAAGGGAACTTTGATTGTAAATGTTAACATAATTTATTATAAAATGATATACACCCTAAGTAACATAGTGCCTGCTTCATATTATTGTGTTCTTATTGACAAAAAAAAAGACATATTTTGCGTATTTTTCGTAAACAAGCATTAGGTAGTGTTTGACACACTGTTTACCTAGACAAGATGCTTACCTTTAAACAACTATGAGGCTTCTTAAAATGCTATATGTTATCAAATTCTGTTGTTATTGCTAGATACATAAATGCTTAGCCATTACTCGTTTAGTTAATTAGAAAGCTTTATTATAATAGTTTGGCCAATTGGAAGACTAAGAGATTTGGTGCTAAAAGGAACGATGTTCGTAGAAGAGTTAAGGGAAACGAAAGGAATCTAAATTTTTTCTAATATTTCGCAACATTCCGTGTACGAAAACGAAAATGATAAAAAAATGTTAAGTTTTTATTTGCGTAACATTGCAAAGTTTGAAACGTAGGATTGTTGTTTTTTGATTAGTAATTTAGTAATAGTTTTTCTTGTTAATTTGGGTTTGGGAAATTAAGTTAGTTGACTAAATAGGATTAAGGTTTATCTGAATTCATATAGATAATAGAAATACATGTTTACTTTACGATTACAGGGATGTGCTGCAATGGCAGTACGGTATTTCAGCTATTTTCAGTATAGCTATGAAAATTAAGAATTTATTTAGTAAAAAAACTTGTCTCTGGTTGGGAAAAATTTTGCCAAAATAATAAGCGCTATAGACTGATTAGAGTAAGTACGCGTTTGACTTGTACACTATTAGGCGTATTTTATAGATAAAAAATGTACATTATTTACTAAATTAATTGATAATTTTATAAAAAAAAAATCGAGAATTGTTGTCGCACAGAAGGCGGTCAAAGCGTAATTAATTTTGGTATCATAAACTCGAAATTTACTTGTGATTTTGAAATGATCTTTGGTTCCAAAATTTTAGGTGTTAAGTTATTTTGGGATCTCGAGAGGCTAAAAGCCTCGGGTTTGAAAGGGTTAGAATTACACCGTGTTCTAAGGAGCAGAACACATCCCTGTCAAAAACTATATTAGTTAGGATCTTAGCAAGATTAAGACTGTTTCTGTGACCTGTTTAAGTTTTTATCTTTCTAACGAGTTAAGAATTTTTTTCAAACTCGCACGTGCGCGTGCTTTAACTTTATCCAATGTGTTCTTATACTTCTTGTTGGCATTTTTACTTATTTTATAAGGAATCTAAATTAATTTATTGGTTGTTGTATTGAAATTTTATATATTTTTTTCTTAAATTATTGTTCTACTATCCACGAATCTAGATATTTTTTGTTAACAATTGGCATCTGTGTAATGCAGTCCATTAGATTGTTTAATGTAATTCGAGATTGTGCCAAAAACTACGGTGTTTTTATGTTTTGTCTTCCATTTATAGGCGAATTCGTCTTGAACGTAGCGTGGAACGCCAAAAACAAATAAATTATTTTAATGGGCTGCACTTAGTTATATTCTAATATTAAACATGATTTCGCAACACTATAATATTATATATTCATAAATAGTTCTTTTTCTTCCTTACTTTTTAAATTAAAAATAATTGAAGTAACTACTCATAAAATGTAATCGTTAAACCGAACTTCATAAATCCTAATATTGATGATAATGGCGTTTTTAATAAAAACAAATATACAAAAAACCATATTGCCAGTTTTATTAGAAAATCCTTTAACTACCCAAGTATTTATTTGTGTTTTTTGTCAAAGAATTACGAGCTTTTTTGTAGAAACAGTTAGATGATTTTCATAGTGCAATGATTTCTTTTTTTATTAATTTCGAAACACGCTTAGCATATCTAGTTTTCCCGCCTAAATATTTATTTTCCCGCCTCAACGCATGCTGACTGTTAACACCCTTCACGAGCCACTGTAGCTTCGCCATCATTTACATTTATTTTTCTATTTTATTTATCATTTATTTTAGTCACACTTTTTTTGTTTTTTTCTTGAAAAAAAAACATTTCATAATGAGATCCCTGGAGTAGGTTTAATTTTTTTTTAATTTATACCGCGTTCGGGGAGCAACCCCATATTTTTTTGTTTTTTCGATCTGTTTACAGGTAAAAAGTTATTCTCGTGCTCGTTATGCGGGAAGGTTCTGTGTTCAAAGGCGTCGTTGAAGCGGCATATCGCTGACAAGCACGCGGAGCGCCAGGAGGAGTACCGATGCACGATATGTGAGAGGGTGTACTGTTCGAGGAACTCGTTGATGACCCACATATACACCTACCACAAGTCAAGGACAGGGGAGACAGATCAAATACGATTTTTTTAGTGACTGCTTGGACGGAGTTGGCGCGGCGTGCGGCAGTATTCATCTAGCAAAGAGAATCTACACGAGCCCAATCTACCTGAACCCGCCGTACATAGCAACACTCACAAAGGTTAGATATTGTTTATAGAACCAGAAACAAATTAGAGAACAGACGATCTAACTCATTAACAATGGATTTCCTTTATTAGACTAAGCTAGGTATAAGGGTCCTTCTTAAATTTTTCATTTCATATTTTTTCTGTTCAATTTTAATTTTATAGATTTTAGTTTGACTTTTATGTTCTTTTAGTTCGACTGTACTTACCAACCTCCCCCCGCGCCCCCCCCTCCCGTCGGGTTTCGCAGTTTTGACGTTGTTGTGTTGCTTGGAGCATGCTTCTATCATTTTTGTTATCACGTGTCTATGTGTTATTGTGGTTGAGAGAATTTCCTTAAGATTTTGAATATTATGAAAATCTCGTGATTATTGTGTAGTTAGTCAATGTGTACAGTGCATATTATTAGTATTATTAACTATTATTATTAACCTCATACATGTATTACCTATTGAATGAAAATTAACAAGCAGAAAATCACTCAGCGGATTTTCTCCATGTCTTCATGTGTTACCAGCTAACGATATCACCATGTTTTTTGGTAAAAATGCCTAATGTAAATGGGTTGTTTGTTGTTTTCCAGCAGTACCGCCTCTCCGTATGCCCCCGCCCACCGCCGGCGGTATCAACGAGCCACAAGAGTGTCCTTACTGCCGCAGGACATTCTCTTGTTACTATTCCTTGAAACGACACTTCCAAGACAAGCATGAGCAGTCGGACACGCTGTACGTGTGCGAGTTCTGCCACCGGAGGTACCGGACGAAGAACTCGCTGACCACGCACAAGAGCCTGCAGCACCGCGGCTCCAGCGGCATGCTGAAGCGGCTGCTGAAGACTTCGGCGCTGCACTCGGCGCTGGCGCCCAGCCCGCACCACCTGTTCGATCTGGGCGCCGACCACGGCCCGCAGCTGCCGCCCGGCCTCCAATGACCACAAACCATGGCTTAGATAGCTCGCAGACCTCCTTGTTCCGAGTACACTGGGCGACGCCGCCGAGAGTACTCGTAATGCGGCTCGACGGACGCGCTTACGATATGGATAGCATCATGTGCAATATAACGGACAATGCCAAAACAATGCAGGACTTACGCCGCATTTATGGTTAATATCGTATTATAATTAGTAAAATATTGACGTTAGGATTAAAATTACATAAACAGTATTGTCGCACGCGGCTGTAGAAGTCGTTTAGTGTACGCTTCGAGGATCGGACTTCGCTTTGTGACTAGTTCGTAACAGTTGCGAGTTACGGCATTTTCTAGTGAAAATGTTCCAACAGTGTTCAATATGACAATGTAATCCAGAGCAATACTAAAGTATTAATATTTCTAGTACTGCCAAAATTTTGCCAACTGTATTCTAAAAAATGAAATACATTTTTTAAAATCACTTTTCGATAAATGTCTAGTGTCAAATTAGATTCGATAACTGTACAAAATGAGAACGTACAAATTTTAAAACCGTAAATTTTAAAAGAAATGCAAATAAAATATTTTTTACTGAAACTTTTTTCGGAACGCCAAATCTAAATTAATTAAAATGATACAGATTATTTAGCGGTTAATTACAAAAATGTTTAGAGTAAAAGTAAAAAAAAAATGTTGATGTTGAGTAAAAAAAAAATTAAAGACTTCTTAGAATCTGATTTCGAAAGTACAAAATTTAACGTCTAACAATATCTAATCTATGTGCGTTTGGCTTCAATAATAATAATGATTATGATCAATGTGTAAGTAGCCGTGCCTTCGTTCGTCTTCGAAATATTATGGATGAATTTCTGAACTGACGAGGTATGCGCATGCGCAAGTGTGAAGACGGTTCACGGACGAATCAATGTTGGCGGTGACGTTTCGAAAAGGGAAAATGCTCTAGGGTTGCCAGACTTCGGTGGAATCCTTGAATACAGGGTTAAGAGTGAGTAAACAGATGTAGGAAATAGAGGCGCTGGGTTGCCAGAAAGTGGGTCTTCGAAAAGCAGTTCGACGATCGTATACGTGTGCATGATTACAAATCATGAAACAAAATCAAACATTTCTTCTGTATAGAAATACGTAGACTTTAGGTATTAATTAATAGAATTATATTTAACCTGTATCCATTTTCGGATTTCTCTCTATGAGTGTATAGTGGTTCTTATTTAAATGTCGACCAACGTAGCTGATGTCTCGTTATTGAAAATTTATTAGATTATTATTATTATATTATTCTCAAAAATCTTAGGATACCTAACCATAAGATGGCTGCAAATTGTATAAAAATTTATTTTATTTACTTATATCGTAGAAAATTGCTTGCGAACCGCGTTTTTCAGGTAACACGACATATCTATTCAGGGTGTTTGAAGAAATAATTCAATAATATCTTTAAAATCGCGATCCAATCTCTTAACCACATATCACAAAACCATGAATATCTTTAAATAAAAGAAAGTATTTTTAACACCGTGATATTTCACAAAGCCAAAGAAAACAAATTAATGTGAATAATACTTACTGATTTGCATTTATTTCCGTAGAGATATGAAAACTTTCTGAAGAATGTTAAAATACTAAAATGTGTTGTGCCATATCCATTTTACATGTTTCATAGATGCATAGAACTTTCCAAAATTTAGGGACATATCAAGCTCTGATCACTCTAAGTGAAATAAAAAAAAACATTTTTTGCAATGAATATAATAAAATATCAATGCAAGGTTTACAATCAATAACACAAAGCAATGCAACCACGTTGTTTGAAAGCAATGAACATTATTTTTTTGCATTTATTTGTCCAATGTTAAGTAACTTGGGTATAGGATTGTAATGTAGGTTTTTTTGTATTTTTACTTTCTTTTTCGGAATGTTACATATATGTGTACTTTGTGATATGAAATACATTTAATGAGAAGTTGTTTGGTATATCCAGATATTTTAACATTTAAGTTTTTATCATTTTATCCTCAGCGTAAATAGTGTTAATAGCGGGTTGATTTCGAAGTAAAATATTTTTACGTGGACATTAGCCGGTTAATCCCGTATACCTCCATTTATGTAGTACCTCAAGTATATTATTTTGTTTTTTTTTATTTTTATTTCAATGTTACAGGCTGTTTTATTTTTAATGTAAAAGAAAACACGTCGATGAAATAATTTCGGAAATATTAAAGATCATAGAATCATTTAGCTGGAGCTTAGAAGGAAAAGCAAGCGGGTAGTTTGAATTGTAAATATAAGTTAGATTACTTACATAACTGAAGTATCGTGGCATCGTTCGGGAATAGAAGCCTCGTGATATTATAAACTAAATAGAAAATAGAAAAAATCATTAATGGAAAGGATTTTTATATATTCTACTAATGGATTTATTCATAGTGAAACGTAGACTTAGTCTTCATAATGTTTTTTTAAATGTTTGTGTTTATTGTTTTCGCTGTGCAATTATTTTTTAATGATTTGGCTGTTT
Organism: Luperina testacea; assembly: GCA_927399505.1. Taxonomy (NCBI): domain Eukaryota; kingdom Metazoa; phylum Arthropoda; class Insecta; order Lepidoptera; family Noctuidae; genus Luperina; species Luperina testacea. Next base: position 1,414,477 of record OV656770.1, on the reverse strand, counting down.
ATTGAGCTTATTGTTGAGTGCTTCGTTGAAATATTGGATTTTACATCCCCACTTATTTTTGTGGTTCGATTTTTTGGATGAAATTTGTCTAAATTGATCTCAGTTGAGAGCTGCGTACTACATCAATATCGGAGACAGCCGTTGGTGATTGTTGTTAGGTCTTATACTATTGTAAAAAATTGTGTTAAGTTTGGATTATGTGTCGGCAAAAAAAGGAGGTTCAACAACAGACGCAGCGTAAAAATTTAAAATTCATGAAAAAAAACAAACAACCAATCGCTAAATAAAAAATACAGCGAAACAATACTATGTTAAAGTATATTTTGCAATGTAAACCAAAATACTGCATTTTTAAATAGTAAGATGAAAAGTGAGAAAATCTTTTTTTTAATATAAAGTACCTACGTGTAAAATAGCAGCCCTTTGAATTCGCAATATAATTTTTCGCTTCTTCGCCAGTTAATAACATTAAGTTTAAAGAAATAATTTTATAAACCGACTGTGTTACTAATTAGCGTAATGCACAAAGTAATCAACAACGGGATGCCTTCTAAACAGTACAAGTTTAACAATAGCCTACAGTAGATAAATAAATAAGATTCGTGTACTTTAAAATGACTTTATGGACGTGGGGATTGTCTCAAATTAGTTGCACAAAAATATCTAAAATAGTACTCCTCTACTTTAAAAAAGAGTAACAACAGCTAGATTAAAATCTCAAAGTTGAGCATCGACCCTCGCTCAAAATTCGGGCGACACTTTTTGGGTCGATGCTCAATTTTTGGGGTTAAGTTGTGAACTCTGGTAGCTTTATGTAGTAAATTAGGCTTCAGTATCTGAGCCATAGCCATTCTACATCCAAATGTCATTTTAAAGTATTTTTATGGTCAGTTTTACTTTGCAAAATCAATAACTTTCGTATTCGAATAAAAGCTAATACGGCCGTTTTATAAATTTCGTAAACGTTTTAAATGATTTGTTAGGGTTTTCCATGATTTTCCTTAGGATTATTCGTGGATATAATAATATTTACGTAATCTTATGATAGGCAGGTAACTTAAACTTCTTTATGATCGAAGTTAAAACGTCTTAGTTCTCACCTGATAAATAATACATGTTCACAAACCGCTTCACAAAACAGTTTTTTTAAGAAAATGAAATGCTTTTATCGTAAGTATTACCTCCTATAATTTTAAGTATTACCTCCATTTATATAATTTAATGTCTAATGTATTAGTTTAGATCGTGGGTTTGCCTGTAGACTACAGGCCGATGTATTTATGTATGTATTACAGTTACAACATACAGACAGGACAGTGTTTTATATTTATCGAATTACTTATATTGTAAATCGCGAACGAGATATAACAGTTGTTACATAGTATTTTTTCCCATACAATCATTTTTTGTTGATCCATTTCCATGTTTAAAATGCAATAGATATTATCCGTTATTGTTTTAATTGAAAACAAAATAGTTTTTAATTAAAATCGTAACGCAACCAGAACATACAATAGTTATTTATAAATAATTTAAATTGCTCGATCGGTGAAGGGACAGCCATCTTTTTAAGAATAAATCGACTGCATTTTTTATTAAAAGTCTTTTTTAATTGTTGCTCACAAATTAATGTTAAATACTTACGAACTTGTGTGTTTTCGTTTGAGAGTCATGAGTCGATATATTCTTAAGTCAATAGCTTTAATATTTATATCAGTATCTTCCACTTTAAATATAATTATAAATAATTACAGTTATAGCAATAGTTCCCAATTTGCCACAGTACCTCAATATAATAGTTACATTTATGTATGACTTATAATAAGCTACAATCAGCAGATTTTCCTGTTTTTAATAATGTCAATTAAGATTTTAAGGAGCTCTATTTATTAATAATGTAAGTCTTATTTCCCATTTTCATTTATATTCGCTAAAAAAGACGAACTTTTGACTTCAAAATTATCAATTCATGCCCTCAAAAATTCTTTCTAGTTTATCATTTTCTTTTTACACATTTCGCGTCGAAAAAATCTTAGTGCCAAATATTGACAATACATTTAAAGTCATATGTCAAAAAACATCTCTTTTTATAATTTAAAGTACTATAGTATATCAGTGTTAAATCTGCTAAACCTACAGTAAATAGTAACATTAATATAGTTCCGTAATTCAAAGTGCACTTACAACTTTTTATATAAAAATAATAAGTATTATATACTAAGTAGTACATTTTGTCCCCCTGGTCGAGCAATTATCGTTGATATCCCGTCTATAACAATACATAAAAGAAAAGTATTTACAATATACACACTATGACATACAATATACTGACAGTTATATGCTAGAAGTAATTTTTATCTACAGATAAAGTAAGACAGTGGTGCAGTTTTACCAAAAACTGTTAATTTATAAGCAAGTTTATTATACAGTTCGAATGTTGAGTGTTGAAACTGTTGAGCAAGCGGATGTCGACTTGGGCTAATGCTCAGTTGCCGATATTGAGTAAATCGTTTTGTAGTATACTCAGTACTTAATCTTTTGAGTAATGAGTTGTTTTTCCTAATGTTTACGTTTTTAATTTTTAGTAAAACTGTGCCGCTGTTACTTGTTATGCTCGGTAACACATTTTATACACAGAAATATTTTTTTACGAGAAAAAAAATACAATTTATATTGTGAAAGTTAATTAAGTGGCAATTCTAATTTACTGCATTATATTTTTGCTGACACACTTAGGATTAGATTTTTCTTTTTTTTTTGTAATTTAATGTATGCACGATCTGCGTTTTTATTAGCATTGATTTTTCTTTTTTTGTTCTCTATAAGCTGAAATCGTAAGTGATACATACCGTTGATTCCCAAAAATTGGAAAATTAAATTAATAATTTATTGTATTTAGTAATTTGACAAAAAAAAAACAAAACAATCAAGGGTATGTATCGCTTACGACGTTTTAATATGCCTAAACTAATATTGTGTTACTATGTAAAAGTTATAGTTTGCCATCGTTGATCAAAGATGAAAAAATATGTGTTAAATTTAGTTAAATGGAGTTTTGTTATACTTTTAAAGGGTCCGGGGACGCGGTGTGTACAAAAATGATTTATAGTATTGTGTATTGATCAAATAAGGTTAGATGTGGGGCCGATAGGACCTGGTAGGCTTCTCTTGAGAATTGTTGTAAGTTACACCCAAGTCGGTGAAGACACTTAAAGTACTATTGTTGTAGATATGAGGTCGAGTTTACGAAATGATTTTAAATCATCACTGAACTCATGAGACGAAACCTAATCGAAAAACTGAGGATGCAACTCTTTAGTGCCAATATTTAGGTTTTATAGTATATATTGCATAGTATGTAATTATGAAAGGTTTTCTCCTGGCTACGTACGTTTTTAATTTTTCGATTAGGTTTCTAATATTGTAAATTAATGTAAGAAATAATTCGTGTTGAATATTTTTCGTATTAATGCAGTAAAATCAATCAGTATTACAATCGCAATAGTATAATATAGAAAGGAAATCCAAAAATAACTTAAAATTAAAATAATTAATTAAATTAAAACAGTAGGCCACCGGATTCGTAATGCATCAATTGTTAAATAGGGCAAGAAAAAAACTTGAAGAAAATACTCTGGAATAAAAAACGCTAAGTACAACGAATCGGAAAATCTGCATTGATACTAAAAGTTAAAAACTCATGTTTCAGTGATATTTAAAAAGTGGTGTCTTTACTTGTTTTGATGTTGTTGATATTTGTGAGTAAGGAATCAATTCGGGTTGAGTATACGGCTGCTACCACAAAAATAGAGATACGAACTTCACACATCCCGTTATTCGTTCCATTGCGGCATCCCAACGGTCTTTATAACGACAATACTTTACGATACCAGCAATGGAATGAAAATTGGGAATAGAAACTCATACCCCGTGTTCACGTGGTAGCAGTCACATTGGTAGGAAGTTAGGAACATATCAGATAGTCGGAAAACTTAGTACTATAAGTATCTTTGAATCTCGACTCTTTCGTCTAAACTGTACTGGAAAAAAATATATCGGTTATTTTTAAGTTTAGGTTTCTAACAAAATCTGCGTTTCAAATTCTCAGCGACGTATAACAGTTGAATGTAATAAAAGTATAAAATAAACTCGCAGTGATTCCATTGATTATGAGTTCTTTTATTAATTTAGTTTAGAACCTTTACCCTTAAATTACTGTGAAAATTTCATTTTACCGCCATTTTCTTAGGCGGCGCCTGCGCAACGCAAGTTTGCGTAGTGTGCAATTTATTGCAGCTTTATGAATATCCTTAGGTATGTGGAGATTCCCGAGGATTTTGGAAGATTTTCGTGTATTTCGACCATATTAATAATATCCTAACATTTTTAGCGAACAAGAAAAGGCAATTTTTTGCATTTTCTAACACTTGTGTTCATGTGGTACCTACATCTACAACGGTTTAAAGTATGTGCGCGAATTCATGATTACAATAGCATCAATTTGAAGGGTGAACCTATGTACAGACACCAGCACATCATCTGGGGGTTTCAGAATGATTCTCGTAATTTATAACGTTCAAAATCTAGTCGCAGTCTCATCTCGGCGGAAAAAAAATCTTCAAAAACTTGTCAAAACGTAGGGAAGTTAGAGGTAGGTACTTTTGACAGATTGAGACTGAGATCAGACTGTGAACGTTTTTAAAATTACTAGAATTGCCCTTCAGATCATGTACGGAATTCATGATAACAGGTTACGAGTCGCAGTACCTTCCAGCCTGTACAGTACACCCTCATTTCGCCAGTAATGTTTAAGTCCCATGTAAAGGGAAAGCTTAGTTCCATGAACCGGGCCAATATGCCTATGGCTTTCCCGTCACCATCACCTGGTGCTTTTTGTGGATCCGTAGAACGATGTAAACACAGATACGTAACTGTAAGGTACCTTATCAAAATAAAAAGCCATTTATTCAAACTATGCTGCGAATCAGCACTTTTTCAACGTCAAATTTACATAAGACAGTCCCCCAAAACGCCCATCCTTCACCACTTCTTATAATGCTTTAGCTGGGAAGAAGAGCCGCAACAAACTCCCCAGCACAGTGGCGGATTTACACATTTGCCGCCACTACCGACCTCTCGTTCCTAGATTATTTTTACAATCCAATAATTTGGGTATATTTCTGAGCTAATCAAAGCACAATCATGTACTAATAATAAGGAGGCAAAGCAAAGTGAGGCCGCCTCCCGGTCTTCTGAGTTTATACAGGGTGTCAAATGACAAGTCACTCTGAGGGGGTGACTTTTCATGTGACGTATTCCTTTTAGGACGTGATAGTGCAGGCGCGGTCGCAGCCCAATATTTTGGGGGGTCACCATGGGTGCCGAAGAATATTTTAAGGGTGGTCCTCGTTGGTCTAACGGCGTTACTGCTGAGCATGATACTCTTTAAATAATTATATCTAAAGAATATCTGCTGAGTACTTAACATTCGGTAAGTCATTGATATACACTAAGAATATGAAAGGACCCAAAATTGAGCCTTGAGGTACACCTAACTGGACTGGTAACCCGGACGATTTTACACCATTAACATAGTAGCAGATTGGTGCCTATTATATAACTATGAATTTATTACGTTGAGAGCTTCGTTTTGAACACCGTAATGACGAAGCTTACGCAAAAGCGTGTTATGATCAGTGATCGGACTAGGTAGATTGAATTGGGGTCATTGATCCGAAATATTAATATGGACATTCCTCCGGAAATTCGGAATTGGTTGATTATTAAAAAAAAAACGGAACTCAGGTTGGAGTTGTATTAAAATGAGCTATATCTTATTCTTCATTTTTTTTTACGGCACACATTCACGATTTGACACAACCCTACGACCAATCAGAACAAAGGATCATGGGTGGTGCACTAACCGGTTATCGAAGCAATGCGTACGCCCACTGACGACATGACAACTTCGGTTCGTAAAGTGCGCTTCTTTGTTTACTGTGTTGTGAAAAAGTTACGTGAAAACAGATAAATAATAAATTAATTTAGTTTTGATATCTTCCTTTAATTTTTTTATTTATTTTAGAATTGAGTAGTAATAATATCACTACCAACAATAACAATATTTAATTAGATCCGGAAATTATTTATTTATTAATCACAAAATGCACAGCTCTGAAATTTTATCTTAAGATATACATATGAGCTAGTCTTACAGCCAATTACGGATTTACAATTTAATAACTATACAATACATGCAGCAGAAACAAAAATACAGCATGAAATAATAATAATATAAATATAATAAATAAAATATAAGTTTAATTTCCGGAAATAGCGGAATTACTTTCCGGGAAAACGGCTTATCCATGTTATTCTTTCTGTGGGCATTTGTGATACAAGTACCAAAAATCAATCTACCTACTCCGATCACTGGTTATGATGCACGCAATCAAAGGCTTTGGAGAGATCACATAAAACTCCCATGCGTTAAATATGTATTTCAGCATAGCAACACCCGCATCTGTAGTAAAATAGAAATAGGCCTGAAATTGCAAACGTAATTTTTATTATCTGATTTAAATAATGGCATGACTTTACTAATCTTCATGAGGTATGGAAACAGTAACAGCTGGATAGAGGGCTACGATGTACTACCTAGATTATATTACATAAAAGTTTAATATGTATAGATGACCCAGTAATCACCAGTGATTCTAGACATAAATATAAACTACATTACGAGCCGTTACATGTTCGAAGCTAAATAAGCGAATTATTCACCCTATTTCCCGGTAGTTCGGATGAAATAATATTCTAGGTTCGGATACACATTCAAACGTATGGATTCTCTACTGTGATAAAAACTGTCACCTTGTAGTATTATAATTTTTGTGATTATTTTATCCAGCTAGAAATGTGACTTGTTTACAAAAGGTTCCTTCCTAAAGTGCTTGTATTACTTTTGAAAATTATAATACTGCAGCGTGAAAATAAAAAGTAACAGTTCCTAACTCGCTGCGTCTGTATCGGTGTATTCGAATGAGAAAACTGAACTGTCTCTGTCACTTTAGCTGTCAAACAAATGTGTTTGGTACATGTTTGGTATCACTGTCAGTGTCAGTGTCACTGTTAGTCAATCAATAGTTGTTGAGTTGTTGTTGCAGTTCACACGTGTGTTTTTGTAATAATTTATATTAAAATCGCGTCTAAATGCAATAGTAATGGACGCGTACGATATTTTTAAGAAATTAACAAAAGGTTTAACTTTCAAAAATCGTATTTTGGGTGTTAAAAATAATGTAAGTATTGAACATAACCTATTCTCCCTTCGGTTCGAGTTGGGAAATAATCGATTTTAGCTTGCTTAAACCCGTACCGAATTAGCCTGAGCGCGATAACGATGTCCCGTGAATCGTCATAGATGACGTCATGACATACGCCATCATTCTTCTCTTGTTAGAGAGTAGTATATTCCTTGCCTCTGACTCTCTCTATATGTTTGGTTATACATATTATTTCATGGCATTGTATTTTAGACTACATTCTGCCTTTCTATCGTCAGGGCCTGAACTCAAAATCTACAATCAAAAATGAAGAAGTAGAAATAAAACAAGAACTAATCAATGACAATGAAGAAGAGTTACAAAATAATTTGGACCAATCCGCATCGGACTCTGAAAGTCAAGGTTCGGTCCAGGAGGACAAGGACGATGGTGATCTACAGCTTGTAGAAGGCGTCAAAGTAGGACAAAAGAAGAAGAAACGAGAAAAGAAGGAAAAGACTGAAGATTTGAAGAAGAAACTTGAATTGGAAGAGGTATTGAAAACTTGAAATGAATTGGGTAACTTTTGAGTTATTCCTTTATTAGTCCACTTATTTATTTTACCATTATTACCATATGATTCACTGGGGTTTGAAAACTTCCCAAATTCGTATTTCCTTAAACACTACTAAAATTATTTGAAAACTATCGCCCAAAAAAATTATAAGTACTTTCATTTATAAAAACTGTTACCCTGTTAAGTAAACATCCTTCTCTTTCCAGCAAAACCGTTTCCGCAATGAGCATGGCATCAAGACAGTGGGTCGTCATGTACCAGCCGCGCTACAAGACTTCTCTGAGCTGACAGCACGGTACAACATATCACAGGCACTTGTGCACACGGTGACACAGTGCGGGTACAGTGAGCCCACTCCTGTACAGCGACAGGCGATTCCTTGTATGTTGGAAGTGAGTACCATTTAAATTCACCTCAGTATCGTTTATTGTACCTTAATTTGTTAAACCTATACTTAATATAAAAATGTATATATGTATAAAAAAAAAATTAAGAAGCATAAAGTAGTGCTCTGCTCCCAGCAAGACATCCATTTAAATAATTATCAAAACTTTTTTCATAATACATAGGTTGTTTTGATTTGCTACTAACTGACCCGGCGAACTTCGTACCGCCTGAAGCAATAAAAACGAATGTATCAAATAATTAATTATGTTGTTTTTTTGAAATTTTCCCATGTTTTAATATTTATTCTGCTATTCGGGGCGAACACAAATCCAACAAATCAAAGATCATAAAATCAGTCCAGCCGTTCTTGAGTTATATTGGTGTACCTAACCTGACTTTGTTTTATTTATACAGATTGCAGACCTATTTTCAGTGTTATCCATACTAATATTATAAATGCGAAAGTGTGTCTCTCTGTCTGTATATTACCTCTTCATGCTTAAACCACTGAACCAATTTAGATGAAATTTGGTGTAGAGATAGTTAGAGTCCCAGGAAAAGACAAAGGATAGTTTTTATCCCGATATTCCCATGGGATCGACACTTATGCATGTAAAACCGCGGGGCACTGCTAGTTATTTATATTATTCTTGTGTCTCATGTGTGGTATGATTTTGCCATATTTTGCCATTCATTGTTTAATAAAATTACTTCAACATTTCTAGGACCGTCAAATCCTGGCCTGCGCGCCGACAGGCTCAGGCAAAACTGCAGCCTTCTTAGTCCCCATACTCCATGCTCTAGGGGCGCCCCAGGGCGGGCCGCGAGCCCTAGTGCTCTGCCCCACGCGTGAGCTGGCGCATCAGATCTACCGCGAGGCGTTACGCCTCAGTGCCTCCAGTCAGTTGAGGTGTAGCGTTGTCAGGAGTATTAAGGAATCGAAGGTGAAAGAGCGGGAAGCTACTATTAGAAAGAGTGGTAAGTCCAACTAAACTAATATATACAGGGTGAATTTTTCAAGTGGGCGTGAACGGCCAAATTCGAAACTATGAGGAATAGCGAAAAGTACTCAAGGAGTCTCGGGCTCGACTATGATGAGAACTAAAACTGCATCATTGAATTTTTGGAAAATCAATATTTCTAGCCAGCAATTGAACCCGTTGATTTTGATTAAAAAAAACAAAACTATTATTACACCATTCGATAGTGTCCCTAATAAGGATCAAATTCTGGGTAGTTCCAATTATCTTTATTGTATTATACCTACCAAAAAAAAATTTCTTTGATTTCCCATTGCAATCAATAATTAAGCATGAAGTATATATTCATAAAAATTAACATGCTTTTTGTCATTTTCAGATATTATTGTGAGTACACCAAATCGTCTCTGCTACCTACTGAATCAAGACACTGTCAACATTTCTTTAGACAAGTAAGTACTAACACAATACTTACTCATAAATATATCACATTGAATGTTGGAGATAGTCGTTCCTGTCACTCTATCCTGTGAGATTATCGCTTTCCAAAGCTCATATACTGAAAGACTGAAACTATTCATATTCATACAAAATTCCAAGGACTGTTATTCCTATTTTCATATTCATTTTCCAGAGTACGCTGGCTAATAATCGACGAGGCGGACAAACTGTTTGAGGGCTCAGCCGACCAGTCCTCAGACTTCAGACAGCAGATGGAGCAGATCCTGACAGCATGTGGCAGCAAACAGCGCCGGATCGCCATGTTCAGCGCCACGCACACGCCCAACGTGGCCAAGTGGTGCCGCCATCACATGCGGGGACTCATTAACGTTACTGTTGGGCAAAGGTGCATTTGATAAATTATGTCTCAATTTGTATTTTTTTATTCAGATTATTTATAAATAGCTGAAAAGCTGACCCGATGAACTTCGTCCCGCCTCAGTTTTTTTTTTCCCATTTTTAATAATTAGGAACCCTCAGGGATGTCCCCAGAACACCCTACCAAAGTTTCATCACAATCTGACCAACGTTTTCGGAATGCATAGAGGACAAATATACAAACATTGATTTTTATTTATATAGATACACAAAACATTTAAAGTCCACACATTTAAAAAGAGAGAGAGAGAAGTGCAGAGCAGAGGTTTTTTTTGTAACATTGAAAAATAAACCTTATAATTAGTGATTTATGGTGCAAACGAGCCCGCGCGAGCTCGCTCAAGGAAGAGCAATTTTGCACTTTATGCCACTTACAATAAAGTTTACTGTTGACTGTCGGCAGAAGACTCTGTTCTGCTCTCCTCTTTAACTTGCTTATAGCAATATAACAACGCATTCTTCTTTCTCAGGAATGCAGCAACAACCCTAGTTGATCAAGAGTTGTGTTTCTGCGGCAACGAGAACGGGAAACTAGTTGCGTTCAGACAATTAGTGCAGCAAGGCCTGAAGCCTCCTGTATTAGGTATGTAGAAAACCTGTTGTATGATACGCTTTATATTTTTTAAAGAATTGAAAAAATTACTTGCCTTCCCATGCAAAGCTATAAGAAATCTTAGAAATGTGTAGATCAGATATTCCATTGGTTGAAATTGCAGAAGCGCCTTTATTTCGTCAACAGTAAGAGCGATTATTGGATTTTCGAGACGGTGAAGGAAAGCATCGGTATCGTGAGGAAACCGGCATGTCCTAGAACCAAAAATTCGAAGACATGTGACATCTACCAACACGCACTGAGCCCAGGTGGTAGATTACGGCCCACACCCTCTCACTGAAAAGAGCCCTGTGTCCCAGCAGTGGGAAAATCCTAGGCTGTTTATGCTAAGAGCGATTTGTTTTGTCGTACTTAATTTACCGCAGAAACAAAACGAATGGATATAAACAAGTGTAACAATGGTTTCTTTTATATTATTTTCAGTTTTTGTACAAAGTAAGGATCGTGCGAAGCAGTTATTTAAGGAGCTCATATACGATGGCATCAATGTGGACGTGATACACGCTGATAGAACACAGCAGCAGGTGAATACCTTTTAACTAGACCACAATATAACAGTATGACGTAAGTTCGTCCAAGCCATCTAAGTGATAATTGCTCAAGGGAATCTAAATAATGTTCTCTGACTGTAATTTTCAGTCTTGCTCGTAGAAAGTTAGAAAAATCAATGTTAACACGTAACAATTTTCGAACTATTATGTCACATAATGATACTGACTTTACCGATCCTGCCTGCTAATTTTTTAGGGTTCCATACCCAAAGGGTAAAAATGGGACCCTATTACTAAGACTCCACTGTCCGTCTGTTTGTCTGTCTGTCACCAGGCTGTATCTCATGAACCGTGATATTTTCATTTCTCTCATTATTATATTATATATTTGTACTGTTGACATTTTTTTATTTGTATAATTAATGTAATGATTTGCAAGCCGTAAGGTAAAATTTAGCTGATCTCATTTATTTACGTTATTAATCATACTGTACCTACATTAAGAGCAAATAAAATTCTGATTCTGCCAATTTAATCCTGCATCATACCTCACCAACTTTACTACAATTACTACCAACTTTACAACTATCATAACCATTCTTACCACAACGACCAACATGATCACGTTCCCAGCGTGACAACGTGGTCCGCAGCTTCCGCGTGGGCCGCATCTGGGTGCTGATCTGCACGGAGCTGATGGGCAGAGGCATGGACTTCCGGGGGGTCAACCTTGTCATCAACTATGACTTCCCGCCCTCCGCCATCGCTTATATCCATAGGTAATTATAAAATTCACTGTTTGTTCAAACAATAGACTGATTGTAGGCTTCGAATTATTGAAGTTTTTTGAGATGGGGAAAAAAGCCATTGAACTCGCGCCACTGTTACCGTAAGCGACACCGCGCGAGTTTTGTTTAAAAAAATACCCGCTTCGGATGTGTTCGGCTGTCCTCGGGATGTACTCGGTTTTAATGTATATCCGATATGTGAGTGTTGAGTGAGTGATGGCAAAGTATTCTGTTTGTGTTCTGTTTTCACATCTGTAAACTATGTAAAGGGTTGTCAAATACGTTTTTTAAGTACGATGTTTCGGTGGCTTTTTCTTTTTTTGTGTATATGATTCGTAGAAAATAGGACTTTTAAAACAATCATTAACAAACAAAATCCTCGGCCTCGCCCTTTACTACGCATATAAAAAGGGGTGATATTTCGAACTGCCTTTATGTAGCAATTACTCTTGGTCGTTAGCCGTTTCGCCGTATTCGGGTGCTCGAAAGACTTCACTCGAATTCGGGCACCCGATGAATGAATTACACTGGTCATCGCACAGTAAAGTCGAGACTGGTCATCGTGATGACTGAGGAAGCACTGACAGAAGTGAAAGGAAAACTGGCGTCGGGTAACGGGAACGATAAAGCTGGACTAAATTGCCCACGGACGGTACACGACTACGTTCATTTACACTGGACCGTTTACCCGAATTTCATATGCGATTTCAGGAGTACACAAATTATGCTACAGTACCTTCTGCTACCAATTTATTATTATTATCTATTACAGGATTGGTCGTGCAGGTCGTGCGGGTCAGAAAGGTCGAGCGATAACGTTCTTCACTGAAGACGACGTCGGCAACCTTAGAAGGTAATAAAACTTTATTACAATTTCTACGAAACCACAATACCTTTAACAGAATACAGAATGTAGAAACCTTTTATATTTTTTTAGACGTTGAGAGTATTTTAAATTCGTCAAACTATTAGATACTACCTGCGCCCCGCGTTTTCACCCGCATAATGTCGATTCCGTGAGAATATCGGGATAAAAAGTATCCTGTGTCCCTTCCCGGTACTGTGTCGATTCCGTGAGAATATCGGGATAAAAAGTATCCTGTGTCCCTTCCCGGTACTCAAACTATCTCAATACAAAATTTCATCTAAATCGGTTCTGCTGTTTAAGCGTGAAGAGGTGACAGACAGACAGACACACTTTCGCATTTATAATATTAGTATGGATAGGATGCAAACTTTATGGCGACGTAACAAACTCGCCTGTCAGCTGCGGTGAGGAGAGAGGTACTGCGCAGCGAGTGCACTTAGCTGCCATAATGTTTGACGCGTACTACAGTCGTATTAGAATAGTTAGACGAGGTTAATAATAAGAAATGAGTGCTTTTTGCTCCCACAAACGCCTAGCGTGCACTACAAAATATCATCATCATCTGCCCAGCCTTTTCCCAACTACGTTGGGGTCGGCTTCCAGTCTAACCGGATGCAGCTGAATACCAGTATTTTTTTTATACATGGAGCGATTGCCTATCTGACCTCCACAACCCAGTTGCTGGGTAATACCATACCCCTTAATAAGACCGGTTGTCAGACTTTAGGGCTTCTAACTACCCGTAACGACTGTCAAAGATCCACGAATGACAGCCGGGACCAACGGCTTAACGTGCTTTCCGAAGTACGGAGGGGTCTCGGTATGTAGAGATGGTCACCCAGCCACAGACCAACCGCGGCAAGCATAGCTTAACCTGATCTATCGACCTGTGCGGCTGTTATTATTTAGCCACGGGCCCCTCCAAAACGGCACTACAAAATATATTCCAGTATAAAAGACATGCGTAAAGTCGACACTTTTTTTCTAGAGTTTAATAGATTATTTGTTTTAATCACCTCACAGCATAGCCTCAGTAATGAAGCAGTCCGGCTGCCAGGTCCCGGAGTACATGCTGCAGCTGAAGCAGAACCCCAACAAGCGCAAGAAACTCATGACGAAGGCGCCCAGCAGAGACCAGATATGCACCATACTGGAGAAGAGGCCAGACAAGTAAGATAACTAGATGGTTCCACATCCACACACTATTTTCTCATAACAATGTGAATCAAACTACAGCCACTTTTGTAAGGGCACTTGCCTAAGGGCCCATGCACATGCACACGCCGGTTTTTATTCGCGTGGTCCCAGAAACAGTCGTCGATAGCGCGTTTTCTGTCTTGAACAACCAACAAAACTTTTTGTGCTTAGACCCTTAAAATTCCATGTGTCTACGCAATCACTTTCCATTCCAAGGTTACCTGGAAGAGATGACAGAAACCAATAAGGCCGCCCATTGTATGTTCTGTGTCGTTAAATGTATTTTTTTATTATGTATTCTCTGGTGTACAATAAAGTATCTAAGTATGGCAAGATAAATCACACCACAGGCCTGAGACACAAGAATAATAACTGAAAATATGTCTGCAATCTATATAAATATAACAATGGCGGGTTAGTTACAGCGATTTTTATGATCTTTGATTTGTTAGATTTGTTTTCGCCCCGAATAGCAGAATAACTATTAAAATATGGGCAAAATTCACGAAAAAAAATATAATAAAGATACCTAATTACTTTTGTCGACTTTTTTAATGATATGAGGCGTTACGAAGTTCGCCGGGTCAGCTGGTATAAATAAAGTCCGCCCAAGATGTCTTACACATATCCATCGGTTCACCAAAATGCCATGTGAAAGTCTATTTCATATCCAAACTGAATATGACGTCATCACGTCAATCACCGGCTGTCGCTGAAAACCAGCGCCGGGGCTCTGTCTCGTATAAGGTCTTAGCATTATGCTGAGCGATGGCCGTTTTGCGTAGATGTGACGCATACTTTCTCCCAAATTGTTATTTTGTTTGTGTTTTTTATATTTATGCGCCGCAAATAAACATATTTTCTTTCTTTCTTTCAATAGAATTCTCTGAAATAGTTTGCATAACTGCTAAAATGAGACCTCCGATGGCAAACCAAGGATCAGAAAGCCTCCTACTATATCCATGAATGTAAAATCTAACTCGTGCTTTTCACTTTTCAGGAGAAGATTAGATGCAGCCAATGAAGCTTTAAAATATGATAAAACAAAAACCACAGAAGCAATAAAGAACGCTAAAAACAATAAACAAAGAAGAACACAGAATTTAGAAAAACAAAAACAAAACACGAATATGCCGGAGAAAGGAAAGAATAATACGAAAAGAAAAAAGAAGAATCTAGCTAATAAGAAGAATAAGAAAGGTGTTAAATGATAATAAAAGTCTGTTAAAAAAGTTACATCTGATTTTTTTATTTCGAAAATACATCGTTCTTCGAAGAAAATAAACTAGCGGGGTAACTGCGTAAAGGTGCTCGCATAAAGTTCGTGAACGGGCGCCGTCAGTTGGGGCTGGTCATCACATAGCTGCTTCGGCTTATTTTTAATTATTTTATTTTTGGATTGTTTTTTGTTAAGTACTATTTGTTGTATTCTGGACGCTTTTAACGCGTACGTCTTTTTTATTTCTTACATCGTCCTCGCATTATCGTCCTGCTATATCCCACAACCTGAGCATTTTGTGGTACACTTTACGGAAAAACTATTACGTCTATTGATTTGTGCTTTAACATAATAATTTCTATTTACATTATGTAGATGTGTTATCAGTAAAAAAAATAATAATTTAAATTACGAAAAAAAATATTAAAAAAAACTGCCTTAAAGATTATTACCACGCAGAAAAACGACGCGAGCCCTCACAAAGCTCTGCTTTTAGCTAGTATAATTTTTAATTCAAAAGTGATGTACGCATGCGAGTGGTCGCTTTTCAAGTTCGCGCGCTACGCGGCGTCCTCAAGCGTCGGCCGGCGAGCGCGTGAACTCAAAAAGCGACCACGCGCATGCGTTCTAGGCGTATTCGAATTTTAGTGCGATTGAAACTTTAGTAAGGGTAGGCGTTTGTCAAATCGCTCAGGCGTTCCCGACTTAAAGACATAGCACACGTATCAAATCGGAAAGGGATCGGCACCGTATCGCCTTTCGCCTCGCCGTCAACCGACGACGCCGACGCCGCGTTTACGGCTCGCCGACCGCTGGTTGATGGTGCAGCAGGCAGATTGGAGGGGTGAGAGGGGCAAGGGTGGACGAAGAGACGTAAGCGCGGGTACGGAGAGACGTAAGTGCGGGGAAAACGAGCCGTAAGCGTGAGGACGACGAGCCGTAAGCGCAGCGACGAGCCGTAACGCACCGCACCGCGGTTCGTGAGCTTGTCCCGAGGCGAGGCGATTATGTTACGATTCCGATTAGTCGGCGTTGCAGTAGAGAGTTTCATACAAAGAATAGTGAATGGCTCGAGTTGATACGGTGCCGATCCCTTATTCGGGTATACCTTTATTCGGTTTAGTTTAAAGTCCTATCGTCGTTCCTAGGAAGCTACAGCATGGACGTGGTATAACTTGTTCGAGAAGACCGTACTTCTACAAGCATCGCTCTGTAGCACGGCAAAGTGTGTCGTTGAAGGTCTGCTGCGCTCACGGTCCGACCCAACGGACGTAATAAAAGCCCTAGGAGAGGAGTTCGGACATCCCAATTTACTATTCTGGAAACTGCACTTCATAAAATTAGTCTCCGCTCTACCGTAGTGTCATGCTCTACCAGCATGACAGGATCGTGTGGTGGGTTCGTGCCCCACGTTGGGCGCCAGATGTAGGCAACCCATTCACTCCATTTAAATAGGTACAAATGTTAGTTTTTAAGTTTTGAATAACGCGTGAAGTGAAATGGCAACCTCCCACGCCGCCACAGAAGCATGTCCATGGTTGCCTTGATAAAAATTAAGAATGTCACAAAAACTAATTGTATTGGAAAATGAACTCTGGTACTTTGACGTTAAGGTTCAGAAATCAGAATCCTTAAGCAAGATAATCCTATCTAAATGGAACTAAATAAAACGACAGTCCATACAATTGTGTAACATCTATTATAAAATTTTCATACAAAATATACAGTCTTCACGTTGTAGTTAATATTATACAAAAATATATTTTATTTTAAAGTTACAACATTAATTATAAGAACAACTTAGCTTGTAGCATATGCTTGTAAACCTCGTGTATAATGTAAAGGGTGTCTCAGTAAGAGTGCACTTTTTAATTTAGAATAACATTTTTTTCGTGTAAAAAAAAAGTGGTACCTCTGTTTTACAGCCGTCACCTATGTTTTTTTTCCGATTATTAAAAATGGAGCGCTTTTCGTTAGAAAAACGCACTAAAAATTTGGCGAAGTTTGCGAGCGGTTTCAGCGTAACTTTCCCCATTTTTGTAATGAGTTTTCACAAAATATAACGCATTGTTCTACTGCTGTTCTGTTGTTGGCATACTTTTTATCCCGATAATCCCACGGGATCAACACTTATGCGGGTAAAACCGCGGGGCGCTGGTAATAACGAATAAAGATCAAATTCCCAAAACACGTATGCGTTTGTATGAAACCGACAGGACGCATTCTCTCGTCGGCCGAACTGTGGAAAATTTTAACAAGCAAATGTTACAAATTAAAGCTGCGTTAAAAACATAATTTGCCAGCCAATCTATGAATAGAATATGGCACTGATTTTCAAAACAATACATAATTTTCAAAGAGCCTCGTCAAAATATTTAAGATAGCTATTTAGCAATAGTTGGTCCTAGCCTTACATATAAGCCTCTACAACTGGCCGATAGGTTTCGTAGCATAATGCAGCACATTTAACAAAGATAAAAACATTGGAAAAAGATTCAAACGAAATCTTATAGACAAAATAAACAATGCAATAAATAATTGCGTAACACACTATGACACTATCAATCATTTTGAAGAATATTGCTGTCCATTGCTTCATATGCTCGAAAAATTTGTCTGCTCAACAACGTAAATACCGCAATAAATGTCGTTGAACTGTCAAAATCAAAGCCATTGATAATGTTAGTGTGTTTCGCAATTGACCCCACTGGCTACCAAATTATAAACCAATAATTTCATCCCATTAAACATTGATAAGACTCTAGCCACCAACTCCGAAGATGTAGGTTGCCATCAACCAATAATTAGAAGATAATGGTTCTCAGCAACCCGTATCTACTGATAAAAAAATAAGTTCTTTTTTTTTTTCAAAATGTGCTTTCGTTTGCTACAAACGTGGGTTGTTGACGTTGTTGTAATCAATTAATGTTTATAATAACACCTAAAACCTGGACGATTATATTCTAAAAAAATATTCTGTAATATTTTTAGAATTGCAATTAATCAATTAGAAAGGATTTATTGTTTTAGCAGGTCTATTTAATTGTCAGTAATCAAAATAATGGCTTGGTTATGTACTTAATCAATCAATATTTGGCAAGTTCAGAATTCAAACTAAAGTCAGTCTTTGTTGAGAATTAATTATGTAATTAGCTTCAATTAATGTGGTGCTATGAAATTAGGTAATGTGCAAGTAACACAAAATGCTATAAGCATTGTATCCACCATGGATGCAAAACCATTATTTTGACTAAAACTAAAAAGTTACAATCGAGACGAAGAAACAAGAGATTCTTGACAAAATGGCAAGTTTTGTAAAAGTAAAAAAATCAAAATTTACATTAAAAATAGAACTTATATGTATCATAAACTATACATACAGCTGATTTATAGAGATCTCGGGCGAAAATTCAGTTTATACAAGCATCTTAACACAAAATTTTAATGACTAAATAAAATAATTATGATAACTTAGATATACAAGTAAATTCTATTTACAGTTAAAAGTGACGAAAGGAAGCTTGAAACAAAAACGTTTTCTTTAAGGAACACATATACAGAATATAAGTAAAATTACTAGCTAGCAGCATTAGAAAACCACTACTTAACAACGAAACATTACAACACATATACAAAGCATAAACGCATTAACCAACAAGCAATTCAACACTGAAGCAAACGGTTGCTGGCAACAACACTCAAAACACGTCCTTCAAATATTCACCACAACAATATATAGTCAGCCAACATTGGTTACCCACCAACCAACATTCCGAAGCATACGGTTGCCAGCAACCTAAATCTATTCACATAACCAATCGCACGGCAACCTTGGCATCTTGTTCGCTGGCCAGGGCAAGTAACCAGCAGTCTTGAACACCCAGTAGTCGTAGGAAACCTTGCTTATAAGCAGGACTAGGATGAGCACTTCTAGGCCGATTATGTAGTATATGTAATCGGTCCAGTCGCGAGGAGTGTGGCAGACTTGCGACTCGACCAGGTCCACTACGGGGACGTTATCGTCACATTCCAGCATCTTGTAGTCGGGGATGTTTTTGAAGTTTTCTAAGAGCCACGGCTGGAATAAGAAAGAAATTTTTAAAGACCATGTTTCTTCCAAAAAGCTACAAGGACAAGTACATAACCAAGGCAAGGGCAATCCAATCAGGTACGATGATCTAGTTCGAAAGGGTTTAAGACTTCCACTGCCAAAAACGGACTTGAAAATTAATTTCTCTAGAGTGCATATGCAGAACTTATCGGCAAAACGATAAAAGAATAACTCAATAATATGATAGCTAATATTTGAAATAGAACAACCAGTTACTTCGATTGAAATAGAGCAACCAGTTACTTCGATTGAACCTTTCTAGTAGAGAGGAGTGACAAGAAATCTTACCTTGAGCATTTTCTCGGTGTTGCAGTCACAATGTATAAAGTTGCCCGCTATGGAGAAGGCGGGGCCCGTCGTGTCGATACGGTTCGAGAGCACGTACGTGTGGATCTAGAATCAAATCATTTATCACGTTACTTATAGCTGAAAAAAACATCCCCAAGGCTAGCGCTCATATCATTTACTGCACAAAGTACACACGTTACAGGCTATGACTGGGCTAAAACTTTAAGAGTACATGACCCTGTTAGGGCGGACTTAAATGTGGGAGAATGTTTATAATTCAAGACCATTCTTTGAAAAGTTTGGTAAGGTTTCGTTGCAAATGCTGATACTATGCTGATAAATGAAGGCAATGACAATATCTCTGCTTATGTAAAACCGCTGCTTTCAATTGCAACTGGTAATCGTTTAGGCTACCATCAAAGGCCAAGCTTTGCTCGCGTCGAGCTATTTATTCAACCAGCCCGATTTACAAAGATCTGGGACGCTACCATAGTTATTTGTTGGGCAGGTCATGGAAACAGGGTCAGGTAAAGTAACAGTTGAAGCGCACATCATGGTACAAAAACGCATGGGACTTTTATTGACGTGCACTCTAATTGCGTAACACGCTATCAATCTCAATCTGAATCATTTTGAAAGATATTGCTAACCCATTGCTTCATATGTTCGAAAAATGAGTCTGCTCAACAACGTCAATAAGGCAATGAATGTTGTCAACATGAAACCTATTGCTCTGATAGTGTGTTACGCAATTACCCCGCTGCACGCTGTTGTAAGCTGGTATGGTAATTACCCTGATCCCGGTATAGTTATTACTGAATCAAATTATACTGAGTACCTATGCGTCATGAAGAGGTATGAGGAACAGGGTGTAAACTTCACTCAACCTCCATAGAAAAGGAAGGATCCTCCGACCAGATGGGTATTGTGCCTGGCGGGAAACTGCCCGATGATTCATGAGGGGCCGTTGCATCTATGCGCGGCAAACTCTGCTTGCGAGATGCAGGATTTTGCGTGACGTCAGTATGACGCGTTGTTCGCATGTGGCGTCGTAGATACCGCTACATCATATTCACTGCCAGAAGACCCTCTAATACTCACAGTCTTTAACTTATTATAAGCGATGGAGAAGAGCATGAAGTTGTCGATGAACTTGGTTCCCTCCAGCTCCAGGATGTTGGGGATGTCGTTATGGTCTACTATCAGCTGACGTAGGTGCTCATATGTAGGGTCGTCTGCCACGGTCTGGAGGGAGGTTATCTGGAAGATAGTGAAAGTAAAGAATTAGTTAATGAAACTGCAAATGTGTGGTGGGCCGTCTGCGTGGCTGCTTATTAGCTGTAGCCAGCCCCCCGGCCAGAGTCAGGTGCAAGAAGATCTTACTGTTTTGATCAGTCAGTCTGACAGACCCAGACCTGCCGTAGGGTGGACATTCATAAGGATTTCCAACCGAGAAAAAAGTAACTTGACTCCTGGCTATCCAGACCCTCGTTGTAAGCGCGCGATCTAAACGCAGCCGTCACGCGAACTGCAATACTTCTGCGAGATGGTCACGCTCACGGCGCGGCGGTCTAAATATTTCAACAAAATCTGGAAATGCATAAACCTGTTCTAAGTTCAAATGTAAAATATTTTATTACACATAAACATAGATGGGCACTATGAAACGTCAGAAGCTAGGTGCACAGTTCCAGTTGGTCGTTTCCTATAATTCCTATGGAGAAGAGACGGCATGAAACTCCACGGTAACTGTTTTAAGAATAATTGTCTTTTACAATGTTTTCAAGTTACACTGCTATCAGGTATGGGAGGACAGTGTAGGCAGGCCTACAAGTACCAGATAAGTGCTTAACAAAATAGAAAATTATCAACAAATCGAAACATGTATAAACTATTGATGAAATAGAAAATAACGGTCGCCCGGCTTCTATAAAATTATGTATATGTATGTAGCACCTACTTATCTAACAGCTTCAAGTGTTAAGATTAACTCACATTATTACACGACACGTTCAACTTGACAGTGTTAGGGGGCAGGTCAGTTGGCAGCGAGGTGAGGTTCCGCTGCGAACAGTCCACGGCCACCAGGTTGGTGATCTCGTTGCCGAGGAACTCCAGGCGCTCAGGGATGCACGTGCAGTTGATGTTCGCCGGCTTTATGTTACGGCAGCTGGCGTTAAGCTGGAAGTGAGAGATGTGAGTGCGAATGCTGTTAAATGTTAATGTTAGAGCTTGTAAGTCAAGAAGGTGAAAATTAAATGAAAGAGTCATGCCATATCTGCCTCAAAATGTGCCCAAGCATAATTTATACAGGGTGTTTGGAAGCTGATTGCAAAGCTTTAAGGGAGTTATAGTTGACACCATTTACAGCATTTTAGGCGGTACATGTCTTAGACAGAGTCTCTTTTTTTACTGTAAACTTTAGTCAAAAATAACATACCAACTTTAACTGCGAAAAAAATAAAAAACATACTTCGTCTAAGACATGTATGGCTCAAAATGCTCTAAATGGTGTCAACTATCACCCACTTAAGGCTATGTATCCAGCTTCCAAACAACAAACAATATATATATATATAAATTATATTATACATATAAGGGTTGTTTGATCATCATCATCTGCCTAGCCTTTTCCCAACTATGTTGGGGTCGGCTTCCAGTCTAACCGGATGCAGCTGAATACCAGTATTTTACATGGAGCGACTGCCAATCTGACCTCCACAACCCAGTTACTGGGTAATACGATACCCCTTGGTAAGACTGGTTTACAGACTTTCGGGCTTCTGACTATCCGTGACGACTGTCAAAGATCCACGAATGACAGCCGGGACCAACAGCTTAACGTGCTTTCCGAGGCACGGAGGTTGTTTGATATTATATACGTATATAAATTATAAACGTATATATATATTTATAATTTAGCATCATTATCATTCCCTTGTCCTTATTCCAATTTATTCGTGGTCGACGCAACATGTCTTGTATCTTCCATGCTTCTCTATTATTCGTCATCTCGGTATTTTTCACACCGTCCATCCATCGTTTCTTTGACTTGCCCTACTCTTATAACCATTCTCATACTCAAAAGTTTCCTCAAGACATTTTCCTCATGCTTCCACAGCACATACACGCAACCTTTTAGTCACCGATGCCACTTTCAAACTTCCTTTTATATAAAATTCTTCGCATAATAACTAACACCACACATCTCTCTTAGCATCCCAAGTAGAAATAATAATAAAATAAATAGATATGAAAATAATGAAGTTATTGTGAAGAATGAAAGAGTTGCGGATACTAGCATGCCCCAGATTGAAAAACACTGCAATTTCGGTTCTATTAAAAGTGTTATTTCTTTTTCTATGACACGACCCAACAGAGACAATTCAAAGGTCCACTGAGGCGGAGACGAACGGAGAGGAGACAAGCGGAGACGTGCAAGAATCGACCAATCACAGACAAGATAACTTGCAACTGTCTTCTCCGCTCCTCTCGTACCCACCATAGTAGAGACGCACCCTAAAGACAACAATACAATAATAGTTTGAGAATAGGAAGAGACGTAAAAATACCTACTACCTCTTTCTGTATCCTCAGATGGTCAATCTGGACTATCCTGACATCCTTGAACCAGTTGAAGTTTATGTCCAGCGCGCAGTACGTGTCCTTGTAGTTGAGGAAGGTCACCAGCGAGGAGTTGTTCGTCTCCATCGCCTTCTGGAAGTGCTTGCAGGGGAGGTACTTGTTGCCTGAAGATGTGAGGGTGATATTATATGGAGGGTTGATAAATTGTATGCGATACATTATTCGGTTAACAGCTGGCTTCTTGTTTTGAGCCCGTGGTTACTGGAAAAGACTAACAAAAATAGACAGAAAGGTTTCTTCTTTACAATAAGGGAAAAACTCCGGTCACATGCAATTCGTTTGAATGGTGAACAAAGCCATTTCCTGTCAAAAGCCTAGAATTTTTCGTCAAACACAGAATCAGCCATTTTTTTCGCAACCAATAGCGGTCGGTGGACAAAACTCTTGTCTTCCAATTTTTGCAATGACGACTTTCGCAGTGCTAACAAAGTGGTTACATTTTTTTCGCAACTTTTTTTGCTTTGGCACAGAAGAAAGTATTATCTTTGTATAATTTCGTAAGACTATCTAAAACTCAAACTCAAAGCATTTATTTCAATTAAACCTTGTACAGCACTCTTGACTTGTCAAAATTAAATAGTCTCTCAGTTAGTCAGAAAGTTGAAGCTAATTGCCCATTCCAAAACGTAGGTCTCTATGGAGAAGAACGGACAAGAAACTCCATGGTCACTCTTTTAAATCAAAATATTACAAAATCCTGGGTACATTATTCTTGTTGCTTCTAAACGCCTAACCTGACAAATCCACCGAGATCTTCCGGTTGCTCTGCACAAGACTCAGCGGGAACTCCGTCAGGTTGTTGGCGGAGGCGTCCAGCACGCTGAGGTTATACAGGTAGGCGAAGGGACGCTGTTTGAGCGGCTGCAGCTTCGCACTCGTCAAGTTGTTGTTCGAGATGTTCAGACATGCTACTGAAGAGTATTTTTTAAACTGGCCTGGAAGGAGAGAAGTTTAGGTTAACCATGCATTCATTCATACATAACATACCTACATAATCAGCCTATAGCATTCCTACTGCAGTGAGAGGGAGTGGGCCGTAATCCACCACGCGAGCCTAATGCGGGTTGGTGGATGTCACGTCTTCGAATTTTTAGTTCTTATTTTCTTTGACTTGATTCTGTTCCTCACTGGTTAGAGCTAAAGAATTGTGTTCTATGTGCCATCATCATAAGGTTGAGAATGGTGCAACAAAGATGGCCTGGTAGAATAAGCAGAATAAAGCCTTTGCAGAAGAGGGTTTTCAGAAACTTTGTGGAATAAGTACTTACTTGTGTCCTTAGTATTATTTTCCGTCCTCGTATCTTAGTTCAGCAGGAAAGTAACAAAAATGGTATATGTTAAATAATACATTATATTTTAACAAATTTTCAGAATCACAGCCATTTTTTTGTTTTTACATATCTCCGGGACCCCATGGTCCCGGTCCTTTGGAAGGCGTACAAAGGGCCGAAGCCAACTCGCAGAGGCCCCTTAGGAATTTTTTATGAAATGCGGCACCAACCGACGATTATCCCTATATGCACTATGCAAGTTCACCCAAGGATAACCCCCGGTTGGTGCAGGACTATTGCAGGAATCAGCCCTATTATTATTATTAGCTACATAAAGCGGTCTTTTTCAGTTGGTACGACAATCCCCACCCTATGCAATCCACACTGCTTCCCCTCATCAACATGGACAAAGGTGATAATTTCTGTTCCAAAAGTATCCGATGAAAATGTAAACAAATGGATTGGAGTGATTATTTGAATAATTATAATTTTAAATCACTATATAGATATTTTTAATTCAACAATGAGGTTAAATTTTTAACCTCGATTTTTGTGAATGATTTTTCAATTACAATTTCATTAATAATATTTTGGACAAAGTCGTGAGATATAAACACAACACTAACACACACTAGCTAACACTAGTCGTGTAAGTTAGTACTCACAAATTGGATTTTATGATTTGTAAAATAAATAAATGATGATGATGATGATAAAGTTGACACCTTCTAAATTCAGATATGAATGTGTTACTAATCCCCTTTAGTGAATAATTCCGTGACATTTAACCTGAAAAACAGTTTGTTTACACTTTCATCAGACGCCTTTGGAACAGACTATAGGATAACTATCGAATTGTCGAATCTCCAACGTGGATAGTTAGAAGCACCATAGATAATTATCATAGATTATCATAAAATTCATCCATATTTTTTTTCTGCCTGTGGTCACAGTGCGACAATTCAAATACAAAGCTTCCTTACCAACAATCTTGTCGATGTTCCCGTCAGTGAAGGCCATGGACGCGAGCCGTCGAAACATGGCCTGCGACACGTCCAGCTCGTCGATGGACGCGTTCAGCACGTGCAAGTACGTCGTGTTCTGTGTTACTGGAATACAAGAAAGCACGGTTAGAAAACATTAAACAACTATTCTAAGATCATGCTGACAGAATAGTTCTATCCTGTGGTTCTACCAATCTATTCTGTAACAATCTGACCGTAAAAACTTATGTGAATAAGTGAGCTGTCATTCCACTTGATATTAGGGATTGACACTATTGACAGCTCACTTCAGTTATGTTTTCACGGTGAGATTTTTATAGAATACTAGCGGCACCCCGCGGTTTCACCCGCATAAGTGTCAATCCCGGGGGGATATCGGGATAAAAACTATCCTATGTCCTTTCCCGGGACTCAAACTATCTCTATACCAAATTTCATCTAAATTGGTTCAGCGGTTAGAGCCTGAAGAGGTATTAGACAGACAAACACACTTCCGCATTTATAATACTAATATGGATAAGTATGGATATCGGCAGTTTTTTATTTGCCTTCCAAAGTTCCATGGTATCATATCATGGTATGGATGTCGTTGCAACTGATAAGCTGCTTATAAAGCAAACACAAAGACTGTTTGGTAACGAGCTCACGAAGTGTTGTTACCAAGTGTGGCTCCTGGGAGCCGTCACAAGAGCTCGTATTACCCTCACCCTCGTCGTCGTCATCGTGTTGACCTTTGTGAGAGAGATGGAAAACCGCACGAAGATCAAGCCTTCCCAATTCGGGAACAGCAAGATAGTTTGAAGGCACGCAGATATTTTGAAGAGGCTCTAAGCAGTGAACCTGCTACATAGCCACCATGTCATGGTTTAACAAGCAAAGACGACGCCAAAAGAGAAAATAATAAAGGCTCCTTCAAACAGGCGCGACACGCGATATTATCGCGCGTGACATAAAGGCACCGCTCGTTGCGCGACTTGAGTGTTTGTGTCGCGCGCGATTTTATCGCGTGTCGCGCCTGTTTGAAGGAGCCTTAAGGGGCTTAGATGACCTAAAGCGCGGTCACTGTCGGACTGCATAGAAAAGAAAGCGAAGCGCGATGACACAACACTGGTAATTTATTTTTTATTGTTTTTACTAAAAAAATTAAAACACTAGTATTTTAGTATGTGGCTTGTAGAATAATCTGACAAAAAATCAGAATAATAGTATGTATATTAGTATGGTTTTTATTGTAAAAAGAAAGTTTTTAGAGGTATTTTCATGATTTTTTCTATTGTATAAAATTAGTTGTATTATGTTTTCAATACACTATCTACCTAGCATATATCCTGAAGAATATCATATATTTTTCCGATTTTGGTTACTGTAGTCGATCATATATGTACTTTTATTGTTTCTAAAACTTGCGTTTTTTGTGTTTAGGTCTTAACTGGAACCTCCACCTACTACTAAACTAAGTAGATGCATCTATTAAGCGCATGGTCACTTGCTTGATTAATAGGTAAATAAGAACAGGGTCTAACTAGGCTCTAAGCACCATCAATTATTCTGTGGTTTTACATAATTGACACGCAGAATCAATTAATTTAACGTTAGGAATATGTAACTGCAAATTATATGTAGGTACAGCTTGGTAAAGAGCAAGACCATTATCTGTCGTCTGAGCTCCTGATAACCTTTTAGTTATTGATATAAGTAAGTAACATGTTTGTTTTCAATGAAGAGGTAGGTAACAGTTTATCGTTTATTTTATCGACTCATTGGCCAAGAAGCTGTTTTGAACTAACACAGAACCAGAGCGTCCTAATTGCATTTAACGCACTATCAATATTACCATTTTAAAGTTTATTTTTTCTAAATATCTATTTACTTAAACAATTATATGTACATTTACTGTATAAAGAATTATATTATTTTAATTATTGTGAACGTGAGGACTATGTGGGTCATTGTTTCCATTTTAATCATGGTCTAGCAGTTTGAGTAATTTACGCGACCTACCCAAATGTCCTCTCTTTGGTACTATAATCCGTCGCTGAGTTGAGCTGCACCATTTTGGACAAATGCATGCACTTACTGGACAGGTCCGCTCAATCTGTGTTGTTCTTTCCTCAATAGACCATTTCAGACACCAATCTACATGGTTTTTACATGATCTGACCAAGATTTTGTCTGGACTTTAAAAGAGACTGTGACCTCTGAGTTTGTTTCTGTCTTCTCAGAATAGTCAGATAAGAAACGCCGACCTCATCTAGTTTAACAAAAAAATGATTGACGTGTAAAAAAAAGTGTTTGTACAAACCTACTTACAGAAAATAAATCATTTATCGTTATCATTTAAAGGATATTGCTAATAAATTGTTTCATAAGTTCGAAAAAGGCTGAGCAGATACTCAGCCACGTAAATAACATAATGAATGTTCTCGAACACTCAAAATGAAAACCATTGCTATTCATAGTGTGATTTTAATTCAAAACAGCTTATTTTTTAAGTGTAACACGCGGTTTTAAAAACCTTTTAATTTTAATAATAGGTAGGTACAATTAATACTAAGTTGTCGAGAAAAACAGGAAATGTTAATCAGAACGGAAATATTGTAGACTAGTACCTAAATGGCAAGTAATAACCTCTGTACATACCTACGACTTAAAAACTGCGATAAATAGTCGATCACGTCTACCTCTAATGTGCCCTACGTGTAACATGCCCCCATCACTTAAAGGAAAAGATAGAAGAAATTCTTGTATCTATCAACTGATAGATACAAGAATTTCTTCTATCTAAAAAAAAAAATTAAAAAAATAAAAATGCTATTGTGTGAATGAGTTCTTGCATCCAGCGGTAAAATAACTATTTTACCGCTTTTTTCTAGTTTTATACTATTATTTTCTTTTTATTCTCGATTTGATTGTTGTTTTCTTTCATTTTGATTCTTATAGGTATTTTTACTAGCTGCGCCCAGCGGTTTCACCCTCGTAAATGTCGATCCCGTGGAAATATCGAAATAAATAGTAGCCTATGTGTTAATCCTGGTGCCTGCCTAACTATATGTTAATCCTGGTTATAAACTATCTGAGTGCCAAATCCGTACAGCAGTTTGTGCGTAAAGAAGTAACAAACATAAACACAGACACTCACAAACTTTCGCCTTTATAATATTAGTGTGATGTAGTTCGGCCGTTCAAAGGGTCCATTAAATACGGTCCATAATAACTGTTGGTCTATTCTTTAAAAATCTCACAGTGAAAAGTTAGGTGAAGTGAGCTGTCAATAGTGTCTATTCCAAGCATTAGGTGGCATGACAGCTCACTTCAGCTGGCTCAGATATTCACAGAATAGATCGACTGAAATACTACATTACGATAGGTGTGACATAAGGCGCTACCTCGAAAATACCTAAATCGAAGCGACTGATCTATGTAGGTACTAAGCGACCGAAAGTGATGCAATTACTTTTGATTTGAAACGCAAAAAAAAGAAGAGAGATGGCTATAACGTGCGTGCGCTCGGAATAAAACGACGTATGTGCCAAAACTATTATAATTTACTCCTTTTTTAACTAAATTAATTAATTAAATTTAAAACTACTTTGAGTAAGTAAACTTTGATATGATAATGCTCTGTTTTGTTACGCCGTAATGTCGAAAAAAGTAAAAAATAGATATAACTTTGCAATTTTTTTGTATCGAGAAAAATTCATTAAATCATGTATTCCTTTTACTCATGTATTCCTTTTACGTGATACTAGACCAAAGAGTAAAAACACATATACCAAAATGTTAAATCCCTATTATATTATATTTAACAAGTTACTCGAAATAGAAAAAGTCCATTATTGCACGATGTGAAATTAAAAACGCCGTGCATTAATAGACTACTAAGTCACACGTATCGTATACTATTTTATAGTACTTTGTGACCTAAAACCGCACATAAGTCACGCTTATCTGTGACTTAAATAGTCCGATTTACACAAAAAATGTAACTTTATTTATGATAATTGTAGCAGAACTCGTCTGTAACTGGCGGTAACTACATGCACTTAACGACGTAATTAACATAATAATTAAATGCATTTTTCTATTTTTAACTGACTATGGTAATCGTTGGGTAATGATTGTGTGATTAAAACAATTGCTTTGTGACCTATTAACATAACTAGCAATGGGGTAAACATGGAAAATTACAAAGCAGGGGTAACCACTGCCGTTTTAAGACTTAAGACTATCAACTCTGCTTACACCTCTAATGATGAGCAATCATCATTTTGATGCCGCCTTCCTAAGTGGCATTTGGTGAGGGTGGCTTTCTGTCCAGTGTCTATTTATTTATCTATGTATTTAGATTTACAAACGTTCGTAGGTATACACTACAGAAATTACAGGTAGCAACACATCATTAAGAACAAAATGTAACAGAAATCTCATTATTATTACCTACTAGGTAGTCAAACGTAAAATAGAGCAGTTAAATTATTTATACAAAACAAAGACAGATAAACCAGTCGTCTGAATCTCATTAATACCTAATTTAATACATTAGAGAAAAAATACAATCGCATAAAATTTCTGTTGGAGTTGGAGATAAATCATAAAATTAATAAACAAAATCCCATCATCGGCCGTCACTTTGTTAGGTTTCATCAGTCATTTGGCTACGAAATCCTTAGGTACCATAGTACATAATTATGACACTCTAAAACCTTCTAAGTAGGTATTTAATTATTTATATTGAAACAGGCAAACGTGGCTTATTATATTTACTAGGAAAATGGACAAATGAACTGCATACCTACGTAATATTATTATGTTTGTACTACAAGTAGCCACTCAATTCTACTGGCTTATTCAGTCCTATTGAGTTAATAGCATTGTCAATTAAACTGTAATTAATACCTATTTGTTTGTGAAGTTTAATTAATAGATTAAGTTAATAATTACACCTATTGGGTACAAGCATCAGCCTATTATAAATATAACGATGACATACCTAATGTATTATTTCCTGTAAATTTCCTGTAAAATGCGTGCTACTGAAACATAGTTATTTCCATCATAAATCTATACTAAATTCTGTTTTTTTAATCTCAGAGACTAATCTGAAATTTAAGTCTTTTGTGTTTGCGTTTTTTTTAGTATAGAAGTTTGACATCACACCTGTCAGATTAGTCTCTGGGATTAAAGTGGATTCATTTTAATAGGTAACATTTGACAATTCATCAAATATTCAACAACGTAACCTTGTAACGGCGGGCATAAAATAACATATTTTTTCGTTTTGTTAGAACTGCACAATTGCTTACCTTTTTTCAATTACGATTACATATTTATTGTAATAATGACCGATACGAGTAATTTTACGATTTGCTTTCATTAATAAACCATTCTAAACATAATAAACAATTTCTGATCTAAAGAACTGAACGTCGTTACAAGGTTACGTCAGTTAACCATTTTTCTTTTTAAACACTAGGGATGTTACTCTAAAAATCGAAAGCTGATAAGTAGAATCGAATGCAATGATGACTTGTGAAGAAATATCACCATAAATTAATAACCACGTTGTGATTATAATAAAAAAATTATTTATTATTCTTTTAACTAACTAGGTATAAAAATACAAAAAATAATGAAATAGAAAAACTGCCTCCTCGCATTCGCCTCTAAAACTACAAGTGATTACCATGAGGAAATAAACTTTGAGGTTTTTAAAGAGTGGTTTGAGAAGCTGCTAGTCAGCTTAGAAAACCCATCGAAAATTATAATGGACAATGCACCGTATCATTCTGTACAAGTTGATAAACCACCAACTCAAGCAAATAAAAAGCAAGAAATTGTCTCGTGGCTGGTAAGAAATGGTGTGGATGCAAGTCCAACTTTATTAAAAGTTGAGTTGTTAAATCTAGTAAAAGCAACTAAGCCGTCCAAGCTCCGCTATGTAATCGATGAACTAGCCCTAGAGCATGGACACGAAGTTATTCGATTGCCTCCCTACCATTGCCAGTATAACGCCATCGAGCTTATTTGGGCACAAATAAAGGGTTATGCAGCGCGGAACAATACTGAACCACCCTTCAGTACTGCTAAAATGATGTCTCTGCTACAAACTGCGTGTGCAGAAGTCACTACAGAAGACTGGAAAAAAGTCGTAGAGAAAACAAAGAAAATAATTTTACAAGATTTTGAACGAGATGTGAGAATAGACAATATTATTGAAAATGAATTAATAATATCTCTGAGTGCTGACAGCAGTGATGAAGATGACAATACTTTTAACAGTTCTGATAGTTCAACTGAATAAATGCAATTTTTTTGTTAAATTGTGTACTTGTCTTATTTTGCTCCTTAAATTTACGAAAAAAATAATAATAATGGGACAGGGATTCGCCTGATGATTTTTAAAATTCGCATATGTTTCAAGTCCGTATCGATTCATTCACTTTAATCGATGTTTATAAGCAGGTCACCTCACTATGAGGACAAAACTGACAGACGTCAAATGTTACCTATTAAAATGACTCCACTGTAAAAAACGAACTTTAGCTAATATTAAAAATATCTATGTCCTAACCCAGGTCATAGTCAATCCGTGGGCCAAATATCATAGGAATCCGTTTATCCGTTCCGTTTCCGTTTATTAAGGCGTTAAAAGGAAACAAACAGACGGAGCTCTTACGCACTTATAATACACTAGCAGCACCCCGCGGTTTCACCCGCATAAGTGTCGATCCCGTGGGAATATCGGGATAAAACTATCCTATGTAAGGACATAGGATAGTTTTTATCCCGATTCCGGGAAGGCCTCGGAATGCACTCTATCTCTCTGCCAAATTTTATCGAAATCCGTTCAGTGGTTTAGGCGTGAAAAGGGAACATACAGACAGACAGACAGAGTTACTTTCGAATTTAAAATACTATATACTAGCTTCCGCCCGCAGCTTCGCCAGCGAGGTATGTCGATAAAAACTATCCTATGTCCATCCCCGGGATGCAATCTATCTCTATGATAAGTATGGATTTGTATGTATAGATACTCACTTGCAGAAGCCAGTGCCTCCTTCAGTCTGGCGCTGTCCAGGTCACAGCAGAACACAGACATGCTGCCGACCTTGGTGCAGTTGGCTTCAGCTGGGCACTTGGACCGCGGCATGTGGAAGCACTTGCCCATGTTCAGGTGCTGGTTGATGGGTTCTGGCTTTTCGGTTGAGGCTGGTGGTTGCTGAAAATAAGGTTGAGGGTGTTAATAGAGGTAACTATAAAACTTATAGCTCTTTCATTTCTTATAGGCTTCAGCTTGCTTATCCTGTGAGCTATGTCGACAACTTTGGTTCTCTGCTGGATCACCTAGTTGCAGATTCGATCCCTCAGAGAGACTCCAAGTAAAGGCCATTCCATAGCTCGCTGAGTGACCTTGAAATTATGGACCAGCCGAACCGTGAGTGTCCACGTTTCGCCTCCGTGAGTCATGACTCCGAACTGCGACTGGGAAATTCCAGAAGGAAAAACCGTTGCCCGGCCCGGCAATGGAACCTAGCACCTCAAGCTCGGCAGGAGCGCTTCCGACCAAAAGACCAAAGAGGCAGTCAGTCATTGAATACCTACAGTACCCGGCGATAAATATTGCACATCGACCTTTACCTTTTTTTGTATTTTATACAAAGAATAAAAATAATTATCAAAAGAAGCAAATCATAATTGTTTTAACAGCTCTTAATAGATATAACTGTTTGTATTTCGTGCGACAGAGATAACGCTCTACGAAGCCGACATTAGCCGATTGTCTCTTTCCAAAGGTCGATGTGCAATATTTATCGCCGGGTACTGTACTTAGCATTATCAGCCAGAACGAAACGTTATACCGTTTAACTTTTTTTTTTTCTTAATTTGAATTTATCTGATTTTATGTTATTATTGTTTTATACGTGTGCCATTAATGGGTGTTATTTACCTGAAATAAATAAATGAATTTAATTGAATATTATAACGCTCCCACTGCTGGGACACAGGCCTCCTCTCTGAGAAAGGGATCGAGTGGGCCGAGTGCGGGTCTGCGGATGTCATAATGTTTTCGCATTTTTGGTTCTAGGACTCACGATATTTTTCCTTCACCGTTTTGAGAGTAGTATATAATACACGTACACGTGTATTCGTGGTTAAGTTATTTATACATATAAGCATAAAGTACTGAACTGGCACAATAACAAAAAATCATAATATTTACTTATGTAAATTAACCAGTTAAGCTAATAAGCAGATATATAGGTATTTACGTATGTTAATTTTAAATAACACGTTCCTCGGCTATAAAGGTTCCTATAAACAGGCGCGACACGCGGTATAATCGCGCGCGACACACAGGCACCGCTCGTTGCGCGACTTGCGGTGCCTTTGTGTCGCGTGTCGTGTCGCGCCTGTTTGAAGTTTGAAGCCTTAAATCTTCGCATAGTTTAACAGTTATCGTGCTGAGTACGCAATGTTCTTTTGTACAAATTCAGCAAATACCTACTTAATAGCTGAATTAACTAACCCTAAGCTAAGCAACAAAACACTTAGCTATACCTTGTGCATTAAAATAGCCTCTATGAATAGCGATACTAAAAATATCTTCCATAGGTGGTGATACTATTTATATTAAGCCTTCTTGAGTGGTACCTACTTACAATACAATAACCTCCTTCATGAGCTGATACTAAATATAGCCTCCACAAGTGGCTATACTTCAATGTAGCCACCTTGCCTGCTGGTTAATCATAATTGAAGATATACAGATTGAGTTTCGTAATGAAACTAGAGAATAGGAAAACTAAATCATATATGTACTTATGAAGTGTTTTTTTTTTAATTCAAATTGTTTTATGGTTTTCGCAACCAACTTTTATCAGAAGATTCCACCATTTCGGACAATACGATGTTTTTAACCCTATTAGAGCGGTTCTGCACTACATCCGATCCGAATTTGAGCAATGGCCGGGCCGAAGTGATCATAGTCCTATTTGTATGAGATGTTGCGCAGATCCGAACTCTATCCGTCCGAATTTAGAA
Source organism: Luperina testacea (assembly GCA_927399505.1). Taxonomy (NCBI): domain Eukaryota; kingdom Metazoa; phylum Arthropoda; class Insecta; order Lepidoptera; family Noctuidae; genus Luperina; species Luperina testacea. Next base: position 1,379,852 of record OV656770.1, on the reverse strand, counting down.
CATTCCCAATTCGGATTGAAGTCGAATCTTTAATTCGGATTCGGATCGGATGTAGTGCGAAACCGCTCTTAGGCTTTTCAAAATCAAAATATTTTAATTCAAAATATTTCACATAAACCATGTAGGTTTATGTGAAATATTTTGAATTAAAATATTTAGATTTTTTTTTGAAATATTTTGAATTAAAATATTTTGGCACTTATGAAACATCAGAAGCTAGGTGCTCGCGCTCGGATCCAATTGGTCGTTTCCTATGGAGAAGAACCGGCAAGAAACTCCACCGTTACTCTTTTTAAAAATACAGAGACGAGGCATAAATCCCAGTAGTAACATTATTGACTGGTTAGATGAAGTTATGAATGAGACGACAATGCCTGAGACCAACATAATTATTACAAATCAAGTTTATGGTCCTTACCTCTCTGGCCTGCGCAAGCGCTTGCTGCTCGAAGTCGTCGACCCTCATCTCTATGAACGGAACATGCATCAGCAGGTAGACCGTCAGGACCCATAGTGACACCTGCGGGCAATAGAGAATACACTTGTAGTTATCTGCTTAGTAACATTTTTTAATTTATTTATTCCTTTACTGACAGACACCGCACAGCCTAAGCCGCTGGGTCTAGAAACATTAAATTCCTCAGAAGAGTTCCTTTCGTAACGGAAAGGAGCACATGGTGAGCACTAAGGAAGGATTTTTGAAAATTCATCCCCTAATGGGGTTTAGAAGGGGATGAAATTTTTTGCATGGAAGTTCGTCAATCGGTAATCATATCACTTGGTTTTAGTAGGTTTTTATATTTTATTTATCTTTTTGATAGATTCTTTTATATTTCGTAAATTTGAGGACTTTGTAGGCCTTGTACACTTTAGATCTGTAGACCATTTTTTATTTTACAGGTGGTCTACTTACCATGATCCTTCTATAAGGATCACGGTAAATAGATATTTATTTATTTTCTAAACAGCTTTACATTATGAGAAAAAATAAGTAGGTACCTCTGTATATGTTTTCCCAGAAACAGACGTGATTCGCCGATGAATATGTAAATGATACGCACATGTAGGCAGTGGCGGACTAAGCCCGTCAGAGGCCCGGGGCGGCAAAGCTGAATGAGGCCCCCCAGCTTTAAAAAAAATGTAGCTTTACAAGCTTTTTATTCAGTTCACATTTGTATGTATAAATAAGTGTTTATGTTTAATTCGTTAATTTCGTCGGCAACGCCACTTTTCTTCTCTTTAGAATTCGAAAAGTAATTGGATAAAGATTCAGCAAGCGATTTTGCCTCTTCACTCTTCGTTTTTTTAGGATCCTTTTCTGAGAACCAGATGGTTGAATCCTTTTCAATAAAAATAATGAGATAAATAAGAAACTTTTATAAAAGATAGCTAAACTAAGCCTCATTATTGATTTGACGATATACTAAAAATGTGCTTAGGCACATTTTTAAAGTCTTGTTTAGGATTTTATCAGGGGAACGCGGAGGCCCTGGGCGGGCCGCCCCTTCCGCCCCCCTGTTAGTCCGCCACTGCATGTAGGTGAAGTACTACTCAGATGTTATCAGTAACTAAACACCTGTAGATCCTTTCCAACGAAACCTTGAGATTTTCCTTCATGTTTTGCAAGCGAGGATGCAATAACATTGTGTTACATAAAGTTTATAAATAACTATTTATGATAGTCTGCAAGCGGTGTTTATTTGTGGCTTATTGTGCGGTTACAGCGCGCCATGTGGCCGAGATTCCTGCCATCTGTAGGTATGGTGTATAGCAATCGTTAACATAACGTCTGTATTTCCTACTAGAATATACAGAGCTAATATCTAAAATAGGACTACAGGGCTCCCGGGCTAAACTAAAACTATAAAAAACTAGGTTTTGCACGCAGCTTCGCCCGTGTGAGGGTTGGAAATTATCCCACTGGAACGTATTATCGAGATAAAAGTATCCTGTGTCCTAACCCAGCTTATGGTTTATCTGTGTGCCCATCTAAATTTGTTCAGCCGTTTAGGCGTAAAAAGGTAACAGACAGACAGGGTTGCATTTAAATTTATAATAATTGTTACTAATTTTGCATGGATAGAAGTCGAGCCATTCCAGGGAAATGTACCTCTGAAAAATATGAACACAGGAGCCTTTTTGGCTTTGTACAGTAGACTGGACGTAGCCACTGGTGTAGGTAATTGAAGGAAAATACTTCATTTTATCTCTATAAACTGAATTTCAACCCCCACAAGCACATTTTTTTGTGACAACAGGTATGTGAGCAAAAACGTATTATGTACGAATCAAATGCTAAAAATTGGTTTCTCTTACTTCCGAACCATAGTTCCTGAGGCATCGTAATATTTCCATATAAAGTTGATTTATGATCACCAATTAAAACATACCTATCAACACCTGTTATGATGAGAATCATATACAGTTCATAATATAGATCTCTACTTAGATCATTACTACCGTCGTACGCGCATGAGGACGTGCAGACGGATATAGACCAATTATCTAATAGGTCGTTTCCTCATAAAAACGGGGCAGAAATAAGATTCTAGACTTGACTCATGTTTTTTCCTGGAAGTGGAAATTTAGGAAAATAGAATAATGATTAGAAGTTTTTGAAGCAAATAAGAAAAGGATGATACCATACCATCAGCCACAGCCAGGCCACCAAATTATATTCCATTGATATGCCTATACTTTGACAAGCGGATATAAGCTAGGGCACCGTGTTTCTTTTAATGTCAACAAAGAAAACAAAAGAAAACATTTGCTGAATTTGGTTGACAAGTAGGTACCCTGGGGGCCTAAAAAGGCAACTTTGGCAGAATCATAAAAGGATAACATTATGAATCATAATGGACAGTTAACTATTAAGTTAATCGTATCAAATCCCATTGGTGAAGGATTTTTCAGTTAATTTTTTTGTCTGTGCTAAAATACCAATCAATCCAATCCAAATCCAATCCCTATCTCTTTGATTATACCTACACAGTGCAGCGAAAAAAAGGAAAAAAGGACTGTATTCGTCATATTATGATTCATAATGTTATCCTTTTATGATTCTGCCAAAGTGGCCTTTTTAGGCCCCCTGTTCTTTTTATTAAACTATTTTTTTATGTTTTAACTATCTTCCGTAAAAATTTTATCATACGAATGACTACAACTTAATTCCATGATCAAGCGCATATTCTGTATGTATAAATAAATACACTGTGACGTCATATCGTTATCTTATCAGCTCGGTCTGTATCGCCAAATATTGGGAGCAGTTGATCCTAGGGATTAAGTCTCACGATACTTCAGAAGTCTATCAGTGAGATAGGAATGTAGCAAAAATGACAAGACTTAAGAATAACCTCTAAAAGTAATCCCGGCTATAAAGATTTGTGGCAATATTTAGTACCTGATACATTCATTCAAAAAGAATTCTTTATCGGATAAAATATTAAATTAGTTATAAACGAGCCGCCAGCCTATAGGCACCCTATTTGCGCAACACACTTCCTATCATAATCTAAATAATTTTGAAGGATATATTAAATTTATACATATGTTCAAAAATTTTGTCTGCTCAACAACTTAAATAATGTAAATATTATAGACTTTAATAAATCACATCATTATGTCATTAAAAAAACCATTCATTGTAATTAATTTAAACTTCTTGACCCCGGAAAAGAGTTTTTTGGTCGATGCCAAGGTGAGGGCACTGACATTACTTGAACTTTACACGCAGAATATATGGCCCTCAGGGTGAGTTTGTTTAAAATCAAATTTGGTAATGTAGCCAATTTCCCGATCAAGGTAGTTTTAAAGTTTTAAACAGCAGGATAGGTAAGATGGAAGTTCAATTAAAAAGTGGTACAAAATCCGTTGGTATTGAAACTATAGAGGCTAAGCTCGAAAAGACAATCAGACCATTCATTTTTAAATATATATACATCTATACAAATAAATAAAATTGAAGTGTCTTTTAGTAATTTATCAATATAACAGTGTTTTACTAAATGTATTATTATGAAAGTACATACGGTACTTATAAAAGAAAATATATTTTTATTTTATTATTTTTGTCGGTCGTTATTTATGTTTGTTCCGGCTAATCTCCAAAACGACTGGACCGATTTCGATAAAATTTGGTATGGGGATACTTTGAACCCTGGAGAAGGATATATGCTACTTTTTATCGTCATACCACTTGAGCGAAGCCGCGGGCGGAAGCTAGTATAACGGAAACAAAATCTGCAAGACGAGTTGGAGATAAGGAATCCAGCAGAAACGACAGTGAAGGAACTCCATCTCTTCCCAAGTACATTCTTCTTCTCGTATCAGTGCCTCATATTTTTTTCGACCAGTATATACCTAGAGACCAGGGCCTGGACAAGTGGCAATCGCTTTCTTTCAAAACTTTTCGTATGTCTACAACAACTTTCGAATGGATTGACATAAGCTTTTTAGCTTTTTATGTCAGTCTAGTCCATAATCGTCATCGCTGATAGAATGTCACTTTCTCTAGGGCTTCTGGACAATTCTGTATCTCTGTATCCACAATTATCGGTACCCTCCAGGACTTTAATTAGGAAAACTACAGAAGTGCCCCAACAAATTTTCCCAATCAACTTTGAACCTTATGCTTTAGAGATAAAGTTAAAAATCTATCAAAGAAATTTGACTGATTGTGGTAGCTTGATGTTCCGGCGTCTCTACATTAAACCTTTGAAATAGGAACGCTTTGTGACATAAACAGACGAAGGAAAAATAGCCTATATTTAGTCAAGGAAAATAATAATATTATTAGGTACCTATTATCATGCACATGTCAGTAATATTATAATACGTAAATTATTCATTACTGTGCAAGTAGCAACACCGCTGCACCGCACCGTCTCGAAATACCGATAACTAAATATATGCCGCACCGTGTATGCACATAATTATCGTAGGAACACAGACTACATGTAACTGCAGATGTGACAAGATGGTAGGCTGTTCACCTACCTGCATGCTGTTTTTAAACTCTAGGGTACACACACAAAGGATTGGCTTAGCATGGAGCTTACAGACACGAACATCAAAGGTAAAATTTTTGTTAATTTGTAAGCGGTAATATCTGGGCGTACTGATACCTACGATTAAAAAAATTCTTTCAAAAAGCTACACTATTAACCGGTGTGATTGGCTATGGTTTATGGTATATTTGAGATAGACGCGAACATAACCGCGGGTAAAAGCTAGGAATCGAGACAAAGACAAAATAAATGATAGGCGTCAGGAAATATCACAAAAAAAAAACCGGCCAAGAGCGTGTCGGGCCACGCTCAGTGTAGGGTTCCGTAGTTTCCCATCCGTCACAATAAGTTTTCCTACTTATGAGTTTAAAAGTGGGTATCCATTATGTTCGCGTAATAATCGGAGTCGATCATAGATCTTAAAATATTGGGATTCGATTTTAATAATTCTTTTTTGTTTTTGTTTGAAAAAAGATACGTTCAGGATAATAAAATATGTAAACGAAGTTAAAAAAATGCTTGCATATTATACGATTATACTACAAACTTAGTCCAGAAATTATTTTGTCTTTTTTGTACAAAAACTGTTGTTTCCATCAAGTTCAAAATAATTTTCCTAGAAAGTCCTTATAAAGATCTACTTTTCAGATTTTTTTCATATTTTCTAAACTTATGGTTCAAAAGTTAGAGGGGGGGGACACATTGTTTTTTACTTTTGGAGCGATTATTTCCGAAATTATTGACATTATCAAAAAATTATTTTAGTAAACCCCTATTCATTTTTAAATACCTTTCCAACAATATATCACACGTTAGGGATGAAATTTAAAAAAAAATCACTTCCCAATTTACATATAGGGGGGCTACCCTAATAAAACATTTTTTTCCAATTTTTATTTTTGCACTTTGTCGGCGTGATTGATATACATATTGATACCAAATTTCAGCTTTCTAGTGCTAACGGTCACAGAGATTAAGCGACGACGGACGGACGGACGGACAGACATGGCGAAACTATAAGGGTTCCTAGTTGACTACGGAACCCTAAAAACGATGTCTTATGGAACATAAGCCTATGTTCCATAAGTTCTACTGTGTTGTATTACCCCTCTTAAGGCCTGTATTAATGCCGATAACCTTGAGCATTTGGGCGGAGCTAACGACCCCTTCTCCGCGCCACTCCGCTACCCGCATGTAACAGAAAATGTGCGGTTGTGTGCGCCGCCACCACGGTTTGCCTCGCCTAGTCTCGTCACAGAGTATCGAAATCACAGAAGGTCAAGTCATCGTGAAAGTTAAATAATTATGTGTACCACATATACAGGATGTCCCAGAACTCAACGTCAAGCCGAAACGGGGTGACAGGATTGATCATAACCATCACGAGAAAAATATAAAAAAAATCTATCCCATGCAGTTTGAAAATTATGGGCATTTTAAGAAAAACCTAGAAATTTGATCAAACTGTACCATTTTTCGGTTATTGTGGTTATTCTTTTTTATTTTTGTTCAATTAAACTTTGGAAACGTAATCCTAAATAACATTTCTAGAATCCCAATAAAAAATAATGACACGATTGCCTCAAGTTTCCGAGAATTGAGACTATTCGTTAAACTACGAATTTAAAATTTTCAAGATTCGTCGACTTTGATTGGCCCTCCTTTAAAAAAAAATGTACTAGAGTGCCTTGGCAAGTGGTATTAAAAGTTGGCGCGTTTAATCAGAATTCTAAAATAGTACAATACTTGTTAGTTCTATACAATAAAAAAGAGTAAAAAAATTAAAACCTCAAGTAACCCGATTTTTGCTATCTCAGTTAAAATGTTTTTGATTCGCACAAGCTCTAGGTAGGTTCTTAATTTTAAGGCAAAATGATGAGAGAGATGGATAGTGGGTATGTTTGCCATGAGTGAGCGAGACAGATAGTGACGCCACTTTTATTAAAGTGAAAAAAGTGAAAAAAAGTTAGTAAAATAATGAAAAATCTTGATCTAGTTTAATTTAGGTTTGTTGGAATAAAAGTCAGATAGAGAAATAACATTTTTATTACAATAAATGTTCAAATTGTTTACCATCAGCCTCAATACAAGCCCTACATCTTCTTAAAAAAGATCTACTTATTAGTCGGGCATATCTTCAAGAGTTGATCTCCTCAGCTGCTTGAGAAATGCGTTCACGCAGGTCGGCTACGTTCTCAATGGGCTTATTTATTGTAATAAAAAACGTTATTTCTCTATCTGACTTTTATTCCAACAAACCTAAATTAAACTAGATCAAGATTTTTCATTATTTTACAAATTTTTTTTCACTTTTTTCACTTTAATAAAAGTGGCGTCACTATCTGTCTCGCTCACTCATGGCAAACATACCCACTATCCATCTCTCTCATCATTTTGCCTTAAAATTAAGAACCTACCTAGAGCTTGTGCGAATCAAAAACATTTTAACTGAGATAGCAAAAATCGGGTTACTTGAGGTTTTATTTTTTTTACTCTTTTTTATTGTATAGAACTAACAAGTATTGTACCATTTTAGAATTCTGATTAAATGCACCAACTTTTAATGCCACTTGCCAAGGCACTCTAGTACATTTTTTTTAAAGGAGGGCCTATCAAAGTCGACGAATCTTGAAAATTTTAAATTCGTAGTTTAACGAATAGTCTCAATTCTCGGAAACTTGAGGCAATTGTGTCATTATTTTTTATTGGGATTCTAGAAATGTTATTTAGGATTACGTTTCCAAAGTTCAAATGAACAAAAATAAAAAAGAATAACCACAATAACCGAAAAATGTTACAGTTTGATCAAAATTCTAGGTTTTTCTTAAAATGCCCATAATTTTTAAACTGCATGGGATAGATTTTTTTTCAGATTTTTCTCGTGATGGTTATGATCAATCCTGTCACCCCGTTTTGGCTTGACGTTGAGTTCTGGGACACCCTGTATTTACAATGGTCCAGTTTTGGTTTTATTTAGGTATTATCTATTGATATGGATGTACTTTTCGGGCTATGGTTACGAATAAAATTGTTAAAAGCTTTCGAGGCCGTGAGTAGAAGCTATACCCTTAATATAAATCAGCCTGGCTTGCCATGTGGTAAACAATTTAATGTATCTTTTTAACTAAAATTAATGGCTAAATGTGCTGCTAAGCGCAAAACTCAAGAATGGCTGGACCAATTCGGTTTTTTTTTTAATATTCGTTGAAGTCTTAGGAAGGTTTCTATGAAGAGAAGAAGGGTAGGTAGGCATGTACGTAGATAGGTAGGTAGGTATGTAGGGTAGGTAGGTTGGTAGGGTAGGTAGGTAGTTAGGGTAAGGCAGATAGGAAGGTAGGGTAGATAGGTAGGCAGGTAAAGTAGGTAGGTAGGTAGGTAGGTATAGGTAGTATAATTATCACTAGTGTATGTCATATTATTTGTTATATTTTTTATAAACAAATATATTATAACTAAAATTCAGCTGAATAATCTTCAAGTTCTTCGACAGACCTTACAAGATGCTTGTGAGTCACCATGTCATCCATTAGAGACCGTAGTTTTTGAATGCCCAAATCATCTTGTTCCTAAAATGAATGCAGTTATACATATATTTACAAGTAAAACAAAAATATAGGTTCATAATTTGTAAAAAAAAATACATTCACATCCAAATCAACAGAATCACCTTCAACTTCTCTGGTAGAACTAATTGATTCACTACGTATAGGTAATGATTTTTTTATTTGATTTAATTAGTTGAATAATATTATTGACCCACTTTAGCCCACATGGATAGTAATGATAAGTGATAATTATAATAAAAAACATGACTACCAATTTGATTTTCTAATTTTATGTAGTCTGTGCCACCCGCGGTCTGCGATAGGCTGATTTAATTGATTGATTGATGTCACCCGCGACGATAGAAGTCGAGTATAAAGTATTCGACTTTCGATCTGCCATAGAGAGATTTGATCCTTATGATTGACCCTATCGATTGATGCCATAAAAGTACAGGGTATTATTTTTTCGGATTTTAGGCGGTTCGATTCCCGAGAGCGGCAAGCGAATTTTCGAACATCTTTGATTGCAGATTTGTTTTTTTTTAATGAAGGGATTTTCCTTTGAGTAAAATTTGCTATCTCCAGTGTTTAGAGTACTTGCCCTCTAGGTGAGGTTAAAAAAATCCAGCCTGTATATATACATATATATTATTGAACTACTACTTTTTACTATTGTATGACATTATTATTTTTAATTCCTTATTTTGTTGACTGATCTGTATTTACGATAATTTTATTTTCAATGACATTGTACAGACGCCAGCACATCAAGTTACTACAATCTGTCAGATTTCTTTAATAGATTTTCAACTTTATCACTAAAGCATAAGGTTCAAAGTTGATTGCGAAAATTTTACAGTTTCGGATAGGTTGATGTTCTTGGCGTCCGTACTTTATTGAATAGTGAAATTAACAGTTAACATTCTTGTTTTATATTTGCACACCTTATAATATGGTTATTAACAGTGTACCATTTGACCTTTTTTAACATCCACTGAACCTGTTTTATGCAAATAAATGATTTGATTTGATTTTTTTATTTGAAAATAATTACGCCGGTAATCAATAAATTGACAAATTATTAGCAAGTACGTAACCTATAATCATAATTAATACCTACTTTAGGAGCATTTTCAGTTTTGTGTCACAATATGTCACAAATAATCGCAACGCATCAGAATAATAGACTTTACTTAGGCACCGAAAAGTAAAATTTATAATATTGGCTGAATCATTTCGTGGACGTGGACCTTCTGTGATCATTCACTACTAGTACTTACGACTTTCGTTTGAATGAGGTAGGTATTTTATAAACAGTACCTATGTACACAGAGTAATGGACAGCGCATAAGTTTCATAAAACCCCGCTTGGGTAGGTACACTTTTTGTTTTTGCAGTAATATTTTACGATTTTATTTCGTAGTGCGGAGTTCTCGCAACGCGACATACGTCCACCTAGCAACACGATGCGCCCCGCACTAAATTTATGGACGAGTGCGGGGGTGATGTAGACGCAGTCCTTTATCAGAGGCCTTTTTAATTTATTATCATAAAAATAATACATATTTTAAAAAAGTAACAAAACCAAATTATTCTCCTTTGTATTGCGAAGATGTAGATATATTTTTTTACACTCTTTTGATAAAAAATGAAGGAGTAAAACGGTTTCATCTCAATGATTTGGAGGTGATTTGGTGATTTTTTTTAAAATTAAGTGATACCGGTAGAAAAATTATGGCTAAACCAAATTACGTATTATATCATGAAGATTACTAAGGATTTTTTTCAGATGTAATTTCTCTGTAAATGCCGACAAAAAATGGCTTCATCTGCATGCTTTTTTCAAGCTTTTTTCGAGAGAGCGGCCTTAAACTCAGAGCCACCATACCTATCTGTACTTGCGAGTAGAACACGAGCCCACATAGCCAACCTAATATTTACCACAGAATAACTAAGGATGGTATTTAAAAGTACTTCAATTTATTCCCATTTCATTTACCTAATTTTGCCTGTGTTCCACCAAATATACTGAATGTGCACCAAAATATGTTCATTAAAATACGTCATAACGAGCATCTATTTAACAACTGTTGCAAATTTGTAAAAATAGTGTTACACCTAATTTTAAAAACAAGCATTTATTTTTTTAGTTTTACTTCAGATAATGCACTGCAAAATGTATTTGAATCAAACACCAATTAATGTCCAATGTAGCTTTATTAATAAAAAATGAACACATTATAAAATGTAATGCTTACTAAAAATGTTTTTTTTAAATCAGTACGAACCATAATAATTCAAAATGTTAAACAAAGTCTTTACTCCTACAATGTTCACATTATCAGTCCACTCAATCTCTGCAGTACTTCTTTAAATTATTGCACCAATAAAGCGCACTTTGTCTTTGTAGGACGCCCACATTATGAGTCTCTAATCAATTAATATATACCTTGGTAACAGTGGCGGTACCTTCATAGAAGCCGAAAAGCCCGGCTTGCCCTAATAAAATCATAATTCACAACAAAACTTACTTAAACCTATCAATAAATAAATACATTAAAAAAATACCAGTCAATGAACTCGAACACAAACATTAATAACTGAAAATCAGCCAATCCCTCAGTTGGGCGTTTTTTTATACGTTGAAAATCTGTGCTTGGCTTGCCCTAATTTTGACCCCTAGGCACGCCACTGCTTGGTAAAGGTATTTTTGTATTCTCATACGCTCGCTCTTGCATTATATGTCGACGAAGCCCCGCTCCGCGGGGCTCCTATTTCTACATAAAGGGTTTAAAGTAACCTAACAAAACCGAACCTCGGGGTGCCCTTCGCTCGCTCTTGCATCCTATGTTGACCTCCTATCCTTCCTTCCTTCCTTGCTCCTATTTCTGGGTGGTTTAAAAAATAATAACCACGAAGGTTAAGGCGGGAGCGAAGCGGAGCGGAGCTCCCACCCGCCTTAACCATAATGATGTTTTTTATATAATTATATTAAACGTTAGACCAAATGATTTTCGAATACATAAACGTTATACTAATTAAGTTTTAGAATAAATAAATGTTATATGTAAAGAAATTATATCAACAGTTGGTATATCTCACGTTGATTATATCTTATGAACGATAATAAAATGAAATTAGACCAAATGAGTTTATACGTTATGAGACGCACCCCCATCGCCGCGCCGCCGCCGCCGCGCGCCGTCTCCGTCGCAAAACAGAGAGCAAATACGCAGGCATATGCGCGTCGCAAGCGCGCCAAAACCATTAATCAGTAAAATAAATATAAGTCTTAGAAGTAATGTTTTACGAAATGCATTATTTGTTCTTCAATTATAATTATTTCAGTAACATACACCTTGTACAAAACCGTTTTAAATGGGTTTACGGTACTAGGATGCATACTAAATATTTTGTGTAACATTCAGGAATATTTGGTGCACGATCAGTATTTTTCGGGGAAGAATAAAATAGTTATTGTTACAATAGAATATTTGCAGCGCACTACAATAAAAAAGTGTTATATCTTGGTGTTAATTTGGAATTTGTTTGATGTAACATATTTTGTTGGCCGAGTAGTTTAATTATAGTAAAACAATTAAACGGGTTTAAGATCAATATTTTAGAAATGCATACATAGATGTACCTTTAGATTTTTGGTGAACACAAAAATATTATCCAATAACTAATAGTAAGTACTAATATTTACCAACAGTCTGCTCTGCAAACATCTGTTCTACAACAAAGGTATGCACCTCAGTTCTTTGCCACGCCTTGCCTGTAAATAGTCCGCGTGTATGTAAGCATCGTTTATGTACATAAAAGTACTTACAATGTATGCTCTGTAGGTACTCAAGTGTAAGTGTCCATTGTGAGGTGAGGTTACTATGGTTCACAGATATTTCGAAATGCATTAAGTAGGACTGAAGATCGACTTTGGAATTTTTAATTAATAATCATCATGAAACAGTATATTCGAGATCGTGTCTGTCGTATGAAATAACGTGACATTACTTGCAGCAATCACTATAGATTGAGAGGTGACAGGATTTTTCATAACGATTATGGATACGGACATATTTACTTCAATGGCTTATAGAGTAGATCCCTAATGTGGATGATGTCGGTCTGTCGCTCTCAACTGTTGTTGTGATTGCAACTTCGAGTTATAGCGCTTACAAGAGGTTTCCTTATTGCGAAAAAAAAAACGATCGAACGAACGACTAATAGGATGATGGTAATAAGTATTTATATGGTGTTGATTTCGCATGCGCTATCTTGCTTTGAAAACACGCGGCAAAATGAGGTCAGGTCAGACTCTACTGAACCACCAGCATCGTATACAAAGATTGGCAATCATGACCAACCCAATGAAAGCTAGACAGATAAAGATGAAGATAAAGATAAACAGTACTTAGGTACTTACATCATCGTCATCCTCATCGATCATGGTCTGGCAGTTTTAGTAATTTATGCGGCCTACCCAAATGTCCTTTCTTTGGTATTGTTCGACGAATCGTTTATTTAAATTCTGAGTTGAGCTCTGCACGATTATTTACTGACAAATGCGTGTACTGGCTGGATAGGTCCACTCAATCTATGTGGTTCTTTCCTCAAAAGAACATTTCAGACACCAATCTACATGGTCGTCACATCTGACCAAGATTGTGTCTGGACTTTAAAAGAGACTATGACCTCTGAGTTTGTTTCGGCCTTTCTTCTCAGAGTAGTCAGATAGGAAACGCCAACCTTGTCCAGTTTTAAAAATTTAACAGTATCTAACTATACAAATAAATACTAAAACAAAAGGACACTTAAGCCTCGAAGTACTCGTCCGCATCGCTGTCAGAAGACTGGTAGCATTGACACGTTGAATGCCAATGCTAATTCTTTGGCCAAAGAACGACCCAGCCCTCTGGTCACGTGAAGTGTCGACCAGCCAGCGAGAAATTTCCTTAAAAGGAGACGTGAACTCGGGCCCCTTAACCCAAACGTTTCGACCCCAAACGGCTCAAAGCTGTAGTTACCTATAAGGTTACAGTATTAGCGCCGCTTGAGGGTCTCCGCAGCAGCGGCGCCAGCACAGCCCGCCGTGCTAGGAACATAAGATGGCGCAAGGGTATCGACAGAGGCCTACCCACCTTCCAAGGCATCATGCCCTCTGGCCTCTTTCCATCGTCACGTACCAACTCGTTTGGTTCTAATACCGCTAGCTGGTACCCCGACCGGCGGCGGCGGTGACAACGGTTAAAAATATGTTTGACGTGTAAAAGTGTTTTTACAAATACAGAAATAAAATAATTTATCAATGAGTAGATTTGAAGGATTGGTGATTAAAATATATTGTTATTAAGTCATAATTACGATTACTTCGATTCCAAGAGTTACAATTATTCAAATAGTACCGGTATGAAATACCGTGACAGCTGCCGGTAATTAGCGCTAATAGTGCATTCACATGTGTTCGATTTAATTGCAAACATGTGGGCTTCCTCACGATTTCCACGAGAGGTACCTACTTAAATGATTATGTTATTTGATATAAGTACCTACTTGGTACAAAGTATGAAGAACATTGGCTTATTGTGTCCAAACCCAATTATCTTTTCACCACTGCTCTCAAAACGTTGAAAATAATCTTGAGGAAACCACAGTGTCCTAGAACCAAAAATTCTAAGACATGTGACATCTACCAACCCGCACTGGGCCCGCGTGGTAGATTACGGCCCACTCCCTCTCACCGAGAGGCGGCCTGTGTCCCAGCAGTGGGAACATTGTAGGCTGATTATCACACTTGACACTAATATTATAAAGGCGAAAGTTTGTGAGTGTGTTTGTTACTTCTTTACGCACTTACGGCTTAACAGATGTAGATGAAATTTGGCACACAAATAGTTTATAACCAGGATTGACACATAGGATACTTTTTATCCCGATATTCCCACGGGATCGACATAATTATATGCGGGTAAAACCGCGGGGCGCTGCTAGTAATATCATATACCCAGTAATGATGACTTCTTAGGAGGTGTCAACTATGCATAATAGCGATAATTGGTAAGTAGGTTATATACACCGTGTTTTTCACTTTATCCATCATAAACTTTGTCAAACGCTTCTATAGCTTTTACAAATTAAATCTAACAAGGGAATTAGTTATTAAAAAGGCTTCGTTACAAAGATATTTGTATTTCATTTAATGTTTAATTGAGCTATGCAGTAAGAAAGGGTCTTAACTTAGTTTTGACAAGTTTCAACCCGCCAAATCTTATGAATGAAAATACGTCGTTGGCAATTCGAATAAAGTCAAGGTGTTTATTTAGTTTGTATGAAAATTAACAAAAAATAAGAATTCATTAATGTGTGTGAAAAATGCTTATTTCCATGGTCTGAACATCTGATCGAAGTTTATGTATATCGTCCGGAACATAGTGTATAGTTCCAAGGAAGGCCTATAAATGCTCTAATTAGTCAATTGCCTGCCACAAGTAAATCCGTGCGAATCTGGAGAGCCTCCTGTTTCCTGCAGTAGGTACATATCTCTGATGATGATGCAAGTACACAACTCAGTATTCCAGTAGTTCAAGCGAAACAGAGTTCGAAGCTTATTTTCGTCGGATATAAAAAAACCGCTGTTCATACATTTTGACCGCGTATGTATTAGACTTTTCCATGAAACAACAATTTTTTTTATAACCTTCGAAAAATTCCTACTCTCAGGGAGTCTAGAATCATGTGCTGAATTTGATTACAGATTGCGTGTTGGTGTCCCTGTCAGCCTGTATAATGTTACTTAAGAGCGTTTACGCTGTACGGCATTTCATATTATTTACGGCATTTTATATTATTTTTCGAAATGAATGAACCAATTTTAATGAAACTTCATACACATAAGCAGGATACAAAGGTCTATAAAAGTTAGTAGAGAATATTTTCGAAAAATAGTGTTACAGCCAAATTAGACCGATTTTAAATTTTCCATAGAAACAGAGATATCCAGTTATCTTTTTTTAAATAAGACATTTCGAAAACGTTCTCTACTAGTTTTTAGACCATTGTATCCTGCTTTATGCGTATGAAGTTTTATTAAAATCGGTTCATTAATTTCTAAAAATAAGGGCTTGAAAGTTTACAGTATGAAATGCCGTACGGCATAAACGCTCTCAAGACTTCTTCGGGCGCAAATGGTGACCATGGATTTTTTTTTTCTCTGGATGGGAAATCATCTAATGACCCCTCCCGCTCTGGGTGGAGCGGAAGGAAGTGTCAGACTCTTATTGACTAAAACCCACCCGTGTTCCTTCCTTAGCCCTTTATGTTCCGGGCCAGCGGTAACCCTTTCGACCAATCCCGCTGGAACTAATCAGTTTGTAAGATCGCAAGGCAAATTTACATAAATAACACTAGACTCTATAACTGTGACCGTTGTGGAATCTAAGGTGTCTCCAACAAATAGCCATAAACAAGCTCTGTTGATAGCAGGTCCAATTGTCTGACAGCATGCTGTGCATACAGATAGGTAATCAATATGGTGGACGTATGCATGGTATTGTACAGACGATTTATTCCGGTTATTTACGTCAGAACATCAAGCTACTAAAATCTGTCGAATTTCTTTAATAGATTTTCAACTTTATCCCTGAAGCATAAGGCTCAAAGTTGATTGGGGACAGTCTCGGGTACCTTGATGTGCTGGCGTCTGTACAAATACTTTGGTACTTGAGAACTGATACGTGGCTTAGGTATGTCCATAATGAATTATGATGATGGGCAAGAACAAGTGCCCGTGGTTCACCCAGGTGGGCACAGCAGGTGGACCACGACCAAAGCCTCGAAATAAAGAGACCCGGAAGTGCGAATAGTTGTTAAGTAATACAACAATCCAGCTACAAAGTTATTTTATTCAATTACATACATTTTATTTATTTATAGAGCATTCAAACTGTGCGAGACGAGATTACAAGGTAAGTATCAGAAAATTACTGTTAAATGAGAGCGAACAAGGTAGGAAAGATTATCAGAAATTATTAATCCTAGCGTAAGTACCTAAATCCGAGCAATTGAAAAACCACCATGTCTTATAATAAATGAAATCATAGCATTACACATAGCATTTCAAATGACTTTATAGGCTCCTGCAAACAGGCGCGACACGCGACGCGAATCGCACGCGACTCAAAGGCACCGCTCGCGATTCGCGTCACGTGCCTTATCACTGTAATATACGTAGTGTTAGCACAAGATTGCACTGAGCAAATTAACTAAAAACCTTGTAACTCCACTATTTATTTTAAGATAACGAAATACCCACTCAAATTAGAACATCTTGGTCTTAATATACGAGTATGTTTGTTCTAATTATACATATAAACGTTAATAAAACTTATTGTCTACCAACTATCTTTGAGGGACGTTGGGCTTTAATTCGTTGGAGATGAGATGAGGCCCTGATCACCTCACGGTAACCTGTAAGACCTTACGGGGACGTGTCAGCTAGCTAGAGCTCCGTGGCCTTTTCTGCCGGCTATATGTGCCCGACAAATACATCGTACATCATCAGAATCAGAGTCCGCACAATCTGTTTTGCGCAACTGCCATCCAAAACTGTAGCCAGAGCTGAATCCCCAGTCTGTCGTGCCCTAAAGATGCTAAACGCCCTTCTGACTGCCAACCCTGAATGTGATGTGATTGCAGATGAATGGGGTAAAATTATTCGTATAATATGTCTGGTGGTCTGTGAGGGAAAGTATGCAAGCGAATCCACTGTGCCATGTTAGTTTTAAATTAAATTATATCAGCTGACTTATTTTACCGTCTGGACAAAAACAGGCTATCAAAGGTGAACGGAGTAGAAGCCTATATGGCACAGAAATTTCATTTTTTGACATTGGTCTTGTACAGTTTAAATTAACTATAAAAAATCTGCCGTCTTAACTTGTGAAAGGCAAAAAAGCCGCGCGTCTTTGCTTATAACATTCTACAAATATTTTTAATTTAAATCTTTTGAAAGTAAAATGAGGCTGCAATGAAATGACGCAATCAGATAAGGCAGAAAACAAACCAACTGGTCTAATATGGTTTTCCAGCAACCCTGATCTATTTCGCCCGCATTATCAAACTAAACAACTATGTAGTTGCAATGCCCACATATCCTGACATTATTACGAGTAGGTAAATCGATTTGTACCTAAGTGTCAATAAGCAAAATCGAATCTAGTATTTTTTTTGTTATTATGTTACAGACCGGGGCAGGCAGCAGGGGCCACATCCCACTTGAGGAAAAGATTTTACCGCCACAGCGGAATCGAAACTCAGAGTAAACTGAGAGGTGACAGGATTTTCATAACGATCATGGATACGGTTAGATTTACTTCAATGGGTTGTAGACTTAGTCCCCTAATGTAAATGATGTCGGTTGCCTGCTCTCAATGGTTGCAACTTCGAGTTATAGCGCTTACAAGAGGCTTCATTGTTGCGAAAAAAAGACGATCAGAGAAATGGTCAGTTTCACTACATATTCAAAGTATGGCGTCTCCGCAGATGAAACAAGTTGGTCTGCCGGCTGCCATATCATCAGGAATCTACCACAGATATGTAGGCAAGCAACAGAAGTAGGTACCTAAGTAAACCAGCTCTCCACACCAACACAAACAACATCGAACTCCCCTTATGCGAGGTCGCAGAAATAAATTGATCATAACAGATCACAGCGGGCGTCCAATCGTGGGCACACCCCTGTTTGTACAACAAAGGAATATGCCTAGACTGTTGCTTGTACAAACGCCAGCACATTAAGCTACCCGAAACTATCAAAATTTTCCTTATGCTCAAGCGATAAAGTTGAAAATCTATTAAATAAATTTGACATATTGTAGCAGCTTGATGTGATGGCATCTGTACAATGTACATCGACGTAATAATATCACGCCTGTATTCACCCAAGGGGTAGGTAGACAAAGGCATCCCATGTGATAGGGAGCGAGTCGAATCTAATGCCAAAAACCGGGCACAGGGGGTCTACTCTTAAAATCTGTCAACGAAGATCCGGGCCCGTCCGAAAGTATTTGATCTGTCAAAAAGAGTGTCAAAGTAAATTGTTCGGACAAGCTAAAACACTTTGAGAATAGGGACAACCGGCAAATCGTGTTGTCATTCACTATTAGTTCGCGCCCCGAACTAATGTTATAGGTAATATCGGGTAAGTGATGCGAAGTAGGAAACGCAGACGAAAATACGGAGTTCGTGCTCAGGAAGTAGATCCAGACCCCGGGCAAGCGTACATCTTCGACTACACAAGACGATCATATACAAAATAAGAAAAATAACATGCAAAATGATCTAAAAAGGTAACACAACCTTGTAACGATGACTCACAACCACACCCACTCAAAAATCACCTTCAATTGGCAAACTCAACAACGTACAAAAAACAAAATACCTACAGCACTGCCGCGCCGACCAAATTATACGGTACATAAAGACTCTAACCGCTTATCTACTTATAAAAACAACTTAATCATAAAAAATAAACAAAAAACATCGCCATAGCAACAGGACAGTTACATGATTGTGATAAAAACACCAGGGGAGGTCATCGCTCTCTGATCATTGGTGTGATAGCAAGCTTCTTGTATGAGTGATTAGATTTACTTGTTGCTAGCCGGGTTTGAGGTTCCGCATTTTTTTCTGGCCGATGCGTCGAAGAGCGATGGTCATCTTAGGACATGGACAAGGATGGCAGTAAGACCCAAGTGGACAGTCTGTAGATGTTGTCAGTGATCGTGGAAAATGATAGACAAAATGCTTGTTCTTCTTTCAACTAATGGCAAACTGAAGAACAGCTCCTGACAAATAAAACCGTCAACTATTCGGCAAAATTTGAATGCAACTTTCGGGACTAACTGCCGAAAGTACACAGACTGCATAGGAATCAATTTTGTTGAGCTTATAACTGCAATGTGGGGATCAAATGATCAACTTGAAACATTCTTTCAATATCATCACCTCCTGCCCTTATTCACGTTTGTTTGGGGTTTTTTTTTGTTCATATGTTTATCGCAGCGAAAACAGCTATTTATTATTTTTCCTGTATTTAAAACATATCTTTATTCGAAAGAAAGAAAAGAAAATAAGTTTATTTGCGGTAAAAATGACGCAGAGAAAGAATACAAACCCAAAAAGAAAACAAGTAGTAGAAATATGCGTCACATACACGCAAAACCATAACCATCTACAATATATCATAGATTTAAGGTATAAATCAAATTCTATTCAGCCATAAACAGACAACCAGACACACTTCCTTACCTATAATTTTATTCAAAGTTGAATCATAGCGAATTCTCATAAATATTACGTCAGCTGACAGAACAAAAACATTTTTGTTTTGAAAGATAAAATATTAATTCATGTATTTGGGACAGAGAAGAAACTTGTTTTGTCTATTTTTAATCTTGAATTTTTGAGTATAATTTATTATCACTGCACCTATGAGACGTAAATGAAATTACTACGTAATAAGAACATGATTCTTTTCTCAAAATATCTAAATCTAAAGTCAGTTATTGAAATTAGGCTGAGAATCAGCCCTTTTCGAACGTCAAAATTACATAGGACAGTCCCCCAAAAGGCCCGCCCTTCAATCTAGTTGCCTATTTGCCATGCCTAGTTGATAAAGAAATCCTGGTCAGGACCCATGCGTCTGCGCAGTCAAATCTGCTGCTGCATCTGGGCATGTGATTAGGAGGAATGAGGGACATACGGTGAGGAATATTTAAAGTATGAATGGATGAATATATGAGCAGGGGAAGAGCAAAGAAGCGATGGATAGGATGTGTGTAAGATGGCCACATGACTCGAAACGGGGTGAATGTTGACGTGATGGCAGATATGGTAAAGATGTATGGAAGAACATGAAAAAATTGGGATAGGAGAGCAGGAAGGCGATTCTCGGTTTACACTCGAAGGTAGATGATGGCTTATAACGAGGAAGTTATAATATAGCCTCAAGTTCTATAAAAATTGTACGCCTTGGGAAATCCCAAATCACTGATGTATATGTTTAGGTATATTGTGTACGTGACTACTATCACATTTCATGAAGTAAATAAAATGCTATTCTTTGTCATAGGTAGGTATTTCATAATAAGATGCATAGTCAACATTACAAAGTTAAGTTGTGATGATTGTTCGAAAATACCCAGTCATACTTATATTTTTCCCCGTTTTTGTCTTATAAGTAGTTGATAGAAACATACAATTTTATTTCGCCAAGATTTAGTTTGTAAATATTTACTTCAAGAAACGTAGGTATAAATCTTATACTTTACAATACACATATGCAATATAAAAGAAACACACACATAACTATTAACACTAGGTAAGTGTTAAATTAAATGACTAGGTAACTATACAAATTAATCAAATAATTTTTTTTTAAACAAAAGAACGTTGAGAATCTGTGACTGAGACGTCGAAAGTGCTCCTCCGAATCGCTGTCATCCGGAAACATGTCCAGAAGACTGGCAACATTGCCACGTTGAATGGCAATCCTTTTTCTTTGGCCAAATAACGAACCAGCACACTGGTCACGTGAAGTGTCGACAAATCGGCGAGAGAGACGGGATCTCGGGTCCCATAACCCGAGCGTTTTAACTCTAAAGGAACGGCTCAAACTTTGTCCCACATATGAATCTACTTACATTTTATTTGACAAAAACGATTCCGAGACGTTCTGATTGTACTTTCATCTTCATTTTCCTCAAATGACTAAACAAATAAAAAACAACTCTAAGGAAACTTTTCACACAAACTAACACGCAGTAAAAAGTGGGTCATCAGCTCATCATTATGTAGTTACATAGGTGATCATTCGTGGAAACAATACAATGATTTATTATGTATTTATTAGACGCGTCTATCATATCATTATCTAGTACAATAACTTTGTTCGAAGGCTATTATTAGATACATGTGTGATAATTATTAACACCAGAACCGTTTATACATAGTTATAACTCGGTTGGTTCTGTTTATTTTAAAATTAATTAGCTCTGGACTGAAGTAGCTGGAAGTCATGGGAGGAACCAGAAGTGTGATGATCCAGGCTGACAGTCATCAGTATCCAGGAGAGGACAAGCGTCAGTTGGGAAGGACCTAAAGGATATTATATGCTTACCTACTTTTCGAAAAGAAATGAATCCCTGAAGCTAACTGTCTTAAATAATAAAATAATAATAATCGAAGTATGTAATATGTTTATGGTCTTTCTTTTTAATATTGTATCTATGTGATTTTATTTTATTTTTTAAATATTATAATTTTCGTGCCTACTATGCTCTTGTGTTGATCGAAATAAACGATTTATTGTTATTAATAATAACAATATGTACAAGTATATAAAAAAGGGAGGGCAAAGGATCATGGACATCAAAAAAATCGTCTGCATCGCTATCAACAGGAAAAGTGCCCAAAAGACTGGCAACATTGCCACGTTGTATCATTGCGATACAACGTGGCTGAGTCTTTGGCAAAAAATATTATGTAAATATTATTAAATACTATAACAGGAAAAGAATCCCTGAAGGTCGAAGTTTGTATGAGAAAAAGGTTTTGGGAGAGGTTAGTGTGGTATGTTTTTCCATTGGGAATTTTTTAGTAGCAACCCGGTATATGGATTCGTGCCCCGTTGATGGCAATCATATCGATCGGTTCTGTTATCTGATAAATGATTTATTTTTCTGTAAGTGGTTTTGTACAAATACTTTTACACGTCCATCATATTTTTAGAAACTAGATGATGTCGTCGTTTCCTATCTGATTAATACTCTGAGAAGAAAGGCCGAAACAAACTCAGAGGCCTCAGTCTCTTTTAAAGTGCAGACATAGTCTTGGTCAGATCATGTGAAGACCATGAGATAGGTGAAAGAACCACACAGATTGAGTGGACCTGTCCAGGCAGTGCATGCATTTGTCAGTAATCGTGCAGCTCAAGCTCAACGATTCGACGAACAATACCAAAGAAAGGACATTTGAATAGGCCACATTTTCTCAAACTACCAGGGGGCCTAAAACGGCCACTTTGGCATGAATCATAAAAGGATAACATTATGAATTATAATATGGCGAAAAAGTCCGTGTTTTCTTTTTTCGCTGCACAACGTAGGTATAATCAAAGAGATTGGTATTGGATTTGGATTGAATTGATTGGTTTTTTAGCACAGACAAAAAAAAAATAACTGAAAAATCCTTCACCAATGGGATTTGATACGATTAACGTAGGTAACAGTTAACTGTCCATTACGATTCATAATGTTATCCTTTTATGATTCTGCCAAAGTGACCTTTTTAGACCCCCTGATCAAGATTAAAACTAACTAAGAAGGAAAAAAGAAACGAGAAAAAAGCAATAACCTAATGACAGTCCTTACATTCACAATACCTACATAATTAAAAAAATATAATAGGTACTTTACAAA
Source organism: Luperina testacea (assembly GCA_927399505.1). Classification (NCBI taxonomy): domain Eukaryota; kingdom Metazoa; phylum Arthropoda; class Insecta; order Lepidoptera; family Noctuidae; genus Luperina; species Luperina testacea. The sequence continues at coordinate 1,356,821 of OV656770.1, read as the reverse complement.
GTAAATATCGTATCCATTATCGATCCCACATTGCACGTTATAATCAAAGTCGCGTCGATAAATACTATAGGTAAATCGATGTCAGTCGTGTGGATAGTTTAGTAACACGCAAAGGAATGCAAATACGTGCTAAAAATACCATATTGCATACATAACTACATAAATAGATCTATATAAGACACGAGGTAAGCAGGTAAACAAAATAATAAAGTATATAATTGGTCGTTACAGCTAATAATGTACTTTACATAATAGCTCTATTACTAGCGTATTTATAGGACGCATTGTGATGTGTTTGCTGACTAAAATAACTTTATACATAGGGATTTTCCGCCTAGATAACGAACCGCTACCTTTTCTTCCTGCAAATCAAAAGCTGGTTTATGAATTTCCTACTTATGGGGCCTACAGGACCTAAACGCAAGTTTTATAATGCCTACAAGCATAATTATGATCGACTACAGTGAACAAAATCAGAAAAATATATGATATTCTTCAGGATATATGCTAGTTAGATAGTGTGTTCAAAAACTTAATACAACTAATTTGATACGATAGAAAAAATCATGAAGATGCCTCTAAACCTGATGTTTTTCATAATTAACCTTTTTATTTATGTGAGAATGCCAGCCTTCCACTTTATTATTAGTACGATGCTGGTCGCCAAAGAAACACTACATTCCCTTCACCAGTCTATTGTCTAACCATTGTTCCACAAAATAATTTAACGTTTCTACATCTGTTGGACTGTCTTCCATAACATATAGCCATCCATCATCTAACATTTCTGGCGGAATCAAACTTAATGCTTTGCACAAGTCTACATGCCGTCTTGAGTATATACTTTTCAAGAGGTGCAACTCTTTGGCTTTCTTTTTGAGGACTTGAGCGAAATGGAAATAACATCCCTATATATATTTGACTTTGGATAAACCGCAGTAATACCATTGATTAATTCCTGTCTCAAAATAAAGATTAAATTGAAAAAAAAATGGAAATTCGGTTGTAATAAAAACTTACCTTAACTTACAATCAGCAGGAATTCCACTCAAAATACACATGTGTAATTCACCTACTAACACTTGGAGATAAGTATTAAACTAAGGCTTAGCAAATATCGCAAAACGCATCCCTTCCACATTATAATACGAACATAGAAAGAGAAAGCATTATACAACTCTCTCAACGGGTAACATATTTTAACAAACCTTTTGTTTATTGCACCCATAAAAAGGTTTCTTTTGTTATAATTTAAGTAAGCCAGGTTGTAAAAACTATCACAAGTGTCACGAGTTGGTGAGATTACAGATAGACTTAAAAGTAATCAAACATGGCGTTGTTCATAAATGTGTGCATTTTTCTGTCTAACTGTACCTACCTTTTTAGGAAGGAAATGCAAGATTTTGACCTTAATTGTCGCTGAGATGGCAGAGATTTGACTTGATTGCGACTTATCTTAAACGTTTTTTTTATTGCCGATTGCAATTTCTGAGCCTATTACCTAATCCTTTCCCTTATAAAGTAGATATTAGTTTATTTTTAACAGTAGCGTTCTTGGTGCTAAATAAGATGCTGCAGCCTTTAAAAACAAATTAATTTTGCGCGATACTCTCTCATAGAAGAAGTCTAGACTAGACCTACACAAAAACAGGACACACTAATCATACACTTCCTAATAAGCAGTTAGTTCCCCCTAACAAGACAGATGCAGGTCAAGAAACTACAACTCTACAAGGAGTTTCTGAAAAAAACTACAAACTATTCTAAGCGAATTTTTGTTCTAAAGGGAACAAAGACTTACTATAAACACAAACATGATATATCGGCTTATTATTCGATTCGCACAAATTTCCTTGCACGAAACAGGCGAATCGTCACTTTTAAATAATATTACTTTTTCTATAGGCGACTCGCACGAATTGGCACATTTTGAATTTTATGTAATCATCATCTCCCTAGCCTTTTCCCTAAGCTTTCTCCAACTATGTTGGGGTCGGCTTCCAGTCTAACCGGATGCAGCTGAATAGCAGTATTTTATATGGAGCGACTGCATATCTGACCTCCACAACCCAATTACTAGGTAATACGATACCCAGTAATTAATTTATTTATTTAATGCAATAAATTATAAAAATTATTCAACGCTACTACTCGACTAATAATTTTATGAATTAAATGAAAAGTTGACTTAAATATTAGAATAATTATATTCTGTTCGCATTATCTCATTGACATAATTGAATCTTTTTGACATTCCCATTCCTAGTATTTGACTAATTTGCAATTTTTGAATGCTATCCTAATTTATTTAGTTAAATTTTGGGTATATCTTACAAACTAACCAAAACCCTGAAAATGTATTTGTATCTACGCCGGAAACGGCAGAATATTATGAACTTTTAAAACTATGTAACAACTCTGTAACAATATTCTTACAAATAAATGGACCTGTTACTATAGAAATAACCTCTTTTTTTTTAATTCGGTAAAACGGACACTAGCGCACAGAACAGATCAGATAAGAGTTACATATTATAAAACGTGTACTTTTTTCTTAACTTCATTGCATAAAATTACGACTCGATATTATACTGACCATAGACTTCTCCGTAGACGTCGATTGTCAGAAATACTTAATATCGATTGACCTCAGAATAGCCTGCACGTAGTCAATATTAGCACATGGTATAGGTACGTGCAGCTATTTAAAAAGGCGTTCGCTTTATTGATTCAATTACCTATTTTATAAAGCCTCATTTTTTTTTATTGTGTGTGTGATAAAAATATGCATGCCTCTAAACCTTCTCTTTTATACCCCATTGCTCCACATTGAGAGCATGTTCTGTGCCGGCCACGGTCGCAATCTCGAGGATAAGTCGACTTTTACCCGTATACTTATATCAATAAACTGGGACCAATTGATCCAGAACCATCTGCAATCCATGTCTGCCTGGCTTCCTCTGTATCGTCGGTACATACTCGTATGGCACATACATTTGTACCACTTTACTTGCAAATATTTGCGTCTGCCGCGAATGTAAAGAGTTTTTTCTTAAACAATTTTTTCCTGTACAACTAACCAAATATTTGAGAACCCAGATTATTTGCAGTCTTGAGGAAGTGTATATGAGAAGTAACTCCCCTCGTCCACGAATTACCTACTTAATATGACCGGTTTGACTAGAACATTTAACTAAGTGAAATATAAATAGAATTCCTTAATATTATTGCACTCTTGGATTTTCAAACCTCAACGCTGAGGCTAAAAAGATAAAAAAAAAACTTACTGTTGGAATTTTCAACGGTTTGGCCGTTGAAAATTCCAACAGTAAGTTTTTTTTTTTAATTAAATATAAATAAGTAATAACTTTATTCAATTAAGAAAAAACGGTGCAATATAAAAAAAAACTAGTTACAGATTACATAGGAGCCTTATGTTTCCTTGGCGCCTAATACGCCGAACCCGCTTACCAACAAGGTAGGTGGACCTTTGGGGTCGCGGGCGCACAGAGTGGGGACTCCGTCCGCCCACCAAGTGACCCCAGGGAAGACGGTGGCACAGTGATCACGTGCTGCCGTGCATAGCGAGGCTCAGGGGAGGCCCCTTTACAGTCTCCCCAGGGATGTGCCTTACAGGCGTTGCACGGGGGGGTTCCGGAATTGGTCTTTTAAGAGGAACCGGGACCACCCCTATGTGCTGAAGGTGATCACCGGGGCGGTTTTAGTGAGGTAAAAATCCCACACTCCCCGACCCCGGAGGTCGGGAGCCTTTTGAAGGATTCCCCCCGACAACAAAAAAAAAAAGGTCCTAGATGTTTTCAAAAGCCCTGGACCTAGCACTAGGATTCCCTGTGTCGTGTTTTGTTATTACATTTAGGTTTCGCAGTGTTACTGAAAACGGACATCTATGTTGACCTGCCAAATTGCTTAAACGCCAATTTCTCGAGCTCTATTGTTCTGTTTTTTTTTTCTGTCTGCACTGCTGTTACAAGCTCTATTGTTAGACCATATTTTATTTATCTAAATCAAACTTTTAAAATTATGCATACCGACATGAATTGCATTAATGTGATTGATACTTCTGCCCGCGGCTTCGCCCGCGTGGCGTTTATTGTTTGCGCGGAACTCTAATCATTTTTCTAAAATAATAGCCTTAGTTAGGTACTCCTTATAACATCAGCTATCTGCCAGTGAAAGTCCCCTGTCCCTGTCTTGTTCCCTGTGTGTACTCCCTGTCACTTGTCCCTAAAGGTTCATTAGAAAACCAGCGTCAGACATGAACCTTTTTGGCGCAGCCGTGAGGCACCCACTATTGTTGTTTGAAACATTATTTTTATTTTGTTAATTTTGTATTTTGTGTTTCACGAACAGCTGGTCGATTCTGTAAAAATCTCACCGTGAAAACTTAGGTGAAGTGAGTTTGTTTTGTTAGGAATTTACACTATTGACAGCTCACTCCACTCTCACTTCACCTAAGTGTTCACGGTAAGATGGTTACAGAATCGCACTGCTGTGTCCAAATAATCTTTTTCTTTCTTTCTTTTTCTTTCCCGTTAAAATCGGTCAAGCCGTTTCGGAGATTAGCTAGAACAAACAGACAGACCGTACCGTATATATATCTACTTTCATATGCATTTAGTAAAAAGCTGTTACTTTTGACATTACAAACAATTTTATTTATTTGTATAGATGTATAGATTAACAATTCTAAAGCACAACAAATGCATTGCATTGCACTACGTGTCATTAATGGCAAACTCAGCAATGTACCTACTACTTAGCAGTAAGTAGAAACTCACACCACCGCGGATTGCCACCGAGGACTGAGGTTGGCTTGACGCAACGAAACGTGTACGCCGCAGTTTAGGGTCAGCCCACCGCGCCCTAAACACCTCATTATGTTAATTAAACATAAACGTAGTCTTTTACGTAGTGGTGTGAGCTAGGTAGGTACATACAAATATAATTAACTTTTAAGCTGTTGCAGTTTTCCTTATACCTGAGTGCAATTATTGCAGTTATAGAACTTAAATATCAAACGGTAAATGAAATTGATCAGAACTTCGTTCAACTGCAACTGGGGCTAACTGGGTTGAATGCCCAGGGGGCTACATGATGGGTGCGGCGAATGTTCAACCGGACCCCCGAGTTATGGTAATATAAGGAACAGTGGAATTTCGCTAGTGGGAGTCTGACATAACCCTCCGTTTTCCCCAGACGGAGGGTATCCATGAGGATTTCCCCACAAAAAAAGTGTGCTATATGATAATACTGGAGGTGCAGACCTCAAAACACTGCTAATAAACACCAACTGATAGTTATCAGTTGGTGTATTTCGTTGTAGTGCCAACGAAATATCGAAGTCATCATCTGCCTCGCCTTTTCCCAACTATGTTGGGGTCGGCTTCCAGTCTAACCGGATGCAGGTGAATACTTACCAGTATTTTACATGGAGCGACTGCTTATCTGACCTCCACAACCCAATTACTAGGTAATACGATACCCCTTGCTAAGACTGGTTGTCAGACTTTTAGGCTTCTGACGACCCGTAACGACTGTCAAAGATCCACGAATGACAGCCGGGACCAACGGCTTAACGTGCTTTCCGAGGCACGGAGAGGTCTTGATATGTAAAGATGGTCATCCATCCACGGACCAACCGCGACAAGCGTAGCTTAACCTGATCTATCGACCTGTGCGGCTGTTATTACTTAGCCCCATGCCTCTTTCTCCTCACAATGGAATATCGGGGTATTCAGCTAAATTCAAGATGCTGCTGACTCAACTCAAAGTATTTATTTCTATTTTAAAACCAGTTACAGGCACTTTTAACTATCGTTCCACTTTCAAATGAAAACTAGATTAAGCGGTAGTTAATTATAGTGATTGCTGTAACAAACTCTGTTCCATTATGTTTATAATGGAGATACCAGGCGATGGAGCACACGAAGCTGTCCAATTTCGGTCCAGTCACTTAGTCAAAGTATATTAGTCACCCGCAGCTGATGCAGCAGCAACATCATAAAGATTCTCCACTGGAGTGATTCTGCGATCACCATTTTTTCTTTTCTTCATTTATCTTCTACGTCCATTTACAGTTATTTTACCTCTCGCAGCCACCCAACAGAAACCTTATGATAAGTATAAAGACCACTATGATTTTGGCAAACTTGTCAGTGGCAGCAATCTAACTTTAATGAGAATAAAGATAACTGTGACAGTGACACAAAATCAGAGATAAATAACTATGAAAGGAGTGTAGCGTTTAAGCTCTAAAGAAGAAGTTGCGCAACAAACTCTCCAGCATCAGCTCTCTTACAATAGGGACCTATTTGTCATTTAATAATAATGACATATCTATATCAATACCATCAATTTATCATAAAGATTCAATTATATCGTTACTGCTAAACATATTATTGTGTTAGAGGCACGCGCTGACCTCTTTTAATTAACGGGTCATGCGTACGCGCTTCGGTTTAGAAACACTCGCGCTTTATTGTTAAGTCTTTATGCAAATAAAACGTTATTTCTAAGTAAATATAAGATGGTTGTTTGTCACCCACATCTACTTTGTTTCGGAACTCTGAGCGGTTCTTCGCTCTCCGTATACCATCTTAGTTGGCCCAAAGGTCTGCTGGCGTGTCCTCTGTAACAGAATCTCATCTCTGCCTAATTTGAATAAATGACTTTTGATTTTTTTTTGAGCTGAATTTTCATTCCCTTCCAGTTATTATTTCATCTTTCAAACAATCTGCAATTTATCCACCACTCAGCCACTCTCCACCAGCTGCATCATTTATGTCATATCTCCAAAACCTTCGAATCTGAAGAACCATGTTCACAGATCTCGTTTGTGGTCTGTGACCATTTAAAACACCCTGTTATATGATGTACTTATTGTGTAACTCAATGTTTGTGATTAAATTATGTCACTCCGTGTGATGTACGATAGCGACTCTTGCACAGACCGCCCATTTAATTAATGTCTCATGCTCAAGCGCATCTCGTTTAGGTATTATGCAATTTGGTTAGAGTTATTAATTGCAAGGCAATAAACTGAGGATTTATTTAATCTGAAGATCTACCATGTTAAGACTGCACCCTAATTACGTATACACTATCAATCTCTATCTGAATCATTTTGAAGGATTGCTAATCATTGCTTCATATGATCGAAAAATGTGTCTGCTCAACAACGTGAATAACGCAATGAATGTTGTTGAACTGTCAAACTGAAAGCCATTGCTACTGATAGTGTGTTAAGGCTCCTTCAAACAGGCGCGACACGCGATAAAATCGCGCGCGACACAAAGGCACCGCAAGTCGCGCAACAGGCGGTGCCTTTGTGTCGCGCGATTCGCGTCGCGCGTCGCGCCTGTTTGCAGGCGCCTTTACGCAATTACCCCGCTGATATACCTACACGGTGCGATTTGATTGCCTGAGGCTTATCATAAGTTGAAGCAACAATAACAATTGCACAGTCCAAACACGACAGCACACAGTTGCACAGTTTAGACGATGCAAGCCTCTCTCTCTCGTCGAGGCTTACCTCTTGATGCAATATGTGTCTCTATAAGTAAATGAGACCGCTCTTTTTGACCTTAGTGTAACCTAATATCTGACCAATATTATATATCGGGTCTGTGACCTCTATGTTTGTTTCGGCCTTTCTTCTCAGAGTAGTCAGATAGGATACGCCGACCTCATAATGAATGACCTCATCTAGCTTACTTTTTTATAATATGACGTGTAAAATTAATTCCGATATCCTATCAAAATAGACAATCTCATTTCATTTCATGATGGACAACGATGAATTAAGTAGGTTTATCTAAGATGGACCGAGTGCACCCAGGTCTAGATTAATTACGGATTCCTTTAACCTTGAAGGTTTCCGGGTTACAGGTAATAGGGAACAGGGGCGTTGGCATTATTTTCTTTAAATGAAGGTGGAGAAGAAGAATGCCGTAAGATCATTTCGGTTATCATTAGGCTAATTTCACCAATGAAACTGACAGCGATTAACACACATTATACGAGTATCTATATCCACGGGCCACTTTCAAGAGCTGTCAGTGTCAATTTTCCACAACAATGATGACACTAACAGCTCTCGAACGCGATTTGGTTTGATCTAGCCAGATTTAGCAAGTTTGATCATTTTATATAGCTAATTATCAAAATTATTATTACTTTTTTTAAAGATATTTTAGTTTATGTATTATTCTCTGTAAAGGCTCCTTCAAACAGGCGCGACACGCGATAAAATCGCGCGCAACACAAAGGTACCGCTAGTCGCGCAACGAGCGGTGCCTTTGTGTCGCGCGCGATTAGGTATATCGCGTGTCGCGCCTGTTTGTAGGAGCCTTAATGCTGTGGTGTTTTGTTAATTATTAACTTTAGCCGACCGCACTACTAACATTGTTACCGTTTTGCTATACCTAGAGGCCTATGTTCATTGTTCAGCACTCCATTGTTATGTTAATTAAGTTTGGTAATGAAATTGTGAGCTACACTACCGTTTTATTTGATGCCGGATGTACAACAGCACTGGCGGTTTATACTTCCAAAAAACTGGTGAAATACATAGAATTATTAGTTTTAGGGCTGACTATTGAGAAATAGTCGGATAACTTTTATCTTAAGAATAAATGTCAATTTTACATAATTATTATTTTTTAAACAAAATCTGTCAATCCACAATATTTATTCTTCCAAGGTACTCAGCAAGCTTCCTGCTTATGGCATCCCAGATGATTTTTGTAGCTGGATATCAGACTTCCTTAGTGAGCTGTCGATCAGAGTAGTCGTTGACGGCTGCTCCTCTGACCTTATGCCTATTGATGCTGGAGTTCCTCAGGGGTGTGTTGTCTCTGCAACTCTTTTCCTGCTGCACTTCAATGATCTACTTCAGCCTGGTATTGTTGGGTACGCAGATGACAGTACTGTTTCAGAGAGATACTTGTCCAGCGCAAAAGCCAGCGAGGCCGAAGTTCGTTTCTTGAGAGAGGCCATGGTGGAGCGGACAGATTTGACCTTAAGCCTTGTCTCCCAGTGTGGTGATGTGAATTTGGTTACTTTTAACGCTACAAAAACACAGGCATGTCTTTTTACCGCCAAAAGGAGTCGTTTTGACCAGACTCCTACTTTTCGGGGTACATCTGTTCCTGTAATAGATCGGCTCGAGCTCCTAGGCATGGAGTTAACATCTAGTCTCAACTTCGGCGCCACTATCGAATACAAAGCCCAAACTGCGGCTAAGAAGCTGGGCAACCTAAATAGTGTGAAGGGATACTTTACGCCTGGACAGCTGTTAACCCTTTACAAAGCACAAGTCCGATCCTGCATGGAGTATTGCAGCCACCTTTGGGATGGCTCAGCGAAATACCAACTTGCCTGCGCTTGACTCGGTGGAACGCAGAGCTAACAGGTTCATTGGCGACGTAGAACTGGTGGATGCTAAGCTTCACAGCGTGGCACGTCGCCGCAAGGTTGCCTGCTTGTCGGTCTTCTACAGATTGTACTTCGGTGAGTGTGCCCAAGAACTCCACGACCTCATTCCACCGGCCCCTTCTACCTTCGGCCATCCATACGCACGCAAGTTACCATTCTATTTTAAAAGACTATTTTTAAAGTTTAGATTTTTTATTTTAAGTATTAGCTGTAAGTAGATTTTTCATTTTGTAGGTATGTGTTTGCAAACCGCTATTGTATTGGGGTCATCCTGTTAAGATAGTGTGTGTATGTTTAATAAATAAATAAATAAATAAATAAATAAACATTCCTGCCTAGTTCCTATTCCACCAATTCGCAAGTATTGAATATACTATTCCAACGTCAGTTTCTATTTGAAGCTGGAAAATTCTTTTAGGGAATTTTGACTCTGCCGCTTGGAACAATGGCATGAATAAAGGCTTCTTTCTATACGCTAGTAATATATAAGTGAATGCTTCTATTCTATGTCACGCTACATGCGTGCAATATGTCGAAATTATAAAACGTAAATATTGACTAGAATATTTACGTTCTTTTAACAGTTTTCTATACTTTTAATATTACAAAGAGGTATTTGTTGGTATTTGTTAGTTTGTATGTAGGAGGTAATCTCTGGAACTACCAGTCGGATTTGAAAAATTAATTTTGCATTTGATAGCCCAATTCTTGAGGAACATAGGCTTTAAACATCACGCTATGACCCTTAGGAGCCGAGCAAAAAGAAAAAATGCTACGCTAAGCGAAAACGAAGTAATAGCGCCGGCAGGTGATGCGATGTAATGCGACGGGGTTGGTCGGAGGAACAAGAAATTTCACGCGGACGAAGTCGCAGGCAGAAGCTTGTACTTGATAAAATAAACTACAAAAAACATAATAACAAAGGCTGACAACATAATTAAACCCCTTGTTGATCTTTCTTCAACTATATTTCGTCTAAAACAGTCCAGGTACACCATTATAGACCCAATCTAAAGTAGCAGTAATTCACATACTTACGAAGGTAAATCTCCGCTTTCAAGAAGCATACATTTTCTTGGGCGCGATAGAAAGTGAACAGGTTTCTATTTTCTAAATAAATAAGTGTTTGCAACAGAATGTATACGCAACGTAACATGCTAGCAGGGCTCACTAGTATTTACTAACCTGAATTACTTATATCGGTTAATTCAAGTAAGTTCCTCATCTTTTGAAACATTATCAAAATACAACGAGCCTAAGCCATTGCTAATCAGCAAAGTTTGGCTGTTTGCCCATGGTGTGGTTTTATCACTCATGGAAGTTGTTATTAACGCAACTCTCAAACTCAAAGCATTTATTTCAAACTAGCGGTCGCCCGCGGCTCCGCTCGCGTGGTCCCGCTTTTCTGTTGAAATTTTTCCTGAATTTTCTTTGCTATAAACCTCACTGAGCCCGAGACCTTTCCAACGAATGCAAAACCGTGGAAATCGGTTCGTGCGTTCTGGAGTTATAGCGTCAGGAAGGAAAACCCGACTTATTTTTATATAGTAGATAAACAAATTAAAGGCACTTTTAAATTGTCAATGAGTCGGTTAGTCAGAAAGACGATACTATTTGCCCATTCCAAAGCGTAGTATATTCCTATGGAGAAGAATGAACAAGAAACTCCATGGACATTGTTTAAATCAAAGTATTATTAATGCACACCCTGGCATCAACTGAGGAAAACATTTTCTTCATGATATAGCAGATAGGTAAAGACAGACAAAATCGTCCTAAAACTAATTTAATGTATTTTTGAGAAGAAGATAAATCAGTGCAGAAAATTCACATTATGTAGTAGGTAGTTCCAAATATATTACTCCAGATATCTATTAGGTACTAAAAATAGCAACAACTCCCCAAGATCTAATCATTCCCAATGAGCCAAAACGCAAGACCGTTCAAAATAATAAAGATTTTTTTATCTTTCAAATCTAACACATTACTAAGATGAACAACTATAATGGTTAATGTAATTCAACGTTAAATAGGGCGTGATGCGTGCGTGCACCGCATGTGCTCTTATCTGCAGCAATACCGCGGAACCGGTCTGATAAAATACTAAGTTCTAGTGCTAAATTATGCTTTAAACTAGAATTGCATTTTGCTTTGATCTGCATATGGAGGATAAAGCTATGTTGATGTTTAGTCTTTATCGATGACATTTGTATGATCTGCATCTCTTACTGAAGCTTCTAAAGTAAATTGATGTGTAGTGTAGATACTAATTGTTATACCTTAAGTAAAGCATTTGATAAATTTTCGAATCTGGTCATTCATATTTCAAAAGTCCTCCAGACCGACTTTCGGTCATGGCGACCAATCTCAGCGAAGCAGCCTTCGGCGCGAGAGATATTATAGTGCACAAGAGTGTGTGCGCAGATACAGGTTCTCTCTTTCCTCACAAAAAAAAAAGAGAAAAGAAAAAAGAGATAAGATTATGTGGGGTCGAAGAACGCAATAGCTAATTTTAGAACAATTGTCACTAGATTACTAAAATATTTCCCAAAGAAACTGAAAAACAAAGTTATTTGTGCGGTTGATATCTATATTATCCCTTATCTCAAAAACGACACGAAGCATCTTCAAAAATTTTTTTTAATTCTTTCATCGACCATTTTACAGATGCCAGTGACACTATTCCAATTGATCTATTTTATATGATTAACCCATGTATTTAAAACTGTTTACCTACTATAAATCATGATCTATTCAGTGTGCCCTGTGCGTGTCACATCACAGCTCATCCCGGTTATATTTAGACGATTTATAGTGAAATGACGTCATCAGCCCAATGTTGACGAGTGTCGGTCAACGCGACGCGATTCATTCACATGTTTGTTTAGTAGTCATTTTATTTAATTATCCTTTAGTTAGTAATGACTGAACCAACCCGCACTGGGTCCGCATGGTATATTACAGCCCAGGAGGCATATGCCCCAGACTCCCCAGCAGTGGAAACATTATAGGCAGATTATGTGCAGTAATGACTATAAATAACAGAGCTTCTAGAAGCGAGGAAACGTACAGATGAAAAGAAAAGCTAAGATGGAGCAGGCGGGTAAAGGGAGTGTTGATGAATATGATGATAAAAGAAACCATTATATTCAACCACATCTAGGCAAGTTGGTGGGTGACCTAAATATGACTAATGATGAATTGTGTAGAGATAGGATAATAAGAAGGAACCACAAGCGAATAAAATAAAATTCAACGTTTTGGATTTTAAAAAATGAGATTTTTGTACGAGGAATACGACAACACAAATCGAATAAAACACGACATGAATAAAGCATTAGATGAGCTGTAGTGTTCAAGGTATGAAAATGCATAAAATTCATCATCATCATCAGCCTATAATGTTCCCACTGCTGGGACACAGGCCTCCTCTCAGTGAGAGGGAGTGGGCCGTAATCCACCACGCGGGCCCAGTGCGGGTTGGTAGATGTCACATGGCTTCGAATTTTTGGTTCTAGGACATGCCGGTTTCCTCACGATGTTTTCCTTCACCGTTTTGTGAGCAGTGGTGATGAAATAATTTACACAAAGTAAAGCGCCTGTCTGGGTTCGAACCTACGACCTACAACTCGTAAGTCGCGGCCGTTACCACTTGGCCACCACTGCTCACATAAATTGCATTGCCCATTGCATGTGTCTTTTCGATAGTGTTTTGGTGTTTTTTTGAAGGGCACAAAAGTGTCCTTTGTTATGATTATAATACTGCAGGTCATAGGTCTGCTTTAATCTTCTTAGTCATAATACCTGGGTTTGACGCAGAATATGCACTTCGCAAGGTAAGCTAACAACATTATATTCCACAATATTGATGAGGAATTTGAGTATTTTCTGTATGTATGTATTATGGACTATGAATGTGATAAATTTTTGGCACTATCTTAATTATACGTAAGTATTAACTATACTCAAATTAAAAAGATCATTGCTAGATTATTGCCAATACGTTATTGTGTAGAGAAGCTAAATTGATTAGAAAGATCTAATCCTTTGACAACTAAGACCCAATTTTTACGCCAATTCAGTATTATATTTTTATAATTGATTGAATTTAGTAAGTTATCAAGCAATCAGAGGCCTAAGTTTATACACCAAACGTGACTCAATCAAAATCGACATTAAATGTTCAACTCCGCAGGAATCAATTCCTACAACAAAATGTAAATCACTCCCCATTAAATTGCAAAATAGTCGCTGACAGCAATTCACCTGTTTCCGAGTCTACAGCCACAAATATTCTAGTTAACTGCACTTGTGGCTACATTATCTTATTAGTCAAAGATGCCGGAGGAGGCCAGTTAAGCGCCGGATATGTTCTTACGGCCGACCTTGTTCCCGTCCCATATGGCAGTGGAGATGAACGTGATGAATAACTGGATTTTCTTATTGTTGGGAGTGAATCATTTGGTGGTTTCTTGTGGTAGTGTTAGAAGTTAGTAGTATGAATGAGGATGCGTTGAATTAAATATTCCACTTAAAATTTGTTTGTTTCTCACAAGCACAACACTGACTAAACACAATGTCGACCAAAAGTTATACTTTGTTGTTATTGTTGTTAATTATTCTCAAAAAAGTGTGTGTGCTTCTTCTCCAGCGTTGTGATCTATTAGCACAGCTGATTTCCTCCAAATTTTCTGTACACATAGTTTCGTTTATCTTATCTTTTATTACGTATGTCTTTTAAACACATTTCTCAAAGGATAACCTTGAAACTGGAATGCTTCTAGCTACATTCTAGTCAGACACACTGTGCTATGTGTCTCCAACCTTTTGTCTTGAGTCTGCTCCAAGTGTGTTGTAGATATTCTCAGAATCTATACAAAGAACAATGATAAAAATAAAAGTCCTTACGTCAATATAGCAGACACTCGCCTAGTTTGCTATAAGCAATCCCAGAAAAGATCATGCAAAACTGAAAACTGAAGGACTTTAGAATTTTAAAAATTTACCAGATAAGTTACGAAATGGCTTGTCTTTAGCATGGCTATATAGGAATAACGTGACACCTATTGCTTAATCTCATTCATACAAAATAATATCATAAACATTGCGTTGGCGTTGGTACTAGGTATAATGTAGGTGTAGGCAGTGTAGGTAAGTAAAGAATATTAAATTGTGAGGGAAGCGCCACCTGATATTGCACGTGGATGGGCAATAACAATGCATCCCATATTGTGCCACTTGCTGATAACGACGACAAGGTATATCTTTGTTACTGCTTATCATTAGGAGTGTGTGAACTTGTCTGAAATGGCGACTTTACCATTTGAGTAGGACATTTTGTAACAATATTCAAACGGTGCTAAGATCCTGTTGAAATAGAATTGAAGAGTGCCACTAATGTGACTATATAGTGTAGGGCTACCAAGAGGATTTTACATAATTTTTGTAAAAAAATATGGGGCCCAAATGCGAACCTTGGGGAACACCACAATTGCAGTAATGTGTAACGTCTCTCTGGAGGAATTGGACGAATCTTTTTATTCACATCCATCTGTACGTACCCTACTCACAAAGAACTTATGATGTCAATATGCGAGATAAACTTCAAGCTTAATAGTTAAGAATATTTTGATTTCCTATGTCAAATGGTTTAGTTAAATCTTAACATACCTATCTACGTCATCTAAAATAAGATAGTATTTGTGTTTTGTGGGCTTTGTGATGTGATGAGACTATGAGTTGATTTAGTGATTTAGGAATACTAACAGCTAAATAAATTAATAGCCAAATTTTTAACAACAGACCTTAAGTTTTTCTTCAATTTAATTTAGATTTACCTACGTATTTTCTGTTATGTCTAGAAAAATTAATACAATATAAGTATTAATTTCCAAGAACGTTGATGATACTTACACTTTTACTTACTCTACCTATTTCCTCTACATACGATATTCTTTTCATTTTTGCATCGGACAATGATATTTTTATCCTAAAACCAATAAAAAATCCTACCAACCAAAAATTGCGCTAAGGAACTACCCACCTTTGGAAAATCAATCAAAAACAATGAATGACCATAATATAAATTATTCTAATCATAATTATTGATCATGTATTATTAATTAATATCTTTATTCATAATCATTTAACTGCAATCTAAATTACGATATTATTGTAATGTTTAAATTCGCAATATCGAATGATTAAAGTGTTTTTAAAATTAAAGTGTTCTTCTGGCTCTCTGCCAGCTCTTTGTTTGTCAGTCACTAGGAAAAATATTTGATAACATTTATTTATATTTGCATTATCTCGTTGAAGTGTATCTCAATAGTAATAAAATGTCTGACGGAAAATATTTTCATGTCCTCGACACGAAATTATTGAGAACAAAATATATTCAAATCAAATTGAAAACGACTTACATTAAATAAAGAAAATCTCCCGTTGAACATTTTCACAATAATAATCACTGTTATTTATAAACACACCACATAAACATAATCCGTAGAAAATCACAAACTTTCGTTCATTATTGGAATCTAAAAAATGTGTCGTTTCCGCGCCATCGCACGGCCGAGCGCATAATACACCTGCAGTCTGCACTGCACGATAAAAAAAACTCCCGAACACTATGCTCCACGTAAAAATGAGTTTCAATTCACTTCACACATTACTAACGACGAACATGCAGCGATTCTAATTTCGAACGACATCAACTTGGCAAAACTACACACAAAAGTAAACTATTCAGTTACATATTTCTAACTATAAGCATAGCGCGATATCGTTTCGCGGTTGAGGACAAGGATGGAATACAAAAACTCGGCCCTTTTACAATGTGTTCGAAAGAGACGGTTGTATTTTCTTAGCACTGCGTCAGTATCCGGTATTCCCGTTCGAGATTTTTGTGTAGAGAGGTGTAGCGTGGTTTGATAACGTGCGCGCTGTCGGTCGCCGCCGTGGTCAGTGCGTTGGAACTCCCAACTGACCTTTATAGGATAATACTTCAGACTCAGTTAACGTTACTAACTGATCGTAAAACCCTCCATTGTGACCAATAATGCCGCTTGAAAGATCAACTTATTAGAATAAAGATCGTGATTTAAGAGCAGAGGTAACTTGGACAACAAAAGCGGTGAAAGTAAAAATAAAAGGTCTTTTTGTATTCCACGCTTCACTAGCTGGCACTTTTGTAGGTACTTATTTGCTCCCTAGAAACGGGAACATCGTTAATGCATTGTTTAACAACGTTATCAGATAACGCAATAACGCTCTCACTCGTAAAACTGTCTAGGTAAAAATATATAAATACATGAAATACGCGTTTTATTAAAAACAGTTGATGTAATAGTGCGTCACTTGATAAATACCAAGTATCTTTGTATGTAGGTTGTTAGTAAGAAGGCATGCTAGGTCATCAAAGTTCTCAGTAGGTACCTATAGGTACGCTTAGGGCCAATAACCTGTCATTACACAGGTAGGTAGGTATAAAGTCGCCATTTTAATGCTAAGCTACACTTTATATTATTTCTAAGTGTAAAGCCATCCTGTTACAGCTTAATACAGTTTAAAATTTATGTATTTCAGAGATGATACACCTAGAAAAATAAAATTTTCCAAAATCCAGTAACTGGGTTGTGGAGGTCAGAGCAGTCGCTTCCTGTAAAATACTGGTATTCAGCTGCATCCGGTTAGACTGGAAGCCGACCCCAAAATAGTTGGAAAAATGTTAGGCAGTTGATGAGATGTTCACATAAAACTGTGAAAAGGGCATAGATAGATTGAATAAACATTTTTTAATCGCTTTAAAATACATAACTATTTTTGAGTAAAAGGATTCAGAGCGTTGACGTTAATGGAGAAAGATCACCCGGATCTTTAGTAACGATGGGAGTCCCACAGGGCTCAATTCTTGGTCCTTTCTTGTTTCTTATTTATATCAATGACTTGCCGTACCTCATAAAGGATAATCATGATATAGTGTTGTTTGCAGATGACACTTCACTTTTGTTTAAACTTAAACGTCAGCAGTTGGTTACTGACGATGTAAATAGCGCGATTTCGAAAGTAGTCCACTGGTTCAATGTTAATAATTTGCTTCTAAACGAGAAAAAAACCAAATGTATTAAGTTTACGCTACCCCACGTTAGGCAGGTGAAAACTAATGTGTTGATAAAGGGCGAGGAATTGAATCCTGAAGACAGCACGGTATTCTTGGGCATAACTTTGGATGCTAAGCTTCAGTGGGGTCCGCATATAGATAAACTGTCAAAAAAGCTAAGTTCCGCAGCATACGCCGTTAGAAAAATTCGTAATTTAACTGATATAGAGACTGCCCGTTTAGTGTACTTTAGTTATTTTCATAGTGTAATGTCGTACGGTATTCTATTGTGGGGAAATGCCGCCGATATTCAGACTATCTTTGTTTTGCAGAAGCGTGCTGTTCGATCAATTTATAAATTAAGTCCGAGACACTCTCTCAGAGACAAATTTAAAGAGATTAATGTAATGACTGTGCCTTCTCAGTATATTTATGAAAATCTTTTATATGCCCATAAAAACATAAAATTGTTCAAAAAATACAGTGATATCCATAATATAAATACTAGAAACAAACACAAATATGTTGTACCTACAACAAGGCTCAAGAAAATAGGTGGCTCGTTCAGATGCCAATGTATACACTTTTATAATAAACTACCAAGCCACGTTCAAGATCTAAGCCTTAATAAATTTAAATCGTTCATTAAACGTAAGTTGTGCCAGAAAGCCTTTTATACCGTTAAAGATTATATTGAGGATACAAAGGCTTGGGATTGAGTTGCTTCCAATTTCTGCATTTTGAGTGTTTTTGATGTTTTTTTTTTTATATACACATTGACATTGACATTAATGATTTTTTTTTTTTTTAACTGACATTTGCTTACTTTTTAAAGTATTATATTATTTTAATTATTGTGAATGTGAAGACGATGTGGGTCATCTAATTTAGGCATTTTATATTATTATTATTCTCTCTATGGTCTGGCAGTTTGAGTAATTTATGTGGCCTACCCAAATGTCCTTTCTTTGGTATTGTTCGTCGAATCGTTGAGCTCCTTAAGTCTTGAGTTGAGCTGCATGATTTCTGACAAATGCGTGCACTGACTGGACAGGTCCTCTCAATCTGTGTGGTTCTTTCCTCAAAAGACCATCTCAGACATCGACCTACATGGTCTTCATATAACTTGACCAAGATTATGTCTGGACTTTAAAAGAGACTATGACCTCTGAGTTTGTTTCGGCCTTTCTTCTCAGAGTAGTCAGATAGGAAACGCCGACCTCATCTAGTTTAAAAAATTTATGATTGACGTGTAAAAGTGTTTGTGCAAACCTACTTACAGAAATAAAATCATTTATCATTTATCATTTATTGCTAAAGAAAACTGCATGTATGAGGGCATTCAGCATGAATTACATGCCAGCCCATTCATAATATTAATGCTAAGGTAGGTAGTCAAGCTTATTAATAAATACATCGGTAACACAGGAAAATGATTTTTTTATGGCGTAATTGATGGCAAATTAACTTTCCTACGAATACTGCAAACAGCTGAGTGTCCACCTCCTGCATCTTTTATTACGCACCCATTACCAATGGGTAAAGCTTGAAAACACTTGATATAACTATATTTTACGATTCTGGGAATTTTTAATCTCAAATAGCCAGCCAAGGGTTTAATTGTAGAGTTTCGTTGTAATAGTAAAAATGCTCTAGATTGTATTTTCCATATGTAAAAATGCTCTAGAATGTATTTGTTACTTTTTGTCTTTAATTCTTGGGTATAAAATGATCAACACTTGAATATTATACTATCCTAGTATCTTTAGTATCTAGTAAATTTCGTCTTTGCTATTTATCATATTTTAAATAACATAAACCTACACACTGTATAAACTTCTTATAATAAACTAACAAACTAATAAAATAAAAATAGAATAACCTAACCTAACTAACACTAAAATATAGCGTCAAAAAATTTCCCCGCATCGCCCGCCGCCGCGCCGCCGCGCGCCGTCATTCGCCGTCGACTGGTAATTAACTAGCTTTAGTAAAATAAACATAATAACCCAGATATGTTTCAAATAGCATATATTTACAATACAATGAGGTAATATATTTTTAGAACAAAGGACTTCAGTCGCTGGCCTGGTCCGGTCATCCGGTGGGTGGTCTGATTAATCACAGCACTGACTAATACATTTTTACATTGAGTGGAGTCAGTACCCAACTACCCACACTACCTACACTTATGAGCGTGATTCTATCATAAAGTTAATAATTATTGATTTATTTAAATATAAATATTTTGTCTGAAATTAGATGGCAAATAAGCCGATGACCCACCTAGAGCCCACATTCCGAATACCTAAATTTAGGGGACTTTTTAACGTTGAACTGACTGTTGGTGAAACAGAAACCACTTTTAGGAGATCCCTTACACCTAGGGGATGTCGATGAAAACGGGCATAATCTGCAACACCAGAGGTATCGCAGGTGCATTGCCACTAAGTAGGCAGCTTATGTACCTATTGTGGTAGATTTTCACAGCATGAGCTTTTTTTCATAGCATGAGCTTTTTTTTTCACAGCATGAGCTTTTTTCAAAGATATCAATTGCTGCATGTGATCCTGGGTTCGAATCCCCGGCCGTTAAAGTGTTGTTAAGGTTTTCCATCTGGAATTTCTCAGTAGCAGCCAGGAGTCTGGATTGGTGCCCGGTTGATGGCAACAGGCTTGCCTCCCATTACATGAGACTTCAACATAACTGGTGAAATGTGGCGCACGATAGGTTCACCTGTGCCTGACCCTCGGGGAATACAATCGTGATGTTATGTCATGTTATCAACTGCTACTGCTTCGTGAACATTGCAGCGCAACATCTCTGCTGACGGTGAACAAGAAGAAAAAACTGCGCTACCTACAAACTTCCCAGCAATAACATCAACTTCTCAGAAGCTCATTTCACATTATCTTGAATCTACTCTGTTACTGTAAACAAACACGACCCCCCGCTTCACTTAGGAAGTCAGGAGTTTAAGTTTTGGTGAGGTATCAACGAATCGCACGGACTAGGGAAGCATGACACAAAAAGGAGAGGCCTTTATTCAGCAGTGGTTATACTAATAAAGGGTGCTGAACCTGCCCTGACTGCGGTCCGCAGCTTGTAACCTGTGTGGCACCGCACCGAGTGGACCCAACATGCTGCTGCGCCCTGCTGTGCCTACGACGCAGCTGTACCTTTCGCGTCTACATCACTCCACGACAACTGAGGAAGTCGTGCAGTAATTGTAGGTGAGACCAACTGGACTCTGGGGGTCGAAAGGTTGGTCATTCGTGGTACGGGTTCCAACCCAATATCCACAGATCTACCTGAAAGAGGACTTTTGGCCGAAAGGTATCGTATACCGACGTTTCCGAGGACGGTTACGCGACACCACGAGCGACGCCGCCGTCAACGTTAGATACGAGTATAGTCATTGTTTTAAGGTTTTTAATATGTATTATTTTATTATTGTACAATCATATACAATAATATTTTGATATTCAATTATTATTACATAATCATATACAATAATATTTTGATTTAAATATTTTGTGAATTTTATCTATGGGCCAATGATGATAATTATTATGAAGGTATCAACGAAGACTAGATAAAGGTTATTCATAAAGTCCTATAAAGTCATAAAATCTATAGAATCTCTATTCTATGGATATAGAATAGAGGTGTCTCGACACAAAGCACTGAAAAGAAAATCAATCCTCGAGAAGCCCAACCGTCCCGCTTAATAGACATACCTAAACCCAATTTGATCATGATTTATGTCAAATTAGCATACATGCTCAGGTAATCAGGGCGAGCGAAGCGAGCCCTTCTATATCCCACAACCTGAGCATTTTGTGGTACACTTTACGGAAAAACTATTACGCCTATTGATTTGTGCTTTAACATAATAGTTTCTATTTATATGTAGATGTGTTATCAGTAAAAAAAATAATAATTTAAATTATATAAAAATATTTAAAAAAAATGCCTTACCACGCAGAAAAACGACGCGAGCCCTCACAAAGCTCTGCTTTTAGCTAGTTAATACTAAATATAGGCTTATCGGCTACCTACGGCTACGCAACGATTACCTACGAGTACGCTGCTAAATGCTACGCATTCAACAAACTTTGAAACGCCTTATGAAACTGTTCATGTTAGCTTACTTACTACAAAGTGCTATTGCTTCAGCGTAGGCGTTGGCGGTATCAAAACACTGAACAAACATTGTATGATTGTAGTAGATGATTGTGTACATTCGGGAAACGGACATCTAACCTCGTAATAGAAAACCTCTTAGGAAGACGACAACCTTGTGCTTGGAAGCTTTATTGATTTCTTTCAAGGCATGGCATGGTACTTAATAAAAGATTTAAGTAAGTAGTGATATCTTTAATAGTCCACTTAACAAAGCAGTTGTGGAGTGCGTGAGCTGGGCCCTAAGCGATTTCTTCAGAGTTGTTCAGGGTGCTTAGGGAGTAAACATACTAAAAGTACCCGTATCTAGGAGGTGAGCCGGAGTGGGGGAGTATAAAAGTTCCCACTTTTGAGTTTTTCGCTAATATCTTTAAAACGGTGAACTACACGTACCGGAAAAGTGAAATTTTTCGAAAAAACTACTTTTATCAAACTCTATAGGTGTTGATGTTGCTCTCTTGTTGTTGTTGTTTTCGAGTACCACGCTCTGCAAAGCTCCGCTGGTCTATCTGTTACCTCTTCACGCTTATACTGCTGGACCAATTTTGATAAAATTAGGTATGGTAAGTTTATAATATTAGTAGAATAGGACTAGCTGCGCCCCGTTGTTTCACCCGCATAAGTTTCGATCTCGTAGGAATATCGGGATAAAAAGTAGCCTATATGTTACTCCAGGGTGTCAGCTACCTCCGTACAAAATTTTATCAAAATTAGTCTAGCCGTTTGAGCGTGAAAAAGTAACAAACATATAAACACACACACATTCACAAACATTTGCCTTTATAACATAGTTTGATAGTATGATAGGATTATTATTTCTATAATATCCTGGCTGAAGTCTGTAAGCATCACGTTTGGTTTATTGTACACCGATGGAAGCAGAGGCCAAGCTGTCTAAATATATATTAAGTAAGTACCTAGGTGCGTTGACGGGGACACAGAACGGTAGCAACATACTATACATATCGAGTATTTTGTTTAGAAATAAAAGTCCTTTAGCGTCCTACTTTTTTACTCAATTAAGATTAGTTCACTATTACCTAATCCTAATGCTGTTTTTAAAGAACTCATACTTGACATCAGTACCTAGTCCAACCTATCCCACTAAGTCAATCAACTCAGTCTATCGCAGTCCACTGCTGGACATAGGGCTCTCCTAGTCTGCGCCACAACACCCTGTCCTATGCCTTTCGCATCCAGTGTGTACCTGCCACCTCCGTGCGTACGCGTACTGCTAAGTGCGCGTGCTCATTCTGAAGCTCTGATAACAACTCCTAGTAACTATATTTGAAAATCACTTTAGGCAATTATGGCAAGAATTCATTGAGTTTTTCCTTAAAAACCAACAGTATTGGATAGACTCAGGCCTTGAAAAATAATCTTCATGATAGTAGCTGCCTTAAAAAAAATCACAGGGTGCACATAAACGAAAGCCTTAAAAACCTCGTTCAAAACCTATAAAGAACGCAATCACACTTGACACAAATATCGTGTATAGTAATTAGGTGCGCAGGCGTCGATTTCACGGTGCAGGCTTATCCGCTAGGGCTGCGGCCGTTAAAGTTTTATCAACATTCGATAAAGCGTTCGATCGACGCGCGCAGTATGTGGGTCGCTGGCTACCTGCGACTCGTCGTCACTGTCGCAGCTATGTGCGAATGTAGGGGTTTGGTGGAATTGCTAGGTGGTACCTTCGAGGTGTACTAAAATATGCAAACGTGGTTAATATGCTGTTTTTGGGATTGGAGCATGGAGACACATGACTCGCAAAATATGGGCGTACTATACACTTCTGCCTAAACATTCGGGGAACGCATGCGTGAACTGATGACATTATGTTATCTGTTGTGAGCGACGAAACAGAAACGGTTAAGAGGCCCCACGGAGGCCACTCGTAATCGAATTAACCAATAATGTTTTTTTATGTATCGAATTGCTAATTTATTTTAATACAAAACAAATGATCTTTTAGCTTGCGGAAAGAACATATTAGGTAAATACTTACTTGTTCCATTCACAAAGTTATTCCAAATCAATATTTGGTTCAGTTTTGACTTCTCCCTCAATACGAACACTATTTGTTATGCGGTTGTAACGTTTATTATAAACTAGATATACGAGGGGCCGGTGGCTAAATAATAACAGCCGCACAGGTCGACCGACCAGGTTAAGCTACGCTTGTCGCGGTTGGTCTGTGGATGGGTGACTATCTTTACATGCCGAGATCCGACCGAAAGCACGTTAAGTTATTGGTCCCGGCTGTCATTCGTGGACCTTTGACAGTCGTGACAGGTAGTCAGAAGCCCGAAAGTCTGACAACCGTCTTACCAAGGGGTATCGTATTACCCAGTGACTGGGTTGTGGAGGTCAGATAGGCAGTCGCTCCATGTAAAATACTAGTATTCAGCTGCATCCGGTTAGACCTGAAGCCGAATACAACATAGTTGGGAAAAGGGCAGGCAGATGATGATACTTAGTTTTAGTAACATTTTTAAACGTCGAATCGACTAGGATGCCAATTCATAGGTTGTTGAGTATATAAATCTTCTGCTTAACCTACCTATATGTTATTGGATTTTTACTGTAAAGACAATAAGTTCAAAAATGTTGAACAAAACACATGAAATAAGCGAATATCACGATTACTTAGGTACCTCTACTAGCACTCAAGTTATCTAAAGGTTTTATTGAAAGCCAAAGATAGATTACATTACAGAACATGCAGCCAAAGCTGCGTCAACGCCGGCCGTCGCTGAAAACCACCGCTGGGACCCTGTCTCGCATATGGTCGTAGCATTATGCTGAGCGATGGCCGTTTTGCGTGGATGTAACGCATATTTTCCCCCGTCTTGTTTTGTTTTTGTGTTTGTGTTCTTTCACTCCGTCATGTTTACCGCAAATAAAAGTATTTTATTAATTTGTCGTTCTTTCAAAGTGATCTCTTCGCTGCTACCGATAACACTGTGCAAGTGGCGAAGTTTTGGTCCGACAAAATTTAAATATCTCTCGTACTATTGGCCACACGAAGGAGAAGAAGAATTACAGAAAATAGTACATTACTTCAGAGGGAAGAAAGTGACAGTTCCATACCGAGATTATGGCATTTGCGCCACGAGCTTGCGAGGGGCGCAAACCATTTGAGGTATGGAACTGTACTTTATCCTGAGGGATGTATAGTGCTTTTTATTACACCTACGAGGAAAATTATGGACATATAAGTATTGTTGTACCTGCATTTAGATTTTTCCGGCAACAGATTATCAACAACTTCTTGGGCCGTCTCTAATAGTTCTGGTGGTGTGTTAGGGATAACATCATCACTGTCGCTCGAAGTATCCATATTTTACAAAAAACACAAAGATAAATGTGTTTTTGCGAAAATGCGCGGGCTTTTCCATTTTTTATTCGCCCGTTTCTGGAGTAGGCTAAGATCATAAGGTCATGCAGCCACTTCTTCCGTGATTCCACGCGTTTTATATACAAAAATAATTTCGTTTTTAATTTTCTGTATGCACCAAGGAGGTTGGTAACTGGTAAAAAAAAAACTGTATGTGGCCAGTAACAATTTACTTGAAATTTAATTAGTAGACAGTTAAAATCTCTTGGCAGTATGACTGCTGACAAATTAAAAAAAGAAAAACCGGGTATGTAATGGAATTTCATACATTTTTCCCACCCTTGGGTCGAAAGGATTTTCATACAAACTTCCATACCTTGGGATGAAAGGATTTGAAGGGCGGGATAAAGGCGTTTCTTCCCTCTAATTGGTATAATTAGTATGTATTTTCAGAGCAGGTGTGATAAAAAGAATATTACCTACTTTCTGATTTTCACAAATACAAAGCACAATTTAATAGTTTGCGCGACAAAAGGAAGTAACTTAAGTAAGTATACCCACTATGTTTTGACTATCATGGTAACCCCCTCACAAAAACTAGTACGAATACTTACAATAGGTATAACTATCGGTTTAATTTAACTATATCGTTACGGGCCTAATCCATCGGTATCGCCTACGGACATAAGACTAGTTTGGGGAACGACCTAAGAATGAATGACACCACGATTTCACAGCTGTCTCTACTACCGATGTGTATTTGCTCGTCCGAAAAATTTAATTATTAGGGTGTAGACTTCACTCCGGAGTTAAAAACTATTTTTGGACGGGACAGTATGTTCGTTAGGCACCAAGATATAGTTTAGGAACCTCAGATAATAATAATTGGATTGCAGAAACTAGGTGACAAATTATTGATCGTCGATTAAGAGCTAACTTCAACAACGGTAAACAGATTGAATACAATACCCAAAACTGCCCTGCGCGGTCGGCCGCTCCGCGTAAGCGGCCGACCGCGTAGCACGAATTGAATTCGTAGCCGCACAATTCGCTCGTAGACAATTTTTGATTACCAATAGCATAGATAATAATTACCGTGATAGTACCATTGGATTGTAGGTTATGATCACTGAGTATTATACAAGTACCTTGTATGATAGTGTTTTGAAAGTAAATCCATCACAAAAAGTTTCAAATACCAGGCCACTCAGAAAGTATTGCGAAAAAAAGATTTTATGTATAGACTGGCCAGTTATATTCTATTTTGAAAATCTGATAAGTAAAAAGTAAGTAAAAATAGGTAGGTACGTTCCAATTTCAAAATTTCCCTCCACATTGTATGCGAGCTAATTTAAATTATCGTGTCACATTAAAAAAAAAAAATCTTCGCCCGGAACATTTTCACGCTATGATTTTTTACGATTTCAAGTGTCGCCTGAAACCGGACGAATCGTACGATAGACTTCAAATGGCATTCATGGTTAAAGGCCCTTCTAAGGCAACCGTGTATCGTTGGTTAACGAATTTAAGCGCGGTCGACTAACTTTGGGGGATGAAGAAAGAAAGTGGTCGCCCATTGACAGCTCTTACGGAAGAAAACGTGCTAGCAGTGAAAAATTTAATGCATGACAAAAGGCGAGTTACGTACAAGAGATTCAGCACATACTGCAGGTTGGATCGGGAAGCCTTCACAAAATTCTACACGTGCATCTTCGCATGAGGAGGATAGTTTCACGCTGGGTGCCGCACAACCACACCGATGCCAGAAGCAGGCCCGGGTGGAATGGTGCCGTGATATGATAAACAAATTTGAAGCAGGCTCGTCTCGGCGTGTTTACGACATCATTACAAGTCTTGGATTTATCAATACGATCCAGAAACGAAGCGCCAGTCGACGGTTTGGGTGTTTCAATACGAATCCTCGCCGCTCCGCGGGCTACTGCTCCAGCACGACAACGCGCCTTCGCACACCGCGCTCAAAACGAGGGAATTCCTGGACAGCACGCCGGTCAAACTCCTGGGTCAACCTCCTTACAGCCCTGACCTAGCACCGTGTGACTTCTTTTTATTACCGAAAATAAAAAATCTGCTCAAAGGGATACAATTTTCGTCGCCCGAAGATGCGCTGTCAGCGTTCGAGCAGGCTGTAAACGAGGTGTCTGCGGCGGACTGGAACAAGAGTTTCGAAAACTGGTTCAGACGCATGAAACTTTGTATAGAGGCTAGTGGAGAGTACTTTGAAAATATTTAATAAAAAAATATTTACCTTATAGAACATTTATTTTTATTTTCGCAAAACTTTCCGAGTGTCGCACGTATACTTACATAAATATTGATATCTTCAGGAAAATTAAACACTGTTTTATTATAAAAAGATTTTCGGCGAAGGAATTTTTCGAGGGAGTTTTCCCATTCTGGAAAATGGTTTTGGTTTTGACTTACCTTTACTATCCTAATAATAAAGTTGAAGAGTTTGTTAGAACACGCTAATGTACAGACGCCAGCACATCAACCTACCACAATCTGTCAGATTTTCCCAATCAACTTTGAACCTTATGCTTTAGCAATAAAGTTGAAAATCTATTAAAGAAATCTGACACATTGTGGTAGGTTGATGTGCTGGCGTCCGTACCTACCAGTTGAGTTTGTAAATTCTTTTTGCATTTGATACATATAGGCTACTTAACATCACGCTAGGACCCTTTGGAGCCGTGAAAAATCCAATAAAAGAACGCGATGCGAAAGTTAAGAGCCCGGGCGGACGATGCGATGCGACGCGGTGGGTTGGGAAAAAAAAGAATATTCACGCGGACGAAGTCGCGGGCAGAAGCTAGTCTTTACATATTCATGACCCCTAACTTAAACTTAGTTGTTACAAGATTCTACTTGCTTTTAAAACATTGAAACAACTTTCGTTCAGAACTTAGCTAGACAACAGTCGCTTTGTAGTAGTCTCCGCTCCGGCGCGGCGGCGCAGCTTTTATGTAGACACTCGTACCTACCTACCTACGTATGCTCACTCATACTACGACATATAGAAACAGCCATTTCTAAAACGTCCAACTCGTATTTAACCTACAACATTACAAAAGTAATAGTAGAAAACTCCTTTAGAATTGTTTCAGAAAACACTTGTACATACAATACTACTTTTTCAAGCAGTTGTTGTGTGGCGGTCGGCGTGTGCGCAGCTCTTCGGCGAGTGGCAGTGACGTCATGAGTTTCGCCATGACAGCGAGACAACCCGAGCGGATTGAGCAAACTATTTGTCTGTTAGCAAGTTTGTTCGCCCCGGCTCGAGTCGCCTCGCGTCATATCTCGACGGACATGCATGGACCAATCTGGATGAAATGGGAGGCGGACGCTACACGTGAGTCGCTGTGATTGGCTGATAGTCTAATACTTATTTTTCTTTTATTTCCATGCCCCGGTAATACGTTCCTTTTCAGATTCTTCGCATTCGGAATTTTCCAAATTTTCTTTTTTACTTTCTGTGTGCCTTGAAAAAGGTTATGGAAAACTTTGTCCTAGTTAGTTTTCTGTGCTCGTGAATTAGCCACGGAACTTAAGTGAAATGTGTGGGAATAATGTCAATACTTTGATTAAACACGAACTCAAGGTGAATTGGAGTATTGCCCACATGTTTCAGTTTTTCAGTTTCCGACCTTTTTGTGAAAAACCACGTCCATGGTATATGCAGCAGTGCGCGGTTTTTTGTTCATTTGCTCTATTGTTCTTTTCTTTAGGGCTTGGTACGTAGTTTATGGGTGCTGGAAATAGGTTAACTGCACTATCGGTGTGTGGAACTTACAGCCTTCTTCTAACCTAGTTCACTACGCCTTGTAAACGCGAACCGGCGTGACCGGTAGAAACCATCTTTTGTTTGATAAATCGGTGGGTTTCAGTGAAAACTGTCCCTAATAACGACACATTCACAAATCCACTGTCTATTTTGGGATTATTGGCGTAATAATAATGATAGGCTTTGATTCTTTTTAACCTTTTGACTGCCGCAGTCATGTTATATGACATACCAAAATGTGCTCAGCACGCCACGGTTCGACTACATGACAGACTGACGCCGAGGACACGTTTTTAATTTTTTGACGTGTGGTCAAAAGGTTAAATATGGTTTCGTGAACCTGCACCACCGCTACTCATCTAAGGAGATATGTAGGTACCTATTTAGTACGAGTAACGAGATAGTCAAGAATAGGGTAGACAGGAACTTCCCTCTGTCTGCTAATAAAAACAAAAGCAATCACCAATCCGTGACTAAGGATATTTATGAAAGTTCATTGTATCATTGAGCGAATCATGTCCCATGATCAGTAAAACATGAACGTGTTTTGCTTACCAAAAGTTTTCAGGCAATACATCTCACTTTTCTCTCCGATATCCATAGCTGCTGGGACGCAGACCTCCGCTCTATGAGAGGGAGTGGATCGTTATCCACCACGCGGGCCCCGTGTTTGTTGATAGATGTCACATGTTTTTTGAATTCTTGGTTCTAGGACTGTGTCCTGTGTCCTGTGCCTGTTTCCTCACGATGTTTTCCTTCACTGTTTTGGAGGAGTGGTGATAAAACACAAAGTAAAGCGCCTGCCAGGGTTCGATCCTACGGCCTGCAACTCATAAGACATGGCCATTACCATTCCACTGGGCCACCATTGCTCTCTCTGATATCCATACACAATCTTACTATTGATACACACATGGCACCTAAGTATGTTATTTTTAGGGTTTCGTACCCAAAGGGTAAAAACGGGACCCTATTACTAAGACTCCAGTCTCCACTGTCCGTCTGTCTGTCTGTCTGTCACCAGGCTGTATCTCTTGAACCGTGATAGCTAGACAGTTGAAATTTTCAGATGATGTATTTCTGTTGCCGCTTTAACAACAATAAATAAAAATAAAATAAAGAAAGGGTATAAAAGAAAGGCTTTTTTCGGCGTTTTGTGCCTAGTGGTACGGAACCCTTCGTGTGCGAATCCAACTCGCACTTGGCCGATTTTTTTGTGTCAAACATGGCACCTTTACATATCCACCGTGTTTTTACAACAGGCAAGTTATAGGCGAACGCATTATCGGGAACAATTCTGAAAAGTTTGCTCGACAACAATGCAATCGTAAATGTTACAATAACTGGGTTATGGAACACAAACTAACCGTTAAAGGGCTTGTAAGTAACTAGGAACTACCTACCTACATACCTAAAGGTTCTTGCTATGTTTTATTTTATGTTAGCGTTCACGTTTTTTTGCTAGATCAGTAGTCAGTATTTTCAGTTTATTTGAAAAAGGTTTTTGTATCTTTGAAAATACCTGCTGATGGTCTGATGGTCTCTTGTTCACCGTCTTACAGGCTCAGCTATTTCTTTCAGGTGATTGCGACTGAGCTAAGGTGTTGAATACAAACTGGTTTCGGTATTTTAGATCGTTTGAATGAGTTATTCCTTATGTCTATGTTATTATTATTTATTTATTTATTTTAAAACACATACAACTATCATCACAGGCTTACCTAATACAATAGTGTAGTTATACTAGCTTAAAATTGGACTTACAATTATATATTATTAATAATATTATTATTATATCATTATTATTTCCTTTATTTAACTAGATACACATAAATTATATTTTTAAATATGTATTAGTTTTAATAATTTTTTTTTTTAAATATAAAAAAAATAGTAGCCCACTGGTATCGGGAACAGGGTCCAAGCTACCGGCGGTCAGGGCTCCAGAGAAAGGAACCTCCTAAAAATACGAGCCGTGTCCAGGAGTACCGCTCTCTGTATCAAGCCCTTGATCCAGCTGCCTAACGAGAGCCTCCTCAGGTGTTGGTCGAGGCTCTTGGCAATTAAGCCATTGGCTGTAACGACTATCTGCACAATGATCGCTGTGTCCACACCCCACATGTCGACAACCTCGCGAGCCGAGTCAAGATACTTGATTTGCTTATCTTTCTCGGCTTTCATGAGGTTCTCGTCATGCGGGACGGTTATGTCAAAAATCATTGCGCGCCTCTCTGATCGATCCACCACCACTATATCAGGCTTATTAGCTATAATAGTCCTATCAGTGATGATGGATTGATCCCAGTACAGTGTGATATGGCCATTTTCGAGAACTGGGTCGGGCGCATACCTGTAGTACGGCACCTCCGATTCCACAAGGATGTATTGCAGAGCAAGTTGCTGATGGATAATCCTGGCTACAAGGTTGTGTCTATGCAAATATTCTCCGTTAGCCAGACGAGAACATCCGGAGATAATGTGACGGATTGTTGATTGATTGTTGTTATTTATATCATTTATTGTTAATTGTAATCATTGTTTTTTTTTTTCAAGTAATTAGATCCAGTACCTATTTGGATACTTCATACAAAGTCAGTATCATATATTTTAATGATAGCCTGTATGATAGCCTGCGCCTGCCTGATAGAGTGCAAGTTGCAGTAGACATGTCACCATGTGCCAGCTATAAGTATTATACGCCTAAATGGGTTCTGTACCTACTGTTATCCACCTGAAAAAAATCTCTATCCCAGCCTAAGCTAAAGCTCTCATCATCATTTCAGTCGAAAGACGTCCAACACTGGACGCAGGCGTTAGACGTTGGGGGAGCCCAAGCACTGCCTAAAGCCAAACCAACCTATTAAAGGATCCTTTTCAAAGTTTTTAAAGCATGTAGGTACCTACTTTAAAAACTTTCTGTATCCCTATAAACTCCTCATCAGCACGACTCTACTAATTTCTGCCTTATGTTCATCTTAACTTCAGAAACAAGTTAGCACGAACATACTCGTAGCTCTTATTTGCAGGTACATAAAGATGTAGGTTTAGAGGTCATAAGGAACAGGGTGGAAGGTTCCTCATCCTCCACAGGGTGTTGTATCTGGTGGACTACTGCCCGATAACTCTGAACTCTTTACATGTGAGTTCACATATTTTCTTCTCATCATTAAGATTTTAGTTAACATCATACTCAAATTAGCCTAGGTAAGCTATTAAAAATTAACATATTTATTTGTTGTGGTAACAAATTGCCAATGAAAACAAGAAAATCATGACGTGCTTACGCTTTGTTTAAACATACGGTACCCATTATAAGCTCGGGTTAATAGCTTGCCTCTATTGTGGACAATGATGGCGCTGGGGACTTTGTGGAGGCCGCTTCGTGTGTGGCCAACTTTAGGCCCCGTATGTACTGTCTAATGTAAAGGTGGAGGAGGCTGAATGGTCGGTTGGTAACCAGGGTAAACGGATCACATAAGTTCAAATACGTGTGATTCATGTCGCCTGGAAGCTGCGGGTTAATTGCATAACAAATATACCTAACATTGCATTCGCTACCGGAATGTTCACCGAGGCCAGGGTTGATGGTTTTCATGCCATACGGAAATGGTGCGCTTCTATTCTCGGTAGAATGCGTGCTAGCTCACACAGCATCCTGAGTGTATTGTGTGATTGGTGGGACAGCCCCATGCTGGCTCACTGGATACGGCTGCACACGTAGGTGTCAGTCGTTTCAATTTTGTGTATAGAGTGTGGTTTTAACTACCAAGGTTAAGACTTTTACTTACAACATATGGATCTTGTAAATTAATCTGAAATAAATTTATTATTATTATTATAACACACTGACAGTAGCAATGGGTTTTATTTTGTCAGTTCAACAACAATCATTGCGTTATTGACGTTGTTGAGCAGACACATTTTTCGTACATAAGTAGCAATGGATTACCAATATCCTTCATAATGATTCAGATTGTGACTGAAAGTGTGTTACACATTAGGGTGCTGGAAGCCACTGCATTTTATACTCGAATTTTACTGGTCAGTTTGCACTTATCTACCTTCTTAGATCTTACATACTTAAATGGACTTGTAATAGCCGGGATTGAACAAATGTTTATACTATCCTACGTACTACATAGGTACATACCTGTAACTCTTATATAGAATCAAGTTCTTTAAACGTAACAGACAGCAGCTGTGCTGCTGGGGAATTTGTTGCGCCACTTTTTCTTCCTAGCTAAAGCACCAGGAAGTGGTGAAGGGAGGGCGATTTGTGGGACTGTTTTATATAATTTTGACGTTCAAAACGTGCTGATTCTCAGCTTAATTTAAATAAATTAACAATCAGATAACTTTATAATAAGTTATCATATAAACGTGTTTTCTGCGTCCAACTGCTGGTTGCGCCCGTTACTTACACCACAACGGTTTTGCAGCGAAATTCATCATAAAAATTTGCTAAAAATGCAAATTGTCAAACGCATGTCAATTGTTCTTCTTCTTCTTCTCTTCGTTTAATGGCTTTTGCGCATGTCAATTGTTGTGATTGGTTGAAAGAGTTATCAACAGCCATCAGATCACTTGACATAAGTTTAATTTGACACGTTTTTTATTTTCGTTCCTGAATCCAGGTTTTATTCATCTCGGAATCTGAGTCAGACAGCCTGTTTCCTCTTGGTCTGCACCCTCAAGGCTCCTATTTCTTTCAGGTGGTCGTAGCTGGCTCCATTATTCAATTCAATTTGTAGGCTGTAGCGTGTCTGACCTTCGAGTGAACATGCCAATAACAATGTATTAATGTGTGGTTAGCTGTGATATTAGCTAATGGTTATGTAACTCTATATTAAATACGTCAACTTGGTTGTTGCTATGCTAAGTTTAATGTCGTTAACTGGCCCGAATTCATGGCGCCTCAGAAGCTTAGATGCCATTTCAAGCACTGGACAAAGCCCGAAAATCTGGCAACCATCACTAATCATAGGATATCGAAGGTATTGCAGCAGTTTTCAGATTGTAGAGCTGACCTCTACAATCTGAAAACTGCTGCAATACCTTCGATATGACAGGCTTAACGACAACCGCACGCTTGATTAGACTTAAAGAGGAAGCCGCCTACTAATTATAAAGGGTTCGGCTAATTTCGATTGTTTACAGGAATGACGATGTCCCAGTTACCTAACGATCTAAAAGGATTCTTAGTAACTATAGTAAAAGGGCGTATTATCGTTTTAAAAAACAAGTTTGGGCAGTAGGTACCCGTCAGGATTATTTTTTGCGTTCAACACTAGTTTAAAAACCTTGAAGCAACGAGTGAGTACTAAGTAAGGAAATTACGCTTTTCCGTTTGCGTAACACACAACAAAGTTCAATATATAGAAAGAACGCGAATTTTCTCATGGCGTAAAATTGTCCGCTGCCTTATCAGAGCTATAAAATATTTCATACACTCAAGTATACTTCCAGTAATAAACAGTGTGATAGTTGGTAGCATAACTATATTTAGCTAGGTATATATAGGTATGTGTGCAAAGTATATTATGTATGGGCCTTAGATACTTGGATAATTGGAATTCAGGAAAGAGTATTTAATTAATCTTCTAACTTCATGCTCATTTTCATCTAATAATTTGTCTATTCTTGTGCTGGTTTAATGGTTCTGCAGAGGTCCCGTTATAAAACCCTCCGAATTATTTGCGCTAGGTACAGGTGAAGTAAGAACATTATTCGTATGATTGTTATAGTCAAATCAAAGTGCCTTCTGTGAATCTTGCCTCTAAACCACACGGTGGTTCCTCATGGATGTCCTTCCCAGATAGGAGGCATTCATGAGGATACTACTTCCTTGGACAGTGAGGGAAGAGGGAGTGCACCTGTGTCTGTGCACATACTTACTTGTGCACTATAATACTCCCGCGCCGAACGCTAGCCTCCGTTGAGATTGGCCGCCATGTCCGAAATACGGTCTGGATGACTTTACTTACTGGGCAGGTAAAAGCCACAGCACCAGCTATCTTTTTAATGCGAGGGTGAATCAATATCGCCCCTTCGTCGTGTTTATATGTACAGACGCCAGCACATCAAGAATACCCGAAACTGTCAAATTTTCCCAATCAACTTTGAACGTTATGCTTTAGCGATAAAGTTGAAAATCTATTAAAGAAATTTGACAGATTGTAGTAACTTGATGTGCTGGCGTCTGTACGTCGGTTTTTGGTTGGCAGCGCCCTCTGAATTCGTTTCAACCTTCCTTTCAGGTGATGGTTTTCGCTACAGGTATTTTTTACTTGAGTTTTATTTGCAGCCCATAAACCGGTGTTATCGCTTATAGATTTGCTGCTAGATGTATTTTAATATCGCGTTGGGCAATGAGTTTTATCGAGCTTTCGGCTTTTATTACCTAGGTATAAGTACAGTTACCTACTGGTATCCAATTGTGAAATTAGAATATGTTTTTCTTCGTAAAATATTAGCTTCACCAGCCTTACTATTGGGTATCGTATAACTCAGTAACTGGGTTGTAGGGGTCAGATAGGCAGTCGCCCTATGTAAAATACTGGTATTGCAGCTGCATTCGGTTAGACTGGAAGCCGACCCCAACATAGTTGGAGAAAGCCTCGGCAGATGATGATATTTTGTGTACTTTACTGCCTCACTGGTGTAGTTACAAGTGCGTCTGCCGAGTAGGAGATTCTGGGTTTTGATTCCCCTGACCGGGCAGTGTAATTGGGTTTTTCCTCTAGGTATTTCATCTATGACATCTTGACTTGACCAATATTGAACAAATCAATCCACAGACTTTATTTCTCCATAGATATTTTAACCCATAGCTAAAAAAGTAACTTCAGTAGCCATGCATTCTCGTAATTTTAAGAACGATCACAGTCTAATCTCAGTATCAATCTTTCAAAAATACTACTACTTTTCCTAAATTTTTGACAAGTTTTTGAAATTTACTGTCGGTGAGATGAGATTGAGACTAGATTTTGAACGTTTTTTAAGGTTCCGTAGTCAACAAGGAACCCTTTATAGTTTCGCCATGTCCGTTTGTCCATCCGCAGCTTTGCTCAGAGACTCTTAATAATAATAATAATAATCGTTTATTTGCATGAAATATGGTGCTTACAGATGTCATGATACAATTCATAGTACTTCATATTCCGCCTACTAAATTCAGCATGCAAATTTTTTTTTTTTTATATGGGAGAACATGATTTTCAACTTTGTAGTTGAAAATCATGTTTCCCATATATTGCAACTGCAAATGTGTGTGTAAAGTTTGTTCTTGGCATAAATTCGTTCCAATTACGGAACCCTTTATTGAGCGTGGTCCGACACGCACTTGGCCGGCTTTAATTAAGTGAATTGGCTTGTTTCTGTAAGACCAATCAAGATAAAAAAAAGTGCAGACAGACTATCAAATTCACGTCAAGTGATGTGATTGGCTGTTGTTATCAGTCAGCATTTAACCTATATTCTCTATCTACGGCGTTTAACATTCAGTCAGCCAATCACAGCAGATAAGGGGATGCCCTAAGGTAACCCGCGAAATTCAAATTTAATTCTATCAATAAATATTTGTTACGGTCGCGAAACATACAACCTAAGAAAATTTGATTTTCTCGAACGGGCTAATCTGTCAGCAAAAAATTGCTGCCTTGAATGGCCTTACAGAAACCTTGAAACTGGATATAATATAGGGTAAAAATAAAACGATATAATTAAATTTATCATTTAGATTTTTATTTCAATAATTCAATAAATTCTACTAACATTATATTTATTGTTCTTAACGTGAAATCCATAAATAAATAACACTTCGATAGGATCAACTTCGCGCTTACAATTATTTTTTTTTATTTATCTTTTTATACATATTCATTTATTTTTGTGACTTACAAACTAAAAAATAAATTGCTCATTCACAACGCTAAAGAATTCCATTTACTTACTTAAAAATAAGAATTATGTAGTTGATACAATTTACCGACTAAAAATATTCGACTAAAATATTTAGTTGAATCGATAAGATATCACACAACTAATTTTTATACTATTTATTAGTATGAATGTTGTAGATAGACGATTTCGAAGTTATTGAATCGAGACAATTTCTAAAGTTCGTAACCTTTCCATTTGTCATCGAAAGTCCTAATAACTGGGTTAGTTATTCGCTAGATAGAATTTAACACTAAACATTTATAACATTTTTAGCTGTTATTTTACTAAGTAGAAATTAAGATCCAAAAGGAAAAAATAATTCACAATAATAAAAAATACAGTATGTTAACTAACAGAGGGCGTTCCCGTTAACCCGCAATAGTATAGCATCCATACATGCTAAAAAAAATATTACCATTCGAAAATAAAATGTTTTTATTTTTTTTATATTAAAATATTCACTAAAAATCGTAAATTGATACGTTAAAGAAACACTCTGTACACGCGTACTTGAAGGACAGCAATGTCGGAATTTATTTAATTAAATAAATTAGAATTAATTAAATAAATAGAGTATCAATTTACGATTTTTAGTGAATATTTTAATATAAAAAAAAAATATAAATATTTTATTTTCGAATGGTAATATTTTTTTTAGCATGTATGATTGCTATACTATTGCGGGTTAACGGGAACGCCCTCTGTTAGTTAACATACTGTATATAAGTATCTAACATAAATATTGTAAAATATTATGCCTGAAATAAAATTAAAAAGAGAGAAAATAAATACAATGTCCCTGTACCAAATGCTAGATATTTTACAACTTTTTTATAGTTTTTCGTATTAAAATATTATTACACAGTATTATTTCAATTCCAAAACTTGCTGAAGCGATATGCATTGTATTACATAATTGTTAAAGCTATATTTGATTGCATCATTGATAAAAAAATAAACTTTATTTTATTACTATTACTTATTATATTGATTTGTTAGACTTATACTTGGTTTCAAAAAACCTGATAAAACCACCTCGCACACTGCTCTCGACCGGAAGACGCTGAGCTATGAACAAAATTTATGAAAATTGTCATCCGCAGCGTCATTGAGACTATTCGCCGACCTGTCGAAGTCGCATGTCGTATAGTGTGCGCGGTGGTTAAGACAATTTACACAGACGGACGCTCTATTAAATCAATTGCTGTGATTGGCCAAACGATTTACTTGACACAAGTTTGACAACAGATCTATTTTATAGGTTTTCAGAAACCCGGGGTTGGTCGAGTGAATATATTACTAGCTATTTATTGAAATAGTGAGATAATCAGAAGAGTCGACAAACAGTTCTAGGCGCATTATTATAAGATTCAAAATAGGATGTAAGCAACCAATTTGCTGGTAATATTAAGTAGTTAGTAGAGATTCTCACAGAGAGGAGGCCTGTGTACCAGCAGTGGGAACATTATAAGCTGATTATGTATGTATGTATGTAGTAGAGATTAACCTAACTTTCATTTGAATTAATATTATTAGATCTCACAAAAAATGTCAGTTTTATCTGGGTGGTATAAGGTTCAAATTAGGCGATTGGCACACTGCACCGCATTACGCAGCGGGGTGTGTGAATTCCCCGCACGGAAGCGCATTTTTATTGAATTAATATGTATAAATCACGCGCGGGGGCATGTTATCTGCGTCCCGCTGCGTGACGCGGTTCAGTGTGCGAGTCGCCTTAATGCGACCCTATAGGGTGACAAATAGAAAGTTATGTAAACCGTTATACATAGGTACCTGTATTTATAAAATTAATGAGGCTGATGGTGTTCTGTATTGTTTGTATCATTTAACTATAACCTAATCTAATTTATTAGGCATTCGGAAAATGTGAACTGTAGGTAGCACTAGTTTTTCGTACAAAAAAAAATCTGTTTCATCGACGCGACCAGTTTTTTTTTTTTAACTAGTCTGTAGATTAAAGAAAAATCTTTCAAATATGTATTTGAATGGTAGTACAGTAGATACAAATAAAAAAATGATATTTACAGATATATCTTTGTACGACGTGTACAGAATTCTTTAATTACTTGTGTCTAAAACCCACTAAAGAAATTCGTTACGAGTACGTTCCCCGGCCAGCTTTGATGCTGTGTAGCAATATAACTAATTAGAATGTACTACACTTTGCAAGATTTCTTCATTAAAAACTTGATTACATAACGACACAGCGCCACCTACCGGTCACTATCAGATATCAATTCCACCTAACATTAATTGAAAAATAATTGATTTTAACTACAATTACTACTACGGTGATTCAATATAAACTCTATTCAGACGGGGTAAGGTGTATACTTCATTATAGGGACTTGAACAGTAATTTCTTGATAGGTTAGGTAGTTCAATATCGAAGGTGATTTTGTTACCATGCATCTTGGAAGGTTGGTTTTGTTTTCAAGAAATAGAAGAAATCAGTGAAAGGTGATCAATAATTTTATTTTAGTTGCTGTAAGATTATTTTAATTTAAAATGCATGTGTACTACAAAGTATAAAGCACTTGTAAAATTAACAAGATTGTCCTTGTAATCTCATAAACAGCTGAACGCATTCTAATTATTATTTTTAGTTTATAATAAATATTTTTTTTTTCACTAACATGCGTTTAAGTCGAATCATTTTCACTAAATGTAATAATTTTGAAATAGTGTTTTAGTAAGCTTATGTATTACCTATATATATTTAGCGAAGAATGACACTCGATTATGTACTTAAAATACCAGTTACTTCATTGGTCTTAGCGACAGAATTTTAATAACATTTGACTAAGAAGTTAACGCCAAAAAGTAATCAGTAACATTTCAGTCCAAAACCGAATAATTCTTCAACATTCAACCATATACCAAATATAAAACTATACATATATAATTATGTACGGAAAAATATGTGCAATCTTTTAGTTGAACTATCAAATGACGTCACTACCAATCACTCTCAAATATTGAGTTACAATCCTTACGCTTCACGTAAATTATATAGCATGTCACATCCAGCGATAAAACTATACAGCCATTTAGGAAAAGAGGACAAACTTCGTTTGCCAAAAAGAAGAACTGAAGGCTGGAACAGACTGGGACCATGGTCTGCGCTACCTGGGCAGAGCTGACCGGGACTACGGGAGATGTCGTGACACATCGCTCAATGTGAAATTACTTTGTATTCGGTTTCATACAATACCGCTGTTTGTGATAATCTTGAGTTGAAATGAGTCGACTCAGATTCATGAGTCATTTTCTGGACACATTTGGTGTGACGCAAATTACGTCAAGTAATATTGGTAGTTCTCTAGGCCAGAAAGATATGTACTCGCTCATTCTAAGTAGTAACATTTAGAAAATTTAAGTAGTTCATAATAGTTTTAGTAATTAGATAAGAAATTAGTTCAATAGTTATTTGTAAAAAGAAATGTCTATAGTTCGTTATTAAATATGGTTTCCGATATTGTGTATTTATTTTATCGCTATGAAAGATGAGACACATGCTGGCATAATTAGCCCAGGAGCTCTGCGCAAAAATTTTGAAACAAGCATTGTATAAAAATATTCTTCTTTACTATTTTATTTTATCAGCTAGAAAGGAAGGGAAATTTAATGAAGTAAACATTAGCATTTTTTATAGTCTTATGATATATTTTGATACTTTTTCACTAGCTCCTGGACTAAACGCCACTTTCCTTTATACACAAGTTTGTACCCGACACTTTTGTATTACCTTACATATAATTCTGAGCATTTAATTTGGCTATACATACATATATATTTTAGCACATTTGTTTGATGCATGTAAATAACGCATGTTTAGGCCCTTTGCTACTCCTGGCCTATATTGAAGATAAGAATTGCATTTTACTTGGCAACTCCTAAATATGGCGGTTTCGATACCGCTAAAGTTTACAGGGCACGATTTAAAAATGACTTATGAATGCAATCACTTCCAATAGAGAAAAATATTTAACTTTTCTATTTATATTGATAATATTGTAAGTACCAATGATGCATTTAACATTTCCATATAGCTACTGAATTATTGTAATTTCATATACTCGAAGTATATAAACATGCGTTATTTACGACCGATTAAATGTACATACAAACATTTTATTCATATATTTTACTACGCATTGAAAAATAGACTTTATATTCTTCGTGTAAGATTGAAATTTGTTTGGCTTGTTAGGCTTCGTTTTATTTAGCAAGTTTTATGGCTACGATAATGAAGAATATTATATAAGAACTAGGATTTGTCACACTGTGTAGTGGCGTGTTCAGACGAAGCGATAGTCAGTAGATTTTAGATTTATATTAATTGCACTAGAGATTTAGCTACCATAAGTTATAAACCGCTACAATAGAATGAAATTCCATTGGTTTATAAAGATTCATACTACTTTCCCACAAGAAGGGGCCTACGTTTAATATAAACTACCCATCACGAGGCTACCGCCATTTTGGCTAAACAAATAAACATTCTAAACACGAACTCAGCGTCATGTTTTATCGAAAATTTAAAATAATAAGATATCACAATTTATTTATATACTTCTCTTCAACAAATCGCCCCGTCTGAACACGCTATGATATAAAGCCATTTACGTACATACACACATTACGTGTATTTTCAGGGACGCAATGAGATCGTGTTATATTTAATAATATGTAATGTATTGAGAGGGCACACCATGGGCGTAGCCAGCCTTGGGCTCAGGGTGGGGCTCGCTACGCCACAGGATCGCACTTTTTTCATGTCGACTAATTTTTTTGGACTAAACTTTCTTACGGATATTATGATTTTATGATTGTTGTTAGTATAAGAAAACAATTTTTTTTTGTTTAATTAGGCATCTTATAGGTCAGAGCCAGGGTGGGGCAAGCGCCCCAGCTTGCCCCAGTGTGGCTACGCCCATGGGCACACACAGCCTTGGACAATGTCCGGGCAATGATGGAAATAAGTCACCACGAAACGTTTCTATGATTGATTGAAAATTTTACAGTTATAGCTGTACAAGGATTTTTAGACGCGCGGCCAAAATGGGAACTAACGCCATCTTGTTTTTTCAAATTATGTCACAAAACTATTGCACTAAATAGGTATTTCCCAACAGCGTCCCCTGTCAACATCATTCGTGCGCTGAAAGATCCTT
The DNA here is from genome assembly GCA_927399505.1 of Luperina testacea. Classification (NCBI taxonomy): domain Eukaryota; kingdom Metazoa; phylum Arthropoda; class Insecta; order Lepidoptera; family Noctuidae; genus Luperina; species Luperina testacea. The sequence goes on along the minus strand of OV656770.1, from coordinate 1,314,801 downwards.
GTACTTTCAACATTGTCTAAAAACGATCAGCATTGCCCGCTGTGCGAAATGCCCGCACAGAATGCGATTGTCTTTCTATACATATAGATACATCGTTAATTACAATATAAATATATTTATTGTAAAATCGTATTTTATTAACCCTAACCCTTGAAGAATTGCATTAAAAATAAAAAACAATACATGGAGTCTTAGAACTAAAAACATTTACTATAAACTGCAACTATTCAGTTTCTATGAAATTCGTCACTATATCAAATCCGATAGCTATTACACGAAATAACTTTGAACTAAATAAACTATAACGTGTAGTTACTATGCTAGATCTAACACCAAAGATGTTCAAATCGCTTGCAAGATGTGTCAGTTAAGTTCGGAACTTTTAGCGGTTTAGCCACAAGGCCTTTTAGCCACTAAGACAAGGCTCAGGAGAGTCGCGCGAGGGCGGGCGGCGCGTACGTCGCGGGCGGCTCGCATCACCGCGACGGGCAGCTGCTGGCGACCGACTTACCGCTGAGGCAGGAGAACCCGCTGGTTCCTGATTGCAGGCTTGACATTGAGCCCCTAAGGAGAAAGGTGAGGTTAGATGTGGGGAAAAAGGTTTTTGGTGCCTACTTATTTCAATGTATTGACAGTAACGGAACAATTCGCATGGTACAGTACCCGGGCGTATTAGTGACAGATTGAGCTTTAGAATGAGACTGTTACACGTGGGCACACTATTACACGAGTGACAGAAACGAGGCTCAACGAAGCCGAACTTTTACAAATACTGCCATATCTACGGCCGCGTCCTGACACATGTATCAGAATCTGTTATAACTATTACCACAGACGTGCATAAAAATTATGACATCCCGGTCAATAATTATGAAGTTAGATTTGGATATAAGTACTGAAATATAAGACATTGCTAAATAAGATCCGATATTCAAATTCTTAATACCAACTTTGGTTTTTCTTATCCTATCTTTTCTTGGCATGTTGACACACGGTCATAATATCATAAATATATTATGTAATCACAACTTCAATTATTTAAAAACTAAAATAAATAGTATAATAATGTGATATGGCTTTTCTTATTATTTAAATCTATGATACTATGTCGAGTTTGTGTTCTCAGGAGGGCTTGCGAGGCCAGACTTGTCCGATGAAGCTGACTTAGCCAAACTGCAGTGCAAAAATAAACAGTAATTAGGGAAAAATTTGATTGATTAATCTCGGGATGTGATGAGGTCATCTCGAGATGAAAGACTAGGTGATACACATTTGACAAGGATGCATGCGGCAAGAAACATAATCAAATAATAAATACTAATACGAGACGGTGAAATTAATACTTTCAGTTTGAGGCGCTGAATAGAAGCTTCGATTAATCTATATTAATAGATATTATAAAGCTGAAGAGTTTGTTTGTTTATTTGAACGCGCTAATCTCAGGAACTACTAAACATCACGCTAGGACGCGTAGGAGTTAGCAAAAATAAAGAAAAGTAAGAACTTTTCGCTAAACAAAAACGAAGTAATAGCGTAGGCAGGCGATGCGATGCGACGGGGTAGGTCGGGGGAACAAATAATTCACGCGGACTAAGTCGCGGGCAAAAGCTAGTATTTAATATAAACATTATTGATTGCGCTGTCTTTGTTGGTTTTATAAGTCCTGTTAACATGAAAAGTTGGACAGCTTTAACAATGCGATTTTTTTGTAATAACAATCGGGGTTGTCTACGACTACTTTTGAGAAGTTATAGTCTGTCAAGTTTGATACGCACTGGTTATTTATTTATTTATTGGTAGACCAATAAATAAATAACCAGTGCGTAGATAGATCTACAATCGTTACACTGTTTAACCAAATTAACACAAGCAAACATACAAGCCAAGTGCATAATATTAAGCAATAGATACATCATGCACATTAGATACATAAATACATTAATAAGAATAATATTTTTTTAATACATCAAATTATTTAATTACAGATGTTGTACATTCAGAGTGTGATGCACGTTATAAGCATGGTGATATAAACTGGAATAACTTTAAAATCACAGTAATACATACTTGTAGTGATGGCTGGTGAGCGTCTCGTGGAAGTACATGAGCTGTGCGGCGCGGTGCGTGCTGTCCAGCACGTCGCAGCGCCACTGCAGCACGTAGCTGCCGCACTCCAGCATCACGTGCGAGCCCTGGATACGGCCATGGCGCCAGGTCAGAATGGGTAGAAGTGAATCGGGGGGGGGGGGGGAAGAATCCGTAACAAGAATCGATCTCCGTAAAGTTAATAGTAACGTATTTCATGACACGAACGATTCTCATAAAGATGTGTAAGAATGCAAGGCTATATTAGTAAGTCATCAATGCATACGAAAATTTTCTTGTGCATGTTAACGAAAAATCAATAAGATATAAGTAAAAAGTTCTTACATTTATGATTCTCATTGCTGTTATAATAAGCATGATATCTGTGTTAATTTTGTGGAATCATTAGTGAAGTGGTATTTTTTATATTCTACTTTCATTTCCTGTAAATAAGATCAACTTGTCTAGTTTGGGGCTCACTAGTTAACACTATATTGTAACCTAGCTGTAGGTAATATTTTAAGCTACTCATGTCGTCTTAACTTACTGTTAATCACCTGCTTACTATACAGTAAAAATAGAACATATTTATTTTCCAGGTAATACTACCTGGACAATAAATATGTTCTATTTTTCTATTTCTATATCTGCTGGGACTCGACCCGGAATTAATTTCGATTCGAATTCGATTTAATCAAGTGACTTTCATTTATCGCATCATATACTATATAATCTATTGTAATGTACAGACGCCAGCACATCAAGCTACCCGAAACTGTCAAATTTTCCCAATCAACTTTGAACCTTATGCTTTAGAGATAAAGTTGAAAATCTATTAAAGAAATTTGACAGATTGTAGTAGCTTGATGTGCTGGCGTCTGTACATCTGGCTGACACTCAAGAGGTCTTATCTAATAGAATACGTGAAAAACCAATCCTACCTGTATGCTCTCTCCATCATGGCAGACGAGGGTAGGTTCGACCCTATGGAAGTGTTCCCCCTCCCGCCAAGCCTTCTGATCCAGCACCGACTTGGCCTCGTCTCCGCCACCTACGCACAGGGCTGGAATGAATAGCTGGTGTTATGGGCAACATAAAACAAATAAAAAGAAGCGGTAGTTAAAAAAATAATTGAAAATGTGTCGGTAACATTTTGACAAGAAGTTTGAAAACAATTGGGTTGGTAAGAAAAAAAAATTAAAAATGAAATGCCAAACGGTACCGAAAACAAAAACGTGACAATTTAAAGAAATAACAGACTAATGACAAAAATTATTTTATGCTAAACATTGAGTTTAAAAATAATATGTGGTGATACATCAAAACATTTGACAATGTGTGGAAGTTTCATATAGTTGTGTAACAATTTGAAAACCATTACGCTGTTCTGGATATAAACGCCGAAATCCAGCTTCTTCAAACGACAGAATTTCATGCATAAAGATAAATCACACATTGCCAATGACTTCTGAAAGGTCCCTGATCGTATAAAAGGTAACGATGAACTTTCTTTTACCAATACGGCTTTCCACCTTATTAAAGATTTCTACTTTCTTTTCTCGTTGTGGCTAAATTCCAGCAGTTTTTCAGAACCTGAAACACCATGGAAGTCATACCTGAGGTGTCTGCAGGTGGATGGCTGAGCTCATGTTCACTCCGGTACACGGTGAAGGCGATGTCGTGACGAAGTACGTCGAAGTCCCAAGTGAGCACGCTTTGAGGGTCGCGGTTTGCTACTATTACTTCGTGGACCTGGGGGAAATATTTCATCACTAATAAAAAACAACATCACAAAAAATGAAATTGAATGTTGTCATGACGAATTAAAAAGTTCTATAAATAAAAGACAAAAAAAATTAAAAGAGAAGCTTGCTTACATGTTCTAAAATTTTATATTATGGTTCTTTGATGGTTTCCAATCAAAATAAATACTGCAGATTCCTTCTAAACAAGTATTTACTTAGATAGAATCTTACTTACAATATTTTCAAGCATTAGAAATAGCTCTTCAAGCCTTTCATGTTGTAGATATCAGTATCCGCTATCAAAGAGCATCTACATAGTTTTAAAGTTCACATCCAAAAAAAATCTTCAGATGTCGAAATGTTAAAACTTGTCACTGCTACAGGTAAAAATATCTTCCTGATTTTAATATAAAAGCTATAGTTGTTGCATTTCACAAGCGCGCGGCATGTGGTCCTTACAACATTTCAATGATCGACCAGCGCTCGTGAAATCCTACCAAACAAATTCCAACATACCTGTCCTTTCCCCAAGCTAACGGACCGGTAGATGCTGTCCTCACTGAGAGGATCCCCCTCGCGCTCCGTGAAGGCACCGCTGACGTACAGGCTCTTGGGCACCAGTCCCCCTTCGTGGACGAAGCTCTGTGGACACGACATGCGGTCACAGAGGGAGACAAGGAAGGTGGGGAGACATGTATGTGAGTGAATCTAGCTTGGTGGTCGCTAGGTGATGAGTGTTGTTGAGTTATATGGTGTGTCTTCAAGTGTTTTAAGCTGATTTTACTAGAAGAGAGCGTAGACAGAAATGTGTTCGACTTTTTATAACTGCTTATCAAATCTAACATGTCCCCGATTAATTAGAAATTACCCAATCTTTTTGCGAGTGTCTTACTAAAAAACTGTGAGCATATACAGAGCGTGGGCTATTTATAAAATACAAAAATCCAGTGAACAGCTCTGCACAACAGCATTATCTAGGCCCTTTTCATGTAGCTTCATAAAGTCTCCTGTTTCTATGATTATTTTTGTTTCGGGTGTTTTTTTTTTCGTATAATATTTTCACCAAGAAGACGAATACAGTTGTTGTATGATTGATTATATATCGACGATGAAATCTACACAGAGGAAACTGTTTTTTTTTATGTAGTGCCATCTTTTTTTTTACTGATTCTGAGCTCGATATCTTCCCACAGTAAACTTATAATCTTGCCAAAGTGATGAGAACAAAGAGTGACCCTTCTATAACTATGGTAGTGATACATGTTATATCAGTAGGATAGTGACAAATATAGTTGGTGCTGGTGATAATACATAGAGTTTCTCTTAGCACAAGTGTTGGTCCGACGTGAATCTGACTGCACTGACTAGCACCATGGCAATACACTGACAGATAGGCGGCCAGACCTCGGTATCCGCGATTTGTTAAAATAATATCTAAGAGTTAAGGAAGACAGTTTAGTTATAAAGTTTTTGACGTGACAACGTCTAATGAATCGATGAAGCTGGCTGCACTCACGAAAAAACATGACTCATGTAGCGTTACCTCGCGGCCTTGCTCTGTAGCGTTCCATGGCGGCTTGAAGTGCAAGCGAATATTAACAAATGCAATGCAACTATTCCATCAGTATTTTCTTATGACGTTGTCACGTTCAATTATCGTCAGTAAACCGACTTTACAGACAACCGATTTTTTTTAGCTAGTTTAATTATATTTACGCATGAGTGATTCTTAGCCCATGTACAGTCACGAAAAGAAATAAATAACCATGTTTTCGAATGAAATTTAATTTGATAAATAAACTTCTTGTTTTCTATTCATTAAATTAATTTTATTCGAAAACTTCCATGGGTTGCTTACTAAATTTTAACTATATCCGACGACCCTGGTTACTTATCTCTTTTGGTGACCGTATACATGGTAAAAATATCGTGGCGGGATTTTATCGCGCACTGGATTTTGAACTCTCGGTGTTGCATTGAGCATTGAGGATCCAACAGAGCGCACCCCAGCGCGACAAAAAGACACTGTTGAATTTTAACTCTCGACGCTAAGCCATGCGTTGAATATCCAATTGGTTTAAAAATCATCACCGCGGGAAAAACGCGCTCGTGCGTACCTGGGCTTATTCTTAAGTTCGAAAACTGATCGTTTGTGTTACCAGTCGCATCGATGATGCCTAAGAGTTCTGATGAGACTGGAGAATATTTTAGGACTTGTAAACGGTTAAAAGATGAAAGAGATGGGGTAAGTTATGAAAATTACACTTGGATATTAGCAAAGATGCCAGCGCTGCGACATTTAATAGGGTTCCGTACCAAAATGGTTAGAAAGGGGGTGCGCCAAAGTTCACCTAAATTTTTAACTCCGATAATTGGAAATCCGAAAATGTTCTTCCTAACATTTTTCATCCTAACAATCACAATTCCTAACTACTCTGTCTCTAATGTTCATAATTCCGAAGCATTCAACTTCATAATGTCAGTAGCAATAAACATCTATTATACTTTTATTTGTTTTCCTATATTTTCTCAATATAACCATCTTTTACACTATTATTCAAAGTCATATCTTTTTTGTTTAGATTTCTTTTTATTCATAATAATCAGTAGGTATTATATACCTACATTAATTTTGCGTAACTTTATTTTCACATAACATGTATAACATATAAGAATAATGGGATCCCTTCTTTTCGCATAATATTCTTTTTCCTAATAATATACTTTGGCATAACGATTTTGGCATAATTAGTTTTGCCATAATAATACTTTGCCATATTTTTTTTTGACATACAGTTTATGTTGGCATAATTATCTTGAAGGCTAATTTGTTTTAGCATAAATTTAATTCGCATAACGTTACTAGGCCTAATGATGATTAGCATAATAATAATATTTAGGCATACAATTAATAGAAATAACGGAAACAAATTTGAGTTATTTTTACGTATTTCTTTTGAATTTCCACGTTAATGATTTATTATACAAAACATTATGTAACTTAACTATGTATTTTTATTTTAGGTGTATATTTTTAGCAAGAGCGAGCGAAGCGAGCTCGGGAATTGGGGCACCCCGACTCGGACAGGTTAGGTTCGAAGGGGATGACGGGGGCTCAAGTGAGCGAGCGGAGCGAGCGAACGAGCCCCCGTCATCCCCTTCGTGTTAGGTTCCTTTAAACCCTGCAGACAGAAATAGGGGCCCCGCGAAGCGGGGCTCCGTCGACTACGCCTTATTATTATTGTTATGCTTAATAAACTTATGCTTTAGAATGTTATGCTTAAAAAATGTATGCTTTAGAATGTTATGCTTAATCATTATTATGATTAGAGAAATTATGCGTAAAAAAATTATGCGTAAGCTGTTATGCGTAAATAATTTCACCCTCAAATTAAAACTATAAAATCATCTTCTACCCGCATATATTTTTTATTACACTTGGTAAATGTTTCTTTCTGAGTATGAATGAAAATGTTATGGCAATTATGTTTAGGGATAAAAGCGTTATGATAAAAAACAGTAGGAGTTTAAATATATTTTCACTTCAGTAGCTCAAACATGTAGGTTTTGCTGCGTGAAATCAGTGAGCAAAATGCGATTTTGCTCACTGAGTGAGACAAAGTAACTTTTTATTTTTTTTTTTATTCTGCTTTGGGTTAATCATACAATTCGAAACATTCACATTCTATCTCTTTCCCGCCATTAAAAAGAGAGAGAGACAAAGACCAGCCCTTTCGAAGTTCGGATTTTGAATTCGACCTCAAAGACAAACACGTTCGGAATTACGTACCTACTAACTAAAGAAATTTTGCAAAAAGAAAATTATGTCTTTTAATGTAATTTATTGAATTTTTAACTTATTGTTGTATTTAAACGAAAATAAGTATTTACTGCAAATAAAACTGATATTTAACTTGTAAATATTTATTTCTAGTTTCAATAAATGTTAGGTACGTAGGTAATATATTTTGAATAATAAAATATCATGGGTGCTATTTCCGAACACGCCTTAATTTAAATAAAATAGCGGGAATAAAATTTCGTGACTAGCGTACAGAGTTGAATAAGTTAAAAAATATTAAAATAATCGTAAAATATGAGTGAAACTAGCGACGAGAACAGTATTTTAACACCAGAAGACTTAAAACAACAAGTTATTAATGTAGAATTAAGTTTCCTACCTGAGAAGTCTCGCGAGAAATATCTGAAAGCATACCATGTCTTCAATGAATGGAGACTTACAATGGGCGCAAGCAGTTTTTCGGAGACGGTGTTGCTATCTTATTTTTTAGATTTTATAGAATTGGTATCTAGTATCTACCTACAATGTTAATTATTTTGATTCACAATAAATAGTTATTTCAATCTATTCCTGTTTATTATTTTATCTCCTAAAGTGTTCTCGCTGCTGAAGTGAAAAGTTATGTGTGTTACACGAGAGCAAAGTTTTTTTGCATCTCGTGCCTTTGAATCCCTCGCCACACTCAGGATTCAACTTTAGAATCACTCGCTACGCTCGTGATTCAATCGTTGAATCCTTCGCTTGCTCGGGATTCAAAATAAGCACTCGCAGCAAAAAACTACTTTGCTCTCTTGTTGCACAAATAACTATTACATTAATGATATTATTGATTACAATTTTCGGAAACATGAGTGTTATGAACATCGCCGGTAGCGCTACAAATAGTATGAATGAAAACTTTAGGATGAAAAATTTTAGGAAGAGTGATCATTCGGATTACAAATCGTTAGGAAGAACAATTTCGGGTAAAGAACTTTAGGTGAGCCAATATGGACCCTTAGAAAGGACCTTATGGTGCGACTCTGTCTGTCTGTCACAGCTGGATATAGTGGATATCTCAAGAACTACTAATGCTATCAACTTGAAATTTAGAATAATTTTAGATGACGTTTGTCCAATTGTTTTGCAAATATGAAAGATTCTTTTTTTTTGCAACAGGGCTGTATGGTTCAGAAAAATTCAAAGTGGGGCTATTAAGGCATGTGGGGTATCTTATGAAAAAGCGCAGTTTGCACATTCTCAGACACTTTTTATAGGCCGCATAGTTTTCGACTTTTAATGGAAAATGTTAAAAGAAATACCGTTCCCCTTCCTTATCTCCGAAGTTTGCATAGAGAAAAATCTTAAATTATTCTATGTGATAGAAGTTTCTGTAAAGATTACAGGAAAAATAAAACGATGTCTCTAAATAGCACACTTTTTCAGAAATCATCAACAAAAGTTTTATTAGTTCCATTATCCGTCAAGAGATGGCGCTGACAGTCCGACTAGCTCTTGCCCGTTTTTTTTTTAAATGTCGCAGCATCATGCTGAGATAGGCTTTTTGGCTTCTAAAGACTTTCTATTTTTATTATCATTTTACTTTTTTTATGTTTTTACGGGTGTATTTAGTTTGTGATGTTCCTGTGCGAGTCCCAATAAATACATTTTTTTTCTTCCTTTCATTCTATTGGAATGCGTTGCATTCAAGATTATTCGGAAAACGGGCGGCAAGTAGAAGAATCTCGGAACCAATTTTATTTTTGCATATTCAGTTACTAACTAGATATATAGTTAATGAAGGTGATTATTCTCATGTGCTGAAGAATTCCTAAGCGTGCATTTTATCAGATTGTCTATAATCGAGAACTAGTTAGTATTCCTAGCGCACGGATACCGGAGGCCCAGCGCGATACTTATCGCGTACTGAGTCGAAATACTGATGCGGCACGTTTAACGTCGCGTTTACAATGTCCGACTGCAGCGGGCCGGAAATAAAACAACCATGTATTAAGGCCAGGACTCTCGGAAATCTCGGAATCGACCTATTTTTGATTCAACATTAAACAATCAAATATTCTTTTTTTTATTCTGAAAAAAATATATGGCATAGTTTAACTAACATTCTTGATTATTCTATGGTTCAAAACACGATATTTACAACTTCCCTCGATCATAAAAAATCGCAAACAAATCGAAAACAGCGAAGTTTTTAATCGTTTTTCAAGTCGCATTTGAAGTAGACTTAACTTTTACTCGCAAAAAATATATGAAAAAATAGGCAATGATGTATAGTAGAACATTCTACGGTTAATTTTTCTCAAAACTGATTTTTATTGTCTTAACAAGATATAATCTAAAAAGGCGGCTTGCGCGCTTCACTTCAGTAGCCCGCCGGGCGTTACCGAGGTAGGACCTGTGTCGCTTTTGCTGGCTCGCCGCGTTCCCGCTAATCGATCGAAATATACGTTATAATATTGTTAGTTAATTTCCGTGTTTGTGTATTAGTTTCAAAATTCAGTCTGTAAATATTGTTTAGGTTCTAGTATTAATAATTAAACTAAATATTAGTTTGTTATAATATAGTTGTAATATAGTGATAATTAAGATTAAATTATGGGGAATAAAAACAGAAGAAAGAAAAAAAAACGTTCAGCATTGAACTGCAAAGCTTAAAAAAAAATAAGGTAATTTTGATTATTATTTTTCTACGTATTTATAACTACCCACTTATAAGACGACGCGACAGAATAATGTTGTAGTTGTATAGGTTCTCTTGCTTTCGTCACAGTACTAGCAGTAGCAGGTCGGTACCATAAATTTACAATTATCGTAATATCTGTAATAGATTTTCAACTTTACTACAACGGAATAAGGTTTATATTCAATTGCAAAATTTGAGTTTTTGAGTTTGTGTTTCTAGTTTTGTGATTGTATAGGTAAAATATTATATTTTTTCGAAGTGAAAACTTCTTTAGCATTATTGTGATTTGAAAATTTTATGAAACGAAAAAGCTACAGTAGAAAAAGCTACAGCAAAAAGAGACATAAGATTTAACGTGGGAGAAAATGAGATAGGAAGCATTATACAGTGTTTTTGTTTTTTATTATTACAAATGACATCACATTTAATCCTATGCTACTAATTTGTGATGATGATGGTGATGGTGTTGGCGATGGCGATGACGATGGTGATGGCGATGGTGATGGTGATGGCGATGATGATGGCGATGGTGATGGCGATGGTGATGGCGATGGTGATGGTGATGGCGATGGTGATGGTGATAGCGATGGTGATGGCGATGATGATGATGGTGATGGCGATGGCGATGGTTATGGCGATGGTGATTGCGATAGTGATGGCGATGGCGATGATGATGATGGTGATGGCGATGGTGATGGCGATGGCGATGGTTATGGCGATGGTGATGGCGATGGTGATGGCGATGGCGATGATGGTGATGGAGATGGTGATGGCGATGGTGATGGTGATGGCGATGGTGATAGCGATGGCGATGGCGATGGTGATGGATGGATGGATGGATGGATGGATGTTCTTTAGCATCGTTGTGATTTGAAAGTTTATGAAACGAAAAAGCGACAGTAAAAAGAGACATGTAAATTCATAAGATTTAACGTGGGAGAAAATGAGATAGGAAGCATTATACAGTGTTTTTGAAGGTTTCACTTCTACCACGTGTGAATTGCACACTTGCTGTTTTTTTATTTAAAAATATGAAATTCGTTGTGAATGAAATAGGAAGAGTTCAATAAAAATACGTATTGTGGTGTTTATGATTAGTAGATTTAATTAAAAAAACTTATTGACGAATTCAAGCAACCAAAAAAAGTGTTTTACAAAAAAAACAACCGACTCAAAAAAAAAAACACTACAACGTGAAGAATATATTTTCATTTTTTGACACCGACTTTCGAAACTAAAGTTATTTTTCACTTTGTAGTGTTTTTTTTTTTGGAAGTCGGTTTTTTTTTTGTAAAAAAGTTTTTATTTTTCACTTTTTAGTTGTACTTACCTACCCCAAACAAATTCATATGTCACTACTTGCTATATGAATATCAGTAACAAACCTATTGAACACATCTGCTTTACCCTTTGAAGGGTACAGGCGTGATGTTATGTTGTGTGATTGCGATTACATATGCTATAGCAGCAATCGCGGTTGATTTGCTGGCATTTATTGAAGAGTTCCGTTGTTTGTCTCTGAAAGTCATCATCAGATCTTTACAAAAATAAAAAAAACAGCATGTGTGCAATTCACACGTGGTAGAAATGAAACCTTCAAAAACACTGTATAATGCTTCCTATCTCATTTTCTCCCACGTTAAATCTTATGAATTCATGTCTCTTTTTACTGTCGCTTTTTCGTTTCATAAACTTTCAAATCACAACGATGCTAAAGAACATCCATCCATCCATCCATCCATCCATCCTTCACCATCACCATCGCCATCGCCATCACCATCACCATCACCATCGCCATCACCATCACCATCGCCATCGCCATCACCATCACCATCATCAACATCGCCATCATCATCGCCATCACCATCGCCATCACCATCGCCATCAACATCGCATCACCATCATCATCATCGCCATCACCATCGCCACCACCATTGCCATCACCATCGCCATCGCCATCACCATCATCAACATCACCATCGCCATCACCATCACCATCGCATCACCATCATCATCATCGCCATCACCATCACCATCACCACCACCATCGCCATCGCCATCATCATCATCGCCATCATCATCATCGCCATCACCATCACCATCGCCATCACCATCGCCATCACCATCATCCTCATCATCATCATCACCACAAATTAGTAGCATAGGATTAAATGTGATGTCATTTGTAATAATAAAAAACAAAAACACTGTATAATGCTTCCTATCTCATTTTCTCCCACGTTAAATCTCATGTCTCTTTTTACTGTTGCTTTTTCGTTTCATAAAATTTTCAAATCACATCACAACGATGCTAAAGAAGTTTTCACTTCAAAAAAAAAATTGCAGATCTGTCTATTTACGATGGAGTTATGCATGCCCTAACATACATAAAAAAAAAATATAAATATCCGAATTGAGAACCTCCGCCTTTTTTGAAGTCGGTTAAAAATATAATATTTACAATCACAAAACTAGAAAGAAACTAAAGTAGGATGATGAAATTAAAATACTGTAGACGAGCAGCCCTATATTTCAAGAATAGGGCCGATTCACAATACTATTACTTATAAAAATAACCGTGACAGGGGTCAGCGAGTTCATTCGAACTGCGCTTTCGCGGCATTTGCCACGCGAGGACGGAGGTAACGCTAAATGCCTACTACGCTCGAAGATCCTGGCCTTAAAATAAAGTTACAGTACCCGGCGATAAATATTGCACATCGACCTTTACCTTTTTTTTTTTCATTTCATTTTATACAAAGAATAAAAATAATTATCAAAAGAAGCAAATCATAATATTGTTTTAACAGCTCCTAATAGATACCGGACTGTTTGTATTTCGTGCGACAGAGATAACGCTCTACGAAGCCGAAATTAGCCGATTGTCTCTTTCCAAAGGTCGATGTGCAATATTTATCGCCGGGTACTGTAAGTGGTAGGTCTGCCTCAATATTCCAGTCATTGTCACCCAGGTGAAATGGCTCAACTCTTCGCACCCCTATTGTAAGAGTTGATTATTTTGTTCAGAAATCCTCAGAAACATCTTAGAACAGCATCTGTCTACTCTTGGGGAAGAATTTAACTTATTACAATTTCAAGTTTTTGTTGAATAATATCAATATACTTCTTCTTCTCTTCGTTTAATGGAATATCAATATAAATTTATTACACCTGGCACTCAAGACTGTCAAACACATGTCAAGTAATTTGATTAGCTGCTGTTACATCAGTCAGCCAATCCCAGTAGCAAAACAATTACTTGCTGTGTGCAAGTAATTGTTGCCCAGAGCGGCAATTCTCGTAATTTTAAGAATGTTCACAGTCTGATCTCAGTCTCAATCTGTCTAAAATACCTCTAATATCCCTACATTTTTGTCAAGTTTTTGACATTTGTTTGTCGCCGATATGAGACTGTGACTAGATTTTGAACGTTTTAAATTACGAGAATCGTTCTTCAGTCGGTCGATTCTGTAAAAATCTCACTATGAAAACTTAGGTGAAGTGAGTTGTTTTTGCTAGGGATTGAAACTATTGGCAGCTCACTCCACGCTCACTTCACCTAAGTTTTCACGGTGAGATTTTTACAGAATAGTACCGCAAGTATCAGTCTATAGGGCAGCGGCCAGCGACATAGTCGAGCAAAGCCACGCAGGATTCAAACTGACTTATACTTGGAAAATTGCTCCTAGTCTCGGCCTTTTTCTGCGCCAGTAGCAGTAGTTATTAATTATTCTCACCTTGCAAGGTCCTCCAAGGAAATCGGGTATGAGGTCCTTGGGGATGTAGTCCAGTAGTCCACCCGGCTGCAGATAATCCTTGCCGCCGTAGAACAAGAACTTGCTGCGGGTGTTCTCGTCTGGAAAAGTAACATTATAAAGGTAGGTTGTTTATGGGTTCCGGATCTAGCAGACACGATTTAGCGGTTTTATTCAGTTAATTGATATCAAGTTGTAAACATTAGAATTGTTAGTTGTTTCAGCAAAAAATAAATCATTTCCACTCCTTGCTCTCTTTAAAAATTTATCTGTCTTAAATGCAACATCACAAATTACGCACTATAACATCACGCTCGGTATTCCCCGAAGAGTTGGGCAGGGGTGTATAGTACACGCACATTTGCTGTTTATGTTTAAGCCCGATGTAATAGAAGGCGAGCCTATTCACAATCAGAAATTCATTTGCCAAAAAGCTATGATTATGACAAGACAAAACACAGACCGCACAGTACAAGAAAATTGATGATCGATCTAGGTAGGTACTTGTCAATGTTCTGATATGTAACATCCCAGAGCTACATATAGGCATTAGAACTTTAGCATTTCCATAATAAAGACAAAAAAATAATAACCCGAACTCACCAATAAACGTGCTAACAATGGTCCACAAAATCGGGAAGACCCTCGGCGCTCGTACAATGAGCACCCTCCCCATAGTCTCGGGATAGTTCGCCTCCACGATCTGTATGATGCGCAGGAGTGCGCGCACGCCCGGCCGCCACAGGTGGCGCATGTTGAGTCCGTCCAGGTCTACCAACAGGCACCAGGACTGGACGGCGTGCTCTGAAGAGTTGGTGGCCTCTTCGAGAAGTTTTAGACCTTCCTCGCACACGTGAAGTGTCTGGAATTAAAGCGTAAGAAAAGAAAGTATGAAAACTGTTGGGTGAAAATGTATAGAGACTGCATAAAATTCTAAGAATTGGTCTAAGTTACTCTGACTAGAGATAGGGGAATATCATATCTCTAGTCTACCTTAACTAAGTAGGCTATGCAAAAATCTAGTTCCACCAAAGATTACAAATATCTAGCAGTTCCAGTTTTTTTTAGTACATTATTTGAAAAATCTATAGTTCCAGGAAAAATATTAATTTTTCAAATCATACGCACCACAGCTTTCAAGTAGAGATTTTGGGCTCAGTAACTTCACAAAGATTGCGATATTTTAATATTCTTTGAAACAACAAATAAACCAACTTTAAACTGACATACAAATCGTGTTAACTCACCAACTTCAGGAGGCCA
Organism: Luperina testacea; assembly: GCA_927399505.1. Taxonomy (NCBI): domain Eukaryota; kingdom Metazoa; phylum Arthropoda; class Insecta; order Lepidoptera; family Noctuidae; genus Luperina; species Luperina testacea. The sequence goes on along the minus strand of OV656770.1, from coordinate 1,299,468 downwards.
TCTTCCCCGATGGACTTGAGCAGTCCCTTCACGTCCATCTGACCCAGTCGCAGAATGTACAGCGGACGTCCGTCTGAAATACAAAGAACAATTTTTTATTACTAATACTAAGAACAGAACTATACTATCAAATTATGATTTTTAACTCGAAAATTCTTCATCTGCCTAGGCTTCTAACAACTATATAGTCCCCGGATGCAGCTGAACACCAGTATTCCATATGGAGCGAGTCTCTCTGACCTCCATAACGCAGTTTCCAGGTTACACGACATCCGATGGTAAGGCTGGTTGTCGGGCTTTCGGGAGTTTAATGTGGAAAATTGAATAACAAAAATGTTGATTTCGCAAAATAAAATTTTTTTCTGGCATAAATCTGGCTACTAAGAATTTTGTAATGGAAAACCCGATCCGGGATACAACCCCAGAATTGACGCAACGATTCGCGCTTGCGGCCAGAACAAGACCTGCTTTAGCAAGTTTTTCCTTTATCCATAAGGCTGATTATGACCTAGGTTTACTCACCCTTGTCATGATGATGCCAGCCTCCAGGGAAGTACTGCTTCACGACGTCAGGAGTCTCGTACTCCGAGAGAATACGGTCCACCTGGTGCTTCTTGCGCCACAGGAGTGACTGGGAGAGCATCTCTCGAGCTTTCTCCACATTAAAGTCCCGAGCGCGCAGGAATCGGAGTAGGGTCGTGTCACTTGGCACCTGGTGAAGGACATGGGTGGTTAGGATATTAGTTGCTGGATTTGGAAATAATAATAATAATATTGTTATGTTTAAGTCTGATTTATGTTATTTGGGTTTTTCAGAAATAAAAGGCATGGATTGATAGTTTCTTGTCGGTTCTTTTTAATAAGGTTGGAACCGTGCACGTACGTTTCGTAAGTGCCTATGTATGGTATATGTATAACACATATACCATGCAAATATTAATATTACGAGTCGTAAGGAAACTAAAGAATATCAGATGGTTTGACCGCAATATCATTGCATCGTAATTATATCCTTATGCGATCAGTAGCAAATGCGCACTGCATGATATCAGTTTCATGCCTAGAGATGATGCCAAACGTGCTAATACTATCTAGCATGGGTAACTAGAAAATTCAAAACAAAAGCAAAAAAATAAAATAAAAAAAAAACAAAAAATCTATGGTACATAATCAGCCTAAAATGTTCCCACTGCTGGAGGACAGGCCTCCTCTCGGTGAGAGGGAGTGAGCCGTAATCTACCACGCGCGCGGGTCCAGTGCGGATTGCTAGATGTCACATATCTTCGAATTTTGGGCTCTTAGACATGCCGGTTTCCTCACGATGTTTTTCTTCACCGTTTTTGAGAACAGTGGTGATGAAATTAAACACACAAAGTAAGGCGCCTGTATACGTTATGTATAGATGGTTAGGTTAGGTATAGATTCGGACAGTTCATACAAATCGAAAGCCGCGGCCGTGGTCTAAAACCAATAAAAGACAAAAATATATATTTTTCCTTTTAAAGAAGAAACAAAAGAAAGACAAGACTATTAAATGATAAATGATAAATGATTTATTTTTTGTAAGTAGGTTTGTACAAACACTTTTACACGTCAATAATATTTTTTAAACTAGATGAGGTCGGCGTTTCCTATCTGACTACTCTGAGAAGAAAGGCCGAAACAAACTCAGAGGTCATAGTCTCTTTTAAAGTCCAGACATAATCTTGGTCAGGTTATATGAAGACCATGTAGGTCGATGTCTGAGATGGTCTTTTGAGGAAAGAACCACACAGATTGAAAGGACCTGTCCAGTCAGTGCACGCATTTGTCAGAAATCGTGCAGCTCAACTCAAGACTTAAGGAGCTCAACGATCCGACGAACAATACCAAAGAAAGGACATTTGGGTAGGCCACAAAAATTACTCAAACTGCCAGACCATGGAGAGAATAGTAAAAAATATAAAATGAATAAAATAAATGACCCACATCGTCTTCATATTCACAAAAATTAAAATAATGTAATACTTTACAAAGTAAGCAAATGTCATTGTTTTTTAAAAAAAAATATTAATGTCAATGTGTATATTATATAAAAAATAAACAACAAAAGAACAACAAAAACACTCAAAATGCATAAATTGGAAGCAGCTCAATCCCAAGCCTTTTATTGTGTTAGTTCTCAGTCTTGGCACTATGTACCTACACTCAGCTTTATTTCACTTCCACAGCGGAATCGCTCGAGTTTCCAATTTATAGGCTACGTGTGGAATGCCCGAAATTCCCCAGTCTATTTCAAAGCGGCTATAAATTTCGACTTTGTGCACTCATGTTTCTAATACATATATGCTTGGGGCAAGGGACATTGTAAGGAATTTAATTTTGTATCTAGTTTTCTGTTTGTATGCTTGTTATTTTTTATCAGAGTATCCACGAAGGAATTTTTAATAACTTTTTTATAGTCCGCTCATGGATAATTGCATATTTCTCCTCCGTGTCGGCGCGAGCTCTACGCGGTGGACTTAGTAGCCAATTAGTATGTATACTGTTGGTAGCTAAACTGAGTGTCCAGTATATGCAAGACGTATTTTGATTATCATCACTAGTTACTCTTTAATCCTTGAGTTTTTCCATTAGGAATTTCTTAGTAACAGCCCGGAATTTGGAAGTTGGCAGGGTCATACCCCGTGGCTCGGAAAGCACGTTAAGGGGCTTACATAACCTAAAGCGCGGTCACTGTCGGACTGCATAAAAAAGAAAGAGATGCGCGATGACACAACGCTGGTAATTTATTGCAAAATATGAAGCAATTATTTAATTACAAAAAATCTATTGTTTGGACTAAAAAAATTAATAACACCCCTAGTGTTTTAATTTTTTAGTATGGTGCTTGTAGAATAATCTGACAAAAAATCAGAATGATTGTATGTATATTAGTATGGTTTTTATTCTAAAAAGAAAGTTTTTTAGAGGTATCTTCATGATTTTTTATCTATCATATCAAATTAGTTGTATTATGATAGAAAGATAGATAGATAAAACGTTTATTTAGTGTAACATTATGTTTTCAATACACTATCTATTTAGCATATATCCTGAAGAATATCATATATATTTCAGATTTTGTTTACTGTAATCGATCATATACCTACTTTTATTGTTTCTAAAATTTGCGTTTTTTGCGTTTAGGTTCTGTAAGCCCCTCTCTACAGTCGTGTCCGATTGCCGTCCCATCGGACTTTGAGTGTGAGGAAAGAGGGAGTGCACCTGTGTCTGCGCGCACACTTCACTATAATATCTCCCGCGCCAAAGGCTAGTCTCCGTTGAGATTAGCTGCCGTGGCCTAAATACGATCTGGAGGACCTTTTTATTTATTACTCTTTAATCTGCAAAGCGGCATAAGACTTCTGAGAGTCTTGCAACAATGGATCATAATTGATTGTGTCTCATTAGTTGCCACTCGAATTATTTAAGGCACTTCAAACTACCAGCACCAATTCGGAAGGCACTCAACTATTGCTTTTTAGCCATTTTAAGCAAAGCATAACACAGGACACAGGTCTCCTCTTTTTGAAAATGAGTGGGCCATAATCCACCAAGCGAGAGCAATTCGGATTCATGGATGTGACATACGTCTTCAAATGTTTTGTTCTAGGGCATGCCGGCTTTGTATAACCTCAATTTGTATAATTCAAACAATAATTGTTGGAAAAATAATATAGTTACTACCTTAAAAAAAAAATGAATACCTATGTTACTAATTTTCTTTACTGAGTGCGTATGAATTTTACCTCAACAGGATTTGTTAACACTTTCACAAAACACTTTTGGAATAGACAATAGGAAACCTCTCGTAAGTGCGTTCACAAACACTAATCTTACATGCACAGCACACACATGCAATCCGGGAGCAAAGTCTTACTTTAGGCGGCGTGGTCTTAACTTCCTTGAACCACCTCCAGGAGGTGCTCACCTTGCCCTTCTGCAGGTCGGCGATCCACTTGCGCAGCTGCAGCAGGCGCGACTCCTGCGTGGGGGTCAGCTCGCCGAGGTAGCGCTTTATGTAGTCGCTGTCCTGGCCGTGTTGGTCTGGAAGTAAAAGTAAGGAAGTAATTATGGCTAAGTTTTTGTGATAGCATTTGGAGTTTTCGAAGATAATAATTGCAAGAAATTCTTTCCATTTGAAGAAGGATCGTCAGGAGCAACTATTTCTATCTGAAATAATTCACTAAATGACTTGGTTACCATTTACATTATTTTATTGTTTTTTTTTGTTTACCCTACTTGCAGGTTGCAGGAGACTTTCAAAACGAACTGTAAAAATCTTAACTAAGTACAAAATAATACATAAACAAAAACATCGATGAAGGTGAATTCAATTTATGAGGAAATTAACAAAGTAGAACTGGATTTCTGATCTATCGCAGGAAACAGCCATAATATCCACGAAACCTTACAAACTCATAACTAGTGAAGGAGTAATCGATTGAATTTCGAGAAACAATTCCTCTAGGGATAATATTTCAATGATATTCAGTTTACTGTAATAACAATGTATATGAAATATGGCTATAAACGAGTATGAAATGAATATAAAAGTATATGACGATGTGAAATAAAATATCGAAATAAAACTCTACTATTTCTGGAAATAATTCGATTAAAGTGACCTCCTGTCAGAGCCAGGCAGTTCGGCCTACCCTCCAAATCAGAAATAGCTCCACAACCCAATGTCCTACACGTCCCATGTTTTACATGTCAACTCTTTCAGCAGACCTTTTATTAGGTATCTACATAATAATTGGAGCATGGCAAAGTTAGAATCCTGACTAATTAAATAAATTGTTCCACTTTTCTTTTTTTTTTGTAACAGCCTGAATCTGGATTTATGCCCGGTTTCTCATAATCAGCCTATAATGTTTCCACTGCTAGGACACAGGCCTCTTTTCTTCGAGGGGTGGCCCATAATCTACCACGCGGGCCTAGACCGGATTGTTAGACGTCACATGTCTTCGAATATTTGGTTCTAGGATATGCCGGTTTCCTCATGTTTTCCTTCACCGTTTTGAGAGCAGTGGTGACAAAATATATACATATATTTGCTTAGCAGATGGTATGTTTCCTCAGCGTGTTATGCCTTACACATTCTCGCAGTCAGGCTGAAATAGACATATACAACACCTTAAAACGGTACACTATGCTCTAATAGAATCAAGGTTGAGATATAGTGTTCAGTTTTGGGGGAATAGTTTACAATATAACTGCCAGAGAGCCTTTGTACTCCAAAAGAGAGCCATACGAACCATGATCCGGAAATCACAAATAGAGAGCTGTCGGCCACACTCTATAAATTTTAAAATTCTTACTCTGCCCAGCCTCTATGTTATAGTATTGTTGGTGAATTTAAAAAAATACCTGCATAACTATGAAACAGATGAGGAGAGACAGTTGAGGGAAAGTACGCGCAGAAAAGATTTTAAAAACAATATAATAGCCCAACTTAATATTGTTCAACATTGTCCTCAATATCAAGCAATACGGATTTTTAACAGGTTGCCATTGGACTTAAAAACTATAATTTAGCGTTCCTATTGGGGAAATGTCTGTATTCGATAGACAATGATATAACCCCGTTTTAAAAATTACATATTATTTTATGAGACTAGGTAATATTAGTTTGTAGTTAATGAGAGACTGGGTAATATTGGCTTGTAATGTTATTGTATTTTTTTTTTTTTGTAATTTTCTATGATTTATTGTATTATGAATGTGTTAGTTTTATAATTTTTATTATTTCAAACACAATGTAAATTGTTCGTGAATAAATTGAATTGAAATAATTTACACAAAGTAAAGCGCCTGTCTGGGGACAGGCGCTTTACTTTGACGCTTTGACTCAGACGCTTTGTGTAAATTATTTCGACAATTCGACCGACACTATTACTCGTGAAATGTCGGCGTATTGTGCCCTACGAGAAAAGCTAAATGTAAGTAAGCTAATGTAATGCAACTAATGTAAGCTAATATGTCATCTGTTAAAAATACAAATACTTTAATAAGGCACGACCTTGTTTGTGTGGGTTCCAGAAAACGTCCGGCGACATCGAGGCAGACACAGGATAAGATGGCGGGACGAGGTTGACGCCCTACAGACAGGATTGGTCCATTGGTTTACTAGCTCAAGGCAGAGAGGCGTGGAAAGGAGAAAGGGAAGTCTTAGGTCATAGGCTAAAAATTAAAATAAGACCTTGTTTACACGTGAGGAGTGACGGAACAAAAGCCGTTATTAACCAGGATATGATTTTTTTTCGCTTCTTAAACTTGAAATACACATCCCAATACTAAACAAGTTGCTTCAAAAACCAGTAATTCCTACTGAAAAAAATTTGTTAAAAATCGATGGTTTGATCAAAATCCAACAAATACATCACGTTGATACACTATGCTATAAGGTTTTTATCATTTCCTGAAATAAAAAAATATACAAAATGGATTTAACGGTTTTCAATTAGTTACCTACTCCTCATATTTAAATATAAAAGGACTCCAACTACTCATATTGCAAGCAGAATTCAGCTATATCTGACACTTGATGGACAAATACCCTTCCCGAACAGGTGACTCAACTAGGCTACAAGGTAAGCTCCCTTCTACCCACTAAGCCTTTGCAAAAGCCTATTATTTTGATACAAAACCAGCGGTACTAGCTCAAACAAACATTTGTTACTACGTAACAAATGTTTGAAAATTCGATAAAATAACGGAATTAATGAAATATGAAAGAAATTGATATCCAGAGTGTATTCGCCATAGATATCCGACTAACCGTGGTATTCGCAATAATCGCAATAGGGTGCTTAAAAGGGGGAAGCCCTAAATGGCCCGCGAATTAATTATTTTTTACGTGTTTTGCAGTTTGCAGGACAGTGTCAGGTTGTATGTTGATTAAAATATAATTCGCGACAGTAACAAATATGGTTTTACAGAAAGATAATCATTAGAGTCAGCAATACAACTCCATAAGTTAGTATTGGCCTCAAATGTCATGATTTCACGAAATAGTCATTCAATAGGGTAATATGAACTTAAAGAGATAATTATAGGTATTGATGATTTATATGATTATAATTCTATACATAAATATTTGTTACGACCGCGAATCATAGGTATTTAGATCAACATACGACCGGATACTGACCTGATATTTGCTAAATAGTACGTAAGAAAATTTAAATTTCCCGGGCTACCGTGACGCTTGAATAACTTTGAAATCGGATTTCTAATTGTAATGCAAAACACAATATAACAATAGGTAGTATGAATTCGGTTAATCGGTAACTAAATATGGTTGCAATTTGATAAGCCTCCGGGTATTGTTTTTATGTCGAATCATTACGCAAAAATAATTGCCAGAGCACAATTATTACACAAACTTCTGGAAAAATTTCCCAATATTCCGTTCGAAAACTAATTATAATTATTGGCAAACATGTTCAATCGTTACCAATGCCGATAACATTTTTAACGATCAGTATTAAAACTATACATTTCCTGTATGTCCGGACACAACACATAGGATTCTAACTACACATAGGATTTTGATGCGGTTTTCACTTTCATTTAGGGAATTTCTTCCGGAAGCTTTATGTGTATAATACACATTAAAATTACATTTAACAAAGAAATCTCCTTGTTTTGTCAAGTCGTAAAACTGTGCGAAGCTGGGGTATTAGCTAGTCCATATTAATATTATAAATTCGAAAGTAACACTGTCTTTCTTATGTATGTCTGTATGTTACCTTTTCACGCCTAAACCACTGAACGGATTTCGATAAAATTTGGCAGAGAGATAGATTGCATCCCGGGGAAAGACATGGGATAGTTTTTATCGACATACCTCGCGGGCGAAACAGCGGGCGGAAGCTAGTGTTGTATAAAATAATCAACAGGAATAACTATTGGGCTCTTTTTATGATATTATATTATAATGTAACTTCCACGAAAGGTTAAAATTTTATTTAAAAAAGTAACCTTAAAATAGTTCAAAGCGAATTTCAGTTTCGTAGAAATTCAGTCTAGCTTTGCAGCACTGCAAACTAAGACAGAGCGTGTCCCGAGTGTCCCAATCCATTATGTTTGTTCTACAAATTATTCGGCGTCCCTGAACGCTCTTTTTGCAAAGAACAGGCGAGGCCCAATACAACTTGATACAAGATAATTATATTAAACTAAGATTAAGGCCTGCTTTCACCATAAATCACATAAATCCATTTCGACAATGAAGTGACAAGAACCTGAATTATTTCGCGAAATTCACGTCTTATGATTATGAATTTAAAGGTCAAATTCGCTTGTTCTAGTAAAATCTCTTAACTACATTTATAAATGCAAGTATTGCAACAGCATAAAGCCACCGATTCTATGGCTTAACCTCCTAAGTCCTAACTTCCATGGGACACTTGTTGACTTCAACGGTTACAAGTTATTGCCAAAAAAATTCAACGATTTATTTTTTTTTTCAATTTGTGTTAATTTTTAATTTAGCCATCGATTTATCTGTAAAACACATTGTAAACATCATTCGACTCCTGTCATGACTTTTGAGATGACAGCTAATAGAGTTGTATGGAAGAAGAAGACATGGTTGATCTATCTATTTATCTATGTTGCTCGTGATCCTATTCCAAATAAAGTAGTTGTTATAAGGAAAGGAAGATGATGATGATGAACCTATCTCTGTGAACTTCAAACGATTGACGGATGTAGAACGATGTTTTAGTCTCAAGTAGCGTAATGATTTGTGGTGCAAACGGGCCAAAATTCCGTATTTGGCATTGGCCTTAACACATTGCACCAGTACAAAATGCCAACTTACACATTCAATTGCGTCTGTTGCAGCAACAGTTACGCGTTGCAGGAGCGACGGGATCAAGGCCGGGACTTGGCACGCGTTAAACTTGTTGGAACATGGTTGTACGTGGGTCGATTAGACCTATCTTGAATGTTGGCTTACCCCTGAGGGTTAAGTATTTAAATAAATTGGGTAAAGCTACGGTTTCCTAAGACTCCGGTGAACGCCATATAGCGTCCGTAATTTACCGTCGAATGACGTCACTGAAAAGTTATTTATGAAAGTAAATAGGTGTTTCCATAAAGAGCGTTTTTTGATGTTCTAAATTGAAAAGGTAACCTCAATAACTTTGTGATATATAGTGGTAATCCGTCGTTTATAATTCAAAATCATGAATAGTGTATGCAACGTCTGACGTACATAGTTAAATACACGCTATTTTCACCGTAACTTTAACACGGCGGAATTTAGGCTCAAACTAAGTAATTGATAGGCAACCGCATCAATTATTGTCCCCTTAACCATTTAAAAAGTTAAGTTACGAACCACTGCAACCAATAAATCAGCCGATCCCTACGTGGGCGTCCCACTCCACGCGCTGACGTCACCGCTATTACGTCACAGATACTATCCTATCGCACGGTGAGTGGGGGTGAACGCGGTTGAATGGGATGTATGAGGGTGAATTATGAAGACGCTTCTGCCATAAAAACTTAGGGTATGAACGATCAGTTTGTTCTAGAATAAACTTTTGTTTTATCTGAGAGTATTCTCAGTTATTTGGCTAATTTGCTAGAGCAGCTAAGGCCTCCAGGGAATCGTATATTACGCAAGTTAAAAGGCAGCAGGAGGCGATCCAATTTATCAGGGTAATCTTGTAACCGATCTTACGGAGCCGAGACGTTCTCGTGGTACGTGTAATGATTACTGTGTGTATAAAGAAAAAACTGGCCAAGTGCTAGTTGGACTCGCACGCGAAGGGTTCCGTACAAGACACGCCGAAAAAAACACGTTTGTTGTATGGGAGCCCCCTTAAATATTTGTTTTACTCTGTTTTTAGTATTTGTTGTTATAGCGGCAACAGAAATACATCATCTGTGAAAATTTCAACTGTCTAGCTATCACACTTCATGAGATACAGCCTGGTGACAGACGGACAGTGGAGTCTTAGTAATAGGGTCCCGTTTTTACCCTTTGTGTATGGAACCCTAAAAACAAAGAAAATCGTATATTTGGCACAGTAACGTATGCAAGAAACACATAAATAAAATTAATTAGCTACTAAATTATCTCCTCGATGGTTGAGCCCATAGATATATTTTATATTTCAACACGAAACATATTATGCTGTCTGCAGATTATATATTAATTTTCCGGGTGTTTGGGCATGTCAGATTTATCTGTTAAGTAACAGGTTATATACATATTTTTTTAAATCGATTTACAATTGCCGGAGATATCGCATAACAAACATACAAAAAAAAACATAACTACAGTCGAATTGAGAACCTCCTCCTTTTTGAAGTCAGTTAAAAATACAACAAGCCTATAACATTTTGCGACACGGACAATTAGTATCACCCATTATCTATATCTATACTAATATAATAAAGCTGAAGAGTTTGTTTGTTTGTTTGTTTGTTTGGTTGAACGCGCTAATCTCAGGAACTACTGGTTCGAATTAAAAAAATATTTTTGTGTTGGATAATCCATTTATCGAGGAAGGCTATAGGCTATATAACATCACGCTACGACCAATAGGAGCGGAGCATCAATGAAAAATGATGCAAAAACGGGGAAAAAAATATTCCTTTTGAGAGCTTTCGTTGCGTACGCTGCGTAAACGGTTAAAGTTACGCAAAAATCATGTATGACGGAATTGTTTCCCTTTAAAAGTTCTAAAAAAAAGTCCGCGACAGCATATGTCTATCTTTTAAGGTTTACTCACTATAACCTTTTTTATGGTAATCAAATTTCTTCTAAACTAATGCATTATTTGCGAAGGTTTTTTTTTTATAAACATGTAATTAATCCTTATCAAAATAAATACGTTATTCATCACAAGTATTTAATTTTGAATAAAATTGCCCTTGACATCATTTGATTTTAACCGACTTCGAAAAAGGAGGAGGTTCTCAATTCGGATGTTTCTATTTTTTATTTATATTCGGGCATAACTCCCTCATATATATATATTTGCAATTTTTTTTTGTTCGAAATGGGTTTATTCCGGAATGGTCCCATTTAAATTTCATAAAGATCTGATGATGAGTTTCGGAGACAGACAACGGAACTCTTCAATAAATGCCAGCAAATCAACCGCGATTCCTGCTATAGCATATGTAATTATGTATGCATTGTTTACGCAATCACACAACGTAACATTACGCCTGTACCTTTTAAAAGGGTAGGCAGATGTGTTCAATAACTTCCTATCACTAATATTCACATACCAAGTAGTGTTATATGAATTTGTTTGGAGTAGGCAGGTAAAACTAAAAAGTGAAAAATAAAAACTTAAAACAAAAAGAACTGACTTCCAAAAGAATACTACAAAGTGAAAAATAAAGCTGAAGAGTTTGTTTGTTTGTTTGGTTGAACGCGCTAATCTCAGGAACTACTGGTTCGAATCGAAAAATTCTTATTGCGTTGGATAGTCCATTAATCGAGGAAGGCTCTAGGCCTAAACTGACGCGGGTGAAACCGCTGGGCGCTGCTAGTCATAGATAGGAATAAAGTCGTGCAAAACGAGTATTTGCGATTTTTAAATCCTTCGAATTTACGTTGAGTTTACTCCGCGCATTCGTGCTAGGCCCACTGTAGTTTTTACCTTTTTGCGATGCCAACGAATTTTGTATATAAATATTATAATAAATAATATATCTATAATACATTTTGTATAAAAACTTGTATATAATATGTATGTTTTAGTGTTAAATTATAAATAAATTCTTGAAAACAGTGTTTACCTAACCCTACGGGAAAAGTAACATTGAGTGATAAGTAAAAAGTTATCTAAGTATTATTATGTGTGATGTAAGGTTTTCAGACATATAGAGCCACCCTTTTTCAGCACGTCATGTCGTAAGGGGCGATTGAAGGAGTGTATTAACTTGGTGGCAAATTGACACGTGATCCCAGACATGTTCGGTGACATGTCAAGGGTCACGTCATTGAAAGTTGATCGCTATTGTGCATCAAATTGCGTAATATGACGCACATCATTATGTTTGAAAAATGTTTATCTAGTAAACACACGATTTAGGGAAACCGCTAGAAGGATAACTTCTCTATTTCTTTAACTATTTATACCTGTAACCATTCGAATGATGATAATGGGCTACGATTTCTGACTCATCACCTGCTTAGCCAGCCTTTTCCCAACTATGTTGGTGTCGGCTCCCAGTCTAACCGAATGCAGCTGATTACTCGCTGGAGCGACTGTCTATCTGACAACACAGTTACTGTGTAGTACGATACCCCTTGCTAAGACAAGTTCTGCTGTTCCTGACTGAAAGGTGAAGAAAACTTTTGAACTACATCAGGACATGAATTTCTGTATGTAAACTGTAAAAAACTATCAAGTTTTAAAAATACTTTTTCTTTTCTTTCCCTCATTGTGTCATACTTCATAACCATTAATCCAGCGATCCATAAGCCTCCCTGGCCATAAGGAGCCATTCAGCCGCCCCCTGGGACACATCAATATACATTATCGAGACAAGTCCTCATTCCCTAGCCGATACGACGTTCGCCCACGCTAGTATATTTATACTAACAAATTGCCGTCATAATCTGGTATGGAACCTAGATTGGTATTAACCTTAAGGCACTGGCAATACTAATGCCAGTATTTTAATTTTAAAACTATTAAATAAATTCTAACATCGAAATAAAAAATGATTTTTTCGTACAATCTAAATACTAGTGACGGGCCGACTATATGAGTTTTGCCAATCCTTAATTTATTGTCGTTTTGTCGTCTCCACCTTATATTATTATGATCGCAAAAAGGAATGTGTCATAAACACAATTTTGGTGGATGCTTTGGTGATCACAGCCGGTTGTTAGCAGCGATTGCTCTCCACTCGCCCCCTATTACTTGAGACTAGTATAACTGGCGAAATGAGGGTATATTATACAGATACACCCCTGCCTTCGGACTTCCTGCCTTGTCTTCGGGTAATACACGCTTCACGGTATCTAGGTGGTAGCTCGCTGCGGTCAAGCTCATGTTGTTGCTCTTAATAGCCTTTACGATGGACAAGAGATGGCGAATTCTGTAACAACCTCGTACTTTTCAGCCCAAAAATGTATTTTTTAAATACCACTCGCTACTAAGCCTTGTAACAATCACTTCAATCTTAATTCACAACTCTAGCCACATTATTTCAAAACGTAAGCACTACTAATTCAGTCTAATGTAGCCACATAATTTCAATACGTACCTAAGTACTACTAATTCAGTCTAATGAATATAAGTTTAGAGGTCAACCCTCGCTATTAGGAACAGCTTTTGTAAAGAAAGGTCAGAAAGGCATAAAACAGGGTCTGAAACTTGTCCGGAACACGACTTTGACCTATTTTAGTTGGTCGTTAGAACGCTGCGGGATGACAAGCGGTAAAGCTATAAGTTATATATGTATGATCTAGATGAGCTCTTATTTTTTTATGATGTCAGATCAATACTGGTTTTATTGGATTTTTATATTAGGAACTTCTTGGTAACAGAGTTCGGAAGTTAGTGGTGTGATACCCTCGTGTGGTCCTGCGACTGTTCTCTCTCCGGTCGTGTCGGATTGCGTGCCGTCCACGTGTACGTTACCCCAGCAAGTAAGTGTCTCCTAGAGTTATAGGAGTAGAACGTATAATATGTGCCCTATCTGCTGTAAATGTGCCCCCAAATAAAAAATGTGTGCCCCCTGTCGTTTTGGAAAAAAACGGAAAAAACGATTCCTGCTGGGGTAACGTTTTTCTAGCAGGAAAATTCTAAACGAATGATCGGAGAGAGAAAAATTGTGCATGGCCAGAGAGCTTATATGTGTGCCCTAATGTGCCCCCAAAAAAAAAAACTGTGCCCCTTCAGGTTTTCGAGATATTGCATTTCCTGCTGGAGTAACGTTTTGATGAATCGTATATCTCTACAACCATTGCATGTGCCCCTGTAGAGTAAACATACACGAGTAGCTCTTAATGTGTGCCCCTTAGTGCCCCAATTAGTTTTAAGAAAATATTTATAGTTTTCAAGTTATAGCGGTTTTATGAAAACCCGAAAAAACATCGCAGCGCCTAAATTAGACAAGAAACAAGTTCGCTGAAAACTGTATTCGGTCCTTCTTGACGCTAATAATAACCATACAAAGTTTCAAAACTATTCATGCATGCGTTTTTGCTAAAAGTCAAAACGATGGTGTCCTAACTTTGACGGCAAAATACAAGGAACCGGCTCAATCCGAAATGTGTAGGTGTAAACCAAAATCATGTGCCTTTAGTCAAAAATATATGGTGAAAATATTCAGCTTGGAATGTTTCGCATTAAGTAAATATTAACAAATAACCAAAATATGTAAGCAACGGCTGGTTATCCGACCAAATTTGAATGACTACTAAAAAGCGACGGATTCATACATATCGATGACCTTCTTTACTTTACTCACTAACCGGTTCACACGTGTTGTGCCTGAGTACACTGACTTACAAAAGTAATAAGTAATTAAATAAAGTTGTTATTGGATTATATTCTACTAGCTGTTTCTATGACGTTACACATGATTAAGTACATTATAAATAGTAGCCTAAGTGCTATTCCAAGGTAAGCTATCTTCTCGATTCTAAATTTCATTAAAATACATCCAGTAATTTATATACTTAACGGAGAAGGTATAGTGTGTCTCGTTATTATCAGCCATATTCAACTATTGTGGGCGTACAGTGGGTAGTGTTGGTTATTGCGCAATAGAAACACCGTTTGCAGTTCAAATCAGATTATAATTTCACGAACAATTTAATCACACTAGCAAATTACACACTGTAGGTACATGACACAACCAGATACGGAACGCCGGACAGTTTCTGAGCACATGTTGTCCGTACGATGTCCAATGGTCAACTCCCCGTTCAAAAGTGTGCCCCACATCGTTCTGTCGAGCTGTTTTATAACCCCCACGGACTCAGGCTAGACTCTGTCAAGCGCCACCAGATGGCGCTTAGCGTTCCGACTAGTCAAATTCATGACCGGATGCGACATACTACTAAATAGAGGTAGCTCTTTTTTGTATATAAATAAAAAGCCCGTATTTGTCTTTTTATATTAGGTACATATATATTTATTGAAAGAGATTAGATATCGCTAAAGATACCTAAAATCGTGTACTGCGCATGTCAAACCACGTGGTGTGTCAAGTCTCATCTTTCGTGGCACGCATTGTAAGTTTTTCATCATTAAGGGGAATGCTCCAACTAGCCCGCGGAATTCAAAATTTCTTGCGTTTTTTGCAATTTGCAGGCCAGTGCTAGGTTGTATGTTGATTAAAATATTATTCGCGGTTGTAAGACGTATGTAGTTACAGAATTATAATCATCAAAATCACCAATACAACCCTCCAAGTTCATAAAGGCGTAGGAACAAAAAAAACAGAAAAAATTTGAATTTTGCGGGCTGGTTGGAGCATTCACCTTACTTAATAGAAGATTCCCTTTTTTCGCCTCCCCACACCGCTGCATATATCTCTGGCCCCGCGGCATCCGCTGACGTCGTGTCGCAAGGAGTCACTTTGTCTAGCTTGGAGAAAGTGGGAGACTTAGATGAATAACTGATCTGTGATTTAAATAATAATGACTACACAACGTGCAAATAATTTCTTTGATCTGTGATTTGAAGCAATAATTACTTTAAGAATTAAAATTAAGGGAATAAAAATAATAATTTCCACATCAACAAGCGGTTTCATTTATTATAGTCACAAGGTGCATTTAATATATTTTTTAATTAGCCCCCAAAACTTTTGAACGCGACTGTACGGACAACAGCTTAGGTATAATACGTCCAATAAAGAAGGTCATCGATATGTATGAATCCGTCGCTTTTTAGTAGTCATTCAAATTTGGTCGGATAACCAGCCGTTGCTTACATATTTTGGTTATTTGTTAATATTTACTTAATGCGAATCATTCCAAGCTGAATATTTTCACCATATATTTTTGACTAAAGGCACATGATTTTGGTTTATACCTACACATTTCGGATTGAGCCGGTTCCTTGTATTTTGCCGTCAAAGTTAGGACACCATCGTTTTGACTTTTAGCAAAAACGCATGCATGAATAGTTTTGAAACTTTGTATGGTTATTATTAGCGTCAAGAAGGACCGAATACAGTTTTCAGCGAACTTGTTTCTTGTCTAATTTAGGCGCTGCGATGTTTTTTCGGGTTTTCATAAAACCGCTATAACTTGAAAACTATAAATATTTTCTTAAAACTAATTGGGGCACTAAGGGGCACACATTAAGAGCTACTCGTGTATGTTTACTCTACAGGGGCACATGCAATGGTTGTAGAGATATACGATTCATCAAAACGTTACTCCAGCAGGAAATGCAATATCTCGAAAACCTGAAGGGGCACAGATTTTTTTTTTGGGGGCACATTAGGGCACACATATAAGCTCTCTGGCCATGCACAATTTTTCTCTCTCCGATCATTCGTTTAGAATTTTCCTGCTAGAAAAACGTTACCCCAGCAGGAATCGTTTTTTTCCGTTTTTTTCCAAAACGACAGGGGGCACACATTTTTTATTTGGGGGCACATTTACAGCAGATAGGGCACATATTATACGTTCTACTCCTATAACTCTAGGAGACACTTTCTTGCTGGGGTAACGTACACGCCGTCCACAGATATAGATAGACCTAGATAACGCAAGTATACATCTATGTATATGAAAATCAAGCGTGCCATTTTTTGACTACATACTATGACGTCACAAGCCCTATTCAGTGATGGGAAAATCAAATCGATTCAAAGACGCCGCCGCGTGGGGCACCCGTCTTGCCCCACCCCAGGCCTAGCGCCAGCGCTTACGCTCACCCAGCCAGCAGTACACACGACTGAGCTAGAAATTGGCGGTTTACGATTTTTGTACGTAAGCTGGTACGATTTTTGGCACGCGAAGTAGTTGCTCTTGCGTTATCTAGGTGTATCTATATCTGTGGTGCCGTCCCATCGAACCACGGATATTTATGCATGAGACTGACTTTATGAGAGTGCGGGAAGAGAGAGTGCACCAAGTGTGTGCTTAGCTCTTGTGCACTATAATTCCTCGCGCCGAAGGCTAGTCTCCGTTGAGATTACGCGCTGTGGCCGAAATACGGCCTGGAGGACTATTGCTTTTACCCGTAGTTATAATAATAAAGGCTGACACAGATTTGGGCGGGCCGCACCACAACGCAAACATTCCTCCCTCATCACTTTCGAACATCTTGTATGAGCCATCGCACACTACAGGCAGACCGCACCGCACTTTTTTGTGCTGCAATGCTCTGTGGCCTGATGTGGATGTAATCATGGTCTAAGCCAGCGAAACTCATTTTTTTTTCTTAGTATTTGCTGGTCAGTATCAGGTTATATGTTGATCTAAATACGATTCGCGGCCGTAACAAATATTAATTTATTTATAGAATTCATAAAAATTCTAAAAAATCTCTCGTAAGTTCATATTTTCCTATTGAATGACTATTTCATGAATTTCGGGTTTTTTGGACTACCTTAGCGCTTCCCCCTTAAGTGACAAAGAAAACATTTGTATCGACATAAAATATTTTCTTTGTAACTAAACACAATGGAGCGTACTGCGTGTGACGTGTCAAAAATACTTGGGCCGGTTGTTTCAAACGGTTGGTTAAAACGTAACAAACGTACCTACGTCAAATATTAACGAGTACGTAACCATAATTATTTGACGTATGTCAAGGCTATAACTCTGTAATTGTAATTTGGAAAAACGCTGTTTTTGGTTTGACGATAGTTTGCGCCGTTTTTGACGTATACGCGTACGTCAAGTGGACGTGAAACAATCCGCTTTATTATAAGATTTCACACCTTCACAAAATATCTGTGGAAGTTTTCTTCTAAATTCTTCGATAGTAAGTCCCTTCCCAGTTCTCTCAAAGGCAGGGCTTTGCTCAGGCATCTGTACTATTTCTAAATGATCTCCTCCTGTATCTCTAAATGATCCTTTAATCCAAAAACTACCTGTGTATATAAACCTGCTTGTACAAATAGTCTAATTGAAATAAATAAAACAGATGGATACCTGACTACAAATTCATACTAATATTATAAATGCGAAAGTGTGTCTGTCTGTCTGTCTGTCTGTTTCCTCTTCATACTTAAACCGGTGAACCGATTTAGATGAAATTTGGTATAGAGATAGTTTGTGTCCCGGGAAAGGACTTAGAATAGTTTTTATCCCAATATTCCCACGGGATCGACACTTATGCAGGTGAAACCGCGGGACGCAGCTAGAATACTCATAATACATATTATCACTAGGAACTCCAAAAAAATCCAGAAATAATCGAATAGCCAAATGGCAGGTACTGCAGTCCCATTACCGTAGTACTCCCCACTCCCAGCCATCACCGGGACTCGACGGAAACCATCTGATCCGCTTGGCATCAATATTTCGTGACTCCCCCGCTTCCAATCGAGGCTTTGTCGTTTGACAATTTTATTGTAGGATATTATTTCTTGGAAATTGATGTTTATTGAATGTGCTTGTGAGATTAAATAATGTAGATAGATATTGGAATCGTTTAATTTCATTTATTCATAAAACAATTTACATTGTATTGAATAAATTTTCAGGGTTCCGTACCCAAAGTGTGCCAACGGGACCCTATTAGGTACTAAGACTCCACTGCAAAAAAGATACAGGGCTGTATCTTTTCAACCGTAATAGGACACTCGAAATTTTCACAAAGTTTGTATTAATATGGCCGCAACAAACATTGAAAATAAAATAACGTGTGAAATTAAATACACACATGTATAAGAAAAGTGTTTTTTTACGACAGTATTTCTTATGAAGTAGTGAGTAAGTATATAAATATGTATTGTTACATATTGTAGGGTGATTCGTGTGCGATTCCGACTCGCACTTGGTGACTATTTGTGTTGTTATTTTCTGAAAATGATTTGGAAATGGGATATCGCAAACGGTTTTCCGGAAAACAGCTCTGTGTTACATACACAAAGATATTTTTAATTGTTACCGTTTAGTTTTTTGAAATGGATGTTTGTATTAGTTCCCTGAGATAAAACATCTGGCTGAGTTTCCAAGAGCTTCCAAGTTTCAATAAACAAGAATTCGTGCGTATTCCGTAATATTCACGGGCAAATTGATATTCAAAAGCGCTCAGCAAAAAGGAAAGATAAATCAGAATTTTTTATTAAATTAAAAACATCTTTCTTTCCTAAAAAAGAAAGATGAATGGGAAAGAAACGTCTTGAAAGCACTTGTAAAGTTTGATAATACCTATCGCGAGAATACTTGCAAATGTTTGGGTGGGCTGCCTGCTATAATATCTACCTCATATTTCTTCACCTTACGTAACACGTAACGTTAAAAAATCTGCGCATTTCAGCTGGTAAATATTTTACATGAGATGTTATATTAAACCTTGAAGAACCTTTATCATGGTGATCATGTTTTTAATTTATTAAACAAAATAAGTCAGGCTGAACTAGCACGTTTTCACGGCTAAACAAACTACCGAAGCTATTTCTTCTAGAGATGAAAATGGGGTAGTTTTCTTCCTTAACGACGATACAGACTTCATTTTTAAAGGATTCATTTTCATTAACTCTTCGAACGTGGATCCACGCGAGACACTGGCTTTTGTTTTTATAATTACGGCATTCAAGCGGGTAATCGATATTTTAATCGGAGTTAAGGAACCCTACGGATACTGTTACAGCAACCTTGGTACAGTATACCGAGCTGAGCTTGAGCTGCCCTAGCGTAGTATGAGTTTCATGGCCGGCATACTATACGCACGCGCATACTGACGGCAACAATGCCGCGTTATTCTTAGACCTTATATCCAGAAAGGGCGAATTCGATACGAATCGTTTCACGCGAATTCATACGCGCGTAGGCGAGGTACTGTGTCACCAAACCATTGCGTTCACAAGCATCGCGCGAATTTAAAATACCTTCGCCAGACTCTCGACTCGCACGTGATACGCGCATGTTGCGCGCGTGTCGAGACAAGATATAGATAATCTCGGGCGAAATATGCGAAAGATTTGCGGTGAATTCGCCCTTTCTGGACAACACGGTTGACGACACGGTTGGCGCAGTGGCTGATCGATCGACTGCTGCGCTGCGTGTCGCGGGTTCGATTCCCGCACGGAAAAAATATTTGTATTGCCTACAGGTAGTTGTTCCGGGTCTGGTTGTTTGTGTATGTGAATTTAAATGTTTGTAAACGCACCCACGATACAGTAGTAATTCCTAGTGTGGGGCACAGTGGGCACAGGCATTTTTTTTTCAAGATGGCAAATCATCAAATGACCCCTCCCGCTCTTAAGTCATCCGGAAAGACGACAGTCCTGCTTACCCCCTCAAACAAAGACAAACAACGACACAACATCACATAAAGGCTCCTTCAAACAGGCGCGACACGACACGCGACGCAAAGGCACCGCAAGTTGCGCAAGGAGCGGTGCCTTTGTGTCGCGCGTGTTAGCGGAATAAAGTATAATCTATCTTTAAGTATATATATATTACCCCAATCGTTATTTAATATGTGTAATACCTATGAATATGGTATTTAGGGAAAGGATTGTATAAATAAAGCACAGAAAGACAAGACCAAACATTTATTCAATTAAGGCTTGTCAGTAAATAATCAGAAAGCTAGTCGTCCGTTCCAAATCTAGGTCCTCGTGGAGAAGAAGGACAAGAAACTCCACGGAAACAGTATTAAAGTATTCTATCAACAATTCCTTATATTGCCACACATTTCTAATATTAGCAATATTGGTCATATTATAACATATACAGAACACCATAGTTATCAGCAATAATCTATATAATAATATCAATTAACTTACGTGACATCTGGTCGATCTATTCCACATAATAACGTCACTAGTACTAATAGAGGCCGGAGCTCCGTCCTGGTCAACGTCTCGAACAAGAATCATCCCTGCCACTCAGAGCTCCCCCTTTTATAGTCGTGAACAAATAACTTTGACGTTTCCATCTACCGTCATTTAAAATATCAACGACATTGAAGGTGGATATCCGTTGGGAATACTTATGATAATAATAACAATATCTATAATTAGTATAATCTATCACGGCCATACTGACAAGTACTTCGCTCTCGAAGTACATTAGGTACCCTTTTTCCAGAAATTGTAATTAACTTTTGTTTTGCCAATTGCCTAGACATGTCAAGTCCCCTCCACCCGCTGCTAGTGGGATAGACTTACACCAAGCAAATGACCGACCAGCGGAAACAAATACAATATCCAGTCAAATTAGGTACCTACGTACCTCTACATTGAAACCAAGCTTCGTAATTGTGACAGCTATTAGCCAACAAATAAATTGCTTATCGGTATAATTTACAGTTACCAATATAAAATTGGGACAGCAATGATTTGGTAAACCATTCATATGTATTTAACAGCTTTTGAATCTAAGCAATAACCAGCGAACATGGAAATAATTCAATTCTCTCATCGCTCGGTCAATCTGACAATAATATTGAAAACTATAAATATACTATTTTGATATTGCTATTAAGTAATTAATCACAACCTTTGTATGTTATTACATAACAGAGCAACAGAAACAGAACAGAGTATTTTTCAACACGTAACCTATCAATTTAATCATCGTATATAACGGCATTTCGTTTTGATCTAAAAGAGCCTCTAAGAGACTTACCGACTCCAGCTACTTTTTATTGCCAGGAAAGGTTCTCGAAGTTCTTACAGCAGGTTGAGGTTCCATAGTTCCAAAGCTCTCACAGTAATTAGCAGCACCGCAGCTCCGATTTCAGAGGCGGCAGTGCGATATTATGATAATGGTGACAGTGAATTGCGACCCGTCGACCAACGGCTTCCAGAAGATCGTCAAAAGCTCCAATATCGATCATGAAAATAGAAAAATAAAATGTATCAGTAAGCTGTTTTAAAAGGCTAGAGAACAATCCCACTTCTGATGTTAGCGGAATAAAGTATAATCTATCTTTAAGTATATATATATTACCCCAATCGTTATTTAATATGTGTAATACCTATGAATATGGTATTTAGGGAAAGGATTGTATAAATAAAGCACAGAAAGACAAGACCAAACATTTATTCAATTAAGGCTTGTCAGTAAATAATCAGAAAGCTAGTCGTCCGTTCCAAATCTAGGTCCTCGTGGAGAAGAAGGACAAGAAACTCCACGGAAACAGTATTAAAGTATTCTATCAACAATTCCTTATATTGCCACACATTTCTAATATTAGCAATATTGGTCATATTATAACATATACAGAACACCATAGTTATCAGCAATAATCTATATAATAATATCAATTAACTTACGTGACATCTGGTCGATCTATTCCACATAATAACGTCACTAGTACTAATAGAGGCCGGAGCTCCGTCCTGGTCAACGTCTCGAACAAGAATCATCCCTGCCACTCAGAGCTCCCCCTTTTATAGTCGTGAACAAATAACTTTGACGTTTCCATCTACCGTCATTTAAAATATCAACGACATTGAAGGTGGATATCCGTTGGGAATACTTATGATAATAATAACAATATCTATAATTAGTATAATCTATCACGCGCGATTATATCGCGTGTCGCGCCTGTTTATAGGAGCCTTTAAGGCTAATACCAGCCTTTAATACCAGCCTTAGGCGAACCTCAAACAATGCCACAGATGTTTTTGTTTGTCTATGGAAAACAGTTATGTTAAGCAGTGTATCTACGGTGTATATTGTAGCGGAGTTGCTGTTTTCCTGATCCGTTATATTTGCTCTGTGTCATGTAGCCTAGCAACTATATGCTACTGAACTTAGTAGGTATAACTGAGGGCTGCTTGTGAGATGGATTGGGGTGGCTTAAGCTCTGATATTACATGAAGGAGGACTCAAAGAAGTATGGATATTAGTAATAGGGTCGATCAAGCCACAGACTGGATATATTAGTTACTAGATTCCGCCCGCGGCTTCGCCCGCGAGGTATGTCGACAAAAACTATCCTACATAGTCCTTCCCCGGGATGCAGTCTATCTCTCTGCCAAATTTTATCGAAATCCGTTCAGTGGTTTAGGCGTGAAAAGGTAATATACAGACAGACAGTTACTTTCGAATTTATAATATTAGTATGGATTTTCTCTCGGGTCTATTTGCTCTTTGCTTTTCGCAAGAGAAGACTCCTCGCCCCGTATTACCCAAAAAACGTCGAGGTTAGTCAGGTGAAAATTCACTTGTGGCGTGGGTGTAGAGTAACGACGGAAGTAATAGTCAATACGTTTTAGAAACACACATGTTATAATCATAAGAAAACAGTGGCACTGAACGCAAGCGCGTGCCCACTATATCGGTCGCAATCATTTATTACCCCGCTCGCTCAAACATAATGGTTAGAATTCGGGATAAGTGTTCAAGAACTTTGTTGAATGAAATGCAAATCCTTTGACAAGATGAAGCAACTGTTTATTTTTGCTTGCAACCCACAAGAACAGGATGTTCCCATGAATGTACGTACACGCACGAGCAAAAACACGCTCTGCTACCCCGTATTATTTACTTTTACTCATCATCACCTGCCCAGCCTTTTCCCAACTATGTTAGGGTCCAGATGAATACCAGTATTTTACATGGAGCGACTGCCTATCTGACCTCCACAACCCAGTTACTGGGTAATACGATACCCCTTGGTAAGACTGGTTGTCAGACTTTCGGGCTCCTGACTACCCGTAACGACTGTCAAAGATCCACGAATAACAGCCAGGACCAACAGCTTAACGTGCTCTCTGAGGCACGGAGGGATTTCGGTATGTAAAGATGGTTACCCATCCACAGACCAATCGCGGCAAGCGTGGCTTAACCAGATCGATCGACCTGTGCGGTTGTTATTATTTAGCCACGGGCCCCTCGGGTATTAATTACTTTTACTGTAAAAAATAAATAAAAAGGAAACTCTGATAAATAGCGAAGGAAACTTCCATATCACAATGGGATTTAATGCCGTCATGGGACTCATGGGAATAGTGCATAACGACCTCTGCATATACTGGAGGGAAACTGGTGACGATTATAAATCCCTTTAGCTGAGCCGCAGCACCGCGCTTGAGAAAACTTTTTAAATTTCCGGGATGAAAAGATGAAACGTCAGACCGTAAATCCTTGTCCAGGTATTACGCTAACTTTCCACGAAATTCAAGCAAAATTAGTTTGGTAGTTTCTCTGTGCAAACGTACCCAAATATACAAACTCTGGTTGGAAAACAAAGCGAGTACGGTATAGGTACAAACGAAATTAATTATTGTACTTGCATAGTTCGGTTTCCCACCGACAACTAGTTGGCCGCGCCTAAGGTATGTGAGCGGTGGGGCGGAGGGGCGGGGGCGCTTTGTCATTACTCAGTACGTGCGTTGCGAACAATAGGCAACCCCGCCGCCCTCACCCCCGGCCCCACCCAAGGCGCGGCCAACTAGTTCCGCGTGGACTATAGGATACCTACACCTTATTTTTAGACAAAACAACAGCTTAGATAGCATGGGTATCAGACTCAATTTTCCATAGGCCTACCTACGAAATTAATGGTATGCTAGTGCTAGCAGCACCCTAATTGGGAAACACACTATCAGTCACAATCTGAATCATTTTAAAGGATATTGCTAATCCATTGCTTCATATGTTAGAAAAATTTGTTTGCTCAACAAAGTAAATAACGCAATGAATGTTGTTGAATTGTCAAAATGAAACCCATTGCTACTGTTGGTATGTTACGCAATGACACCTCAGGTCAGAACAAAATAATTTAGATACCTACATATTATTTTCCTTATTTATGATTTAAAAGAGTGTCCGTGGGGTTTCCTGCCCGTTCTTCTCCATAGGTACCTACGCTTTGGAATGGGCAATTAGCTTCACCTTTCTGACTGACTGACCCCTAGACAATTCAAGTTGCCTTTAATTGGTTTATTTGAAATAAATGCTTTCCCCCTTACTAATAAACGTATTATATCAGATGAATAGTTACACACCGACTCTCTTTCAGTCGTCAGTAATATGATCTTCGAAAAAAGAACATGGTATTATGTATACAGACGCTATACAACGTTTATTGGTAAGGGGGCTAGAGTTTGAGTTTGAGAGCCTTCGACCCTTACACATAACCCCTAATCTCTAAAACCAAAGCATGACCGGTCCCTAGTTAGATTTTCCATCATGTTGTTTTCTGTACATTTTAGACAGTCCTGATTCCGTACCAACCAAAATTAAAGACAAAAGGTCCCTTCAGCAGTGGTTTTAAAGCTAAAGGTTTTACTTCCCTTGAGTTTTTAGGTCATGTTCGAGATTTAGAGCGTGTATCTGTCTCCGTAATGTGAAATCCAAGACGTCATGATTTCCGCGTCCTAAATGCGTAACACACTATCAATGTAGATCTGAATAATTATGAAGGGGAAAAATTTGTCTGCTCAACAACGTAAATAACGCAATGAATAAAAACCATTGCTACTATTAGTGTGTTACGTAATTACCCTGCCGGTCTAAAAACAATAATGTCTCCAACATCGTTACCCCGTTTTGTTGCACCGATTTCCTGCACAGCGAATTTGGTCCACTTTCGCGACTCAATTGTTAAATCGATATCCGTCGAATATTTAATAGCTCGCCTCGGAAAAGAATATGAGGGTTTTCAATGATACGAAACGAATTTAAAACGTATTTCTTTTTACTTAGCCTTTAAATAACTGCATACATTTCGACTGAGCAAAATCGCCACTCCACGCCAACAAAGTCAAATCATTTATTTCTAATAGTCACTTTTGAACGTCAACATTTACAAGAAATTAGAATTGATTCTATTTTCAGCCCCTTCCAAAAAGTAGTTTGCTATGGAGAAGAATAGGCAAAAAACTCTACTCAAACTACAAAAGCCTTTCATAAATCGTAATCCCTTGAACGCCATTTACAAACCGCCCTTTGGGAAAGCCTGTCATAATAGAGCGTGCCGACTGGAACATTTGCTAAATCTCCTACTTATTTCCGCATCGTTCGCGTCTATCATTAATCATAATATCCCGGGGGCGTATCCTACGCCTAACACTTAGAAAAACAACAATAATCTGATTAATACCTCGACCAGTTTTTACATAATACTAATTTAGCTTGGGGAGAATAGAGTGCTTATATTCACGTTACACGAACGGACACGGTCAGGTCAGACATTTCAAACAAAGCGGTGGCCGTCTGTCCTGACCACGATATGCCGATGTGGCTAGGCACTTAAAACGCGCTAATTAGTGACTTACTATTTATAAAGGACAGAGTAATGAAGGTCCTTTATAAGAACTGTCCGAATTGGGTTCCGAAACGTTATATCAGGCACGTCCCGTGAATTATGCTAAAACAGTTGAAGTAACTAATTTAGGAGAAGTAAATACAAGCATTAAAAGCTCTTTTTGTAACGCTTTTATTTACTTTATCGTAGCCAATTTATTTTCCTTTAATTAAGTTAAGAGTGCACTCAAGGGGTTGACTTTACCCTAAGCTGTTGAAAGACGTGAAAATTACGAAAACATTTTCGGCAAACAAGGACCGAACTGTAAGTAACAAACGACCAGTGGTCCACTTTAGCCTTGAATTGAATCGAAAGAGCTGAAAGTTATGGGGAGAGGCCTTTGCGCAGCAGTGGGAATGGGATGATGCAGGCTAACAGTAACAGTAAGGATCGAACCAAAGAAGAAAGCCAAACTATCGTTGCAAGACGGATTAAACGACGATTCGTCCGTATCTTCAGGATTGACTAATAACTAACAAGTAACGACTAGGTACTATTAACTTTTATCTAGACTATAAATCAAGCTGAGTGCGCTGCATTGAGTCATTACAGTTGGAGCATGTGCTTGTTGTGTGCGTGTCTTTACAAGCGCCCACGAGGCCACGACTAACTCGGTTGGTGGTCCGTTGATTCAATTTTCTTGATTAATGTCGGTAGCTTCCTCTTTTCTTTTCAGTGTAAACCGTCTAACAGTTTTATTGTTGTGTTTCGTGTTTGCCCGGCTAGTTTCAAACCTGATTGGAATCTGGTCATGAGCATAGGCCCTGAGCTTATCTGTAATTCTATAGGATATATTCATATGCCATCTTGGTTTTCCATGTAATGTTGGAAGAAACGCAGTATGGTTTAGTAATATATAGGTAGTTAAAATTTCGCATAAAATACCAAGACTTTTACCGATGTATAAAGTAAAAGATCACGTGAAATATCTAGCCCAGGCAGTTCATAACTTTATTAGAGAGGATAATGCGTAATCTGTAGGGAAATTCACTGCAGCAGCTTAGTTAGATAATGTGTCCGATAAACAGCATGAGCCACATTACTAGGGGCCAAATAATATTAATGCACAACGAGCCAATCTACCACACTGCCTGTGAACTTAATCTAAATTTTGATCATATGCGGCCATTTAGTAAAGGAAGAGATTTAATTTAAACTTGGTACAGCCATAATTCTGAATAGGCTTTACGTGTGTTCAAAATGGCTGGTCTAAACAACTAGAGACACTTTCATTCAGCTGGCTCCAACCCCATGTGTTGCATATAGAGTAGCCATATTGCTTTTATTGCGTTTTTAAATCAGTGTAACGATAAAATTATGGTTATTGGCAAAGATTTTGCTTCCCCTTTCTATGTTTGCTGTATATGCGGCTAAGGGATGACGTCAGAAATATGAGTAGAGAGAGATTACTGTTTGCCAAAGTGGTTTTCTAGAAGAAATATTTTATTTCACGTAAACCTGTATGGGCACTTATGAAACGTAAGAAGCTAGGTGCACGGTTCCAATAATAAAATTGGTCGTTTCCTATGGAGAAGAGCCGGCAAGAAACTGTGTTTGTACTGCAAGACTGCAACTGCAAGTGTTTGTGTACTTGGTAACTACAAGTAAAGCTCGCGCCGCTTCGTGAGATAAAAATACTGTACTAGAATGGAAGAGCACATCTGCCCATCGTCTACTCCGTATTACCTATAGTCTGGCAAATAAAACATTAATTCATTTAAGTTTTATTAAGGTGAGGAGAAGGTTTTCTACACACAACAATATTTACATACTGGAAAATTCAAAATTAGGTTCGTATAAAGGTCAGTTACGAGTTGTAGGTCGTAGGTTCGCATCCAGACAGGCGCTTTACTTTGTGTAAATAATTTCATCACCACTGCTCTCAAATGGTGAAGGAAAACATCGTGAGGAAACCGGCATGTCCTAGAACCAAAAATTTCGAAGATCTCTACCAACCCACACTGGGCCAGCGTGGTGGATTACGGCCCACTCCCTCTCACAGAGAGGAGGCCTGTGTCCCAGCAGTGGGAACATTATAGGCTGATTATGTTATTATGTTAAAAGGTCAGTACAGACGAGCTGCAGCGATCAATAGCGTAGTCAATTACTTAAGTGTATTCACAGCGCGGCCCAATAATAATAATATTGTAGATGGACACGGGATACCCACTACCTTGAACAATCTCAGGAACATATTATACTGGGAAAATTATGCTTTTAGTGTAGCAGGTTACGTAATAGCTTTACTAAGTGGTTTATTGCTGCGATAAAAACACTTTAGTCAACACGAATGTTGTCTATTTGGGGTGTTTTCATTAAAGATATGAGATATTTACTTGAATTAGTACGAAGTTTTTTCTCTAAGAACCATTAGAAATGTTTCGACTGCTCACCTTTAAATATTAAATAGGTAAATTGGTTGTATGGAACTCATTGTCAGTGATCTGGTTTCATAATAAGTTAAAATACATTTAAATCTTACCAGCAGCTTTTTTCTTGAATTATTTAATTATAAAAATAATAAAACAAAAAAATCTCAACAAAAAGATATTATTATTATATTTACATTTATCTCCTCCGCCGCCCCCTGCTCCTTCCAAAAAAGTTAGATAAGGGAGTGGACAAGATGAGCATCAACACAGTAGCACAAACTAGCACTACGATAAGGTTATCCCACCTGGTGAGGTGAGCAGTGCAGTGTGGTGGGCAAAGTGATGGGCAGGTTGGTGGACACGGCTCCCGCAGTCGGCTCCGGTATTCGTCAGGCAAGTTCGCCGCACGAGCTGGACGCTGTGGCAAATCCGCAGCATGAGCTGGACGGTGTGGCAAATCCGCAGCACCAGCTGGACGGTGTGCCAAATCCGCAGCACGAGCTGGACGCTGTGGCGAATCCGCACCACGAGCTGGACGGTATGGCAAATCCGCAGCACGATCTGGACGCTGTAGCAAATTCGCCTCTGGGGCTTGTCTCTGGGGCCAATTCGCCTCTGGGGCTTGACGCTGGGGCCAATTCACCGGACGTCCTGGTAACTGTGACACTTTTTCCGAAGATTGCGAAGGCTCATTCGTCGGAATGCATAAACATTCTTCCCCATCCGCATTCGTCGGAGTGCATAAACATTCTGGCCCAGTGCAACCCTCTGGGACATTCGATTGAGAGGCAGAAGACACGTTCGCTGCAAAGCATAGACACTCAGTCAAAATCGCCGGAAAGCATGGAAACTCTGGCGCTTTTGCCGCAAGGCCTCGAGATTCTGGTACTTTCGCCGCAGGGCATGGTGATTCTGGCAATTCCGCCGAGGATTCAGATGGCACGTTTTCCCTAAGGGCTGGACACTCAGGCAAATTCGCTGAAAGGTCAGACAACTTTAGCAAACCTTGCTCAGCCAGGTAAATTACTGGATCTTCTTGCTTAGGATGCGACACAGGTTTACGATAACCGAGCCGTTTCGACGACGACTTTGGTGACAGTGTTAAGTGTGCACCGTCTTTATTTTTCCCTTTACCTTGGTGCATAACGTCTTGAATTTTCGCTTTGCCTCGGCGAATCAGCTGGGTACCTTTAGATAAAATGTTCGGTTTTCTGCCCAATTCTTCGGAAGTGCCTGGGGAGAGAAAGGTGACATGAGGAAAGGAAAGGTAAGGTAAAGGACACATTGGACAAACTGGGAGGATTGGTGGACTTTTGAATATACTATGATTAGGTACCTAGAATTAATAGTCTAATAGGTACCGATGTAATTATCGGTGGCAGATGGTGTGAACCGTAATTTATGGCACTTCGTAGGAACCACTTCATTAATGATTTGAAAAATTGGAACGGAAAATTCAGAAGAATATAAGAAAGTGTTCTAAAAGCGTAATATCCTTAAGTCTTATATTAATTTAAAAATGTCATCGACACCGCGTAGCCCATTTGCATGGTCTGTACCTGAAATACCTACCTACAAAGACGAAATACTTAAACATAGTAGCATCGACTATCGATTCAAGCACCACGGTAAGTAATTGACATTGGATTAAGTATACCTACTTGACTGAAAGTACATAATCTCGGAAGCCTTATTACAGGTGTTCCTATAAAATCTCCCAGCGCATTCATAAAACTTGACGTATAACGAGCGATAAATATTATCTTTGCAATAAAACAAGACTTGGTTCATGGTCGTTTTCTTTTTAAATCAATGGATTCGAACGGCTGGTGTTGAGTGATAAACTGCCTGTAACTCGAAGAGGTTCGCTTATGTTGTTTGATAGTGGATCATTGCGCAAGCAATATCCGGTCACATTGTAGGTCATACACATACATACATAACCAGCCTATAATGTTCCCAGTGAGACGGAGTGGGCTATAATCCACCACGCGGGCCCAGTGCGGCTTGTTAGATATCACAAAAGCTCATACTTGTCCTTAAAGGTTCATTAGAATTCCAGGCAGTGTCAGACAGGATCTGTCTGGCATTAATGCTGAAATTAACCTTTTTGGCGCAGCCGTGAGGCACACTCTATTGGTGTTAAAACATTATTTTCAGTATTTTATTTTGTTATTTGTATTTTGTGTTTCACGTACTGTGTCCAAATAAACGTTTTTCTTTATAAGTTAGAATAAGGAGCTTCAGGAACTGTCGAGTTCCGGAATAACCCTCCCTTTTCACATAGCGAAGGGCCATTTATGAGGATAACACCGCGTAAACATTAGGGTTAGGTTGGTACTGCCACACTGAGTGCTACATTTCTTTTATATGATACAAACTTGCTGTTATATCATCAGTTTTAGTGCCATATATATATTTGATTGAAACAGAACATAACGCCTATATTCTCCCCGAAGGGTGCTCCAGAAGTGTACCTATAGTACAGACGCCAGCACATCAAACTACACGAAACTGTCAAATTTTCCTAATCAATTTTGAACCATGCTTTAGCAATAAAGTTGAAAATCTATTAAAGAAATTTGACAGATTGTAGTAGCTTGATGTGCTGGTGTCTGTACATCCAAATTACGCCAGTTTCGTTTAATTGCCATGCAGTAAGGGGCGATCCTATTGCCATCAACCAGGCTCAAATCCAGACTCAGGGCTACTACTGAAAAACTCGTAATGGGAAAACCGTTTGGGAGTGATGCATGAAAACCTTTTTTAAGATTCGAGGTTTATTCACTACTGAATAAAAAATTGGCAATACCGTCCCAGACTACTCATAAACCAACATATTCTTACTCCTAGATTCGTTTTTAGAGTCCCGGACCCAAAGGGTGCCAAGTGTGCCAACAGAACAATATTACTAAGCCTCTGCTGTCCGTCCACCTGTCTGTCTGTCAGCGGACTGTATCTCAAAAAGCGAAATAGGTAGACAGTTTAAATTTTCGCAGAGTGTGTATTTCTATTGGCGCTATGACAACAAATAATAAAAATAAAGTAAAAAAATTAACCACAAGGTGGACCGACGACTTTGTGAAGGCCGCAGGAACCAGTTGGATGCGAGTAGCACAGAACCGGTCGAAGTGGCGTTGCCCAAGCAACACCACTGCTGGACATAAGTTGATGATGATGAAAAAAATTTAAGAAAGACGCTAAATTTTTTTCCCATACAAGAAACTTTTTTTTTGTGTAAGTAGTGTTAAATGTTGTACGGTGAGGTGGAAACCTTCGTGTGCGAGTGCGACTCGCACTTGACCGGTTTTTACGGTTAGGATAACGTAATGCACTTGTTACTGCCTCAAATCGAAGAGAAAGAAAGATAGAGGGTAGACTAGAGGTCATTGGGCGGGGATATCTCCCGGAATACGACGTACATCAATCGTGGAAGGGTGAGGAAAGAATCATTCACATTTTGATCATGTTTTTAAGCTTTTGTATGGGCAAATATAGTGCAAAATTACATAGAATATTGTTAAGTTTTGGAAGAAGGAACCAATGATAAATATATAATGTTCCCACTGATGGGACACAGACCTCCTCTCTGAGGGAGAGAGGGAGTGAGCCGTAATCCACCACGCGGCACGTGTGCCCAGTGCGGGTTGGTAGATGTCACAGGTCTTCGAAATTTTTGGTGCTAGGACATGCCGGTTTCACACGATGTTTTTGATGAAATTAAATACACAAAGTATAGTCCTGCCTGGGTTCGAACTCACGACCTACAACTCATCGGGGCCGATACCAATGGCCCACCGCTGCTCCCAAAGCAACAATGAAGGTGGGTATTTATTTAGACAAATTCGTCAGTTGAAAGCAAGACTTACGAGTGCTGATGTCTTTATGAGCAACGACTTCAACTCTAAATGGTGTAATAGTCGTAAATTCAGTTCCCAGTTGTCTTGGGTAAAATACCTAATTCGAGGAATTCCTTACTATTAATTATTTGCACATTCTCCCAAACGTACGTTCTGTAACCCGTTTCATAGTGAAACACTTGTACTATTATGTATTCTGTGGTGAAGCCCACAATGTACAGACGCCAGCACATCAAGCTACCCGAAACTGTCAAATTTTTCCAATCAACTTTGAACCTTATGCTTTAGCGATAAAGTTGAAAATGTATTAAAGAAATTTGACAGATTGTAGTAACTTGATGTGCTGGCGTCTGTACTACCCGGTCACATATCTGTAGACACCGCGCTCGCCCCGTTGCTCCGCAACGGGGCGAGCGCGGTGTGGTGAAAGGGGAACGGGGAGGGACTTCACATTCCAGCGAGGTCTACAGATAATGTGACCGGGTAGTACATCAGCCTACAAGTTTAATATCCCAGGCGTGTCAGTTTTGCAACAAAATATTTATTTATAATCTACCCACTCGTAAAACAAGGCGTATTTTTCAGGTATGTACCGCGCTATTACACGAACACCGCGTTTTGACACGCGCCTTCGTTTGAATAACACTGGAAACTCACTCCGCTGTTGACTGAAATAATTTATGAAATCGACCCCTTACTCAGAACATTAAATATTAATTTTGTTTGCACACTGTGTTGAAGTAAAATAAGCTTTTAAGGCTTTAGCACACCTCCGCCGCGAAAATAATTGTGGGAAACCGCTTAACGAATTCCGCTAAGAAACATTACTACATTATGTCGCGATTCGAGTAGCGGAACATCGTGCATCGTGAGTCAGTGAATTGTCGTTATCGAAGAAATGTCGTCGCTTTCGACTTAGTAAATACAGTAAAAATCTACTTCGTATCGTACCTCTTAGATCAGTTTTTCCGTAAAATCAACATTCATTTTAATTACAAAAAAAAATTAAGATAAGTACGCTTTATAAACTTGTCGACTGCCACGGATTCGTGCGAAACAAACGCGGCACCGCAAAAAAAATATCGGGCTCAGTGCGGAGGTGTAACTGGCTTCCAATAGAAACAATCAAAACTGTGCGTTAGGTTAGTTAGAACGGGCAATGTCGCTTGTTTGTATAACAGTCCATGGTGAAACATGTAAGATCATAACTTTATTTATAAGACCTTAATGTACCATGTTTAAAAGCAAATAAATATATTCTATTCTATTCGCTTGTCGTACAATGTACGAGTCAGGCGGAACTACTGCGGTTTCGCGGCGGAGATGTGTTACCCGCCTCAATAGGTCATGACGTATCTCGCGGCCATGTTAGTCCAGTACTCGCAAATTCGGCTGATGAGCATTGGATTTCGAGCAGAGTTATACCGTCTTATTACAAAACGAATTCAAATGGTCCAAGCTTAAACCTGCCTGCCTCAAGGCAGTATTTTCAGCCGGATTTTGACAAAAAAAATATCTTAATACAAAATAGGCAACGGTATTTAGAACTTTAACATAGTCAGAAAAAAAATTGCTCGATAGACTAAACCTGGGTCTAGCGAGAAATCCTGTTTTGTAATAAGGCCGATTGAATTTTTCCATCAGGATTTTCATAGTAACAGCCCAGAATCTGGATTTGTGTGCGTTCATCTATAGACTTACCCCTAGTATTACACGGACGTACAGAACATACAACATACATAAACGGACATACCCGGTGAAATGTGGGAAACCTCTGCCACGGTAATTACCGTGTCTCTGCCTATATATCTGGGTAATGTTTTGTTACGTACGTATAATTTAATTTAGGAAATTTACTGATAAAGTTTGATTTTGTTTATCATGGAGCTCAGAGCTGTATGCCCCGAAGGGTAGGTAAAGATATAGGTATTTTGAATAAGTTTCGTGATGAAGATGTGAACTCCCAAGTAACGAGCTAACTAATTTGCCATGTGCCTACCTACCTACCTATCTGGATGAGGCAGGCAAAAGAGCTTGGGGATTGGCACAAGACAAGAGCGACTTATGTCCAGTGGGTGATGACCTGCAGAATTCTTCAAACCGTGACGATAAACGGAAGAATCGAAACAAGACCAGCAGAGCAGCCAAGCTTAAAACAACGACAAGAAAAATTTAAGAGCACCTTTGGTATCGTCCAACAAGGCAAAGCAAAGGTAATGACATCCATTCTTCCATACTATCGTCATATATACTATGGGGTCGGCTTCCATACTAACATTATAAATACATAAGTTACTCTCATCACGTCTAAAACACTGAACCTGGGACCTGATGAAGGACAAAGGCTAGTTTTCATCCTGGATATTCGCATAAAAAATTATGAAATACAAAATATACGCAGATGAAGCCGCAGGCAATAGCTAGTATAACCTAATCAACTTAACAAATTATCACCCTATAAGGTACAATAGAAATTGCTACACCGTAACGAACATTTAAGTTTTGGATGGTTAGCCTAATATAACTACATATGTTAATAACTACCTCCAGAAACCCCTTTTCCCGTTCACCTGTCCTCAGGCACTTAGCCCGGGAGCCCGGCAGCTCAAACGCGATCCCGAACTGTCCTTGACCGACTTACTACACAAAATAGACGGTTAAGGGATGTAAATGTTGGAATATTCCTCGTACGATTTAGTTATATGGTTTTATCATAAGTACAATCCATACTAATATTATAAATACGAAAGTGTGTCTGTCTGTCTGTTAGGTACCTCTTCACGCTTAAACCGCTGAACCGATTTAGATGAAATTTGGTATAGAGATAGTTTGAGTCCCTGGAATGACAAAGGATAGTTTTTATCCCGATATTCCCACGGGGTCGACACTTATGCGGGTGAAACCGCGGGGCGCTGCTAGTAGTAAATAAACGTTTTCTTTTTGTTAGTTGAGGAAAACGAGCCGCGGGGATACCTAAGGGCGAATTTCACCAATGAAACTGAATGCGGTCAGCACATTTTATCATTCTCCCGCCCTTATACCAATTTATTTAGGGTCAGTGCAACTGTCTTTTTCTTCCATACTTCTCTATTAGTCGTCATTTCTGTAGTCCCTACCCTCCCTTTCTAACCATATCTTCACACAGTCCATCCATCGTTTCTTTGGTCTTCCCCTACTCTTACAGTCATCGACATTCATACTCAAAATTTTCCTTACGACATTTTCCTCATTCCTCCGTATCACATGCCCATAAGTACTATGACAACTGATTTCCACATAACCTTTAAGTTACCGGTGCAAGTTTATCGTTTAATATATTGCAACAATGTTGAAACTGACAGCATTTGAACGCTTTTTAAATGTGCTAAGACAAGTCAAATTAAAATTATTATTTGTTATTATTTTTCAAATAAACAACTAGTTATTATGGCAAATCTACCATTTAGACGCAAATCTAACACTTGTCTGACGACAAATTAATCCTCCGAGAACCGATTCATCAAAAAATTAACAAGTGGAAACAAAACAAATACGCTCGATCGAGTCGGTATGAAAATGTCTTGAAACTATCTTTGTTTTTCAAGGCAGATTATTTAAAATAAAAGAAACCGACGGGCCCCAGTCGATCAAATCAGGCAAGAATCAGGCAAGATCTGTCTTACCTATAATATGAGACAATAAAAGCCGTAACTTGGTTCTGTTTGCCGGGCGTAGTCCCAGAACGCGCGGGTCCGTGGGGACACCGACGCCAAGGCCTCTAAAGTGCGAGTAGTGCGGGTCTCGGCTACGCGCCGCTCCCCTCGACTAGCAGGAACTTTCGGTTTTTCTGGTATGAGAAACAGTTTGTGATTATTTTCTGTAATTTGTGTTTTTTTATATATTTTTTAAGTACCGCTAATCTGCCTTGTAAAAGAGTAGTTTCAAGAAAATTTCATAACGCACGCGTAGTTTCCAAATTTATAGCAATTTTTTATGAATCTGTTTACGGAGGGTTTTTTCGGCTCATGAGCTATTAGAAAACTGTAAAATCGTGTCCAAAACTTAGTAGATTTCTCAAAATTTGTAGGTAATTTTAAGGTTGGTTTAACTAAAAAGTTTCAACCACATGTTATAGTCCAGTCAAATTAGTCCTTAAAATAGAAGTAAGGTTACAATAATTCCCATAGAGCTAAAAATTGGTATGAATGTTCAGAATACTATTATAAATGAATTGTGAAAAGTCCCCATCAATCCCCCTTGTGTAAAAAATTTTATTGATGGTGAAAGTTTACAAAAATAGGTTTTTCGCGTTTTTCAGCTAAACAGTGAGTTTTACAGCAAAAATAGCTAAGACAAAAATTGTAGATCATCCGATTCTCTACAAAAAATGTATCCACACTTTTTTCATAAGTATTGCCATTTCCGTGATATAGCGGTTGAAAGAATTGAAAAAAATATTTTATTCGTAATACTTATACACGTTAATGTACTTTTGTATACATTTTTGAACCGTTATACGAGTAAACATATAAGAAAGAAAAAATGAAATATGAGTCCCTATGTCTTATACATACAAATTATAAAATTCTTAGAATATAATTAATGACCGTCAAATACTCCGCCCCTATTTTCATTTAGTCGCATGGCCTTTTTTTTTTAAGGATGGGAAATCATCAAATGACCCCTCCCGCTCTGGGTGGAGCGGAAGGGAGTGTCGGACTCTTACTGACTAAAACCCACCCGTGTTCCTTCCTTAGCCCTTTATGTTCCGGGCCAGCGGTAATCCCGTTCGGACAATCCCGCTGACCCGGCAGGCTTCGGCCCTGACAGGCCCCTTCCCTTGATGCTGACATCTCGCAAATCTGCTTTATTCAAAATAAAAAAATGTCGCAATTCTGCTTTATTTGTAGTCAACCTTTGACTGAAAGTGGAGTTGTTACTCTTGATCGCGGCATGAAAGCATTAATTGATGCAAGTATTGAAAGAGGTGATGAGTTTTCGGAGTACCTGAAAGACCAGAAATCTGTAAAAATTCATGTGCAGTGTCGAAAAAAATATACTCGAAAAAGTAGCACTGATACCGTGAAAAGGTGACGCCAAAAAGAAGAAGCTGGTTCATCAAAAATAAGTCCTCCTCGTACTAGAGCACGAGTAACGTGCATATTGCGAATAAAATATTTTTTTCAATTCTTTCAACCGCTATATCACGGAAATGGCAATAATTATGAAAAAAAGTGTGGGTACATTTTTTGTAGAGAATCGGATGATCTACAATTTTTGTCTGAATTATTTTTGCTGTAAAACTCACCGTTTAGCTGAAAAACGCGAAAAACCTATTTTTGCAAATTTTCACCATCAATAAAAAAATTTGCACAAGGGGGATTGATGGGGACTTTTCACAATTTATTTATAATAGTATTCTGAACATTCATACAAATTTTTAGCTCTATGGGAATTAATGTAACCTTCAAAGTCTTATTTGACTGGACTATTATCGGAGTCAGTTGCAAATTAGCTCGTGTATGGCGCCGTTCAATAAATGCATTGATTTACCTATCATCGCGTTGAATTTAATACATTGGTTAATTTTCCTCACTTTTTAATAACTAAGAAGAATCCCGTGAAGGAAAAAGGACAATTATGTAACAATTCTTCTCTTTAAGAAGTACAAGCACATTTATTTTTCATATAACTTATCCACCCTTTATGAGAACAAATTTGGCAATTCGATTACAAACGAATATATTGTACATCTGTTAACTTTGCTTATACCTCATTAGCATTTCATTATATTTATTACTACACTAGCGAGAAATATTCATTCGCTTATATGTATTTAATAATTTCCGAATTGGAATTACGTTTCAACATGTTCAGTTTAAATTAAAATCCGTGACAATTACAAATAACCTTGGAGACTATCGTAACATCGTACCGTACTAAACTGGGACAGCGTTCAAGGTGTTACGTTAATTACATTTTAATTAATTTAGGGACAAAACATCACAGATTACTTAGTCTATCGTACTGTCTGTTGTTAATTTGTTCAACAATCACAACAAATCGTAAGAGGATTGCAAGATTGACCAAGGTTTTTAGAAAATCGGAGTTGTACAGTCTAATCTTAAACGTACCTACACTTCCATAGGCGACGGCATCGGCAGACTGCTGACAGCATACGGAATAACCGCAAGCGACAGTGCCGCTGCGAGTTCAATTATGAACGAGACGTCAGTTTAGATTAGCTAAACGGATTTGCCAAACATCAAATGCATCCTGTCACTCTGTTAGTGACAGCTGACAGCCACCGACTACTACTACGTCGTCTGCAGTCACCTCTCGATCGCAGCAGGTGTCGCCACCTACGGAAGTGTTTAAATAGAAATACATAGAAACCATTAGTGTCGCTGCGGTCTGTTGTTGCGGGGCACCGACAACTGTGTCTGCGATCTGCCGTCAGCGTCCACGATGAGATTGAACCTTCAAAGTAAAAGTAGTATCGGAATCGCTGTCGGTGTCATGGTTGGAAGATTTAAATTACCTAATAGTATAATCATATGCCCTTAAGCTACCTGGCGAGGCATTCGCATGGTGGCTGGTAGAACCTGGCAGAGGGTTGCAGAGGTTCATGCTAAATAGTGAGCAATTGGCGAGGCTAATGTCCAGCATTAGACTCATTAGGTATATTTTCTAAAATCCTTACTTTGAGCTTAATGTCAATTATGTCATCACCGCTGCTCTCAAAATGGTGAAGGAAACATGATGAGGAAACCGGTATGTTCTAGAATCAAAAATTCTAAAACATGTGACATCCACCAACCCGTACTGGACCTGTGTGGTGGATTATGGTTCACTCCCTCTCACAGAGACGAGGCCTGTGTCCCAGCAGTGGGAACGTTATAGACTGGTTATTCTATGACCCTAACCACACCATCATTCATCAGAATAATCATGTTTTCTTTCTATCACACAAAAACAAGAGAAGCTTAAAGAAATTCTATAAATAAAGAATCCTTTGTGATAAGTATCTCATTAAAGCGAAGATCGGCGCATCGGAGGCACCCGCATTGCTCCTCAAGACCTCTTTAGGGTTCCGTCTAAGAACAGAACTCCCACGCAAAAGAGGAATGAAATATTACGTAATGGGAAGGAATAATGGAATTAATATGATCGGAGAAATAATTAAGAAGGCCCTTTGGTAAACACACGTTTGTCTTGGAGTGAAAACTACGGTTTATTCGCCGTGCGTAAGCACGGTCGTCAGTGTTTTACGGATCACTGTGGGAGCTTGTACATGGACACGTTTTTTTTTCGGCGCGGCGTCACGGTGTATTCGCTGTATGTAGGCGCGGTTTATGCGCTGTAAGTAGTAAAAGTTCGTCAGTGTTGTATGGATCACTATGGCAGCTTGTTGACAAAGACGTCGACGTCTACGCTGCGGTTTGTGCGCCGTACCGTGATGAAATCGTGTAACCGCCTAAGGGTTTTCTGTAGGTGTAATTTTGACAAACGTGATCTTAGTGCGATTTTGAGCTGACATAACAGCTAGGTGCCTGCAAATCCTGTTCAAAGATATCAAACTATCCATATTCCTGGCGTTAACATTATACTAAATGCTTGCCCTTTTGTAGACAGTTCGTTTTTACATGACCAACAACAACTTCGAAAAGCCCTGACGAACGTTCTTGCTTTCACGCGATGTTATACATTTTTATTAACCGTTCCCTATAGTAATCAAGAAATAAACCAAATTACCTCATCAAGTACACGCTACATCATCCAAACCAATCCAAATTCAGTTGTATCAAGCTACAATAACCCTAAAAGGCTACGTCAAAAAATATGACGAAAATGACACAGCAACGCGGTCTTTTATACAAGTTCGCGTATAAGTAACCCTCGCGGATGTCATAAATATTCATTATCCTTTAAACCAAGTTAACCCTTATTCGTATGACGGGGCACTTAGTATTTATGAGCACGTTTTGACCTTCCAACTCCATGCTTGCAAACGTAAGTTATTTTTGTCGCGAAAAAATGCTAAGTAATGTTGGCAAAAACATTTATTATAATCTCAGTTGAATTTAAAAGGTTCATTTCATTTCTATTTTAGAATGTTAAGTAAAATTTCTTTGTAGAATAGCCTTGTTTTTTTAGACAATGGAAAAGGGCACATAATGTTAAGGCCGCCGGCACGTCAGTGAAGGACGATCACTCATTTCCGATAGATCCATGAAAAAGCCTTTGCGTGGGCGAACAATATCGACAGTTTGTGAAAGACTACAATATAATTGATTCCAGAATGTTTCATCTACTATCCCTATACATCAATCGTTTTAACTAAGCGACGCTATTTCCATAAATCAGATTATGAAGACGTCAGGGAATGGAAACAAGTCGTCCGTACCTAAGGAATTGAATAAGGGCTGACCTTTCTCGTTAGATATAATTTTAACCGTGGAATAAGATGAACGTCTGACAGTATTATTTAATGGAAATAAAAACTGTCAAAATTCAAGCTGTCACTGTCAAAAGAAATCTCGCATTAGTAAGGTCAGTCCTAAGCAAATACACCGATTCCTAGAACAAAATACATCAATATTCGACTTTGAGTCACTAACCTGCACCCGATTGTCCCCTGAAGCTGCCAGAGCCCTGGGGTGAGAGGATCGGAGACAGCGGCTCGCCTGAGAGCGCGTGGCGAAGGTTGTGGTTGGCCTTGATCGCGTCCTTCGTCCATGGCTTCAGGTTCCTGACGCCGTCTTCGTGGACCTCCCCCATGAATATGTCGATCAGCTCCTTGCCTGGTGAAGATTTCATATGTTTAAAATTCTACTCGAGTTTTAAATTCGATTCGTAGATACTGTATGTCTCTTTTGTCATGTTTCCAGTCTTTAAGCTGGTTGTAGAACAAGCACTAAGCTAAGTTAGTTTAGCTCGCATAGTTGGGGTAATTTTTCATAATTATGTTCATAATAGAGCAGTGGTGGCGCAGTAGTTTCGACCTCGATTTACCGAGTTGTAGATCGTGAGTTTGAACCCAGGCAGGCACTTTACTTGGTGTATTAAATTTCATCACCACTGCTCTTGAAACGGTGAAGGAAAACATCGTGACGAAACCGGCATGTCCTAGAATAAAAAAATCGAAGACATGTGACATGTACCACCGCATTATTAGAAAAATTTGTACGCTAGGGGATCTAGAATCATGTGCTGAATTCTTGGGTTACAGTTTGCGCGTCGATGTCCCCCCTACCACCATGTAGATAGTCTAAGAAGAGATCTTGGAGTTAGAAAGGACTCACCCTTGGCAATATTAGCGGCATACTGTTTCATGGCGATCTTCTCGACGGTGCTCTCGAGTCCGAAGAAGTTCTTCACGTCTAGAAACGCGTGCATTTCGAAACACGTCCACTCTGGATTCTCTGGGTGAACCTGGGGACAAATATATACGCAATCAATAGACGAAACAAGAAACAGTCTGTTAGAAATTAATCTTTAACCGGTTGAATGCCGCAATTGCAGAAACAATTAAAAATCCATTGTGTCTCGCGTCGATCCACGAATACGAAGGGTTAATGCCATAGTAAGGAGCGAGAGTGCATGGGAGGCCGTCGCCTCCTTCTGCGAAGCAGTAATGCTCGCGAAGGAGGAGATGTCTGACAGATTTTGTACGACAAGCGAGTGAAGCAAAGAAAATCTGTCAAAAAAAAATCTCCCGAAAAAAGGCGTAAAAACCGCGCTGTGAAAACGTTGTAGGTACATACGTTTTTCACTTACATTTTTGAGTCTGTAATCACACACACACGTATAAAATTTATACGTGTGTGTGATGATCCCCTTTAGCTAGAAGGATCTCGTAGCTTCCTTCTCAAGGTAGACTGCTCTAAGTGCCCATATATGTGAAATTGGTCTCCTGTGGTCGAGGCACTTAACGATTCGCATCGCTAGCACACACATCGCCGGGGATATCACTTGCAATATGCAACATGTGTGGAAACGCTAATGCTTTCGAAATGGTCACGGTATGGTTGCTATAAAACGTATCTTGGCAGTGCGCATGCTGGCTTTATGCTAATAAGTTTATTTTGTAAGCTTTGAGTGTCTAGACTCCCATAGAGGTACAAAACAATAACCGGTCAAGCCCCGCGCGTACCCTATGTAGTACGATACAATAG
This sequence comes from Luperina testacea, assembly GCA_927399505.1. Classification (NCBI taxonomy): domain Eukaryota; kingdom Metazoa; phylum Arthropoda; class Insecta; order Lepidoptera; family Noctuidae; genus Luperina; species Luperina testacea. Next base: position 1,256,656 of record OV656770.1, on the reverse strand, counting down.
AAAATCAATTGTGTCTCATTAGCGGAGATCAAAAGATTAAGTTTGTAAAACTATTTTATTTTTCTTTTTGGTAGGTTTTGTGGCGGTGACTACCGAACCAATAAAGATCCACTACAGAGCCTTTGCAGAACGAACATTGAAGTGTTCTTAATTCATCATCATCATTTCAACCGAAAGACTGCTGGACCTTGGCGTCCCCCAAGCACCGCCACTTCGACCGGTTCTGTGCTTTCCGTATCCAGCGGATTCCTGCGGCCTTCACAAAATCATCAGTTCTTCTTGATTCACAATAATGTGAATCCAAACCAAAATATCTGAAGATAATAACTAATTTTGCAAATAATTACAATATTTTCTTAGCTTCTAAGTTCCAAGTGCTCGGTAAGTAGGTACCTACTTGACTATTAATATATAATATAGATAATGAATAATGACTATTCATATAGGCAATGACATACACACAACACACACACACATCTAAAGAGGTGAAATGAGTGGTGAAGTTTCTTGTAATTGCATTTGGGGGCAAAAGCTGCGACTCTGCAAGTAATGTGACTGCTCTTTCAAAAGTTTCTAGGTTTATCTTCACACTTAACCACCTGCACTTTAATAATAGTCTTCGAACTTCTAAGCCCTTTCAAAGTATCCTATTTTTAGAGATCGGTACCACCCCTTACAAGAAACGTGTCTTTTTACTGCATAAATGTTATAGCAATTTTATGAACAAGCACCGCGAGTATCCCTATGTAATATGATACAATAGAAAATCAATTGGGTCTCATTAGCGGAGCTTGAGAGGTCACGCTGACCTTGTAGAATAGACATAATTTAATATACATACACGATGTGCGTTTTTTTTTTTAAGAACCTGGGTGTTACTAAAAAAAAGCCAAAAAAACTGGACTTCGAGTTTGTTTTTGTTTCTTCTTTGGTGGATACTGGATACTTTATGTGACAAAAAAGTTAATAAAATGTTGTTGAGTTCTGTATAATAAGGAAATCTAAGTTTACTTGTAAACTAAATTATGCTCGTAGCTAGTATTACGAAAAGCTAGTAATAATATTACTTTAACAGCAGAAACTCATGACGGCATATGCTATCAAAACGTTATATGGTTACACCTTGAAAGATCAGAAAATACAGTTTTGCAAACGTCGATAATCAAATGATGATATTAATGAGTTGTATCGAACCTACAACGCATTGATACCAGCCTATGGTTATTGAGTCAGGCTGGTCCACATATTCAAGGTCGCTCAACGCGCTATGGCGCTCCATAGCGCGCTGAGAGAGCTCGCACTTTCTTTGAAGGATAAAATTAAAAGTTATCCGATAAGGAACCAGAGTTACCGACATAGGTTGCATAGGAAACAAGCCGAAGTGGCCATGGGCTGGCTATGTTTGTCGAAGGATCAATGGCCGGTGGAGAAGATGAGACCTGAAGTGGAGACCACGTGTCGGCAAGCGTAGTGTAGCATGCGTCACAGCGACGGACGGACGACCTTAAAAAGGCGGCAGGGACAGACCAGAAGGCAGAGGACAGGGTGTTATGACGCAACCTGGGGGAGGCTATGTCCAACAGTGGACTGGGATAATCTGAGTTGATGGATTGAATGTAGATCTAGGCGAAACACAATGCAAATTTTATTGTTTCTATGATTGCGGCATGAGATCTTGACACTTGGCGATAAACATTATCGACCTTTATAAAATTTATGACGAAAGTTTCAATAGTTCAGATACTAGAATAATAAGATATTTTATCAACTCCCGAAAACTTATACAAACACCCAAGTAAGCAACAGGCTAAAAAGAAGCCTTATCAACAACTGAAACTATTTACCGTAAAGGCGACAAAGGCACTAAAATAACTAATCCATACACATACAATGATATACAAGAAAATAACAAAGCAAATCACTTTCACCCTTCACGGTCACTGTTCAATAGGAACTTCACAATAAGGAGGCCTTCATGAATGGCTCATAAAGTATTTCCTGTATTGTGAATGGTATAAGCAATCACCTACTTAGAATATAGATACAACACAAAGACGCCCAGAAGGCATAATAATCTTATAAGGATGGGAGAGAATCGAATAAGAAATTCTCCTAATTGATTTATGTTTGATTCTTAGAGGACTGCGATGCGTACGAATTTTTTGATGCCCTATGATTTATATGATGTGATCTTGTGGTATATTGCTATTTAAGGATTGCACTTCAAGGGTCACTCCAATGAATCTAAATGCTTGAACGTTTGTTGCGCTACCAACCACTACATCTTGAACGATTGAGTTTTAAGGGCTGACTTTGCCGTTCGACTTTTCCGTAACTTTTGCCGTTTATATATTGCCGATTCTTACACTTACTTGGATGAACGTTTTTGTAATTAAATTGCAACTATCAAAGCCCTGGCGTAAATCTAACATCAGTCCAACGATGCCATAAAGTTTAAATTAAAAATCACGCATCTAATTTTGGGCTTGCTGTATCACATCACATCTCATTTGGGAGCATGGGACTAATTAACCCTCATTAGATAACTGTGGTTACCAAAACGCGGTTATCCGAGTAAAGAAAAAGGAAATCCGAGGAAAGATGTACCTACCTATTATGATTACCGAATCGTAATTCATCTAAGCAATAACATACATTGCTGTGTATGTTGGAAACATCTTGTATGTATAGCCTGTGTCTGTAGGAATTTGAGTGTTCGGTCTTGATTAAGGCAGCCGATATCTATTAATCGCAGTACACCTCGAGTATAATGGCTAATGACATCGGTGAAGGAAAATATCGTAAGAATTTTGGCAGAATCATAAAAGGATAACATTATGAATCAAAATGGACAGTTAGTTAACTGTTAAGTAAATCGTATCTATTGGTGAAAGATTTTTCAGTTATTTTTTTTTTGTCTGTGCTAAAATACCAATCAATCCAATCCAAATCCAATCCCAATCTCTTTGATTATACCTACGAACTTTACAAGCTTTCTTAATAGACGACCATAAGTCTAAAAGCCAACCCGTCCTGAGCGAACGTGGTGATCAATGCTCGTGCCCTCTCTGTATGTTGTGAAGAGGCCTTTGCCTCTGCCCCAGGCTGGCATTTGATATTTTATTTCTGTGACCTTCATAATTTCTGCCTACATTTTCGTTTATTTTAATCGCATTGACATTGACATTTTATTTTATTTTGATCTATTCTGTTGCAGTACGAGCGTGACACTGAAAGTTCTTAGAAAATAAAAAACTGAAGAAACTAGCAAGTTATTAGTTTTATTATATCTTTTCAAAATAGTGTCCATTTACATCAATACATCGCTGCATCCGATGGAACCACTGAGAAAAGCACTGCCCATTCGTATTTAGGGTTCTCTTCGACGGCATTTTGAAATGCAGCCACTGCTTCCTCGGCGTTCATAAAACGTTTTCATCGAAGTTTTACTTTTATTTTCGGAAATAAATAAAAATCGCAAGGTGCGAGGTCGGGGCTATAGGGCGGGTGACCCAGTAATTCCACGTCTGACGTCGCCAAGTAGTCGATTGTTTGCTTGGCGGTGTGCGACGAGGCGTTGTCGTGGTGAAGGAGGATCCTACTGCGAGGTCGTTTCTCCCGAACTTTTTCCAAGACAAGTGGCAAACAATTGTTAGTGTACCACTCTGCAGTAACTGTTTTTCGATCCTCTAAAACAATTGTTGCGTAATGACCTGTCCTTCCGAAGAACTAGACCACCAATTTTTTTCCCACGTTTCGACCTCTCTTCGCATTAGTTGGCAACTCCTCGGAAGCAAGCACCCAGACAGCAGACTGTCTCTTAGTTTCTGAGCTATTATTTTATTAGATGTAATATGGGTTTATATTTTATTTTTATTTATTATATTGCTAATCCTAACAACATACTACACTACAGCCTGGAACACTATTTTATTTATTCCATTTCCATCGTTCTTAGTACGCAGTTGTTTCCACATTCTACATGATATGACATGACATTACATATAACACCCTTATGTTCTCACGACATTTATACTACATCAATAATATCTCTATACATCTGTCTTTGCCCTTCATGGCGTACTTGTCAATACTGATGTATATTATGTCCCTGACTAGCGTTATTTGACATGCAACCACAATCAAAACAAGATTAATAGGAAAATACACTCTAATTAAAATAGCGTAAAGTGTAGTTTGATGTTTTATAGCGGCTCCGAGCATGCGATTTGCAAATTCAATGTGGAATGGTCGTTTGATAATAGACTCTACAGTGATGGAAAAAAGAGGGATTTCGGTTGTACGAATTAGGTCTGTACAATGTATGGAAGTATAAATTATGTGCGTCGGTAATGTGTTTCCCTTTCAATGAAGGATGTAGCTAGTTTCTTACTGGGTTATATAGAAAAATGAGGCTTATTTAAATCTAAGTTTAGTATTTGTGCATGCTTGCCGTGGTTAATCCGTGGATGGCTGTCCATCTTTACATACCAAGACCCTCCGTGCCTCGGAAAGCACGTTAAGCCGTTGATCCCGGCTGTCATACGTGGATCTAAAGACAGTCGTTACGAGTAGTCAGGAACCCGAAAGTCTGACAACCAGTCTTACCAAGGGGTATAGTATTACCCAGTAACTGGGTTGTGTAGGTCAGATAGGCAGTTGCTCCATGTAAAATACTGGTATTCAGCTGCATCCGGTTAGACTGGAAGCAGACCCCAAGGACCCCAACATTATAGTTGGGAAAAGGCTAGGCAGATGATGACGATGAGTTTAGTACTTCTGCCACACGGTACCGGTTTTTAAATAGCTACCTACTGCAAGAACTTAGCTACTGGGTGACTGTCAGTGGCGAAGGTTCCATACAACTCTATAACTAAATAAAAATTTATCTTCTGTCCTTTTCTTAATGAAATAGAAAGAAAAAGATTCACTGGTTTAGTTTGTGAACAATAGAATTGGCACCGTATAAATCAAAGTAAATAATGGTAATAAGTAATAACAAACAAGTAATCAACCGTGCTTAAATAAATAAAACTGACAGTTTACATTTTTGTAATTGATCGCAAAAATATAATCAAAGTGACATTATTTAAAACCGGTTCGTGTTGGGAACAGGTTACTCGTACCTGCCGTTGTGAGTTCTGACACTTTTTGCCAATGTCACCGAAAATTGAGAAGTGGTTTTAAAACCTTGTACTTTTTTTGGGAAATAACGATGAAGGCTGGTGAACTGTGAAATTTTGCTGGCACGAGTAAACTGAGAGGTTGATGTTTTCAATCCGGGATTACCGAAGGTATCAAAAGAGAGGAGGGAAATCTGGCAGATGGAAAATGACTGGGAGTTTTACGTAAGAGGTCCCCAGTTTGTAAGTAATTATGTATGGAATCTTGAACATACTTTGCCTGAACTACGCTGTGGTATGCCGCTAAACTAATGACCGTTCAGTATCGTTATTCACAACCATCCAACAGGCTATCGTATCGGAAATTACACATTTCGTTAACCTGATTTCCCTTTCCTCCGACAGGAAACAACTGTTGGAAGAATAGCGGCTGCCTATTTGATTGAAACGGACAACATTTTCGGGTTTTGGACTTGTGAACAGAGTTTACAGGACTCCTTCGATAACACCGATTGATTTTCGATTCTGTACGGAAGCGTATCGAATGGCTGTGAATAGCTATGCAGGAGTCTAAGATATTCCAATCAATCACAGTATAAAACTTTTCATGTCTCTCAGGTAATTTTATGAAGAGCAGAACTCGTCAACAAACTTCGTTTCGTACGTAGCACCAGATATTTCCGAGGGCCGATAGTTATTAGCAGTCGTAACGACCTGCACGGCCGGCTTTCGGGGACTCCTATTGCAGAATGTGCTCGTAATCCCAAGACCAGTCCACCCCACATGAGCAGCAGGTACATCGCGTGCGTACTTTCCACCGTTGCATCACTGCAGATATACTCGGTCGAAGTATTCGCGTTTTCTCCAGTAGGTACCCTTCCTTCATGTTGCAACGGAGCAATATTAGTTATTAAATAAATTGCCCGAAAATTGCAGGCTTCCTTTAATTTGGCAACGAATACCAGGAGATTATCGTTTGTTTGTGGATTAAATGGTCGAGTGATTGATGGCTACGCGTGAAGAACTGCTGAAGATCATGCTCATGACTAATATACTGTTTGATGGATTGCCTTCAGCCAGCAACCCCTTCCCAGCTTCCTTTGATTTAGTTGCGTTTCTTTTTTGACAATGAGAAAACTTGCTGTTTAAATATTTTTTAAATAGATGCGCACATAAACAAATCTTCGATTCCAAGTTATTTATATCTTTGCAAAAACAGAATTTGAATACTTTAGCCATACATCTGGCAACGCAATTAAATTCAGATTTCAGACAAGAGAAATCAATGTAGAACGTTAGAAACTAAACTCAATAGCATGAAATACGTTTACTCTGAAGAGAATTTAGACTAGAGCTGCTAATTGAAACGGTTCTAATTCGAACACACATCCGTTCAAAAATTACCTATGTACTAGCCGGAATTTAGATGCAGATGCTGAACCATTTTAAAAAGAGGGTATCTCAATATTTGTGGAAAATATGCAATATATATGTGGCTGTAATAGAAAAAGGCTTTCACCCAATTACAAAATAAGGCGCGGTAAGAAGCCAATTTTAAGGTAAACGGCAATAACGCAGCAACAAATAAGGTTCAAAAGCGATGCGTTTGATGTTAGTTGAACCGAATGACCACCATAATAAAAGTAAATTTGCAGCTTCAATTAAATTAAAAATAAATGCACGGCTCAGTGGAATGTTTTTAAGTATTTCTTTAGTTGATTGAATTTCATTTATTATCGTTAAATATGTTCATAAAGTATGATAGTTTACGCTCAACATTTTGAGAATTAAGAAAATATTTTTTGAGCTCTGTTTTACGATTGTTTTATGATGATACTATTTTATTATTATGAAATATTTTAGAATAAGTCTTTTTTTTGAACATTTGACCATACACTCAATTTTTTTCTGGCCTTTATGTACCAATACGCCTTACAATGCGACAAAAAACTGAGCGTTTTACGGTGTCCTAAGTTTGGTCAGCGCCAGACAGAGCCCATTGTTTTACGATTCTATCAAGATAGCACACGTATCTCCTGGAAAAACAACAACACCATAAAGAAAAAATGATCATCTCTTAAAATAATATTATTCAAAAACATAAAATTGGCAGACAAGCTGGTTTACACTTCAAACAAAAGGTACTAAAAACAATTACTTTTTCGACGAGCTTCGTAAGACCCTCATCAAAAATACAGCTACTACAGGCCGACCGCTTAACTGAGACGTTGTCTGAGGTAGAAGCGCGGTGCGGGAGGGGTGTGGTGACGTGATGCGAGTTCATGCGAGAGCTCAGTGATGACACGGTAATAATATGCATACAGTAGGTCGTCTTCATACAAACAGACGTAACGCGGGCTATACCTACGCTCTTTGATCTCCGTGTGCGCTCAGACGGCTCGGAGTCGCGACTGTGCCGCCGTGACGAACGGACGGTGTGTTGTTTTTTATAACAATAACCGCGCGATTTTTTCACTAAAAATAAGTTCAAGTACATATTTAATATGACGAGTAGGCGATATTGTGCTGTTTTTGGTTGCATGAATTCGTCAATAACGCATGCAGAGATAGCTTTTTTACATTACCTGGAAACTCTGAAAGGTAAGACTATTTTACTTACTAGTGGGTAGGTACATAATGTGTGTCTTTTTAATGGATAAGTATTTCCTATTATTACGCGAATTTTTGCTGCAGCGAATGTCCTGTGACCAGGCCATTACATGGAACCATAGCGTTAGTAACAATATTGGTTAGTCGGTAGTACGGTGCCCTGACGTGGACGGCGACGTGGTCACACGTTTCATGTTAGATCTATTCTCGGACTATATTAGAAGTAGTGAATAGGTACTCACATAATATTTACATTTCTCAACGACTCCTACCCTGGCGGCGAAGGTCTCGTTGGTGGCTTCGATCTCTAAAACCCTCTTCTTGAGGTCAAGGCTGTTCTTCTGGATGAAGTAGACGTAGTCTACGCCAATCATCTAGGAGATATGAAAATTGTTTAAGTTAAAGGCAATAAGGATTATCACTACAATAGGGTTGCGGTGTTACTATACTACCGTTGAGAAAAAAATCTGCTGTTCTATACAATTTTGACCATGTAGGTGTAATTTTGTATGAAACAGCTGAATGAATGATTCCATACTGGAAGAACTCAACATCACCAAGCGGGTATCTACAATATGCTAGGAGCGTGCTCTCAGATTTTTCGGACATATAATGCGTTCTTAGACAAACGCATGGTCTGGAAAGGGTTAGACGGATACAACAACACTACAATACAACACGCCACGTGACGGAGCGCGCGAAACGGAGCCATATTCCCCGTTCAATTTTTATTGGATTTGTACGTAAAAAAAACACGCGCAGGGGGGCGCGTTATCTGCGCCCCGTCGCGTGGCGCGTTTTAGTGTGAGATCCGCGTTATGATACAGGGACAGGTGGAAGGAACACGCACTCAAGGCGGAACACCGACCAAGATGGTAAGACGTAATCAAGAAAGCAGTTGGAGGCAGCATCTATCAAGCGGTTCACACTGAAGAAGACCGCATAACTTGGAGACGCGTCGTATGTGGTCACGATCCTCAGCATTGAGGAAATGTCGTAGAAGAAGAAGATGAAATAGCTGTTTTTTATAATTGACGAAAAGTTTGAGGTGTCTAGCATCATGGGCTGAATTCAAGGTAACAGTTTGCGCGTCGATGTCCTTTAGGCTCCTTCAAACAGGCGCGACGCGCGATTATCGCGCGCGTCACATAGGCACCGCATGTCGCGCAACGAGCGATGCCTTTGTGTCGCGCGCGATTCGCGTCACGCGTCGCGCCTCTTTGCTGGAGCCTTTACACCACGTATTTACTGAAAGATAGTTTTTCTCTTCATTAGTAAGGAACTTCAAGGTTGAATGATTTGGGATCGAATTTTCTAGTTGATCATGAGAATAAATCAATTTTAGCGCAGTAAAAATCAAGTCATAGTTGAGATTCAATTTGCGTCCGATTAGAGCGATAGCCTCGTTTACCACATCGTTTTCCAGCCCAGGTTGGGCTTGAAAACGTCGAATATGAACTTCCCTTTACCAAGAAGTATTCATATACTTCGTTTGCAATTTAGTTTCCAAAAATGTAAACAGAGTGTTTTGGAAAAAGTATGCGCTACAACTTCAAATTATTGTTTCATTAGAACTAGTAATTCAGAAATCAACTTAATTTGCACAAACAGTTGATATTTCTCCAAATGGAACATCAATTTGGAAACAATGATGTGAATATGAAATTGGTAGGTACTTAAGCGACGATGAGAGTGGACGTGTGAGAACATACCCTCTAACACAGCGGTTCCCGAATGGTGGTCCGCGGAACCCTGGGGTTCCGTGGTAAGACCGCAAGGGTTCCGTAAAAAATATTATCACACGTTTTGTGACCAACGTTACTCGCGCGCACCGACTTGTTTACGCACGAGAGAGGGGCAGGGCGTGCGGGCGGAGTAGTACAGCGCGCACAGCCCTCCCCACCCCGCGCGCCCGCGTTGCAGCGCCGTCGGCTACGGCGAGCGGGGCGGATTATAACGGTCTAGACCGCGAAAAGAGCACACGTATTTAATTATTATTTAATTAGTAGTGAATAGCTGCAGTACAAAAATACCTGTTGTTGGAATTTTCGATGTTTACTGGTAAGTCACAATGTGTTTGTTTATTTGTAGACACATTTTCGAAATAAAATACGAGAGATATATTCACGTGTTATTTTTATTGTAGGTACTTCAAAATGGAAAGTTGGCTCAAAACGGGGCGCCTCACAAGTGGCAAAAGTGTTTCGGATTCTTCATTAGATTCAGAGCCACCAGCAGTGTGCACTGAAAATATTTCAGAAAATGTTCCTGGTTCGTCGGTAAGAAAGTTATACATAAGTTTTTTTACAAGCTTTTATTTAGTTTCACCTGTCCCGTTGTCGTTAATCGAATCTTGCAAGTTAAATTTGATCCACTTCCCGGTTTCCGATTGAGCTGAAATTTTGCATCCTATGATCCAAACGACAATGCAATATTATTATGACATGGAGCTGATCTGGTGATGGAGCTGGAAGGTGGCCATAGGAACTCCGTGAGTAAACGACGCAACCCGGTCGAGTTTGGGTTCGTTTGATTCGTCTTGACAAGTACTTTGACACTATGTTGTAACCAGGGTCTGATGATGGAGCTGAAAAGTGGCCATAGGAACTCTGTTATTAAACGACGCAACCTGATCGAGTTTGGGTTCGTTTGATTCGTCCTGACAAGTACTTTGACACTATGTGGTAACCAGGGTCTGATGATGGAGCTGGAAAGTGGCCATAGGAACTCTGTTATTAAACGACGCAACCTGATCGAATTTAGACTCGTTTGATTTGATCGTTGATGAGTATCCTGGTTTGCGTAAATATGCAACTCCATCTTTGGGAAAAATAAAAATACACTAAAAAGTTAAAAATAAAATTAACGATAAAGGGTTTTTTTTCGTTAATTTTTACAATTATTTGGGTAATTTACTCAGTAAATTACCCAAATAATTGTAAAAATTACAGTAAATTTTACTGTGATATAAGTTATTTACTGATTAGACTTGCGCATTCCGCGACCGGGATCGCTCAATTTAGTTCGTCAGCTCTCCTATTCCGAAAAGCAGATCGTTCGCTCACTTTGATACTACATTGTACGTATTGCTATGGTTATTATCATTGTTTGTCAATTCATTTCAGGGTATGCTAAATACACAAGACCCTAGTGCCGGACAGAATCTACAACATACAAAAACTTCTTCAAAAAAAAGAAAATACGACGAATCTTACTTGTCCTTTGGATTTGTTCCTGTGGGAATGACTGAGAACCCGGATGGACAATGTGTTATTTGCAACAAAATAATGAGTAATAGCTCACTGGTACCTGCAAAGCTTAAACGACATCTTGACACAAACCACCCAGAACTGAAAGATAAAAGCGTCAGCTTTTTTAAAAGACACAAAAAAGTACGTAGAAGTGGTGCAGCTGCTATACAAAAATTTGTAAAGACCGATAATGAAAATGCAACAGAGGCATCATTTCTGCTAAGTTACAAAATCGCTCGTGCTGGTAAACCACACACGATTGCAGAGGATTTAATAAAACCATGTATGACAGAAATTGTCACCTGTGTACTTGGAGAAGAAGCAGCAAAGAAAGTGTCAGCAGTTCAGTGTTCAAATAACGTCATTTCTGATCGAATTCATAAGATTTCTGAACATATTCAAGATGAATTAATTAGTAGATTGACGACCAGCGAGATGTTTGCAATGCAACTGGACGAAAGTACAGATGTCGCTGGGTTATCAATACTGCTTGTTTTTGTGAGATATCCCTTTGGAGGATCTATTGAAGAGGATTTGTTTCTTTGTACTCCTTTAGAAACCAACACAACCGGAGAAGAAATTTTTAAAGTTATCGATAGTTACATGACTAAGCACCATATTGATTGGAACAAATGTATTGACGTGTGTAGTGATGGAGCGGCAGCTATGGTTGGCAAAATAAAAGGTACTGTGACGAGAATCAAGGAGGTTGCACCTAAATGTAGTAGCAGTCACTGCGTTTTACATCGTCATGCCCTTGTCGCAAAAAAAAATGCCATACGAGCTCAAGACAGTTCTCGACCAAGCAGTACTAATTGTAAACTACGTTAAATCACGTCCACTCCAGTCGAGGCTTTTTAAAAAAGTGTGTGAGGATATAGGAAGTCAGCATCAATCACTTCTTCTTCACACGGAAGTAAGATGGCTTTCAAGAGGAAGAGTTCTATTAAGGCTGTTTGAATTGCGCGACGAGCTTAAGATATTCTTTACCAAACAACCTGTTTCTGCACACGTTAATAAGCTTGTTGAAGTGCTGCATGATGAGCAATGGTTGATGCAATTAGCTTATTTAGCTGATATATTCGATAAGCTCAACGTAATCTGCAAAGCATTACAGGGACGAGCTACAACAAAATTTACAGTAAATGATAAAATGTCTTCACTGAAAAACAAGCTTGCGTTTTGGATTGAATGTGTTGAAAAACATAATTACGAATGTTTCACAATATTAAATGACTTTCTAAAAGAAAATGAGCTGCGGGTATCTTCAGACGTGGAAAATAATATACATGAGCATTTCACAAGCCTTACAAAATCTTTGCATGAGTATTTTTCGGAGCAGTTGCAGGAGATGATCTGGGTGCAGAATCCGTTTGGAAATTACACCAAACCTTCGATGCTGTCGGTGTCAGAGTATGAGAATTTGATTGATATTAAATTTTCATCAACGCTAAAACAAAAGTTCGAAGAAGGAACTTTTGATTTAAACGCCTTTTGGATTGGACTCAAAGATGAATACCTAGAAATTGTTAATAGAGCCATCACATTACTGTTACCGTTTGTGACGACTTACCGATGCGAGACTGGTTTTTCCGCATATGCTTACACCAAAAGCAAGTACAGAAATAGACTGGATGCAGCTCCAGATCTTCGCATTCAACTGTCGGACATTAAGCCTAATTTTAATGCTATTTTAAGAAAATATGTAAAAAAATTTCATTCATCACATTAATTTCACAAACGTGTTTTTATGTTTTTTTTTTTATTTTTTATATACCTACTTACATATTCACAGTAATTGTATAAAAATAATTTCATGAAAACTTTATTGTTTTTCATTTATACCTCTTTTAAGGTAGGTAAATTTCCAGTTATCAAAGTAGGGTTCCGCTAGGAAAAGTATAATCAATTAGGGTTCCTTGGCCAAAAAAAATTGGGAACCCCTGCTCTAACAAACATAACTCCGTACGCAAAAATACGCGCTTGGACATGGAGCTGCGCCAATCAGCCTGTTATACAATGCGATACAACAAAAAAACGTGAGATATGGGGGTACCTCTACCCATAGACTATACACTTATAAACTGAGACCTCTACCTAACCCTTCGACGACTACAGGAGTGATGTTATGTATATGTGTAATATACCTTCTTAAGAAGATAAGGAGCTTCTACATTCAGCTGGCACCGCCTGGTCGTCGTTCGCTGGGAGTCGTCGGCTGCCCAGATGTCGTCTGTGATGACGCACTCCACCACCACCGGGATCTGGGGGCAGCTAGGGAACCGCCTCTCGTATGCCTGAGACAAAGAAAAGAGTGTTACAATCGATGTTTAACAGAAGTCATCACGGTGGAACACTTAATTGTAACTTAACTACTTAACAAACAGTATAATAGATGTACCGTCGATACGAAAAGAAGAATATTTATTACTTGACCAATGGTTATCTTTCACTATCAGTTTTTCATTAAATTAACACTCGACCTAGGCTTTCTCTTTACTTCTTAAGTTTTAGGCTTGACTCACACCAAAAGAGCGTCGAAGCGCAGCGAAGCGGAGCGCAGTTTCAGTGTCATAATAATATGAATTTTAACTTTATTTTCTTTACTATAATACTTATTATCGCATGAGAAACTCGAACGAGTCGCGCGGATGCCCGCGGCGCCGCGGGAATTCCTGCGAATTCCATAAACGCGCCTTCTCTAACGAGCGGGTCGCTGCGCTTCACTGCCCTTCGCCGCTCTTTCGGTGTGAGTTGACCCTTATGGTATGCCATGGCTACGTGCAAATATGGTAAGAATCTTTTCTAAAAACACCACCTTACCCGCATTAGCATTACTTACGTAGAAAACTACGGAAAATATAACTTGGCACCATTAATTAACGTCCTTCAAGCCCCACTTTCACGCCCCTAAATTACAATTTCTAGGCGCGATAAATATCTAAACACTCGTTTTCGTGTCCAAATTCAGGATTCACGGCTTACTATTCCGTGCCAATGGGGCCAAATTACGGTTTTAGTTATTGACACACCCAAAGCAGAAACGAGTTATTCCGGTCTGTTATTGTTTGGGAAATTGCAAATTATAATGGACGAAGACAATGGAAAATGGGGCATGAAATGGGCTCTGCAAAAATTCTCGAATGCCGAAATCAGCGAAGTTGGTAGCATCAATCAAACACGAACGTTGATGAATACTTGACAGCGAGGGACCGATGAAAAGTTCTACGCAAACTTTGCGCAATTTCCAATTAGGATCTTACTTTCGAGCCATGTATCTCGTGTTTTCTTTTTCCCGGGCTTTCCACGAACATCTTTCTTTGTCAAGTTTGATATAAGAAATAAGAGAAAGATATCACAAAGGTCATATAATATTTAAGGCTTAAATGAGTAATATGGTACTTCTAATGTATCTTTCTTTAATGTATCGTTAACGTGATAAAACCGAGTAAGTAATAAAGGAATGTTGGCAGCAAGCTAGGAAAACGAAGATAATATTTATAATCTAAGAAATCGTAGAGATCCATCAGTATCAGAATCGTAGACAGACTCGTACTAAATGACATTCCTAGACCTACAAAATACAATAAGAACGGTTTAGCAATGTGTGCACATACGTATTTATAATAATACTAGCTTCCGCCCGCGGCTTCGCCCGCGAGGTATGTCGTTAAAAACTATCCTATGTCCTTCCCCGGGATGCAATCTATCTGTCTGCCAAATATCGAAATCCGTTCAGTGGTTTAGGCGTGATTATGATCATCATTATGATTATGAATATTAGTATGGATACCAAGCTACTTAAAAACGTTGACTATATTTATATGGCTAAATAAACAAAATATTTATTCTATTAAAAAAATTATACCTAAAGACTAAATATGCTCCAACAATAGTATAATATTATGTGATGTAACTCATGTCGACAAGTTTGCATGCTATGTATGTATAGTAAAACATGTAAGCACCAATTTTAATGTAACATCTGTAATACAAGGTTTTAATGTAAATAAAACTATTTGATTGATTGATGTTATAATTATAAGTGATGGAGGAAACGCTAAACTGTGATTAAAAAGTTGAATAAATTCAATGTTAAATGAAAACTTTTTATTTCTGTTACAAAAATATGGGGGGGGGGTTAGACCATTATCGACTGTTGATATTAAACGTCTAGATTTGGACGAGACATGTGACTGATCACGTTTGGCTACATGTGTCGAAGGCACGTGGCAAAACACCATCTGGAACTTTGGCGTATTATTGAACATCAACATATCAACGTGTTCAGATTTAACCAGGTTTCATCGTAAATCAAGTGAACCGTTTCTCGGCGAATCCCTTCAATACAAAACTTTCCTCAACAACATATTTACACAATTCTCAACTAAGTGTGAAAATTCTCTGTAAACTGTTTATGGTATGCCACAAGGGTCTATATTTGGGCCAAAACTAATATCAAAACTTTATTTTTTTCTAACTTCTTGATCAACCTAGCTTCATTCACTATATACCTTTACGTAAGTCCTCAATGTTATGGCACCTACGATTAATAATTTTACGATCTATTGTGGTAATTCTCAATAGGTTTTTGATTTCTTGCTCTTTCGTGTTACGTATCGTCCTGGTTTATGGCCTATAAACCGTTTAAAGATTTTCTCACGCGGTATTAGGTACGAGTGTAATGGAATATGGCCATGGTTTTTTTTTAAGGCTGTAGTAGGCTTAATGGGTTTTGGGGTTAATTAATTTTCTGGTAATGGAGCTTAGTTGTTATTAGTTTCATTTTCGTTTGAGTTGATCGGCTAATGAAATACGAAGACGTGAAGTTATCTGTGTTTGTAAGTCTAAGCGTTGATGTATTACTTTATTATCCTGCAAATATTATAGAGACGTCATTAATATTACGCTTTCAAGCAGAAGCAGTTCACTGGTAGATTGATTAGTATTCATGTAATAACCTAAGTTTTAGTTTTCACTTCCAAACATGAATTTGTCTAACGAATTAAATACTTATAAATCAGCGTAACAACGGCCGCAGCTGGATCAAGTTTTAGAATATCGAAGTATTCTAAATGTAAATGTGCTTACACGTGCCTTCCAATAAATTTTATATTACATCGTCGTACTTATAAATATTTTATTAGGAATATGACCTACACGCGCAGAGTTTTGGATACGACGCGATTATTGAATGTTAAGCGTTGCCTTCTTAAGGGGGAAACGCCAGCGCAGTCCGAGAAATTCAAATTTTCTTACGTTTTTTGCAATTTGCAGGTCCGTGTCAGGTTGTCCATATAATCCTATTGATTGATATTTCATGAAATAGTCATTCAATAGGATTATATGAACTAAGAGGGTTGTATTGATGATTTTAATAATTACATGTCTGTCAATACTTACTTTTTACGCTCGCGAATCATATTTTGTTCAACATACAACCTGACTGAAATGTCTTCTTGCATGTAAAGTAATACATTTCTGAGCTTATTCATTTACACGAGTTTCATTTGGTTAAATGTTTAACGACGTTTCTTATTATGTCATGACTTGAGCAAGCAATCTCTTCTTCTAGCGGAAACTGAAATTTTGATGAGAGTTTACTAAGATCTGCCTATTGCATCATAAACTTATCCATTACTGCACTGTGCTCTGCACAGTTCGTCTCTGTGGAACTTTAGTAAGTGCCCTCCCCCACCCATACAGTGAAGGAGCGTGAACCTACTAAATATTTGCGATCAAAATGCGACGATATATAATATAAATAGTCGAGTCTACGCGCGCTAAAGCTGAGCACACATCAAAGAGTACCCATGATTTAAATCGTACTTTCGGACACATGCACTGCCGTACATATACTTACATATACTTCCTTATTGATACACAACTTTATACTATCATCATGCAATCACTGAAACTTCTACTACTGACCTCCTACGACTCGACGATCATAACGCATTTGCTGATGCGTGTAGTTTTTGTATTATTCCCCAGACACCCTCTACAAAGCCCCTTGTTAGGCCTATTATTCTTGGGGAGGTATAAGGGAATTGACAACGACATGCCACGTAATCGAACGTATGGGAGGATTCGAAACGTGCTCAAAAAGCTAAAGGGGTGCAAGTACAAAGGAGAGAAAACGGAATAGTTCGTATAGACAATAAATATTCTTCATGTTTCAACGCCTCTTGAAGTGAATCGAGCGCGTACCTACATGCAAAGGATATTGGATTTTAAAAATAACTGATAAAAATGCAACATTGAAGAGAAATCCAATTTCATGACAATATTGAAGCTTATCGGAGTAAAATTCCGGTTCCTCGAATGCGTTAAAATGTTAACAAACTGTTGGCCGTTTATCGTTTTAAAATGAAATGATCGTGAAGATAAGGCATGTGAGTAATCAGAGCGCGATTTGCCGAGTGCGGGTCGGTAGATGTCAGATGTCTTCGAATTTTGGTTCTAGGACACGCCGGATTCCTCTCGATGTTTTTCTTCGCCGTTTTGACAGCAGTGGTGATAAACGTTTTGTGATGTTATTAAAAGTTTTTTTTTTTTCAAATTTTTTACTGACTTGCCCTTTAATTTTGCCTACATTCAGTTTCTATTCTACGCTACTGTTATTTTTTATTGTCCCTAGCTCATTTTCTTTAAAACATCCTAAAGGCGTTTTCCCGTATGCCTACAGCCTTACAGGCAATATATCTGCAAATAACGCCGTGTTTACCTTTGTATAGAGAGGGAATACTAATCTTTAAGCCGAGAGAAGCTAGGACGAATCCTAATACAATATGATAGTCGTGACGGAGGCTATAGTTCAGCAAATAAACATTACAGCGAAATATTTGCTTATAATATCAAATAGTTGTGATCGTTTAAGTAATAAAAAGTAATTTACAAAAATTAAATTGACTTCAAGACGAAATTAGGAAACTCAAAATTATGAAATAACTTTAATTTCGGAAGTGATCTGTGTTTTAGTTGTTTGCCACCGGTTTTTTGTTTTTTTTATTGCTGAATTGCCCGCTCTTGACCTCGACCACGCCTGATGGAAAGCGATGGATGAGGTCTATGATGGAACGAGCGTGCCCAGGAGATGCCTAAAGCTCTAGAACTCCCACGCATCGACGAAATACAGCAGGCTGCTTGACTTCGGACACCGCTGGGAGGGTGGTCGCAAACCAGGCGGGCGTTAGCCCTACCACCGCAAGGGAAGAATTGGCCAGTCAAATAAGGTGTTGGGTGTGACTGTCCAGGATGCGCCGAGTGCTCGGTTCAGTTGAGTAACTGCCGGAACAAACTGCGCTACACGAGGAAGCTTCTTCATGCATCCCAAAAAAACATTTAAGTTATTTCATATTTTTGAGTTACCTACCTAATTTATTTTTGAAGTCAATTCAATTTTTTTAAATTACTTTTTTATTTCGTAATTTTTAGTTTTAAGTAAAAAGTGGAATATTTGTTTGTAATAAGTACGTAATAGTTTTGCTGTAAATATTGCACTAGAATTTGACCAAGGTTGTTGTAAATATTGCACTAGAATTAGACCAAGGTTTTGAGATGTTTTCCCTTTGACACTACACCCGTAGCTCGTATCAATAAGCCAAGCCGTCAGACTTACACGTATTAGTCCATATCTTGAAAATTACTGGATCGATTTTGTTCCCTAAGTTGAAGTAAATGTAAGCCAATAAAAAAATTGTCACGATCCGATTAATAGTTGTGGAGAAATGCGTGGACAAACATCCATGAATAGAATAGAATATTTATTTGCCAGAAACATGGTGTTTACAAAGGTGTTCATAACATTGCATAGTGCTACATGTCTCACCGTTTTAACGGTATGCAAAAACACATACATACATCTATAATTTTTTGTATATTTGCTTGGAAGCCCTAATAGATTGTCAAGTATGTGAATATAATGCAGTTCCAATAATATTACATACATACGTGTCGAATTGATAACGTCCTTTTTTTGAAGTCGGTAAAAATCTATATGCAAATATCAGAAGTTATAGTGTGCATGCCGGAGAAGGTTCCTAACAAAGAAAATAATGAAAAAGGCATTAGACTACTAATCATTAATACTAGTAGTAGTTAAAAGCTTATTTGCACGAGGCATATATACGGTACAGGATATATAGAACCCACAAAGCTGAATAGCAGCATCAGTGAACTTAATACACTACAGCTTTCTTCGTAATTGGCTGACAAGCATGCATTAGCATCCAATGAACGGCTTTAGATATACGTCAAACTATGTGATTTATCTACGTCAGAATCAAAGGTAAAGGTGGCGCTTCATTCAGTATTCAGGGTAAACAGGATACAGGGACCAGGAACGAAGGACCAGGGAGGGTAAAACCTGACGCGACCAGGGAAACACAGCACAATAGGGAAAGTTATGATTGAAAACCTTGACTTCTATAAGGACACTGTCCGAAAAAGCAACTAAAATTGGATAGGGAGCGTGTCCAAAACCAATTTAGCAACAATTTACTTTAAGGAGCTTTGTAATGTAAAACTAAATGGCAATTTTTTGACCTACATAAGTAGGAAAACCACTTAGTCTTACGTAAGGTATAGTAATTGGGTATAGTAATAATATTAGGTATATAATAATAGTCTGCAATGCTTGCAGCTCTAATGACACTGAAGCTGATAGCCACACAGTCTGCGAAGTTAAAAGTAAAACTATACGTGACTTTTACAAGCGACCCAGAACACAATATTTTATAACGGGACAATACACAATAAAAGAGGACGACATAACATAGCCTCCCTTTTGTAATAAAGACAATACGGTTCGTAATATCAATACGCGTTTACATTCGAAGTGGGTATTCGGATTCTGACGTCAGTTACAACTTACAAGTAATAGGACAACATCAACAGAACTTAGAATAGTTTTGGAAACAATAACATGGACGGTCGGTGGTTAAGTTCGCTGAAAATGAACTAGTCGAGTATGATTTTAGGGGCAAAGGAGATAATAAGAACAATCTTTATTGAAACAAAAACACATTTTACAAATTGATTGCGTACGTAAATAGCTACATTATTTACAAAACTATGTCGCAGCTATTAACGCCCCACCTTCAAGAGGGAGAAGACAGCGTCCCGGATTCGATAGAGATGAAAATACAGTAGGGGTTAAAAAGTGACAAAAATTAAAATAGTAAAAAATTCAATACTCAGTAAAAATTAAATTAGTCAAAATTTCAATAGTAGTGCTTATTGTTGTGCATGGGAGTATTGTATGTGAGTGTAGTGCAAGTCTGTGAGGTGTAAGTGTAGAGTGTGTTTGTGGAACCTCCCCACGAGCACACTCGTCTAGACTCTACGCTACGTGTATTTGGTGTTCATTTCTACGGAAGAAACATCTTTAGGGTTTGACTAAATTCTCCAATTCTTCGTATGTGAGAGTATGAAGCCATTGATCAATAATATTCTTTTGCAATCCCGGAGAGTACATGGATAAATTTATAGTAAGCACTTTATTAATTTTATTATAAAGCACGAGACTGCAAAAAACGAACTGCCGGTGGATAATTTCCAATTTAACACCCGATGTCGGGCAGACTGTCAGTTTTACGTTTTTGTCTTCTAAACTCAGGGTCAAAAGACAAGTTTAAATGTTTCCGCAACACTGTACTTAGCACAAAAGAGTGCCTGAAGGCTCGTAGACACAGGCGCGACGCGACACGCGACACAAAGGCACCGCAAGTCGCGCAACGAGCGGTGCACGATTAAGTCAGACTACACCACTGAACATTTAACAAATAAAACTTGAGATAGTTTCCTAGGCTAAAATACCGTACCATCTACAACACGCACTACTATTCCTGCAGGTAAAATCCCTGTCTAATATGTTAAAATGTCAGCGTGAAAACATAGTAGAAGTGAGCTGTCATTTCTCCGAATGCAGGGGATTGACACTGTCAGGTCAGCTTCCAATGTTATCAATTTATCAAGAACCTACGTTTATCAATGAGCTTCACATCACACATACAATAGACACCGTTATATTACCAACTGTCAACCATCCCGCTCCGTTAAATTCTGACTATTGTATGAGCATCTTGTAAGTTCTTGTCAGACAAGTTCTCTATTCAAACTAACTTTGAGACAACGTATCATAACAATCGATTGACGTCATCTGACACGCCGGCAGCGGCTTCGATTGAATCGTAACTGTCAGGATTGAAAGTTACGATTCCGACACCAGTAACATGCTGTCGGTGACTTTGTATTTCCATGTTTGTTAATTAATATTCCAGTTTATTTGGTAATTAATTATTTGCGCAACAAACAGTTAAAAGCGTCTAGACTTATTAGGTCAGAAATCGATCGCGTTCAGTCTAGTTTTCTCTAAGCTCAGCAATTCCGCTTCTGAATCCATTGAAAATACAAACGCGCGACTACATTGATATTGTCGAACGTTAACATCGATAAAACTGCCAATATCAATTGACCTTGTACCGACTTGGGTCACGATGCAATCGTCGACATAGCGCAAACATAAATAGTTTCTATCGGCATTTGCTAATACCCTTATTTAATATAGTAAGAAGTGGTGGCTCAGCGGTAAAAAGTAGGTTCGAACCCAGACAGGCGCTTTACATTGTTATTTATTTCATCACCACTGCTCTCAAAACGGTGAAGGAAAAACATCGTGTGTCCTAGAACCAAAAAATCGAAGACATGTAACATCTACCAACCCGCACTGGGCCCGCGAGGTGGTTTACGGCCCACTCCCTCTCACCGAGAAGAGGCCTGTGTTCCAACAGTGGGTATATTATAGGCTGATTATGATCGGCATTTGCTAAATTTACCATCCGCACGTTTTTCCGCTTATCATCTACTTATTCAATTATTCTTATCAAGGTAAATTAACACCATTTATTTTAGTTCCAGTTTTATTAACAATGGAAGCTGACAGATGGGTCATTCTCATTAATCATTGTGATTGTTACGACTTGCATATTATAATTTAAAATATACGTCTCGTTTCAGTAGCACGATATTAACTACCTACTTGCTATTTGAGTAATTAAGTATTTAATAAGATTTAATACTGTTTTTTTTTTTAATAAAAAGGATAGATGCGTTGTAAAAAACAATGTCAATGACAACAAAAATGGTTCCTCCGAAGAATGAATATCAAAACTGAAATCTTAAGCTATCTCTAAATCTACGTATAAAAGATGCCCAATTATCGAGGAAATCCTGATGTTAAGATTTAGAAGTTATAGCTATAGACTGGAAAAGGAATAAGTAATGGAAAACAGTAATAATAAGGACATACAGCCGATACTCGGTATTCTGTGTGGTACTGATTGACTAACTGTCGCACAAGTTCTGCTCAAGAATTTCCACGCATTTTCGCTCACATTTCTGAGAAATTTCTTGATAAGGCGAAATACGTTCTTACATTTATTTTTGACGCTTTCATTTTCATACATTTACTTTTTACTTGGTACATACATGAAAGAAGCCATTTCTGAAAATCAAAGATATTTCTCGTCCATAAATCATGATCAAATTCGTTTATCGCTAGAATAATTCCCAGTCAATAAAAAACAACACAATCTTCGTGAATGTGAACAAAATACGAAATTCGAATTCCCGACGGAGCTCGAACGCGCTCGTGTTGTAACATAACGATTTCATATCCGCTCGGACACCGTCGCGTCGGCCGACGCTCGGCGATGGGCGTTCGTTCGTTTCGTTTTCAAATTCAATTTTCCATCAACGGAACTTGATTCGGAAGTATGATTGGCTGATGAATATTTTATTGATTACAATGGCTGATTCTTTTGCACGAGTGAGTTTCTTTTAGGGGAAGAATCTGGTAATATTGCATCATTTAAGCATGTCTTGAATTTATTTCAGGCTCTATTGTGTACAAATGTAAACAAAGACGTGTGAATGCATACGAGTACTGCGGTGCTACGAAATATATTGTGAGAGCCGTGTTTATTTATTTTTAATCGGTTATTTGTGGTTTTCTTGGGTATATTTAAATAGCATCTATATAGTAAGTGTACCAGGCCACTCAGAAAGTATTGCGAAAAAAGTTTTTATGTATGAGAGATTGGCCAGTTATAATCTATTTTGAAAATATGATTATTTGTAAGCCAAAAAAAAGGTACGATCCAATTTCAAAATTTCCCTCCACATTGTAAATACGAGTTAAAGTGGAGTCATTGTAATAGGTAACATTTGACAATTCATCAAATATTCAACAACGTAACCTTGTAACGGCGGGCATAAAATAACATATTTTTTCGTTTTGTTAGAACTGCACAATTGCTTACCTTTTTTCAATTACGATTACATATTTATTGTAATAATGACCGATACGAGTAATTTTACGATTTGCTTTCATTAATAAACCATTCTTAACATAATAAACAATTTCTGATCTAAAGAACTGAACGTCGTTTACAAGGTTACGTCAGTTAACCATTTTTCTTTTTAAACACTAGGGATGTTACTCTAAAAATCGAAAGCTGATAAGTAGAATCGAATGCAATGATGACTTGTGAAGAAATATCACCATAAATTAATAACCACGTTGTGATTATAATAAAACATTTATTTATTATTCTTTTAACTAACTAGGTATAAAAATACAAAAAATAATGAAATAGAAAAATCATTGATGTTAGGTACAATTTAGGTGGTATGTTGCTGGCAACACCAGTGCCTGTCGATGACGCCATGTCATGTCGCCATTACATGACGCAGTCTTTTGTCGTTGTGCGAAGTGACTGTGCGTTTTTGGTGTGCTCTCTGTTATTTTCTTCTGACCCGGCTTTTTTATTGGACTGATCTTACTGACTACGTTTACCTGGCTATAAATTGGACTCCGATTGCTTAACGATTAGTAAACAAGAACAACATTACAGTCTTACCATGTCGAAACGGGGGAAAACGCTAAACAGTCAATCTCGCGAACTAGTGGTGAAATTGTACAATTATTTTGAACGGGAATCAATTAACGATGGGCCTCTTTTACCATTGACACAACCGAGAGAACGCGTTGCCGAAGCATTGGGAATAGGGAAGAGGACAGTAACTCAAATTCTGAAAGAGAAATACGGACCATCAGGCTCAGAAGATAATACTTTACGTACACCGAAAAAAAGAAAGAGGGACAAGAAAATTGTTGGCATTGATAATTTTGATGCTGCTGCAATTCGCAACCACATTTATGGATATTACTCGAGAAAAGAATATCCTACACGGGAAAAGCTAATAAGTTCGTTAAAAGACGCAGGCTAATTTTTTGGCGGTAAATCGTCTCTATCAAAGGTTTTGAAATCGATTGGCTTTAGTTTTAAAAAATCTGACAAGCGGAAAATCCTGCTAGAACGCTACGATATTATTTTGAAGAGAGTAACATTCTTACGTCAAGTAAATAAAATTACAGATTGGGACAATGTCGTGTTTATTGACGAAACATGGTTGAATGTGAACCATACGGTTTCGCGGACATGGACCGATGATACAGCGGCGTCCACCTCAAAAGTTCCACCGGGAAAAGGAGCCCGACTTATTATATGTCACGCGGGATCAGCTTCTCAAGGTTTTATTCCAGACTGCCTCCTCGCATTCGCCTCTAAAACTACAAGTGATTACCATGAGGAAATGAACTTTGAGGTTTTTAAAGAGTGGTTTGAGAAGCTGCTAGTCAGCTTAGAAAACCCATCGAAAATTATAATGGACAATGCACCGTATCATTCTGTACAAGTTGATAAACCACCAACTCAAGCAAATAAAAAGCAAGAAATTGTCTCGTGGCTGGTAAGAAATGGTGTGGATGCAAGTCCAACTTTATTAAAAGTTGAGTTGTTAAATCTAGTAAAAGCAACTAAGCCGTCCAAGCTCCGCTATGTAATCGATGAACTAGCCCTAGAGCATGGACACGAAGTTATTCGATTGCCTCCCTACCATTGCCAGTATAACGCCATCGAGCTTATTTGGGCACAAATAAAGGGTTATGCAGCGCGGAACAATACTGAACCACCCTTCAGTACTGCTAAAATGATGTCTCTGCTAAAAACTGCGTGTGCAGAAGTCACTACAGAAGACTGGAAAAAAGTCGTAGAGAAAACAAAGAAAATAATTTTACAAGATTTTGAACGAGATGTGAGAATAGACAATATTATTGAAAATGAATTAATAATATCTCTGAGTGCTGACAGCAGTGATGAAGATGACAATACTTTTAACAGTTCTGATAGTTCAACTGAATAAATGCAATTTTTTTGTTAAATTGTGTACTTGTCTTATTTTGCTCCTTAAATTTACGAAAAAAAAAATAATAATGGGACAGGGATTCGCCTGATGATTTTTAAAATTCGCATATGTTTCAAGTCCGTATCGATTCATTCACTTTAATCGATGTTTATAAGCAGGTCACCTCACTATGAGGATAAAACTGACAGACGTCAAATGTTACCTATTAAAATGACTCCACTATAATTAAAAAATAAATAATCGTGTCACATTAAAAAATGGATCATTTTCCGCCGGGAACATTTTCGCGCTACGATTTTTTACGATTACAAGTGTCGCCTGAAACCGGACGAATCGTACGATAGAGATCAAATGGCATTCATGGATGAAGGCTCTTCTAAGGCAACCGTGTATCGTTGGTATAACGACTTCAAGCGCGGTCGACTAACTTTGAGGGATGAAGAAAGAAGTGGTCGCCCTTTGACGGCTGTTACGGAAGAAAACGTGCTAGCAGTGAAAAATTTAATCCAAAACAATAGGCGAGTTACGTATATCAAGAGATTCAGCACATACTGCAGGTTAGATCGGGAAGCCTTTACGAAATTCTACACGTGCATCTTCGCGTGAGAAGGATATCAATACGATACGAGATCAATACGATATGTCTTGGATTTATCAATACGATCCAGAAACGAAGCGCCAGTCGACGGTTTGGATGTTTCAAATCAAATAAATTTTTTGTCGCCGGAAAATGCGTTCGAGCAGGCTGTAAACGAGGTGTCTGGCGGCGGACTGGAAGAAGTGTTTCGAAAACTGGTTCAGACGCATGGAACTTTGTATAGAGGCTAGTAAAGAGTACTTTGAAAAGGTTTAATAAAAAAATATTTAACTATAGAACAATTTTTTTTTCGTTAAACTTTTGTGAGTGTCCCAAGTACAGGAAAATTAACAAAACAAATGATATGGATTGTTCATGTAAGGCCATTGATATACAAAAGGTAAGCCATTTTTATAATGATACTAGCTGACCACGAACTGCGTACCGCCTCACTAGCCGTTCTGCCCCCCCTTTTTCTTCTAAGATATTCATTTTAATGATATGCTGTAAAGGGCAATTTTGATCTACATGAAATGCACAACGTATCTAAAGTGGGTATATAATTGGAATTTGGAATAATACTGTATTGTTTAAAATTGGAGGGGTCCGTGGCTAAATAATAACAGCCGCACAGGTCGATCAGGTTAAGCTACGCTTGCCGCGGTTAGTCTGTGGTTGGGTGACCATCTTTACATACCGAGACCCCTCACGTTAAGCCGTTGGTCCCGGTAGTCATTCGTGGATCTTTGACAGCCGTTACGGGTAGTCAAAAGCCCGAAAGTCTGACAACCAGTCTTACCAAGGGGTATCGTATAATCCAGTAACTGAGTTGTGGAGGTCAGATAAGCAGTCGCTCCATGTAAAATACTGGCATTCAGCTGCATCCGGTTAGACTGGAAGCCAACCCTAACATAGTTGGGAAACGGCAAAGCAGATGATGACTGTAGGTATTGTTTAAAATAACTTGGTAAATAACCCATATTTTTTGTAATTATGTCACACTAATATTATAAAGGTGAAAGTTTGTGAGTTTGTGAGTGTGTGAGTGGGTGTGTGTGTGTGTGTGTGTGTTCATATGTTTGTTACTTCTTCACGCTCAAACGGCTGAACCAATTTTGATAAAATTTGGTATGGAGGTAGTAGCTGACACCCTGGATTAACATATAGGCTTTTTATCCCGATATTCCTATGGGATCGAAACTTATACGGGTGAAACCGCGGAGCGCAGCTACTAAAAGATAAAAATGGTTACTGTGGGTTATCCTTAGGAGATAAATATTATTCACCGCGGACATTTTTATTTATTGATCTTTTCAAGATATACAATTCCGTAGTAGGTACGTATATTAATTTGATCTATTTCGCCATCGATTGCAATGTAAGCGCACAAAAATATGTTTATTACGACATCACATTACAAATCCTTGAATTTATCGGCTTTTCTCTACTATAATATGCATGTATTGTACATATAAACCTTCCTCTTGAATCACTCTATCTATTGCTCAAAACTGCACTAAAATCAGTTCCGCAGTTTAAAAGATCTAAAATAAGCTTACACAGCGGGAGCGACGTTGTTTTATACTATGTATTGTAAAGAAAAGATGATATGCAAGTTTTAATTGTTGAACCTGCTGATTATGTAAATTCTTTAAAATTTGTCACCATAATCCAGCTGACTATTGGAAATTAAAATGATCGGCACGGCAGCAGCGGAATCTGAATTGCATGCTTTTGTGGAGATTAAAGAATCGTAGGCGTGTCAGTTACTTTGATCGGTCCACGCTCCGATGAATTTTAAGAACTTAAAACTGTTCAACAGTATGAATTTCATTGTTGTCTATTTCAAATTATATTTTCGAGACGTGTACTGCGTGTCAAAGTTCTATGGAAGGTTCTTGACTGACTGCTCGTTTTTATCAGAAATAAACAGAAACGTAACTCATCGCATGTAAATACTGTCTCCAACTGGACTTCGAAAGGTGTAATATTAATCAAACTCAAACGATATATTCAAATTAAACCATTTAAACATTGATGCATTTAAAGGAGCTTTTGTATGGTCAAGGAGTCGGTTAGTCAGGAATATGAAGCTCGTTGCCCATTCCAAAGCGTAGAAGGTAGAGGATGGACACTCTTTTAAATTATATTGTTACAAAATATTAGTAACATCATAAATAAACCTCACAAATAAAGTCGACAGTAATTTTGTAACAACCCTTGAGAATCTTAGTTGGCCACTATGCTTTTTGGACAGATAGGAACTCCTAATTAGGGCTGAAAATAAAATGGCCAAGAATGTTTTCCTTCTTCATTTATCTTTTAGCAATCTGCTAACCTTGTAGGCAACTGGCAACTGGAGCATTAATCACGTTCGGAAAAATCGAAAACATTATAAGAACCATTATGTAAATTGGTTCCAAGACCAAAACATCGCTAAAAATGAAGAATACAAAAAAGATATTCTT
The DNA here is from genome assembly GCA_927399505.1 of Luperina testacea. NCBI lineage: Eukaryota > Metazoa > Arthropoda > Insecta > Lepidoptera > Noctuidae > Luperina > Luperina testacea. The sequence continues at coordinate 1,228,356 of OV656770.1, read as the reverse complement.
TATTAGCTATCATTACACGTAGGTTTGGAACGTCCTTGTCAGACATTAAGTGGAATCGATTTTATGGAAACATTTCTTTTTCTTTTCATTATTATAAAGTTGTAATTACTTGACGTGGGAAAATAGGCACGTGTGATGACGACGACTCACGAGTTCAAGACCACACGTTTATACAAGACAAAGGAACTTGAAAAAGCAAGTGCCGACAAACGAGTTTGCATGTAAATGTACTTTTTATTGACGTTCGTTAGTTCCAGATAAATATGGCACGCTTTAGTAACATTTTGGCAATAGTCAACAACAGGATAAACATTGTTACGGAAGGGGGACTACGAACAACGAAGTGCCTCAAATGGAAGGATTAACGACCAGAAGGTCGTGGGGACCGGGGAGCAATTTGATGAGAGCAATCCGACCGATTACGAATACTCGACACAATTGCCGGTGCGCAAACGTGACAGATGAGCTATGCGGGCAATTGATTCAATTTAAACGATGTGTATTAAATCATAGTTGAAAAATGCGTAGCAAAGAACGCAGAACGCTTATCACGCACTAAGCTATAAAAGACGGTTTAAACGAATTCAGCAATAACAAATTGGCCACTTTGATCAACAACCAACGTGTCCACACAGAAGCTATTACATTTAATAACCAAGTACTTATAGTGTATAATTAAACACAGTGACATGACGCTTGTAATTATTGTTAAACCTTAATGGCTCAGCAATTTAGGAGGCACGCAACCGCCATGTCATGTGTTCCGAGAGTGTTGCAATGAACCTGTACTTCATGCAAATAACTTGGCTTCTAGGAACACTTGGCGTTTTAACGGCTTCCCAGGAAACACGCGAATTCTAGATAGCAGTGCCATCAAACCTGAATGTTATTGTCTTCTCGCCAATCCCCTGAAAGATTTTCGATTATTACTTTTGAGGACATAAATTTACATTTATGGGCAGCTTCATTGAATGGAATGACTCTCCCAGGAATGTATTTTCTTGGAAGCAATTCCTATAAGTACTAAAAGTTTTATTATTGGACAGGCCGTCTTTGCTCGAATCCTTATCATGATCCTTTTTTATTCCGATGATAGAAGCGGCCACTCGTATAGAAGCTTTATCATTAAAACCTTCCATCCTTCTAACTTCTTCTGCCCGGTATGTTCTTCTTGGCAGGGTCCATGTACCTTCTCAGTTACAACCCCTCAATAGACATTAAGCCAAAAAGAGAAAAGTCCCCAGTAATAAAGACTTACTAATCTTGATCACAGAATTCTTGCTCCAACAACGTAACGGAGTAATTTTCCTAATTCCCAATAAAATTATTCACAAAATACGTTTATTTAGATCTTACATCAACAGTAGAGGTAACCCGCATATTATTCTTCAATGTTTTACATAATCTGCGTGTTCTACGCTAATATTTAATAACAAAATGGTCATATGTATTTTATCTTTAATTTTATTACGGCAGACACGCACGAAGCGTTTGTTCAATAGGTTCATTCGTTCGTTCTCCTTCGGGTAACTGCGAGATTTAATTTATTCTGTCTAATCCTCGAAGATCGTGGAGTAAGTAAACAACTTCATGTTATTTATAACAACAACGGATTTGTGGGAATTCATTTGGATAAATCCTCGTTGAAAGTGCTGCAGGAAGATTATGCTGTCCTATAGGGACAACTTCCTACACTCGGAAGTTGTCAAGATCAGTTCAAACATGAGATGTTGTCAAGGGCTTAGACCAAGTTTCGATTCGTGGCATTCTTAAGATTGTAAGAGACGGCGAACTTCACGAACTTGTCACCAAAGTTCTGAATAGGCTCAAGATCAAACGTCTCAGAGAAGCGAGCGACGCTTTTAATGTAGTTTTTCTACATTAATTACGTAGAAGTTATACCCTCACTGAGAATTAGAGAAAACAGCTCATTAAGTATTGCCGTTGCCGGGGAAAAGAGCTTATCTCGCCGCTCAGTGCAGACTTAACTCGGAAATGCGGGTTGAAGTAGCGCTCGCTGTGATAAATCTTTTAAACCGAGAGGTGGAAGCTATTTAGGTGACCTTGCGTAAACGTTTATGTCACAAAACGACTTCTAAATGTATATTATATTAAAATATGGCTTAATAAGAATCCAAAAACGAAAAATACAAATATCTGGACGATGTGAGAACGACATGACATTATTATATGTTACAAAATTACTCGTGTATTTTTATAATAGCTTTACAACACAAAAAAAGGATAATTTCATCCAACACTTCGTTCATACCGAGACACCGTAAACTCTTGTTTTTGCCTCTAACAAAGATATACGCGTTTATTCACAAGAACAGGTATCTGTCAGCTATATTACGTAAAACGGGCTTGCCCTTGACTTCCCCGGCGTTCGGATTCACTATCCGTATTATTTGGCAATATTAATCCCTGGTTCTGTACCTTATGCGGCTGAGACCGAGTGACATGATCTGAATGACAAATACCTGAGCTTGGATCAGCAAAGGTTAAGGTCGGAAACATTTGGCTATTCGATTTTTTCTTGTGTTATGTAATGAAAAATGTTTGGTAGATGTTGGGAAAAACGAACGACTTATAAAAGCGAACAACGATGGCGATGGCATCAAATCAAACAGGTACACATGACGACATTTCCAGTTTTTTTAGTTGACCTCGCACTTTTCATTGTACGAAAAGTCTTATAAGAAAAGTCAGCTTGTACTAGAAATGTATACATATCTTATGTCGTAGTGCGTACAATAAGAGAAAAACAAAATGGCAAAGACTGGATTGACTATCAAAAGTGCGACCTAGAAGGACTAATCCCAAGAAGCTTAACAGACAAAGATAATAATTTTTACCATATTCAATAATTGTTACAACTATTATTAGTATAACAGCGCACGTGTCAATGCTTTATAATCAGTTAACGTAACCAATCTCTTTGAGTACATGGAAGACGTTAAGATTATACTTGCTATCGACCGCGACTTCGTCCACCTGAATTTCGGAAGCGCAAGAAATCAGATCTTCCGAAGCACACCAATAGGGTTGATTTTGGAAAATAATCCTTTCAATGAACACCTTTAAATCCTCCAAGTAACATACATACGTCATATTCAACATTTTATAATGCTTTGCTCCTCTCCTTCAGGTTGTGCGTTATCTGACAAACGATCAAAGTTCAGACACGCACCTGCGCACACCTTTTGCGTAACACACTTTACAATCACAATCTGAATCATTTTGAAGAAAAAAAGGATATTGCTAATCCATTGCTTCTTATGTTCGAAAAATTTGTCTGCCCAACAACACGTTTTATAAATAACGCAATGAATGTTGTTTAAGTGTCAAAATGAATGCCATTGCTACTGCTCTATTTGTTAGACGATTAGCAGCTGCAGCTAAATATTCACTGACATCTTAAGATTACCAATTATTCTTACAACCCCGGTGATTAGCCCAACCTGCACTTTCCCCGTCATCTATTCGCACAGTGACAGAACAAGTGAGTGTCCTATCTTGCACTACGCAGAATCCGACCTACATATCTTGAGATAATTTAGGGTCACTGATAAATTTTAACAGGTCGCATAACGAACGTCATAGGCGAATGTTAAATGATGAACTATTGTTAGTACTTAATTGTATCAACTTTGAACTTAGCTAAAAGACTGATAACGTCGAATAAAACGGAAATGTTTATACGACATTTTTTTAATATTGCAAATATTAAATTTAGGGACTTCAAATGCCAAGAAGTTACGATGAATTTCGAGATCGTTTCTTTCGGACCTAATTAAACCTGTTAGTACTTAATCTTTAATTAAATATTTATGGAAGATTTTATCAATCTTATCAACTGTTAATTTCTCACAAGAAGGAGTAATCATGATACTGAATGTTTGCAAATTCTCAAAGAAATTATTCCCAGAAAAACTTCACCCAATAAAGAATATTGACTTTGCCAAGTCTGGCAAATTTATAGGGCAACATAGTCGTGAATGTTAAATAACTTTCATCAGCCTACGTCCTATTTATAGAATTTTGGAAAGGTCATGTGACTGGACCTGGGGTTAATAGTGTCTGAATTACCTCGTAAATGTCCTTAAGTCGACAGTTCTAATTAATATTCCAAACGAAATATCTACACCGTTGGTATCTATTTCACGTCGTTTATCATTCATTTCCTTCAGAAGGGTCTTAAGTTAATTAGGGTCATCTTTTGTAAATATTATGGAAATTCAAGGGGATAATTAAAATTTAGGCGATTTTAAGTACTTAACTGAGCGTAGAACACTTTAGATGAGAAGTGACTCAAAATTAATTTGAAATTCCTTCTTAAGAAACTTTTTTTATGAAATTCGCAGGATATCGAGGTTTTCTCCTATTTCAAGGTTCGTACCGGCTTTAATTGCCTTAATTGGGTCAACTGGAGGAAACTGCTAATTAGTTTCATCCTATAAGTGCGACTTTTGAGCAGCAATGAAAGGAAACTTAGCGTTATTGATCTGAAGATCTTATTTGTTTATTTTATTTAACCACTAGCAGCGACCCGCGTTTTCACCCGCATAAGTGTCGATCCAGTGAGAATATCGGGATAAAATCTGCCCTATGTCCTTTCCCGGGACTCAAACTATCTCTATACCAAATTTCATCTAAATCGGTTCAGCGATTTAAGCGTGAAGAGGTAGGTAACAGACAGACAGACACACTTTCGCATTTATAATTTTAGTATGGAAGAATGGATTTATTTACTCACATAATAAACAGACGAGAAGAAAGGAACAGAAAAATACATACAGTGAAAGGAGCCATGATTATTTTACGAGGACGTCAAAATAACATAACATCACGACACAACTGGTATTCCCGAAGAGCTAGACAGAGTTGTAGGTACCTACCTGTAGTACACCTACATTTCGCCATATGTGTTAAGTCCCATGTAGTTGGGGCAGGCCTATTGCCACATTTGCCACCAGCCAGGCAGAAATCCAGACTCCGGGCTGCTACTGAGAAATTGCTAATGGAAAAACTCAATAACGATTTACCCGAGCAGGGAATCCAACTCAAGACCTTATGGTCAGCAGTAGCGCTTGCGACCACTAGAGCAACGAGGCAGTCAAAATCTCCATTCATATAACCTGTTCAACAAAGAATTGTTGTCCAAATAAAACTTTTAAGTAGGATACCCAAGTACCTACCGAATCTTGAAAAAGCGCAAGTTGAAGTAAAAAGGAAATAACTACGCAACTATACTTTACTCAGATATTGCCTTTATTCTCAGAAACTTGTAGCGAAACTTTGCCAAGGATTTAGTATCTGCAAGACGGAGAATCTAGTAATAGTTTGCGAAAGATCTTCGTTTGCATACCTCGGAGACGAGAGCATTTCAAATGAACAAAGAAGTTGTTGTATAAATCAAATTAAAACATAAAGGACGGGAAGTAATATTCTATTTCTTCATTTTAAGTCTACAGTGACAAAAATCTCATAAACTCGTAGTATTTCCGTCAGAATTGTTGACATCGCTTACACCATAAACGTTTCACATAGCCAGGATACCGGTACAAACCAGATTGCGATTTGCGAAACCGGTCCTAGCCGGTTTGAGAGGACGCTTCGCAACAGTATGGAACTAATAAAGTAAACCTAGCCATTTCGAGAAACATTAAACTTGAAAGGTATCTTAAAACTAAAACTACGTTGTATAGTATCAAAGGAAATATAGTAGTTGAAATAAGGAAGACATTGTATAACGTTGTGAACAAAGAAAAAGAGATCACTTTGTTTGGAAATGAAATAACTGTCCGGCCACATGTCCCAGTTGATACAAATGATGATGCCTCCGTTTTGGGATGCATGAAGAAGCCTCGCAGTTTGTTCCGCCAGTTACTCGACTGAACCGAGCGCTCGGCGCATCCCGGACAATCACACCCAAAACCGTATTTGACTGGCCAATTCTTTCCTTGCGGTGGTAGGGCAACGCCCGCTTGGTTTGCGACCACCCCCTCCCACTGGAGTCCGGCGTGAGGCGTCAAGCAGCCTGCTGTGTTTCGTCGATGCGTGGGAGTTCCAGAGCATTAGGCATCTTCTGGGCACCATCAAAGACCTCATCCATCGCTTTCCATCAGGCGTGATCGAAGTCAAGAGCGGGCCTAGTAAAAAATTACTTGCTAAGATAACAGATTTTATAGTGAGACAGTTTAAATATTTGCTTGTCCAAAAGTTAGTTGATAGTGTAAGTGACGGAAGTGCGCCGTTCATAAGCTGTTTGTACACCGCGTCGTTCCGGAAGTAAACACAGAACGTCAAATAACACAAACGGAGCGTCAAATAAGGTTATATTTTTTGGTCCTTGGATCCAAGAAAAAAAACAACTGGTTAAAGGCTCCTTCAAACAGGCGCGACACGCGATAAAATCGCGTACCGCGCCTGTTTGTAGGCTTTATTTGATAGTTCCAAAATACTCTTACACATTAGTATTGCCAGTGTTTTCATTTATTGTCATATTGTCGTCTCCACATTGTATAATTACGGTAGAAAGGTAATGATTTCAAGATAAATCTTCAAGGTTAACTAACCTGACTGGCTCGAGTATTCTTACAATCCACTCAAAACATTACGATACAACAACAAACACAATCATGTGAAGACTCATTATCAAGGTAATGCAGATATATTTAGGTGTTATCGTAGAAGACCAAAACATCGTTTGGGAGCTGCGCAAACGCAACGCAAGCGGTTTTGTTTATTTATACGGCAGACGCTGGATTATATTTGCGAAGTTATTTGACGGGTTGCTTGACGATAATGTCTTTTGCGGTTGGTCCATGATTAAATATTTAACGTCTTCGTTGTTTATTATTTTTGTCTAAAGATGATCTTTGATTTGTATCAGATTCCCCGATTTTGTTCCTTTGTTTTAAAAGTCTCAGAACTATCAATTATTTCATCTTTGATGAGGATTAGAGTCTGCGAAGCAATTGCGTGACACACTTACTATTGCAATGCCTTTCATTTTGGTAATTCAATAATATTCATTGCGTTACTTATACACTGCCCAGCAGACGAGTTTTTCATATATGTAGCAATGTATTAGCAATTTCTTTCAAAATCTTCCTCCTTCGTATTTTGAAAGAAACTGTCAAAAAATCAAAGTATTTATTTCAAAATACTTTTAAACGTCAACTTTACAATAAGATTGTTCACGCCGTTTGATTGGACACCGTCAACTTATCCTTATCTATGGACACCGTCTTTGTTGGGAGAGAGATGTTACGGCTATGTAATACCTCATTAGGTATATGACGTGGAAGGTTCGAACACCCCCACTACGAGCGTATATACCCGCACAGGCTAGAAAAAAATGTCAGCCAGTTACTACCGCATCGCTAATTGATAACAGCTTGCCAAATTTGACAGCCTTCGTCAATTTTCGGCTAGAGACGCGTTCAATTTAAATATAAAACTGTCCATGATTAAACGCGCCGCAAAGTAAACATGCTCGCTGCGGACCCGGGTCCTTAGCTTGAGTACGTGCAATTCGCCAAAATTAACATAATTATCTACGCGGAGGCGCCCCTCAGCATGGAAGAAATCTTCAGTCCTCGGCAGCAACATCACCAGGTTGATCCGAGAACAGCAGAAGTCAGTGCATTCTTAATTCCTTCATTTGATGGTGTCATATCGTCGGCGCATCCTTCATTATTCTTGTACGTACTCCGGTTCCCCAGTGATTGAGAATAACCTTTCATAAGGATCTGTAATCTCCCGCATATTCTATTAATATAAAGTATTATCCTCGCATTTAAAATATTAACTACCCGCATTTTATAGTCCACCGCGCGACCAAAGATGGAATTGATTCTAGTCACCTCAATGTATTACGCAATTGGGGTTCTGGCCCTAAAAAAGGCGACAGTTATTCGAATTGACCTCTATAAGCCGAGAAGCCGGGTTTAGCAACATTTCCAAAGGATTATACAGCCATATTGTCATGCAGATAAGACTTCAACGCAGAACTCTCGTAGCATGCATATTTATTACATCCAATGTAGAGAATCAGTGATCTGCGTACTGTCTAAAGACCATTTTAATTGATTTGCGTTCCAATAGCATCACACATAAAGATCATTTTGTATTACCACGGTTTCAGTTCAAAATCAACTTCCTGTTCAACCAGATATCCGGCAAATATTTTGTTATCATGAATTGGATATTTTTATCAAATGTTTTTATTACAGTACTGGTTTATATGCGGAAGGTTGACCACAAAAATTAACGCCAAATTAGGATGTTTTATGATTTAACGTTCGAACAGTCTACCTGTGGTATTCCTGTAGTTGTTGTGATTGTGAATTTGTGAAGGAGACGTTTGAAAGTAGACTTATGTTAAAAGTTGAAATCGGCTTCCAGTCGTCCAATATTAGCAATATTGGACGACTGGAAGCCAATTTCAACTCGGAAATGAGTATGGAAGATAATCAGTTATCACTAAATAATGAAGAAGTCATAGACATACGCAAATATCTGAAGAAATCCTGGAGACTGAATTTCAGCCATGTTCTCAGCGAAGAGCAGCTGTTGGCGCGGGAAACATTTTGTGATTCACTCTCTCTTCCCTCACTCTCATAGTGCGATGGGACGGCAATCCGATACACCCGGAGAGTGATTAGACGCAGTGCAAACAATAGATTTTTTGTAAATATAGATAATTGCTTCATATTTTGCAATAAATGACCAGCGTTGTGTCATCGCGCTTCTCTTTCTTTTCTATGCAGTCCGACAGTGACCGCGCTTTAGGTCATGTAGTCCCCTTAACATGGATTCCTACGCTAGGACGTCTCAATCATGTGATGAATTCATGGTTGTAGTTTGCGAGTCGATGTCCCTGCCACCCTTTATAGAAGAGACTTAACAGCAGTGACCAATGTCAATGACAGGACACCAATTATTAACTAATTTAAAAAAAGGAAGCACTTATTATCAAAAGTATTTATGTGGAAATGGTCTTTCGAGTGTTCTTTTGTCCGAAATACCATTTCCTTTGCGTCTACATAGGAGCTACCCTTCCCAGTTGTGACAACAACCATCACGCAATTGTTAGTGTAGAATTGGAAGACCAGTCGGTTTTCTTTGATTTATCAATGACAGCAGAACAGTATAATGCAGTAATTAAATGTCAGTATAATCATCAAAACGAGCGCACAGTTCTGGAATAAGGTCATCGGCCATCTCTTCCGCATACTGACGCCCGTCCTTGTTATCAGCTAGGGTAGTGATATCAACAGTGTCTATTTCACTGTGTTGACAAGGACTTTTATTTTCGTCTACATTTGAGTAAATAATAGTATGGATCTAGAGATATTTTTCCAACTAGCTGTCACCTTAATTGCTGTCTGCTAATCCAAACGCTTCCATTCATTACACTTTTTCTTAATAATCATTTTGAATCAATGTATCAATCGATATCTGTGATGAGACGTTTAGCTTGAAAGTCAGTTAAATTATCTAGATCTGATCAGTTATAGGATGTCTGAGAATCCGGTATCAACTTTTCAAGATGCAAAAATACTTGATAAGACTGGAACCCCGTCGGAATTCAGAATTATCGTTGGCAAAACTTTCCAAGGTTAAGCCGAAACATTGTTGGAAGGATTGCAAGGTTGATCCAACTTGTATGGAGACTTGGGGAGACGTGCCACATTAGCATTTAATTCATGTGTTCAAGGAGTTTCATTGAGAAATGAATGGAAAGCGATGACTCCTCTCACGAATGGACGCGTTGTTGATTCACTTCCGGAAGAGCCCCGAGATATTTTGTCCCAATATTTTATCACAACGAAAGAATAAATCTAGTTGATAGGTCATCATGACATGGCCAGTTTTTAAATAGTCAGTGACCTTTCCCACTTGAGCGGCCACCGGCGAGCGCAGATGGCTCTCAGCCGAACATAGATATGCTTATTAAACAACGGTGGCTAAGTGGGTCGCGTTCGAGCTCGGCTTAGGACTTAAGAGACAAATAGGGGTCCAAAATTGGTTCGGATTTTGTGTGAAAGTTCTCGGATTAGTATGACCTAAAATTGCTTTTATAACTGTGGATAAGAAGCCTTTGCCCTGAAGTGGGACCCAAAACGGTTAAAAACTTATAATAAAAAATATGGAAAAAATAAATTGTGATATTAGACCGTTACAAACAATGTCAACGTACCTCATGATGACAAACTCGGAAGAGATAACTATAGATACAGAACAGAATACAGAAAATCGAAAAAAAACACGTAGCATCAACACAATTGAGGGAAAACATAAAGTTGGTGATTATATCAGTCTTTCAAACGTCAGGACGATAAATAGATCTAATTAAGCCAGTCTTATGGGTTTCATTCAGTCGGTACGAGTCGTCAGAAGCCAAAAAGTCTGACGACGAGGTCTTACCAAGGGTTATTACGCAGTATCTGGGTTGTCGCCCCATGTAAAGTACTGGTACTCAGCTGCATCCGGTTAGACTGGTAGCCGACTCCAACATAGTTGGGAAAGGGCTTGGCAGATGATAGGTTTTATTTAAACTTACAAGTTAGGTACATATTATTCACAAGCAAAAGTGGGAGTTTTCGCGAACAAAATCGTATACTAAACAAGGAAATCAAATGTATTTGTGACTTAACAGCAAACAAAACATATGAGTAACGCCGATACACGTGTTGGGAGGCGTGTATCAATCTAATTAACATTTAATAACTAGCTAACTACATAATTAAGGGTGATGATTCATCCCGCACAGATTCAATTAATTATTATAGGTATTAAAAGCAACATGAAGATAGTTTCAAACTACCAAACGTGTCGGGCACATGCACTTTGCGCATGCGACGATATTTGCTTTACGTTGAGCAGACTTCACCCTTAAACTTTCATTATTCGATTGCCTAGGAGTTCCCGATCTACTTCAGTTTACGAATTGGGACGGACGGCAGCATGTAGGGTTTCCGTATCTCAAAGTCAAAGCATTTATTTCAATTGAACCATTTACAGGAACTTTTGAATTGTCAAATAGTCGGTCAGAAAGTTAAAGCTAGTTGCCCATTATATCCATTATATCGTAGATCTCTATAGAGAAGAACAGACAAGAAACTCCAAGGACACTCTTTTAAATCAAGATATTACAAAATCCTGGGTACATTATTCTCGTTGCTTCTATACGTGAGAACAATGTAAAAAAAATATAAAGAAACAATTCAAAATATAAGATTAAAAATAAGCCTTGGCAGTTCAGAGATGACCAGTCTCAACCGACAGCGGCCGTTCACGAACATGACGCATGGAAAAGCATCATCCAGCTCAACCATTTTGTAGGGAACCGAATGATCCAACACACGCGCCACCATCTGTGAGACATTTAAGTGAGCATGACTTATTCTCAACTGCCATGCTCTTTCAACATCATAATAAACGAATCCATGGTTCTTACATTAACAAAATTTAAAAAATACTTCTAAATTATACAAAACTATAGGTACATAGTTTGCAATTTATAGAGATCAATAACCGATCGGTCGAAGTGGAGGTGCTTGGGGGAGGCCTATGTCCAGCAGTGGACGACTTTCGGCTGAAATGATGATGAGAGATCAATAAAATTTTACTACCAAACAGGAAGAGATATTTAATATTGAAGTATATTCAAGAATTAAAACTTGACTGAATAAAATAATATACTCGTATCTTAAAAGGAAAAAATGAAAGCCTTATAGGATAACTTCGATGTCCGTCCATCTTTCTATCACTCAGGAACGCGTGGAGTGGCAGGCTTGACTGCTAAGTGAAGACTTGGGTTCGATCCCCGTATAAGGTTGCGTGCCGTCCCATCGGACTATGAGAGTGAGGTAAGAGAGAGTGCACCTGTGTCTGCGCAGCGTTCACCACAAGGGTGTTGTTTCCCCCAGGATGGGCTATTAGGCGAAGCTAACAAAGGGTTCTGGACTTCCGCCGCGTTTCATCGGAGTTTTTAGATTCTTGTAGACAGTTCATCGTAACACTCATAACGATATCTGCGTTTACCAAGCGCGGTGGGTGCATATAATTTTTCCAAGAAAGTATAGAGGTCAGTCCTCGCGAAATGGAATGGATTACACGAAACAGCTTATACAGCATTGAGTGGGAAGAAATGCGCCCCATAGCCAGATAACACTTCACACTACATGTATGAATATGTAGAGTAGATGTGGTGGGACACGCTCTAAAGTAAATAATTTAAAGCCCTATTTTGGAGAAACCAATGGAATATGGATAGACAAAAATTGGTGAGTCTCCAAGCACAGAACATTAATACTCAAGGTCTCCAAGACATACCAACCTACATTTTCAATAAAATTAAATAATTCATGACCAAGATTCCAATCGTTAATATTAAATTACAATAGGTACCTACATATAATAAAACATCGGTCATCGCCCGGTATTCAGGATAACACATTTGTGTGTATTACGAGTACGGTCAGCAACAAAAGTCGATTAACACTTCAGTTTTTTTAATCTCAGTTATTGAGCAAAATATTTGTTCAAAATTGCATTGTACTTCTGCTGCAATTTTCAACAAATAATTTGCTCAATAACGATTAACACTTCAGTTTTTTTAATCTTAGTTATTGAGCAAAATATTTGTTCGAGAATTATTAATATTTGTTGAGATTAAAAAAACTGAAGTGTTAATCGACTTTTGTTGCTGACTGTACAATAACGTTTTGAGAGCAGATGAGTTTAATCTTGGTAATATCGTAAAAACAATGCCTTTATGCTCACATTATGCAAATGAGAATTATAAACAGATATGCCTTTAATTATTATTCTTAATGGTTTTAAGTGGCTTCTTAATATTAACGTTTTCTTGAATTGGTCTTTAGTCCGGATCGTTTTAAGCATAGTCATTTTAGGGTGTTTTTTTTTATCACATCTATTCAAAAAGAGCTAGTGTATTCTTCGTAAACAGGGACTAAAATAGCTCTTTAATCCCTAGGGACTAAAAGTGATTTGAATTTGGAATGTGGATATTGTTAATAAAAGTTCCAATCACCAAAGAGTCGTTCAATCACGAACATTGTATGAACAAGTAACAGGCTGTATGATAAAGAAAAAGGCGCGATCCAAATTAAAAAAAAAAGTTTGTTAAAAAATAAAAAACGCGCATTCTGCCTTCGTTCGTAATTCATCATTCTTCTGCTGCCCTTATCCCAATGTATTTGTGGTCGGCGCAACTTGTCTTTTTCTTCCATACTTCTCTATTAGTCGTCATCTCGGTAGTCGGTTCTAACCATATCATCATTCACACATTCCTTCCCTCGTTTCTTTGGTCTTCCATACTCAAAACTCTCCTCACGACATTTTCCTCATTTCTCCGTAACACATGCCCATACCATGACAGCCGATTTCCACACAACTTTCAGTTACCGGTGCCACTTTCAAACTTCCTCTTATGTATTAATTTCTTATTGTATCCATTCGTGTAACACCACACATCCCTCTTAGCATTCTCATCTCAGCTGCATGCAATTGCCTTTCATTCATCCCTTTTGTGGCCCAACATTCCGATCCGTTTACTTAAATTAGGATTTTACTTAGTTTTGTAAAAAATGAGTAAATACGTCTTCCTCAAGTAATTGTATGTAAATAAATAAACGTACTAGCCTTATTCATAAGTTGCACTTACTTATTATTTCATAGAGGGTGATAAAAAGTAGTGTCCACCTCGAGAGCAACACTATTTTAAGCTCGAGTGACGTACTATGAATCCCTCGCTGCGCTCAGGATTCTACTTTAGAACCCCTCGCTAAGCTCGGGATTCTACTCGCTCCGCTCTGGATTCAAAGAAACACTCTCGCCTTCAAAATAGTTGTTTGCTCCCTTGGCAAACAATCTACTATTATGGCTTTCCACAGATTACTTATTGCATGGTTACTAAACACGGTACTAACTGGTCTTTTGTATGCAAAATGGCGGCCCACCAGCAGCAGGTGACTGTTGGCAGTTGGAACCCATATAAGACCTCGTAAGCAACTAATAAAAATCATTAATATCTCCAAATACAGGTCAAATATGTTTTTTCTTTACTGTTGAATGGTAATGGTAAACAAACCGATAGCACACCTGATGTTCAGGTGATCACCGCCGACTATGGCATCTGTTATACCAGAGGAGGCACCGTTTATGCGTTGCCATTTCAGAGACAGTTGAAACGTTTTAAAAAAAAAAATGTTATTGAGCTTGTAATTACCCCAAAAACCATACCCCTTAAACCGAAACACAGCAACGACGCTAGGCGGAAGAAAATTACAAGGTGGCAGGTGACATCGACGCGCAAACAGTAACCATGAATTCAGAAAATGATTCTCCCTAGATAAACCGTCGACTATTTTCGTCGGTTATCAAAAATTTCAACGCCTCCTGCGTTGAAATTGTTCCAGAATCATGTATTCTGTATCCATGGTAACAGGTTCCGCGTCGATGTCCGTCAACCTGCGCCCTCATTGCGTAACACACTATCTGTGACACTATCAAGCTCAATCTCAATAATTTTGTAGGATATTGCTAACCCATCCTACTTCTTACTAATATTATAAACGTGAAAGTTTGTGAGGATGCATGGATGGATGGATGGATGTTTGTTACTCTTTCACGCAAAAACGACTGAACGGATTTTGATGAAATTTGGTACACAGATAGTTTATAGCCAGGATTAACACATAGGAAACTTTTTATCCCGATATTGCCACGAGATCTAAACTTATGCGGGTGAAACCGCGGAGCGCAGCTAGTTGCTTCATATGTTCGAAAAATGTGTCTGCTCGATAACATAAATAACGCAATGAATGTTGTTGAACCGTCAAAATTAAACCCATTGCTATTGATACAGGCATGATGTTATGTTGTGTGATTGCGTAAACAATGCATAGGTAATTAGGTACATATGCTATAGCATCAATCGCGGTTGATTTGCTGGCTTTATTGAAGAGTTCCGTCGTCTGTCTTTGAAACTCATGATCTATACGAAATTTAAATGGGACCATTTCGGAATAAAGCCCTTTCGAACAAAAAATAAAATTTGCAATTCCGTCTATTTACGATAGAATTATGCCCGAACATAGATAAAAAAAAATTGAAACATCCGAATTTAGGACCTCCTCCTTTTTAGAAGTCGGTTAAAAACAAGCATCATTCCATTTTTTTTTCATCGTCGACTTGTCTGTCAAAGCGGCTTAACGAGTAAACGCTTAACTAATGATTTTGACTAACTTCCTGCCCACAGCTGATAATTATGACACAAACTAATTTATGTACCGTCACGGCCTAAATGCCACTGACAAGATAGCTCATACCTAATCGACACGCATGCGCAGCTATGCATACGTTTAAAATATTATGCCGGATTACTCCTCGTACAATCAATCTGCCCTTTTCCCAACTACATATATTGGGGTCGGCATCCAGTCTAACCGGATGCAGCCGAACGTCATTATTTTACATGGAGCAGCTGCCTATCTGACCTCCACAACCCAGTTACTGGGTAACACGATAAGACAGACGACCCCTGTCACATGGGACTTGAAAACGAACTGGCGGAATGTGGATGTTCCCTCTACTTCTATCTAAGCCTGGGGGGAATTCAGACGCGATGGTAAGTTAAAAGACCACTACAATAATCAGTATATAAAATATTTGAAAATAACTCTTCTGAATCTGAGCCTGTAAATATTTAGACCCACATTAGGGACCTTACCTTTGTGCCGTTCATTCCATTAAATATTTACAAAATGGCGCACCAGCGGTGTCGGCGGTAGCTTCCATTTGATTCAAAGTTTCAAAGGGTCGTTGTATCACATGCCGCATCGTCATGCATGAGTTCATGACAAATATCAGTCAAGAGTCCTCGGGGGACACGTATTTATGTCAGCAGGCCTACATTCGTGTGAGATTTGTGTAACCTGACTCAAATTCAAAGCATTTATTTAAATTCAACCACTTACAGTCACTTTTGAATTGCCAAGAAGTCGGTCAGTCAGAAAGAAGAAGCTAGTTGCCAATTCAAAAGCGTAGTAGGTTCCTATGGAGACGAACGGGAAAGACAATCTTTCAAATCAAAACACTCTCTTGCTACTACAGAAGCAATCCAAGTAACAAAGCGATTTTTTTTTTAACTCCCCTTAAAACTAAATGATCATAAAGGTACACGCGATATAATCGTGCGCGACACAAAGGCACCACTCGTTGCGCGATTTGCGGTGCCTTTGTGTCGCGCGCTATTTTATCGCGTGACACGCCTGTTTGAAGAATCCTTAAGGGTGTCTTCGCATCTGGTGTAGATTGACGTCGCATTACCGCAGGGTATGGTGCCTACATTTGACGAACGCTTACGCTACATGTGAAATCGCAGAGGATGCCACGTTTTTCCACGAGAATACACGTCCTACTTAGAAAATATTCAAGGTACGCTGAATAACAATAACAAGGGGTCAACAGAACTGAAAACAGCCAGGATGAAGAGGTCTACGAACTCTCGCGACAAAAACAGTCTAGAGTCATAAACAGGTGTATTTTCTTCCCTAATCAATTCAAGATATAACTTATCAGATAAAATATGGCATTTTATTACAGGACATTGACTTGAAATCATTGCTGAAAGTCATTTATGCACTTGAGACAAAATTTATTTTATGTCCCATTGACCCAAGGTCGTAGGTTCGATGTATGTTCCAAACAACTGGATACACCGTGATATTGGATCAGAAACATCAATTTATGAGGGTAAAACCATTAGAGGCAGAGGTATAATGAAGAAACTGCATCAGCCACGGTTGAATTAATTTACTCAATTAAAGGTTCACGGGCAGATTTTTACTGTAATCACTAATCAGGTACGCTGCACGAATTTGTTGAAGTAGGTAATTTATACGATCATTATCTTCATATAAAATGACTAGCTTCTGCCCGCGACTTCATCCGCGTGATATATCTTGTTCTCCCGCCCCACCCCGTCGCATCACATCGCCTGCCCGCGCCTTTACTTCGTTTTCGCTTAGTGTTCTTTCTGACTTGTTTTGTTTTTGCTCGGCTCCTAAGTGTCCTAGCGTGATGTTAAGTAGCCTATTGCCTTCCTCAAGAATTGGGCTATAAAATACAAAAAGAATTTTTCAAATCTGACTGGTAGTTCTAGAGTTAAACGCGTTCAAACAAACGAATAAACTCATCGGCTTTATTATTAGTATAGATGTTAAAGTAAGTTTTTTTTAACCTAATAATAATCTATGGTGGAGAGAGGGTTCATTTTCCAATTCTTTCATTGCAATGCTACAGTATTCTAATATCTTCTTACTATACAATCTGAAACTTCTGCTCTATCCCTTCAGTTTTCATTTATAAATAGCTGTCTATATTTACAGGTGATGGTGATGGCTATAGAAATACGCCATGGTGTGCCATGTCTTGCTACACAACGTTTGACTTGATCGTTGGGAATATGGTTTGTGGTGAGATGTGAATGGGGTTAAAGTGGGTCTTGATTGAGGAGTTGTCATCAGTTGGGGTTTAATGTCTGAAAGGTGTGAGGACTTCCTTGTCAAAGCGTTTGTTAAGTTTTGTATTAAACAGATTTTGGTCTTGACTTTTAAGCATTTTTATATGAAAACTAGCAGTACCCCGCGGTTTCACCCGCATAAGTGTCGATCCCTTGGGAATATCGGGACAAAAAGTATCCTATGTGTTATTCTGATGTATTACTGTAATTTCATCAAAATCCGTCCAGTAGGTAGTTTTTGCGTGAAAGGGTAACAAACATCCATCCATCCATTCTCACAAACTTTCGCGTTTATAATATTTGTAGGATTGACATATCCCTGAAGATTGATAGTTTTACCACCACCAGCCACGGGCAAACAGTTTCCCTTAGAGTCCGCGCGTAATACGCACACCTGTGGATACCAATTTGTGGTTCGACTTACAAATTGAGTCAATTGAGTGCTATAGTTTGATTATTTGTATACTTCAACAGGAAATTCTAATTTTAAACCATCATAGATGTTTTTGTGACAATTGTGGTGTGTATATTTTATAACCTCAATTTTAGTCGATTTTTTCAATCACTATTTAATAACGCAATTCAAATAATTATCACCTATTGGAAAAAGTGGTAACACAAGTTACACATTCAGCCTACAAAGTTCCCACTGCACCTTCTTTGAGGGGAGTGTGGGCTGTAATTTACGAGAGAGAATCTTAGAGAGTCCGGGTTGGAGATATGTTGAAACCTTTTAAATACAGATGAATGTTTTGCTACTTAGAAACTAATTAGCTTTAGTGAGCGATTCTGTAAGAATTTAAAGTGAACAGGGTTTGTTTATCATGAGGTTTGGAGATTAGTTAGGTTGTCACCGAATAGCGTCCAAGGACTGTCAATATGTAGAAGTATCGGCCTTTCGGCGACGAGATGAGCCGATGACATTATTGTCATCGCGAGTAGAACCTGGATCAGGCTGGCACAGGAGCGTGGGGATTGGCACAAACAAAGAAAAGTCTATGTTCAGCTGGCAGTGGGCTGTGGATGATGATGAGTCTGGTAAAGTCTGAGCAGCCAGGCCTGCTGCCATCCTTACTGACTGGTCTGGTTAATCCTATCAAATAATGAGCTATTGTAGTAAAGCCTTAAGCCTGTTTCGACTCGTGAACTCATGAAGGTCCTTACCCTTCCCAATAATACCGCAAAGTTCTTATTCAGATTGGACAGGCTGCTAGTGACACTAAGCAACAACAATTAACTGTTCGGACGCACAGGGAAGCAAGAAGTGTTCTTGACCATAAGCACCGTTTCATAGCTCTTAGAACACAATGGAGATCTGAGATGCTTTGTTACTGGACATCGACTATCGTACAATGTTTTGCATATTTAGAGCAAGTGGTCTTTATTACAAAGAGGTCAGAAACGGTTAAAGCGGCGGAAATCAAATGTTGAACAACAGGTTCTCAAGTTTCTTGATAGATATTTCAAGGAAGTAAAACCCATCAAACTTTATAGTGCAGACAGTCCGTGGAAACACGAGCAAACCAAAATGGTAACTGCAACACAGCAACATGGTTTCCATCAACAAAGAGTTACGCTGCTGTAAAATTTTGAGCACTGCAGTGCAGGTTTCAAAACACTTCCTTCAATGGAAGCATTCGCCCCAGAAAACAATAAGCATGACTCACGATTTCCATGTCCGAAACCACTGGCAAACAAATCATTCAGATCATCGACCGTAGCGGGACTGAAATGATTTATCAATCAGAAGCCTACCTTGACACTTACGAAATAGAGTCGAAAAACCATTAATAACGAACCTAATTATAAAACGAACTCAATCTGTCACGGCAAGAGAAAACCACTAATTTTGAAGGTACAAATGAGATTAAACTTTATCGTATTGTGTTAGAGATTGATTTATTTTGGATCGTTGCCCTTACCCTAACCCTTTGATACGCAATTATTGCTATTAAATATTGAGAAGGTAAGGGTCCTTTAACTATTGACAAGCAAACTGGAGTTCTGATAAAATATGTAACGATATATCATAGGGGCAGAACCGTAGTAATTACACACACATTTCGCCATTTATAGTCCCATGATGAAGGCGGCGATCCGAAAATATTGTAAATTATCAAATCTGTCTAGCCATTTCGCCACTATGTTAAGGTCGGCTTCCAGTCTAACCGGAGCGACTCCCTTTCTGACCTCCTCAACCCAGTTACTGGGTAACATGATACCCCTTGGTAAAACTGGTTGTCGGACGTTCGGGCTTCTGACTACCAGTAACAACTGTCAAAGATTTACAAATAACAGTCGGGGTGCTTATCGAGGCACGGAATGGTCTCGGTTTGTAATGGATTGTCAGTTGGTCACCCATCCACGGACTGATCCCGGCAAGCGTTGCTTGAGAGAGAGAGTTCCTGGAGATCAACCAGTGCGAAAATATTGAAGACAATCTAAACTTGAATCACGTAACCATTAATAGACAAAGCAGGATCTCCAGTGATTCACCGTTCTAAAAATAGAATGGACCATTTCTCCAGGCGTTCCATGGGAGGTTAGATCGAAAAGCGACTTTATGACCTACAGCATAGGTTCTATACCTACTTACAAAGTCCTAGTAATTGCCCTAAGGATTATAGAGGACAAACGACAGTTAGTTTATATTAACAACAGAACTTACAGAAACGTAATCTTCGCAGACTTCAAATTGAAAAGTAGAAGAAAACGAACAATTATTTTATGAAGAAGTTTCTAATAACATAACATCACGCCATTCCGAAGGATCAGCCGGTCGATTTTGTAAAAATCTCACCGTGAAAACATAGGTGAAGTGATTTTGTTTTTCTAGGAATTGACACTTTTGACAGCTCACTCCACGCTCACTTCACCTAAGTTTTCACGGTGAGATTTTTACAGAATCGAACCGCTGGTGTAACTATAATACACCCACATTTCTGCAGTTATAATGCAGTCCCGTGTCTTTCTTTCTTTCTATAGGAGGCGAGCGTATTGCCATCAACCAATCCAGACTCCGAGCTGCTACTAAAAAAATCCTGAAAGTTTCAAATATTATATTGCTTTCCCCTGCTTGCAATAGTGCTATGTGCATAGACCATACGACACGTGACTAATTATCTATGTATTGCTAATAAATAAATTATGATGTGTCTCCAAAGATCATAGTTCAGGAATTAAGATTAATTATGATTCTGCTTTATCAAGTGAGAAATTAATATTAATTAGATTACACTGTTGTCAATAATACTAATAACAGAACTTTGTGTCAGCTTCACAAAGAAAATAGTTGATATTAATAAGTTTAATAGGACCAAACAGAGACTGGGGACTAAAATAGAGTAACCATAATATCCGATAATTCAGGGATAGTCTTAGAATTTCACGGTAAGTGGGACAAGAATTTAAATAATTCGTCCCCTACCCTTATTCTGTTATCTGAGATCGCCTCTCCTTGTCTACCATCATGTCTAGGTATTTAACGCGCAGTAGCGACGTATAAGGTCAGAAATATTTTTCTTTCAAAATACAACAAGAGGAGTTTTAGGGCACGACTACATGGCAAAAAAATACACTCTTATCTCTGTTGCAGTGCTATGTGGTGAATCCTGGGTGATACTATAATATTACAGTCTTGAAGTTTGCAAAAAAACTGGATAAGTTTACCGCGCCAAGCTTCAAGATTCGATTGTCTTGCAACGCTTCGCAAATAAATTCAAAGGCGGAACAGTTCGGTTATTCGATATCCCAGTTCGTGGTCAGAACGAAAGCATGCACGATTCTTGGAGATCGGATCTCGCAAGTTTTGCGCCGCCGTTTAGAAAATTTTTACAGACTTCATTGTACATATTATGCGCCTGCCACACACTCGACGAGTGGCATGGGAAGTAACGAGGAAAGGAGGCAGAGACATAGTGTGGCAACATTACTCGTCATGCCACACGTCATGCTCCTCGTCCTACCCACTGCTCCCTATTTTGTCGGTTTTTGCGCGCGAGTCAAAGGACCGGCAATACGAGTGCGAGTGGCCGGCCACATAATCGCGCGGTCGCAGTCTGCATGGAGCGCTCGCGCAAGACGCACGCGTATGCAAAATTGGAAATTATGTCGTCGCCAAGCGTGGAATGGTCAAATGAAAAGGTGTTAATAATCCACCATCTCCGTTGGCGAGGACGACGACGACGATGTATATTTCTTTTTACTACATTAATATAATTAGCTATACTAAAAATGCATAGCGCGCACGCTGCCACCGTTTCAACGTCCATTGTCTCACCAAGGCAAATGACAAGTGAGGAGCGTCGCGATTAATTGCGCGAGTAGAGCAGTGTGTGGGCAGAGAGGGCAACATCGCGGCAAATCACGGCAGCGCGAGGAGCATAGCGATGAGCAGCGCAAGGAGCATAGTCTGGCAGGCGCATTATACAGCGCGCTGAAAAGTTAGCGCATTATTTTCATTGGAAAACAATTGATGAAAGTGCCTATAGGCCGACCGCTTAACTGAGATATTGCCTGAGGTAGCAGCGCGGTAAGGAAGGGGTGTGGTGAGTGGTGACGTGATGCAAGAGCTCAGTGATTCGTAACTTGTGACAACTATCATCCCTCTCAGTTATGCGGTCGGCCTATAGATACATTCTAGAAATAAACATTCGAAGATGTTTACCAACCCCCATTGTGGAATACGAGCATTAAAGACTCATAATGAAGGAGAAGTATTAACGTTGTTCGAATTTAAACCTATGAGGCAATGCATTAGAAATATCCTTCAAAACTCTCAGATTGTGATTGAAACTGTTACAAAATTAGGGTGCTGAACCATTTAAACTAAAATGGTTTGTTTGATTTTAAAAAATTATTCAGTTTTAGAAAGCTTACCGAATGCCAAAAGCATTTTTATGGTATAGATTTCTACTCAAACGAAAGTCGCGGGCAGAAGCTACTATATTTTCCTTATCACCAATATAGCCCCTATTTGGTGTCGATGTAATGTCTTTATCTTCCATACTTACTTCTCTATTAGTCGTCATCTCGGCAGTCACCCCCTATCACACCGTTTGCACCGGCCATCCATCATTTCTGTCTTCCCCTATTCATAAAGCCAACTAACAATTTACTAAACAAATATTACACAGCTGTAATTATCATGTGCGATAGGCGATCACGAGTTTTCGCACGTGTCAGTTACATTAACGTGACTGAATAGCTGTGTGGATCATTTAGCATCGTTATTCTCGTACTATCAAAACAACATAATAAAGGCTCCTTCAAACAGGCGCGACACAAAGGCACAGCAAGTCGCGCAACGAGCGTGTCGAGCGGTGCCTTTGTGTCGCGCACGATTCGCGTCGCGCATCGCGCCTGTTTGCAGGAGCCTTAATGCGTCATTTTAAGATGTTCAGGTGTGGTTTATCTCAGATTATCGTGGAATTGGAGCAGAAGCAAACGCGATAAATAAAAACATTACCCTTCTTTTTGGCTCCGCT
Organism: Luperina testacea; assembly: GCA_927399505.1. Taxonomy (NCBI): domain Eukaryota; kingdom Metazoa; phylum Arthropoda; class Insecta; order Lepidoptera; family Noctuidae; genus Luperina; species Luperina testacea. The sequence goes on along the minus strand of OV656770.1, from coordinate 1,205,304 downwards.
GCAATCGAGTAAAAATTGGTTTCGAATGCCATATAATTTGTGCTGGATGATTTCAGCTGGTTCTGGCACAAAGGCCGATCATTTTCTCGTAAGCTATCATGTTTTACAATTTGAATTATTTCTGCAAAAACGTATTAATTATGAGTAATCGTGACCATCCACGCATTTTTGGAAGAATCCTTACTTTTTGCACTTCACCGATAAAAGCAATTAAAGCAACATGAAAATGCTCTCAAATCGTTTCAGACACCGATCTCAGTATCGACCAGCACACTAATTGCGTAACACGCTATCAACCGGAATCTGAATCATTTTTAAGCAAATTGCTAATCAGCTCAAAAGAATTTTTCTGCTCAACACGTAAATAACGCAGTGAACGTTGTTGAACAGTCAAAATTAAACAGATTCCGATTGATAATGTGTTACACAATTGCCCGCGCCGGAATCAGAATAGCTATCTGCCGGCTATCAACAAGCGGCAATTAAACAGTCATATACAGATTGGCTGATAAATTATAAACATAATATACTAGATATAACTACACTCGTTGTTAAATAATAACAGCCGCACGTTAAGCTACGCTTGCCGCGGTCAGTTTGTGGATGGGTGGCCATCCATTACATATCGAGACCCTCCGTGCCTCGGAAATGACGTTAAGCCGTCGGTCCTGTCATTCGTAGATCTTTTTCAGATGCTACGGATACTCGGAAAGCCCAAAAGTCTCGCAACCATTCTTAGCTTAGACTGAAAGTCGACCCCAACATAGTTCGGAAAAGGCTAGGCAGGTATAACTACACTAAAGTAAACGATGTGGACAAAGTAATTACTGGTTCAATCTGACACTCGAAATTGGAACCCAATTCCGACGAAGATTAAATTTTGCTGGTTTTTATCGGTTACACAATTTAAGTGGTAGAATCATAAATTCATTTGGTAATTGTGAAATCGTTTCGCGTTTTTTGGTTAGCAAATATTTAGTACTATAAAGGCTATTGGTCAAATGGTTAATGCGCATTGCAGTGGTCACGAATTGGCGATTATTTTTTACACGTCATGGAACTTTCGTACATTATGGAACGATACGCTATCGATCCAGACTTTCACACGATTAGCAGTCGTTACGAGTAATCAGAAGCGCGTTTTCCTAGAACTTAATATCAATTAACTCAGTCCATCGCAGTCCACTGCTGGACTGGATAAGCCTCTCCCAGGCTGTGCCATAACTCCCTGTCCTCCGCCTTCTGCATAACCTACCTAAAGGTAGAGAACCTACCCTAAAAAGACTGTTAAAAAAATACACCTATCAATCGAAGACCCCAGACAAACAAATCTTTCGTCTTCATTAAATCATAATATTATGATAACACCCACACGTGTAGTTAATAGTATTTATTCATTGATAACGTTATCGTAAACCCAACGTGTGACAGTCTGCAACGGTATCAATGCACGCTTAGCATTCTGAGCACGGCGGGTGAAAAGACTCCCATAATGGACCCCGGCCCCCGCACAATTACTGCCGTGCCTGACGGTATTATGCCGGTTTCACGGTTAAACGATCCTCATATTGCTCGGAGAAATATAACCCAGAGTTATTATGAATGTATGACTGAACTTTGTTACAATACGCGCCACGAAAGATGTATTCAATGCGAAGTTAAAGGGCCTGGTCCAAATGACTTTTGACGTAAAAATTACGTAAAAACTTAGCTGATGGCAAAACTATTGTAATCTTGAACAGACAGTAATGTATAGGGGTGCTAATTGAATAAAAATGTTGTAATTCCTGGCCACGTTTCCGCCATTAATTACAACATTTCCACCCTGCGCGGATGCCACCAGGCACGCTTTCAGCTAAGCAGTAGGTATTAACAATGGTGTATAGATTCCATTATTTTACATACAATAGGTACATACGTGCTAGTATAGACATGCAGTAAAAGCATTGTTTATCTATGTTTAAGAGCCCCTAACAATTTCGCGGACTAAAAACAGAAAAATCAGTTTTTTTCAGCGCAAATTTCTCAATATCCTTAAGTTATCTAGTTTTTTAAAAAATACACAAGTATTTATCACCTATCTATCTAGTAAGTCTACGAATTTAATTTTTGATAACTACTTAATATAAATTCCAAAAAATAAAAAACAAACACACGTTTTTACGTAATCACGAAACACCAAGTTTTTCGATTGCTTTTTTAGCTTACTGGTAGCAAATAACGATCTGAAAAAAAATCCTAAATACTAGGCATATAATATATTAGTAAGTCTACGATTTATTTTTTTTAAGTTTAATGTATTAGTACCTGTAAAAAAATGTTAACTACGTTGAAAAATCCCAATAAAGTCATGTGCAAAACCGTCATCTACGCGTAAGAATTTATTGAAAATAACAAAAAGTGTTAAATATTTTAAAATTTGAGATGTTTATCTACCAAACTCAATTTTTATATTTTTATTTTGACTACTAATTTAATTGTAGTAAAATATCTAAATAATGCCTTATAAACCGATGCGCTCGCTCGATGCATTCAGTCGCGCCCAAAGGCTTCTAGACGACGGACCTGTGTCGCCTGTGACGTTCGCCGCTCCCGTCGTAATTCTTGAATCGCGAGTGATTTTGTACTACGCCTAACCAGTTTTGAGACTGTATGAATATTTATTTTTTTATGTCAATAGTGTGACACTTTGTGATTTGTTAATGTTATTCATACATATTAATGTTTTGTATTGTACTTTTGGATAAACAAAATAATGTTTCGTTTGAATAAAGCTATCTTCAATATTAAAGTAATTTTCCTCCATGCCCCGCTCGTTTTCTCCTTGTTCTATACAAATAAAGTGATTAGCTTTATAAAATAGGACAAAATGACTTGCTATACTATACTCTCATGGTCTGCGGTCTTATGGCGAGGGAATACTACAGACCTCCCCGTCGTTCTGTATTACGTAAACAATAACACGTGTAATTCGTTTCAGACGTACCTTATAATACGCTGGTCACACTTTATAATTTGGTTTTACGAGTACTATAGTGAATGCCGTAATAGGTTACGATATTTTTATAGGGTACCTGAACATAACATGTCATAATCACCATAAAATCCATCCAGTATTACGCAATCTAGTAAGTAAAACTATGGAGTGCTAATAATAGCGGTTACGGACCAAGATTATTTGTTCCCGCTTCAACGCACACTACGATTATCAGTTTATAGTTCGAACGCACACAGACACACTGCGCTCCTATAATTACCTAATCTAATAGTGCGCCGAAATTGATAGGGGCTCTTAAGTGTATACCTAGCATATTTTATTGACAACAGCCGATCAATTCTGCAAAAATCTCCCAGGGAAAACAAAATTGAAGTGAGCTTGAAGTGCACTGTCATTTCACCTAATGCTAGGGATTGGTAGCTCACTTCACGTCAGTTGTCAGTGGTCACGGTAAGATTTTTACAGAATTAACCGATAGGAATGTCCGGGATATTAACATGGAATATGATGGTCCCACTACTTTGGACCCACGACCAAAAATGAAACGTAGGTTCTGGAAATTGATTCTCTGATTCAAAAGTTATTTAGATACAAATGACGGTTTTTTTTTCCAATATTGTACATAATATGAAATCCATACTATCCATAATTCCATACTTGATATTATAAATGCGAAAGTGTGTCTGTCTGTCTGTCCGTTACCTCTTCACGCTTAAACCGCTGAACCGATTTAGATGAAATTTGGTATAGATATAATTTAAGTCCCGGGAAAGGACATACGTTAGTTTTTAGGGTTCCGTACCAAAATGGTAAAACGGAACCCTTATGGTGAGACTGAGTCTGTCTGTCTGTCACAGATGGATATCTCAAGAACTACTGATGCTATCAACTTGAAATTTGGAATAGTTTTAGATGACGTTTGCCCAACTATTTTGCAAATAGGAAAGAAATAAAAATATATGCATATTTTTTGCAACAGGGACTGAAAGGGGGTCTGAAAATTTCGAAGTGGGGCTACTAGGGCATGCGGGGTATCATATGAAAGAGCGCCGTTTGCACATTTTCAAACAGTTTTTCTTTTTTTTAGGTTGCATAGTTTTCGACTTTTGATAAAAAATGTAAAAAAAATACCGTTCCCCCCCTTATCTCCGAAGTTTGCAAAGAGTAAAATCTGAAATTTTTCTACGTGATAGAAGTTTATGTAAAGATTACAGGAAAAATAGTTTTATTTTCCTGTAATCTTTACATAAACTTCTAAAAATTGTGCTATTTAGAGACTTCGTTTGAAGTCTCTAAATAGCACAATTTTTCAGAAATCATCAACAAAAGTTATATTAGTTCCACTATCGATCAATCGGCGCTGACATAAAACTGCAATATTCGACACCGCAGTGCACAGTGTTCAAATTCTCTAACGAATATAGGCCTCGCCGATGAAAAATTAAAAACATGATGATACGGAACCCTCAGTGCGCAGGTCCGACTCGCTCTTGATCGGTTTTATCCCTATATTCCCACGGGATCGACACTTATGCGAGTGAAACCGCGGGGTGCTGCTTGTAAAATATACTTAATTATATATTTGTGTTAACAATCTATTTGTCCTATTAGGTACCTACCTAACAATGTACAGGAAAACTGCGGCGTGACTGCGGTCACCTGTACAATGTATTGTATTATTATACAATACATTGTACAGGTGACCGCAGTCACGCCGCAGTTTAATAACCATAATTAGCTTCTGGATATTTCCAGAAGCTAATTATGGTATTCAGTTATAATACCTATAAGTCACCTGACTGCTACATAGTTGAGAAAAGGCTAGGCAGATGATGGTCCAATGTTTTAAATAAGTACCTACTTATATGTAGTGGTTGGCTTCCAGTCTGACCGGATGAAGCTGAATACCAAGTGGATATAATTTAATTATTTATTAAAACTTTATACAGAAGTAAAAACTGTACAAAGGTGGACTTAATGTCTTGGGCATTTTCTACCAGTCTACCTTAGGGTGATGCAGAGACAATACACAGTAGGTACAATACAAAAAAAAAATAGAAAATATTTATAACTAGAATATAAGAATAAATACCTACATATACTTATGTATATACATACAACATAGAACAAAATATTAAAAAAAAATAATGTTAGATATCGCAAAGTGGTCACAATTATCGTCTATTTTCTCGAATCTCGAAATCACATCGCAAAAACAACTCAACCATAAAAATGTCAGAGATAATAATTTCGTGTGAGATTCGTACATTACTGTCGGCTTAGCCTTGCGTCGCCATCTTTCATATTCTGAGCAAGACTACGGGAATTTCGACAACAGATGATATGCACAGTCAGCTGCACGTACATTATTATGATAACAGCTCAACCTTGATAGCGCCTTTATGTCGTAGCAGTAGGGGCGGATTTCGTAGTTAAATGTCTACTGACGGTGGGGGTGACTGTACTCAGTCGCATAGACATGATTTTAGTTTTTTTTAATGGTGGTTTAATGTTTGGACAGTAATGTACAAGATTTATTGGTACTAAAATGTAAAGTGAGGTCATTTAGCTAATGTTCATTGAATTATTATTATTTTTGCAATTGTTATTTTCTAGTTTTACTTGCTTCTCTGCTGGGTTACCATTTTGCTGAAAAGCAAGGCATTTTAAATATTTACATACATACATGCCTATACTAATATCATAAAGAGGCAGAATTTGTTTTTTTGTATGTAGGGGGTAATTTCCGGAACTACCACTCAGATTTGAATAATTCTTTTTACATTTGATAGCCCAATTCTTGAGGAAGGCTATAATCTGTATAACATCACGCTAGAACCATAAGGAGCAGAGTAAAAATAAAAAAAGTCAGAAAGCACGCTAAGCGAAAACGAAGTACTAGCGCTGGCAGGCGATGCAATGCGACGGGGGACACCTCGTCGCATTGCATCGCTTAAACCCCGCTTAGGTCACAAATTTCACGCAACCGAAGTTGCGGAAAGAAGATAGTATATTACATAAACTCATGGTTTCTTCCCATAGGGGTAGGCTGACACTACAGAACAATCCTTACATACTTACTCATTTTTAACTCTTATTTAAATTATTTGAGCTGTAACAAGCCCCTTTGTTTTGTAAAACAAAAATTGAGTTTTATTTCAACAAGCGGTCTTGTTAGTCATTGCATGTTCGGGCACATTGTTCAAGTAACTTACATAAGAACTATGCAGTAATAGACATTCCACAAACCAAAGCAGTGTAAGTTTTTTTATTTAGATTAGAATCTTGCTCTCACAATACCTGTGTTCAGTTCTTAAACGTTACCTACACATGAAATACTCTGACCACAAACATGATTTAGGACCCAAGCATTTTTTATTATATTGGACTGACAAAGATTCTAAATACCCAGAATCAAATGTAGGTACTTTTTCTTGGTACCCAAATCACTTGACTGCCTTTTTGGTCTTGTGATTGAAAGTACTACTGTTGAGCATGAGGTCTTGGGTTTGATTGCCAATTTGGGTTACATGCTATTGGTGTTTTCCTTCTGGAATTTCTCAGTAGCAGCCTGGAGATTGGATGTTTGCCCAGCTGATGGCAATAAGCTCACTTCCTATTACATGGGACTTACACATTGGTAACCAGCCAGATATGGGTGTACTATTTATAGGTACTCGTTTGCCCACCCCTTCGGGAAAGAAGGTTTAGTTATGTACAAAACACTTTAATTTCCCCTATTTTTGTTTTATCCCACCATATTTATCTTTGAAAAACAGGACAAACAGTAAACTTGACAAGATAGTGTCACAAGGAAGTATGATAAAATAACGATAAGTGTCAATGATAAGGAATTTCATGTTTTGAAATACAAGACAGTAGTATTGGTTGTAGTAAAAGAGAAACATATTGGTCATCATTGTTTGAAAACAAACAATCATTATGATGAAACATCAGTATAATTCTGGAACAGTGATATAATTGTTATGTAGATCCAACACCTAATTCAGAGATGAAATTAAATAAAATTATTTATTCTGTAATGAAGAATCACTTTCACACACAACACACAACTCCGGAATCAAAGTGTCTTTTAAAGTCCAGCCATAATCTTGGTCAGATCATGTGGGGACCATGTGAATTAGTGTCTGAAATTACATTAGATGTTTATTCAAATAGTGGATATTATTTTAATGCTTCATACGCATAATAGACACCGATATTTGCACGCCATACTAGGTGGCAAACATGACTGATCCTTTCTTTTTTATGTTATCCAGCATGCATTTATATTCTTGTATGTGTACACATGTTTGAGCAAATAAATATATCTTATCTTATCTTAGACTCTATAAACCAGTAGATCATAGTATGAAAAATGAAAAACTTAAGTAAATATGATTTTAAAATTATTTTAAAGAAGAAAAGACTGGTATTTGTGACAGACCTTTGTACAGCAGTTTTCTATACTTAATAGGAATAAATTATTACAACTTGAAGGTTAACATACAGAATAGTATTCAAGTCAATAGTAGGTACTAATTATAAGTAGTTATTGAACTGATTTTTCCTTGTTCTACAAGAATTTACCTTGTCTTCTGTGGTTTTTAATTAGGTACCTATTGCATTGCATTTGTGTTATAAATAATTGTTAATTTATGTCAATGGTATTTGTAGTTGAGGTCATTAGAATAATGATAAAAAAATATATGAATTCCAATTGGAAAATCAACAAAGACACTGTCAAAATAATAAGCCAGATGACCATTGCACAAGTATTATTTTTTTGTATAATTTGTCAACTTTATGTTTTATCAATTTTTATCAATGAAAACTCAATGCCATCGCTCTTGAAGTTAAGCAAATATTTTGGAGGTAAACATTGCACGACATAGCAGTCGAGTGATTGTCAAACTGTGTTGACCAAACAATTCTGTGGCCCTTATTAAAAAAAAATATCAATAATTATCTAGCCTGACTTTGCCACCACGTATGTTACTGTCAATATCCACACAATTATCACCTTTAACATAATAAATTAGTGGAAATACTCACGGCCATCACCATCTCAAAGGTGTGCTTGTGCACCCTTACTGGAGCCTGGTAGTCCTGCACCATTTTTCACACTTTTAAAATACACGAAACAAAATAAAAGAATACAAGGACTTCACAAACTTTTAAATATCAACAGTTTCACAAAGTAGTCATGCTGCTCGAATTCCTTTCACTCGCGATCAGTATGACAGCAATATATTTTGTACGTCAACTCAGAATTACACCGTGTCTTGAACTTGAAATAAAATCCACGGATTGAAACAAAATGGAATGTTTGCTCTGAAGTTAGTTGCGTGTCAGATTGATAGACAATTGACAGCGTTATTGTTGCAAGTGCACAATATTGTGTAAGTTTTGTTCGAAAACAATGCTATTTTTTTTGCAAGGCTACCGTCAAGTGTAGAAATACGAATATGATATTGATTTTGTATGCATTTTTTTCATAACAGCAAGCGTCTTTTCTAATTTGAATGAATAAAGTAAGAAGTAACAGAAATGAGAAATTAATAGAAACTAATATCTTACTTTCAAGATGCAAACGTTAATTAAGTTTCGACATCATCTGATAAAATTATAAAAATGGAAAATAGTAGTTTCTAGAAACAAATAAATTTTAAGTTTCTTATCTGGGACCGTTCCAATGGCTACAGTACAATGTTGCTATAATAAAAAAAAAATACAAATTCGCAAAATAAAACTTATAAGTTCCTTGGCGCTCGTTGATAGTGCGGTTCTAAATTAAATAAACTTGAAAGTGAAATTATCAGTGTTGAACTAAGTTCGTCAGAATCCTCAATAAAAAGAACTATCAGAAAAATAACCAAACAAAATATCATTTCCGCAGGTCATTTTCCACGTATTTCGCAGCTAACTTCAAGACAGTGAGTAAGCGGGCCTTGACGAAGCGCGAATGTCGCTTTCTATTATTTGAAGATTATTTCTTCTGAATTTAAAACGCAAAGCAAAATTCTGGCAAAATTGTGCGCGTTCGTGCCCGATGTCTAGTGCTGAAGTCGCCGATAATTCCGTTGACCCCCCGGCGAAAAAGCGGAAACTAAATACAGGAGAATCACGTTCCAACAACTCGGCAATGGCGAACAATGGGACGCGTGTGGAAGATGAGATTGACGAGGCTCTGTACTCGCGGCAGCTGTACGTGCTGGGTCATGATGCCATGCGGCGGATGGCCAGCTCGGACGTGCTTATTTCGGGGCTCGGGGGTCTAGGTTTGGAGGTGGCGAAAAACGTGATCCTCAGCGGCGTGAAATCGGTGACTCTTCATGACGAGCGCAATTGCACGATCGCTGATTTGTCATCGCAGTTCTACCTGTCCGAGCAGTCGATTGGACAGAATAGGGCTCTGGCGTCGTGCGAACAGCTGTCGGAGCTGAACCATTACGTGCCTACGACTGCGCACACCGGCCCGCTCACGGAGGACTTCCTCCGCAAGTACAGCGTGGTGGTACTCACAGGTGCTTCCTGGACCGAGCAGGAGCGAGTGGCGGCCATCACACACGCCAACAACATCGCTCTCGTCATAGCAGACACTAGAGGACTCTTCTCCAGAGTCTTTTGTGATTTTGGACCTGAGTTCAAAGTAGTAGATGTGACAGGAGAGAACCCCGTGTCAGCCATGATCGCTGACATCACACATGAGTATGAAGCAGTTGTCACCTGCCTTGATGATACCCGCCATGGTTTGGAAGATGGTGACTTTGTCACTTTTAGCGAGGTTAGTACTTGTTCCTATTTCACAATTTGTTGCAATTCCTATCAAGTTATCAATGTTTTTGATTATCAAGTAAATTTGAATTACTCAGAAAGTAAACAGTTACAATTTACTAATATTATAAGGATGATTGATTGGTACTCTAGAACATTCAACTTGAATGTCAATGTTATGGTGCTATCACCATGGTGGCATCCTTCACCTTTTTTAAGATCAAACATTTTGAATATCTGCCAGAAACTGTTTATGTCGAAAACATGCTGTCATGTATAAAATAAACATGATGACTACATGTTCATCTCATTTAACAGAATTTTCCATGTGGACGATGACATCCTCTTAACTCTTCGTCGTAAGAGGGAATGTTTTATCACACTCTTGTATGTTTTGGTATTTGAGGATAGCAAAGCTAATTTATGCATTATGTGAACCCCTTTGCCTATAAATGTTGCTTCAAGTTAAGTACTGATTTATTATTAACTATTTAACCACCATACATTTTTGAAGTTTAAACATCTCTTAACATTGAGTAACGTTTTTAAATAAACCACAAATTGTATTGATCCTTTCATGATTGAGGAAAAAGCTGATCTGACTGAACTTTAATTCAATTTTTATGAAAACAAATCAAATATAACTAATGCCATTGTATAGTAGTTGCTATGGCTATTGCCTGATTTGCACCTGCATACCTACTGATGTAATTATTGGAGTGGTTCTTGAAATAGCTATAATCCCATGAACAAGTTCAACATTGACTGTAAAGTAATTAAATGGTTTTTGAAAAGGTATAACATTACAATTTATTGAAGTTTTCATGGTATTCAGCTATGTTAATTGCAGGTTGATCAGTCATTATACTAGAGGGTGGGTCAATTCCCATAATTTTAAGCACATTCACAGTCTGATCTCTGTCAAAAATACCTCTAATTTCCCGACATTTTTGACAGGTTTTTGACAGTGGTTGTCGCTAAGATAAGATTACCTTTTTAATTACGAGAATAATTTGGTCTTCTTGTTTATTGGATATTGTCTTTGATATAGCCTTGTTTATTTCATGGTGGATTAGGATATTTTTTTTACTAAGAATATCAACCCGCACTGGGCCCGCATGGTAGATTACAGCCCAATACCTCTCAAACAGAGAAGGCCTGTGTCCCAGCAGTGGGAACATTAATAGGTAATACGGGCTGGTGTCCGCAACTCCACGCCAGTGCGCGTATTTTGCGTACGGGTGGGAGAATCGATTAATTGATCCACCCCAGCTCCTCAAGGAAGGCCAGCAACACCTTGGATGTTACTGACCGTCTCACGTAGTGTACCTGGGTTACTGAAGCACAGTGGGAACATTATAGGCTGATTATGTTATACTAAAAACTGAATAAGAATCAGGTTTGAGTGGGACTAGTTAATCATACATACTGCCTATGATCCTTACCATACTCCTTTTGCCTTATTTTTAGTTTATCATATTCTTGGACATTCAACTGGACCATTGCTGCATATTTGTAGCTTGTGTATTGGTATAAACAATTATGTAGCATGATTATGATTACACAATGAGACAAGAGCATGAGACCTCAATTATTTCACTATATAAATATCCTAGATATTAAGATAAAAGAAGAACTAAAAATTTCCATCTGCTGCTTCGTTTTTAAAAGAAAGAAGAGAAAAAGTATTTATTGCGACTCATATAGGAAGTTCACAAACAATAACAACAACAAAGCAGTACCTTTGTACTCGAATTATAATCATGTCATATCCCTATGTATTTTACTGTGTGTACATAAATTATAAAATAAATAAATAAACAAATGTTTTTTCTACAATTATTAATTTCTTCCCTTTACAGATCCACGGCATGTCTGAACTGAATGGCTGCGAACCTCGCAAGATCAAAGTGCTCGGCCCATACACCTTCAGCATTGGCGACACAACCAACTTCTCAAAATACATTCGCGGAGGCATTGTCACACAAGTGAAAATGCCCAAGAAAATAGCATTCAAGCCTCTTAAGGAATCCTTTGCCAGCCCAGAGTTTCTTATTGCTGACTTCGGCAAGTTTGACTACCCACAGCAGTTGCATGTTGCGTTTGCAGCCCTCTATAAGTTTGAGGAGTCTGAAGGCCGTCTCCCAAAGCCTTGGAGTGATTCCGATGTTATAAAGTTCATGGACTATGTGGATAAAATTGATGTCTTCAAAAATGGTGACATGGAAGTCAATTCTGAATTGCTGAATACTTTCTGCAAGGTATGTTTTGTTAAAAGTTTAAAAAAAATTTTTTCTTCCTATTATTGATTTGACATAGGCCTCCCTAGGCGTCGCCACATCAACTGGTGAGATGCTTCCCTCATCCAGTGGAAGTCCAGCAGTGTATGACTTTCAGCTTTCTTGATGATGGAACTTTAATAATCTCTACAATCTTCCAACAGGTGTCTTCCGGCGACCTAAATCCCATGAACGCCGCCATCGGTGGTGTGGTAGCCCAGGAAGTGATGAAGGCTTGCTCTGGCAAGTTTCACCCCATCATGCAGTGGCTCTACCTGGACGCCATCGAGTGTCTTCCTAAGGACCGTACTTCACTGAACGAGGAGAACTGCAAGCCGACTGGATCCAGATACGATGGACAGGTGGCTGTGTTTGGCAAGCAGTTCCAGAAGAGACTGGGTGAACTGAAGTATTTCATTGTTGGTGAGTACAGGAGTTTGTGTTTTCTAAGTTTTCAAGCTTGTGATGCTGTATGGACCAAGCAAATGATTGGACAAGTCTGGCAAACAGTTTCAACAGCCAGCTTAATATTAGGTAGCCAACTTTGACAGCTGCTAGTAGTTAATTTGCTGTGCGCAATTAACAGTTTTCAGGGTTTCAGGTCAATTAACCTTATGAATTGATCCTCATTAAGTTAAGACAGTATTGAGGAAATAAAAAACCATTAAACGTCGTTTATTTAAATGAATTTCGGCTTATCATTCATCAAAAATACAGACAGAGACCTATTCCAAAGTTTTTTCTTAGAGATAAGTTATGCCAAAAGGTTGTTAACCTTTTTAATGTTAAAGACGTTTTTATTAACGTTATCTGTTTGTTTTGCTATCGTTTCCTATCAAACAACTCATTATGTACTATAGGTAACTTCACAAAACAACCTTGCTTGCTATTCGAATAGTTGGCAATTTTCCTTATTCTTATTTATTATGGTTGCTGAATCACCCTTGACGACTGTCAACGGCAGTCTTACATATTTATGCTGATTTAAATGTTTCTCTTACGAAGCGAAACTATAGGCCCGCGTTGGCACGGCCACTTCTAAAGCGAGGTCTTTTTACCCGACTGCGCCAGAAGAAGGGGTATGTTTTTCGAGTGTATGTATATATATTACTTTGGCCCGCTCTGTAGTTTAAACGGTTTGATCGATTTCAGCTTTAGAGGTGCCGTTAGATTCGTCTTAATTGTGAAAGTGACACTGGCTATATTAAAATTGATAAAAAAAATGGCCGCTTTTTGGCGCCATATCAAAAATGTTGGAAGCAGGCGGGACCCATATCATTTTTATTATACGTTCAAATTCAAATGGGTCCCACCTGCTTCCAACTTTTATTTAATTTAAAATGGGCTTGTTTTTAGCTTTCAGTTTTTTTTTACTGCCGTCGGGTTTCTTTTTTTTAATACTTTTTTTACCACTCACTATCCAATGCCCTCTATGTATGAGAAAAGGTCTTTGCCCGCCCGTCCGTTTGCAGTGGGATATTAATATGGTATTTTTACTATTTATACAACAGAGTGCGATGAAAATATCCTTTTGCGCGGTATCTGTTGGATTTTCAACTTCGGGCGCTGCGCTGTAAAAAAGCGCCCGTGTCTCGTGTGCTAATGCTTTAGACACAGACGAGTTTTTTGTCGTCAAAATATAAATTAAGTAACTGTCTACAGTTTTTCTATTAAGCTATTTTTATCTGTGAATGTATTAAGTACTGGAAAACATGTGTACAAGGACTATTAGCAAATACTTAGGTATTTTTTCTAGATCTGTTGTGTGCCCGACGACCTGACTCATTATCTTGATAAGTTTTCCTGCTTGATTAAAGAGCCTATTCATTACAAAAGATATGTTGCTCTGAAACATTATTATTCAGTGAATCAAAGTATTAATTGTTATGACTACAGTGAGGGTAAGTAATAGATGATATAACAACAAAATCTCTAATATTAACAACATATAACAACGGAACCTATAATTTTATTTAATATAGCGATTAGTTTATATAATGAACGATTGATATAATTTTAAAATGACTAATTTTTATAAGCATAACATACATTAAATATAACATCGTTTGACATAACATACATTAAATATAAAATCGTTTGACATACCACTCAAAAGATATAAAACTTATTTGGTCTAATATGATGAAAACGCCTAATTAAAACACAAAGCAAAATTGCATAAACACGGGTTAGTTTATTTAGTATTATTTTTATGTTGTAGCCTGTGGGTAGCTCAACAAAAGTTGTTGTTAGTTGTCACTCAGTGTGCCTAATCTTGCTTAGTTAAATAATAATCATTAAAGTATTTCTTTAAAGATGAATTCATACAAGTTCATTCATAAAACTATGAGTCTCTAATCAATTAATATATACCTTGGTAAAGGTATTTTTGTAGTCTCATACGCTCGCTCTTGCATTATATGTCGACGGAGCCCCGCTTCGCGGGGCTCCTATTTCTACGTAAAGGGTTTAAAGTAACCTAACAAAACCGAACCTCGGGGTGCCCTTCGCTCGCTCTTGCATCCTATGTCGACCTCCTATCCTTCCTTCCTCCTATTTCTGGGTGGTTTAAAAAAAATAACCACGAAGGCTAAGGCGGGAGCTCCGCTCCGCTTCGCTCCCGCCTTAGCCTTCTAACCTAACCTATCTGAATCGGGGTGTTAACCATAATGATGTTTTTTATATATATTTAACGTTAGACCAAATGATTTTCGATTAAATAAACAATATACATATTAAACGTTAGACCAAATGATTTTCGATTACATAAACGTTATATCAAACAACATTATACTAATTAAGTTTTAGAATAAATAAATGTTATATGTAAAGAAATTATATCAACAGTTGGTATATCTCACGTTGATTATATCTTATGAACGATAATAAAATGAAATTAGACCAAATGAGTTTATACGTTATGAGACGCACCCCTACAGTGAAGGTATGACTTTGTGTAGTTATCATGAAATTTAAATTGGCGTTCGAATCGTCGATAAACATATTGGTAAGCGCCAATGAGGTCAGATTATATTATAATATCATTAGTAAGCGCGCTTACGGTTCTTCGCCCCCGCGCTTACGGCTCTTCGTCCCCGCGCTTACGGCTCTTCGTCCCCGCGCTTACGTCTCTCCGTACCCGAGCTTACCTACGTCTCTTCGTCCACCCTTACCCCTCTCACCCCTCCAATCTGCCTGCTGCATCATAAACCAGCGGTCGGCGAGCCATAAGCGTGGCGTCGTCTAGCCGTAGCCGAGTCGACGTATCGGAGCTTCCTGCTTTGGTAACATGATTACGTTAGGTTGACGCCTGTTTGACGGCGAGGCGAAAGGCGATACGGTGCCGATCCCTTTCCGATTTGATACGTGTGTTATGTATGACCTTAATGTGTATGATAGGCACTTCGATCAACCCTTCTCTTCAACATAATGCATATACAAGTATAGCATAAGGGGAGGACACACATCAAAGCGATGCGACGTCGCGCATCGCGAATACTTCGCGTACTTAACACAATGCTTCGGATGTCGTCACCGATTTATGCGTTTCGATGTCGCCCAGCTCTTTGATGTGACCAGTAAATGTCACTGTAAAACAAAAGCTACTACTAACTTTTATATTGATTAGTTTCATTACGGGTGAGTATATGGTTCGATTCTAAGGTGCCGAGGTCATATAATCGATTTTTAGAAACCTCATTACCTTACCACTAATTTGTTTGTCGTCCATTTTTGAGAATTCTAGACTAGACTGATGCTATTTGGACATAATTACGTATGCTACTGAATATTTTTCCTATTGTACGGAAATTACGTCTAATTTGCAAATTAAGATAACGCGTTATCAAAGCAAATTCAATACAGGTCGCAGAGATAGTGTGTTAAAAATGAATTGTCTAAAAAATGGCACCGACAGATTTATCTTTAGCAAATTGAAATGATGAAGTATTTTCTGTGTATGTTCTGTGTTACTTACATATGCATACATTTATGTAAAGAAAGGGCCCGAATTCTGTATTATTCCCCGCGAAATCTTACCACGTGCAAACTCACCTCAATATCGTGTCTTGTTAATGGCAAGGCATCGAAATGTCAATCGTAAATGTACTCTGTGGTAAGGAATTAACGTGGTATCGACGTACCGTACGTAGATGGACGTGCATATTCCTTACACGCAATGTATATCGACCACAGATATACGTATTCTTTGAAATTGATCCTTCATAATTATGACTGCTATTAACGTATTGAGATTTATATATCTTTATTTTTCTCAGTTCACAAAGGTTCACATAGAGACAAGCATTATAGCGTTTTGACAATGCGCAAAATATGATCCTTTGTGAGAGACTGGCGTCCATACTAGGATGCCCTGTGACGGATCACCAGGCTCTCACCCCGAATTAAAGCTAATTAACATTACAGTGGTCAGTTTTCAAACTCTAGGCAATTTATTTATTGATGAAGAAAAAAAACTGACATGTTTAAATTAATGGAATGCAAGATTCCATAGTTACTATGGAATCTTGCATTCCATTAATTTACTTTTTATATCATACTATGGCATAGTATGATTTAAAAAGTGAGCTCGTTCTTGGGGATTGTGTTGCCCATGCAAGACAACAAACCATGTCGGTTTCTACGCCATTGTATAGGCTTATTTTTCGGTGATTTTTTCTATTGCGACTGTAGGAAATAGGATACGGTAATAGCTTAACAATTGTGAGTCATAAAGTGGCCCGGATAACTGCCCCAAATGCGGTTCTCCTGGAAACTTTCAACTAACCATGTAACCAGTAATGACCCTCTTTATAACTTTGCATCTTCTACTCCTAGGCGCTGGCGCCATTGGTTGTGAGCTGCTGAAGAACTTCGCGATGATGGGCGTGGGCGCAGCCGGCGGCCAGATCACCGTCACAGACATGGACCTGATCGAGAAGTCCAACCTCAACCGACAGTTCTTGTTCAGACCCTATGATGTGCAGAAACCCAAGTCTAGTACTGCTGCTAAGGTAGGGCGATCATCTAATGTTTTTGCGTGTTATACTGTCAGCTGCACGTCTTTTACTTTATAACAGTTTGACATTGACAGCGCTTCTATGTCGCAATAGTATGGGCGGTTTTCGTAGCGCTGACATGCGGTTGACCATACCACTTTTCTTCTTGTTAGCTTTCAGCTAATATCACTAGGTATAAGTACAGCAGGGTAATTATGTAACACACAGTAGAAATAGCTTTCATTTTGACAGTTCAACAACATTATGACAGATGCCAATGTATACACTTTTATAATAAACTACCAAGCCACGTTCAAGATCTAAGCCTTAATAAATTTAAATCGTTCATTAAACGTAAGTTGTGCCAGAAAGCCTTTTATACCGTTAAAGATTATATTGAGGATACAAAGGCTTGGGATTGAGTGGCTTCCAATTTCTGCATTTTGAGTGTTTTTGATGTTTTTTTTTTTTATATACACATTGACATTAATGATTATTTTTTTTAAACTGACATTTGCTTACTTTTTAAAGTATTATATTATTTTAATTATTGTGAATGTGAAGACGATGTGGGTCATTTAATTTAGGCATTTTATATTTATTATTATTCTCTCTATGGTCTGGCAGTTTGAGTAATTTATGTGGCCTACCCAAATGTCCTTTCTTTGGTATTGTTCGTCGAATCGTTGAGCTCCTTAAGTCTTGAGTTGAGATGCATGATTTCTGACAAATGCGTGCACTGACTGGACAGGTCCTCTCAACCTGTGTGGTTCTTTCCTCAAAAGACCATCTCAGACATCGACCTACATGGTCTTCATATAACTTGACCAAGATTATGTCTGGACTTTAAAAGAGACTATGACCTCTGAGTTTGTTTCGGCCTTTCTTCTCAGAGAGTAGTCAGATAGGAAACGCCGACCTCATCTAGTTTAAAAAATTTATGATTGACGTGTAAAAGTGTTTGTGCAAACCTACTTACAGAAATAAAATCATTTATCATTAATTGTATTATTTACGTTGTTGAGCAGACAAATTTTTCGAACATAATTATGAAGCAATGTTGAGCAATATACATCAAAATTATTCAGATTGTGATCGGTAGTGTGTTACGCAATTAGGGTGCAGGTTAGTAACAGCAGAGGATGTCATAGTGGAGTGCCTTGTCAAGGCATGCTATTTATAAGCCTTCTCAGTTACCTATTAGCAGGTTTCAGTTTACTATGTTATCAGTCTCAGTAAGAAAGTTTCTTTGGTTGGTTTCTCCATTCATATATGCTATGTCCCCAGCTACGAAAGGGTTTTCATAGTGTTTGATAGAAACTAGTCGTGTCGCTAGCCTTAAAGAGCACCTTCAATCTTAGTGAGTTTCTCTAGATTTCTTAAAAAAAATATCTTACTCTGATTCCAGGTCATCAAACGCATGAACCCCGACGTGAACGTGATGGCCCAGGAGAACCGCGTGTGTCCCGAAACCGAGTCGGTCTATGACGACGCGTTCTTCGAAGCACTGGACGGCGTCGCCAACGCGCTGGATAACGTGGACGCGCGTATTTACATGGACAGGCGTTGTGTTTACTACAGGAAACCACTGCTGGAAAGCGGCACACTTGGTACTAAGGGGAATACACAGGTGATTGTAATTACTAGTTATAATACAGGGTGGCAGGGACGTCGACGTGCAACCTGTTACCGTGAATTCAGCACTTGATTATGAAACCCAGCATTTAAATTTTCGGTTTCGGTTTAAAGAAACTTTATTCTCAAAAAAGACATAAGTCACTTACTTGAGAACAATACTAAAAAATACACTTACTTAAAATATACTTTTTCGTCGGTTATTATAAAAAAAAATACAAGCTTCTTCTCGTGCGCGTGAAATTTCACTCTCCCCCCATTCACCCTCTTAGGGGTGGAATTTCGAACGACCATTTCATAGTGGATACCTACTCTTCACAAAGAACACACCCTCCATATTTCATGTCTCTAGGACCAGCGGTTTAGGCTGTGTGTTGATATATCAGTCAGTCAGGACTTTGAATTTTATATATATGTAGATTGTTGTTCCATACATGTTGATCACATGGGTCTATTCATCATGGCTCTATTCTATGAAACACCAAGTTTTTTTTTTTTATAACCAACTAAATATTGCTAAGCTAGTGTCTAGAATCATGTGCTGAATTCATGATTACAGTTTGCATATCGATGTCCCTACCACTCTGTATATCTACGTGTTATAGAGACACCTTTCCAGCCAATCATTTTATTGTGTGCCAAGCAAATGCAGGATCTTTACACTATCGTATTTGGGTTATTTCATTTTAACACACACTACAAATAAACAACTATTTCGTCCACAGGTGGTAGTCCCATTCCTGACCGAATCCTACAGCTCTTCCCAAGACCCCCCAGAGAAGAGCATCCCAATCTGTACCCTCAAGAACTTCCCCAACGCTATCGAGCACACCCTGCAGTGGGCTCGTGACGAATTCGAAGGTCTGTTCCGTCAAGCCGCGGAGCACGCCGCCCAGTATCTGAGGGATCCTTACTTCTTGGAGAGGACCCTGAAGCTACCTGGTAGCCAGCCACTTGATGGCATTGAGAGCGTCAGGGTAAGCATATTTTTGATGTTACTTTTCATGAGTTGGCAAAATGAGTGTAATCATTGTCTTAGAGACAAATTATATAGTTAAAGTGTTTCGGTAATGGTACCACACATTCCTTCAAGATACAGTGAACCAAAAGCACAGGATCTTATATTTGTACGAGGAACTTCGTTCGTTTGGCAACCTTGAAGTTATCTTTCTAATGACTATTAACTATCCTTTTTACTGACTATATCTATAACTATCTGTTTTCTCAGTCTAACTTACGGAGATATTTGTTTGGTACCGGAACAGGTGGCCTACCATGGTCTAATTAAAAACGATTCAAAAGCAAGACATTTCAGTTTAGGTTCCTAAACTGCATCGCATCAAAGTCGTACCATGACGTCCAATACGCTCAGCGGCATTTGGATCGTTAAAAGCGAATGAAATATCGCATTTTGTGACTGATCCGCGTTTGAAACGTTTTTGGTGAAAAAGTGACAAATGTGCGTAAAACAAACTTATTTGATAATAATAGATTATCAGTTTGTTTTACGCACATTTTAGTGTCAGACACGTTCAGAAGCAAGTAACATTTTATTTGTTCTTAACTCAGTATCATTACTTTAAAATCGAAAGATCATTTAAAGATATTTATTCTCATAAAGAACACAAATAGTTCAGTTAAAATATGAGATTATAAATAAATCATACACTAATACTATTACATCATGACTCCGAAATAAAAAAGACACTCAACAATTGTTTTTAAAATTCCACGTTAATACGGTAACTATTGTTAAAATAATTCTTAGTCAAAGTAGATATTTATTTAGATAGGTACCTTTGCTATTTATTATACGATTTTTTTTTTCACGTAATTTAACAAATTATGTTTATGTTTCGAACATACCAAGAAAATCAAATGCGGTTAAAAAAGGCATGTAAAATAGATATTTTAGACTTTAAAAGAAAGATTAAAGTACACTTACATTGGTTTTTGTAAAATTCCACTAAAACACTTTATTTTCGTCAATAATTCACCAAACGTTTCAGTTTATGTTAGAGAAATAGTAACTTTTATTGAATCGCTTATATTGACAGTTGAGCGTTTCAGTTGAGCTGCTCTATGAATGTCATGGTACCAAACAAATACAAAATAGAACGAATGAAACCAAAACTTGAGACTCAGTTTGCAAATATACTAGTATTTCAAGCCCTAAATGCATGTTCATGGTAACAACGTGAATTTGACAGAATGACAGCGCTTTTATATCGTAATAATAAGATCTGTTTTCGTAGTTCACGTGTTGCCACACCACCAGCATGCGGTTGACTGTACATTACTGGTATTGTATTTCTTCAAACATTGTCAAATGGCCGAATCTCGTAAAAACAATAACATCTGATTAAAAGAAGTACCAACGAGTTCCTTGAAATAGAATGAATGGCATTATTTTTATTACGTGTGTAAAGTCAGTGTAACTAAAGAAAACATGTCGTTATAAACAAGTTATTCGATACTTTCCAGAACGCGATTCAAGAGCGCCCTCTAACATTCGACGACTGCGTGACCTGGGCGCGCCTGCATTGGGAGGCGCAGTACTCCAACCAGATCAAGCAGCTGCTGTACAACTTCCCGCCCGACCAGCAGACCACTTCAGGGGCCCCATTCTGGTCTGGCCCAAAGCGCTGCCCAGAACCCCTCACTTTCGACCCTGCTGATGACCTGCATCTGGACTATGTGGTGGCTGCTGCTAATCTTAGGGCTCATGTGTATGGAATGGCCCCTTGTGTGGATAGGGAGAAGATCGCGAAGGTCGCTTGTAGTGTCTCGGTAAGGAAATATTCTTCTTATTTCGTATCGACGGTACATCTATGTTATACTGTTTGGGCTTAGTTGGTGGCCAAAGAATCATTTAAATATTTGTATTTTTTGCTGGGCAAAGGCCTCCCATTTTCCTTCCAAACGTCCCTGTCTTGTGCAATGTCTGTTGACCCTGCAAACCTTATCAGATCGTCACACCACCTAGATTTCGTCTATAGTTAATAATAATAAGTTTATCTATCAAAAAAGTATTAATTCAATGTGACATCTTCGGTGAGCCACAAACTAAACTTCGTTTGTGTCTTGTGGCTCTGGAAGCATTTGGGAAGGTAGATGACAGAATGTTATAAATTATTATACAATAAAAAACAAATGCCTTGTGTTAACTGAAACAGTGAACCATTAAACCTCCGCAATAATCTACCTAGAACAGGCTATACGTATTGACGATTAATTTACTAATAAACCTTATATTTTACAGGTACCAGAATTCAGCCCCAAATCAGGCGTAAAGATCGCAGTAACCGACGCTCAGCTGCAGCAGAACAGCGACGACATGGACCACGACCGGGTGAAGAACATCATCGCCGAGTTGCCGTCGCCCGCCAAGCTCGGCGCGCTCAAGATCACGCCGCTCGACTTCGAGAAGGACGACGACACCAACTTCCACATGGACTTCATCGTGGCCGCCTCCAACCTGCGCGCTGCCAACTACAAGATCCCGCCCGCCGACCGGCACCGCTCCAAGCTCATCGCCGGCAAGATCATCCCCGCCATCGCCACCACCACCTCCGTGGTCGCCGGCCTCGTCTGCCTCGAACTGTACAAGCTCGCACAAGGCTTCAACAGCCTCGAAGTCTTCAAGAACGGATTCGTCAACCTCGCTCTGCCATTCTTCGGCTTTTCAGAACCCATAGCTGCCCCAACCAACTCATACTACGACAAGAAATGGACGCTCTGGGACCGCTTCGAAGTCAAGGGCGAGGTCACCCTACAACAGTTCCTAGATTACTTCAAAAACGAGCATAAGCTAGAGATCACGATGTTGTCACAGGGCGTGTGCATGCTGTACTCGTTCTTCATGCCGGCCGCCAAGCGCCAGGAGCGGCTGAACTTGCCCATGTCGGAGGTGGTGATGAAGGTGTCGAAAAAGAAGTTGGAGCCGCACGTGAAGGCGCTGGTGTTCGAGCTGTGCTGCAACGACGAGGACGGCAACGACGTGGAGGTGCCGTACGTGAAGTACACGCTGCCCTAGGCGCCCGGGGCCCGCAAGTCACGCCCCCATGTACACTGTCGTCGACGATGTGGTCAACACGTGAAGTTTAGAGCATAATAGTTACCATTTTCGGAGATGGTTGGTTATCACATCGGGAGGCCGAGTGATACGCTCGCGAGTGTCGGACGATGGACGAGATGTACAGATAGTGTTTACATGTGTGACGTTTTATTTTGTGCTTCAGAACACGCTTTTGTCTACCTATTGATTCATATATTTATAGTAGTTTATAATGGATTGCTCACGTCTCATCAAACGCGCTAGCATTTATTCATTTTAATTCGTCTCGTGATACCACAATAGTTTTTACACCAAATTTATTGGATATTTTAAAGTTGAAATCAGATGGGTCTGTATATGGAAAGTAATAAATAAAATTTGAGCAACGTTTTGTTTTATTGTATGGTAGTTTTTCCCTGATACACGGGGCAACCCAGTCGCTAACGAGAACATTCAAAGGACCACGCAACTAGTGGTGTTTAATAAAACGTATAGCGCCAAAATATAACAAACTATGTGTACATAGCGTATAGCGTGTGCTATGAGCGGCTCTGACTTCGCGCTATATTATAGCGCCTCGGACTTCGCGCTATATTATAGCGCCTCGACCTACTCAACGAATAAAAGTTCAAACGCGCACAGCGGGTCCAGAACGAGATAGCAAGATAGCGTTCACACAGCGGGGCCAGAACGAGATAGCAAGATAGCGTCAGCGACTATAATGTATAGCGCGTTAACATCTACCGCGCATCATCAATTCATCAAGTCCGTTTAGCGTGATAGCGTGTTGCTAAATTATAGCATCTCCGCGTTCAGACTGCGCCCGAGTTTTGAAATAGCGCGCTATAATTATAGCGTATAAAATAACAGACTATATGAATATATTTTATAGTTTATAACACGTTTACAGTTTATAGCGGATTTGAACATCACTGCACGCAACAGGATGTCCGTGACTACCGCAGGACCACCAACGCCAATCGCTTCCATATTTGGTAAATAATTAGTGCTCAGTTGGTACTAATTAGTACTCGAACAACAGAATTGGTACCTTAGTAGTTTTCGAGAAAATCGACTTTGAAGGTGGTCCTGCGGTAGTCACGCTCCTTTCAGCAGGACCACCATGAGCGCCGAAAAAGGGCCCACGCTACAGCTATTCTAAGTATACAAATAATTAGTACCCATAAATGTGATATATTTCGTAAAAAAAATAGAACTGTAATATTTGTATTTACCGAGAAATCAACGATGTTAACTTTCTCGCAATTGTTCAGCAGGACCACGATTTTGAATGTTGATTCCAAGTTAGAGAAGCTTGTCGCTTTCCTCAAACCTACATAGAAAATTAGTACCCTGTAAGATAAAATTAGTACCCAAAATTCAAAATTAATAGAAAATTAGTACCCTGTAAGATAAAATGAGTACCCAAAATTCAAAATTAAAACTCCAGTAGTTTACGAGATATACCATGCCAATGGTGGGGTGGCGGTAGTCACGGTGCCAAATTTTCAAGATTTCCCTATTAAAAACTCTGTGATTTCTTCCCAAATTTATACAAAAATTAGTACTCCTAAAGAAGTTAAAGCGACTAAAAATCCAGATTCCTAAGTGTTGTATTTTAAGAGAAATTAGCTTTCATTACTTTTCCATACTAAATCTCCGCGTATAACCCGACCAAATTAAGTTGTCAATTGTGCCATTTCCATTGTTCACAAACTAAACTAAATTTGAGTTCAGTGCATCTTTATCTGTCTGTTTCATTATGAAAAGGACAGACAATAAATTTTAGTTTAGTCCTATCAAATTAATCAGCGTCTGACGTAAATAGACGTAACTTTAGTAGGCATGTAATGCAAATAATAACCTGCGCGCCATGCCACAAAAAAAAGTTTTGGACCATAGACAAGATACATTTGAATCTCATTTATCTTGTCTATGGTCCAAAACTTGTTTTTGTGGCATGGCACGCTGGTTATTATTTTATTACTGAAGTAAAGCAAGCGAAGCGTGTCGTGGTACAGATGCCAGCACATCAAGCTACCCGAAACTGTCAAATTTCCCCAATCAACTTTGAACCTTATGCTTTAGCGATACAGTTGAAAATCTATTAAAGAAATTTGACAGATTGTAGTAACTTGACGTGCTGGCGTCTTACTTACTTACTTATTACTTACTTTTAGGTTTGTAATCCTTTTATACTTACGTTATTAGCAACATGGTAAATTAGGTTTTTAATACTGAGGTAGGTACTTACTGCTTGCAGGAATGGTAAATTAGTAGGAAAGAAATAAATACGAAATGCCTATCGCTCGTTAATGATATTCATTTACAAAAATACAGAAGGTAGGTACCTACTTACAAAATCTACAGAAAAATAATTATTCGAGTACTTACCTACCTGCCCACGTCAATAACAAAGGTATCACAGGCCATGGGTAGCGATAGGTTATTTTTTTTCTTAATATGTACCTAAATACACAGTTTGTATAAAAATTTAGATATTGAACTGTTGTTAATACTATTCCGACATCGATAAATTTATGTGCACGAGTGGACATCTCTTAAACAGCTCAATAACACCATTGTTGCCGATTCCCTTGTTCAAAAACTAAACTAAATTTAAGTTCAGTGCATCTTTTTC
Organism: Luperina testacea; assembly: GCA_927399505.1. Lineage (NCBI taxonomy): Eukaryota > Metazoa > Arthropoda > Insecta > Lepidoptera > Noctuidae > Luperina > Luperina testacea. Next base: position 1,179,920 of record OV656770.1, on the reverse strand, counting down.
TTTTTATTTCATTAAGAAAAGGACAAAAGATAAGTTTTAGTTTAGACCTATCGAATTAATCAGCGTCTGACGTAAATAGACGTTACTTTAGTAGGCATGTTTTTAATCACGTCTAAACTTGCATTGAGTAGTGTCAGGCGCTGATTACTTTCACAGGACTAAACTAAAATTTATTGTCTGTCGTTTTCATAATGAAACAGAAATATAAAGATGCACTGAACTCAAATTTAGTTTAGTTTGTGAACAATGGAAATGGCACAATTGACAACTTAATTTGGTCGGGTTATACGCGGAGATTTAGTATGGAAAAGTAATGAAAGCTAATTTCTCTTAAAATACAACACTTAGGAATCTGGATTTTTAGTCGCTTTAACTTCTTTAGGAGTACTAATTTTTGTATAAATTTGGGAAGAAATCACAGTTTTTAATAGGGAAATCTTGAAATGAAAATTTGGCACCGTGACTACCGCCACCCCACCATTGGCATGGTATATCTCGTAAACTACTGGAGTTTTAGTTTTGAATTTTGGGTACTAATTTTATCTTACAGGGTACTAATTTTCTATGTAGGTTTGAGGAAAGCGACAAGCTTCTCTAACTTGGAATCAACATTCAAAATCGTGGTCCTGCTGAACAATTGCGAGAAAGTTAACATCGTTGATTTCTCGGTAAATACAAATATTACAGTTCTGTTTTTTTTTACGAAATATATCACATTTATGGGTACTAATTATTTGTATACTTAGAATAGCTGTAGCGTGGGCCCTTTTTCGGCGCTCATGGTGGTCCTGCTGAAAGGAGCGTGACTACCGCAGGACCACCTTCAAAGTCGATTTTCTCGAAAACTACTAAGGTACCAATTCTGTTGTTCGAGTACTAATTAGTACCAATTGAGCACTAATTATTTACCAAATATGGAAGCGATTGGCGTTGGTGGTCCTGCGGTAGTCACGGACATCGCAACAGGCGCTGGAAAATAAATTAAGACGTTGCGACGAAGACGAGCGTGCTGCATAGTTGGGTATATTTTCTCCATCACATTAGATGTAGACTAGTTATTACTTTGCGAATCTGCTAAAGGCAACATTCTCTCATATATACTCGAGTAGGCGCCCAGCAAGCGACTACAGGCGCGACGGAGATTCAGTATGGAAAAGTAATGAAAGCTAATTTCTCTGAAAAACAACACTTAGGAATATGAATTTTTGGTCGCTATAACTCTTTAGGAGTAAGTACTAATTTTTGTATAAATTTGGGAAGAAATCACAAGAGACTTACTCGCTTGCAGGACACCTACCAAGCGCAACGGTTCGATTGATATTGCCCTTATCACGACAAGGTTCCTAGGTTCGGTAACGGGAGATGTTTTTCCTAATAAAGCAACCCATTGTGAAAATGTATAAATTGGAACAAAAGACAACACCGCATGTTTTTTTTATTATTTATTGCGTAAAAATGTATGCATGAAAATACAGTAGGTACAATAATCTCACTAGGTCAATTGAAAACCTCTTTGGAAATATACAATTTGTGACACCAAGGACTTAATAATTATAATAAAATGTAAGCTTTTAATATTTTTGGTACATATTTTTTTGATATTTGACGCCCTTTTTTACTAAACGTATTTTTAAGAGCACTTTCTGCTTCGAGGCGAAGTAATTATGTTGTTAAATTATAATTCAAACTTTTCTTTGAATATTAACTAAAATGTGTTTTTGAGATAACTGTTAACCCGCGTTTACACCATACACGTTGTAATACATGTTTTCAATAAGTCCTGTAGAAGACTACCAAAACATGTCGTGTTCTGACATTTCAGACATGTCTTGTTCTATTTTGTTCACCGTTTTAACGTTTTGTATTGTTTATCTAGACTTTACAACACATTTTAGGTGTAACGATAAACGAAAACAGTAGACACAATATGTAAAATACCACGTACCGGGCACCGGGGTGAATAGGGATGTAGGATGAATCAGGGTAATCTTACTTTCTGGCGAACTATTTATTATTTCTATATTAAAATCGCTTTTTAAGTTTCGTCTCGATTTACCCCTGCATCCCGATTCACCTCGTTTTACGGCACGTTTTATGCCTTTGTGTAAACGCGGGGATACGAATACGAATATATTTTAATGAATTAGTCATTAAGATGTTAATCTGCGGCATAATGTGCGGTTCCTCATACATCAAACATTCTTTCATCATTTTATAAATGCATAATAACATGAGTACGATTAGTATCGGAAAAAAGAAGAATAGTACGAGATCTGTGAAACAAATGACTAGAGGTGCAGACAGCACAATCATAAAACCTGGTTAAAAGATATCGGTTCCAGTTTTCAGTAGCGTTACAACTGGTATTGTGGTCAGTACATGGACCGCATACTTACATAATTATGTTTTCGTACCACTTGCTCAAAAAAGTGACATTCTATGCCACAAAAAGCGAACATAACAATAGTCATTTTTAATCTGTTAAAAACAGGGAAAGAAAATTGTACTGAATTTCATTCATCCTCTAGGGGGAGGATGTGATTTAAATTTGGAATACTTACCGAAATTTATACTGAACTACATCTGTGTTTACATCATTGAGTTTGTATATAAAGCATTATACATCTTTTTGAAAAAGGAATACGCATTTATTATGCAGTTATGATTATTAAATAAAATTACGAAAACCGACGAGGCCGTATGAGCTTGATGCCTTTACTTTTCCGACAAAAAAATATTAGTCTAGGAATTTGCCGCGTTTTTGTTTTCTTCAAATACATAAACGTTAGGTTTATTTTAATTTATTTTTATAAATAAGTTAATGTTCTAAAAATACGTTACGATGTTAAATCAAAGCGCCAGTGACAGTGAATTGTCGGATTCCATCAGTGCAAATGCTGCCGCAATTATAAATAATTTGCTTCCAACAAAATCCAAGGAAAATTATTTAAAAACTTATGAAGAATTTTCAACGTGGAGAAGTGCGAAAGGCCTATCAATTTCAGAATCAGTACTTCTTGTCTTTTACTTTTAATTGTCATTATTTTTAATAAATGCTTATCTCATATTATTATTGTGTTAATTTTTTCGCAAATGGTACGAAAAGTAGAGTATTTTCCTCGGTGATAAAGCTGTCTCAGTCTTGGGTGAACTTAAATCCCTCGCTACACTCAGGACTCATCTTAAATCCCTCGCTTCGCTCGTGATTTAAGTTTTTAACACCCTCGCTATGCTCGGGAGTAAACCTCGAGTCCTTCGTTACGCTCGCGATTTAAATCGTCACCCGCGACAGAAGACACTGCTTTATCCCCTTGGTTAATAATCTACTAATATCTAAACCAATAGTTGAAATAAAATTAAACTTGAGTTTAAATAGACAGAGTTCTGAATAATTATGGAACAGCTTAAGTTGAGTTAGTTTGTAACGATGTCCATTTGAGTTTAGCGTCACAAAGATTGCAATTTAGTTTTGCTATTTCCATCTAAATCTATGATTATTGTCAAATTATATAAAAAATATCCTGCGACTTGTAATTGGAAGCACTTTAGCGTTTTAATGGTCTACACATCTTTGTAACGCTAGCGTAAATGAAATCAGAAGAATAAATAGGTATAGCATGTAAGGCAAATTATACATATTATTAATTCTGAGGTTATCTGTACCAAAATCTATCTTATATTTTAAGGCAATACAAAATTTTACATTTCAAACTATGTGTGTACATACTCATTTACATTAGCCACTAATAAATTCACAATTTGTGCCTTCATTACATAACGAGGCATAACGGCTAATGTAAACAGGTCTTAAGGCGTGTGGACTCTAACTAGCATTTTAGACATTACCTACACCATGTGTACAATTTCTTAAAAATTCATTATTACAAAACTTACGATAACTTTTGTATTTATCTCCGCGACATACAAAGGTCTCCTTTCCAATTTTTATTTCACCCATTGATAATTATTTTCCGTTTATTGTTTAAAAAAACGACAATTTTTTTAAAAGCTACATCCCAGAAAAAAGTCGTTTCGCAGCAATTATTTTTGCACAATTATACTAAGTTTGATATACAGAATGTGTAAATTTTAACTTGGTGTTAGATATTTTTTACATTCTGTTCATAAAAAAAAATAAAAAGTTGGGGGAAAAGGGGATTGAGGTATTTCTTGGCAGGCACACCACTCCACTCCACGTAGTATCCCGCCATTTGCGGCCGTCAAACTTCGTTCCCAATCTATGTCTGTGTATGTGTGTTCTGTGTGAGTATTCTATTCTGTCTATTTACACAATAAACGTAAAATAATTTGTAATCCCACATACCTATAAATTACAATTTTGAATGAACACACGTGCTCGGCGTACTTAACCCAGCAACATGTTTTAAATGACCCATCCTCACATGCCTACCAAATATCAAGCCAAAATTACGTCGTTTTTAGTATACCGAACTTTCGTAGCATATAGGCAGGTCTGTCGCTACACTAATATTATTTGACAGGATTTAAAGATAGTCTTCCTGCTGAGTCGCTATGTTTCATCTTGTTTGTGTTATTTACTTAATACAAATATTTACTATAGACCTATTTTATCCAAAATATATTGTTAAATGTAAGTGCTATCTATAAAATTATAGTTTTTAAAACACAGCGACTTATGAGGGTTAAAATGTGAATTTTAAATCTAAGTTACATATGTGCAAATATAGGCACTTCATGCTTTGGAAGCATACACAACGGCATAACAAATAAAACCATAATTTATGAGTTTTATGACTTAAATGCTAATAATAAATAATTTTGTTACAAATAATATTTGAACTTGCTTCGGTGTTTTTGAATAGAATATTAGACGTTATTGCCCGAAGTTTTAAAGAAAAAGGAAATTACTTAATTTTAAATATTTATTAAATAGAATCGAAAAAATTAAGTGCACTTTAAGTTAAAGTGAAGCACGATTTTGTCGTTGCATTAAAACTTTATAAAAGAGAGCATATTTAAAGGCGGAGTACAAAAGATAAGAAAGCTTTACGAATTATTAATAAATTAGATAATATAATATTTATCAATTATTAATCTCTGCTCATAATTAACAAGCACTCAAAGTAATTAAGCTCGAGCATTTCTTCTTCCCGCTATAAATGTAAAAATAGACATAAACTTAAATATTAACAATAATTTTGGCTGTACCAAATCATTGCTATTTTATCGAAAAATAACAACATTTACTTAAACAGGTTATTCAAAGAAAATATAAAAAATTCTGTCACAAGATTACCGTGCGTGGGCAAAGCAGGGGATTTAGTGTTAATTTTGCCAAGTTTATAGCCCAGTGTTGTGGCGCTTTGCCCAGCAGTGGGAGAAGAAGCGCGGCAAGCAGCTGGGCGGCGTGGGCGAGGGTCAGCGCCACGGGCGTCGGTGAGGGCTGGCCATGTGACGGGATACCGACACTCCGGGGCCCTTGTCCTCGCTAAACGTCTCTGCGATATCATAACGGATATTTTAAGGCCGGTTGACTAGGTGACACGACGCGGCATGACACGGCAAATCATTAAAATTTGTATGCCGATGCCTTCTGCGGCATAAAGCAGCTTCCCGCGATATGCTCAACTCCGCTTGTGACGATATGATCAACGAAATAAGCGAATCAAAATCATATCCGCTTACGAAAATCCTTTGCCATGCCATGCCGCGCCGTGCCGCCTGGTGAGCGCCGATCTTTATCAACAGTTTCATTACACACGCTGGCTTTTCAGTGATCTTACAAACGACATAATAATGCATAATTTATATGAGATCGATAAATGATTGGTGAGAAAATGTTTTAAAATTTATGTTTGTTATTTTACACAAAACTTGTTTTTTTGTATGGAGCACAATTTAACAGTTTATAAAGCCACTATAAAGCAAACGTCTCGTCTCGGAAAACTTTTTGTTTACTATAGAAACACACATTACGCTTGAGGACTAGGTGGTTCTCAAAAATAATATTTTAGTAAGTAAAAACCGCCTCTTCAAAAATAATTAACTTAATATAATAAGCATCACATTGAAATTGAAACATTCATGCGTGAATAGAAAGTTAGTAGGTACTGTGGGTATGTTACCGTGGTAACAAAGGTGACAAATAAATATGTTTACAACACCATTTAGTTTTAGTAATCTGGCAATGAAAACTCAAAGATTAATGAGTCAAAAAGCAAATGATACTTATTGGAAATTCAGAATTTTTAGCGGCTTACAAAAATAATAAGAATTAAAAATGGATGGAATCCTCTGCAGGCAGGCAGGTAACATGACTTTTCAATTTAAAACTTTCTAGGGCTTCCTAAGAATGTTCTGTATGCATGCCTCTGGGCAAAACAAAAAAAAAGCTGGCAACATTATGCTGTTCAGTGTTACCATAGTTGGACTGCGTCATCAGCGAGGCCGTGGTTGGTCGCTTGGTGCGCGCGGGGAACGCACCGGTGTGGCTTTGTGACATTAGGTCCCTGTTTTAGTATAGTTTTGTTATAGAACTTGATCATTTTTTTAAATTAAAGTCTTTGATGAAATCTTATGAATGAGAAAATTTTAAAATTCTGACATGATATTATAATAATGACATTTAGTTATTTAATGCCATCATAAGCTTGAAAGGTATCTTTACCCTTTACCAAAGACCCAACACCATTGAAACTAGTAAGTAGAAATAATCTCGTCAAGACCTCTAAATCCTGAATCCAGCATAGCCTTGTCTCCTTGCCTAAAGTATCCAAAAATTAACAGAATCTACTTTAAAATGCTTATCTAGAAACATTCCCGAAATAGTGCTGCAGTTATTTTACAAATGCACTGCGGGACATATTATACCCAAATGTCATTTTTTTTTGTATTGTTCGTAGGGTCGTTAAGATCCCTAAGTTCTAAGTTGAGCTACACGATTACTGACAATAGCGTGCACTGACTGGACTGGTCTACACAAATCTGTGTGCTTCTTTCCTCAAAAGACTCTCTTATCTCAGACGTTAATCTGCATGGTCCCCCATATGGCCTGAACAAGATCATGTCTGGACTTTAAGTCTATGACCTCTGAGTTTTAGTTTTAAAACATAATTTATTTTTGACGTGCAAAAGTGTTTTTTTTTAACAATTTTTAGAAATAAATATTATTTATCAATTAACTAACACCAATCACGGAGCACTATTTCGGGAACGCTCTAGATACTGCACATAAAAGGATGGTCTTACGTCTGTTTGAAAGAGCTGGTGTTGCTAAGTTGCCGCGCGGCGAGCGACCGGCGGCGCCCTCTGTCGGCCGCGATCATCGCGCAACGTTCGGCGGTCGTGCTCGCCACGAAGGTATCGTGCAAGGAGTAACATGCTGCGGTGATCTGCGAAATATATATATATTTTTTTAACGGTAAGGGATTTAAGCATCCTTAAAAAAGCAGTAGGTAACCCGATTTTGTTTTGCTGGCAACACTGCAACCACTAAGTGTAAATAAATTTTTTTCCAGCAACACAAAATCATGTTGCGCACATTTTGTTTACGATGAATACCGATGCTTTAGGAACATCATTTACCTACATTAGTGTTGATCTTACGAAATGCAAACGTGAGGTAGAAACCCTTTGGAGTCATCGATAAGATTTCGTTTAAATATTACATAACCTAAAGACAGACACATTATATTTGTTTCGTTATTTCTAAGTAGAATCAAATAATATATGAAGCTAAAAAGATAAGTAGGTAACTAATCTCGGAAATAGAATTCGAGATCAAAAATGTACACAAAGGTGTTGCCAATTTGAAATAATAACCTCAATTGTGTAGTTTGTCGAAAAGTACTATAATATAGTGCTTAAATTGTAGACATATCTTAAACAGGTAAAATATAATTACGCACACAGCTTTCAGCTTTAAAGTTACGTAAACTACGATCCAAGAATAAAATATAACTGGTTGAAATAAAATTGTGCAAATTATTTTTATGATAAACAGAAACAAAAGCAACAGAAAAAAACAATCAATTGATAAATAAACAGAAGCTCTAAACTTTTGTACTTTCATTTATTTATAAATGGTTTTCCTTCGAAATTAGAGAATTGTAAATAATATTGCGTTAAGTATCCTATAATCGATTCAAATGGGCGTACGTACTAGTCACCATTTTTTTTTGGCCATTCATTCTGAAGTCATTCGGTTTCTGAAGTTTGTCGTGATTGAATGTGTCCCTCTGAGTTTTTATTTGTTGTATTTTACGTTTTTTCGTAAATTCGTGTTTACGCGTAATAAAATAGACGTACGGTCTACTATGGATTCAGCCAAGGCCGTCACCGTCGACCAAAAAAATATTATATCACTACCTAAAAATAGACGACGCACTGCTATGTCAGTGTCTGAAGATCAATATTGGTCTTTAGACACTGACATAGCGATTGATCTTTTATTTTCATTAGTTTACGACGAGATCGTAGACTATAAAATGTTTAATTTTGAGACGCCGTTTCTGCGTGATTTCAAAAGCACGAAATTTAATAACATTCAATAAATATAATGACATTTTTGATCTGGTATTCCATTTCCGAAATTAATCAAGAAAATTTAGAAATAATAGTAGGTAAGTGTTTTAGAAATGTAATGAATAAATATATATTTTAAAACAGAATCATTATTTTTATGTAAACTATTTTAACAGGCCTTCAACGACGAGTCTTCCACCCAAAACCAGTGCACCCTGAACAGTCTCACGAAGCGTACCTGCTGGATCAACCGTCGGTGCAGGTCCACATCAGCTCCCCTGATGCCCTCCCGGTCTTGATGCAGCTGCAAGGCGCACAGCAACGCATCCTTGATGGTCTGAACCGTCGCCTGCACCCGGTCCGTTCGCATCAGGCGACGGACCAGATATCCCTTGGCCAAAGCCACAATTTTGGTCGCAGCAGCTCGCTGATTCGGACAGTACATAAAATTGTATAGCGACGTATGCTGAAGTGGCATGAGGGAACGGAAATAGGAAGCAGGCTTTAGGGATTGCCGAAATGCAGGAATTTAGAGGTTCTCGTTAGCAGGAATAGAAGGCACCAAAACAAGTAAAACTTAATAGCAGCACTTTTTTATAATCAAAGCAATCAAATACAAAGAAGAAACTAATCTTTTGTTTCAGAAAATCACAAACAATAAAGTCATCCAGCTAAGCAAGCATGTTCCGCGATAAAATATAAAGCAGTAGGTGGATGGGGTGTCTTGCAGGAAAGGAAGGGATCATAAGCATAAGGGTGGACAAGGAACAAGTAAATAAACATATAATAACCTCAAGGAAACAAAACAATAATTGGGAAATAGACAACTGATAATAGGTGAAACATAGAGCAACTCGATTAATGTTCAAAATTTTTAACTCCACAATGTGCGTTATAATATAATAGCCTTGGATATTACTACGATAAAAAATCTATACAAGATTCCAGAGTACAGACTGAAGATTGTATCCTTTATGTAATTTATACTTTAAATATTCTAGTCTATTAGTCAGATTTGAATAATAAAAATATCTAAAATGTGACATCTTACCTCTCTCGGCGTTGCTTGGATGTTGAATCTACCCTTACACGCTAGCGAGTTAGTACTATTTATTGAATTAGGTACAGTTCTCCCCATATGTAGGACGGCACTGTCGGCAGATGTGCAGTGTATTTCCGAAGTTGCATGGATCGTTTTAAGTTCTTTACCATAGACATGGCGGGCTACAACACTGTTATTTTCTTCATCATAAAAATTACCATCATCGTTGTCAGAAGGAAATGTAACATTCAAATCAGCCATCGTGTCGTTCGTTCGATCGGTGAGCATCGGTTCGTAATCACGATCAGATGATGCACTCGTCTCATAGTTCAGTCGTCGGGACGTCGGAGTGTTTCTTTGAGGAGACGTCGAAGTTTTTCTCTGAGGTGACTGAGTTCGTGTCCTGGACCCCTCTGGTTGCGTCCTCGGGGACATAATCTTAGTCCCGTTCTGACTACGAGCTTTAGTCGGCTGCTTTTTAATACTGCCAGTAATATCCCTGCTTTTCTTCAACACATTATCACACTGGTTTATGTAGTTGTTGGTATTGGTCAATGTGTTAGAAACAGGACTGTCAAGACTACTTTGATCAGGTGATTTGTAGTTGATTAGCTGACTTAGACTGACCGGACCTCTGTCACTCGCCTCAGACTGTTCTAGATGTTTGTCACCCCAAGCCTCTTTTATTTCTATTGGAGATGTGGGACAAATAGTCTTCAGCTGTTTGAAGAGCAAGTTGTTCTGCTCCTCAAAGACTTGCTGAAGGAGGATCTGTTCCCTTTTCTGTTTTTCCACTAAACTCGCCATTTGTAACAATTGCTGATTTTGTATCTTCTCATAGAGTTCTCTGACACGAGCTGCCGGGTCTTCTGACTCTGATATTAAAGGTGGAGGCTCGTGGTTTTGCGACAAGGGATCGGGTTTTTTACTTGTTTTAGGTGATCCTGGGTCTTTTATAATAGTACGGTTGCTGGTGTTTCGGACAGGACTGGTGGATTTTCTGGTTTTCGGAACTGGTTCAGACTTGGGTAAAGGATCTGAGCTGGGTGTTGGATTAGATTTTATCATTGGTTTTTGGGCAATAATGGTGCGTTTAGGTTTTTCTTGGGCAACAGACTTTGCCCGAGTGGGTATGTTTTTAGGTTGCTGTTTCACAAAACTTTTATTAGAACCGTTTCTATTTAGACCATTTGCCTTAGTCTGCTTCAATTCCAACGCCATGGATGACCATTTTACTTTGGCAGACTCCAGGTCCCAACTCCTTCGCTTCTTACTTGGGCTTAGGTTCGATAGCGATTCGCTCATCGAAATAGAGCTCATCTCAACACCAGTGTTCAATGATTGCACTTCTAGATGAGCCAAGAGTTGAGGACTAGGGTTTAGTAGAGTATAAGATCGTTGCCGTGCTAATGGCAGAGCATTGTGCAAGTCCTTGAGACTGTCCCTGTGCAAGTCATTCAGGGATCCTGTGAAGCTTTTGGAACTAAGAGAGGCGGGGCCGTCTTGAGACACAGATATATTGTCACCAAAAGGATCTATTGAATGGTTATTATTAAGATTGAAGTTGAAATTAGCAATTTCTGCAACAGCACGTTTCTGGTTTTTACTTCTTTGTGTTTCTGTGATTACTTCTTTTTCTGTTATTACTTTTTGAGTAATTCTTGTTGTGCAGTTATAATCTCTTTCAGGAAGATCTATTTGAGGAGGTGAGTGTGGGACCTTTCTGGTACTGTCGCGATGTTTTTTTCCAGTTTCATTGTTGATACTTAGACTGAGATCTATAATGAGTTTCGGAGAGCTTGACCTAGAACTCGAACGAGATTCTATTGATTCCACAACCACATTGGAAGTTATATTGTTACAAACATCAGTTACACGAGACTTTCTTGGTGATGAAGGAGGATGTCTTGGCGATGAATCAACAGATTTTTTGTGATGTTTAGCATTGTGGCCAGCTTTTACTACTTGATGGGGCAGTTCGTATTCACATTCGGGAAGTTCAGGAGCGTCAGTCTTATCTTCAGATTCCGAATCGGATTCAGCCACAAAGGGTTGAAGAAGGGAAATACGCTTATCTACTTCCTTGGCAAGAAGCTTGTAGTATTGCATTTCCTTGCGACATTCTTTAGATAACTGAAATACATAAAAAAATTAGACACAAAAAATGAAAATAATCATTAATAGGTACCAACAATTATTGATATTAAATCACCTTTGTAAGAGATAATAACAGAAGAAAGTACAATATTTTTTTCATTTTTGGTATTAAACTTTTCTAACAAGCTCTTGAACAATATTTAATCTGCAGATGCTTTTTTAGATGCTTGAAATTCTGCAAATAAATGAAAAAAATAATGTAGATTGCTTGGGTCAGGAAACTAAGTCCCATATTACAGAACCTCACTCAAGACTCAAACATTATTTAAAACTAGTTTCAATTAATAAAATTGGCTCTGAATTAGTTTTAAGTATTGCTTGAGTCTTGAGTGAGGTTCTAATTATATAGTGTTCTAAAACTAATGTCATTTCAAAGAAGGAACATAGATACAAAAAAAAATCAATAAAGTCAATGGAAATGTTATGGAGAAACTACACTCTTTTGAAGTTTTTATGAGGGGATTTCTTGTCCTTGTTGCATGCAGCTGACAATGAATGGCACAGATTTGAAGTAAGTAAACCATAACAAAACTGTTCCCATCTCTTCATGTTTGAAACACAATACTGCTCCCCAAAACAAAGACAGCTGACGTGGCTCAAAAGACTGCCCAACCTTAATAGGACTGGGCAGTACATGTCTGCTGCATGCCGTACAAACTGCAGGACCAAATAGCACAGTATTAGTAGCAAGCCCTGAGACAGTGATGCGAGGTCGCGGCAGAAGACACAAGAGATGGCAGGATGAGCTGAATAGGTTCAGTCAAAACTGGAAGGAGGATGCGCGGGCTCACAGAAGATGGAAGGAATGAAGGGAGCTCTTTGCCCAGAAATGGGACAGCATAGAATAATCAATAATAATACCACATATTCAAAATTAAAGTTTAAAATATTAGTAAATACTACCTACTCAGAAAAAGACAGGACACTTGACTTGATGTACTTGTTGATTTTATGGGCCTACCACATGCACAAGCTTCACCACAGTTTTGCCTGCGCAAGCTGGTTTGTACACGGAACACCGATACAGTTTTATCAACCACATGCACGGTGTTCCGTGTACAAACCGGCTTGCGCAGGCAAAACTGTGGTGAAGCTTGTGCGTGTGGTAGGCCCATTAAACTGCCCTAGAATTTTTTACAAGGTTGGGTTTCATACTGTGTTGTTTCCACCTTCCTACCTTGCTTCTTTAATAGTCTCCTAGTTCTGAGATAGGCAGAGGGTTCAGTAGCTTACTAACTAGAGCAGGATAACAAAGAATCAACTGTGACAGAATATAAATAATAATAAAATTGATGTAAGTACTTACAACTGGCGGTAGGAGCGGCACCCCATTTATTTTCATACAGGACACGTACTGGTCGGATTGTCGCACACATTTCACATCCCACGGGTCGTTCATCATTGTCATCCACCCTACAAATGCTATTAACCGCTCCTGGACTCCTGATGTACCTCAGAAAACTGCTAACATAATCAATTTCCGATTACTAACATCACTAAAGGAAGTTTCACGGCATTTTTCAATTTATCTAATGTAATAATCACAGATTTTGAACCTTATGACGAGGGAAATTTAATTTCATTACGCCGAGGAACTTGCATCGTAATGTAGCAGATGTTGTCATGCACGATTACGTCAGTTAATAGTTAGTTAGTGTAACCGGTCTGATGGCGAACACTTACTATAATTTACTCTACGGTATGCGGTTAATGCGAAAATATGACATTGGTTGAACTAATATTTGTTTTCCAGCTTTATTTAGAAGAATGTTGTTAGTCGGTACTCGATTAACATGAATTTGAAAAAGATCAGACTTTTCTCAGTTACGTTTCTTCTATATAGTTTCAACTATGAATTTTGCACCAATCACAACATTTTGTTTGTTACAAATATAGTTTTATAGCCAATGGAAAGCCTAAGTGAGCAAAACAATTGATATAATCAGGATTTGGAAAACGATCTTGCTTGCTTTTAGTTGTCAAACAAACTTCGTGTTGCCATGGTTACACATTCAAAAAATATTTTTTAGCCTCTGGTGGATTTTTACTTGAAAATAGTATGTACGAAAGTTTTGGAAACATTTACAATGTGATAAAAATTATTTAAAATAATTTTTAACCGACTTCAACAAGAAGGAGGTTCTCAATTCAACTGAATGTTATTTTTTTTAAATCTTTGGATGTTAAGCCTCTGGTGGATTTTTACTTGAAAATAGTATGTACGAAAGTTTTGGAAACATTTACAATATGATGCCATATTAAAATAGAATAAAAATTATTTAAAATAATTTTTAACCGACTTCAACAAGAAGGAGGTTCTCAATTCGACTGAATGTTATTTTTTTTAAATCTTTGGATGTTTATTTCAAAAATTCTTTTTTTAATGGATAGGGGTGGTCCCATAAAATGAATTTTATTAACTTTGCTTGGGTAGTTTTTGAGTTAACTTCAATAATACGTATTTTTGCCACTTAGTTTATGTTGATGATGTTATAATGACTTCCTGTCACTGATATTTACATAGCAAGTAGTGTTACACGAATTTGTGTGGGATGAATAAAAAAAAACTTAAAAGTGAAAAATAAAAACTTTTATACAAAAAAAAAATCGACTTCCAAAAAAGACACTACAAAGTGAAAAATAACTTTAATTTCGGAAGTCGGTGGCAAACAACGAAAACGCGAAGCCAACGACAACGACTTCCGACACTGTGTCTTTTTTGGAATTTGGTTGTTTTTTTATTGTATAAAAGTTTTATTAACGCAGTAATCTTCATATTTATTGAAATGACAATGATAGTGGTCTGTAGTCTCTGCTTGAGCTTGACTACAGTGCGTGCCACGTAAGAAGAGACTCGACCCCGCCTCCCCCGCCTCTTTCCGCCGCCCCTATGACGTCCGGTCCCGTCCCGCACTCAGACCTCATACCGCTAAAGATACCTAAAATCGTGTACTGCGCATGTCAAACCACGTGGTGTGTCAAGTCTCTTCTTACGTGGCACGCACTGAGCTTGACGTAGGCCGCATTCCGAATTAAGACAATATCGCTAACAGCGCTCATAGCAATAATTTGCGTTCAGCCGGTCGATTCTGTAAAAATCTCACCGTGAAAACTTAGGTGATGTGAGTTTGTTTTTGCTAGGAATTGACACTATGACAGCTCACTCCACGCTCACTTCACCTAAGTTTTCACGGTGAGATGGTTACAGAATCGCACTGCCGATTTAGATATCACGATTATGACAGCTGAGAGCTGTCAACAATTTGGAACGCTCGTGTACGCGCTCACAGTGCTTACGCAATGTAAAAACAATATTATTACAGTATTTCCTTGTATATGTCCACCTAACCAAAGAAGAAGAACTATAAAAGAAATGTAGTGTTTATACAAGGAAATACTGTAATAATATCGTTTCTACATTGAGTAAGCACTGTGAGCGCGTTTACGAGCGTTCCGAATTGTTGACAGCTCTCAGCTGTCATAATCGTGATATCTAAATCGGAACGCATGTGAGATGATCGTGAGCGCTGTGAACGATTATACCTAATTCGGAATGCGGCCAAAGTGTTACATGCTCTGTGAGTTCTGTGACGCTGTTGACGCTTGACCAGTGACATGACATTACCATCGAAAGGTAATAAATTAGCGTGTTCTCATGTAAATTTTGGAATTATTTTACAAATTTTCAATGTTTACTTCAAAGAAATACTGGTGTACATATCGGGAATAGTAGCAGAATTTTATCAGATACTTTCCAACAACTTGAACTCGAGAAATAGGCAATTTCAAGAATGACAAATATTTGTCCCGCCGGAAAACAGGCGATATTTTGTTTTTTTCTGTCCGTATTTATTTTTACGGTATCGTTCTTTTCTGGAAGAGTCCTAGGATTCTCTTCGGAGCTATGGGCCCTGACATGTTGGGGCCCAGCCCTGTATTTCTGCCTATTTAACTTCATATTAAGATACTGTTACACAGGCTTTATTTACGAGGTAAGATCTATTTTATTTCATTAACACATTTTAATGATATCGCTTTGTTTTCTAAACTTCATTTCACTTTACTTCACTTCCAGGCACTTTATTTAAGCACAAAACTTTGCTAGCAAACTTCTTAAAATTTTTCCTTATTGAATTAACTTGTAGGTCAGCATGACTCACAATTTTAAGAGTAATCATTATATTTGGATTTCTATATCTGGTATGCGGAACAATATTTAACATTTTACAAACAGATTTTTTAATGAAACAAATCATTACTTTTGCCCAGGATAATTAAATAAAATTTTAATTTTCTTTTACTTGCAGGTATCAATAAGATCAGCATTCCTTGGTGCAGTATTCTCGCTGGGTATCTTCCTTGTTACCTTTGACAATGGCTGGAGAGTGTTTGGTCTCTACACCGTAATACTATCATTTTTCCATTTCTCAGAGTTTATGTCTGTTGCACTCACGAACCCACGGACTCTGTCTGTTAACTCGTTCATATTGAACCACAGTGTACAGTATGGTGTGGCTGCTGTATCCAGCTGGATAGAATGGGGAGTGGAGTACTATTTCTTCCCTGGTAAGTATTTTACTTTATTCTGAATTGGTTGTTCCCCGACCCACCCAAGTTTCCTCAAGAATTGGTCTATCAAATGCAATGAGGATTTATCAAATCTGAGGGGTAGTTCCAGAGATTACCCCTACATACAATCTTACAAACAAAAAATTTTTATGTCTATATAAGTATAAGTATAGTCATATCGCAGATGGATTGTCGAATCCGCTGTTTTACAAAACAACTCCATTATGTAAAACAACAGAAGAATATTCAGCAGTTTTCCATAATTACTGAACTTGAACATGCAGAATTGTATAAACATTTTGCCATTTTTGTCAAGGCAGCGGATCAACGATTAGCAGTTTTGTATAACAGAGTGAACTTTTGCAAGCATTTCAATATTAGCAAAAAGTCACCTACAGCTGGGTATAGGCTTCCCTTTTTTTCTGCCATACTTCCTGGTTCTGTGCCTCCCTCATCCAGGTGTTTCCCGCGACTTTGACAATATCAAATTCAATTCTTTAGTTTTAGTTTGTTATAAATTAATTCATTTTAATTAATAATACCATTACCATTTCATAGTAAAGTATTGTCATTAATATGTGCATAGGTACGGACGCCAGCACATCAACCTACCCGAAACTGTCAAATTTTCGCAATCAACTTTGAACCTTATGCTTTAGTGATAAAGTTGAAAATCTATTAAAGAAATCTGACAGATTGTAGTAACTTGATGTGCTGGCGTCTGTACCTTAATATTTATTAGTAAATTTAATATAATTGAGAAACATTACACATGCATGCCATAAACTTATGCCTTCCCAATTGGGTAGCTAGCTGCTACTTCCCACTCATTCTTTTTTGCTTCTAAAAAAGAGATTTTATTTTATTAATCTACATTAATAAAACAAAGTCGAGTTAGTTTAATAATAATAAATTTATTTATTTCATAATCAACAGGTTTTAACAAATACATTTTAGAGGTCTTCTTTTGAGTATAGAGATACCTGTAACAGAAGACCTCACAAGGAGACCTCTTTACACCATATATGTATAACTCAAGAACGGCGGGACCGATTTTTATGATCTTTAATTTGTTGGATTTGTCTCCGCCCCGAATAGCAGAATAACTATTAATAAATAAGAAAATTCCCGAAAAAAAAATTCATTTTCTCATACATTTGTTCTTACTGATTCTGAGGTGAACTATTATTGTTATTGCAGATATGAAGACTTACTTCTGGCTGTCATATGTGGGTGTTGTAATCTGCATCACAGGAGAACTGCTCAGGAAGACTGCCATGTTCACAGCTAAGACTAATTTTAATCACACTGTAAGTAATTCTTGATTTTTTTAAATTATTTCATTAAATACCTAAATCCATAGCCCATAATCATCACCATAACTGGTTTTTAATAACTATAATATAAAAACATTTAAAAAAATAAAAATAGTAGTCCACCGGGTATCGGGAACAGAGTCCATCTATGGACCCTGTTACGGTTCATCAGGTTATCTACAAGCGATCAGGGGGCCTAAAAAGGCCACTTTGGCAGAATCATAAAAGGATAACATTATGAATCATAATATGGCGAAACCAGTCCGTGTTTTTCTTTTTTTTGCTTCACCACATAGGTATAATCAAAGAGGTTGGGATTGGATTTATTGGTATTTTATCACAGACAAAAAAAATAACTGAAAAATCATTCACCAATGGGACGATCAACTTAACAGTTAACTGTCTGTTATGATTCATAATGTTATCTGTCATCATTTTGTTGAATTAATCCACAATCTGACGTTTCATTTCACGCTGTTTTACATAACCTATAATCGTTGACCCGCTGCATTGATATATGCAAAACGTTTATGCAATTCGGAATTTATGAAAAACCGCCAAACGTCGTTCACTTGTTTCATACAACGGCGCTGTTTTGTAAAACGGCGCTGTTTTGTAAAACAGCTAACGGTTACGTGAAACAGCGGATGATCCATCTACGACTTAAACACGAAGTTTGCATAAATAAATAAGTTGGCTTCTATCTTCTATCCCACATCCCATTGTGTCACCCTATGTAAAGTTTCTACATTTATATCTGTAACTTACACGACTGTGTACAGACGCCAGCACATCAATCTACCCGAAACTGTAAAATTTTCCCAATCAACTTTGAACCTTATGCTTTAGCGATAAAGTTGAAAATCTATTAAAGAAATTTGACAGATTGTAGTAGCTTGATGTGCTGGCTTCTGTACATAATAAAGAGAGATTCAATTCTATGCGCTTCATTTCCAGGTGCAGTTCGTGAAGCGCCCTGACCATGTGCTGGTGACTCATGGGGTGTACTCCATCTGCAGGCATCCTAGCTACGTCGGGTGGTTCTACTGGTCGATCGGTACACAGGTAAGATCTACTTTATAAAAATAAAAAAAATTCACCGCCATATGACGCACAGCCTAATCCACTGGCTCTAGAAGAGAGAGCACTAAGGAAAGTTTTTGAAAATTCACCCCCAACAGGTTAAATTGCGGATGAAAGTTCGTATGCAAGTTCATAATTTTCGAATTAGAAACGTTGAAGTTGGTACTTAGACTTGTTTATAAGTCAAATAAGCAGTATTCTCGTTTTTGGGAAACTCATCCCCCAAGGGGTTTAACTAGGGAATGAAAGTTTTGTATGGAAGTCCGTCATTTTAGCCGATGAGATAACCCATCGCGCACACGGCTTGTATAAGAATAATCTTTTAAATCAATGTAAGCTGGCTAATGCACTGTAATGCGATTTCGTTCGTTATAATCCGTTTAATGCCATGGCACTAAACGGATAACGGATAGTGTATGGTAAACGAATGTGAATGTCATGACATTCACATCCGTTTATCATACACTAGCAGCGCCCCGCGGTTTTACTTGCATAAGTGTCGATCCCGTGGGCATATCGGGATAAAATGATGCAATCTATCTCTGCCAAATTTTATCGAAATCCGTTCAGTGGTTTAGGCGTGAAAAGGTAAATACACGACAGACAGAGTTACTTTAGAATTAATAATATTATTATGGATTATACGGTAATACTTATCAAATACTACTCAAATCATCAGCCGACAGCAGTCCATTGCGGGACATAAGCCTCTCCAATTGCATGCCATTTAGATCTATTCTCGGCAAATCTCATCCAACTGCAACTGCGAAGATCGTCGCTCCATCAAGCCTGAGGGCATCCTACCTTACGTTTGCCGATTCGCGGTCTCCACTCAAGAACACGTCTACCCCAACGGTTATCGGTTCTACGTCTAATATGGCCGGCCCATTGCCACTTCAGCTAGCTTATTCTGTGAGCTATATGTGGTTCTCTGCCGGATCACCTCATTCCTGATTCTATCCCTCAGAGAAACTCCAAGCATAGCTCGTTCCATAGCTCGCTGAGCGACCTTGAATTTATGGACCAGTCAGCCGTACCGTGCGTGCCCCACGTTTTAATATGCAGGACACATTGATTGAATACTAGTCGTTAAGCTCTGCGGAGTTTGCGACGAGAAGACTCTACGAAGCTTCCCAAACGCTGGCCAGCTGAATTCTTCTGTTAGCCTCCTTCTTAAAGTTGTTCTTATCAAACTGCAGAGTTTGTCCGAGGTAAACGTATTGTCGACCAACCTCGAAAGCATACCGAAGGATCAACTAGGCCGTCCAGCATCTGCTGCAACTCATTCAGCCAGTATGACGATGTCATCTGCAAATGTCAAGTGTGGGATGTTCGCACCGTTGATGTTAATGCCGCGTCTTTCCCAGTTTAGCGTATTAAACACATCCTCCAATGCGTTAGAGAACATTTCGGGGAAATTACGTCCCCTTGTCTCACCCCTCGACGCAAGGGGATATGTTCAGTTTGCTCGCTCTGAGTTTGGGTTTTGAGGTTTGGGAAACTCGTCGAGTGTTCGCGCTGGATGACTCACGCTGACTCTTGAAAACAGCTTATATCCGTGGCTTAGGAGCGAAATGGGTCTGTAATTTTTTTTTAAGGGTTTATTACCCTTTTTAAAGAAGAGAACGACCCTGCTCCTTCGCCTCGCTTCTGGAGTTCTCCCAGAGAACAGGACAGAGTTGAAGAGCTCCCGAAGCTGTTTCAGTCCAGGACTATCTCCTGCTTTCAGGAGCTCGGTCGTAATTCCGTCATCACCCGAAACAACAACAACCACAAAAAAACGCAACGTTTAAAAATAATCCTCCATATTTCAGATTACGCTTCTAAACCCAGTGTGCGTCATAATCTACGCGCTTGCTTCCTGGATGTTCTTCCGAGAGCGGCTCATCGCCGAGGAGCTGACCCTCCTCACGTTCTTCGGGCCACAGTACGTGGAGTATCAGAAGAAGGTCGGCACTGGTCTGCCCTTCATCCCGGGGTACATCCCTGAGAATACTGGCCAGAATGTTCGGGAAAACCATTGGAGTTACTAAGGTGAGTGGGAATAAAAAAAAAAAGGGTTATTTGTGACTATGGGCTGGGAGATCTGCCTGTGTGTAGCGCGCGGTTGTCACTGCCTAACAAATATTAATATTGCATTCCTTACATAGCGTTATTTTGCATCACAGTAAAGTTTATTTATTAAGTTATTTTTAACTTTGTTTAACCGCCGCAAGATCATAATGATCATATTTTTTGACAGTGACAACTGTTCTACCGATCGGTTTGTGTCAGTTTTATTTTTAAAAGCCCCTCAATTTTTTCTTGAATCTTTGACGCATTACATGCTTCAATCTTCTATTTGCAAATGGATAAGTTTGTATTGTTTATAATATGCGTTATTTTAAAATGGCTTCCTTAACAGTGAGACAGCCCACTGTTAGCAGCCTGTGGTATACAATACCGGCTAAATAAAATTATGTTTATCTTTTTGCAGGTACTTCATTGCTTTCGGGAATTACCTACAGCAGGCTCAAGTCAGTCATCTAGTCTTATATTACACTAAGCGAGAGGTACATAACTTTATTCGATAATAATAGTGACGGTTAGGACTAGGGAAATATTACGGACTTTTTAAATTGTTGTAGTTAATATAAACGACCTTCAAACCTCAACTTTGAATATTTCGTAAATCATAATGTTCACATTGAGTGATCTCAGATAGTCTGATTGTACAGACGCCAATACATCAAGCTACCCGAAACTGTCAAATTTTCCCAATCAACTTTGAACCTTATGCTTTAGCGATAAAGTTGAAAATCTATTAAAGAAATTTGACAGATTGTAGTAGCTTGATATGCTGGCGTCTGTACTTCCATACCAAACTAACACTCGCTTTCTGAAATGTGAATTCGAAGTTGTCAAGCATTAGATTCATCATCTTTTCAGCCGAAAGATGTCCACTGCTGGACATAGGCCTCCCCCAAGCACCGCCACTTCGACCGGTTCTGTGCTTCTTGCAACCAGCGGATTCCTGCGGCCTTCACAAGGTCATCGGCCTTCCTTATGGAAGACTTCCCAATGCTACGTCTTTCGGTACGCGGTCGCCACTCCAGAATCTTTTGGCCCCATCGGCCATCTGTTCTACGAGCAATGTGCCCTGCCCACTTCCACTTAAGTTTAGCAAATCTTCGGGCTATGTCAGTTACCTTGGTTCTCCTGCGGATCTCTTCATTTTTGATTCAATCACGTACCGAAACCAGGCATGGCCCTCTCCATTGCCCTTTGGGTGACTTTTAAGGCTTCAATTTGTAAAGGAATGTCAATCAAATCTGTCAACTCGGCCTGTTGCAGTCCACTGCTGGACATAGGCCTAACCCAAGTTGCGCCACAACGCCCTGTCCTCCGCCCTCTGCATCCGGACTGTACCAGCCACCTTTTTTTAAGTCATCGATCCACCTAGCTTAAGGGGGAAGCGCTAAGGTAGCCTGCGAAATTCAAATTTTCTTACGTTTTTTGCAATGTGCTGGTCAGTATTAAGTTGTACGTCGATCAAAATATGATTCGCGGCCGTAACAAATATGTATTTACAGAATTATAATCATTAAAGTCATCAACACAACTGTCTAAGACCACGTAACTCCAAAGAATGATGATTTCTTTGGACATACGTGGTCTTAGAGAGTTGTGTTGACTTTAATGATTATAATTCGTAAATACATATTTGTTACAGCCGCGAATAATATATTAATCAACGTACAACTTAATACTGACCAGCAAATTGCAAAAAACCTAAAAAAAAAATTAATTTCGCGGGCTACCCTGGCGCTTTCGCCTTAACCAGTCGAGCCCGCAAAATTCAAAATTTCTTACGGTTTTTGCAAAGAAATATTAAATTTCCCGAGCTATGAACTTAAGTAATGTTAAGCAGTGTTGAACAAGTTCTTAACTTCAAATTCTCAATTCAGAAACCGGTGTTATTATTTGTAATACTTACTATTTGAGTAATAACTTAAATCTGAACTCACGATCAGACGATGGGTAATATCACTTTTCGGGTTATTCTACCTGTAAGTACCTTATTGTTACTCGATTAGCGAGATGATATTTTTCCCAGTTTTAAGACAGAGTACAGGAGTTTTAATCTTCTGAATTTACATTTTTTATTTTTGTAAATAAAAGCATTTTTTTTACATACAATTACTGTATTACCTACTGTTGTAAAAGTATGAAGTATTCTGTGGAACAATCTTGTATGTTTTAATATAAGTGTTACAAGGTACTCACTGGAATATTATATATTTTAATACTCATCAACGAGTAGTATGATTCAATGCATTCTTCCAATTTCATAAATTATCAATATTACTTACTGATAAGGATAAAATATAATTTGCAAAAAAAGTGAAATTAAATTAATTTGGTCCCATCGCTGGTGGTGCCATCTATAACTAAGCTGTTAAAGTTAACATTTTATTAACAAAAATAAAAGGAAACTACTGTTCATCAGTTTAAAACTTCATAACATAATGTAATGAAAATACTTAATGCATTTGTATACTTATTTGTAAATTAATACATATTACAACTTTAGAAAAAAAAATTAGCAAAACTTTACTAAAATCACTATTAAAACTAAGAATAGAAACTAAGTATTTTACTAGAATTTCGCTACTATTTGTGGTAATAAATGTGTAAATATATTCTAATATTTAATAACTTATGTACATAATGACTGATATGCAAGGCGTCTTTTTTACATCCTTTTCCATTTTATGTTTATTCGAATAGACAAAGCCGAAACCTAGTGTACAGATGTCAACTCACACTTGCGCGCCCGCACGCGGTAGGGTAATGTCCACAAAGACCGCGACAGACAAGCTCAAGTTGTGCGATTTTAAATAAACAACGATCTCAGCCACAATTTAAATGCAGTAGGTGCGGGTATTTAAAAACATATCCTCTATTACCCGACTGCGCGACAGCTAAGACTGGGTTATGTTTTTTTTTTTCATTTTGCTGGAGTTGCAGGCCCGCATGCGGGCGCATGAGTTTGACCCCGCAATAGTTTACACTGAGCAATGATTGTGATCGTTATAAATGCTTGTTTGTGTAATGTAAAGGTTGTGAATGTACTGAACAAATGTTAAATCAAAATAAAAACTTTTGAATGATCGCGTAAACTTGTTATTTATTGGCCCTCAACTTTTGCTCTCCATAATGTAAACTTGTATTTAGAATCTTACATAGTTATAACGTTTAGGAAACACTAACTCAATGTCATACACGTCAAAGTTCGAATTCCATCGCAACCCACATTTATTTTGGACTTTTTATTACAAATGGACTCTAGAAAATCAACTGAGATTACATAACGGTAAGGTTATTATATTAAGATTCTAAATTCAATTTGAGTTCAAAGAAAAGAAACCGTTACACGAGTTGCTTTACATAATGTTTTACAAAACCACGATAACTTAACGATTGTTTACAAAACAGTACTGTTTAGAGCGAAAATTAACAGTATAGGCCAGAAATCAAGCCTGAGCAGTCACCACCGAAAAACCTGAAATAAGCCTGAACAAGATATTGTGAAATCAGATACTTGTAACAAGCCAAGATTTATCAATAATATTGCACAAACAAAATAGTCTTCAAGGTGCAAAGAGCTTTAATCAAGAAGTAGTAAACAGTGCGTATACGCAACACACAAATGCAACAGGTTGCGTAACACCAAAAAAAAACAATTGCTATCAAAATGTCGACCGTAGCGGTTTTTGTGTTTCTTCTGGATAATCTAGCAGGTAAAACATGTTCATACATAGATAGATAAAACGATTACTCTTTATTTGAAAGTCGAATTTTTCAAATCCGACTGGTAATTCCAGAGAAAAGCGCGTTCAAATAAAATAAACTCTTCAGCTATATTATTATTAGATTGCTTGTCGACTGGTTGTAAGTCCAGTTTTATAGCATAGTAGAGTAGCAAGTGACTTCTGGGACCGCAAGCCCTATTAATAATTTTTCCTTCTATTAAAAACATTATTATTTTATGAGAAAATGGTTTACTGGCATTGGAGATATGTGCCTGATTTAATGAAGAACCGATGGTTCTGCCCACCCCATGTGCTTTACGGTCGTTGTTTCCGTAGCATAGTTACAACATCTTGGTTGAGCCGAGATGTATTGTAACTACAAACAAAGACCGGTGTGTTTACAAACAATAGAAAATGGCCAACATAATGTTTATGTTGATAATGCGTTCTTTCATAACAAGTGCTTCAGAGCAAGTATTTAAATTTTCATACCTGAAACCGAACAAAGCCAAGCCTCTTTCGGAGTACCTAGTATAATGAAATGATGTTCATTTCTGCACTCTTATTGCGTAACACACTTTCAATTACAATTTAAATAATTTTGAAGCATATATTTTGTAATCCATTACTTCATATGTTCGAAAAATTTGTCTGCTCCACAACGTCAAAAACGCAATGAATGTTGTTGAACCGTCAAAATGAAAGCCGTTGTCACTATGTGTTACGGAATGACCCTCTGAAGTAGATCTTTTAAGACTCTTACGTAAATGTTTTGGTCGATTTTAATACCGCCGTGGTAATAGTCTGGGTAGAGGAAATTATATTGATGTGGGAGTTAACTTTTTTCAACTATTTTAGGTTTCAACTATGCCCTAAACGATACTCTGTTTCAAAACGCAAAGTTCACAAACAGCGACGAGACTCCAGTCATAGGAGACTGTGATCCCTTCACCACCGACCAGATCTTGAACGCCGTGGGCCAGGACTTGGACCTAGTCATCGTACCTTCCTTTAGAAAAAATGACAATCAATTCGACAATGAACAACTCAATGAACAGGCGTCAGAGGTTTTTGAAACAGCCGTAGCCGACAGCTCTTTGCCTGAACCAGATGTTTCGAGATCGTTTGATGAAAATAAGTCAAAATTCGACAACGATCTGACTACGTTCTCTAGGAAAAGTTTCGTTAGAACTAGAGGCGGAAATAATACAAAAAATATCCATGATGTTAAAAATGAGACAAAAATAGAGTTTCCACATAGCGCGCCATTTTTGGTCGCCATCTTTGAAACGCTTGCTAATGTCACCGCGCAAACTTGTGCGGGAACTCTGCTGACCCCTCGATGGGTGCTCACCGCTGCCAACTGCATCAACGTCCTGAGTAACTTCTACGCCAACAAGTAAGATTTTTTAATGCACTAGCTATCCTGTAAGCCTACAGAATCTTGATTAGCAGCGAAGTTATCATCATGTAGATTTGACCATAGTGGAATCATCATCTGGATATGATTGTTGGGAGCAGCTTACTTCTAAACTATTTCTACCTATTCAAAAGTTACGCTTATAAAGTTGCTGTTTCGTTCGGGGTTTTCAGCCAATTTTTACTCAACCTTAGTTCTTTCAGCACAAAAATGACAGAAACAAGCCACTACACCATAGTGGCAGGATCCTCAAACCCACTTCTGGACGGTTCAGCTCACAATGTGACGACGATTGTCCTACACCCTTACTCCAACGCCTCACGAACAACCCTCGAGGAAGAAGAGGACATGGATGGGTCGTACTTGGCGCTGATGAAGATCGAGCCTGAGGTGGAAGGTCCTGCATTGGAGCTGATGAAAGGGGAGGTGGTGAAAGGTGACGTTATGGCGTATGGATGGATCTTGTCGAAGGTAAGAAGGTCAAAAAGTCTTACTTTTTCTGCTTGCATTGCATTTTCATGATGGCCATCATTTTGCGGTTGTTATATGACGGCACCGCTTACGAAGGAAAAACCCAAGTTCAACAAATATTGACTATTCCAGAACAATTCAGACACAGAGCACGACACGATGGAATGCACGTCAGCGGCCAGCGAAATCCTGAGCCACGCCGAGTGCCAGGCCATGTACAGCTTTAAGGACAACGATGTGCTATGTCTCTTTAGCAAGGATATGGACAAAAATAATGTTACGCAGGTGTGTATGAGGTCCTCTAGATAGAATGAAAAATGAGTCAAAGAAAAGCGCGTGCATATTAAAATACAAGCTACCTTGAATACCTAGGTTCCTACTTAGTAAAACAAAACAAAAACAGGCGTGGCGTGGCAGACCATCAAACTGAACAACTTTCTCCATGAGATCAACATGGTAATCGCGAAAAATAATCAGCATCCCATACATTTGAGTCGAGTAGGTACGTATTAAAGTTTTGCTTGGGACAGTTAAATTTTTTGTTTTTGTTGCATCTTTTGGGGGGCTTACCGAACCAGGTCCTCTTGATAATTCTTTAAAGTCTAGCTAACTAGCTGGTCCTAGGTTTGTCTTACAGTCTAACTACATTTAACTATCCGAAAATTTTAACATCAGTGTTTTAAATCTAAACCAGGCTGACTTACTGTCTTATCTCAATGCCCAATCACAATTGCTGAGTATGGAGTCCTGGGGTCCAAGTAGTCGGGCGAAGTAGGTATTAATGTAAGAAATTATTTGCATATAATATTAGAGCCAGGAATTGAGATAATTTTCAAGTTATGGAACAACAATCTAATAAATGTCAAGCTTAACAAAGTTCAAATTCCATTGCAACCCAAAACATATTAGGACCTTTTTGTTACAAATGGTCACTCAAAAATCAACTTGGAACACATTTCACTAAAGAAAATAACTGATTAAGTGCCGATGCAATGTAATTATCTGAGATTATGAACTCTGCTTTACCAGTTGCCCGGTTACGATAATGGGCTCTCCCAGTCGCATGGTAGGTCTAATTACATAGCAAAATGTGGTTTTACCAATACTACTTACACCTATACCAACTCTCCCTGCCTATGCCATCGGGGATACAGGCGTAATGTTATGATGTTATTTCAGCTAAGTACGGGCGGCCCCGTGCTGGTCATTAACGACAGCAAAGTGAAGATGTTGGCCGTACTGCAGACTGACGAAGAGGTGTTCGTATCGTACCCGGTCGCGGCGCATTACGACTGGATCCTACACACTATTAGCAATAAATGATATCTTAGTAATCGTGTCTTATTGAGAAAACAAGTCGTTTACATAATAATCAGCCAAAACGTTCCCTCTGCTGGGATTAACCCAGCAGCCCTGCACATAATTAGCAAATATGTGACACATGACCTCCTCTCTTCAAGAGGAAGTGCGCTATAATGTACCACGCAGGCCCAGTGCGGGTTGGTAGATGTCGCATGTCTTCGAAGTTTTGGTTCTAGGACATGCCGGTTTCCTCACGATGTTTTCCTTCACCGTTTTGAGAGCAGTGGTGATGAAATTATTTACACAAAGTAAAGCGATACCTGGGACTGGGATCGAACTCACGACTCTGTAAGTCAGGGTCGTTACCACTGAGCCATCACTACTCCTCGCCGTTTGCCCGGTGGGACGAAGACGAACTGCCATTCGAATTTGCTGATGAAGAAGCCTATTTGAAGAATTTTGAGATGCATGAAGAAGCCTCCTTGTGTAGCGCAGTTTATTCCGCCAGTTACTCAACTGAACGCTCGCGCTGGGCGCATCCTGGACAGTCACACCCAACACCTTATTTGACTGGCTAATTCTTCCCCTGTGGTGGTAGGGCCCGCCTGGCTTGGAACCACCCTCCGTCGATGCGTGGGAGTTCCAGTGCCTTAGGCATCTTCTGGGCACGCTCGTTCCATCATAGACCTCATCTATCGCTTTCCATCAGGCGTGATCGAGGTCAAAAGCCCCATTAATCTATAAAAAAAAAACCTCCTATTTAACCCATTTCCAAAAATCCTTCCTTAGTTACTCACTTTCGTTAGGAATTCTTGGTTTAATTAGCAGACACAATAGACATTTTATTGTTATTGGTACACATCGTGTACTGTACACTCGACATTGTTCCTGGTAAGTACCTAAATAATTTTATTCTAGGAATAACTTTCCAATCAATAACTCTCCATTCTAAGGTTGCCTGGAAGAAAATGCAGAAGGCAATAAGGCCGCGTTAACTTTTAGCGATAGGGAGTTTGTAGGTGCGGGTTTATAAAAGGAAAACCTATCCTACCTACACATCAATACTATTCCATACTTTAAAGAATTATTATTTACGAGCTCGTGACACTTCTGTCTACCCTGCAACACCGATCGCATGAAGAATCTTCATTATATAACGAATCACGCCATCTAGCGATGAATAGCTTAAAATATTTATTACTCCTCTCACCGTTAGATGGCGTTGAAATGCTCAACACAACGTAAAACTAAAAAGTATTATTCTGATCTCATTCCAACAGATGTTTTATTTACAGTAAGTGTAGGTAAATAAAACATCTAATATACACAATAACATACACAGTAACTGTTAGGTACTGTGTATGTTATTGTGTATTGTTTAGCTGAACAATAATGTGACATAATGGCTTACTAATAACGGATGAAATATAGAGTTCTGACAAGTACACAATTTCATAGAAAATTATCATTCACAAGTATTTACCTTGTTAAAACATTCTATAATTACTTCATAAGTAGTACCTATTAATCAGTCAAAACTCAGCAGTCCACCGCTGGCCATAGCTTTCTGAAGAAAGCTATGGCCAGCGGTGGTCTGCTGAGTTAGAATAGAATAGAATAGAATAGAATAGAATTTTATTTCGCAAATATGGGTAATACATAGTTCTTAAGATTATATATTTTAGTCCAGCCACATTTTACCAATCGGCATGCAAACATTTAAATTATTATTTTTATCATTATTATTAAAACTTATTTAGATCAATTCATGTCAAATCAAAAATCAAATATCAAACAAATAATTATTATAATTCCAAAATCAAAATGTCAGTAATATAAATGTCAAAGATCAAAATGTCAAAAATTAAAAATATGTCATACATAAAAATTTCAAAAATCAAGATGTCACTAATTAACTAATATTTTTCTCCGATAGGAACTCAGTTACACTGTAGTACGTTTTATCTACCAAAAAATTCCGCAATCTACTCTTAAATTGTGCTGTATTTAAAGCTTTCCAACTACTCGGTAATTTATTGTAAATAATGGGGGCCATGCAAGAAACGCTCTTACGCATCAAAGTAGTCCGACATGATACCTGACATAATTTGCTGTTGTCACGCCTATTCCTTGGGAATACAACAGCCAGGCGCTCAAAACGAGATGGATTTTGCTTGACAAACATAGCTACTTCAAAAATATAAATACAGGGAAGTGTCAAGATTTTATGTAACCTAAAATAAGGCGCGCAACTGTCTGTCGATTTAAGTTTTAACAGTGATCGGAGGCATCTTTTCTGGGCCTTAAAAGCTATATCTCGATCAGTTGAGTTCCCCCAGAAAATGATACCGTACCGCAAGTGCGATTCAACTATTCCGTAGTAAGCCGCAAGAAGTGTTTTGACATCTACTATGGAGGATAGTCTATATAACATAATGCGGATGAACTCAATTTTTTACACAGACTGTCTATATGTGCTTTCCAATTTAAGTTGCAATCTATTTGCAACCCTAAAAATTTGGTATCCTCTGCTTCCTCAATTTTGTCATTTTTGTAATGGATGTTGAGATTAGTTCCGCCGGGAGTACGTTGTCTAAAGTGCATTATTTTTGTCTTACCTAAATTAATATTTAAATTATTTTCGTCTAGCCATTTAATTAGTGCGTCAAGAGAATTATTTATGTCATTTTCATATGTATTTGTACTTTTACATGGGATTGTTACGGTGCTATCGTCTGCAAACATAGTTATAGGATCTTCAAGGGCCATGGGCATATCATTAACATAAGTAATAAATAAAAACGGGCCTATCACGGTTCCTTGTGGAACACCGTATGAGATTTTACGTTCTCGAGACCTTATAATGTCCTCGTGTTTGGTAACTATGTTAATGTTGCTAACTTCAGTTATTTGTGTTCTGTTTTCCAGGTAAGATTTTATAAGTTCGAGCACGTTACCCCATAAGTTGTACCATATCACACGGTTTCCCGCAAAAACATAAGACCATCCTAAATTCCTAATGCATGGTTTGGTGGATCAGGCATGGCTGCCGAGGTGCTGGGTTTGGAAAAGAATGATCGATGAAATGAGGTAGGTACCTACTTCCTTACTACGTGCTGAAGTAAAGATTGAGAATTGAGATGATAGATCATAGTTGAATTAAATTAAGAAACAAAAGTACTATATCTACCTACGCATTCTTTTAGTTTAGTACGGTCAACAACCAAAGTCGATTAATGCTTCAGTTTTTTTAATCTCAGTTATTGAGCAAAATATTTGTTCAAAATTGCATTGTAGGTACTTCTGCTGCAATTTTGAACAAATATTTTGCTCAATAACAGATTAAAAAAACTGAAGTGTTAATCGACTTTTGCTGTTGACTGTACCTATCTAAAGTTGATCCAAAGAATATTTGACTTGGTGTCCGTACGTCTTTTTCATGTAACCACTGAAAATCAGCGATGTGCTATAGCGCAGCATCATGCTGAGTGGAAGCCTTCTTGTCACAGTCATGACGTTGCACGACTCATAATGCGAAGCATTAGAGAGTGCTCTACGATCGAAATTTTTTTTTGCTTCCATTCTGCAACTGTTTCTTTTGTTACACTCAAACTCAAAGCATTTATTTCAATTAAAACTTGTACAGGCACTTTTGAATTGTCAAAATTAAAATAGTCCGTCAGTTAGTCAGAAAGTTGAAACAGTTGCCCATCCACTCCTAACTTACTTGATTGATATAACAATGTATGGATAATTTAATGGAGATTAATTCTGTAGATAATTTTCTAAAAAGTGATTTAATGTAGTAGAAACGAAAAAAAAAACAAAATATTTCTAAAAAATTTCCCGTCAATGAAGTGTGAAACCTGAAAACATTGTAGCTTGCGAAAAAATCAATTGAGTTATTTTTTTTTTATAGATTATTGAAAATGGCTTTTTATTCAAAATAGTTTAATTATAATTAACAAAAAACTAATATGAAACTAATACAATATCTACATCTATGGGTTTTTATGCGATCAAATGTGCACGAGTCGTGTAGGTACTTTTGGATTTTCCAAATTTTCTTTTATTACAATTAATTATGTTTTTGTAAGCACGTGTTTCTGTGATAAATAAAGCCATTTTTCTTTCTTTCCAATATGGGAATCAGAGGAAATAATAATGTCTGCATGATCTAAGTAGATTGGATCCGTTGTCATGCGTATCCTTTGGTTAAGTTCCTTATTCCTTCAAGAGGTGGGACAAGTGCCTGCCAGGAACCAGGAAGGTCCAGGAAGTTCCTGGACTGTGTGATTGTCCTGTGTTTCAAAGTACACCTCATTACCGTTAAACATTTTCGAAATTCTTTCGTACTGCTAACTTTCTTTATTTAAACTACGAGCTACCTGCAAGGTATGCCGCCTCCCTTGAGGTAAGCGAAATACGTCAGAAGCGCTATTGTAAGGCTTCTTAAAACAAAACAACATGCATTGAGTAGGGCTTCCACACACTGGCAGTTTTTATTTACTGTACTGTAAATTATTAATACATATACCAAACTGATGGGTAAAAATATATCACCAAGTTGGTACCTAGGTAGTTATGGTTGGTGCTTTATTGCGGTCCCCATCGGGGCCTACCCTGATGAGGACTGCAATGACTCAAGGTCAGGGTCGAAGGCTATCCACTACCTATAGTGGATAACCTTCGACCTTGACCTTGAGTACCTATTTACCTATCTACATAAGCGCAATATGGGTAGTGACGTCAATATCAAAGTGTCCATGAGTGCTCCTAACTTCTTTATGCGATGGTTAAACCCGTAACGCGTCTTTCGTCACATATATGTAGCTAGAAACGCTAAATATTTAGACTTTCTCCAAGTCACTTTGTTTGTCCTGACTTTCCTTTTTTTCTAGACATACAGCAACGTCACCTACCTTCACCCATGCAGTCACTATCTTCTCTTCTCTCTTCATCTTCACTGGGCCCAAATGGTGGGTGCTCTTTCCTTCTCATAGAGAGGAGCCCTGTGCCCCAACAGTGAGAATTATAGTTTGATTATGTCCTGCCATTGATTCGCTTTCTTTCGCGTTAGGTGAATGAACTGCACTGCGACAGATCGTTGGGAATGGATACTGTCTAATCTGATCGCCAGTCAGTTCTCCGGTTTACATATGAAACCTGTTATTATACAACACAAGCATTATGCAATAACACCTATTAAGATACCACCTCTTCTTGCACTTGCAAATAAAAACTGATCATCTGTAACGAGCTTTTTGGGGAACCGCTCACTTTTCCGAATTTTTTTTGTTCGAATTTCATTTTACCGAAAACTTTTGATTGACGGCTTTTTTGCTGTAAGCATTATTTGACATATTTTTAGATCATCAAAGTATCATGTGTCATAAGTATTATTTTACCGAACTATATTTCGTCGATTCACAAAATAATTTTTTGCTATTGGCCGAAGCCTCTTTTGAACTTTTTTCATTTGCCATATTTTCACCACACCGAAACAACATTTTACGGAATATATTATTTGTTTCTTGAAATCCTGCCGTTTTGTGAATTGCCGTTTTGCCATTTTTCGAACTTATCATAGGTAACCAGCTTTCTGTCCTTATGCAAATATAGAGACACCTCACAGATGTGTGTTCAACCTACTTGTTATTACTTAATTCTATGCAAATATTGATTTCATCTTTCTATGTAAAAGGAGCGAAAGAATTCGCGATTTGTAAAGAATAACTAGCAACTATTATTTCATTCATAATACTATTATTTTTGCATATATTTTTACGTAATTTTATGGTATAACTTTCACGGTTCTTTGTTTTCTTACGCATAATATACATAACAGAACATAACGCTGACCTCTGTGAACTTTTGCTGGCAAACATTCAAAAATAACTTTCGGACTTACGCAATTGTACGCAAAATACGCGCTTGGACGTAGGGTTGCGGACACCAGCCCAACATTATACAATACAATACAACATCCGGTGCTACCTATTCGATGAACAAGTAACCGGTGAGATGGAAACCAATGTCAGCCACTTCCTAGCAGCACCATACTTCCTTCTTCGCTTGTCTCTCCTGAACAACAGCTCGCCGATCCACGATTGATGATGGTTATTTACGTTTGATTTCGGTCCATCGAGATCCTTATAAAGTATTGGGACATACTGATGCTGAAGGTGGAAAACCGAATATTGTAGTGCAGTTAGGGTCCACAGCGTAGACCGCGAAAAGTTGAGTTCATAGATAGTTCCGAATTCGAGCCTCAAACGTTGCTGTTTCGTCCCTTACGGAAAAGGGCTCTCTAAACATTCTCTCCTAATTGTTCATGCCAACTGCAAGTTCGTAATGTTATAAAATGGTTCTAAAGATGCTAGATGAGCGTCAGGTGGGTAGCCCAGTGCCTTCGCCCACTAACATGGCAATAAACCATTTCCTTTGATATTGACACTTACAATACTTATAACATCACATTCTTTATTTAAGATCCTTTGCCGAGAGGAGTGTCATTCAGTTCCACTTCCCGCTACTATTGTAAGGAGAACAGAAAAATCATTTGGAATAAAACGAGGAACTCGGATGATGGATATAATCGCTATCAGCTTCATCCGTCAATAAACGTTCTGACTGACTAGACGATTTGTCCAATAATTTTGTAATCTTTAGCATACAACGGTCAGTGTCTAGCTATCCTCCGCTAATCCTCTCTCTACGGTAGCTGATCTAGGTCACTTACTAACGAGCCCTAGACCTATATTGATGCACCATGCGGAAGTTAGAACACGCGAGTGAAACCACCACGATCAGCAGACACTGACCGCCACGTGACGTCACTGGCGAAGAAAGTGCTGATCGTTCAGCAGCGGGCCCGCCGGCGCCAGTCCACGACATACGCGCGCGCGGGCCGCACGCTCGCGACATGGGCGAACGGAACACGCCTTAACCAATAAAAAGTTTAATTAAAAAACACAATATGTCATTCCGGCGATTACTGAGCGCAGTCCGCTCTGCGCGGGAGGCTATCACTCGAGGTGCTCCGATGGCGGACGGACTTTTGAAATCCTTGTTATCAGTTGTTGTTATATTTTGCATCGCGGTGTCTTCGCCGCCGTCGGCGTCTGCGAAGCCTTTCGCGTTCAGTTTCCCTGCGGGATGGTCGCTGGCTGGCCTGGTGGGGACTGTGGGGGCCAGGTCCGAGGATGCGGAGCGGCGGGAGCCGGCGGCGGGGGCAAAACCCTACACGGGGCGGCGCATCGGCAACGACACGCTGCGGATGGTGTACCACCACGACCTGACCGTGGCCGTGGTGGAGCTGGGGCTCAACAAGCTGCTGCTCAACTGCGAACTCATTGAGACGCAGTGAGTACAGCACCATGCTTCCGTTAGTGTTAGTGCAGCACTTAGCTGACACGAACCTTCAAATCTTTCCAGGACTTCAATTAAGCAACTAACATTTAATTTAGATAAATATGGATATTTTTCAATGCCATCTTTGACAGTTGATTTCTTCCCACTTTTCAAAACAAAACGTTTTCAGGAAAAACACGTGTCTCGCATGAAAAGAAAAGTTCGCTTTCAGTGTGAGAACGTCGTCGACACATGCTAACTAATGAATACTTAATAACCAGACATTACAGGCCTGTGCTGTACGTCCGCGTGTTCCACGAAACTTTATAAATACCGATCAGGTATCGATTCCGACAACCGGTGTCCACTGACAACGGGAATTACTAAAAGTTTACACTAATTAAGACTGATTTACAATGATCCAGTTTTATAATCCAGCGTTTGAGTCCAGTAGCTCTTAATCTTTGGCTTTTCAAATCCAGCGCTAGATGCGGAATGCTGAACTGGATTGAACGTTAAATATCGATCCTCACCATCTGCCTAGCCTTTCCCACCTATGTTGAGGTCGGCTTCCAGTCTAACCGGATGCAGCTGAATACCAGTATTTTACATGAAGCGACTGCCTATCTGATCTCCACAACCCAGTTACTGGGTAATACGATACCCCTCGGTAAGACTGGTTATCAGACTTTCGGGCTTCTGACTACCCGTAACGACTGTCAAAGATCCACGAATGACAGCCGGGACCAACGGCTTAACGTCCTTTCCGAAGCACGGTTAAATATCGATCCTGTGTCACTGAACACCAGCGCTCGCAGGATTGAAATACTGATCAATGTAGGTAAACCAACCTGCCTACCCTATACTCAAATGCTAGCGCGTCAATTTAATATAAAATAAGGAACAAGAGCAATTTTATTGTTACTGCCTAGTTTTAGCTGCTCAATTGTCCAATTACAGACAATTTCCTCAACTAAAAAATAATTTCTTTAACAAGATGGAACGCCTGTCTTTTTTGCTTTATTTTATTGTAGTGAGTCTGTTGCTAGTCGGCTAGTTAACCTTAACCTACCACGTTTCGCTGTTCACACGCTTCTAGGGAATCCTACTCCAATGCACTCGCTCTGGAAAATAAAAACAAGTCGGTAAATTTGTCAGAGACGTTATAATAAACAAACGCTCAAAACAAAATAACTGAAATTAGGAATTTTCTCCAATGGACTCGAAGCTTTCTAACGTGAAAAACAAATAAAAATGTAACAGAGACCATTCAATTAAGAAATGCTATACTGAAGGCGATCCAGAGTCATTTTCTTTCTTTTCTTGGGCTCATTGATGAGTCAAACTCAAATTATTTATCACACTAATATTATAAAGGCGAAAGTTTGTGACTGTGTGTGGTTACTTCTTCACACTCAAACGGCTGGACTAATAATTTTGATAAAATTTTATATGAAGGTAGCTGACTCCCTGGAATAACATATAGGCTACTTTTATCCCGATATTCCCACGGGATACCCATTTACGTGGGCGAAACCGCGGGGCGCAACTAGTTTCAAATAAATCAGTTATTTAGAATTGCCAAGGAGTCGGTTAGTCAGAAAGATGAAGCTACTCGTAGTTGCCGATTCCAAAGCGTACCTAGGCACAGGGGCGGATCTACTTAAAGGCTTTTTGGGCTGCAGCCCAGGGCCCCGTGGATACAGAGGGCCATCAACCGAACTGAAAACAATAGACGATATTGTCAATAATAATAATTATTTAGAATTTAAAAAAATCCGATCATAATAAAATGGCCATTGGTTGAGTAATTAGCAGTGATCGGAGTAGGTAGATTGAACTGGGGTCATTGATCCGAAACGTATATATTACTATGGACATTCCTCCGGAATTGGTGGTAGTCAGAATTTCATTAGTTAGCCGAAATGTAT
Organism: Luperina testacea; assembly: GCA_927399505.1. Taxonomy (NCBI): domain Eukaryota; kingdom Metazoa; phylum Arthropoda; class Insecta; order Lepidoptera; family Noctuidae; genus Luperina; species Luperina testacea. Next base: position 1,142,976 of record OV656770.1, on the reverse strand, counting down.
ATCTATCTATAAAAGATCTAGCCATAAAACGCTAAAAATAAAAAATAAATATTAAAGCTTCGATCGGAATTCGATTGTTTTTATTATTCAACAGATAAATAATGAATTAATTTAGTTTTGATACCTTCCTTTAAATTTTGAATTGAGTAGTAATAATATCACTACCAACATTAACAATATTTAATTGAATCCGGAAATACCGGAATTACTTTCCGGAAAAATGGCTTATCCATGTTATTCTTTCTGTGTGCATTTGTGATACAAGTACCAAAAATCAATCTACCTAGTCCGATCACTGGTAATTAGGTAGGGCCCCTAAGCAGTATTAGCCCAGGGCCCCACAAATTCAAGATCCGCCCCTGCCTAGGTAGTAGGTTGCTACTAAAAAAGAGGAAATCAATAATGCACGAAATCGCACTTGCAACCGTCATTTCAAAGCTACACTAAAATAAAATCTATAATACTCCTCATAGCAAAACTCTCATAGATATATTCTAAACTCCTCATAGCAAATCGTTTCCCTCCAATTATGTGTATAATTAACTTTTATAGAGCGAGCTTGCACTAGCGGTTTTTAAATGCCACTTCACAATAAAGGAACTCGGTGCAATCAGGAGGTAATTACCTTCGCACACCGCACTGCGTTAGCGCTGCATGGGCACCACTCAAACGTTTCATGAGGATCATACGGCATAGTTTCCACGTTTCAGTTCAGCTTTGCTCTTTCTTTTCACATCCATACTTTATTTTATAAATACAAAAGTAACTGTCTGATTGTATGTCTACTATCTTTTCAATCCTGGTTGTACGGCATAATTTCCGACCTCCGCGCGAGTGAAGCTGTGGGCAAAAGCAAGTTACTTATAGAGAGGGTTACAAGTTATCGTCGGCAATAGCTGCATTGCGACTACGTATCTTGACAATGACACTAAACCTGGTCATAAGAAAATACATATTTGGCTCATAAAAATTAGATACGGAGCCCAGATGAACTTAGAAAAAAGGTTTCTCGTAAGAGCAGAGCCCCCAGCGAAACCAAAATTTAAAAATAGCCGAAAGACAATCGTCTACGGTACTTTGGGTCCGTTTAGTTTTACATAAGCAAGGTTACGGGCGGCTACAGCAGCCACTTAGCTACTTCGGTGAGTAACTCGGTGCAGTCAGATGACCCTTCCTGCTGGCCCCTATGCTCAATAAATCTAGATGCCAACGTACCTAACAGATAACAGCTGTGTTGACGAATTTGTTATATCTTATACTATGTGTGAACTGCCTGATTAAGGCGAAAGCGCCAGGGTAGACCGCGAAATTCTAGATTTCTTAAGTTTTTTGTAATTTGCTGGTCAGTATTAAGTTTTACGTTGATTAAAATATGATTCGCGACCGTAACAAATATGTATTTACAGAATTATAATAATTAAAGTCATCAACACAACTCTCTAAGACCAAGTAATCCTATTGAATGACTACGAGTATTTCATGAAATCTTGACATTTAGGATTATACTAACTTAACAAGTTGTATAATGTATTACTAATTGTAATGATTGTAATTCTGTAAATACGTATATTATAGTCGCGAATCATATTTTAATCAATGTACACCCAGAGAGTAGACACTGAGCTGCAAATTGCAAAAATCGTAAGAAAATTTGTATGTCGCGTGCACGTGCTACCTTCAAGCGGGTGATCCCAAGGCTTAGGACAATTTTATCATAATACAATAATCAGCCTATAATGTCCCACTTTAGGGAAAAAAATCTTGTGAAAATAAAAAATCGAGTCCTGTGGCCCATATAAGAAATCAAACGTCGCCCTGTTACCCTGTTGTCCAGCTAGATATTTAAAACGAATCAATACTTTATGTACCTAGAAAGAAAGAAGAAGAAAGAAAATTTGTTTATTCTGCACAAACAAAAACGCACATTGCAAATAAAAATTAAAAATTATTAAAAAAAAGACATAAAATACACACACACACAACGTAGTCAAAAGCCTCCTACCTATAACCTACACTTTAACGAGGGATATTTCGGATGGCAATATTTGCAACTCTCTATTGAACAACGGGAAAGCTAACCGTTGATACTTACTTGATTAAAAAACTTTATGTTCTTTATTTACACAAATACATATATAAGTATATCTGCTTTAATCGAGCCACTAAAACTTTGGATAAGTTTATCTAGATTATCCAATATGATTCGCAATTTAAGTTTTGAATATTATCTCTCTCTTTTTGGACTCTTATGTTTATGTGCACACCTTCCATAGATGATAATGTAAAATTCTATCTACCTAGTATCTACCCTTGCAAACCCACTGCTATTCTGCAATGGTCAACCCAAGCCCCATCAATCAATATTAGCCAGACCACAGTGACACAGCCACACACAAGACGATGGTATCCGACCACTTCCTCCGTCATCATGCGCCTGAGTCGTTTATCTTTGTCCGTCGATCACACATCCTTGCGCATGTCCATTTCATTGTGTTGATCTCGTGACGCGCCGAGAAGAAGTGGTGTGATGTTTCGAATTCGCTAGATGATATTATTATGTCTGGGTGCAAAAATCTTTTGGTTGGGACATATATGCAACTTTTTAAAAGTCACTATTGCCGTCGCCTTACCTCAAGTCTGCTCCCGTAGTGTGTGATATAGGGACAGCTGTAGCTCAGACCGAAATTATCACAGAAATTTTGACGAGATCGACGTTTCGTATTCCACTTTTTTCTCTTCGAAAACTGAGACGAATCAATTATTACATTAACATTTTAAGAAAGAGTATGTTTAGGTTCCTATCATTTATTTTTTATTTTATAGACTTTTCTAATTTGTCTGGTAGTCCTGTAATCACGGCGGTAAAAATAATTTATATTTTAAATAACTATTTTATTTATTTATTTTAAATACCTAATACTTTTTGTAATTTTTAGTCATATTTTCTTTACTAATCAGTTGCTGAAAAAAAAGTAATTTAAAAAAATTAAACGGACTTCAAAAATTTACTCAAAATTATGAAATAACTTTAATTTCGGAAGTCGGTGTCTTGGGATCTGTATTTTAGTTTTAGTTTTATGGCACCGACTTCCGAAATTAAAGTTTTTTCATAATTTTGAGTTAATTTCTATTTGAAGTCGGTTTAATTTTTTTTATTACTTTTTATTTTGTAATTATTAGTTTTAAGTTAAAACTGGAATATTTGTTTGTACTAAGTAGGTAATAGTTTTTTTGTAAATATTGCACTAGAATTTGACCAAGGTTTTGAGATGTTTTCCCCTTGACACTAATACACCCGAAGCTCATGAATATCAATAAGCCAGGCCGTCACACTTACACGTATTAGTCCATATCTTGAAAATTACTGAATCGATTTTAATTAAACTTGCACTGTTCCCTAAGTTGAAGTAAATCTAAGCCAGTAAAAAAAATTCGGTCACGATCCGGTTAATAGTTGCTGAGAAATGCGTGGACAAACATACATAGGTACATACATCTATAAAATTTTGTATATTTGTTTGGAAGCCCTAATGTATTGTCATAATTATGTGAATATAATGCAGTATACATACATTACGTGTCGAATTGATAACCTTGATCTTTTGAAGCCGGTAAAAAAGAAAATGACATGGACGTGTTTAACGCAGACCTTGATTTTATGAAAAAAAAATTTTCTAGAGGCATTATTTAGGAAGAAAAAAGGGGAATACATTTGTATGGAGAATCGCGCGCCCTGTTTTCGCTTAATTGTGGTTTATAGCGCAATATACATATATAGCAGCGGTAGTAGATGGAATTTGCTAACCATAATTATGTAGAGAAGGTACCTATTATTGTAGGTACCTATTAGGTACTTAGCCAATAAATATATTTGGCGCCAATGAATATCGTAAACGACAGTTTTGAAGTCTTCAACACAGTATAATAGTTATAATATTTCTGTCTCTGGAGCCCTAACAAACGGTAGCTTGGACCCTGCTTCCAATACCGGCGGACTACTATTTCTTTTGCTATTTAAATATTTTTTTATAAAAGTAGGTATTATATATAAAAATGTATTTAATATGTAAGTAAATAAACAAACGTGTTATATAATATTTAATAGTTAGATCTGCATAACTACTCAACAGTTTTTCTGTTCCACACAATAACATTAGTGACACATACTCCATTCATTTTTATCAATCTTTGATCGAATCAATACGTAGGGTAATTGCTGTCCCTGGCGAAATACGCATAGCTAGGTTACACCTACATTATACACTATTATTTGGTAATACTAGTGATAAACTATATTCACATAATGAGAGTCTAATGCATCCTGTTTATTGTTCGAAAATAGTTCAAGGAATTTCAATAGTAATAGTATCGGCACTGCCTATGACCTAAGACTAGTTAGTGGATTTTGGCTATTAATTCTCAGATTCTTAAGCTTTCTTCTTACTATTATTTTTAACTACTATCGGAAACCAAAAAAATGAAAGGGTCTTACAGAATGTTTAATTAATTATTATGAATTGAAAACAATAACTAATGATACAATTCATTTTTAAAACATTACTTTGTATTAAAATACACAAAAAATGTTACAATATATTTATTACCTATTGTTATTTATTGAATTGGTTTGCTTTCTACACTATTACTTCTCCCAAGCCTGAAACTCAAGTCACACGCTCCAATATGTGAAATATGATTGACACGTTACAAAAACAGTCGAATCCGCTTATATCCGTCCAAAATAAAATAACAGTCATGCCGGATGTATGTGTGAACTAATCGTAAGGAAACTAGTTCAAGCAGACTTTATACAATACATATTGTTGTAACAAAAATCTGCCGGAAATGTCTATCGCTTCATAGGCACTAACCGAACCTGCTCCACCAGACCAGAGTGAAGCATCTGTTCTTATGTGATTCAATCTTTATTGTATCATTAGTAGTTGTTTACCTATTCCCATAGGTGTTGAAGACACTCTTACCATCATTGCGTATCCTTACTAGGCTTACTGAGATGAATAACACCAATATTTCTTACTACAGCACATTAAAGCGATTTTTACATAGTAAGAAGAAAATGTTTGTAAAACAGTAAAAGACAAAACAGTAACGTTTAATGATTGAACATACTATTTACTGAAAAAAACGAAAAAAAAAGGAAAACCGCCATTAAGTCTTCGGTCAGCTGGTCCCCGTCGCTTCTGGACCCGCGTCTCCAGTTGACCACACAATATACATATTATCTTAAGTTATAAGAAGAAATAATATTTTATGTTGTTATAAAATATTTTATGGTAATGTAAGTAAATAACAATGGTTTGAACGATATATCCAAATGAATAAAACAGTTAATTTTGTGACCTTTTAGATAAACGTTAAAGTTTACTGTCATGACGGTAACATTTTGCCTCAAGCTTTAACTGTTTTCGGATCAGTAAAAAGTAGGTACTTGAACGTAACTGTTTTAAAGCAGTTCAGAATAATGTTTTTTCATTTTTATTTACTGCTTATTTCTTTCAGTGTAGTCTCCTGCCAGTTACAGGTCCATTCGTGATCCTTCTGCCCCATAGAAATATTAAAAACAGTCTATGTTCTGCCCTTATAACAATTTATTTGGGGTTGACGCAGCATAGTCTACTTCTTCTCTCCTTATCTCAGCAGTCATCCCCCTTTCTAGGCATATAATCTTTATATTATAGTGGTTATGTTTGAAATTTGTAAACATATTTTCCCCCTTACTAATAAACGTATAACCTATATCAAATTAATAGTAACACACTGCTTTCTCTCTTTCAGTCGTCATTAATTTGACTTTCGAAAGAAGAAGGCAAAGCGTTGTGTAACTATACAGACGCAAGGGAGTTACAATTTAATTCTTATACATAAGAAATTTTAATGTTTCCAACAATTTAAATGTTATAAACAAATTTTGTTTGTAATATTGTTAACTTTGTTTTAGGATATTAGGTATGTATAGCTTCACTTGTCATTTTTAACAAAATTCAATTGTAATTTCATATGCCTACTTGATATTTGTACGCCGTTAACGGCAAAACATATTATGTACTTATTATATTTATAACACCTATTTTTACACTTTGACTTCTCTCAAGCTTTATTTATTTATTTTTATTTTATAATTAATAAACTTTGACTTAACCTTTCACATTTAATCCATCCATCGTTTCTTTGGTCTTCCCCTCCTCAAGTGATCCACATAGTTAAGTCCATAAAACGTCCAAAGTTAAACATAGGTTTACTTGCGAAGTTGCGGCCTTAGATTAATGTTCAGCGCAATGCAAGCGGTGTTAGTAGGTCAGAGCATTATCCCGTCGACTCCTCGCCTTCGTTCAAAGGCCTCTTAAAGTTTATAACCGCCGCGGTACTATAAGGTCAGCCTGGGTTTGGATTGCGTTGTGAAAGTGGACTAGGCTAGAGCACCATTGGGGTGAAGGATACTTTGTATGTTGCTATATAACTTTGTAATAAGTGAGGAATACGTAACACCACACGTATGTATGCTGGTGGATTTTACAAATTCACATGTCATTATTATTGTTATTTTTCAGTTTCTATGTTGTTTTCATTCGCCATTATGGACAAATTCATTCATTCAACATACACACCGTCCTTAAATAAACAAACCAATTTTCAACATGGTATGAAATTCTATCAGAAACCGGTCGATTCTGTAAAAATCTCACCGTGAAAACTTAGGTGAAGTGAGTTTGTTTTTGCTAGGAATTGAAACTATTGACAGCTCACTCCACGCTCACTAACACTATTACTCTACATAAAGTTAATAACTTAACATGTTCTGCTAGCGCAAGATAATTCATCGCATAAATTAACATAAAATGTGTGTAAAAAAAAACTAATTAACGATATAGAATCAAATATTAATAAGCATTAACGACCTTACCCATCCGTCACCTCCAAATTAGTCAGGGTGTTACACAATCTCTATAGCCTTCTTATTGGAATTCGACCTCGATTAAAATATTAAGTCGTTACTCGCTAGCTATACCATGCTTTAATGTGAGAGTAGATTTACGTGATATGTGACCTACCTCACCTAAGTTGTGGTTGTTATCCAAAATATTAATTGAATATGGCACTGACCTGTATTATACATGATAGAGGTCAGTGGTTTGTTACCAACGAGTATATCCTCTACAACTGCTAGATTCACAGAAAACCAGCGGAGTAGTTGCGTAACACACTAACAGTTAGTAGAAATGGCTTTAATTTTGGTTTGGCAGTTCAACCACATCCATGCGTGATTTACGTTGTTTGAGCAGACAATTTTTTCGAACATATGAAGCAATGGATTAGTAGTATCCTTCAAAATTATTCAGATAGTGATTGATAGTGTTTGACGCAATTAGGGTGCGGATAGATTTATACCTGTTCTACTCCAGCCAAGTTAGCTATCATACTTATCTGGCTCTTCTATTTTTAAAATTTCTAAATTTTCTAAATTTTTAAATTGGAGAGGTTCGTGTTTCTGTATAATTATTTTCATTGTTAACAAACCCGATGGGATTTCCAATCAGATGAAAATTACGAATTTCCAAACAAACTTTCATCCCCTATTTAAACCTTTTCATCATCATCATTATCATCATCCACAGCCCAACTTCACCAAGTGCTGAGAATAGGGCTCTCTTTTCTTGTACCAACAATCTCCACACTGCTGTGCTAGCCTCATCCAGCTGTTTTACCCGCGATGGTAACACACTTCGTCTCCCAGTCCTTGGACGCCACTCGGTCACTGCCTCACTCCACCTGCCATCACTACTTCTTGCCAGGGTTTAACCCCTTTGGGGGCCGAATTTCCAAAATTTAGAAAGAGGCTCACTTCTTTTCTTTATATTCTTCGTTATTATTTGGAAAATGTCAAGCTTCTATACCCAGCGGTTTAGGCTGAGCGTTGTCTGCCAGTGAATGAATGAATGAATTTAAGAGTTATATTAAGTAGCGATTGCTATCGCTACTTAATATAACTCTTAAATAACTGCTCTTAAATAACTGCACTGCTTGCAAAAACTAATCTCGTCAAAAACAATTCCATAGTACATGTCAGGCAGGTCATGTCAACAGAGCTGTGTACTATACTCGTGCTAGTAACACAGCTCTTTTGTCCTCTGAATCGCCGCCACTAATCTGAAGCCGTGAATACGTTGAATGGATAATGAGGGAGACTCCGGACATTATTCATACAGGTGGCATCTTTTGAAGCCGTGTTTCTAGCCGCGCTGTCTGTGTTGTTAAAGGTGGTATTGCTTCTTAGAAAGGAGACTGTCTAGTTCGATTTTGAGATCAGGTATCTAGTAAGAGGGCATCAACAAGTTGGTAAGCTGGCAATGCATTGGTCATTGTCATCTTCCTCATCTTACCTAAAAAGCTCTTCAGCTTTAAAGTTCAGACAGTGAGGAACAGGGATCTTTTTGGATGACTTGAATCTTTTTGTTACAAAAAAATTACAATAATAAATCAAACTCAATCCAATCTCAATGTAACGTGTAGTTTTATTAAAAGTAATATGTATTTATCGATGTCAACAACATTTTAACTTTGACATTGTGAAGACAGAGAGATAATTCAGTAGACAACACAAGAGTTCAATAAACCAACACAAAAATTTAAATAGAACAGTATTCGATACATATTCCTACTTGCTTTACTTTACAAGTAATTTGTAAGTTTCCTAATTTTCTATATCTATCTATCTTCCAAGAGCGCGCAAGAAATCATAAAAAATGCCATAAGGTAAACAAATTACTAATTAGATTTTGGTATTCGACGCAACAACTTCTTTGAATTATTCTGAATTATTAAATGACCCTGATAGTCTCAAGTTTCGTGATCAGGGGGCCTAATGAATTATAATATGGCGAAGACAGTCCGTGTTTTTCTTTTTTTCGCTGAACTACTTACGTTTAATCACAGAGATTGGGATTGGATTTGGTTTCGATTGATTGGTATTTTAGCACAGACAAAAAAAAATAACTGACAAATCCTTCACCAATGGGATTTGATACGATTAACTTAACAGTAAACTGTCCAATAAGATTCATAATGTTATCCTTTTATGATTCTGCCAAAGTGGCCTTTTAGGCCCCCAGTTCAAATCATCATTATCATTATAACAACGAATGCGTATCGACCTTCTGTAGAAATCGTGAATATCCAACCATACATCACGAATGGAGACAAACAATTAACTCTATTAAACAGTCAGCATCAAAGTTGCTACCACCACATTGTCCATTTGGTCGGTATAGCAATCTGTATAGAGATCTAACGATGATGAGCGAGAGCACAAGGTTATATGTGCCATACAACTATTGATGTAGGTACCTACCTATTACTGGCAATATACCAAATGGACTGCCAATATTGCTAAGTAATGCCCTTAAATTGTGATGTGGATTTTAGGATGTTAGATTTAACGATTTTATGTAGTGACGAAATTGAGAAACATTTATCTCTTTATGTCGGATCATTAAAAGCGTTGCCATGGAATGGTAATATTTATTGGGGAACACAGACTTAGTTTGCAAGTTGTACCTACGTAGTTCAGAAAGAGTGTCTTGTGATCTGGTCAATTCCCGTAATTAAAAACGTTTAAAATCTAGTCGCAATATCATCTCAGCGACAATCAACGTTCAATGAAAAACTTGTCAAAAATGTGGGGAAATTAAAGGTAATTATGACAGATTGAGATCAGACTGTGAACTTTCTTAAAATTAAGAGAATTGTCCTTCTGATCAATGTCATCAGCTGGAGTCACATCACTTCAATTTAAGTGACATAGAAATATTTAATCAAACTTAGGTAATTTTACTATTTTCAATGTGCTTGTACTTCTCTGTTATTAGAACATTGTTTAGATTATTTATTGTCCTAATAATTTCACAAGAATGGAGAGCGTGCACCAGTTCGCTAATAGTGTTGTTATTAGAAGGCCAGGGTAAGAGGGTTAGGAAATTAAGATGGCTTTTTCCTTATACATAATTATTTTGGAACAACTTTTCTTCTCCATTCAAAATCATCGGACGTTACCCGAGTATCGCTGAGCTAACCTCGTTTAGCAGTCGGTGCGCATGCGCCGGCCTTGCAAGAGACTGTCGCAAGGACATACAGACGTGAGTTATTTAGTGGAAGCCAGTCGCCCTTTTAAAGACTGAAACACGCTTTCTACTACAATAAGTCAAAGAAGACGTGACCGTTTTGTTAAAGGTTTCCGAAGAAAGCTGGGCTCGTGGAACAGGCGGCTTACATTTGTTGTGTTTTTTTTTTTTGGGCTTTGTCATCAACTTTCTTTTTACTTTATTAAAAATTGAATCCAAGACCCAGAAGCAGGCATTTGCAACCAAAATGAATTTCGTAATGTTAAGAACGCTCACAGTCTGATCTGTCTCATTCTGTCAATAATACCTCTAATTTGACATTTTGACAAGTTTTTGACATTGTGAGAGTGCGATTAGATTTTGAACGTAGGGCCTATTGAAATCAACAAGACACTAATACAGATCCAATCTCCGAATTCTCTCTGATTCTGAACTGTCACCTACACACCTACTGAGAGTATCCTAATAGATGTGTTTCCGTGAGAACAAACAACAAACTAACGTCGAATTAGGTACGTCTAAGCACTTTCTCTACCCTTGACCACGCTGACCGAACGTTCAGACACGAATACTGATTACAACACTAGTTGAGTCAATCAGAGACTCAGGGGCCGCTACTAATACGACAGATTTGATCTATCTATGTCTGTACTAATAATAAAGCTCAAGAGTTTGTTTATTTGTTTGATCGCGCTAATCTATGGAACTGCTGAAAAAATCGTCGGATTTTGCATTTGACAGCGCAATTCTTGAGGAAGGCTATAGGTTATTTAACAACACGCTATGACCCTTGGGAGCCAAGAAAAAAGAAAGGAAGTCAGAAATAACGCTAAAAGAAAACCCAACAACAGAAGTGATATCACGGACAGGTGATGCGATGGTGGGGAGGATCCGGACGAAGTTGCGGACAGAAGCTGGTTTATTAATAACTAGCGACCCGCCCCTACTCCGCACGGCTTAACGAGTACACAAAACATGAAGATGTCTTTATAATATGAATGTTTAATATTAATATATGGTACACATAAACCTTCTGGAATAAATTTGGCGAAAACCGCATCAAAATCCGTTGCGTAGTTTAGTAAGAAAAACGCGGACACACAGGCAGATGCGAAAATGTAATTATATATACTTTAAGCACATAAATGTACAGAGGCGGACTTAATGTCATAGGCATTTTCTACAAGTCAACCTTTGGGTGATGCAGAGACAAACAGTGGTAGCAATCATGAACATTGAAGAATACGAGTACATATTTTAAACTAGCAGCGCCCCGCGGTTCACCATATTTCCAAGGGATCGACATTTATGCGTCGATCCCTTGGAAATATCGGTATAAAACTATCCTATATCCTTTCCCGGGATGCAATCTAACTCTCTGCCAAATTTTTTCGAAATCCGTTCAGTGGTTTAGGCGTGAAAAGGTAACACACATACAGACATAGTTAATTTCGAATTTATAATATTAGTATGGATATAAAGATACGCACAAACATATTAAAACTATAAATATAATATAAAACTAATTAAATATAAATATAACCACAAATAAATATAGTATATACATAAATACATGAATAAATATACACGCATGAACAAATATAAATATACATAAATACATGAATATACTAAAATTAAAAAAGACAAACATTACTGTTGTGGTGATACTGCCAGCTGCAAATGTGCTCGCGAACCTTAACTTTAAAGGATAACCGGTTGGTTCCCATCCTGTTTTTTGAAAATCAACTGTATAGATTTATTATACTTTCTTAACAGTTTATGTCTGATGAATGTTTCTTATGCAAGATTTTACACAAATGATTGGTTAATCAATTAAGTAATTTATTCAAAAGACATCAACGCGTTTCTAAACTTGATGAATGATGTGTGCTTCAACTTGCCTAAATACGAAATCGATGTCTTTAGGTGATGGATAATGTTGCACAATATAAAGAGGTCGGAGTTAGACTATTGTTTAGGTAATCGAGGCCATTGTTGTCTGTAAGTGCAACACTGGTCTGCAATGCCCTAAGTTCTGAATTTCGAATACATCGACTCGAATACGTTCTCGAAAATGATAAATAGTCAAAATAGCTACTCTTGGTAAAAGGATTGGTACAAAGACATGAAATGACACGCACTTCCCTATGTGTTTATTATTCTAGCGTATGGTACTTGCAGCTGAAAATCATCTTGTGTTGACATTGCCCTTGGCATTTTAATAATTGTTTTCTGTTTTTTATAGTTTTAATGTGTATATTTTGCTGTAATGCTAATAAACTCATTTTTCTTTCTTTAAATTTATCACTGTCATATTCCTCAAAGGGATATTCAAAGGAGTGCCATGCTGAAAGATGGAGCGAGGTTCTTGCCATAAACTGTGCATCAATCTACACTAAACTCAAAACTGCTACTGAAAGATCCTTAGAGAAAAATCCAATACCACTGGTCGACCCGGGAATCGAGCTCACGACTAGAACTGTCGAAGTCAAAGCATTTACTTCAAAAAGGCACATAAAAAGGCACTGTTGAACGTCAAAATTTACAATAAAATAGAATTGATTCAAGTCACCCCTTCCAGAAGGTAATTAATTCCGTATGATGAAGAATGGGCAATAAATGCCACCCTCCATTAAGAAACTTGTGAATTACGCCATCAGACACTACCGAATGGTTAATCTGTATAACAGCATTATCTGTTCCCAAATGATAGGGTGCAAGCCGTGCAAGCCACGTCATTTATCATAGACCTAATGATCGACTGTCCTCCAAGGGCACACCATGTAGAGTCGACCCTGACATTGAAGCCTTCATTAAATTTTAAAGCAATACCCATATTTCCTATCGATGCCATTACCTAGAAACAATCGATAACTTTATATGGCACCGTCATTAGACTTCGTTGCGTGATTCATTATGTTAGAAAGCCATTTGATAGCCTTTCGATTACTATTTAGATTGGTTTTTCCAGAGCTTCGATCGGTTAAGGGTAGATGACCATCGTGCCATAATTGCGGAATGATCAATGAAATCGTCTTTGGTTTGGGTTGATCTGATCGATTGCCATTCGGTCAGTAATCGACAGACAATATTAAAAGTCGCAAACATCGAATCTATTACTTAGGTTCTAAAGACCAATTAGTATACTGGATGAAATTGAATTTGCTTTTAAAGACAGACCGTAATCTTTGGGTGTAAGATGCAAGTTTATAAAGCCGATATGATGATGACGAATCCAATCATAGTCTACGTCTGTCATGAATTTCCTCGTTGGTGTAGTGGTCGCAAGTGTTACTGCTGAGCAGGAGGTCCTGGGTTCGATTCCGAACAACGTGTTATTGGGTTTTTCCATCTGGAATTTCTCAGAATCAGCCCGGAGTCTGGATTTGTGCCTGGTTAATGGTAATAGGGTCGCCCCTTTTGACATGGGACTTAAACATAACTGCCGAAATGTAGGTGTATGTATAGATGCACCTCTGCTAACCCTTTGAGGAATATAAGCGTGATGTTTTGTCGTAGTTTTGTTTAGTTCTTTGCTAGCTGGCCACATTAACAACACGTGTGTAGCAAATCATGAGGTAAAGCAAGGTACAGCAAATCTTAACAATTCAAAAGTGCCTGTAATAAATGCTTTGAGTTTTTATTTTTTTGAGGTAGTTTGTTAAAGTAAACAACACTTATTTCGAGCATTCTTGAAGGTGGGCATACACAACATCTTGGCCAATCTACTGCATATGGTAATGAAGTTCCTGAAAATTTTGTAGTACCTAAGAATATCTAGTAAGAGCCGGACTTTTTTAACCTACTCAACGGCTGTTTTAGGTCATTTCATTTCGTATTCGACAGCCATTTATATTTATTTAGCTTTAATCTCTTTTATAAAATAGGATACTTAAAACGAATAATTTAAAAATGTTTGTCTTTCTTTCTGTCTGTTTGTTCCGGCTTATCTCCGAAACGGCTGGACCAATTTTGACGGGACTTTCACTGGCAGATCTTATAAGGAATAACTTGGGTAACTTACTTTTTTTTACAATACTATTTGTTTCCCGAGATCCACGCACACAAAGTCGCGGGCACAGCTAGTATCTACATCATTATGTGTTTTCAAACCCTAAAAACATCATTATGTTTTTAGGGTTTGAAAACACATAATGATGTACCTGGCCAGGCCATTGCCTGGCCAGGTGGACATTTGTCCAGTTTTCTCCCAACTTTTCTTAGTAACTTTCTAAGAGATCACCATAAAATAACACGTTAGAATAGTTATTTGTGCAACAAGAGAGCAAAGTAGTTTTTTGCTGCGAGTGCTTATTTTGAATCCCGAGCAAGCGAAGGATTCAACGATTGAATCACGAGCGTAGCGAGTGATTCTAAAGTTGAATCCTGAGTGTGGCGAGGGATTCAAAGGCACGAGATGCAAAAAAACTTTGCTCTCGTGTAACACACATAACTTTTCACTTCAGCAGCGAGAACACTTTAGGAGATAAAATAATAAACAGGAATAGATTGAAATAACTATTTATTGTGAATCAAAATAATTAACATTGTAGGTAGATACTAGATACCAATTCTATAAAATCTAAAAAATAAGATAGCAACACCGTCTCCGAAAAACTGCTTGCGCCCATTGTAAGTCTCCATTCATTGAAGACATGGTATGCTTTCAGATATTTCTCGCGAGACTTCTCAGGTAGGAAACTTAATTCTACATTAATAACTTGTTGTTTTAACTCTTCTGGTGTTAAAATACTGTTCTCGTCGCTAGTTTCACTCATATTTTACGATTATTTTAATATTTTTTAACTTATTCAACTCTGTACGCTAGTCACGAAATTTTATTCCCGCTATTTTATTTAAATTAAGGCGTGTTCGGAAATAGCACCCATGATATTTTATTATTCAAAATATATTACCTACGTACCTAACATTTATTGAAACTAGAAATAAATATTTACAAGTTAAATATCAGTTTTATTTGCAGTAAATACTTATTTTCGTTTAAATACAACAATAAGTTAAAAATTCAATAAATTACATTAAAAGACATAATTTTCTTTTTGCAAAATTTCTTTAGTTAGTACGTAATTCCGAACGTGTTTGTCTTTGAGGTCGAATTCAAAATGCGAACTTCGAAAGGGCTGGTCTTTGTCTCTCTCTCTTTTTAATGGCGGGAAAGAGATAGAATATGAATGTTTCGAATTGTATGATTAACCCAAAGCTGAATAAAAAAAAAAAATAAAAAGTTACTTTGTCTCACTCAGTGAGCAAAATCGCATTTTGCTCACTGATTTCACGCAGCAAAACCTACATGTTTGAGCTACTGAAGTGAAAACAATATTATCTCATAGCAGTACTTATTACACTCATTGTGTAGCTCTTGAACATCGACAATGATAGCCCGTGTTGAGATTGACGTGGTCTCGTATAATTTGATAATGATTTGGAACAATAAGTAGTCGCTGAGTTTGCGTTGCGTGTGCGCAACTTAAATGCGATGATCACGGAGATTTAGATGGCAAATTATTATCATTAGAGGCTGTTTTGATTGTAGTAATAAAAAGCTACTGTGGTTTTTATTTAATTTCGATGGAGTTAAGTAGAAAAAATGCAAAGGTTTTCGAAAAAATTCGAAGAGTAATTTTGTTGGATTTGGGGCTATCAGTTGTTTCAACAACGAGTCTCACCAAGGGGGTATCGTATTAACCAGTCACTGGGTTGTGGAGGTCAGACAGGCAGGGCTCCATGTAAAATACTGGTATTCAGCTGCATCCGGTTAGACTGGAAACCGACCCCAACATAATTAGGAAAAGGCAGGGTAGATAATGATTTGTTTGTTTGCAAATACCTACATTTTGGTGAGGTATACTACCGGTTTCTTTTCCTTGCCTAGATCCATGCGAACTTCTCCCTTCTGAGGCCCTTCCGGCAATTTTCCCTTCAATGCGAATTTACATGTTGAATAGCCGGTTCATTGACTCCCATTATGATATTCTACGACATCCCACCATCCATCCATTAATCTATTACACATCCATTGGCCATTAGGTTTTTTCCACAAAAAACATGTTTGATAGCTTTGAAGTATTTAAAACCTGCCTCCTGTCCTTTGAAAACGATTATTCTAAATATTTAAATTGAATAAAGCGGCTATTTCATAGCAACGAAATATTTTCCATTGATAGCTGTTACTGCTTTTAAAGGTTTTAAAACTCAGGCATATCAGTATTCATAATCTCAGATAATTACATTGCTTCGCCACTTAATCAGTTATCTACTTTATTGAAATGTTTTCTAGGTTGATTTTTGTGTGACCGTTTTTAACAAAAAGGTCTTATAAGTCATAAGTTTTTGGTTGCATTAGAATTTGAACTTTGTTAGGTATGACATTCAGTTTGTTGTTCCATAACTTAATAAACCACCTTTTTTTTGAAGTCGGTAATTATCTCAAATTCTTAATTCAAATATAATACTAACCCCCTTACTAGTAAACGTTGTATAGCGTCTGTATAGTTACACAACGCTTTGTCTTCTTCTTTCGAAAGTCAAATTACTGACGACTGAAAGAGAGAAATCGGTGTGTATCATTCATCTGATAATACGTTTATTAGTAAGGGGGAAAATGTTTACTTTGATGGTGACTCTCTCCCATTATTTATATTTTGAGTGGCCAAAATAAACATCAATCAATCTGTTTAGCCTTTTCCCAACTACGAGTATGATGAGGTCGGCTTCCAGTCTGACCGGATGCAACTGAAAATCAGTATTTTACATGTGAGCGACTGCCTATCTGATAGAATAGAGTAGAATAGAATAGAATACTCTTTATTATGTACACCATATAAATTACAGACATAAATATAGAAACTGTACAAAGGGTGACACAATGGGCGGTCTTATCGCTAAGAGCGATCTTTTAAAGACAACCTTAGGACCCCCCCCCCTAGAATCCCCTTCTGATCTCCACAACCCAGTTACTGTGTAACACAATACCCTTTGGGAAGACTGGTTGTCAGACTTTAAGCTTCTGACGACTAGTAACGAATGTCAAAAATCCTCGAATGACAGCTGGACCAACGGCATAACGTGCTTGGCGAGTCATGGAGGGTCTCAATATGTAATGACCGACCGGAGCAAGCTTAGTTTAACTTTCGATTGACCCGTGCGGCTGATATTATTTAGCCACGAGTCAAAGTAAAGATCATCAGCCAAAACAAAGAAACGTCATATTGCTATATGTTACGTCGTGAACTCATTCAAATATATTTTGCATATAAGTTTGTTCCATAACTTTGCTTTCTCTTTCACTGCTTCTTTTCGTTTCATCATACATAGTATCATATACATATGATTTACATAATAATAAGTGTACCTACTCTGAGACTGAATTGTAATAAATTGCTTTCTAGATTAATATTTTTTTATTTTAACAAAAACAAGTGATAAGTTATATTAACGTTTGACTCACTAGCTTTTCCCCGCAGCTGCGCTCGCGTGGAGGACAGCTGAGCAGAAGTAATCCCACGAGAACGTCCTTCTGGGATAAAAATATGATCCTATGTGTTAATCCAGATTATTAACTCTCTATGTGGCTAATTTCATCCAAAGTTCAGCCGATTTTACGTGATTGAGTAACAAACATACTTTTATAAACTTTCTTCCTCATTGATTTTTCATGCTGTATGACTAATACAACCATACTATCCCTTCATAGAGCTACAACCTATCAAAAGCAACAACCGCAAGTCTCTCAATACATTAAAACCAAAGAGTTCGTTCGCCAATCGGACCATTGACAAACGAGATCCACAGCGGAGGTATATTGTGAGGTGTTGGCTGTCGCTTACTGAGCAGTTGCGCACAATACACAATAGACGATAGGTACGCTTTATATGACACTGGATTTGTGCACGTTGCCACGCAATTGTACATCACACCACTTATTAAGGCAGGTAGGCAGCACGTGGCGAGGTTTTTGACGAACTCGACTGGTGTTACTTTTCTTGTTATGTTCTTCTTGGGAAGTCCCTTCTACGAAGTTTGGGGACAGTGCAGAAAAGAGAGAAATAGAAACTTATTACAGTGTGCCCTTCATCGCATTGTTTATATTATTATATCCTATCAACTATTAGGTATCTACAGGGTGGCAGGGACATTGTCGTCGTGACATGTTGCCATGGATTATACCTTAGCTTTAAGCCATTGTAATACCTCTACATTATGGAATGCAAATAAATATGATTCAGAACATTATTCTAAACGAGCTGTTCCATACATTTTCAACACGTTCAGAATCATGTACTGAATCCTTGATAATAAATAGGTAGCGAGTCGATGTTCCTGCCATGATGCATGTATGTTTGTTTGAGTCAATTTATTGGTCAGTGCCAGATGCTGCTTATTTGCAGAGAGATTCGAAGCTGATCTTCTTGTTCCAATTAAGTTAACTGATAGTTAGTTCCACTGTCTGATTTTGTGGTTTCATTACTTAGCAGCCTGTGGTCCTGGGTTCGGTTCCCGGGTCGGGCAGTGTTGTTGGGTGTTTCCATCTGGAATATCTCAACAGCAGCCCGGAGTCTGGATTTGTTTCCAGTTGATGGCTAAAGGCTCGTCCCCTCGAAATGTGGGTGTACTGGTATAGCTCTGCCTCACTCATCCGGAATTACATGCGTGACGTTATGTTTATTACATACTTAGTAGCTTATTGTATTCACAGAAACTGAGTCTGTAGTTTAACGATGTATGATGATGATTTGAACCATCTTCCATCTACGGACTAACCACGGATACCATATCCAAAAATTCACGCGTTTTCCAGCCCATACTAAAAAGATTAGCTTGTCATCCAAGATGGTATCTTGACTGACTGTCCAGGGCGCGCCGGACATGCTCAGACATCGCCACTAGGGGTAGGCAGTTTCCATGAACCCTTGCGTCACTATAGCACATGACCAGTATGACTACTTCACTCGTATCTATAACGTCACTGATGCAGGAGTTACTTCGTTATGAAACAGGAGTCGCTTGCACACTGCTTCCGCATTTTAAATGGTCGTCACGCCACTGTTGTTGTTGAAGAAAGAATGTGGCGTGATTTCAGCTATTGTGTTTTCTGTATCGTACTTTACAGTTTACTACAAAAAACCGTGTCTCATCTTACTTAATGTATCCTTTTAAAATTAGTTGCAATACGATTTTGCGTAAATCAGCCTTTAAACTGAATGTAAATATCTGGATCATTACAAGCATCATTATAACTATGTTATGGGGGATGCGCTAGGTAGCCTACGAAATAAAAAAAATCTTACGTTTTTCTAAATTTTCAGGTGTCAGGTTGTATGTTGAACAAAATATGATTCGCGAGCGTAACAAGGATGTATTTACAATATTATAATCATTAAAATCATCAATACAACCCTTTAAGTTCATATAGTCCTATTGATTGAATAAATAGATTGATATTTCAAGAAATAGTCATTCAATAGATTATATGAACTTAGAGAAAAACCAAAACCGTAAGAAAATTTGAGATTTGCGGGTTACGCTGCCGCTGGCGCCTCAAGTCAAAATAATTAGAATGTACATTTTATTCCCAATTAGATTTATTAAGATTAAAGCACAAGTGAAAAACATTGTTCCGGCCATTTTCATTCAAGGGATTATCAACATTCTAAAACAACAGAATTCAATATCATAAAGTACAATGTTGTGTAGTAAACCGCCGCCCACACTGGCAGCACTCGTTCTAAGTGAAACCAAACACTGCACAACTGGAACCATCAATATATCGGATTATTCTATTGTTTTCCAGCGGTAGAGTAGAGCAAACAATCAAACAAACATACATACATATTGTACTGCTTCTCCTCCTGCGCCACAGTCATTGAAGAAATCTTGAGTGGTTTGCTTTGTCTCTAAATTACTCACAAGTAAATTATTGGTATTTTTAGGGTATGTTACATGAGTTTGGAGCTGTATATATATACAGCTCAGCAGCTGCAGCTGCAGCAGTTATTTTTTACCCCACAGAAGAATCTGCATATGCAGATTCTTCTGTGGGGTAAAAAATAACCCCATAGCGAGAAGAAGTATCAAAATGAATATAATTGTCCTGTCCCTAAAACTTTCTGATGGTTCCTACAATATTATGAAGTTAAGACTTGAACTTGAAGCTATCTTTAACAATGCAATAAGCATCTTCAAAAATTGTAGCATGAAATATTCATTCAGATGTAGAAACTAGTATTTACAGAAATATCTGCATACGGTAGAGTCAGTGAGTACTAAACTACCCATGGATAAATCCTTTCAAACAAAAGAAGATCAAATCGGTTTATAAATGACGGAGTTCTGAGGTGACAAATAGAAAAAATAAAAAAAAAAAATCATCCAAATGGAGAACCTCCTCGTTTTATTTAAGTCGGTTATAAATATATTTATTTGTCACAGAAGCACGTGCATACAAAAAGATAAGTTAAATCAAATAATAAAGAAGAATAAGAAAAATAATATAGATTAGAGTATTGAGGAACTACAAGTGTGAGCCGGTTCGCGGCCGGGTATAACCTAAGTCAATGTTGAAGGACATCGCCTAGCGATTACTGTGGTAATGTGATCCTAATTTTCTTAGTATCGGTAAAACTGATTTTCCCTTGAATACTTAGTTTTACTCTCGCAGTAGCAAGTTCAGGACCTAACCTAGGTAAATACCTACCCAAGTACCTAAACGCTGTGATTCAAAAAGCAAGGAATCTTCCTAGAGCTTCTAGCGTTTTGAATCACATAAAAATCATCCAGATATTATAATGTATATGTAAAACTAGCTTCTGCCGGCGGCTCCACCTGCGTGGATGTCAGAAATTATCCCACGGGAACGTGTTACCGGGACAAAAAGCACGCTATGTCCTTTCCCAATATGTCATTTAACTCCTTACCAAATTTTATCGAAATCCGTCCAGTGGTGTAGGCGTGAAAAGGTAACATACAGACAGACAGACGAAGAGTTACTTTCAAATATACCTATTATACGAGTAATATTAATACTAGTATGTATTGCAGGTAGTACCTAAGCTGATACTGACCACCACACGGACACAACAATAGTATAAAAGTTTACTCGCTCCAGTGCTCCACTACCACCCATTAAAAAGGGTGCATTATGATTGACATTCAATCATTTACACTGTGAAGGGTTCACTGGAAATATTGAACTGGCTGTTGTGATGGCTTACTTCTAGGTTAATAAAGTGGCACCCAGTGGCACCATTGTCATCGCAGTTCTTAAAATATATTTTTTTAAGACTTCTGTCTTTGACTTTCCTTTTTCTTTGTTGGTGAAGTACTTGTTTGTCTCCTAAAAGCTTCACTTCATGTTTGCGCGTCTAATGGGACCGTTGATCCTTGGGCTTTGCAAACCAACTTATTATTGAATGCTCATTTGATGCCACATTTTTATTGTGCTCATAGAGTATTCCATTCTTTTGTTCTATCCATTGCCACTTTTAATGGCAATTTTGATTCATTGTTCTAAAATCGTCCGATTTGTTAAAAATAGGACCACAATGTTTGACAAGTTTGTTTATCTTCAAAATGCCACATGTGAACGAGTATAAATATAAATAGAAACATATAGGGCAGTTAGCAGGGCATCGCTAATAGGAGCCGCTTTCTCCGCCTATCCGTCTTCCGGCGCTCCTAGCGCACGGCCAGCAGGGTACTGCAGTTGAGCTACACTACTAACATTGTAGCTGCACAAACCTACTCTATTTCATGCACTATGACATCTGTCCCATTCCCCAACCAGAAGGTCAAAAGAGCCAAAGTTGGAGGTCAGACACAGTTGCACAGAGGTGCGAAAGTTTATTGACACTATAGTGTTTTATTTTCCTACTGGACATATTTCCAAATTCTGGGTCAGATTACTTAGGTTCCCAGTACTGGAAAATGTCGACAGCTCCAATTACATTTTATCCAGCAAGAGGGGGTTTTTTTCCCAACTATGTTGGCGTTGGCGTACAGTCTAACCGGATGCATCTGAATACCAGTACTTTATATGAAGCGATTGCCTCTCTGACCTCCACAACCAAGTTACTGGGTAATACGATACTCTAGTGAACTATTGACAAAGTTACACCTCAGTGATCACTTTACTTCTTACACATTAATTGATTCGCGCTACGTCAATCAGTCGTGCCATTGTTTATGATCGATTGATGAGAATCAATCAGTGAAAGTTGCGTTAAACGCTCGGATAGTAGATCGGTAGAATGAAAGTGTAAGTAATACGTGAATGTGATAGTAACATTTCATCGGTCTTGTGGTAATTGATGCCACTTTCGTTACTTTTTTTGTGTTAGTTTTCATTTTGGACAAAAGTGTTGTGTTGTGATGTGTGATTGGTGTGCAACAGTAGCATCAGTCTAATGTCAAGTTGATGTTTTGGTCCAACAATCACCACAAAATGACGATAATTCGGTGGCAGATTGACTTATTTCTTATTTAATTATTGGGGTTCTAAAAGGAGAAGGAAATCAGTCCATCGAACTCCAAAGGCCTTTTCAAAAAATAAGGCCACAGCCTAGTTAGTGGCTTATTAAGGCTTATTTGATTAATTAATATATTTATTTCGAAGACTTAGATACAGCAAGCAATTTAACACTTTCAAATAATAATGAAGTAGACATAGTTGACAGATAATAGAAACCATAATTTTATTGTGCTTATTTAATACGCGTAGTGGAAACTACGTATTAAATAAGCACAATAAAATTGTGACCTTTTCCTCGGCCGTCTTAACGATTTGCGTGGGATCTGAGCAGGTGGTACCGTCATTAAGTAGTCATGTTCGTGGAAGCCTTATTCTTGAACCCTTCCAATGACAGTCAGTTATCGTTGAAAAGTAGGTTGGTTGTTGGTAGTATGAAAAGGATCGATGGACTGACTGAAATCGGTTTCATTTTGACAGTTCAATAACATTTATTGCGTTAATTACGTGATGAACAGACAAATTTTTCGAACTTATGAAGCAATGGATTAGCGATTTTCTTCAAAATGATTCAGATTCCGACTGATAGCGTGTTACGCAATTAGGGTGCTGGCTAGAAAGGCGGTGACGACTAATAGAGAAGTGAGGACGAAGAAGAAGACCTTCTACGCCGACCCCAAGTCAATTGGGATGAGGGTGACAGAATGACGGTGATGAGGTTGGCTGGCACTTCAGCAGTACAGACAGACCTTAGTAGAGCCGAAGAAATACATATTTACCAGCACGCCTATAGCAGATGTAGAAACGCACCTGAGAGGGTAATCATATCACACTTACACTGGCAATGTCTTTCATTTCATTTTGACAATTCAACAACATTCATTGCGTTATTTACGTTATCGAACAGTCAAATTTTTCAAACGTAAACAGCAATGGATTAGGATTTTTTCAAAGTCAAAGTCAAATAATTTATTTCAAATAGGCACATTAAATGCACTTTTGAACGTCAAAACTTACAGTAAAATTGAAATGATTCTAGTCGCCCCTTCCAAAAGGTTGTGTTCGTATGGAGAAGAATGGGCAAGAAACTCCATAGTTACTCTTTTAAAATGTTTTATAAGGTTTTGCATACATAATATAATTATATGCGAAGACGATGCACCTAGAATAAATTAGTCTACCACAAAAGGTAAAAAGAATTAAAAATGAAGCAATGACGGGTAAATCAATTTTGTGATAGATACATGGTGCTCACATACCTATTTACAAATATTGTAAAACTAGATGATTTTCCTAGAATTTTAACAAGTGTGTGAGTTATCAGTTACTGTAGTCACAGATTGTAAAAATCAGTGTCATAAAATTTTTTAAAATAAGGTGGGTGTACCATGGAAGGCCACTCTAACAAATAAACAGTTATTATTCGTTTATTTACTGGTTAAATAAAATCAACAAACATTTAAGTAATACTTTGTTTTATTACGTAACATATAAACCACTTTTTTGACTTGCAGATTTAATCAATATTGATTGAACTTAAGTTTCATTGAACTCTTCCAAATGGCCTTGCTAGGAACAAGGCTCTTTAGAAGGCCATTATAATAAATCAGTCAGTTAACACCAAAAGTTACTGAATAGCGATTAAATCTACAATAAAAAGAAGTGGTTTATATGTTACGTAATAAAACAATGTATTACTTGATTACTTGTTAGTTTTATTTATCTAATAAATAAACGAATAATAACTGTTTATTTGTTAGAGTGGCCTTCCATGATACACCCACCTTATTTTAACGTCGTCGATTCCCGATATCGAAGAAGCGAGGGACCGTACTGCCAAAATAGCAGCGTGAGCGATTCGCCGCCGCGTCTGTGATTTCCAGTTCGATGGGTGTTTGTGTAAATAAAAGGAATTTGTCATCACATGGCAATAACTACGAAATTTTAATAATTGGCCTTCGAAGGAGCATGGCCTTCCATGGTCCACCCACCTGTATATTTGATTTTGTTTAGACTCTAGATTGTCCTATGGAGCAGAACCAGCATGTTTCCAAGCATTATTATCTTGTAATCCTCTAATTTGTAATATCCCTGTTTACATAGTGTACTTTTAATATGAGTTTTAAATTTTCTTTCATTTAATTGCAATATGTCACAAGGTATTTTGTTGTAGCATTTAACACAGTAGGTACCCCATAAAAGATGTACATGTACTTTAGATTTAATCTGAAAAAAGGTTGATCTAATTTATCTTTATTTCTAGTATTAAAATTATGTCTATCACTTATTTTATTAAAAAGATGTTGATTTGTTGAAAATCCTTCAAATGTAATAAAAAGTGTCTTAAACAATAGGGATGCTGTGATGACTCTGTTTTTGCAAATGTCCTTAAGTGGTCAACTCAAGGTACTGGACCTTCGCATCAGATGGGCTGCCTTCTTGTTTGCCACCCAGTACCAATTCAAGCTTACAATATTACCGACAGATCTGTAGAACTTACACAGCCTTGAAGTGTACATGAACCAGTCTCAGTGCCCATTTAGGCGAGTCAATGACATTACACAACGTCTCAAATCTCGGCCAGATTTTACAACCTAGTTCTAGCAGTGTGAGGTGCCTGCCTAGGAAGATGTAGTGGAGGGGGGAGGTGCGGGGCTGCGTCCCGAGGGGGCAGATCTGATTGGATCATTGAGCAATTGTTGTAGGTCCGCGTTATGCCACAGTGAGTCATGAATTTAAGTAATAAGATGTTGAACTCTTGGCAAGAATGACTGGTGCAAAGTGGGTTTTACGTGCGTAGTATTCGAAAGTTTTTCTCAATGAATGGCCGAGTTACGGTGACGATGTAAATCCTTTAAATGTTTAGAAAATAAAGTTGTAGCATTAACGTTGTTTTCAGATGTAAATAAATTATGTAAATTGTCTAAAGTTTTATTTATTTACCGTACACGACGTATGTTATTATAGGTATTATCACCTAACGGTCTGTGTTATGAATGTGGTTGATGTGCATAATATTTAAATCAACCTTGGATTGCTTTCTAATGATTCATTGCAATCTAGTGTGGTATTTTTTATGACTTGTAATGAGTAGGTACTATAATATTGGAACGGTAAATTCTTAAAGATGTGATTACAATTTGTAAATGGGTAGGTAAGTATTGAATAATAACCAACTTCATATGCTACTTCTTTGGCTCGTGTTACTCCCAAACGAATGAACCGATTTCAATGCGGTTTTTAATCGATGATAAAAAACCCTATACATATACTTATATCGAAATACAAACACAGTCATACATCTTTGGCTAAAATACTCCATTCAGAAGATTTTCATGTCAGCTTTTAATACCCCTAAACTGCAACCAGCAGCCTGGTTCCACCAATTGTACTCTGCATTCCTTTCTCAATATTTTGCACCACAACAAAGACATTATCGGCTATAAATACATTAATTACCACCACCAAGATGCTCACAAAATAATAAAATTCACGCCGATGCTGCGACCAAGTCATGCGTATAACCCACTTAGGTATAAGTATACGGAATGGCTCCTAAGAGCATTGATTCTAATTTAAGATGAGCAGCATATTATTGCAAAATTCCGATCCAGCCCGCAGCCGCCGGCAGCCTGTCCCTTGCTGCCCTCTCCCAGCGATGCCCTAAACCGAGGTCCTTAGCGTGTAGTAGCTTAGTTTTTAGTTTTTTTAAGCCCTGGCTCGAGGCCGTTATTTATTGAGGCAACCACAGGCAAGTCCGGTTAAGCAGTCAACAACCTCCTAAGTTGAACTGTGAGAAGCCATTAAAAAAAAGTAATAATATTGCTCACTCGCGAATGTGACCATCCCGAATACACGTGCGGTACTAACACAACAACAATAATACGATCATGATTATATTAGTAACATAACGTTTGTGACGCGTCTGTCTGTCTGGTGATCCAGTTAATACCTACTCCATCTTAGTAATTTTGCCTGTTTGTTTTCAACTTTCTGATTAACTGACCAACTTGTGTCAGTAAATGGTTTAATTGAAATAAATAGTTTGAGTACCTAATCTACACGGATTAGGTTACTAGATTGAAAGATGATGTAGCAGCACAGAGGTTAGGTACTAGAATTCGGGGTTCGTGAAATATGGAAAAAATATTATGGCGGAAAATTAAAATTTGATAGAACAGGTCCTAGAGACATTAAATTTGAAGGGTGTGTTCTCTGTGAAGAGTAGGTATCCACTAACTATCTACAAAAAGAAGTGAGATGCCATCAAAAACATAACTCGTAAAAAAAAACAAGTCTCGCAATTCAGTTCTTCTACCGTAAAAAACCCAACCCAAAGACATACGAGTTTCAACACCTGCCGTAGTCCGCAGTGAATTAGGTCTCAGAACGTGTTTCTGTCAAAAGCCGGAAAATCGTAGTTTCTCAGTATGCGCTGTTTGTTGCCCATTCTCCGACATCAAGTCGTTGACTGGTAATGGTTTTGTGTGTGACTGTAGGTATACAGTAGTCAGTAAGATATTATTTAGATCAGGCTGTCCTTGAACCTTCAAACTCAAACTCAAAGCATTTATTTCAATTGAACCATTTACAGGCACTTTTGAACTGTCAAGAAGTCGGTCAGTCAGAAAAATATGAAGCTAGTTGCCCATTCCAAAGCGTAGGTACCTATGGAGAAGAACGGGCAAGAAACTCCATGGACACTCTTTTTAAATTCATTTTAGTAATGACGAAATGTTCCTTTCTACAAAGTATGAAGGTATCAAATAAATGCAACGGCAAAATTAATTAGCATTTTGAGAGAATACTTGGCAGTTTTTTTAATGTTAGTTTGTTCGGATATATATAGCGGCGCCCCGCGATTTCACCCGCATAAGTTCGATCCTGCAGTGGGAATATCGGGATAAAAACTATCCTATGTCCTTTCCCGGGACTCAAACTATCTCTATACCAAATTTCATCTAAATCGGTTCAGCGGCTAAAGCATGAAGAGGTAACATACAGACAGACAGATACACTTTCGCATTTATAATATTAAGTATGGATATTAGTATAGATTGTATTTTTTATAAGAAGTTTATCCAATGTATGTTATGTAGGTTATATTTTTTATCTAATATACATATATTAATTTTTTTACTACCTACTCATTTCAATGCCAGAAGTTGAATATTTTATTGTTTTGCAGTGCTTACAAATTCAAACACAAATCCTTTTCTTAATTGGGAACATCATCCACATTCACATAATGCGCGATGATAATAAACAATATTAGCGCAAAACTTGTCCAAAAATAAATTATGTTTATCCAAAGGGAAATACCAAATACATACTAAATTGCTGCAACTAAAAACTTTACAACATACGAGTAATGTTAACACTTTGAAGTTTTAGAACTATGAATCAGAACAACTTTTACCTACGGTAAATACACAAGGCAAACAAGCTGTGTACATGTAAGTTATACAATACTAACGCTTCACCCGCGGCTTTGCCCGTGTGTAAAGCAGACTTTCTTATACATTTTTTTAATATAACCTATGACACTCAAGGACATAATGTGAAAGGATTTTCGGATCAGTAGTTCCGAATATTACCACTAACATACAAACTCACTAATTTTATTCTCTTTATAAATCATCTGCCTAGTCTTTTCCCAGCTATGTTGGGGTTGACTTCCAGTCTAACTGGATGTAGCTGAATACCAGTATTTTCCATGGAGCGCCTGCCTATCTGACCTCCACAACCCAGTTACTGGGTAATACGATACCCCTTGGTAAGACTGGTTGTCAGACTTTCGGGCTTTTGACTACACGTAACGACTGTCAAAGATCCACGAATGACAGCCGGGACCAACGGCTCAACGTGCTTTCCGAGGCACGGAGGGATCACGGTATGTAAAGATGGTCACCCATCCACACACCAACGGCGGCAAGCGTAGCTAATCGATCGACCTGTGCGGCTGTTATTATTTAGCCACGGGCTCGTCATAGTATAGATTTGCTTACTTGTCTAGTAAAAATAATAGTAGAATAGAAAGTGTTGCAAAAAACTGCAGACTTAGTAGTAGTTTGCCTTTGGATTTTCAGTTGTCCTAAAATAAATAAATTTGAATTTGAATTTGAATTTTGTAGACTTAACTACACCTAAAATAACAATTTTATCATACTCATCTTTCTGCAGAGTTCTGTCCTTCTCCCAATTGATTTGTGGTCGGCGATGTATTATTTCTATTTCCATACATTTCTATCAATCGTCAACTCACCGTCTAATTTTCTTTTAAATGTATGTACAAAAGGTGTGGTAAAATCCGTGTTATTTCTAATATATCACGTATGAGTACCTATTTGTTTGTCAAAAAGTGTCGCAGCCGCTACCAATCAGTGTCAGCGAATACGGGGAAATTGGGAAAATGGAAAACGAAGTGTTTCCTTGCCCATCGGACGACCGGAAATGAACTCTCCGTCCTAATTCTTTCTATTGATGAAATGCTTTTACTTAGCTGATTTTATGTGAGCATAAGTTTCGATCCAGTGGGAATATCGGAATAAAAAGTAGCAAACATTAAACACACACACACACACACTCACTCACAAAGTTTCGTAATATTAGTGTGATAGTGTGATTATGTATTGTGAGCCTTATAATATCTAAAATTTTTATTGGGCTACAATATAATTATTATTTCAGGGATAAAATGACTACCTACTCAGCGGCTCAACCTTGACTCTATAAGTGCACTGGTTAGAAAAATGTAACAGTGCCAAGGTCACGCGCAACACAGTGCACACGCTTTAGTCATACTTAGTTCACTGTTCCTTTGTCTACTTCTTAGTAAAAAACTAATTCTGACTCGCCAAATATATTCAAAGATTGCAATGCGACCTCGTTAAAAGTTTTCCTGTAAAAACATGAAAAAAGCTAGTAAAAACCACAGCAATTAGGTACAATGCATCAACTGCTGTCAACGAACTTAAATAGGAAAAGGAAACGTACTTTCTTGATGCATTTATGTGGTCATTTTCAAGGGGTAT
The DNA here is from genome assembly GCA_927399505.1 of Luperina testacea. Lineage (NCBI taxonomy): Eukaryota > Metazoa > Arthropoda > Insecta > Lepidoptera > Noctuidae > Luperina > Luperina testacea. The sequence goes on along the minus strand of OV656770.1, from coordinate 1,113,322 downwards.
CGTTTTACCCAGTAGCTGGGCTGTCGAGTTAAAAAGTGGAGGTAAAATACTGGGTATTCTGCTGCAACCGGTTAGATTGGAATTGCTTCTAATCTTACCGGATGCAGCAGACTACGCTGGAGTTGCCTCCAACGTAGTTACGAAAAGGCTAAGCTGATTATGATTTATGCGATTAACGAATATTCTATACGGACATTCATAAACAACTATATAACAACACATAATCTCAAAAAGAAATGCTAAATAGCTGGTTAGCGTAACTAACCACTAATTTATTTTATAATATGTGCAACGAACCAGAAGCACAACTTATCACAAAAACCCATTTAACCACAGCCACTTCATCTCAGTTAGCCAAGTTGTGCAACAGAATGTGTTACAAGGATGCGCTTGCGCATACTAGCCTAGCAGGTCAACTGAAGCAGTCACGTCGTTTACAAATGACGTGTAATTGGGCAGTTCCATGGACGATAGTATATTATGATGACTATGTAGTCTAATCACAGTGCCAGAAGGTCAATCAACAAATTGCTGGGATTTTGAACCTTATGTTGCTGAATGTTATAGTGAAGCAGAGTGAACACATATGCTGATGATCTATATCCCATTATATGTTGGTATCGCACTGACTATGAGGATTGAGAAGGCTGAGAACAGTGGATGATTAATAATTGGGTTATTAGGCAATCATCAGGATAGTGTGCTAATGAGTTCTTAGCGACTAGATGCGACTTCGCTCGTATGGTTTGATCCAAAAGTATCTGGTGAAAATTTAAGTAAATGGATCAGAAGACATACCTGTGGATGCCAGTCTGTAGTGACACTTACAAATTGAGTACTTTGATTTGATTTCTTGGATACTTACTCAACCCCGAAATTCTAATTCTAAATCACCTAAAATATGTTACTCATTTTACAATGCTATGCTATGCTTATTAAATCGTTATCAAAGCACTGAACGAATGAACATGACAGTAGATATTGTAGCGGAATTGGTAGTTAGCACCTTAGGTAAAGGGAACAAAATGCATAACTAGGTGTGATCAATATGCTACCGCGTATTGATCACACATAATTATGCATTTTGTATGTTATTATGCAGACGAGATTTTTGTTGAACTGCTAAATATCGACCTAGAAAGACGAAAACAATACGCCGAGCAATCATTGGTCATTTTATCATCGAATGTGGAGGTCTAGAGCTGGCTATACTAAAAACGATTATGTACAAGCTTTCGTTACTGCTATTATATTATCAAAGTCAATCCAGAACTGGGTCAGCGTTAAAAGGTCGATGATGGAGATAATGAAGAGATACCAGCAGCCGTAGTAATGCATCCAATTTATAGTGTTGTAACAAAACATCCGGTGGTTGTAGCAACACGGATGGCGGCGATGCGCAACACTCGGCATGCATACATTACATACATAATTGCTAATGATGCGTTTATGACATTGACAAGGAAAGATTGCGGTAACTTGGTTGTTACTGGTTACTCTTTTTTGTTTTTATTTGATTCTGTCTAATAGGATTGTGTTCTTGTAGGTTTAGCACCTTATTCCAAAGCGTGAAATCAGTTGTTCCTTTTGATGCGTTACTACTGGTTGTTAGGGTTTACACCTTTAATAGCCGGTGGGGTAGACAGAGGGTGGGGTAGACATAATCAGCACATTTCGGCAGTCACAGGGGCCCAGCCATCAGCCGGGCACAAATTCAGACACCAGGCTGCTACTGAGAAATAAGGTTTACTTTTGCACTTCTAGAGCCTTTTTTTTTATTCTTACAATTTCTACTCGGCAAACTTTCTAGTTTGATGGCGAGAAGCATTCTTGTTCTCAGCATTCCTCAACTTCTCTCGATTTCATCTCAAGGGTCCATTGCTTCCTTTAACTTCCAAATGTGAACCAACCTAACTTAGTTTTGCGTAAGAGTTGTTAACTAAAACAGTGCTATTTTGTATCATTTGTATCTTTTTTCTTAGTCGCGTCAATGTCAAGTGCTCATTTTCACGAGCCCGTGACAAATCGTAGTGTTTATCCACACCGCCGCAATAGTCACAATAATAGAACAACTACATACAACGCAGAAGTTCCACGATGCGTATTTAACAGTAATTATATATGTATGTTGTGTTGCATTATCTTTCTATATATAACGGATTGGTACTCTTGAACTAGTTTTATATACGAGAATAATATAAATAACTAGCTGCGCCCCGCGGTTTTACCCGCATAAATTTCGATCCCAAGGGAATTTCGGTATAAAAACTATCCTATGTCCTTTCCCGGGACTCAAACTAGCTCTATCCCAAATTTTATCTAAATCGGTTCAACGGTTTAAGCTTGAAGAGGTACAGGCAAGCGGTCGGCCTGTAAACACTCATGTTAACGGTCTTGGCCTTCTACCCCATCTTGTCTCATGTTATAGTTTCCAAGTAACACCTGATTGAGGTGAAAACTAACAAGGCGTATAGAAAGCGGCGCGCGCGCAGTTTCCACATGCGCGGGAGCATCGTGAGAGCTCACAATGTAACGAGCGAGCGATGCTAGCCTTTGACATGGAAAACTATTAAATTGATTAATAGAATTTAACTTTCCAGTAGATTATAGATTTATTTTGTGGGTAAATCTCACCAAGAAGAGAATGAGTAAATGGCTTAAGTACCTACTTTTCTTCTGTCGAATTGAATTGACGAAAGAAAAGTTTGGTATATTAGATACTAGCAGTGCCCCGCGGTTTCACCCGCATAAGTGTCGAAAAACTATTCTATGTCCTTTCCCGGGACTCAAACTATCTCTATACCAAATTTCATCTAAATCGGTTCAGCGGTTTACGCGTGAAGAGGTAACAGACAGACACACTTTTACATTTATAATATTAGTATGGATTAAGTAGGTATGGATGTAGTTGTCGAGGCGTACATTGATGTTTTAAGGGTCCTATCTCACTAGGATACTATTGGCGGCGCAACCATGAGCGCACTGCCAAAAATGTATGCTATTGCGCAAACGATTGGACGCCTGGCTGTGTATATTTCGCTGGCAGCACGACCATGGTTGCGCCACTATGGTTTCCTAGTGACATAAAGGCTAAGAGTACAATACATTGCAGATTACTCTGATGTTTCACTTGTACATTGCCTAATTAATGCATGCTCACAGGTGCTTGTACCTACCTAGGTACAAGCTAGGTAGTACTTGAAACATTTCAATGATAAATAGGTTTCAAGCCATGCGTGTTAACAGTTTCCTCATATCTGTAACTTGCGGAATCGAAATCGATTAGTTTTAGTGCAAAAACAGTCGGAAATACAATCGGCGTGTGGTTGCGCTTGCGCACCCGAGTGCATCGATCATTGTACAGACGCCAGCAAATCAAGCTACCCGAAACTGTCAAATTTTCCCAATCAACTTTGAATCTTATGCTTTAGCGATAAAGTTGAAAATCTATTAAAGAAATTTGACAGATTGTAGTAGCTTGATGTGCTGGCGTCTGTACTTTATTCCGTGTTCATGACAGAAGGCAGCGGTGGTTGCAGTGATAGTATTCCGGTTTTAAACTTTCATCAAGACCTTGCTTCTACAAGTGTTAGGCAGAGGGACAACCGTAAAACAGTTTGTTGACTAACTATAATGACAACATATTTTGTGAGCGTCACATCATAGTAATTAGTGACTTCAGTATCCATATCCATAACCAATCCATACTGATAATACTCATATACTTATTACTTATAGTATTATAAATTCGAAAGTAACTCTGTCTGTCTGTCTGTATGTTACCTTTTCACGCCTAAACCATTGAACGGATAACGCAAAAAATTGGCAGAGATAGATTGCATCCCGGGGAAGGACATAGGATAGTTTTTATCGAGATACCTCGCGCACGAAGCCGCGGGCGGAAGCTAGTATTATAAATGCGAAAGTGTGTCTGTCTGTCTGTTACCTCTTCACGCTTAAACCGCTGAACCGATTTAAATTAAATTTGGTATAGAGATAGCTTGAGTCCCGGGATAGGACGTAGGATAGTTTTTATCCCGATATTTCCACGGGATTGACACCTGTGCACCAGCCAGCCCTTTACCTAAACGTGACCGAAAGGTTACGCAACCGAACGATGCTAAAACTATGATAAATAATTCAATTTGCCCACTAGGTGACCGGCGCGAGAGCTGAGCGAAGCCTTTCAGTGCCAACTAGTTTATTGTTTTATTTATATTTCATCATTCGCGCATATTGTTTACCAAGCGATATTGTTCGGACTACTAAATTCCTTAAAAACTGAAGTTTCTCTTAAATTCGCACTGAGTACTTCTTCTATAGCTATACTTCTCCTCTTCTCTTCTTCTCCTCTTCTTCGTGTCGCTGCCTCGACAGAAATTCTGTTGGCTCAAAACTTCGCCACTTTTACAGCGAAAAGGGCTAGTACTAACTAGATGTTACTCTAACAACATTATTTTCTTCTTTCTAACAAAGGACATCACCCACTTAAGTACTTAGTTTGTCCTTGACCAGTTAATTAATTCTAAAACCGTTCTGCTGCTACAGCGATTGCATTATAATTGTAAGTTTATACCTATCTGCTTTAATGTTACGATTGCTTATTTGTTTAATTAATGTGCTCGTCGCATCTACAGTTCTTCTACTTATATAAGTAAGGTAGAGCAGATCAGTAGTGATAATAATCCAAATTATTCTTCCATTTTGTGACAACTTTATTAACTTCATTAATCCTTAATAACTTATAATTCAGCAAATCCCGATATCCATGAGCCCTGTAACGCCAAACCTGCGAAATTTTCTAGAACTTGTCCCGTCTAAATCCGGGCATATCTACAGCCACGTGACTCCGTCTCCGCCTAGCCGTTGCAAGCACAATGGGCGCTCGGCACGGCCACAATGCTGGACAATGGACCTCTTATTGATATGTCCTGGTATGCCCGACGATCGCATGGCTATTTCCCTTGCCTGGCCAAGTGGCCAGTAGGTATGCCTCGGGATGGCGATAGGACGAGAATGGAGGGTGGCGTGATCGCGGAGGTGATATCAGATTAATTAATTTTATTCGAGAACATCCATCGGTTTCTTACTAAACTTTAACTATATCCGACGATCCTGTATACTTTATATCTCTTTTGTTGACAGAACATGACCCTGTTAGTACGCAGCAAGTTAATTAATTTATAATATGATCTACTTAGAACGAACTAATTAAGACTACGGTATGTTTCCGTCAAGTAGCGCTGCTGTTCCGGATTAAAAGGCCGGTGAAATTATAGACACGTGAGAGTTTACAACCTTGCCTGTACGGTTGGCAACGCAGTTTTATTCAGAAGTTCATTGACTTGTTCCAATAACAATAAACATTTGACCACGCGCAAATAACTTTGTAGGCTTAGTACTAGAGATTCGCAAGTAGTAGGGCCAAGGGCCGCCCTCAAAGGGCCTTGACAAACACGTCATAGACGGACTAGGTCAACATCCCAGTAATAGGCGATATACTTACGTAATGTCCGGTCAGTGTAACTGACCACTAGTGGTTGGTGGTCAGTGGTCTGACCACTTTCTCCTCACGACCCACAGAACCAGCCCGGAGCAGTTGCTCGTCCCGGGGTGAAGATATACTTCGTTTAATTACGGAAGCGATGACTGATTTCTTTTAATTAAGGAAGTGGAAACTGGTAATTGATATTCCAGTGCAGCAGGTGGTGTGATTAGTTACACGTGTCGGATTTCGTAACAATTTGTGTGATGAGTTTTGTTTGTTTTGCGGATGTTGATTTTAAAGTCTCTGATATATAGATATTATAGTATACGACATTATACAGTGTGAGTCTTCATAATGTGCACATAACGAAATGATCCTGAAACTTAGTTTCATTTTATCGAAAGAAAAAATATTTTCAAAAAACTATAAAAAAAAATTAAAGGTATAATATAGATACATATATAATCTACATGCTAAAGTATTGTACGTAGCCGAATGCAAGGCCTTTCTTTAACAGTTGATAGAAGTGTTGTGATTGAGTTATGCCTAAACATGTTAGGTATTTTTACTTTTAAAAACCTAATACGATGGAAAATGATTTAAGGGGGGTGGGGGGAAAGGGGCTTTTATTGAGAAATTTTACAATTATTTTAAAAATTGACAAAAATATATCTGTTTTCTGTTATTAAAACACCCCATTTCTCAGTTGAGAGCGATTTTTTTTTTGTTGAGTTGTTATTCTATGAGGACGCCCTAAGCTGTTATTTCCAGTCATTATTGAGTGTGTTTCATCGTGACAGATCGTTTAGTTTAAAAGTTAACCGATGTGTTGTTACACAGGGTCACAGCAGCGAACAAGAATTTTAAAAATGCTGTAAAAAATAATAGTTTTTTTTGGATTTTTTAAAATATTTTTCCCGTCGAGAAAATGAAGCCTAGCTTCCCTCATTCCGATATGTGCACACTGTATACCTACTATAGGAATCTATGGTCTCTGACAGATTTCCCTTTTTATCCGACTACGGCAGTGCCAAAATGAAGGTGCTTTGTATTTACGGTGGCACCTAAACTATTCATCCGATTTTGATGAATGAATGCAGGCAACATTATTTTATAGCAACAAAATTGTATGCTTACTTTTTTAGTTGGCGTTTTTGTCGTAGTTGGGTTTTAGTTTTTGTATCTATCTATATATATATCTCAGTGTATAACAGACCTGAAAGTCCTCTCTTTGTTTAAAACCCTGTCGTGCTCATCATCCTTTCCTCTTGTTTCCAGTGATGAGGACGACACGGGCCGCCTGCTGCGGCAGCTCAGCAGGATCAACAGGCCGCTCGGCGTCTCCTTTCCGCAGATGGTCAGACTCATGGCGCAGTGCCAACAGGTAAACCCACATCTATATGATCGATACATTAACAATAATTATAGCGTTAGGGGTAAGGAAAAAGAGCGCAACTGGCTAGGGACCAAATGTAGGCTAAAAAACCCAAGACCCCGCGCAAGATTTTCCGCTTGCTCTCTCGCCGCCATTGGCATGGAATAAAGAAAATTCTTTCTATTCTTTGTCATTGGGGAAGCTTGCCTATTACTGATAAAAAAGTACCTAAGTAGGTAAATACTACGGTTAAGATTATATTCACAATCTGTCCAATAATAGGTAGGTACTCATGATGGTGATGTATCTTGACAATACTCAGTTTGTGGCAAGAACCTGTTTAAGCACACATCATATATTGCTTTTTTGACATGTAACATGTGACACTTGAATACGTTTAACTTTACGTTTAAATAGACAAATTGCAAAAGTATCTTAGGCGGATCACACACTACTCGTACAACGCGGCACGCAAAAGGGCGCAAGTTACGCGCCCCTGCGCGTCATTTTTTACACAAAATCATTAAAAACGCATTTCCGGACTGTAATAGCATGTAATAGGCTAGTATATCCAATAATAATTACAATATCTTCTATCGTCTACCTATTCATGACGCAGGTATAGGAAGTACCTACCTAGATACGTTTTTACGAAACTTTCTTCCAAACTGACAATTACCTACATGGGAAGAAACACAATCCATGTGTTCCACGATTCTTGTCACTTTCAGTTCAGACTAGGTAATTAGTGTAATTAAAGACATTCATAAAACCATAACACAACGTGAGCTATGGTAAAAAAAAGTTGTAGGTAAGTACAGATCGTAACTTCTGCGTAGTCACGAAAGGCGTAGTTCTCAAAAAAGAACACGCCATTCATTTCCATTTCCTACCCATACGTGGTTTAATTATGACTAGATTCATTCCTGTGCTTCAGTTTAGCAGCATCAACTTTACTCATTAAACAAAAGTTAATCGCAAAGTTAACATTTTCTATTTGGCTATTTCTATCTATTTATACTTTTCATGAAGATAATAACAATCAATGATTTCTCTGCATCTGTCAATCACGTCCAACGACAATGATTGCCAGTTGCCACTACTTGCCAGTTAGATCGTGTACCTCAATCATAGTGATATTGCGCAGACAAGTATTAGGGATTGAATATAGGCAGGGATAAAATTGTAGGTTTTCTCTCATTCTTACCTCACTTTCTTCTTGTTTATTTTATACTTAATGTGCGTCTTATTTGTGCACATAGATATCCGTGTTTGTGCAGAATAACCATGTTTTCTTTCATTTAAAACTTATTTCGGTCTGTAGGTACCTATTCTTTTTGTTTTATTCGTATACGTGATACGTGAGTCTGATGGCCCTTCTGATAGCGGTAACCTCCGTCTATTGCAATTTCAACCTCCGACTTCGTAGATCGTCCTTCAGGTCATTGCTTTCTCCTAAAGTCGTGAGTTGTGCCTCGGTGCAAAGACCACAACCCCTTTGCACTGAGATACAACTCACGAAAATTGTAGTTTCGTATTATCTAACGAGTGTAAGGCGTGTCACGAAACGTACGCTTTCATAGTGACCTCTACTTTGTGCTACATGTTGTGCTGCCAGCCTTAGAAGCAACAATACCTATACTTAGGATTGTCTTGAAAAAGTAAAATTAATTTTCATTTCGACATTTCCGACTCAGGGCGCAACATCCGCAAAAATAATTGGCTTCAATCAATGATATAAACTTACGTCATTGGCTTCAATGCCCTCTTTGAACCGCATTAAAGTTTCTCATTACCTATATCCCACAATTTTTTCTACCATATCGAGCTCAGAAACGTCCTTAACCCCAAATAATTGTGCTGTCAATCAATCAAAACTGAATATAATATTTATTTTTCATTTCTCATACTCAGAAAGTAGTGTTTGTTTGATCCGAATAGCGGGTGGAAGACGCTGCTTCCCACCCTCGGGTGGGAAAGACTCATAGTAATTGCTTTCCTCCCTAGAGCGGTAATTAATTTTAAAAATAGAACAAAATTTGGTTAGGTTAGGTTAGTCAGCTACAATTTTTTTTACTTAAGAAAAATCTTGTAAGTGTATAAACCAGTGTGAAATACCTAGGTAGGTACCTATTAAGCGGGACGGCCCGCGGCGGTGACGCGGCGTGTTCTATATTTAAAATTTAAAAAAAGACTATAAATAGGTACTATTTATCTTATTATTATTATTATCAATAAATATTTTAGAAAAACTACTATTTTTTACTTTCCTTATATTCGAAATGAAAAGTAGAGTGTTCAACACGGGTATAACATATCTAGCCATCTATTATTTTATCTCTATTACCCAATGACGTAAGTTTATTACATAAAAAAACATAGCTGTTACCTATAATTATGCCGGACACTGCGACCAGGGTAATAATATGTCGTGTCGAAACTAAACACCATTAAAATACTTTGATGTGCTATCCGTTAGATCGATCGAAATTGTGATATCACGAAAGTGATGCTCGCAAGTATGTTTCATAAATAGATAATGAATAGAAATTTCCTCATTCCTTTGCTGGTTTTAACAGTAAAACAAAAAATTATAAGCATATTATTATGTATGTATATATATGAATACTGCATACTGGTTGCGCCATCTAACTGCGAATAGCTAACCTAGATTGGAAAATCGTAAAATTCACAGGGTCAGAATCAGAACCACTTCATAGAGAGGCCCGATTGCTTATGAATCAAATCAAATCAAATCATTTTACTCCTTTGCAAACATGGGTAAAAAGACACATAGAATGTTTCATATTTAGGTATAACCAAGTTCTCGACATTTTACCGTCCAATGGGCATGCAAATAGTGTAGTGTGTGTGTGTGTGTGTGTGTCTGCAATTTGGTATAGTGGACACAGCTGACAGTAAACGAGGATTTTCAGAACCAAGCAGTTTTCAGATTCTCACGCAATAAACAATAATTATTATGTTCCAGGTGGCAGGTGTTGAAGTTTTCGAAAAGGGCCCCGACACACCCACAACCCGCAGCAGTGGCGGCGGCTGGCAGGAAACTGGTGCAGCGAGGGCCAGGCTGGACGCTGGTGGGGCTCACGCAGGGCTACTTGGAGGCAGTCCACTTACCCTATTCCAGGGGATCATACCAGGTAATCATGGAAAAAACGAAATACGTTTTTTTGCGCTAAACAATAAAACACAAAAAAAAACTAGTTGCGAATATATACAGCACATTCACGTAAAACGGCTATCGCTCAGCATAATGCTGTGATATGAATCGTGAATTAGGTACGATGCTAGGTGAGTCAATACACAGTGTCGGCTGGTGGGAGACCAGCGCGCGTCGTTAGCCAAAGCTACTAGAACAAACTACTGACGCGATATTTCGATAATATGATACTTTATGGGCATCAAGTTGGGACTCATTTATGTGTATAGGAAGCTCGGTTATACCACTCGCCCCATGTAAAACAAAATTTCTAGCCTTTAGTCTAACTGTAATCAAAATACGTAAGAAAATAATACGAACTGATTATAATCTTCCGTTTTATATTCTGGGTAGACTGTTGAGCCTTGAAGATGGTTAAAAATAAGAACAAAGAATGTAGGTACACCGTTATGCTAAAAGGGGTTTATTTATAAATGTTGCTTTAAGTAGTGATTAGCGACTGTGTAACCATACATTTGACGTTTAAACGTCTCTTAACTTTAAGCAACATTTATAAATAAAAATGAAAAAAAAAACGTAAATTATTTCACTCCAGGTACAAAGTGGTGCGGTACAGGTGACATAGCAACAGACTACCACGACCTGGGTGCCGACAGGCGCCTGGACCGCTGCTGCCGCACGCACGACCTCTGCCCCACCAAGGTCCGCGCCTTCTCCAGCCGCTACAACCTCACCAACAACTCGCTCTACAGCAAGTCGCACTGCACTTGCGATGATATGCTCTTCGAATGCCTGAAGACCACCAACACCTCTGCGTCACACCTCATGGGACACATCTACTTCAACATCGTCCAAGTTCCCTGCCTCGAGGACGTCGACGACGCGCGACGGTTTCGTAATGCAAGGCTCGGCTTTTAACTCCGTCTAGCGGAGAATAGGGGAATTAAACTCATCAGCGCCATCTAGTAGTCACGATAGTGTGTCATGCATGCACAGATTTCTTTTGATGCTGTAAATTTTGCATTTTATTAATCTTCGTGTTATTCTCTGATTGAGATTGTAAATAATGATTAAATTTTAATAATGTTCTTATAAAACATTAGACATCAAGCTGTGATACGTCTGTGCCTTTAAATGTACTAGAGAGTATTTTTGTTAAAGGATGGCGCTATACAAATAAAAAACATTGTTTTAAATAGCTGATAAGATATTTATTTATTTGTTACAATAATTCATGACAAATATGCAGATTTATGATTGCTATAAATAGTAACAATAGTTTAATATTTGTTTACTAAGACAAAGATATTTTGTAGCAATGTAGAGAAATAAATGTTGAATTGGAGTTTAAACCAAATAAAATTATTTATTTTAAATCCTGTGTGCATTGTTTTATTTTCCTTGCTACTCAATGAATATCAAGAAGTCATAAGAGTACTATAGAATAGTAGGCTCATAGTCACAGAAGTAGTGCAGCTACGCCTAGTGAACTAGGCAGGGTACACCTAGAATTTTCAAAGAAAAACCTATCTTTTTGCAAAGATACACTTGATCTTGACTTGTAGTATTGCGCATTATAGTTGGTGAACTGTAGCATGAGCGCTTCAGGTCGCTATCCTAAGTATTATACGCAAGACTACCCGCAAGGATCTACATGTGTTCTTTTGTTTGTTAACGTATGTTTGTTTGTAAACGTAACTGTTTTATTTTTTACTTTAGTAATCGTAGTTCTTTCGTAAGTTAATTCATTTGAAATCACATTTTTTTTATATTTCAACAATTTAAAAATTCCGCCAGGTGCAGAAGCAATCGATAAAGCTGGCAACAGCATTATCAACTGCTTCATGGGCACCTATAAATATTTTTCTTAAAACTGTACACTACCTCATTATCTAAAGGTGATTTAATTATGATTCCTCTCCGTAATTTGCACGCATAATACCTTAGTAAAATTATGAGGTACCTGATAACAAAGTTCACTTATGTGGATGATTTTTGAAATGAGGGTTTTCTGAAATGACGTTCGCTAGGTGGCAGCACTGGCACGTCAGGTTCAGGCATCTGTCAAAGAGCCTATATTTTCTTTAGTCATGAACAAACGAATGAATGAATCGAATGATGAACGTCATCATATATTTTATATTGGAAGACCTCTTGTCACAGTGGTGCCAACTGGTGTCGTAAATTTTCACGAAAACCCTCATTGGTCAATAAACTTCTTCCTTTAAGTAGTATATATGTACTAATTCCATGTAATAAATATCTCAATTTGCATTCAGAACGCAGCTTGTTTTTTAATCTGTCAACACATTAAAAACGTCACTTGAGATCTCTGATTAGTAGGTATTATCTGTGCTTGAGAATGAGAAACGTCAAATAGTTTTAATGATTACATCTTTTTCTCTGCATTATTCGTAATTTCTAAACTTTTGAAGTTGTAAATCTGTGCAATAATGCGAATAATTCGAAGACTACTATTATTTTAGCAATAATTAAAGTTAATGGACAGCGAGTCCAAAATGTCAAGTGATACAACAGAGACTGCGAAAGGTGTGTTATTTTGTTCAATTGTTTGTTAATTTAGGCTATAATGTCTTCCGTAGAGGCACTGAATGGTGTTTCTGTTTCAAGTGGAGGCCGCGGGCGAGTGCAACGGCCCGGCCCCGGATGAAGCGAGACGATTACTCGAAGAAGAATTTAATGTTCAGCGAGCGAAAATGAAAGAGTTGTTCTTGCAAAAAGAAGGTTCGTTGTCCGTTATCAGCAGTGTAGGCCGCGCGGGGGGTATCGTAGGCTTTGATTCTGGTTTGTTGAAATGCATGAAATTACAATTATTCACGTGATAACATTGTTTTTGTTGTGGCTGTATTATGTCAAAGTTATTGCAAAACCTTAGTTTCTAGAGTACCTTTGTTCTGCTAATTGGTTGGTTCCCTGGTGATTGACATCCTGATATGTTGACCTTGTCCTTGTGTTAACTGTGAGACCTGTCCCTGCAGCTGCACAAACTGGTTTGTTCACAACATCAGGTAGTGGGCCATTTTGACAACATTCACTAACTGCATTTTAGTTCCTTGAATGCATTAATTTTGCATGTTTACCTCTTAAAAAGCAAAGACAACATTAACACCTATTTGTCATTTATAAACTTCACTTTGCTCAAGATTAGTGACACTTTTCTAAAACATTTGTTTGTTTTATTATTTACATTTTCAATTGTTATTGTGCCATATTTACATTTAACCTGTGCATTCAAACACAGTGAAAACTATACCAAGTTGATAAAGGTCGCTTACTAAGTACTAACAAGTTTTTACATCAATTTGTTAATACAACAAAAAATGTCTATTGTTATTTGTGTGAAATGGTGGTTTGAATCATGTGATTGACTCCTGCAGGCATGTGATGTGCCCGTGACAGCAATGCCAAACTGAAACCTTGAATTCAGCACATGATCCTAGACTCCTTAGAAATGTGTTTTTTGATAAATTGTTTGTCTTTGAATTGTCAAATATTTAACTATTAATTGACCATTAGTTAATATTTTTAACAATTGGTCGAGTTAACCACGGAAGAAAAAACTGGCCCTTAGTGTAGAAATGTTTCATAGGCTATAAAAAAAAAGTCTGCTATTACATACAAAAGTGCAATACCTACGTGTTTAAAATGTATGGGACAACATCAATGTCCTTGCCAGCCTGTACACATAATACTTGTGTTATGTTGGTGACATTTTAATAATTTAGAAGAAAGACGAGATAATTTAGAAGTTGTAGTAAATTATTTGTTCACACTTTTTGAAACGAAGATAATTGCTTTTGATCAGTTGTCATGTTTCATATCAACTAATGTTTCGTTGTTGTTATTTTGGGTAGTAATCAATCACCTGATATCGAATTTTACACTTTGCTAAATAAAAAATAAGTGCATCATTGGGCTACCGACCCCCAAGAACAAGAGCCTGTTTAAAAATTACATACACTTTTTCGTGTTATATTTGCCTTTGACACGCTAAGAAGAAGATTACGTAATGAAGGACTAAATATACTTAAACTATTCTGTACAAAACCAAAAACATTCAGTGCCATTCTACCATCTATTATTATTATGACTAATTAGCACTTATAGTGAAGTGGTTTGAACCTTTTAGATCTAGACTGGTCTCAGAGGCGTCTCTAGCCCTTGTGGCGCCCGTGTGCAACCAGTACCCTAGCGCCCTCTAGTCTAGTAGGAGCGGGGTCAAAATGGAATACTAAGGGATGATTCTCATTAGAGCGGGCCGTGCCCGGGGCGGGCCGTGGACGTGGCCCGGACGGGGCACGGATTTGAAACGTTACATACATTTTGTATGAAGCAATTTATATTACACAGTGCATGTTCCGTGTCCCGTCCGGGCCGGGCCGGAATTGCTTCATACAAAATGTATGTAACGTTTCAAATCCGTGCCCCGTCCGGGCCACGTACACGGCCCGCCCCGGGCACGGCCCGCTCTAATGAGAATCATCCCTAACAGTTATATTTTCAAACGGAAATTCGGATGCAAATGGTGCAATTTTAAATGATGTCGGGATGTTTTTTTAGGAAAGTTGTGGTTTTTTTATTCTTATAACCCCTTCCGGGTTATAAGAATAAAAAAATCACAACTTTCTAGTTCTTTCAAAAATATTTAATTGAAAAACTATTATAGTTACATAACAAATAGGACGCTCGTACACACAAATATATATATATATATACACATAAATGTATTTACAAAAAAGTTACTTTGCGAGCTTTTGCATTAGCGAAATCTTTAACAATGTCACTAACTTCAATTTTGATTTCATGTTCAATACTTATTAATGATAAATTTGTCAACTTTGCGACAATGTTGATCTAAGGCAGTTTTAAATTATTTTTAGTTTAGAAAATGACCCCTTTCGCTATGTGCGACCGTGACTGGAAGTGTCAGGTATATCCTCAGTGCTGTGAACAGATTTGGGAACACTGAAATTAATTTATTCGTAAACAAGTAATTTAAAATATCCAACGGCGTAGTGGAATCATCAATAAACATCGTTAATAATTCGATTTCATTATAGAGCTCGAACTGTTCCACATCTGAAGAGCCAGCATGGCAAAGTTTATTTTCTAAATTAGAGCAATGTGTTTTTTTTGTATCAGAGTCCAAATCTTTCCAGTGTTTAAATTTTTGAAGAAATGAAAAAATTACATTATTTTCATTCAAAAGCTCGAACCGTTCGTCGAACTTAGTAAATGCGGTGTCTAACAAATAGTAGTAAAAATTTACTTTAAAATGTATTTTCGCGTCTGTTATCGGTTCATCCTCCGCCTCATAATTAAAAAACCTTTTACGAGCGCGAGGGCGTGCAGGTGTGGAAAATTCTACTATTGCCTCGACTTCTTCCGCTACAGTTTTCGCCCGGTTAAGGAGCTCCTCAAAAGCGGATTCATTACGGAATTCAGACAAACTTATTTTTGCATTACCTATCAATAATTTTCACCGCTTCTGACAATACAACGTCTGACTTTTGAAGAGCCTTGATAACTATAGATATTTATCTTGCTTAAAATTTCAAACCAAATAAGCAGAGAGCGGATGAATTTAAACGACTTAATTTTTGCCAGAAAATATAGCTTCAGAGAAATAGAGCTTCATTGAATTTGATCAAAAATGAGTTCTTGATATAATTATATAAATTTAGAGTTGGAATGTTTGGACTCATACAATTCCTTTAAGAACAATGAAAAATTGTTATGTGCTGCAAAAAGTACAAAAAATACCTTTTTAAAAGTACAAAAATCAGATATACTCTATTATTTTCTTCTAAAAAAGTTGGCAACCCTATGTGCGGCGCACACGAGCGAGCGCAAGGTCTTTGAGGGCGGCATCGACGCATCTTTGGAGGTGTCGCATTAGAGGGCGCAGGGCGCTCGGCGCCCCCTTAGACCCGGCGCCCGTGTGCGCCGCACACCCTGCACCATAGGTAAAGACGCCTCTGACTGGTCTACACTTAACAAAACACATGTCATTGTTATGACTATTAAGTAGATACTACTGTAAAGTATATAATAGTGGTGGCTGGTAACAGTGTAGTATTTAGGGTACAATAATAACATCTAATGCCTGCTGGTAACTTAAGGTAAAAATTAGATTATGTAGATATTATTCATTGGTGTAGCAGAGTTAGATCTTAACAGTTAACAGAATCAAGGTAGCATTTATATTGTAACACTAGCTGCGCCCTGCGGAGGGGCCCATGGCTAAATAATAACAGGCGCACAGGTCGATCGATCGATCGTTACATACCGAGACCTCTCCGTGCCTCGGAAAGTACGTTAAGCCGTTGGTCCCGACTGTCATTCGTGGATCTTTGACAGTCGTTACGCGTAGTCAGAAGTCGGAAAGTCTGACAACCAGTCTTACTAAGGGATATCGTATTACCCAGTAACTGGGTTGTGGAGGTCAGATAGGCAGTCGCTCCATGTAAAATACTGGTATTCAGCTGCATCTGGTTAGACTGGAAGCCGACCCCAACATAGTTGGGAAAAGGCTTGGCAGATGGATGACGATGAGCTGCGCCCTGCGATTTCGCCTGTATAAGTCTCCCGTGGGAATATCGGAATAAAAAGTATCCTATGTCCAACGGATTTGGATGAGATTTGGTGCATGGATACACCATGACCTGGATTACCAGGTCATGGTGTATCCATGCACCAAATCTCATCCAAATCCGTTCAGCCGTTTTACTGTGAAACTGTAACAAACTACTGTACAAAAAAACATTTTTTTTTCTCTTTATTATAATATTGTAATACTTATGTGAATTTAGGTGCATGATTAAAGTTTAAGGCTTCATATTTCATAACATTTCACCTATAACATTACACTTCTACACCATTCAAACAAATTACTTTTGGCCAGTTCCATCTCAGTGCTGATTAAATCCACAACACCACTCCTAACAGAACCTGTTGGATACCATAATATTGAAGTTTGTTACCTTCCGTCTTTCCAGAGGACATGAGGAAGATGATCCAGGACAAGGAACAGCTGGAGTCAGAGGTGCTGGGGCTCAGGGCTGAGCTGCAACAGCTGCAGACCCTCAGCGAAAACCAGAAGTCTGAGATACAGAGCTTGCAAATGCTTGTTAGTGGTATGTGGTCCTGCTTGTATTGATTATTATTTATTTATAAATAGGTTTTGAGAATTCCTAAAACGGTTATTAAAGCTCAGTGCATTTTTTCATATCAACCGTATTTTGTTCATACTCTGAGTATACTGATAACGCTGATTTTAAAACACAAATACTTATAATTTTGTTAATTAATTAGGTAACTTGATGGGCAGTTATGTAAAACTTTCCTGTTATCAATTTATTTTAATTAGTCAACTTGATACTATTACAGTTGTTCTGCTTTACTCATAAAACAAATGTAATATAATAAAAGATTGAATACTTACCCATTCTGCAAGGGTGCATACGACCAGAATATCTTAAAGGATTTACAGCCAATCAGCCTATAACGTTTCCACTGTTGGGACACAGGCCTCCCCTCTGTTAGAGGTGGGCCGTAATCCACCACGCGGGCTTGGTGCGGATTGATGTCACATGTCTTCGAATTTTTAGTTCTAGGACATGCCGGTTTCCTCACGATGTTTGCTTTCACCGTTTTGAAAGCAGTTGTGATGAAATATAATAACTTACACAAAGTAAAGCGCCTGTCTAGGTTCGAACCTTCGACCTACAACTCGTGAGTCGCGGCCGTTGTCACTTGGCCAGCACTGCTCTTAAAGGATTTATTGATTCATAGGTAACATCAGTTGCATAACAAAGACTCGTATTTACGAACAAACCACCTAACTGTATTGACATGGTTATGTATGGGTAGAAATCAAATATATAGTAATTAAAATATATCCATTGATAAACCATTTTCCTTATTGTGTGGTCAAACTAAAAAGTGAACAATGTTGCAGTCTTTCTGTTTAGGATGGGGCACCAGAGGTAATTTAAAATAATAATTATCAATGTGTAAACAAGTTTGATAAATAATTGATATAATTATCTATATTAAATTATATTAAAAGAGGGTAAAAATAAAGTATAATACTTACGCAATTTTATGAAAAAAAAAACACTATTTTTCATATGAAAATTTATCGATGCTAATAACAACCTTTAAAACATAAACATACTTATTCCAAACTTTGAAATACATAAAATACCTAATTTGTTCATAAATAATTTTTGGTTGTTTTTGGTTTATTGAGGTTACAGCTTAATTTATTTATTTTCTCAAGGAAAAGAAGATTGAAACTAAACCTCAATCTTACAATCATTCACTTATTACTTACTACTACTTTTATTATATTGTGGCCAGTGTCTGAATTCCCCCCATATATAGCATTAATTTTTTTATTAACATTTAATGTGACCTCCGTTATTATCAAAGCAGTCAAGAAGACATCGACGCATGGAGGCCACAATATGACTGCAAATATCTGTGCCACGTAAACTATCCCACAACTCCATGCAATGAGACTTGAGCTGTTCGAGACATCTTTCGTCTCGCACTTCCCATCTTTACACCATTAAACCCCATACATTTTCTATAGAGTTTAAATCAGGGGATCGCGCTGGCCACGGAATAACTTTAACATCTGAATGCTCAGTAAACCACTCACGAACAATACTGGCGCGATGTATCGGACAATTATCTTGAACCAAATAAAATTCACCAATTTCATCCACTGGATAAACATTTCGAATAGTAGGTAGCATTATATCGCTCAAAACCTCGACGAAATTAGAGCTGTTGGCCCGCGTCGGTATAAAACTAATCCACCCCGACATATTCACACTAATTCTTCCTAACTCCGTATTATTTATAATATTACTGTCAGACCAACGTGTATTGTCTCTGCGCCACAAATGAAGTCTTCCTTTTTGACACGATTTGAAAGTCTTCGCGTCAGTAAATACAGTCGTCTCCCAATCAAAGTCTAAATATTCGCGAGCAAAACGCAACCGTTCCTCCTCATGCCTTTGCGTTAAAAACGGTTTTTTTCGCTGGTGTTCGATGATGAAGGCCTTCGGCATGGCGTGCACGGCGAACAGTGCGCAATGATGTATCAAATTCTTCGGCAAATCGTCTTGTATAGGTATGTAGCCATTCGTTTCATATTCACCAACCATAAACCGTCGCTGAGACTGGTTAATAAGTGGCGGCCTACCACTTCTTACACGGCTATTAAGAATTCCTCAAATCTCCTCACCCAACGTCTCACAGTATCTCTCTAAACAAAAAAAAAAACACTGGCACTCCGGTAGTGCCGACAGAAGTGAAAACTTGAACAATTACGAGTGTATTTTGTGAATCGTCTTATAAACAAAACACGCGTGTTAAGGTGTGTTCCTTATTTTATAGGGTTTTTTGCAAATCAGGTATGATGACCAAAGTGACTGGTTTATTCTTCTCGTGAAAGGAATTTATTCAGATTTACAAATAAGAACTACGTAGTTAGTACGCGAGGCCCTCGTAGTTCTTCCCGATGTGCATAGATGGCGCTGTCTTACGTTTTACGTCTTACGAATTTTCGATCAGGGTCACGTGACCTGACGCGAATTTAGAAATTTTCACTTCAAAAAAATCCTTATTACACATTTTAAAGAGTCACTTATGAGATCAAATAAAATCAATGACAAAAAAATAACTTACACAAAATCCGGTTTCATCGGATATTTCAGATATATTAAACCCATTGTTATGCAAGGCTACAATGTTCGCCCTGGCTTCAATATTTATATTTGCTTGCATTTACAATAAAAATCATCAATAAAACTCAACGCCTCTAATGTCAATAACAAACGCTCTAAGTTCACCAACCAACAACGTCATACCATTATAAGTACCTACAGTCAGAAAATTAATTTTGTTTCAAATCTACCCTCAACTTTTATGTGATTAGTTTAAAATATTCGCTTCTTTTTCTCATTCATTACCATAGTTAAAAAAAAACTGCGTGCCGCGAAAGGCCTATGACGATGTTCATATAGGTACGTATAACGCACTTTTTTTGTTTCGTACGTGATGAAAGAGTGCAATATACGGGTGTGTATGTGTGTGTGAAATGCCTAAATAGAAGAAGGTCTCAAGTGCGACGAGTTACAATGTGATAGTTTTGTAATGCTGGCATTGTAGTTCTGACCGCTACTGTACCTACAGTTCAAGCAAATTAATTTTACTTAAAGCTGTTTCCTGAAATTCGTCAAAATAGCAGACGAATTTTACCCGCGACCTTGTGACAATGAGTTGGAGTAGATAAATAGAGAAATAAATTTACTCTAAACTTACTAGTAAAACCTTAATGGTGACTCTGTGGTCTCTCATCGTATGCTGTACCGATTGACGTCATCACATCAACGCCGGCTGTCGTTGTAAACCAGCGCTGGGGCTCTGTCGCGCATAGGGTCGTAGTATTTATTATTCTGAGCAATGGCCGTTTTGCGTGGATGTCACGCATATTTTCTCCAATTTGTTCTTTTTTTGTGTTCTTTCTGTGCGTCATGTTTATCGCAAATAAACGACGACGACAACGACTGAACGCCGCCGTCGACGTAGAAAGACTATAGAAACCACGGTAACTTTGAATCCTTGATTTGGCCAACAGAAACAGTGGAAGTCTCATCTTCAGGAACGGAAGAAGTGAGACGGTTGCGAGCCAGGAACATGGAGCTAGAGCAACACCTCAGCCAAATGAGACAGGTCGCACAGCAGCAGGTGAGCTAAGAAACTTCCAAACACATCAAAATAAATATGTAGATTATACATCTACATATTTATTTTGATGTGTTTGGAAGTACACACCCCAATTGCGTAACACACTGACATCACAACCCGTAGGATTTCGATAAAAATTCATCCATTCTATACATATCCATACTAATATTATAAATGCGAAAGTGTGTATCTCTGTCTGTCTGTTACCTCTTCACGCTTAAACCGCTGAACCGATTTAGATGAAATGTTGTATAGAGATAGTATGTGTCCCGGGAAAGGACATAGAATAGTTTTTATCCCGATATTCCCACGGGATCGACACTTATGCGAATGAAACCACGGGGCAATGCTAGTAATCCATAGCTTGAAAAACTGGTCTGTTTGATAACGTAAAGAACACGATGAATATTGGTGAATTGTCAAAATGAATGGCATTGTAAGTGTAATAACTAATAAGTGTATGCTGACATGTCAGACTGCCGAGAGTTAATTTTAAGGCGAAAGCGCCAGGTAGCCCGCGATATTCAAATTTTCTTACGTTTTTCGCAATTCGCAGGTCAGTGTCAGTGTTGTGTGTATGTTGAACAAAATATGATTCGCGACCGTAGTATGTACCTATTTACAGATTTATAACCATGAATACAACCCTCTAGGCTGGGACTTGAAAACGAAATGAATTTCGTTTTGTTACCACTAATGTTACCTATCGTATAACGTTCCAAAATTCGTAACGATACAAAAACCTAAAAATATCAATAACCTTACAAAGACAAACGTAATAGAATATCATTTTCATAGAACAATATTATAAGTAACGTTATAGGTATCAGTAACATTAAGCTTATCTACTTGTAATAACGTTACAGGTGAAACGTTACAGATTAATTTGTAACGTTATTCTTCATACTTTTTCGTCATCTTTTATGTCATGAAGCTGACAAAGTTGCGTATCGAAATGAATAACGTTATTATATCGTTATATGTACTAATAACGATATATTGATCTTACCTATTGTTATTTGTTAGTGAACATTTTAAGATTTCGTTCTGTTTGTCAGTATCATTATAACCAAGGAATTAATTTTGTTACGATCCTGGTGGAACGGTACAAATTATCGGTATTGGAACTACGCGTATCGTTATTTTGAGTAACGTTTCAACTCCCTGCCTCTAGGTTCATATAACCCGACCTGCAAATTGCGAAAACCGTAAGAATATTTCGTGGCGTACCCTGGCGCTTCCCCCTTAATGTAAATAAATTGTAGGCACACAGTTCATAAGAGTCAGAAATGAGCCTTGAATACATATCGAAACTCCACCGTGCCTCGGAAAGCATGTCTGTTATTTGTAGACCTTTGACTGTCGTTAAAGCCCGCAAGTCTGTTTCCAGCCTTGCTGAGGGGTATCGTATTACCCAGTAACTGGGTTGTGGAGGTCAAATAGGTAGTCGCTCCATGTAAAATACTAGTATTCAGCTGCATCTGGCTGGGAAAGGCTAAACAGATATGATGTTGATCAGATCTCACAAGAGTCAATTTTCAATAAAGAATGAGTAATTTACACAAACCTGAAAGTTATATATTTGCCGACTTTGTTTCGTCCTCATATTTACACAGTGTTTACTTTTTAATTAATATTTAAATGTTTAATTTAACACGCACGAAAGTAAAGTCATCAGAAACATGTGTATCGTTGAAGCTATTGATACTGGTATCTGTACCTGTTGAATATTAACGCGGCTGACGGTTCTTATCGGAACAATTACGAATTAAGACCGATACTGGCGCATAGCTTAAGCACTGTACAGTCAGCAATTAAAGTCGATTAAGTTTTTAAATCAAAATAAGTGAACAGGAACACAATATAAAAATATGGAACTAATCATTACTAAATTGAAATAAACAAATTATAGAAGCAGAGTAGAATAATGTTGTGTCAATTACAATGATGTGTGAAAGAATCAGTAGTAATTTCATTGTAGACCGTATGTTACTTACCTATATTAAGTACTGTAATAGATACTGATGCTAGTTCCAAAATGTGAGTACGGTGAATCCTATCCGTTGACCTCAGCAGACAATAACAGTGTTGTTCTTTATCATTTGAAGGTAGTCTGTGTTTACTTATATTCGGGCGAACACACTGTGTACATATTTGAATACAGGCTGTTTTTACTAAAGCAAGCTGTAACTAAATACATCGTTTTATTACTAACAGAAGCCGTCCGATTTCCCATCGGCAAACATAGTGAACTTCCATACAAACCTTCATCCTATTTAACCCCTTTAGGTCATGAATTTTCAAAAATAATTTCTTAGTGCTCACTTTCGTTACAAATGGAACTCTTGTGCAAAATTTCATGATTCTTCACCCAGCGGGTAAGGCTGTGCGCAGTGCGTTGTCTGTCAGTGAATGAAGGTACGACTCTAAGATTTTTATAAACAAAAGACTAGGAATATTGTTTAAGAGTTTTTCAAAGCTAAAGGCAATCAGGTTTGCGCGCCTGCGCAAAAATAAACAACAAAGCTCACACGGCATCCATAAGGAAAAAATGATAAAAAATTAGTAACAAGGAAAAACCATACCTATCTTTCGAAACGCACCTTGTATAAAATCAAATTACTAGAACATATGTTTAGAAATCCGTTTGGCGCACACACTAGAATCAAACTATACACGGTGCCGTATCACATTAGTACATAAACTTAAGCAAACCGGTCCGGATAAGTAAAGTGCCTTAGATGTAACTTATTCCAGTATAGCTTACCTTACCTGTCGTGCGTTTATCGAGAAATTTACATATCGTCGGATCCGTGCAGTGAAACAAGTGTAGAATTATCATACTTGCATAATACTTAAATGTAGCTTAGAAGTCGTTAGTGTTTGTGTAGCGTGTTGCGTACAGAATATTGGTTGTTGTTTTCAAAATGTATCAGTTTTGTAATAAATTGGGAAGGCGAATAGCGGAAAATACGTAGTTGTAACAAAAAAACTAAATAGTCACTCTTATAGCGATAAAGTGATATACATATTATTTCGTCTCAATTTCCTGCATCTATCCAAGTCTGATTTCACTATACCTACCTCGTCCTTATTATAATTTTTAGCTCCCACAAAATAGTATTCCCAAAAACAACGCTTATTAAAATTCTCTTGTTAAAAATGAGCCTTCAATATCTTCCGAACACCCGTAAAACTGCACGTAAATAAATAATTCTCAGACAACCTTTTACCCCAAACCGTTATCGTTCTGCCACGGATAAAACCACACATTCCCACACCCCCTACAATCCTGCCGACCTCCTAATACATACTCTAGTACAATGGACGTGAGCTACTTGCTAAACGCTCGCGCTGTGTGGCAGGAGGTGTCGCTGGCGCCCGCCAACATCGTGCGCTCGCTGGCGCGGAAGTTGGGCGCCGAGGCCGAGGAGCAGCAGCCTAGGAAAGTACGTACAACTGTTGTAGTATTATAATTTATAACACATTATCTTTTAGGATTCAAAGTAAGATTTCAGTGGCACTATCTACCGTATTAGTGTGAAATAATCTAGCAGGACCCGAAGCTTATCCTGAAGTGATGAAATCTGCCGATGTTTGTCCCAAGACATTGTCTAATACTTAAAACTGTTGTTGTGGGTGTACTATATGTACACCTCTGCCGACCCCTTCGGGGAATACAGGCGTGATGTTATAATTAGTTGCTCTTGCTGTATTCTCAAACAGTTTCTCATCGACATTTCCTATAAATTCAAGATAATTCAACAGTAAGTTCACATTTCTTTCTTTCTTTCTTTAAAAAAAACGTTGCCCCACACTAGGAATTACTCCTGAATTTATTTATTATTATTTGTTACAACATTTTCAATATTTTGACTTTGAGAGTGGCTTGTCCTTGTGGCTTAGCAGCGACACGGGTCGATCGATCAAGTTAAGCTACGCTTGCCGCGGTTGGTCCGTGGACGGGTGACCATCTTTACATACCAAGACCCCTCCGTGCCTCGGTAAGCACCTTAAAACCAACATAGTTGGGAAAAGGCTAGACAGACGATGATGATAATGATTTTAAATATTTTGACTGTCTTCATCGCATATACTCACGCAGTTTAAACAAAACTATCAGCAGGTATCATTACTGACTTGTGGCTCTGTATGTAGGAAGAAGAGCTGTTGCGGTCCATCATACAGCCTCTGGAGATGGAGATCACAGCACTCAAAGGCAAGCTGCGGGAGACTGACGCACAGCTACAAGATGCTATGGCGGTAAGCGACTTCTTGTTTTATTTCCTGCCTACTGTGATAGTCACCTGACTTGCCAGCTTCAGTGCCGGCGGGAGGGGGAGTTACGGGCGTTTCCTACTCCGTATCACCTACGGACATAAGATTGCTTCGGGGCCCGAACGAAGAATGAATGACAACACGATTTGACAATTATTGTCCTTACTCCCGATGTGTTTTTCGCCCGTCCGAAAAACTTATTTAATCGCGAGTTAGTTTTACTCTGACGTATAGAACAACTTTCGGATGGGCCCGTGTCTTCGTTGACAGACTTATGGAATAGGTTCCCGAAAACTGCACAACTAATGCTAAACTAAAAGAAGCTTTTTTCATAATCAAAAGCTATCTTTTAGTTCATCGAAAGTTTATAATTGATTATCTAGCCCGCTTCAACTGGCTACATGTAAATATTTTTTCTGTGGCCATGTTTTACCTTTTATTTTTGTTACAGAAAGCGAAAGCATCAGCCGTTGCTACCTCAAGTGGAGACACTAAACCAGAAACAGGTGTGTATTTATCTTCAATCTTAGTAGTCCTTGCTTGAATCTTAGATTCCATCCTCCGTAGATTGACTCCTTTACTCAACTATCTATTTTAGCGTTTTGTAATCATATTTATTTTTTGAGTGACATATAATAAAAAGGACATACATATATTTTGGTTGCATTGAATTGGTGGTTCCAAATCGAACATATGGTACCTAAGATTGTTTTTCAGGATTGAGTTTAAATTTAGTAATTAACTAGCTGCTCCCCGCGTTTTCGCCCGCTTGGATGACGGAAATTTTCCCACACAAAAACAAAAGCCTATGCTACTCCTTACAACATCAGCTATATGCGACTGAAAGTCCCGTCAAAATCGGTCCAGCCGTTTCGGTGATTAGACGGAACAAACAGAAAGACAAACATTTAAAAAATAAAACAAACAAGTTTTTTTTTGTTAAAAGTACCGAATAATACTGACTAAAACCCACCCGTGTTCCTTCCTTAGCCCTTTATGTTCCGAGCCAGCGGTAACCCTTTCGGACAATCCCGCTGACACCGTATAATACTTTCAAACGCATTTAGTAAAAATCTGTTAGTTTGACATTACAGACACTTCAATTTTATTTATTTGTATAGATGATAGAAATAATACAAGTAATGTTGCTAACGTTGTATTTTTGTAGAAACGAACAGACAATGTGACATGTGTGCGAACTATGAGAAGCAGCTGGTGCTTGAGCAGGCGAAGGCTGAGCAGTCCCGGGAGCGCGCCAACATGAAGGAACTGGCGCTCAAACAGGTGGGTTACAACTACCGTGCGTTTTGGTAAAGTGAGCGTTAATGCCATGGAATAAAGATCAGTTTTCATTGCATTTAAAATATTTTGACTAACTTTTAATTTGGTTGTTATAGTTTTATTGCTGCTAATATTGACAGTTATTTAACTTTAAATTTTCTTAATTTTTTGCCATATTTTACGATTATCACTTTTCTACAGTTGAAAGTAAATGTCATGTTAAAGCGGCCATTTACTAATACTGCTTGGCCGTTTGTCCCATCATCTTGTTTTCCTAGGTGCAGTGTAATCTGACACCACGTCCTGCATCACTTGACTATGATTGCCATGTAGTATAATGAATAGACTGCTTAAGAATTAGGGTCTCAGGCCGGATGTTTTAATTTGATTTTCCGAAACCTAGAAAAATAAGAAGCCACAATAAAAAAATGTTTAAATGTATCATAAATGGCAAAATGGTATGCGTTTTAAAGTCTAAGCTAGACAGAGACAGCACTGCTGCGATCTGACGTCACCACACAACACAGTCACGCGCAACTAACTACCTAACTTCGCGCCATTCAGCACAATGATCGTTTTGCGAGACAAGGACAGAAGAATGAGTGTAACTTCTCCATTTTTGCACAAATCGTCTTTTGGGAATCATAAGGAACACCTTTAAAATACATTCTTATTCATGTATATTTTTGATAGCAGTCAAATACCCTCTTCTCTTCTTTCTTCCAGGCCACAGACGAGTTAGAAGGCGTCCGCTCCCTCCACGACGAGACAGTCAGATCCTGGCACTCAGAGCGCCAGTCTTCCGCCCAACAGCTGGAAGAACTACAGGCCGCTGTGAAGGCCGCGCGCGAAGCCCTAGAGCTGCAGGTGGCGCAGGCCGAGGCCGCCTCGCAGAGAGCCCTGCAGAATGTCACCGAGTTGACGGTGGATAGGGAGACGTTGCAGAAGAAACTTGACAGGTTTGTGGTGAAGATTCCATCTTATAGCAGCTATGATATTTCCTGTAACAGATGAAAACACGCGTAAGGTCACGCCTGTATTTCCCGAATGGGTTAGGGGGCAAGCTTATTGCTATATACCGGTCAGAAATCCAGACATTGGCGGCTTCTGAGAAATTCCAACTGAAAAACCCAATAACACTGGGCTACCTGGAAATCAAATTTAGTACCCCACGTCCAGTATCAGTCAGATATATAACACTTGTTTTAATATCTTGCAATTTTCACGTTAATGGTTTTATGTTTTTTACTTGCAGTTTAGAAAGAGACAACGCGATGTTAATAGGTCAGTACACAAAGAGAGCAGCCGAGATGCAGAACGAAATCATAGACTTACCCGACAACGTAGAGGTCAGTACTACTTGTTCATTTTAATATTTTATCGTCTACCCTCCTCCCCTCTTTCTGTCCCGCCTTTGTTTCGGTTTTAGGTTTGGATTCAAAACCGGAACATAATACGAGTAAATTATTTTTGAAGTGAAAACTTCCTTAGGCGCGTTGGGCATTTTTTGAGATGGGAAAAAACCATTGAACTCGCGACACTCTTACCGTATCCGACACCTCTGTATGTTTGTTATATAAGTTTTGGCCATTATAAAGACATCAACGCGCGGTACATTTTCTTTGGGAAGAATGACCTTCATTCATATTTATAAAATTACTATGCTTTTTCAAGTTTTCACTTCTGTCGGCACTCCTGAAGTGCCACTGTTTTTTATTTAAAACTTATGTGTAGGTAGGTACAGTTTCTTTTGTGTAAACAGGTAGAAGTAGTAAGGTTTTGGTAAAAAGTTGGTTTAAATAAGGTAGCTTTAAATAAGTTATTGAGGTAGTCATAAGTCTACCAATAAGCTGGGCAAATTATGATGTCGAACCATGTTTTATCGCTGGTGTCTTTCCCCAGGAGCTCCAAGAGCACACTCTCCGACTCCGCGAACAGCTAATCTTCTGTCAGATAGGCAGAGAGGAAGCTGCGGACGCAGAGAGAGAGCTGCGGGCGCAGCTGCTGGAGCAAGGCAGCCTGTTCCACAGCCAGGAGGCCGAGCTCAACAACCTGCGCGCGCAGCTCAAGCAGGCCAGGTCACTAACTTGAGTACCTTTATGGATGCCAACCTTCTATGATCTGTTCCAAAAGTATCTGATGAAAGTGTAAACAAACTCTGTTCAGGCTAAAATCTTATGCAATTACTCACTTAAGGGAATTAGTAACACTTTCATCTGTATTGGAAGGTGTCAGCTTTATATTGCACCACTTTTTCCGACAATTATTGTTTGAATAACATTATTGAATGGTGATAAATAATCACAATCGACAAAAATTAAGGTGATATAATTAATCTCAATTGTTATGAGATGAAATACATTATTAAGGTGATTTAAAATTAGTATTTCGGGTTCAAGTATTCAAATAACCAAATCAAAGCACTCAACTTGTAAGCGGTCCATTGGTTTCCAGTTTAATCAGACTACATGTGCAACCATCTAAAAATCTGTAAAATAGAACCGTGAACTAGAATCACCAAAAATAAGTTTGAGTCTCATCTCCTATGAAACATATGGAAAGTTTTTTTTGCGATTACCGACTGTTCTAGTACTCAAACCGCAGTTGGCCCGATTTTTAATCCTTAATCCTTTAAGTTTTTTAATCCTTATAAGAAACAGAATTAGCATCAAAAACGTTATTGTGAAAATTTCCCATTTTCTTAATTTTTTTTCGGAATCTATAAATGCAGATCAAAATTTCTCTAAAAGTTATGGACAGTCTCCTAAGACCGTTTTCCTGTTGGTACAATGATTAAGGTACCTTACCTTTACTGCCCCGTTTCAAAAATATACCCTGGATACGGAATGAAAGTTTGTAAGGAAGTTTTACATTTTTGACGATGGGGAAATCCCTTCAGGCGCACGGCTTGTCACAATATAATAACTAGAATGTATCTCTGTATACTATATCATCCTCCGAAAAAATTTATTACGTCGCCATTTCCATTTTATAATATTACGAGGTTCGAAATATGTCAAGAGATCAAAGGCCGACTATGACTAATACCACTGTTTTAAATTGTTTTTATATTTGTAGGGATGAAGTAGACCGACTACAAACGGAACACGAACAGATGAAAGAACTGGGCGACAAGCTGAGGCACTCTAACGACATGATCGAGAACCTTCTCGAAGACAAGAAGCGGCTGCAGAACTCGCTGCACGAAGTGCGCTCGCGCGTGTCCGTGCTGCAGCAGGAGCTGGACAACAGCGAGAAAGTGCAGCAGGACTTCGTCAGACTGTCGCAGTCGCTGCAGGTATGATGACACACTTTGGTCATCATCATCATCATTTCAGCTGAAAGACATCCTATGCTGGACATAGGCTTCCTCGTATTGCTACTTCGACCGGATCGAATTGTTTCTCTTATTATTTCAACGACTCAGTAGGAACAGCTCACAGAATGATCACGACACAGTGGATAAACATCATCATCTTCCATGTTGGAAGATGATGATAAGGAAATGTTCCTTCAACATGTTTCCTTCTTCCATTCTCCTCTGGCAATCGTGACGTTATTGCATTCACGCCCTTTTTTTAACTATCATTCAATTCCCAATTGCCTCCCCCCCCCCGCAGGTGCAGCTGCAGCGCATCCGCGAGGCGGACAGCGAGGTGCGCTGGCAGCACGACGACGACGTGCACGAGTGTCCCGCGTGCCACACGCACCTGCCCAACAGTAAGAAGAAGGTGAGCAGGACACGTCGTTTATTTGTAACTCGGCTAATGAAAACCTTGACGATTAAAGCAAAAGTACTTTTTGCAAAAAATATCATCATATTATTATTTCACTGAGTGTTAGATTAGTTAATAAAGATAATATCGGATAAATGATAAATGATAAATGATTTTATTTCTGTAAGTAGGTTTGCACAAACACTTTTACACGTCAATCATAAATTTTTTAAACTAGATGAGGTCGGCGTTTCCTATCTGACTACTCTGAGAAGAAAGGCCGAAACAAACTCAGAGGTCATAGTCTCTTTTAAAGTCCAGACATAATCTTGGTCAAGTTATATGAAGACCATGTAGGTCGATGTCTGAGATGGTCTTTTGAGGAAAGAACCACACAGATTGAGAGGACCTGTCCAGTCAGTGCACGCATTTGTCAGAAATCATGCAGCTCAACTCAAGGTTGAAGGAGCTCAACGATTCGACGAACAATACCAAAGAAAGGACATTTGGGTAGGCCACATAAATTACTCAAACTGCCAGACCATAGAGAGAATAATAAAAAATAAAAAATGACTAAAATAAATGACCCACATCGTCTTCACATTCACAATAATTAAAATAATATAATACTTTAAAAAGTAAGCAAATGTCAGTTTAAAAAAAAAAATCATTAATGTCAATGTGTATATAAAAAAAAAAAAAACATCAAAAACACTCAAAATGCAGAAATTGGAAGCAGCTCAATCCCAAGCCTTTGTATCCTCAATATAATCTTTAACGGTATAAAAGGCTTTCTGGCACAACTTACGTTTAATGAACGATTTAAATTTATTAAGGCTTAGATCTTGAATGTGGCTTGGTAGTTTATTATAAAAGTGTATACATTGGCATCTGAACGACCCACCTATTTTCTTGAGCCTTGTTGTAGGTACAACATATTTGTGTTTGTTTCTAGTATTTATATTATGGATATCACTGTATTTTTTGAACAATTTTATGTTTTTATGGGCATATAAAAGATTTTCATAAATATACTGAGAAGGCACAGTCATTACATTAATCTCTTTAAATTTGTCTCTGAGAGAGTGTCTTGGACTTAATTTATAAATTGATCGAACAGCACGCTTCTGCAAAACAAAGATAGTCTGAATATCGGCGGCATTTCCCCACAATAAAATACCGTACGACATTACACTATGAAAATAACTAAAGTACACTAAACGGGCAGTCTCTATATCCGTTAAATTACGAATTTTTCTAACGGCGTATGCTGCGGAACTTAGCTTTTTTGATAATTTATCTATATGCGGACCCCACTGAAGCTTAGCATCCAAAGTTATGCCCAAGAATACTGTGCTGTCTTCAGGATTCAATTCCTCGCCCTTTATCAACACATTAGTTTTCACCTGCCTAACGTGGGGTAGCGTAAACTTAATGCATTTGGTTTTTTTCTCGTTTAGAAGCAAATTATTAACATTGAACCAGTGGACTACTTTCGAAATCGCGCTATTGACATCGTCAGTAACCAACTGCTGACGTTTAAGTTTAAACAAAAGTGAAGTGTCATCTGCAAACAACACTATATCATGGTTATCCTTTATGAGGTACGGCAAGTCATTGATATAAATAAGAAACAAGAAAGGACCAAGAATTGAGCCCTGTGGGACTCCCATCGTTACTAAAGATCCGGGTGATCTTTCTCCATTAACGTCAACGCTCTGAATCCTTTTACTCAAGTATGAAGTAAGAAGATCCAGAGCAGTATTCCGGATCCCGTAGTGGTGGAGTTTCCTGATTAACGTTTCGTGAAGAACGCAATCGAATGCCTTGGACAAATCACAAAAGATGCCCAAGGCATCGCATTTATCTTCCCATGCATTATAAATATGTCCTAAAAGTTCAACACCGGCATCAGTAGTTGAACGACCCCTTGTAAAACCGAACTGTTTGCTGTGTAATAATTTATATTTATTAAAAAATCTTTGCATTTGTTCTAAAATTAATTTCTCAAAAATTTTACTAAAGGTAGGTAGTACAGAAATAGGTCTATAATTTGTGGGGTCTGATGTACTACCTGATTTAAACAAAGGTATTATTTTACTATTTTTCATAAGATCAGGAAACTCCCCACTGTCAATGCAACTATTAAAGATAAGAGCAAGAGTAGGTGCTACAATGTCAATAATAGACTTAGCAACTTCTACAGAATTACCCCACAGATCTGCAGTCTTTTTTACATTTAATGTGTGAAAGGTTATAATTATGTCTCTACATGTAATATATTCAAAATTAAAATCCGAATCGCAACCATTAACATTTTCCTTAAGCAAAGACTCAGCAACAGAAGGTGATGAGTTTAGGGATTTAGTAGTTGAAACGGGAATATCTAAAAAGAAATTTTCAAATGCCTCGGCGACTTGTGAGTCAGATTTTATTATTTTGTCATTAATAGACAGGCTGTAATCAGTATTTCGGTTACTAGACCTTCCCGCTTCACTATTAATAATGTTCCAAGTCGTTTTAATTACATTACTGCTGTTTTTAATTTTTGAACCCAAATAACGTGACTTGGCCATATAACAAACTTTTTTAAATAATTTT
Organism: Luperina testacea; assembly: GCA_927399505.1. NCBI lineage: Eukaryota > Metazoa > Arthropoda > Insecta > Lepidoptera > Noctuidae > Luperina > Luperina testacea. The sequence goes on along the minus strand of OV656770.1, from coordinate 1,080,620 downwards.
GAATAATTTCTAACATACAAATTAAATTCATCAGTGTTAACATAAGTCCTTTCATTGTACAGTTCATAAAGCCGTGTTCTACTTTTATGAATACCAATGGTAGCCCAATCACTGAACGATACATTACTATTAACCGAGATAGTCTTGGGAATAAAGGTGGAATCAAATTGTTTACAGTATATATTAAAAAAATTATCATAAAGATGATTAGGATCAGCATGAATAGACAAAACTGGTAATTTATTAATGAGTTTAACTTTAAAAGCCTCCAAGCGACTTGCAGTTTTGGGGTTAACAGTGATATCCTTTTTAGGTACTTTTTTGTTTTGGTTTTGAATAGTAATCCTTTGCCCGCAATGATCAGAATCTAGTAAATTTATAATTTCTTTGTGGCTTGGTATAATATCTGTATAAATATTATCTAGGCATGTGGCACTAGTAGGGGTTATTCTTGTGGGCTCCAAAAATAGGTTTACAAGATTGTAGGACTGAAACAGACTTAAAATTTTACTACAAGAACCTGAGTTTTCTAATAAATTTACATTAAAATCACCACAAATGATAACGGACTTGTTTGAGTTACAAATCCTGTGTAACACTTCATCCATTACCTTTTCAAAGCAGTCATACAATCCTGACGGGGGTCTATACACACTTAATACAATAGAGTGCTCCAATTCTATACAGGCAATTTCAACCGTACGCTCAACAGATAGGCTCACAATATCTTTACGATCTTTAAATGTGAGCTGGTTACTTACTAAAATTAATGAGCCACCATGTATAGCATTTATTCTGCTGAACGAACTACCAACCTGGTGATTATTAAAATTGAACAAAAACTGGTGGCTTTTCAGCCAATGTTCTGTTATACAAAGAATGTCAATACTATTAAAATTCATGAATAATTCTACTTCTAAATCTTTGTTCATAAATCCTTGAATATTTTGATGCACCAGGTTGATACTATTTAGTGATTTTAAACTTTTTTTTGAGTTATTTTTGCAATTCTGTATGTTATAGCTAGAAGTTGCCTCTATTGTCTTAATTTCTAATTTAAATTATTATTAATGTCATTAAAAGTGACCAAATTATTGGCAGAATTGTTTAAAATGTCATTGCATTGCTCAAAAGAAGCAAGTTGTTTAGCCAAATTTTTGGCTGTAATAGAAAAAAAATAAGATAGCGACACAGCTATCTGTCTTTTATAGTAGCCAGAAAGATAGTACATAACAATGTTATATCTATCTTTTGTCAAATACAAATTATTATTAACATAATTGTTAATATCAACTAAATGAAACATGTTATTATTAAATGTCAAGTTATGCATTGTCATATTCAATTCAAATCTTAACCTATTTTCTTCCTGTGGCAAACTGTTACTGTAAGGGAATGTAAACAACACAACTTGTCTTAAACTAAGGTTGCATAAAGTTCTATGATACTGGAGCAGTTCTCCTTTGTTAACGTTTCCCCTATTACCCATAAAAATTATTAAAGTTGTATCCGGGGTAAAGTTACATTTAATAATTTCTTTCATAATATGAAACAAAGAGCAACCCGGCATACAGTAATTTATTATCGAGTGTCCCGGATATTCATCTGTCAACAAGTGACCTAAGTCCTTACCAATCTCATCACAAAATAATATAATATCATTATTAAAAGTTTGTTTACAATGTTGTAATGGATGGATGTAAAAAGACATAACGTAGCCGAGTCAGTTACACAAAAAAACTTGTGCGGTCAAGTGGCCCTCAGGGGTTTACTCCCTAAGTCCGTCAATAAAGTAACGGGCCCGTCCCAGTGGCGTGCATTGGTTTTCAGAAGCAGGCACTAGGCCGGGTCTAGTCTAGGCTGACACTATCTTGGATTTTCATTTTCATTTTGGCTTCAGCACCCTCAAAAACTTATATGTATAACTTTATTTATGCCTCATGTACTACAATCTCCCTTTTTATGAAATAAATATTATTATTATTATAAAAACCATGAAAACGACACCCAAGATGAAAAATTTAAAAAATTTCGCAGCCCCATATGGGATTTTCATTTCGACTTTATTGTTGGCTCCAGCACCCTTGAAAACCATGAAACCGACACCCAAAACAACAAAAAAAATCGTAACTGCCGCCGTCTTGGATTTTTTCATTTTAACCTCGCTATCGGCTTTAGCACCCTCGTAAAAAAACAACGAAAACGACACTCATGGCGAAAATATTTAATATTTTCGCAGCCGCCATCTTGGGTTTTCATTTTGACAGGCTATCGGCTTTAACTCGATCGTAATAAGCTTTTCTTTTTCGTTACGTGATGATTTTTACCAGCTCACTCATACCGCAAGCCGCGAATTTCGTTCCGAAAACATTATATTTTCCGTACTTATGTGTTTTCTGTACGAGGAATTAGGCCTGTATCCGATAGTACTGCAGCATGTCGCCACCCACAGATCCACTGCCGGCACTGCGGCCGCATCTTCTGCGTGTCGTGCCTGCCGCACGCCGTGCCGGCGGGACCGCGCGGCGCCCCAGCGCGCGTGTGTGCCGTGTGCCGCACGCTGCTGCAGCCGCACGCCGCGCCGTACTTCAGCACCGAGGCGCCGCGCTCGCCCGACTAGCGCCGCGCGAGCCCGACTAGCGCCGCGCGAGCCCGACTAGCGCCGCGCGAGCCCGACTAGCGCCGCGCGAGCCCGACTAGCGCCGCGCTCGCCGCGCAAGGCGCTGCGCCTCTGGCCACACATACCCTGCTGCCCGGGACTTCTCCGCCGAGACCATACCTGCGCTGGACACGCCCACATGCAAAGCCAAACATTACGTTAACAAGATTCAATACATACTCATCGTCTGCCTCGTGTTTTTCCAACTATGCTGGGGTCGATTTACAGTCTAACAGGATGCAGCTGAAGACCAGCATTTTACATGGAGTGACTGCGTATCTGAACTCCATAATCTAGTTACTGGGTGACTTTCTGGTTTTTGACTACCCATAACGACTGTCAAAGATATACAAATAAAACTACTGGCCGGTTTTTCAGTCATCAGATAACTTTCAACAGAGGCCGCAATTTTGAAAAAAAAAATTAAAATGGCATGACAGTGGGTATACAGGTTGAATTTTCCAAGTGGACGTGGATGGCCAAATCCGAAACTATGAGGAACCATTCGATAGTGTCGCTAATAAGAATCGAATTCTGGGAAGTAATGGCACTATCGAATGGTATAAAATTATAGTGTGTTTTTTAATCAAAATCAACTGGTTCGATTCCTAGCTAGAAATATTGATTTTTCAAAAATCCATTGATGCAACTTTAGTTTTCATCAAAATCGAGCCCGAGACTGCGTACTTTTCGCTATTCCTCATAGTTTTGAATTCGGCCATCCACGCCCACTTGAAAGGTTCCTTATAAAAGTATTAGCTAGCAATTGAAATATATCGGCCCTACTGTGAATTCAGTCGGGAAATTGAACTCGCTTATCTTCCTAATTCCGAAATCTTATCATCCAATACACGACGTACAGTGCCGAGACGTATTTAGGACATATCAAGCTTTAGAAAGAGACTATCAAACAGGTATGAGTGACAAAGACAACGTTCTACAAATACACTTTTTCTAAAACTTGTTGTTCCATATTTACCACCGGGAACCGTACTTGTGCTAATAAAACTCTTCCAAGATCGTTATCAAAATAATATTTTCCTACCAGAAGAGAGCTAGAACAGTTGCAGTCTTCAAATACTTTGGTTTATCCAAATGTATTCCTTCACCATATCCTTATGTTATAAAACTGCTGTGTTTTTGGTTAATCTCAATCTCAATACACATTGGCAACTATCTATATCGAGTATACCTGCACTGACCTACATAGAGTATGCTACCATAGGGAGAATGAACGACTCTGCCCATCCACTAACATATGGTTATTCACTTGTCATTTCAGTACGTGTTTCAGTATAGACGTTTCTTCATTTCAGTACGGTCCTTACAAAAGGTTCAAAATGCAATAAAAAGTGGCTGTTAAAAGACCTTTTTCCCTCCAAATATTACGTGCAAATCTCGAGCTAAAGTACCTTATATTAAACAAGGAATTCTATTCACCTCATAGGGTAACGGCGTCAGTTTTAAGTAGAACAAGTGTAGCTAGATGATAGTTTTTGTGTTAAATTATTTTTTTGTTGACTTGTCTGGTGGACAGGTTTGAATGGTAGTATATCAACAGCCTTATCGTGATCGATGAAGTAAATATTCCTGGGTAATGGTGCGGGCCTATGCACATGGCACTTTTTATGTAACGCGCGTCGGGGACGCGTTTTCTACTCTGCTCAACTTGTCTTGTTGCGTTTGCCGCGCGTATAAAGTGTGGATTTGTTGGCGCCTGAATGACATTTACAGGGGAGCGTTACTGGTTTGTGAAATTGTCTCAAAAATTGTATTGACAAAACGAGGTGGAGGCGTTAGTTCCGATTTTGGCCACGGGCCAAAAGAACGATGCAGCGATGTACATGCATCGGCGGTGTGCATCAAAAACTTGTATAAAAAACGACGTGTGTATAGGCCCTAACGAATGACCATGAAAACGATTTAGTAATAAATGATGGGTATGACGATGATGATCATGATGTTGCATACAAATATTTATCTTGTTGCTTCATATATGATACAAACAACACTCCTGCGATATTTCCAAACAATTACCTCACACATTGCAATAACTAACCAGTGCTTCCGGAATACGGATCAGGAATCTCAGGGTGTATATAAAGCTGACCAAGGAAATAAGACAACTGGTTGGAGCCACTCACCATCTCAGGTCCCAAGATCTCTAAAACGAAATCTGTAAACGTTACTTAGCTCATGCTTTGACTTTGCTGTGTTCCCGTCTCTGTTTTGCACTTGTAGTTTGACAGTTGTGCAACAGAAACAGGAATAACGATTAGCGTAATAACATGCTAAGTAACGTTTATAGATCTCGCCCTGGGTATCTATCCGTGTCCGAAATATTTGCGGATTTAACTTCATTATTGACAGTTGTCTAATCAACTTGGTCGGCCAGGTGAAGGCTGTTGATTGTGAGGGAGTGGGTGCGACCGGCATGCGGCAGGTGCAGTGATAACGCGTGCTGGCACTTGATAAGTAAATTATGACACCTAGCGATAGTGTAGCATAAGAGTTGTAATATAAAGATATTTTATTGTAAATAAAAGAGCTCCATATTGAGATGTTTTGTTTTTAATTGACTAAAGCCCGAACATTGACAAAGGTATTTCGTATTCCGTTTATTCACCCCAACCGCTTAACGTAGGTCCGAGAATCCACCCTAGCGCCCTTTGTATACGGCAAGGTTTGTTTACGGTACGACGTCGGCCTGGGGCTCCTCAGGGCTCGTACCATGTCAACAAGCTTCCATAGTGATCCACACAACACTGACGACCGTGCCTACACACGGTGAATAAACCGTAGTTTTTCACGCCATGAAAGTGTTTACGAAGGGTCTAAACCTATAAATTCCGTTCATTCAATGATTCAACTAGGCCTAGGTTGGATTCTCGGACATGCATTTGCGCACCTTAGGGCGTGTAAACGAATAACCCACACAGTTCACGGTCAGTCAGTAATTAATTTGTAGACAAACATCCCGGGGGTGGTGATACCAAGGGGATTGAAAATTTCAAAGGACGTCTAGTTTTTGAGATATTTGTGAAGAAAAGCTAAAAAGGGAATTCTAGACGCAACTTTCGATTACACTGGTCTGACGAAATTCAGCCAAGTGGAATAAGTGCTTTAGAGATTCTTATCACCAATTATGTTTAGTCTATCAACTTCAACTGGTCTGAGCTAGGTCTGAAACTGCGTCAAGCGGACGCCTGTGCGGATCCATACAAGAGTTCCGTCGCGGGGCCCTAATAATAAACTCGCTTCCTATATGGACCCGTTCTACTGGCATCCGTGACCTAGCTGCGATTGACTGCTGTGACTCTTTTGGGGAAATTGAACTAGCGACACTGCGCAAATAAAATAATCCGGTCTCGCGCCGAGTAGTACCCGCGTACACACGCGCCGGGTGCGTCGCGGACCTTACAATTGGGAAAGAAAGAGGAAGGAAAACGTACGTAAGGATAATAATCGTATATTCAATAAAACACAACATTATTCTATGCTTAACATTAATATAGCGATGAGTCGACACAGTGTGACAATGAGGAATGAAGTAAAACATCAATATAAAAATATGTTAATTATTAAAATGTAATGTTTGTAGTTAGTCGGGGTAGCACTCCAGGCTGAGGGTCATCACGTCGCTCACCAGGCAGTCTGCCGGCTGGAACAAGGGAGATAATATTTAGAATGGTGTACATACATAAATGACGAATTCACTCAGAAAACCTATGAAACTGTACGTGGATCTTTGGGCTTGACATGGACGCCCTCTGTCAATGTCATTCAAGCGCCAAAAGGTCATTGTAGTAACTTTAAGCAGTCGAAAACCCTTCACGAAAAACCGTTTTCTAGGTTTATTGATAATAGAGTAGTAGTAAAAAAGAAAGAATCTCCAACTTCTACATGTTTGGTACTAGTGAAAAATACTTTAAAAATCAACTTAAAAGTTTCCTGTTGAACAAGTGTCTTTATGCTGTTGAAGATCTATAACGAAAATCCTACATTTATGTTGTGTTTATGCATTGTTGTAATATTTAACGTGTTTTTTTTTCCATAAGTAGCTTAACTTTCTTTTTTATACCATGTAATTTTAGATACAATTTATTTTATTTATTTATTTTACTATTTATGTACGTGTGTACATAAATAGTAAAATAAATAAATATATATATTTATATATGTGTATATATAAACAGACACGAAATAATCAGAACAGAAAAATAGGCATATTGTTCATGAATAAATCTCTACGACTGAAGAATGCTTTATCAGAAGTTTATGACTAACAGTTGTCTACTGGTGTAGTGCTCGTAGTCTCACAAGTGTCAAAAAAGCGCAGCGCACATTGGGACGGGTCGCGCCAAAAATCCTCTTGCAACACTGTCCGACATTTTCTATGAACCATCGCACTACAGGCGCCGCACTGCGCTTTATTGTACTAAAATGACATCACATTTTGGCTCATCAGCCACGACCCGATGGGACAGCAATGCGCGCTAGGTTTAACTTCTACGATAACAATGGTTTACTGCGAGTCCTGACAACTGAGGAACAGCGTCATTAATGTGAAAATACTACTTTAACCCGCTTGTCTAGTGTGACTACGGGGACTTCGTCTTTTGAGTAGGTTTTACCTCTGAACAGATCCCGACCAGTGCGTCCGCGCAGCCGTAGAACTCCTCCTTGAGCGAGATGACGATGGTCTGCAGGTTGCCCTTCTTGGAGCGGATGTAGGATGCCACCTTGCCGATGTTGGTGTTGTCCAGGGCCGCGTCGATCTCGTCCAGTAGGAAGAACGGGGCGGGTTGGTAACTGGAACGAAGTTTAAATTAATATTTTGATGTGTCTAAGGAAATAAAAAGGTAAATAACTTAGGGTAACTGAGAGATATACTGCAGACTTGCAATTAAATCATTCCTACTGATAATGGGGATTGTCCAAAATTTCTAACCATAAGATATTATTTTATTTTTTGATAATTTAGAGCATTTTGAGAAACTAATTTGAATATTTTGATGATTAGCTCAATAGTTATTTAAAAAAAAAAGATTTAAATATTTTAAGTTTTTAGGGTAAGTTACGTCATCAGTAGCATGAATAATTAAGTGCCGTTGCCTCACTAGTACATATTTAAAAATTTAAATCTGTCAACCAAACGTCATCAATCTCACATCTGTCAAAGTGTCAAGTCAATAGGCCTAATAGACGTCATAAATAATCGAATCCTATCATAACGTATTTATTAACAAATGATTTTTTAATAAGTGTCGTCCAAGGAAAATACTACTCTCTGTCACTAGAACAATCGACGCGGCGATATTATTTTATTGTTCGTTTTCCTGAACCACAAATGACCACAATGAGCGATACTTTTGTTAAAGCTGACTCGCGAAACTTGCCTAAAGTTGAGACCGTTATGATATTAGAGTATATTTCTACTACAATCATAGCGTAGCTGAAATAAGAGGAGCAAAAATTCTAATGTAAGTAATGCATACAACATAAAATAACTTCCCAGTAAAACGTGTTTTTTTTGTTCATATCAAATCAGTGTATTTTTTCATTGTTTCAGGTCATCTCGAGATTCGTACATAGATACTGCAGTGGGGTACGTTAAAGTTAGTAGAACGGGGAGTGAGTGCCTAGTTAAAGCTAAAATTGTGCCGGAACACAGAATCAGCAAGAAACTATATACTGTTACATGTAACATTGATGAATGTAATGATGTTATTGTTGATTCTGTGTGTGAAGACTGTGCAGCATCTGCAGGTAATTTCTTTTAAAAACGAATTACTTATAAAATATTGCTTTCTATTAAAACTATGTTGATCAAATACCTTATTTCTTCTTTATAGGTGGTTGCAAACACTCACTACTACTTCTTTTTTGGCTGGCAAAGAAAAGTTCAGAACCATCATCAACAGCAGTTGAATGCTACTGGAATAAGCCTACACTATCAAATGCGAGCACAGAACCAGTTACTAGTAAAGAAATATTTAGAAAAGCAAAAATTCCTAAGCTGACCCCTAAAGATAGAACTATCTTAACTGAATTTGAACAAGAGTGCAAACAAAGGAATATTGGTAACTCACTGATTTTAAAGTTTTGTGAAGGAAATGTATCAGATTCGAAAAATATTTTTGATATCATGTTACAATTTATTGATGTAGAATCTGTACATACCTATTTCAACTTCAGAGATTATTTGAAGAAAGTCATAAATGATGAAATTATCTTGGAAATTAATACAAAATCTCTAGGGCAGTCTGAAAGCAAGTACTGGTATAGTATACGCCAAGGAAGATTGACAGCTTCTAAATTATATGAAGCTGCACATTGTAAGACAGATGGAACGTTAGTGGAACATATATTAGGAGGTTACAAAGTGCCAGAAACAAAAGCTATACTAAGTGGAAGGAAGTTAGAAAACAGAGTGCTGCAAGTTATCCAAGAGAAATTAGGTGTTAAAATAGAAAAATCAGGCTTCATGCTTATTAATGGTATATTGGGAGCATCTCCAGATGGAGTTGGTGAAGATTTTGTAGTGGAAATAAAATGTCCAGCCTCGGATAAAGCTGTTCAATCATATATTAAGAATGATATTGTTAATAAAAAATATAAAACACAAATATTGTGTCAAATGCTAGCTTGTAAGAAATCTAAAGGATTATTCTGTGTTGCAGATCCTTTATTTGAGACTACTAAAAATATTCATGTAGTCTGGGTTGATTTTGATGAAATATATATTAATGAAATTATCAACAAAGCAGAACTTTTTTGGAGTCAATATGTATTTCCAAAATTACTTAAAAGTGTCAAAAAATAATAAATCAGTTTATATTTTTAATAAGTTTTTATTATTTCTCCCTGTAGATTAATTAGGCCACAAACTATGACAACAAGTTCATCTAAACATGAAACATATTTATAATTTACAACAGAGTGTGGTTTGAGTATGGCAAATTCTCTTACACGCCTGATAACTCTTTCAATATGGACTCTTAAGCTTGCTATTACTTTGCTTTGTATAACTTCGGTAGCAGATTGTTTGGTACCTGAGTAGACACTTGGTGGCCTCAACAGTTTAATACCACGTGAACTTAACACAGATTCAATTTCCTTGAATCCTCTATCAGCTAAAACAACAGCATTTGGTTGCAAAACATTTAATAAATTACTTTTATCAACTATGGCTTTGTCAGATATTCTTCCTCCATAACCTTTTGAAATGAAGCTTACAAAACCATTAGGGGTACAGCCTATCAAATACTTTACAGTATTGCAACTTTTGTATTGAGACCATGTCTGTGCTTGCTTTACTGGATTTGAAGGTTTTGCAATTTGTATTTCAAAACAATCTATTATCATGTGTACATCAGAATACCTTATTTTAAAAACTAAAGGTAGGTTTTGTTTGATCTGTTTAGGCTGTGGACAATAAATAAAATTTTGAAAAAAGTTACCTAGGACTTCAATTCCTGTTAATATTACAGATGACAACTTAGTTCTTGATATTTGAAACTGGTCACTTATTCTTTCTATGGAATCATTTTGCTTAATTTTGAGTAAAGTTATAATAAGAGAAATAGAGTCAATTTTTATTAAGCTTCTTTGTACTATGTAATCTATAAGCCATAGGTACTGTTTTGGCAATCCTAAATACATTTTTGGTTTATCTGATATAATATCTAACATATTTTTTCTACGCTGCAACTCTTTATTATTTGGTTCAAGCACTGATGATTCTTCTGTTTCTGATGTACATCCAAATAGAGATGGAGTTGCTGCTGCAGAAGAAGTATCTTGTGAAGATGGCACTTCCAGTGTAACAACACTAGTAGCTTTTCTTACTTTATAGTTTGTGCTCTTGTCTATCATCTTTATTTCACATTGGGTTGAGGCATCAATCTAAAAGCAAAAATTCAGAGTAATTTTCTTTTCCAGTAACCAACACAACATAGTAGCAAACCTTGTACCTAACTGGTTTTTGGGTATGTGAAGTATGATACAATCAAAGATTTTTGTCACTATACACGCTATCTTCATTACATAGTTATATTCATGGTTTGGAGAAATGATTGATTGATGTTTACAATGTACAGCTGAGCTTGCAGGATGATGCTAGTTATGTTAATCAACTAGAAATAAGAAAGAGCTTATGAGAAAAATAAAAATAATGGATAGTGATAAAAAGTGTATTTTGCTTATTCATCAACCAGTTTCAAGGTTTGCTCATTGTTGTGTTATATAGTACATAGTGTGTTTATATAGGTGATCTTTTTAATGACTATTAAGGCTAAGTTAATTATAAACCTACCTTCACTGGTAGTGTGGAATATGAAGATGTAGTGGGCATTATAGTATCCTCATATTTCCTTTTTACTGGTTTGCGGGTGGTAGCATGTTGCAGTAGCTTAAGTAATTCTGTTGAGTCTTCACTTTTATTGGGTGCAATATAGCAGAGAGAAGCTGTAGGTTTAAGGCGTGGCTCTTCATTCATTAACTTATGTTGATAATAATTCTTCAAATCGTTTCTAGGCTGTAAAAAAGAAAAAAGGTGGTAAGTAGGGGTGGCATTAAGATACAGACCATACAAAGACTTCTAATGCTTCTGAAATACTTACTTCAAAGTGATCTTCGCAACAATACATTGTATAAACCTTGAAATATTCCACGCCTACATCACGACACCACTTTTCTCGCAAATCTTCTCTAATACGAATATAATATAATAATATAAATATAATACGAACAAAAATTTTCTTTGGACTATTATTACTATCATTGCTACAAGTTGGAACAAAGCACTTTCTGTATTCCATAACTCTTCCAATCAGGCGGGGTCGACTCATTGGGTAAACTTTGGAATACCTACGGGGGCTAGACCTGTGTTGCCAAGTTTTCCTCTATTATGTAAGACCTAAAAGTTTCGGTCTCTAATAATGACGTTTTCAAAGATGGCAACATTAGTAAAACTAAAAAGTTGCTTAGGTGTTAAAAAGCTACCATCTGGTAGTTTTAGCGACATTTTTGTTTAAATTATTAATCAACAAATTAGCCGACATAATATTTCGCATATTTATTCAACGTTAATTTTATTAGAATACAATAAATATAACTATAATTCATGCCGAATATAATAGATATACGCTCGTATAGCATAGGTTTTAACTTTAAATAAACAAAAGGGTTACCAATCAAGTCAATACATAAATAATAAATTTAATTTACTGCAACGTAACGGGCAGAGGCTACTTTCTTTCTAAAATTATTAATTTTACAAGATTAGGTGGGTACGATTTTGTTTAATGTACATGGCAGCCCCGCAAATACCACTTCACATGAAAAATGTCTGCCGGCGTAAGCGCATATTGATGTTATTTCTTGTGAATTCTCTTTTTGCAACGTTAAGTGTTGTCCTCGCTATTAACGACGTTGAGTAGAGCCTACGTTCCACCGTCTGTGTGCCGAATCACCTGAGTGTTGTGTACGAGATAGTGATTATAGTTTGTGTTTATGTTGTTTGTTGATAGGTATAAATTCAGTTGCCCATTTTGATAGCTCCTATGTATGCAATACCAATTGTGTAATTTATAATAAAGTACTTTTGATATAAAAGACACACTACTGTTTTTATTATAATAATACTAGTAAAAACATTTGACAAAAAATTTTGATTTATGTCAAAACTCAAACTTTTTTACTAGAAGAATTATCTCCTTTTAACAATAAGGCTGCTTGACCACCAAAGCGGAGCTGGAAAATTGTAACCAGTAAAATAGCACAATTAAACATCGGTTACAGTTTCTCAGTTCTGCTTTCGTGGACCATCTCAAAGAAACATCTCAAAGAAAACATCTCAAAGAAATCGATTTTGAATATCCCGCTTTCACAAGTTTTTGGGGGCACCCACTAGGTGGCGCCAAAAACCGTGCCATTTTATTTGTTCGTAGTTGACTTTCTTCTCCTAGAGTAAATATGTTCCTTGCTTCCAATATTATATTAAATATTGTCGAGTGTTGAATTAATGTACAGACGGCAGCACATCGATGTAAACTCTATACATATCTATAACTACGACGCGCCGTATAGTGTTAGAAAGAAAGTACTCTTGGTTTGATTGGTGGAGTTTTCAACGTTTCTAATATTGCCCAATGGTTGCACATACTCATAATTGGCAGCCAATTATCATGTCTCACTAGGAATAAGCCACACCCCCGCTAATGTCACTCATGACATTGACAATTTGACATCGTTCGTTTGACGTTTATTCATTACGTCAGGTGGAGTCGTGTTTGTGTCGGTTCAGTCGGTTGTGTTTTAATTATTTTACAAGTTTGTCTTATTATCGAATGCATATGCTTATCGACGCAAATTGAAAGGCATCATCATAGCCCTTCGATTGAGTGGATGACGAGATTGATATTTGTCGGCAGACGGGCATATCGGTGAGTAATATTTTTTGTAATTATCATTTTATAAAGGTTAGTAAGTATTGAAAAATAGTGTCAATGGTGTTTTTCTATAGAATTTTAAAATTAACAGAAGGGATAGGTAGATAAGTAGGTATCTTCCTTGTGTTCTTTCCTAATGAGTGCCCGCTGTTCCAAGCGTCATCAAAATGTAGGATAAGTAACAGAAAGTTTATATTCAGATTTATACCTACGTAAACAAAATTCGATGATCTATTGTTTTTGATTGCATTGTCATGGGACATTCTAAACAAAAGTTATTCCAGTAGGTAGTGATGGGATTTTAAAGTAAATACTCAATACTTTTATTGCATTCCACATGTAGGCATTCTTAGGTGGTAAACTTATACATAGTTAGATCATATGGACCCTGTCGGGCACAGCAAAATAAGTGAGTTAGGAGAGAGGAAGCATTTGTTAATTTTATAACATTACATAACAAACTACTATATTATAGGTAATAATGATGTAGGTATTTTTAGAGATAAACTAATAGCTTCTATATAAAATAAAACAATAAATATAAATATTAAGAGATGTAATAATCCATACTAATATTATAAATGCGAAAGTGTGTCTGTCTGTTGGCGCTGCTAGTAATAAATAAATAAAATTTAAAGTATCAAGTTCTTCTTAAGTTCTGACTTAAGTCTATCACTTAGATATTTGTTTACCGAGTAGTAGCTTTTATTCAGCAAGAATTGTCTAAGTTTTTTTAAAAATGTGTTAATTTTCTCTTCTTTTTTTTATTAGTGCGGGTAGTTCATTATATAATTTAATGGACATTACATAGGGACTTGTAGAGTGCATTTTTAGTTGAGAACTTGTCTGAATAGATAGCGTGTCTGAATGTCTTCACGTTTTGAATATAACTCTTGATGTTTCCGGACAAATTCGCATGTTTCTAAAATATACAGGGAAGGGTTAAAATATTATGTTTTTGAAAGAAAGGTTTGCAACTATCTGTTTGCTCAATGTTAACCAGGATTCTATCATCTAAGCATAATAGGTGGTGAGAGCTGTTTGTAAATTGGTGGTCTTTTTTATGTCACGAAGGGCTTAAGAGAATTTAGAAATTTTTGAGTGAGTTTTCTGTATGTGTGCTTTCCAGTTTATATGTGTGTCTATAACTGTGTGTCTGTGTGTGTGTGTTTATTGTATTGTATGTGTTTTATATGGGCCTTGACACCTGAAATAAATGGATAACTAGTCCTAGTAGAGTAAATTCATTAATGGTTTCTAATTTAGAGTCATTGAAAGTAAAATCTAAAGTTATAGGTGTTTTTTGGTAAGGGTGGAAAGTTATTAATTTGGTTTTGGAGTAGTTTATCTCGAGGTTATGATTGTTCATACAATTGCATGTTTTAGTAAGTATGGAATTGAGAGTTTCTCCTATATTTTCATTGTTTTGGGAAGAGACCAATATGGATATATCGTCCGCAAATAAGACACGTGGCCCTTCTATGGTCTTAGGTAGGTCATTAATATAAAGTAAAAATAAGAGGCATCCTATGACACTTCCTTGAGGAATTGAGCCATTAATTGCTTTACTATATGATGATCGGATTTTATCGATTTCATTATTTTTATGGTTAAAATATTCTATTTCAACTAATTGTTCCCTACCTACCTACCCTAAATACCTACGCAATTAAGCACTGTAACGAACACCGGGCGTGCGAATAGTGAATGATTATATAGTATAAAAGTGATAGTATAGGAATATAATACGATAGTTATATAGGACCCTATCCGCGCTCCAGGGCACAAGTTGATACCGACTATTAACCATCGACTTATTATAAACTACTAGCGTAACTACATATTACCTACTGTTTTACTGTACTCAGTAAAACATTAGGTAATATGTAGTTACGCTAAAATATTTAAATCGAATTAGAAATTCAAATCTTACTAGATTTGAATTTCTAATTCGATTTAAATATTTTGTATTGTTCTAATTAGCTTTCCAACTTGTTTTTATTATTAGTATGTATCTGACAGGAATTTTTGAGAATTTTAATGCGAAGAAAAATTATAGGTAGAATAATTACGTAACTTGAAAACGTGGCTTTTCGTTTATAGGAATGTTTGCGTGATTTTAGTGTCAAATGAGAGGATTATGTTTAAAACTGATATTCCCGTTTGAATTATGTAAATCGGTCCACGGGTTTTAGAGATAGAAAGAATTTTGTATATTGAAAACATGCCAGTTTGATTTCAGTAAGTTAATGTAAAGTTAATAATAATATTTTAGAAAGTTTTTATTGTATAGAGATAGGATACTTAAATGTTGTTACGTAATACGAAAGAAGATTATTTACATAGGCTACACATAACACAATACAAAGAAATTGTAACGAACAGGCATAAAGAAATAAAAAAAGGGCTTTAAAGTGTCAGTGTGTGTGTGTGTGTGTGAAAATTACATGTAAAAATGGCTTAAAATCAAGGTTCTCTCTGCCTATAGTGATTGAGTAATAATAATGGGCAAATAAACTACAGCTATTTGTTTCGTTCCAGAAAAAAACAGTTTACTTCTGGCTTCGGCGGTGGGAAGAAAGCGGAAGCATAGCTCATCACCGCCGATCCACTCTGCCGATCCTTTTTTAAGCACACGAGTAACCTCAACTTCGTACAGCGTGAGTCCATGTGTAGATTGTAATAATCACACTTACCTATCACCTTAACTTATTCATCACTAACATAAAACCTAGTTTCCTTTAAAAGTGAATAACAAAATTGATTAAAATAATACCTACCTACTAGCTAAGTGTGCGTCCTGAGTAAAGGCTCCTACAAACAGGCGCGACACGCGATATAATCGCGCGCGACACAAAGGCACCGCTCGTTGCGGTTCAGTTCTTTACAACCTACCTCAACAAAGGTGGAAGTTGTCAATTCGGCAGATTGTTTATTTGTGTATGTTTATATTTTGTAGAATATTTTTTTAACCGTCTCATACTAATTTAAAGTTTATTCAAACTTGTTTCAAATTAATATTATTTGAAGTTAAACAAATATCAACTTTATATTAATGTCAATTAAGTTGATTTCAGAGTGACTAGCACTATTGAAAAAGTTACAGTTTTAGCGTAAACTAAACTTTATTATGTAGGATTTAAAGTTATTTTTCCCTAAAGTCATTTTTTGTTTACGATTTTTGGCAAATAAATCGCGAATGTAGATAAGTTAAGCTCTTAACAAAGAATCCTATGTATGTATTGAAATTGACAAAAATTTCTTTGTTTTAGATATCAACGGACACAGTCAGAAGGCGCCTGAAAGACGATGTCCCAGGTTTCAAACTATCTCCATATTTTTCATCACAATTGCCCAGCGGTTTAGCCGCGAAGGCATAACACACAAAGTTCTTTTGCATTTATAATTAGTGTGGATCTTCTAATATGTGGTCGTCCAAATCAAAAGGGACCTTATGGCGGTAACTAGTTTCCGAGATATTAATAAATTCGTAAAATACCTCAAAAAAATCGTTTTTTTATTAACTGTATTTTTAAAAAGATGATTGTATTTACTACATGTGTGTGTGTTCAACTCTTCGAAAAGTCAATTTAAAAAAGTTTTGTATTCATCTAAAGTTTAGTAAAAAAGGAACCTTATCGCGGCAAGACCTAACAAATCGTTTTTCTTGTAATTCAAACCATATATTATATCGACATTTTAATATTGCAAGGTATTTATAATAACGTATAGCCGCCATTTTTTTTTTTTTTTCAGGATGGGAAATCATCAAATGACTCCTCCCGCTCTGGGTGGAGCGGAAGGGAGTGTCAGACTCTTACTGACTAAAACCCACCCGTGTTCCTTCCTTCGCCCTTTATGTTCCGGGCCAGCGGTAACCCTTTCGGACAATCCCGCTGACCCGGCAGGCTTCGGCCCTTACGGGCCCCTTCGTTTAGTGCTGACATCTGAGGCGCGCGTGGAACACGTACGCGCCGTCCGGCACGGGCCTGGTCCTGATCGGACGGTGAGCTACCCATTACTCTCCGCCCGCAGGCCCGCGCCTACGGTGGCCGGGAGTCGTCGCGCGGCTCCCGACGCCCGGAGCGTCTCCCGCGGCGGCTGGGACGGGAGGCTCTCTCCCTCAGCCGTCCCGCCGCCTCCTTCGCTAGCATGACTGCTTCGCAAAAGGAGGCGACTGCCCCCTACTCCCTCTCGCCCCGGACCATGGCTTGAACCAGGCCCGGACGCGAGAGGTCGCCGCCGCTGCCGATCGCCTCTACGAGGACACGGCGGTGCTCCGCCCAAGCGAGGCAGACCTCCACCGTGTGCTCCACCGTGTCCTCAGGGCGATCCTGGCAATGGTGACACCCGGGCGTTTCCTCCCGCCTGATTATGTGCAGGAACCTCCCGAAACTTCCGTGTCCGGTGAGGACCTACGTCAGGCGGTAGGTGAGGGCGCCATGACGCCTCTCTAGCCACTCCTCAAAGAGGGGTCTTACCGCCGCTATCGTGGCGTGCCCTGCGCTGGGTTGTGACAGTCGCTCTTTCCATGCCGCCATGAGATCGCGCCGGAGGTCCGTCCGCTCCGCCGCAATTTGCTGCGGAAGCGGAGTTTCCCCCCGGCGTAGTGCCTCCGCGCGCCACTCATACAGGCGCGCGAGGACTATCGCCTCCAGATCCCATGGCGGCAGACAAGGAGGCTTGCCGCCTCACCCGAGATCGTGCTGTACCCCCGGATCAGCCTAACGGCTACCACCTTCTGGGGCGCGTTCAAATAATGGGCGGCTCGCCGCCGCAGTGAACGCGCCCACACCGGGACCCCGTATAGGGCCATGGACCGCACGACCCCCGCGTAAAGCCTCCGGCAGGAGGCGTTTGGCCCCCTCAGGTTGGGCAGGAGCCGCTTGAAGGCGGCCCCGGCCCGTTCCAGTTTGGGAGCCAAACGTCGGAAATGCTCGACGAAGTTCCACCGGCTGTCGAGGACGAGACCAGGTATTTCATCGTCGTCTCGACGCCGATGTGAACCCCTCCTACCGTTAGTTGGGATCCCGATGGTGGCGTATTCCGGGGCCCATGAAACGACATGGCCTCGGACTTGTGCAATGCCACCTAGAGACCCAACTGCCGGATCCCCTCCACGACTATCGCAACCCCGCGTGCCATCGCATCGGCCGCCGCCTGATGCGACCTCCGCTGCGCCAGGACTAGCGTGTCGTCAGCGTAGCGTATAGCCGCCATTAGATAGTGTCGCACGCCGCCGCATGCGGCATTCTTTGTATATGCGTCTTAGGTCTAAGGTCCCACTATTGTAGTCCATATTTTGTTTAGGTACTTTTAATAGAGGTAAACAATCTTGTTATGTTTTTTATCATAAAATATATTTTTAAAATAGGCTAAGGCTAATAGCAAAAGTAATTCATTATAACATCTGTTATTTCATTTTGTTTTTTGATCTTGTAATGGCTATAAATTATTTCATAAATGTATTTTTCGACAAAAACGTATCAAGATTGTTTACCTTTATTTAAATACTTAAACTAATTAACTATACTAAGAGATAAGTGTCAGCAGACTGCAACGGACCGCCTTAAGGGCCCTTTTTTACGTATATACTTGTTACGAACATTTTGTTAAATAAGTAACATTTTCATACCTTGTGATAATAAAAAAAAAATTGTTAAATAAGTAACATTTTCATACCTTGTGATAATAAAAAAAGAAAATTTAAGTTATCTAGAATGTTGCACTAAAATATTGATTATGCATGCTAAAAATAAAAAAAATTGTTTAGTGCCTACCATTAGGGCCCTTTTTTAATTTGTTTGAAGAAATTGTTCAGTTCTCTATGTAACTTTACAAGATCATAACTAATAGTTATCATTGATCTCTTAGCTTTATTAGCATCTAAACCAATTATGTATAACCTATTTAGTGATTAAGTGTTGATTTTGTTACTGTCAGATCTCAAAGTTTATAAAAAATAAGAATTCTTGCTAGTAAATAAAAACTATTTTTTTTTTTATTATGTGTTGTTTTTATTTACATCTAAGGCCTTTCGCAAATCTATGTAATTAGTAGCAATATAAAAACAATAAAAGTTTAGTGAGAAACAGGCGGTTTACTTATTTTTAATACTATTATCGATACTTTGCATCTCATTGATAATGCATTATGTTGGCGGGTCTAGTTCCCACAACAAACAAGTTTATGCAAGGATTGTAAGAATTTCCATTAGTAATAATCATAGTCAATCAAAGTATACCATGAGTTACATAACTTCACACTAAAACATAACTTTTTTGTACGGCATACTTAAATTGCGATTTTCTCGAAACTTATAATTTCGATCAGTGAACTTCAAAAATTCGTAAAAAAATAACGGTAGTGGTTAGAAGGTTGGTTCTTGGGTCTATAGTTCGGTACATTTATGTAGTTTTCAGCCCTGTAGATAACTCATTTCCGCCATAAGGTCCCTTTTGATTTGGACGACCACATATAGTGATAAAGATATGTAATTGATAATAATATTATAAATTGAAATTTTATATTTCTTTTTACACCATTGTTTTTGTTATATTTTTGAGAATTTTTCTTTACTATTGTTGGTGATAATTTGAGTTAGGGCCGTCAGCCGTCATTCACTGGCGGCATGGCACGTGATTTTAGTAAGCGCAAATGATTTGAGATCTTATTTTATCATGGTTAGCGTTCACAATTCGTCATGCCAGAACGTGCCGAAGGATACCAAAGCAGGCATTTCAATGCAATGTGAGTGTTAATAGTGTTAAATTAGATTCGAAATCATCTGTAAGTATTACAAAAATCCCTTGTCGTGCCGTGCCACCTGAACCTTATACATATAGCCCAGTCAAATTATACTAATCTGGTTAAAAGCTTAATTATTTTTGTTAGGCAATGAAATGCTACCGCATTTGATTTTGCTTGGCAGCCATTGTTTGATGTAACTGTATAATTAATCTGTTACAAATAAAAAGAAAAGCTTGTAACAAATAAATATTATCTACTTGTTTTTAATATATCTATTAATAATAATAATAACGCCTTCCAAAGGTCTCCGAGATGTGTCAAAGACATTTTAAAAATAATAGAAATAATTCTTTATTGACGTAATAGGTTATCGAAAATTTTATGTATGAAGCATGCATACCTATTATAAATTACCTAATGTATTAAAAATATTAAATTGTAGGTTATTCAGAATTAAACTATAATGGTTGAATGAACATAATTTCTATAATATTAAGGAGTTTTTTTGAACATAAATTACCTATGTTTATGAATTCAAATGTGTTTATTTGTGAAGTTTGCATGCTTTAATTTTTAAGCAAAACATATAATCTCATATGCTTTAATAAAACCTGTGTATACCATGTTTTACGCAAACAAATTATCTTTTTGGTTTTATAACGTTTGTTGTAAGCCCATTCATTTATTACGTAAGACGATTTATGGGGGAGTGGCGTCGACCATGTCTTATTTTTTCTTCCAAGGGGTTGGGAGGGAGTCTTGATAGTTCTTACGTAAGATCACAAAAATGTGCAAAGTTAAAATACAATACTTTTGTCTATGCATAGCATGCCTACGCTTGGAGGCGCGCGATGGCGTCACGAGGGTCGCGGATCTGAAGACGAAGAGAGGGACAATTCGGCGCGGCTTTAACAACATTAATTGTCCACTCCCTCTTTGAAGTCCACATCAACCCTGGGAGCATGTCTATGCATGGCATGCCTACGATTGGAGGCGCGCGGTGGCTGAGGGGGCGCGCGGGCTGCGGCATCAGCATCGGGCGACGGCGGCGGCTGACCCCTCAGCCGCCGCCGTTCAGGGAGCTCCCCGCTTGTGAACTAGTTGTCACTTTTTGCGTAAACAATACTCATTAATGATTTTAATATTGTAGATAGTTAAAAATTGTTACTTTGAAAGTAAACATTACAATAAACCAAACGTGTATTCATTTTTTCCTTTAGATTCTCACGTATTAAATATTATAAGTACAGGGGGGGTGGGGGTCAGCCGATTCTTATTTTTTATATGGGGGTGGGAGTCAAAACTAGCAAAAATAGTCTTACGTAATAAATGAGTGGCCGCTATATGTATTTTAATTTCAAGTAGGTATTTGTTTTTTATTTATGTTTCCAATTATATTAATGTTTAAGAATAAAAAGATTATTGATTGTTATTGTGCATTTTATTATGATATTTTTCCCGCTGTTTCAAACGCGTTCCTGTAGGAACCTATCCTATATCCTTTTCTGATTGGTAGGTGTGCAAAATTATGCTCTAAGGCAAAATTCCATGATGATCGGTTGTGTAGTTAATATGGCACCAAAAGCAGGGGGTAGCTCCGCCGTATCTGGGATAATAATAGATTAGAATTTGATTTGAAAATTCATAACTAGCGCAATAATGTTGAACTTCATGTAAAAGCAAACATCGGTAGGTATAGGTAATTTACAAAGTTCAACCTTATCGTTTTAGTAATAAGATCGTGTTGCGACGAAACGTTAATCATAAACACGGTGGACTGACAAAAGGCTGTTTGTAGGTATAATTAATTGCCTAAACTTCACACACGTGACACGTTCGTGATGGGGTAAGGTAGGTATCCATATTTTTTTCAAAATTTCAAGCAGATTGTATTATGGGTTTTTACTTTTTAGCATTTAATTTCATGAAAATAAAATAAAAATCGTTTATTTCGGAACAATAACGGATACCTACAATAGGTATTATAAAAATAGAACTACAGAAGTTTATAACAGTGGCGCAACTATCAATAATAGAATAGAAGAGCAAGGAACGCGTTAAAACAGGTGACCTCCAGCCCGTCAGTAAGTAGGTAACAAAAGTCGGAAAAGGTCTATTTAAAAAAAAAAGAAATGTTTTTCTGACATCAGATTATACCTACCTGTCTGTCTACTTAACAATATTCATCGAGAGCGTGAAGTTTCGCTAATTAATTGTGTAATGTGCACCGTACTTACCTACCTGTTTAAATGTTATACTTAGGTAAGTAATTTTCCAATAATACCCATGTAAAAATGAAGGATTAAGTAAAAGATCATTGAAATAAAAAACATCGATTATAAGCTTTCATAGGTATTTTAGGCATTGCGCGGGCCGCCGCTTTTATTACTATGAAATTATTTCGATTCGATTCAAGTGTTCAACCTGCTACGCTACTTTTTATCGCACAGTATTTTATTCTACACAACGAATGACCTTACGCACACACCCTCACGTACGCGCTGCAGCACGAAACATTACAAGTAAGAACAGACAAAAAGCTATATATCTCTTTCGCACGATTCTCGCTGTTGTTGCTCATAGCGCGTTCAAGGTCAATGTGTAGTAACCTGATGTGCTGCCGTCTGTACATAATGAAAGAATGTTTATATTTTTGACATTAATATTATAATAATTTGACACTTGACAGATTGTTGACACTTGACAGATTGTAAACAATACTTGCCTCTTACTTTTTAATTTCTGAGGTAACGATACAAAACTGTACGGCAAAAGCTGACGTAATTTGAAGGGCAAAGAAGGTCAATCGTATTTTATCAAAAATATCAATAGAATGTGAATATTTTTCATAATTAATTAGTCCGTAATGATCAGTAACGCTATTCCTCGAAATGGTTTTTCAATTACAACATTTAAAAAAATATGAACAATGCCCATTAAGGACGTAATAAAACTCTCAGAGATCATGTTTAAGGACTCTGTTTCTCAATAACTCAAAGCTGCGAATGCCAATTTGTGAATGACATTTTCGAGTTGTCAGAATTGTGCTAGAAAGAATCCTGACTGGCTGGACATCTTAGACGATATCGCATCTATTTTATAAATGTTATAAAATAAATTCCCCTTTCTTGTCTGTCTGTGTGACTGCGTTGCTCTTCTACACTACGCTCCGGATTTTGATACGATTTTAGAATTTATGCGTGAAGATTTATATAATACATTAGTTTTACATTTAATTGTAACAAAAGAATCCCTATTTTTTAAATGTTGTACCATAAGAAGCTGGGGCGGGTCGCTAGTTCAAAATAAAACAAGTATCGTACAAGTTCGGGCCCACAAACCGCCCAGCTCGGCGAGCGCAGGCACCAGCTCACCTGTGTATCGCGACCAGCAGCGCAGGCACCAGCTCACCTGTGTATCGCGACCAGCAGCGCAGGCACCAGCTCACCTGTGTATCGCGACCAGCAGCGCAGGCACCAGCTCACCTGTGTATCGCGACCAGCAGCGCAGGCACCAGCTCACCTGTGTATCGCGACCAGCAGCGCAGGCACCAGCTCACCTGTGTATCGCGACCAGCAGCGCAGGCACCAGCTCACCTGTGTATCGCGACCAGCAGCGCAGGCACCAGCTCACCTGTGTATCGCGACCAGCAGCGCAGGCACCAGCTCACCTGTGTATCGCGACCAGCAGCGCAGGCACCAGCTCACCTGTGTATCGCGACCAGCAGCGCAGGCACCAGCTCACCTGTGTATCGCGACCAGCAGCGCAGGCACCAGCTCACCTGTGTATCGCGAACAGGAGCGCCAGCGCGGCGACGGTCTTCTCCCCGCCCGACAGGTTGGACATCGGCTGGAAGCGCTTGCCCGGCGCCACACAGTTGTAGTTGATGCCGTCCAGGTAGGGCTCCTCGGGGTTCTCGGGGCCCAGGAACGCTTGCGCCGACTGGTTCATGGCTAGAGCCTGGAAGATAAAGGATTTTTTGCGATTATAGATTGTCTTAAAACTTTGTAGCTTAAATTTTTATGTAATTTTATGTTTAGGTAATCTAATTGGCAGATTGCCCCACCCTCCGCATCGAGTGTTAGCGTTTGCCAAACGTATGCTGCCCAAACGCGAAGTTAATTCCAATTCTTTCGATAAAATCATGTCTTTGCGTCGTAAATCAATTGCAGACGCGAAGCCACGTATCACGGCAATGTACATAATTATGACGTGGAAGGAATTATATTTACCTTGTAGATAGCATCAATTTCATTGGCCACATGCTCGAAACATTCTATGAACTTGTCGTGACGCTCTTTTTTAACCTGCAATATTAAAAAATAAGATGTTTTGATAAATTCATAGGCCATAGTACAGTACAATTACTGCTGTATAAAGAAAAGTATACGTGCGAGAAAGAGATAAAGCTGTACAAGATGAACAGCGCCATCTCTTTTTTGCAGCAGTTATATGATTGTTTACCTTTTCGAAGGCTAGTTTAGCTTTGTGCGCTCGCTTCCTGGCAGTGACGAACGCTTCGTTCGTAGCGTTCACCTTCTCTCGCACCTCGTTTAGTTTTTGCATCGCCTGCAAAACAAGTAAATTTTACTTAATAAAAATCTTGAATACACTGACAGACAACGCACAGACTAAATATTTGGGTCTAGTAACATGGCATTTTGCACAAGAGTTCCTTACATAACGAATGTGAGCTCTACAAAAGAACTTTTGAACATTTTTGAGGAGTTTTTACCCCTCAAAAATGTATGGAAATAAAAAATATGTATGAATGTATGTATGGTAATTTGTATGGAAGTTCTTAATTTTACCCGATGTGAACTGGTATCGGGTGCACGACTTGTTACTAATATTTTCGGTAAAGGTTTGGTTCAAAGTATAGACCTTCAGCAGTTTCTGAAAACATGTTCCAAGTCAAATTTTCTTACATACAGCTATGGCTTATGGCTAATTTATGTTATTTTGATCGACCAATCACAAACTTGGTTGTGCTAGTGGTTTCTAACAACAGGCTAAGAGAGAGAGAAGGAGAGAGTATTCTCCAAGTTCTTTCGTTGGTGAAGGGCAGGTGTTTTGGGAGACTCTCTTATGTAATTTTGACGTTATAACCAGGCTAATTTAAATGAATGACAATTGAGTTTGATTTCGCAAAAGAGCGCGGTTTTATTTTACCGCGCATGCAATTTTTAGGCTGGATTAGCGCCGTCAGTTGAAAATCGAACGGTGCTCTTTTTAACGGTCTAAGGATGCGCTCTGTTGGACTCTTAACGCTTGGCTTGACGCGGAGAGTTGAAAATCCAATGCGCACTTTTGTAACGCCGCATTAAAAAAGCGTCCCCGAGCGCGGCTCCGCCCGGTGCGTCACTGACCCTCATGTTGGGCGCCTGTATCTTGTCCACAGTGTTCTGCAGCGAGTTGATCGCCTTCTGCAGTTTGTCGGCCTTGCGCTTGATCTCGTCGTGTTCCTCCAACTCCTTCAGGTTTTCTGATAAGGACCGGTAGTCCACGCGGATCCTGACGAATGGACAAACAAATATTATTGCCTGGCGATAAAGACGTCATTGAATAAACTAAAAGGCGGACGCCATGGTATAATGAAAACAGACCCAATCACAAAACGCACACACAAGCACGCACGCACGCACGCACGCACTCACGCACGCACGTACGCACGCACGCACATTCACAGCGCGTTTGAACACTGGGTAACAAGTACAGTCACGAGCATAAGTATGTATACACTTGGCTTTATTCAAAGACGATTTTCTCCTATAGTTTTGAATGAAATTTTATTTTATTACGAATAAAGTATTTTCGAACCCGTAGATTTGTGTAAAGTGTCGTATTTCAACGTTGCATTCGTTATTTCACGAAAAAATCGCAATTGAAAGTTGCCAAGTCTTGACATATTAGTGCTCGTGACTGCTGATCACAACATGCAGCGCGCGCCGAGGCGGCGGTTCCGTGCTGTGTACAGAATCTTTAAAAATTCAGTGTAGGTCTTGGTCGACAGTCTAAATCCATACTTAATATTATGACTGCAAAAGTGTGTCTGTCTGTTACCGCTGAACCGATTTAGATGTAATTTGGTATAGAGATAGTTTGAGTCCCGGGGAAGGACATAGGATACATTTTATACCGATATTCCCTCGGGATCGAAACTTATGCGGGTGAAACCGCGGGGCGCAGCTAGTTATTCATATTATTCTTGTGTCTCATGCCTGGTGTGGTTTTATTCAATAAGTTACACATATAATAATGGCTATTTATAGAATAAAATTGTATAAATAATGTAAGCGAAACATAAAACTAGAGTTACCTGGAGTCCTTGCGGTACTGCTGTGTGGTGGACATGGACGAGGGCTCCGACGACTCTCCGTCCGCGGTGTCTTCCAGGTTCCCCTCCAGCAGAGGGACTGTTATGTCATCCATCTGTTTGGAAGAGAGCAATCTAAAATACACTTTATGTAAGAGGCATTAAGGTTTAAAGTACGTAAGTAGTATTGGCGATATGTAAGTTTGTAGGATGTGATAGTACAGATTGGTGAATTGTAACATAAATGTAATGCATGTTGCAACACATTCGCCTAGTTGTTGTGTTACATTTCATGTTGCATTGCATAAATTAAGACGGCTAATTTGTGTTACATTCCATGTTAAGTATCACAATAGACAGGTTGTTTCAACTTCGTTACGACCAAATTAGTAAAAACAATTTGATCGAAACGAAGCTCCAACTGGGGCCGGAATTGTCACTGCCAAACATTGTGATCCTAAAAATTTTGTGGAAAATAAATAACCTGAGTCGCGCATCTCTATCCGATTTGATGCGCTCTGAGACAAGTGGAAGTTTATTTATTTTCAACTTTATTTTAACAACCGCAAGGTCGATATTTGTTTGTTG
Source organism: Luperina testacea (assembly GCA_927399505.1). Taxonomy (NCBI): domain Eukaryota; kingdom Metazoa; phylum Arthropoda; class Insecta; order Lepidoptera; family Noctuidae; genus Luperina; species Luperina testacea. The sequence goes on along the minus strand of OV656770.1, from coordinate 1,053,853 downwards.
TGGTGCCGCCGCACCCACCTTGCACTGGCGCAGTATGTTGTGTCGGTCGCTGCGCTTGCTCTCGATGCGCGCCTCGATGCTGGCTATCTGTTTCTGGATCGTCTGGATCTCTTTCTGGATGCTGGTCAAGTCTTTGCGGGCCTGTTGAAATGTGAATTAGTTAGTACCCAATGGTGAAATAGTAGATTGTACAACTAGTGCATAAAATAAGTGTTATCCCCCTTGCACCTTGGCCTCGGCCTGGGCCCGCCACAGCTACGAGTATGACCTCACCTTGGCCACGGCCTCGTCGGCGGCGTCCTGGCGCGCGCGCGCGGCGGCGCGCTCGGCCTTGAGCGCGTCGGCGCGGCGCAGCTCGGCGTCGATGTCGTGGCGCTGCTTGGCCTCGGCCTGGGCCCGCCACAGCTACGAGTATGACCTCACCTTGGCCACGGCCTCGTCGGCGGCGTCCTGGCGCGCGCGCGCGGCGGCGCGCTCGGCCTTGAGCGCGTCGGCGCGGCGCAGCTCGGCGTCGATGTCGTGGCGCTGCTTGGCCTCGGCCTGGGCCCGCCACAGCTACGAGTATGACCTCACCTTGGCCACGGCCTCGTCGGCGGCGTCCTGGCGCGCGCGCGCGGCGGCGCGCTCGGCCTTGAGCGCGTCGGCGCGGCGCAGCTCGGCGTCGATGTCGTGGCGCTGCTTGGCCTCGGCCTGGGCCCGCCACAGCTACGAGTATGACCTCACCTTGGCCACGGCCTCGTCGGCGGCGTCCTGGCGCGCGCGCGCGGCGGCGCGCTCGGCCTTGAGCGCGTCGGCGCGGCGCAGCTCGGCGTCGATGTCGTGGCGCTGCTTGGCCTCGGCCTGGGCCCGCCACAGCTACGAGTATGACCTCACCTTGGCCACGGCCTCGTCGGCGGCGTCCTGGCGCGCGCGCGCGGCGGCGCGCTCGGCCTTGAGCGCGTCGGCGCGGCGCAGCTCGGCGTCGATGTCGTGGCGCTGCTTGGCCTCGGCCTGGGCCCGCCACAGCTACGAGTATGACCTCACCTTGGCCACGGCCTCGTCGGCGGCGTCCTGGCGCGCGCGCGCGGCGGCGCGCTCGGCCTTGAGCGCGTCGGCGCGGCGCAGCTCGGCGTCGATGTCGTGGCGCTGCTTGGCCTCGGCCTGGGCCCGCCACAGCTACGAGTATGACCTCACCTTGGCCACGGCCTCGTCGGCGGCGTCCTGGCGCGCGCGCGCGGCGGCGCGCTCGGCCTTGAGCGCGTCGGCGCGGCGCAGCTCGGCGTCGATGTCGTGGCGCTGCTTGGCCTCGGCCTGGCGCCCCCCCTCCAGCTCGTCCTCCGCGTCCTGCGCCGCGCGCTCCCAGCGCGTCACGTTCTCTGCGGAGATGGGTTCAGATTACAAATCAAAAATAAGAGAGCCCGCAGACATACAATTGTAAGTTGGCCGACTATCGAACAACTAAATTGCGTATTTTTATAATTTAGTTGACCAACTTTATTTTATTGGTTACAAGTCCCGCCGTGCGACTGCCCAACAAAGTTGGATAGTTCGCGAACTTGCATAAGGTACCGTGCTAACAAGCAGTTGACCAATAGTTGGACAACTTATTAATTGTGCGTAATCGGAATGGGAATCTCGTTTCTGATACGATCGGTGCCCAATTAGTTAGTTGGACAAGATGTGCGGGCTAGCATATGTCATTATACCCATTGGTATACTCTGCGATTTAGTCGGCCAACTTATAATTGTATGTCTGCGGGCTCTCTTAATAGGGCTATAGGGCGCAAAGCTGGCCTGAAGGCGTTTGGCGTATCCTACGTTTGCCGTCTGCCCAGTGGCGTGCATTGGTTTTTCGAATAGTTAGGCATGCACTAGGCCAGGTCTAGTCTAGGCAGACGCGATCACTAATCAGAAATATAAAACAAAAGTATCTATTAACAAAAAAAAGTTTTACAGCTACCATTTTGGATTTTCATTTTAACTTTATTTTCGACTCGAAAACCATGAAAACGACACCATTACGATAAATTTGAAAATGTTCGCAGCCACCATCTTGGATTTTCATTTTGACTTTAGTATTGGCTCCAGTGCCCGCGAAAACCATGAAAACAACACCCAAGTAGAGAAATAAAAAAAAAATACAGCCGCCCTCTTGGATTTTTATTTTGACCTCACTATCGGCTTAGGCGCTCTTGAAAACCATAAAAAGACACCCATGACGAAAAATTAAAAATAAATTACAGCCACCATCTCGGATTTTCATTTTGACCTTTATTTTCAGCTCCAGAAATCTCAAAAACCAAGGAAACGACACCATAACGAAAATTTTGAAAATGTTCGCAGCCGCCATCTTGAATTTCATTTTAACCTCACTATCGGCTTTAGCACCCTTGAAAACCATAAAAATGACACCCATGATGAAAAAAATTTAAAAATACAACCACCATCTTGGATTTTCATTTTGACTTTATTATTGGCTGCCAGCAGCACCCTCGAAAACCATGAAAACGACACCCATGATGAAAAAAATAACAAAAAATACCGCTGCCACCTTGGTTTTTCATTTTGACCTTATTATCGGGTTTAGCGCCCTTCAAAACCATAAAAACGACACCCATGATGAAAAATTTTTACAGCCGCCATCTTGGATTTTCACTTTTACCTCAGTATCAGCAACCTCAATATCCATCCCTTTTTGCCAAATTAGGAACGAATTATAAATTAAGATTTTAACATTCATACTCGGTTGGTTATTTGAGTAAGGCATGCCTCCCTACTTTAGGGTGACAAATTGCGAAGGTCGAACGTCATGGTATTACGCGTGAGATGTACGTATTTTTAATTTCGTCGTATTGACTTGAACGAGTAAAGACTAATGATTGGTGTGAATAGTACGGGAGCTGAGTAGGCCGTCTGGCAACTGCCTACTGCCGCGCGTGTTTGTATGTGTGTTTTTTAGTGACGATTCTTAACTGTGGGGTACACACACTAAAATGTAATTGACAGGCTTATGGTGATTCATCGAAGTAGGCACTGCTTATATGCAATGCACGCCACTGCGTCTGCCCCAATAGTCACCGGTTGCCGAAGTCGGGTTAAAAGTAATTGCTGTGATAATTATATTGAATCATACATACTCTGTGTATCTCTGGAGCGCTCAAACTCCAAGTTGGAGGTGATCCTGTCGATGTGCGCGTCGAACTCCATGCGCCGCTTGGCTCGCTCTTGCTGCGCGCGCAGCTCTCGCTCCTCGTATTGTCTGTACACACGACACATGTTTATTTACTTATCAAATAGAGTACAGTTCACAGTTATTTAACCTCTAACAGCAACCTTATTGCAATGAGAATAAAGATCACTATGATTTTGACAGTGATACAAAATCAAAGGTAACATAACTGTGAAAGGACTGTACAAGGCTCACAGAATTAAAAAGGGGGCGCACAGAGGCGAATTATATTTTAGAATAAGACTGTCACACAGGTATGAGTGCCAGAGACGAGGCTACACAAAAGCGAACAGCACTGCGATTCTGTAACCATCTCACCGTGAAAACTTAGGTGAAGTGAGCGTGGAATGAGCTGTCAATAGTGTCAATTCCTAGCAAAAACAAACTCACATCACGTAAGTTTTCACGGTGAGATTTTTACAGACTCGACCGGCTGTTTCTAAAATGACTGTATAGACGACCTGGTAATTGACGTACCACATTTGACAACAATTCCCAGTTAATTGAAACTTCACTATGATTAAAACTAACTATGAAATAAACAACTAGCTTCATATTTTCTGACTGACCGACTTCTTGAAAATTCAAAAGTGCTTGTTAATGGTTTAATTGAAATAAATGCAATGAGTTTGAGTTTGTCAAATAGACGTGTCGTTTTATGTCGTGCACATCATAAGCATAATCAGCCTATAACGTTCCCACTGCTGGGACACAGGCCTCCTCTCAGTGAGAGGGAGTGGGCCGTAATCCACCATGCGGGCCCAGTGCGGGTTGGTGGATGTTCTTCGAATTTTCGGTTCTAGGACATTCGACATCGACATGATCGTTTCTTCACGATGTTTTCCTTCACCGTTTGACGTGCTAGACACATTTAACCTTAGGGTGATTAAGCAATTACAAGGTCGACTATACTATTTAAGCGTGTACATATAATGTTACCGTATGTTAGCGACGCCGATGTCACGACAGAAGCCGCGGAACACGACGTCTTCCACGTTGTTCATGTTTTCTTTAATCTCCTGTATCTTCAGGTCGCGCGCGTGGATTGTTCGCTCTATGTCTTCGACTTGGGGCTGTAAGAAACATTATCATTTTAGTACCAAACACAAAGCTCCAGAAAATAATTTCTATGTTATGTGCAACAGTGGCGAAGGTTCCATACAACTCGATTCCTACCGGCTTCCCTTTGAAAAATGGCACAGTCAGTACTCTATAGATAAAAAATATAATCATATTAAAGATATCTATTTATTTATTTATTTATTTAAACCATTCGCACAAAAAAGGTACAAAGGCGGGCTTAATGCTTAATCTATTCCGTCTTACCTCTTACAAAAATTTACCCTTCGCTACTGATTTGCAAGATACTGTACTTTTCACTCTAAACAGAGAAATTCGATTCCATTCTACTAAACAAATGCATATTGGACCAACTTTCATTTCGCTAAAGTAACAGAGTTGTTGGTTCCAAAGTTACAGTTAGTCAACAAATAAGGTATACTCACACCAAACATTTCAATCTTCCTTTCGAACTCAGCAAGTTCCGCGTCCAAAGTTTTGATTTGTTTTAACTGCAAATAAAAAGAATGTGAAAAATGTGGATTAAAAAAAAAAAAATTTTGAAATCGATTAAAAGACAATAGATAAAAGTGGTCAAAATCTCCACTAGACCTGTGTAACTGAATAGTCCATTATGATCGTAGCAGGTGGCGTTCTGTAGTTTCTGCCTGCCCCCGTGGGAAAAGGGAGAGGAAATGTAATTTTATTGAATAAAGTATTTATAGTTTCTAGTGTTGTAGAAATATAAAAGTTGGTAATTTGTGGAATGACTTTTGGTAAATATAGTAAGGTACCGTGGTGTCCCTGTCGGTGATGGCGTACTTGAGCCGGGACTCGAGGCCTCGTATCTGTGAGTCCACGGTCGTCAGCTCCGACTCCTTGCGGGACTTCTTCATGGACTCGCGGAGCTCTTCGGTCAATTTTTCCTGTAAGTTGAGAATAGGTTTGTTTTGAGAGAAGTTGGTTCAAAAATGTCAACAAAAATACAATCTGTGAAATTGATACACTGATGGTAGAAATATTACGATATAATGTAAGGTGATCAGCACGTGAAAAATATAGTCGGAATTAATTATATCCTTTTTGTCTAGTCGATTAAAAACTCCTAAACACTGCTTGAAATGGAATGCCACTTTAAATATAACCCTTCCGCTACTGAATCAGATACCTTCTTAGACTTGAGTTGTGAGAGGTGTTTTTCGTCCCAGCGCTTGGCCTTGCGCGCCAGGTCCAGCGACCCTCCGGAGATGATACCAGACTTCTGGTAGAACGTGCCGTCGAGCGCTAGGGCCTACACAATGAACATCAAATAAGTTTCATTAGAAAGAAAGGATGCAAAATTGTTTATTCAGCCTAATAAGACGCACATTATAAAATAATACAACGTAAGCCCAAAAGCCTCGTATTCAACAATAAAATAGTAAAAAGAGAATTTCAAACCATTTAGGGAAGTGGGGACCTCTTGCTGAAGGCACTCATCAAGGCGTTTACTCTCCAACTAATTGAATTTATGACATTTCTGATTTGCATGACGATCACAATCATGACGATGGCATGATTGTGATCGTCATGCAAATCAGAAATTTGTTTGAACGTTAATACACGAATTCAAAAAGTAAAGCACAGAAATGCCATACAGTTACGTATTCACATACTATAACAACGAATAACATTAATAACCAATAGATTTAATTTTTTATGAATATTAAGAATACAAAACATTATAATTTTGCATTATTAACATTTTCGTTGCCATGGTAGTCGCTTTGTTGTTTTGACACCTCTCAAAAATATTTTTTAATTATTTGGAGAGTAAGGAAAAATGTCACATAACCCGTAGTAACATAACCCATGTAGTTTAAAACCATTTAGCAGGTTGTTTCGGAAAAATTCATAGATCTCTTCATACTCACATCATATCTGCTGTTCTTGGACCTGTCCAGGTCGTAGGCGACGCGCGACGCGTCCTCCGGCGTCTCGCACACCAGCGCGTTGTTGGTCACGAACAGCACCGCGCGGTGGATGGCGGGCGGCTCGTAGCGCAGCACGTCGAACAGGAGCTTCACGTTCTTCGGCTCTTTTATGTCCCTGCGAGGTCACCACGTATCACTCATGACGACGAAGCTTTTGCACCGAGTGTAGGTGCGTGCGACACTGACATCACTAAAGTCCGTAGGCGTAGACGCTGCGTAAATGCAGATGCATCGACGCATTGTAGTTTCAATAAAATCAGTTTCGACAAAATGGATTCCAACGATTAAAATGCTGGTGGCTTTGTTGTTAAATGTTTAAAATACATAAGAAATGTTCTTAGATCAAAACTAAAGCCCTAGAATTTTTTTATTTTTTCCTGAATACTGCTAGTGATTGAATGTAAGACTCACCTCAATCGCTCCCGGAGTGGCTTGGCCTGGATGTAGTCCAAAGGCAGAAACGTTTCCGGCTCCAACATCCTTTCTTTAAGCACCTGAAAAACTAAAATATAAATCTGGACCTTCATGATAACGTAATCTATAAAAAAAATATATGGTTTAGCTATGGCTCTGCTCATGTTGTTAAAAAGTTGCTACAGCTTGTTAGAAAAACTAATTTAAAAAGTAGGAAACAGTTTGTATCAAACAAATCCTCCTGAGTTATGGGATAATAGGGTTAATGAAGTGTAGATAGAGTACCTGAATGCACCTGCGGGCCGTCTTCTCCGTATCCACGACTATGGCCTCCATGTACTTGCCGAGCACCTTGGTGATGGCCACGTTGTAGCGCTTGTGCGTCGGTTGGCACATGTTGATCATGCGGTCGTACTGTAAATGACGACATATTTTTTAAATCGAGGTAGAATTGGAATTCGCACGAGGACCGTATTTTCGGCCGAAGTCACGGACGGGTTTCCTACTCCGTATCACTTACGAACATAAGATTACTTCGGAGCCCATACAAACCACAACACGATTTGACAGCTGTCCCTACTCCCGAAGTGTTTCAGTGCGTCCGTCAAATTGAATTTGTCACTTGTTTTGACTGATGACATACTTTCGGACGGGCCCGTATCTTAGTTGATAGACTTACAGAGTAGACCCCTGGTTGCTGGTGCTTAGTCCATGCCAAAGTGTATAGGGCATCCGCCCATGTTAATCTACCACAGCTGTAACATTATAAAATACCGCAATTAAATAAATAAAATTAAACCAATTACACTCACCACGCCAGGAATGTCTCTTTTGAAGCTCTCGACGATCTCCTGCTTCTTCCTGCGCCGCGCCTCCTCGTGTTTGTCCACTCGCGCATCTCCCAGCGCGGCGGCTACTTCCTCCAGCTGGGACTGCAGTTCTGCTGCACGGCCGCGGCATTCGCCCACGTCAGCCTGGACAAGAATCGAATAGTTAGAGCCCCTTGAATCTAAATCTGAATTCTGAAAGTTCCTGAATTACAAGACGTAATTCGCAATATCCTGTCAAGTCAGCAAAAATTTGCTACCATTTTTAAGCGTTCCACACTTTAACAATCGAATTCGATAGCGCATCAAGCACCTGTGAATAACTGCTGGTCCGAAACTGGTGTACCACACTCAGACACTTGGGAGTTGGAGAGCCACAAGTGTCTGACACTCAGAGATGGAGTATTAAATAGAGGCTAGGTTTTTTCTATGACATGTGACGTTAAAGACTACAAGGTCAAATTAAATTAGCTAACAAAACTCGACAGACCTAATGTGTATATATTTGTACAAAATAAAAATGGTTTGATGATTTTACAGTGTAAAGTAATGCGAGTAGTCCTGACCTGCAGTTCAGCGCGCAGCCGCCTCTGCTCCTCGAGCGCTTGCTCAGAACTCTTGATGTGTTCGTTCAGCTTGTCCACGCGTTTCATGGCTTCGTTCCTCTCGTGACCCTGGGTGATTAACGTTATTATTATTAAATGGAATTAAAATAAAAAGAAAACAAAGTTATATCTATGCAAGTGGCATATCTAATACACTAATGTATATGAACAATGCAACAAAAGCTTTGCTTTGGCTTTTCATCAAATAATCACAAGAGCTAAAAGGAGATTCGACAATTTGCTATGAAATCAGGGGCTGTACTATGACATGTTAGATCCATCATTGTTCTGGTATGAGAGAGATGGATATATACAGGACCAACAGCGCTATCCCTTTTTTGCAATGGAAGAACGAAGATTTTGACACTTGCTCAGGCTCAGTAACAGCGGACCCTATCAGAATACCAGTGCTTCGGTATTTTTTTATAATTTTAGCAGCATTATGCTGAAATAGGAGCCTTTTTGGCCTTGCATTGTGTTTTTTTTGTTTTCCTTATTTTCTTAGTTTTAAATGTTTCAAGTTTTTATTGATAATATTTCCTGTGAATGGCCCAAATAAATATTTTTGTATCTTCTTTTCTTTGTCAGTCAGTCAGTTGCATATTACCTTCTGCCGATGTTTGTTCTCAATCTCCCCCTTCCTCCGGTTCTCGTTGTCCAGCCTGTCCTGGTCCGCCTTCTGCTCCCTGTTTACAGAGTCCAGCTCTTGCAAGTAGCGCGCCGCCTGGCGAGACGCTTCCATCTTCAACTCCTCGTATTCTCGGATCTGGATAAACAAGAAAGAGTTCAAATTGTCTATGCAACAATTGCTGCAGGTATTAGTCAGCCTTAGGTTTTCTGTTGGGAAATTCTTAATAGTATTTACGAGTTTTAGCTAATAAAAGACAATTGCGAACGCCATTTTGCCAATTGTCAAGTTTGAAGAATATGGCACAGCCTTTTACTTTGTGTAGACCTGTACTGGACTGGAACCTCTCCTCCTCTACTTCTCCATTCATCGATTAAGATAATTTACCTTTTTATTATTAGGTTAAATAAAATCTCATTTATTTCAACTAGAAACATGAATCCCATGGTTTATAGAGTCTCATGTCAAACTATTGATAGTAATCAAAGAAACTGGACAAGCAAAAACGTAAAACTCTTTTTTGGACATAGAAACTGCAGATATTAAAGAACACCGCTGTGCCTGTGCGTACCTGTGCCTCCTCAAGATGAACATCAGCCCTGCCCGTGTGAGTGGTTCCTAACGTCGTTAACTCCCACTGTGCCTTCTGCTCCTCAATCTGGCGCAGTTCATCCTCTAACTTCTTGATATCAGCCTGATGAGCCTCGTGCGCCTTCCGAGCCTGTTCCAGGGTCTTCAGAGCACTTTCTAGCTTTTTCTGAGTGTGGGTCACGCGTTCTTTAGCTTTTATGAAGGTCGGACGCTTCTTTGAGATTTCGGCTTCCTGTTGGAGAAAAAGGTTTGTTTCAGAAATATTGCGTCGATGAAACGATAAAATTGGTTATCTTCCCTTTGCTACGCTGTAGACGGGTCAAAAGGCAAAAGCACTTGTTATGTATAATTATTAAAATTAAATAATGTACATCTCAGAGTTACATATTGGGAATTCAATAATTTTTAATAATATGACATTGACAACAAGAATGACATGACATAATGTAAAAATAAATAAATACAAAGTTGATACGACAGAGGGGCTTTCCTTTAAACTGCCTATACTAGATACCATTTTCAAGCTCTGTACCAAAAATCAATTAAATAGGAGCAGTAGTTTAGTCACAAATGATTTTTGAAGTTTTTGCTACGTTTGAACACGATGTATATTTCCTAACAGCTGATTATCTCATACGCATAGGTCATGCACCTTAAAACGATAATCTGAGTATAAGATACATTGTTGCCGCACAAGTACAACCAAATATTTCACGAAGCAATAAATACACACACACTTGCACTTTCACTATGAGAGTGACAAAGACAATCATAGCAAAACCCCCGCGCCTTTTTCCCGCGCGTAAAAGGAATAGAAATAGGTAGGTCAGTGTGTTGCTATTGCATCCTAGATCCTTGCGAATTTGCTAAAAAACTTTCTTTCAGTGGACAGTGCGCACGCGTCATCCAATCGGGATGTACGTTACGTAACACGGGAGCCCCGCCGCCGCCGCGCCGTTATGTTTTGTCGTACTCGCTGTCAATAATTGTGATTTTGTTTTCTTATTGTGATAGACACTAAATAAGTTTAATACAGTATTTCTTTTTTTTATTGTGACAGGATACGTAACTTAGGAATATTATTATTTAGTGTTAGTGTTTTTTTTTGTGATCGACTGTTTTTATTGTGATAGGATACGTAATTAAACGTTGGTTGTGTGTGTGTGTAATGATTAAAGTGTTCAGCAATGCCTCGTGTAACTTACACGGCGTCAGAATACACTTACATGATTTTAATTTACGGTGAATGCCGTGGAAACGCAGATTTAGCTCTGCGAACATACCGAGAAAGGTATGGTGACCGGCGCAATAGCCCTTGGAACGCCGGCACCATACAATTGGCAGTACAAAGATTACGGGAATTAAAGTGCTTAGCGACGGACAGTGATTTAATTAGAAAAATAAATAACAATATTCTCCGTCGGTATAATTTGTGCATTAATATGAATCGAGGACACATCGAGAATTTAAAAATTTTGTGTTTTTGTGTGTGCGCGTACTTTACAACCTTACCTAACATAAAAGCCGGCGCGAGCGGTCTAAACCGCCCGCCCCCCGCGCCCCCGCCAAGAGAGATAACACACACGCACACACGCACACGCGCTCCTGCGCGACTTTGTTACCTAGGCATCTAAGGTCAGTCAAATTTATTTATAAAGGGTGGTTGCGTTTCACTCTGACTTTAAGCTATTTAGTTTGTTTGAAAAAAAAAAAATCTCATTTTTGGCGCTTTCTATTTTTGTACTGTATCGAATTAATACTATACACGTATAGTATACGTAGTGTAATTTAATGCCCCTCTGTCATATCAACTCTGTATATGAAGTATGAGTTGAAACACTTTAGACACGTTAGACTTTAGACAATATTTATCTGTCATCAGACAGACAAGTCAGTTTTCTCGGTACACTCTACGTATAGCGCTATAATGTTGTTTTGGCGTGCGGCCAATATCGGAACTAACGTCGCCATCTTGTTTTTTTTTCATTTGTGCGAAATAATTTGTACAAATGTACAGCGCCCCCCTGTCAAAGTCATTGGGGCGCCAAAAGAATCTTTAGCCGTGAAGGAGTTTAAATGAAGATTCATTTAAACTCCTTGACGGCTACAAGATTCTGTTGAAATGTTATAAAAGTGCTTTCACGCCCGTAGTACAGCCACATTTCGGCAGTTATGTTTAAGTCCCATGTAAAAGGAGGCGAGCCTATTGCTATCAAGCGGGCACTAATCCAGACTCCTGGCTGATTCTGAGAAATTCATGATTAATCAACACAATAACACTTTGTTTGACCTTGGATTCAAACCAAGGACCTCATGCTCATCAAGACGACGAAGCGACTGAAACCACTAGAACAACAAGGCGGTATGCTCTCTGTCTTTCAAACTGTAACTGCACTGCTACAAGCCGCAGGCCCACTCACCACTTCCCGGATATCCTGCTCAATCTTAGCCGTCTCTCTCTGCACAGTACCAGCTTCTTTCTTCTTCTCCTTCAGTGCTTCCTCCAGCTTCTGCCGCTTCTTCTCCACCTTGGTTAGCTCTGTCTGCTTGTGTTGCAGGTCCTCTTCCAAGGATTGGATCTCTTTCTCGTTGTGGTATAAGTGATAGAGTTGGAGCTCTATTTTTTGTTCTTGCTGTAAGGGATTACAAAGATTATAAATAAAATTATTATCTAGCTAAACAGAAGACTTAGTCACAATAACATTATTTACACAAAGACAGTATTATTCTAGTAGTAATTTTTTAAACATTACATTAGAAAGGGTGTTTCACAATACTTTAGCGCAGGGTTGCCGCCAGCATGATGTTTGCTATACATCTTACATCACGCCGGCGCGGGCGCGGCGTTACCTACCACGGCCACCGGAGGTTAGGTAACCGCTGGTATACGGCCAACAACTACGGCGTCCTGCTCGGGGTTTAACCCACGAGCATAGTATGTAAAGAACTTGCATACAGCTAGAAACAGTGAGCTTAGCTAGACTTTTCCTACCAGTCCTAGTTTCCTATCCCTCACCAGTTCCTCCTTGAGCCGGGTGTACTTCTCCGCCTCCTCCTTCTCGAACTTAGCCTCCTTCCTCTCTGCAGCCACTCCCTTCTTCTTCTGGTAAGAGAACTGAGCCTCTTCGTCAGCACGGTTCACCTCAGCGCGGCAGTGCTCATACTGTTCCTTCAGAACTCCAGATCTGGTGGAGTCAAATCGTCACATTCAAGTAAAAACTAGCCACGAGACACACCTACCGAAAATTGTGCGACGGACATTCGTTTTTACCCTTTTTGTACAAAACCCAAAAAATCCATCCAGGGTCTTTATTAAATTGCTTGTGCTGAAATGATGCGGGTTAAGAGCTTAAAAAAAAATAAAAAAATAAAATTCATTAGCTTAGTAAGCCTGTATCGAGCTTCTGAAAACTTCTAATTAGCTAATTGCAGATACTAACAGTAGCATGTCTATAGGCCCTTATTTAAGTTAGGGCTGCTTTTCAATGGTCATTTCTACCAAAAGTCATGTCATGGACACTAGTTTTAGTTATGTAAAAACCTACGATCTGTTCTTGCCATTAGAGTGTTAGTATATTTATGTTCAGAGAATTTTAACATCGTTGTCGGTTTTAGTCTAGGCAGCAGTGCCACTATTCCACCCACCCACTGATCTCCTCAAACAGTGCAGTCCTCTCCTTGGGGTTCTTCATGGCAATGCTCTCGACGGCTCCCTGGAAGACCAGGAAGTTCTTGGCCTTGACGTTAATGCCCAGCTTCTCTAGCTCACTCAGGTAAAGGGATGTGTTTACTGACTGTTGAAAAATGGTAATATGTTAGGTTTATTCAGTTAAGGGTGAGCTGTTTCACGTCCACTTGACGCACGCGTATAAGTCAAAAATTGCGCTAACTATCGTCAAACCAAAAAAAAGCGTTGTTTCAAATTACAATTACAAAATTATGGCCTTGACATATGTTAAATAATTACGATTACGTACTCGTTATAATTTGGCGTACGCGTGTTACGTTAACCAACCGTTTGAAACAACCGGCCCTACGCTAGGTTAGGCTAGATTTTTAGACTATTAAACCACCATGTTTTGAAAATGTTTAAGTTTTTACCTAAAGTTTTTTAAATTAAGTTTTATCACAAAATCATTATTATGGTTTTCCTAATAGTTTATAAGTGAAATGAAGTATCTTAAACCATTATAAATGTATTTAAGTCTGAAACTTCTGACAAGTGCAAGAGTATTTATAATTTTCTGAAACTATGCAGAAAGCAAGAAATCCTACTCTCGTTTCTTGCTTTCTACTGAGCGAGAAAATAATAATATTAGTAAAGTAGATTAAAATAGATGTGTGGTTGCCAGTATGGTGCAATTGCTAGCATGGCTGCCATACCGGCTGCATGCTCTTCACTGTGCTGTGGTATGTTTGATCATGTGAGGCTGGCATAGTCATCCAGAGTTCCAGAGCAATCAAGCCAGAAACTTATGTGTTTCGTAGTCACAAATGCTATTTAGTTAGTGCAAATACACGAGAGGAACATTACAAAAACAACAACCTAGCCTAATGACACAGAAACCTCAGTAATAACAAATACTCCTTTATGAAGCTAGGTATTGTTAAAAAAAATAATTTAAAAAGATTTATTCATTGAAATAAATAATAATGCATCATTTTCTCTAAAACATTAATCTATTTCTATTTATTTAGAACATTGAAAACTTACAGCTAAATAAACCCATGAATGACATGTAAATAATTTATTTGTAGAAGACAACAAATATAACACATGAAAAAATTAAATGTATAATAAATCTGACCTGTCCATCAATCTTGTGTTCAGATGACTGTCCTATGACCGATCTCTGAAACTGCTTCTCCGTGAGGTCTTCGAGTACAAATGTTGCTGTCACTGATGCACTGCAACACAAAACCATTACTTAAATCAGCATTAATCGGGCATTTCATAGATAAAGTTAAAAGTAATGTGAAACAATATTTCTAGGAGACGAAGAAGAAGATGGAGGGGCGAACTTTACTCCTACTAAAAGGACTGGCTCGCAGTGGCAGTGGACAGACATGTGTGGAAAAGAGAAAGGGAGGCGTTTGCCCAGCAGTGAGATATTATGGTGTAAATAACTATGTGACCTTTGTTGTTTATGTGACTTTTTATTTATTTATATAATTAGTTTAATGATTTGCATGCCATAAGGTAAAATGTAGCTGATTTCATTTATTTATGTTATTAATGTTACACTGTAACTACATTTAGAGCAAATAAAATTCTGATTCTGACCTTCAAAAGTGGTTGACAAATTAAAATAAATTATTTGATTTTGATTACATGTATTAAAAAGCATATCAAAACATTAAACATTAAATAAATTACACAGTACCAAAGCAAGCATTAGAAATTAAGCATGATTTTATTAACATTATCCAAATTCATATCACTATTGTCATTTCACCCAAAAATCCTTGCTTGGCTGAAAACAGGACTCTTATTTTATGCAACTGTTAGAAAATGTTAAGTATCCACAGACAGCTTGTTGTGTAATAAGATGCTCTGATACTTGGTAAGTTGAATCAGTTTCCAGTGAATGCCTGTAAAAAGTACAATGCATATTCCTGTTTTGTGTTTAACAAAACAGAAAAACATGAGATAGAACTAATTACAAGCAGTGTTACCTTCTAGACACAGGTTTGTTGATGGAAGCCCCGTGTATTAGATCACTGAGACGTTTCACACGGAGCAGAGATGTCTTCTCACCCATCACAAAACTTACTGCATCCATGAAGTTGGACTTGCCTGTGGAGGAATAAGTATGGCTATGTAAGTCTTACTGTCGTCAGACTACAGTTACACAGGTCACAACTCTTTTTGGGGCAATAAGTGCCCCAAAAAGTTACATTCTGGAAAGAGATACAAGTTATGCAGATAAACACTCTTTTGTTCCTGGCTCAAATTGTATTTTGATTTTTACTCGTCCCGTTAAATACTCCAAAAATGTTACAGATGTTTTCTAAAATACTTTTAATTCTTACCCGATCCGTTGGGGCCTACCACCGCAGTGAACGATTCCATGGGGCCTATGCGGTGGTGTCCCCGATAGGACTTGAAGTTTTCCATATCAATATACTTGAGAAAAGCCGGCATCTTGGCTCCTGATAAATAATTTTGTATCACCATTCGAAAATATTAGAGATATATAAGTCACTTAAATAAAATAATAGCGCCAAACATCGTCGCATCAACAATGTTTGCTGTCAAACAAGTGTCAAATAGTGTCAGACAGTGTCAGCCTCAGCCTGCAGCCAAGTGTCAGCCATTTATAATAAGCACAGAGTACATTTTTATATAATAAGTAGCCCAGGGTCTAGGCATGCTGGGCATTGCTGGGTGCAAAAAACCGTAAACACAATTAGCCGTTTTCAATTTTATGAGTATAGTCCTGTGAATTTTGTTATACATTTGTTACCAGCTTTATTGTTCGAGACCAGTTGAAGTAAAAAACCAGCCAAATGCGTATCGGACCACGCATAGTTTTATTTATGGGTGCTAATGCCTGAAATTTATGGGTGGTAATGCCTGAAATAAACGATTATTATTATTATTATAGTGAACACTGACCTCTATCATACTAGTACGGTCAGTTATAGTGAAGGTTCCGTAGTTAGGTACGCAACACTAAAAATGCTAAACCTGGAACGCACGAGTATCGTGAAACGTCAAAACGTCAGACAAGTTTATTTATTGACTATTCCTTCCTTCATTGTAAGTATTTGAATTATATTCTTATTGATTATGGGTGATGGTACTGTTTGAAATTCATGACTGCTAAAACCATGGCAGGTGACCAGAGCCCCGGTAGTACTATTGACTTAACTGATCCTGAAGAAGTTGTGCTAATGGATCCTATAGATCACGATCGCTGTCGCTACCCTTACTGTATTGTTTGGACGCCTATTCCTGTGCTAACGTGAGTATTCACAATTTCATTAATAATTACGATTCAATGTTTTCCATAATACGATTCCCAATTAACTTTGTGTCCGCCGAACTAAGCACAAAATAATAGTACGACCAACCGGTTACTCAGAGGCCAAATAACGAGAACAGATTTCTTTTATTCATTTTTCTTATCTTTTTTAAATAAGTGTCACGTTTTGCATAATTTGAGTAAACAAACGAAATAAAAAAAAAAACATTAAAATAGCAGCTGTAAACAAAAGTTGTACTACTGGCTGATTTTTCTGCATTGTGACAGAGGGACTGCACTCTTTATCTCAAGGCAGGGTTGTTACGTATAGTGGTGTAGTGTTGGATTTTTGTGAGTACCCGCGAACCTAAATAATTTATAATACTGATGTAATATATAGTCAAATACGTCAGGTAAATTGTAAGTCTGAGTGTCGAAGGACAATGATTAGTTTATTTTGTTCTCATGTAAGTGAAATGTAAATTTCTTTATGAGAAATAAATATCTTTAACCAGAAATAATGTTTTAGCACTTCTTTCCATATTGATACATAGGCCTGCCATTAAATTTCCAAATGCTAATCTAATAAATTGGGGGAAGCTTTATTCTTATTTGAGTAGATTGTCTAATATAAGATTGCCATTGCATGCCCCTCCACTGCTTGCCAAGTCCACAATAATTATTAATCTATTTTTAAATAATTTAGGTGAAGGGCATGCAATTTTAATTTAAAAAATGTATACCAATATTGCAAAAGTATGATAATAAATGTATTAATAATGTTGTGATGATAATTACCATATTATGTTATGTTATTGACTACAAATGCAATAAGCAATTTAAAAGAACAAATTAATAAAATATAGACCTAGCTTATCAATTTTAAAACCACTTTTCCTTTTATTTAGTGGTGTAACACAATATAAACAGCTTTATAATAACTATGATGATGTATGTTCAGAATAATAAGGAAAACTAAAAGTATATGTATTATATTTTCAGATGGATATTTCCATTCCTTGGTCACATGGGCATCTGTATGTCGTCAGGAATAATCAGGGACTTTGCTGGTCCTTACTTCGTATCTGAAGATTTGATGGCATTTGGGAATCCCACCAAGTACTGGCAGTTGTCTCCACACCAGGCTGCAAATGGACAAGCAGGGTGGGATGCTGCTGTTTCCGAGGCCTCAGAGATTTATAAAAAGAGAATGGTACTTAGAATTCAAAGTATTTTCATTTAATTTGATAGCCTCTGTATGAGAAGAGGCTTTTAACAGTGGGCGCAGTTGGACAATAATAGCTTCTCTCCGCGACTTTGCCCATGTGTAATTTAATCCCCCTTATACTGCGTCGCATCGCATCGCCCACCCACGCTATTACTTCGTATTCGTTTAGCGTTCTTTCTGATTGATTTTCTTCTTGCTCGGCTGCTAAGGGTCGTATCGTAATGTTAAATAGCCTATTTATCTAAAATTCTTCCAGAATTGGGCTATCAAATGCAAAAAGAATTTTCTCAAATCCGACTGGTAGTACCAGAGATTAGTGCATTCAATCAAACTAACTCTTCTGCTTTATTATATGTATTAGTACTTACTACCACGGTAAGGAATCCAAATAGAAAACAGTAGAATTCGGAATAAGATTATTTTCCTATTCATTATTCAGTATGAATAAATCTGTAATCTATGAATGTTTTGCTAATTTGCAGCACATTTTGTTCTATGACAACTGCCACTCTCACGTGGCTACTGCTCTGAACATCATGAGCTACGGTGGCTCCAGGAATTGGAACATGGTGAAACTGGCCTTCTACATGATACCTTACTCCAAATATGTCAGGTAATCAAAATTTTGTTTTTTTAATGAAATTGTTCATCATGATTGTGCAATAGTACAGTGTACAAAATTATTTCATTTTTGTATTATTTGCTTTGTTAATTCATTAAACTAAAATCTTATTAACATTGTCAATTTGTTTTCCAGTGTCGGAGCATTTTTGAAGACTTGGGTACCATTCCTGATAATAGTAGCATTTATAGTTGGCTTGGCAGCAATGATATAAATGATGCTACAAATGCTATAATAATTCAGAAATATGGATAAGTAAAAAATCCATGTTTTCTAGTGTGGACTCATTAGTGAAAGACTATGTGGGGGAAATGATGGTGCTGGTTGTTGGATGGTAGAAGTTAGGGGTAGTGGACTAATGCAATGTGCAGGATAGAGTATGGTTCCACAACATATAACCACATTTACTAGTTATTATTTATAGGGTAATGAGGTATTTTATGTAAGCTGTGTCTGTTATGGTACATTTTCGATAATCATTATATTGTTGTTAATATTCTGATTTTATGCTAAATGTTGCAATGTCTGGTAGTATATTGATAATTTTATGTTATGAAGCACTTGTGGTACATTAGTCAAGAGAATTTAGTATTTTATTTTTGCCACATCTTTTAAGATATTGAATCTAAATTATTTTATTCTTTTTGTTTTATTCATGGAACTAAATATTTTCCTGAACAGTAGCAAGAGGAAATACTGCCTTCTTTTGAAATCAATGTTTGAAAGTATTATAATAAAATATTATTATTTAGATTTTAAAAATTTTATTTACATCTTTATACATATTACTTCTTATATATTTTTATACATACCATTATATATTTTTACAGATATAATTCGATTATTATTATTATAAGACCTTGTAAGGAATCCTTCTACAGCCAAAAATAAGAAATATACACATTCCAGTAGAACACAATTAGTCTTATCAATACCTAATTTCAAGATAAAAAAAAATACATGCAGTTTTTAAGTTTCCTCTTAGGTGTCACACAAAAATAACATTAGATAGTTTGTTGTCTTGGATGGTTGATATTGGAACTACATATTATTTGACCAAACTGAACTAAATAACAAAACAATTTCTTTAACATTCCAACACATATTATTTATGTAACATTTTCATGTCAGTTAAAAAACAGTTTTTACATACTTTGTTGATCTATCCTAATATAGTACCAAACTCTAATTAATAGCATAAGCTGCAGTTATGGTGCCTCATAGGACCAGCTATTTCAAACTTAACATGTAAGCATGAGATAAAGATTTAAACCATCTTATCTTCTAGGTCTACTTGAAACTTTTCATATTCATTATTATTTTACACTGTGTTTATTGTGCTTTCGTTTGGATTACAAACTATACATAGTAACTTGACACAACACTCTTTGTGATTGCCGATTCTATACAAGACTATACATTTTTAACTTTATGGTAGAAAATCCAATAGCAAAAATAAAAAAAATGCTAATGACCCTCTATAAATTATCATATCAATGAATGTTTACTGTATATTGAATGTGTCAAATAATACAAACCTACATAGTATTAAATATATTTACTAGCATTTGATTATCTTGTTTTCTGTTTCCTCACCATTACAATATTTTATATTAGTAAAATGTGCAAAAATAATAAAAAGTTTACTTCACGTACATGTCTCTATTCTACAAGTTTCATAATAGATTCCATATTTTTTTTTACAACAAACAATAATAGTAATCCTGAAAATAAAAGACTGTTGATTTCTGTATTGATTACGGAAATAACATCAACATTCCTTCAGAACACTCCGTTCTGCAGAGAAGTCATAATCAAAACTGCTCACATTGACTTTGTTGGTGAGGAACGCAAGAAGATCTGCCAGTTCAGTAGCTAACGTATCTTTGTTTGAAACCATCTGTAGAGTTTTTGACATGGCGAATGGGACTCCTTGTAAGTAGTGGAATGTGGGATCTATTCGCGCAACTCTTGGCGTTGGCGGCGCTGGTCTCTGCGCGTAGGGCGCAGGGATACCACCACCACTCACATTTGGGTAGAGGCTGGTCCTGGGTGAGTTAGGATCCACCACAACGAACCCATCGTCCACCCGCGCTCCAGGAATCGGAGGAATCTCGCCCTCCACTTCTACCTCCACTGGCGAAGATCTCCGCTTACCAAATATTGATGAAAACATTTTTGTAGAACTAGCACTGCGTCACAGACAGATAAACTTGAAGATTTTTGTGTTTATTTGTGAGTAATAGTGAGTCAATCAGTGTCACGCACAGAGCATGTCATAATAATTTTTTTTTTTTTAAGGCTAAGGTCTGAGACCATGCTGCCTAGTCATCAGTTACTATTTTTAAGTCTAACATGACATTAGAATATGGGTGTACACATTCTAATGTATTAGGAGTATTTGGCAGCAAATGTATCGAATCAAGTTTCCCGGTAAACTTCGCTGAGGTAGCCAAAACTACAAAAAAATTCTTAGCTCCATTTTACCGGGATCGCGTCTGTTTCAATGATTCCACATATTGTCCAGTTGCGCAGACACTTGAGATACAAAACTACACCAATTTTAGATCACAATATCCACTAGGAATCAATTTGCGAATAATTAAAACAGCCAACTAGACTTCACTCGAAGAAATCCCGCCAAAAACTCCCGCACCGCATGTCATAATTATATCCTTTGTGTCACCCAACTTGTGCAAGTTTTTGACAAATGACAACCGACCGAATGACTTTGAGTTTACAGACGACGACTGACATTCTCTTGTTATACAAACAGTACGCCCAGTAGATTTTCCACTGCTAAAGCTGATTTACATTGATCTAGTATATTTTAATCCAGAGACAGAGACACTGCCTTTTACTTAAGTAACAAAATATTTTGGCTTTGAAATTTTTGAGTATTTATCTAGATTTGAAGGGCGTCAAGGACGGACAAGGACAAGGCCCAGAGTGGAGCGTGAAAAGGTAACTGACAGACAGAGTTACTTTCGTATTTATACTTTTAGTCCAGCTGCATGACAAAGAAGAAGGAAATTTAATTAGGAAGAAAAGTATATACAAATATAATAATAATAATAGGTAGGTAATACGGGCTGGTGTCCGCAACTCCAGGTCAATGCGCGTATTTTGCGTTACATAATAATAATATGTATGTCCGTTTGTGTGGATGTATATTCCGGATTGGTGCAAAAACGGCTGAACGGATTTAGATATTTGGCATACATGCCGCCACTCGATTCTGTAAAAATCTCACCGTGAAAACTTAGGTGATGTGAGTTTGTTTTTGCTCGGACTTGACACTATTGACAGCTCACTCCACGCTCACTTCACCTAAGTTTTCACGGTGAGATGGTTACAGAATACAGAATCCACTGCAGTTTATAAAAACAATTCATTTATACAATACACTGTGGGTACTGTTCATCCCAATATTACGTTCCCATGGGATATTTTCCGATATCCATGCGGGCGAAGCTGCGGGTAAAAGCTAGTACGGAATAAATGTTGAACGTGAAAGAAACGACAGTCTAACAAAAACCATCTACTAAGGATTCTTTGGTTTCAATTTAGTTGATTTTTGGATAAATAATTAGAGTGGGGTTAAGCGCTGCAAATCGATTAAAGAAACCGGACTTTAGGATAGAACGGTTTTTTTACCACAAACTGGGAAGGAACCAAAATGTTTTCATTAGTAAACGTTGTCCTGATTGGTGGTAAATTTGCAAATTTTCCAATAAGAATCTTCTTGGCCAATAAACAACTAGAAAAATAATTACTTAAAAGTGACATAAAGAAAATGCGAACGAACTGATCATTCGACGTAAGTATTACGTCAAAATCTGGTCAAAACATAGATTTTTGACTTGTTTTGAAGCGATATTATGTGAACTTTAATACTTTGAGATGAATTTGTCATTAAAATGTTGTTATTTGTGTCCATTGTGACGTTAAAAGGATACCAATTAGTATGTAAAACTGTAAGATTGTGAGTTAGAAGGACATTTTTAAGATCGAGTGTTTGGAACCCCAGCTGGTGTAAGCAAGGTACCAATAGATGATGTAGTGTGCTTGTTTCATGTATTTATGTACCGTATTAAGTTATTTCAATACCTTGGAGATAATTTTTTCTGTATATGATGTGTTTGTTATTGAAAGCATCACCTTGTTGTTATTGTGTTCCACATCGCACAACAGAACTATGTCTTCTATTTACTCGTATAAATTGTAATTAAAATACAATATTAGAGAGATAACAAGATATACGAGTTGTTGTCACTGTGCTTGTTTTGCTTTCAAACTAGAATCTGATAGTAATACTAATAGATGATTATGTTCCATTACTTAAATCTATTAAACGGGCTTGGACAGGCTACCATCTATTCATTAAATACTTTTAATTATATTTACTTTTAGTATATCTTTACAACAAGGCTGTTTTTTTTTCTGAACATTGTACAGAAAATATTTTGTTTTTGGTGAAAAAATATTATCTTGAAATGATATTATTCTTAATGGATAAATATTTTGTAAAGTTAAATATTTTTTAGTTAGACCTAATTAAAATAATGCATAATAATAGATAATA
The DNA here is from genome assembly GCA_927399505.1 of Luperina testacea. Classification (NCBI taxonomy): domain Eukaryota; kingdom Metazoa; phylum Arthropoda; class Insecta; order Lepidoptera; family Noctuidae; genus Luperina; species Luperina testacea. The sequence goes on along the minus strand of OV656770.1, from coordinate 1,031,145 downwards.
ATAAACTGCTTCAACATTTTTAAATCTACCTTCTACTTCTTCGTTCACCTAGACAGGGTACCCCATCTGGAATCTGTGCTAAAAGTTTAGCTCCAATATGTAAATTTTATGTACTTAACAATTCAATATTACTTGCACCATCTTATCTCTTCACTGGTAGAGAATGCCTAAGGCACTAAGTCCGTCTTTGTACCTTATTTCTGTGCGAGAATTTTAAATACATAAATAAATACTTATCCCAAATATAAAATTATGGATTATAATTGAATAGTCTGACAAAATTATTATAGTTGATAGGTACTATACACTTGTTATCTAATTAGTTTCCCTTACAGGAAACTGGAGAAATGGCTGATGAACCCGGCCGCTCATCAAACAACTCAGGTATGTGCTGCAGTTTTATATTTAAGTCTTTGTACTCTATTCAGATTGATAGTTTGCTTATAAATCTTTTTCTCCTGTTTTTAGATTTGTTTGTATGTTCAATCAAATCAATTTAAATTAGCCTGAGGATCTGCATTTGAATGTCGAAATTACTTATGGCAATGGCAATCCTTCAAATTCCACAAAACGCCCACCCTTCACCATTTCCTAGTGCTTAAGCTGGGAAGAAATAGTGTGCAACAAATTCCCCAGCATTTTTATTTCTAGGCTTCAGGACTTTAAACCTTTTGCCTGTTTCGTGATCATATAATAATTATTGTAAGTTTTAACTAATGTGTTTGCTTCACGGACAATGTTTTTTTTACAACATTGGCACAATTGCGTATTAATACATAGATTTGCACTCAAAATCATAATAATAATCCATACTAATATTATAAATTCGAAAGTAACTGTGTCTGTCTGTTACGTTTTCACGCCTAAACCACTGAACGGATTTCCAAAAAATTATAGTTTTTATCCCGATATTCCTACGGGATCGAAAGTTACGCTGGTGAAACCGCGGGGCGCTGCTAGTAATAAAATATGTAAACTGTGCCAACAACACATACTGTTCACCTTACCTTGACTACCTCAACATTAGTCTTGGTAGACTAGACATACTTAAATTCATTTTATCGTTCGTTAAGATGAGGCCCTGGGTAAGAGACACCTTTTATAGTGATTTTCTTTTTTGTGTACTTGATCGCGACAATAGGTCGTGGTGGAGCAAAATGCGGCGCATACGCGGCGATGTTGAGTGGAGCGGTATCAACAATACTGTTGAGTCTAAATACATTATGTATTTATACATAATATCTCATCTGTAACTAATTTATTAAGAAATGCAGCTATCTAAAAATTACCTTGGCTCTATTGACGTACCTAACTTGAGATAAAAACATATATTTTGGCATTGGAAAATAGAGAATATAAATATTTAAATTAGCATTCGAAAGTAACATACCTACGAAAACTGACAATTTCGAAAAATATTATTCGAAAGCGGGTTGATACATCATTTGAATGTATTTGTTTTATCGTACAATGCCACTTCCCTGTGTTTTGCTGAAAAAAAAAGGCTCAAATAATCCCTAGCAACACGTCTCCCTGTCTATTAAGCTATATAGTATCGTATTTATATCTCTAATCCGGTTAGACTGGAAGCCGACCCCAACATAGTTGGGAAAAGGCTAGGCAGATGATGATTTATATCTCTAATCTAGATTATTGTTGACAACATCGCATCGTCGGCTCCTCAATTCGTATTTCCCGCGCGAAAGCACACGTTTGTAAGAAAGCCGGCATTGTGCATCTTCCACAAAGAAAAATCTGTAGGGGTCTGTCATTCGGCCGCCTCAGCCAATCACAGCGCGGGAGAAAGTGGGTGGTGGAGGGGAACTGGAGGGTGTACCGGACTCCACAGATATAATGCCATGGTGTGAGTAATAATTTAATAAATCTCAGTTGTTGGTAGGGTCCGCCTTTTGGTCTCTATCATTTACATGTTCTTAACACAAAAGCTTTATGTGTTTAAGAGTAATATAATAATTTAAAATTAATTATTAAATTAATAAGTATTGCTGAGTTTTTTTTGCCCGTATTTTAATTTTTATGGTGGCTTTTTTTGGTGGCAGAGAGGAGGCCTGTGTCCCAGCAGTGGGAACAATATAGGATGATTATGATGATGGTGGCTTTACGCCATAGTAACGTTCTCGTAATTCTTGATACCCAAATGGAAGATTTAAACCCCTTTTATCGTAAAATCAAAGCATTTTTCGGGCACATTTCCTTGGCGAAAAGTTTTCCACGCTGCGTTGTGCAACCGGGGTCGGGGGCTCGTCACGCACACACATCTGTCGCGGCTCGCTCGATGCCGCCAAGGCCACGGGCGTCCTATCGATTTTATATAAATAGAAGCAGCCCCTCGCAACCCCCGCCCCGTATGCGCTCGCTCACCCGCCCGGGAACCGGGAGCAGCAGGTTCGATGCCCGTCCTTGCGTTCTACGTGTCTTGTTTCCTTTTGTTTTATTTGCCTTTGAGGGTAGTTCAAAAATATATTATTATTATTTGGTGATTTTTGTTTGTAATAGAGAAAATATTGCTTACGGTTTTTTGTATGATAATTGGCATCTTTATTGATTCCATCGTCCTACAGACGCTTGTTGTTTTTGTATTTACAGAAATATTCGTTATTTTTCGTAATTTACTGATACTCAGTCACGATAGTAAGGCGTGCGCTCTTCTTCAAGACTTCTATAACTATGTTCTGGTATGAACTATTTTTTTCATAACTTTATAAACACAATACAATCTTTATCCATACGGCACATCGAAGCTATGCCGCTCGTTCAAATTCTTGGAAAAGTGAATCATTACCTATTGTATAGAGAGTATTGGATAGGTTGGTTGCTAGGAAACGCTTCTAAAGCCTTCTAGACGAGCTAGTCGCTTGTAATATTGAAACATCACCCCTGCTGGTGTAATGTGGATCGGTAGAAAAGAAGATAATGTTTGATAGGTACATGATTAGGCCACCGCCTTTCGAGGCGTGGGGTATTTAGTTATTTAGATGACTTAGAGATTCGGTCAAGAAGACTGGCAGCAGCGTATTATTCTTTATTTATTATTTTATTCCTGTGTGGTCATAATAGCAAACCTCAAATCTTTTATTTTAATTAATTTACAAGTACTTTTAAATTAAAAGTCAAGATGTCGGTCAGTCGGACACCATGTAATCATCGAGTTTCTTGCCCGTTCTTCTGTATGGAGAAGAACATAGCCTCTTTCCGAATACTTAGGCATCTGCGACCTATTATTTTTTTTACTACATGGCGACTCCATCTTATCCTACCAAATAAAGTGGTGAGAGGTGTTAGTCACGTAAAATGATGATATCATTATGACTACATAATTATGATTTTAAAAGAGGGACGTCAGCACCACTCCCACGTAATTTCTATTGAAATATAAATCCATTTATCTGTAAAAATGCCAATACTCTCTGTTACTGGCGTATTATCAACAATATACTTAAGGTAATAAATTGTGCATAAATAATTGAATTCCACAATGTGTAGGGACTAAGGTGGTAACTTAAAATTTTATAAAATCATCATGGACCCTGTCGGGCACAGAAAGATAGTAAGAGTGAGGAAGCTTTTAAACTTATCTATTCTTAAATATTTATTTATTTTATTTATTTATTTATTTGGTTCACCAACAATTGTTTACACTAACATCTTGGTACAAATAACGTCTTAAAAAAAACTTTAAACAGTGTAACAATTACTTAAAGGTAAACACCACATGAACTAAAATTATGTAATTTGTAAGCCTAGATACATGTACAGTTCACAAGCCAACTTAAAACTAAAGAAAAAAAAAAAAATATGTAGCCTTTGTATAAATAAATAAAGACTTTGTTTTGAATGTGACTGCTAAAGTTATATAAGTAGGTAACAAAATGATGAATGCTTTACAACACCTCTGATAAACAACTCAAGATTTTAGATTTCTGCTTAGTCAGAGAATCAAAGTGGAAATCGATTAAGTGACTACAACTATTCAAAACCCTGCAGAACCTAGCGCACGGAGAGTTAGATCCCAACACCGTTCTTCTCTGTGGAGGACGAAGTGGAGTTATGGGTTTACGTGGAATTCTTGAGGGGGCACTAAAGTTTATAAGTGCGAGCAGCGGCGGTGAGTCAATATCACCTTTCAAGATTTTACTGGCAAACATTGCATCGTTTAAACGCCTTCGCTCCTCTAAGGTGTGAATGTTGAAGATTTTTAATCTGCCTTTGTAAGAAGGCGTTTTTTTAGCTATACCGACAGAAAAAGCCAAATGCCAAGCAAAGCGTTTTTGGACGCGCTCTAGACGCAAACTGTGAGTAGCATAGTGCGGCCGCCACACCACACTACAGTACTCTAATATGCTGCGTACCAAACTATAGTAAAGTAAAATTTTTGTTTTACTTTGTCGAAAACCCTTACATTGTCTTATGACAAACCCCAACATTTTTGACGCTTTTTTAACAACATGATCTAAATGTGGCACAAAGGTTAATTTTTGGTCAAACAAAACTCCAAGGTCGCGTATAGTGTCTACTTCATTAACCTTGTCATTATTAATATAATATACTGTTTCTATAATGTTATTTTTTCTCGTATACTTAACGTGGTAACATTTATTTGAGTTCAAATGCATTTCATTATTTTTGCACCATTGGATGAGACTATTAAGGTCCATCTGTAAAAGCGAGGAGTCTCTATCAGACTTAATTATTCTAAGAAACTTTAGGTCATCCGCATACATAAAAATCTCGGAGTGCCGCAAACAGCGGGGAATGTCATTAATGAAGTAGACAAACAATATAGGCCCCAGATGCGAACCTTGCGGGACTCCAGAGGAGATTTTATATACATTAGATTGGTAACCGTTTACCACAACAAAGGAAGATCTGTCCGCCAAATACGAAACCGACCATTTAAACAAGCTGCCAGTGATACCATATACATGCAACTTTTGCGATAGGATTTTATGGGAAACTTTATCAAAGGCTTTGCTAAAATCAGTGTAAATGACGTCCGCCTGGTGACCAGAATCAACAGCCCCAATTAAATTCTCTGTGAATGCAACTAGATTAGTGCTCGTGGATCGTGATCTAACAAATCCATGCTGATGATCGCTTATGAATAGCTTGAGATGGTTCTGGAAATGCGGGCAGAGTAGTGATTCAAACACTTTCGCAAACGTTGAGAGAATTGATATGGGCCTATAGTTAGATATGTTGTCATTGCTATCCGATTTATGTACAGGGACCACCTTTGCCATTTTCCATTTCGTAGGGAAAACACCAGAGATCAAAGATTTGCTGTATATGACCACGAGTGGATGCACCAACTCCTCCGCACAAGCCGAAATAAATATTGGCGGTATGCCATCTGGGCCAGGACCCTTGTTAATATCCAAACTTTTTAATTTCTTAAGTAGGCACTCACTGCTTATATTTGGACTTGTTAAGCATAGACTGGTATTCCCAAGAGACTGTGAAAATAATTTGGTATCAAACTCATTACCCGATTCTTGGTTGAGGCTATGAACAGACGAGAAGCTGGTAGCAAACATCTCACATATTGTCTTACCATCAGACGTGAACACTGACCCATTAGTCATGGTCTTGGGGTAGGCACTAGACCCCCCTCTTTTATTTTTTACATGGGTCCAAAATAACTTAGGGTTGGTTTTTAGCTTGTATTCTAGATTTTTAATATAATTGTTGTAACATTGAGTGACCAAGGTATCGCAGCGCTTACTAAGCAGTTTTAATTCAATTAAGTCCCTTGGGTTTCTATATTTATGATATCTCACCCTGATGCTGTTCTTTGAGTTTAACATTTTGATTAAATTACGGTTAAACCATGGCGGAAATTTATGTTTCTTTGGTGCCCGAAAGGGAATAAATTCATGTATAACATTATTAAGTGTCTCGTAAAAAGCATCTAACATCTCATTCACATCATTATGCCCTTTAAATAATTCATCCCAATCAAATTGTTTTAAAAACATCCGAATTGGTGCATAATTTGCGGTACGAAAATTGGGTCTTTGTATGACATTATTGTATGGTAGTTTTACATCCTTACTCAAGGAAACAATAATATCAAGAGGTGGATGATGTTTGTCGACATTACTAATTGGATTTATACTTTCACTGACGCTACATGATGAATGTGTTGTCAAAACCAGATCCAATATGCGACCTGTAACATTTGTAACACAATTTAGTTGGTTAAGCCTGTTAATATTTGTGAAATCAATAAACATTTCGCTAGTACCAGACGAGCCAAGTCTATTAGTCGATGCCCCTGCCATATTCCAATTAATGTTACTCAAGTTAAAGTCGCCCACAATAAAAACTCCCGAATCAGTACAATGTTCAAAAACAGCATTACAGTGATCCAAATAGTGCTCCAGAGAAGAACGGCGTGTAGGAGGAGGCAGGTATACCGCGCAGAAAACTATTCGACGAGCAGTACATGATATTGACAAATCAATACTCACCCACAGGTCTTCACAACCACTTTCCCAACACTTAATACGTTTAGATTTAATTTGTTTTTTAACGGCTATTAAAACACCACCCCCCTCTTTGGTGCACTGTGAATGAGCACTTTCTCTATCTCTCCTATATACCACGTATCTATCGTCGAATAGCTCGCTGCTCAATATAGATTCATTTAACCAGGTTTCAGATAGAACTATTATGTCGTAATTATTACCTAAAATGTTACGATATACAGTATGTGTCTTTGTTCTTAACCCTCTGCTGTTCTGATAGTATATTTGCAAACTATTGAATTTATATAATTAGTTTATAAGTGCACGCAAAAGTAAGAAGGAATACTATTTTTTGTTCTCATAACACATTACTTTAAGTTGTTTAAAATGTCCAAACTTTTAATAAAAATATGATCATCACCGTCCATCTTCCTGACAAATATCCTCCCGTTCCTCACCCAGACATATTTATAACCCTTTTCTTTTGCCTTGATTCTTGTTGCAGCGTGAAGAGCTTTGTAAGCTGGGGATAAATGCTCGGCAATAAAGACAGGGGACCTGTTGCCTGCCATGCCAAAATCCGCGGTATTGAGTTTGTCGTGGGTTTTATCTTTGTTGTAATTAATTACACTGGCCAGCAGCTGATCGCGGATTCTTGGCGAGGCAAGCTGGACCACGATAGACCGAGGGCGAGAATTACTGGTATTAAGCTTCGCAATTCGAGTGCAGTGTGAAATATCACTATCCATAATCTCACAACCGACCACTGAACCTAACTGCTTAACGAGGGTATACAGATTTTCCTGTTTATTTTCTGGTAGACACTGCAGCTCCAGGTTGTTGGCTCGCGCTTGTTGCTCCAGATAATTAAGTCGTTGACTAAGATCTGTTACTGTGTTTTGCAATTTAATATTTTCATCTTTAAGTTCTTTCGTAGTACTTTTAAACTCTGCGTGTTCCGACTGAAACTTATCAAATTCTTTCGTGTGGAAGTTCAAAGACACTCTAAGTTCCTCAAAATCTTTGCGAATCGGGGCCAACTCTCTATTAATGATGTTTACAATGGTACTATTTATCTGCTGAAGCATAACAGTGAACTCTGTTTTTATAACTTCTTGTACGATAGAACGCACTTCCTCGCTAGTGATCGCCGGTAAAGTTTCCGGAGGAGAATTCAAAGCCGGTCTCTTATTTCCTCTTGTAGTTGAGATGTTACGCATCGGAGTACAGTCTAGCTTAGAAGACGTTGGGGGCAGGCTCGTACTTATACATACCGAACATTTCCAATCGCTATAAGCGTCCGATTCAGTAGGTATTTCCGAAATAGATAAACAAATAAAGTGATACGACTTAGTACAACGAATGCAATTCACAAATCGATAGTTTTCTTTAGAGCTATCATTGGTGCAGCACCCCCATACAGTTGTCGTCATGTTTACTAATGCAAATTGCTTGATTATTTGGTAACAAGCAAGTAAATAAAGCAACAGCTGTCTACAATTATTTGTAGTGAAGTTAATTAGTATGGTTCGCAGTCCAAAGTCCAAAACGTCGGCGCCGCTCTTGGTACGTAAGCGAGCTCGCGAGAATAACGTCGTAAGTGATCCGTATTGCGTGTCGGTTACGCGTTCCGAGTTCCGAGTAAACACTTAGCGTTAACACTTATTGACGGTATCTGATTTATGATTAATATCTCAAATCAATCACTATTTACACTTCATAATCGCTCATCCACTATACAGTATGATAGATAGAAATGTTAATTGATCTACTTTCACAAAAAACTTGTCAAACACTGCGTTTAAACATAAAAAATAATTAAAATTTGAAGAGCACAATTACTAATATGTTTACCGTGCGGTAGCTTACGATATATATGATTATATGATACGATATATATATATATTGTTGCGCACCACAATTAATGCCTGGTACATGGTGACATTAGTTACCACTAGCGCCATCTAATATCGGGTAGCAGAACTAGTAGAGTCAAGATCTTTCTAGAAATTTCGATGCTAGAACTTTCTAGACCAATCGACATCTGGTCAGTCGGGGCCGGTATGTACTCGAACGTTCTAGATGTTTCTACAGTAGAAGGTTCTAGAACTATCTGAGGCACTACATAAGGCCGGGATGGGCCGCGAGCCAAACAGATTGGATAAAGCGATACAAGCGAATACATCGAAAGCGATCTTCAAGTGCGACTGAGCGATCAGTAAGTAGTGTAATTGTTTTTTATAATTACATAGTGTGTTTGAGTTGTTATTAGTGTTGTTGATTAAAGTGTCATTTTTTGGTTATTAAATCGGCAGTTTTTATTGTCACGAACCCCAAGCTCGTAACAATATCTAACGCTATTAGGGTCATGATCATCATCAGCCTACAGCAGTCCACTGCTGGACATAGGCCTCTCCTATTGCACGCCATTCAACTCGATTTTCGGCAACTCTCATCCAGCTGCTAGCAGCCATCCTGCGAAGATATTCGCTCTACCTAGCCTGAGGGCGCGGTCTTCGCGGTCTCCACTCAAGAACACGTCTACCAGACGGTCATCGGTTCTACGCATAGATATATGTATCTATGGTTCTACGACTAATATGGCCGGCCCATATTAAGGCTATTATTAGGGTATTTTTTCTAAAATGTATAGAATTTCAAATAAATATAATTTCTATACTTATAATATAATTTTAATATTCGTTTACATTTTATTAGCATTTTTTGTCATTAGAAATTCCCATAACTCTTTTACGGATATTCGACGACGCGGTATCTTGTTAGCGTAGATTTGAATTTAATGTCAAAACAATGGATACCTACTCTCTTACCTGGTAAAAAACCCAGAATGCTAATAAACCATATGAACAAGCCATCAAGCCATTGTGACAGAATGGAGTGGGCGTCGCCTGATGGCGTCCCGTGTCGTTCCCATTTGACCTTAGCTCCGACAGATTCTATTATTTGGGTTGCCGGGGTCAGATGACACATAATGTCAGCTCGTAACTCTCCACTGTTGGAAATGGGCTTCCCCTGAACGATTCACATGGAAATTGCACTAATCATGGTTTTGTGCAGGTTGTTGTTACAATCATCTAGATAGATAGGAAGACCAAGCACCGCCTGGAACTAAAAACATGAAATTTATAGAATCCACAATCCTTTTGTTCAATGGGGGTTCCCAATCGGCAAAAATTACTTAACTTTCACACAAACTTTCGTTCCCTAATTAACGCCCTTAGGGGATGAATTGTCAAAAATAGTTTCTCAGTGCTCACCTTCGTTATTTAAGGAATTCTTGTGCAAAATTTCAAGCCTCTAAAAGCTGGGGCTTTAAGAGGCTTGGATTTCTAACCTTTCTTTTCTTTGTAACCTAACCCAACGTTCTAGGCTGTGCGGTTGTCAGTGAATGAATGAATTTTAGTACGTACATAGATTAGTAGATATCTTATCGAAACTGTATAAATATAAATAATAATAATCTTTACTAAATATGGTCAATATTCAACCGATACGTTATCTAGGTCCGTGTTAGGACTTAGTCGTCGGAGTTTTGAGATAATCCCTTTATTGACCTTAAAATTCCACGTAACTTATTCGTTTATTTAGAAAGCTTCTGTATAAAATCCATACTATTACTATATCCATAATATTATAAATGCGAAAGTGTGTCTGTCTGTTACCTACCTCTTCACGCTTAAACCGCTGCTGCACCGATTTAGATGAAATTTGGTATAGAGATAGTTTGAGTCTCGGGAAAGGACATTTGTAGCAATTATTGAATAAATGTAGCAAATATAAGCAATTGGATAGCAATTCTTGAATATACTTTCAGAACCGCTTGCCATAGGCAACCAGCCATTTTGACGATAATGGTTTTGCCGCCTCCGCGCCACCCACGACCTCAAAATGAGTTGCCAAAAATCGCCAAATTCTATCCCAAATAAAGATGGAAGCGATGGAAGGAGCAGAGCTATTGTCTGCACTCGAATTTCACCTTCGATGAAGATACTGTAATTAGCGACTGTGTAAGTCCAAGAATAATCTTACCTTTACTTATAATATACTAGCAGCGCCCCGCGGTTTCACCCGCATAAGTGTCGATCCGGTGGGAATATGTCTAGTTTTAATAGCGTCCGCGCTTATGTTTATGCCTGAATGCTCTCTTGCCATAATCATGGAGCCAAATTTCTCCGGTAATCCAGCTAACATAAGCGACCAAACCCACTGGTCATTTATTTCGAAGCCGGTGCTGGTTAATTTGTGAGCAGTTTCGATTATCTGGCTTACATAGCTGGTCATAGACTCGCAATTTTCTAGGCGTATACTAATTAGGTTTTTCAGCAAACTGATTTTACGTGAATATCCCGAATCGTCGAACATATTTTTCAAAGTCTTCCACAAGTCGTAGGTATGTTGTTGTCGCTCGCTTGATATGCACATACAAAGATGCGTCAATTGTCAATATTAGTTTTGCTTTCGCCTTCGAATCATCTGCTTTCTGAGCCGGGGTAGCTGATGACGATAAAGGTGCCTTGGTGGCATCCGCCATTCCCTCCAACACGAGCACATTTTCGGCTGCGAAACACTAGTCGTCATAATTCTCACGACCTTTTAATTTCGGAACACTCGCCAAGTAATTGGTAGCCTTTTTTTGTCGAACCCACTGAACTTATTACTTTTAATATTATTTTAGCGGGACTGGGCCCATTGTGGTCTTAGTCTTCCACGCGGGCCCAATGCGGATTGGTAGATGTCACATGTCTTCGAATTTTTGGTTCTAGGACATACTGGTTTCCTCACGATGTTTTCCTTCACCGTTTTGAGATCAGTGCTGCATATAGTTGCATTCAATTGGAAGCAGTATGTAGGCAGTGGCGTGCTTTGGTTTTCAGAATAGGTAGGCAGGCACTAGGCCTGGTCTAGTCTAGGCAGACGCGGTCATTAATCAGAAACATAAAACAAAAGTATCTATTAACAAAAAAAAGTTTTACAGCAGCTATCTTGGATTTTCATTTTGACTTTATTTTCGACTCCAGCAACCTCGAAAACCATGAAAACGACACCATTACGATACATTTGAAAATGTTCGCAGCCGCCATCTTGGATGTTCATTTTGACATCACTATCGGCTTTAGCGCCCTTGAAAACCATAAAAACAACACACATGAATGACGAAAAAAAAAATTACAGCCGTCATCTTGGATTTTCATTTTGACCTCACTATTGGCGACCTCAATATCCATCCCTTTCTTTCTTCGCGGCCAAATTACGAACGAAATACATATTACGATTTTAACATTCATAATCGGCTGGTTATTTGAGTATACTCAAATAACTAACCTAGTATGAATGTTAAAATCGCCTACTTTAGGGTGATAAATTGCGATGGTCGAACGTCATGGTATTACGCGTACGTGTTTTTAATTTCGTCGTATTAACTTGAACGAGTAAAGACCAATGACAATGTGCGAATAGTGCGGGAGTAAGAGACTGGCGACTGCCTACTGCCGCGCGTGTTTGTATGAAGATTTTGTTTTTTAGTGAAGTTTCTTAACTGTGGGACACACACACTAAAATGTAATTGCCAGGCTTATGGTGATTTACCGAGGTAGGCACTGCTAATATGCCTTTACCTTTATGCAATGCACGCCACTGTATGTAGGTTACTTGACCGCATTAGTTGGCACCGAGCCAGAATATGTCAATATTGGACTAGCATTTACATACAATGTAGAATTTAACAGTATAATGACTTTAGTAGGTTATACTTACCTACTGAAGTCATTATACTGTTAAATTGTAACTTATATAATATATAAAGATATACAAGTACATACATAGTCTTGCCATAAATGTAGTCACGAAGAAAAAAAAAATTTTTTTTATTGCAATTAATATATTTTATTACTTTTACAGTGTGTTAGTTTAACAAATAAATATAAAACAATTTAAAATATAAAAAGCTTATTTGAAGTGATCTCCATTGGCAATAATTGCAATATAGGACTGTATTGCAATTATTGCCAATGGAGATCACTTCGAATAAGGCAATACTTGCAATACAGTCCTTTAAACGTTGAGGCCAGTTATCAATAGAAGCACACACTCTTTCCATGGGAAAATTCTTCACTGCCAATCGTATCGATTGTTTTAGGGACTCCAAATTATCATGGCGTTTAGAGCAAGCCGTACTCTGTAAAACTGACCATAAATCATAATCCAGCGGATTAAGATCGGGACTAGACGACGGCCAGTCTTCAGCTCTGATGTCTGAAGTCCGAAACGTTCACTTCCAACCAAGACTGCGTGGACCGAGCTTTATGACCCGGCGCCGAGTCTTGTTGGAAGGACCATACTTGGTTATTGAACATGGTGTTGTGAAGGGGCTTAACTACCTTCTCAAGAATGGTATCTTGATACACTTGTGCCGATGTTTTCATACCTCTATCACAAAAATATGGCTCAGTCACTCCTTCGTAGCTAACACCCCACCAAACCATTACTGAAGTCGGATAATGCCCACGTTGCACTCTGTCGACTAATTGGGAAGCTTCCTTAGAGCTTTGAGCATAAATACGGTCATTTTGTTTGTTAAAATGTTGCTCAATTGTAAAGATTTTCTCATCCGTAAACAAAATTTTTCTGTGACCTCCCTTTGCGTACCGCTTCAGTAGTTGTTTCGATTTTACCACCCTATTCTTTTTTAATTTATCATTTAAAAAATGACCAGTGCGTCTCTTATAGGCTGCAAGTCCTAAGTCATCTTTTAAAATACGCGACATGGTTCCGGGTGCTATCTTCATCTCCCGAGATAAAATCTTTTGCTTTCGGTCAGGATTTCTTCGAATTCTTTCCCTTACTGCTTTGCCCACCTTTTTCGTACGAAAACTACGTGGACGGCCAGATCTTTTTCTGTCACAAACAGAGGTCTCATTGTACCTATTAATAGCCCGGTACCCAAACATTTGACTAATACCAAGCGTATGGAGAGTTTTAAAAATTGCATTTGGCTCCATACCAACTTTGTGTAATGCAATCACAGCGATTCGGTTCTCTTTATCACCCCCCTCCATTTTAATATCGCAAAATATTGTACAATGTATTGGCGCCAAAATTAGAAAACCCAATGAACAATCGTATAAAAATGACAGATTCCAAATTCAAATGTAATATCTTTCTTATTTTTAATTGGAACAGTATTTATGGCCAGACTGTGTAGTTCTTGGAAACGTAATATAAAGACGTATGTAGGCGTGAGAGACTCAAGTGGGCGTTTAATGTTGAGTTGTTTTTCATAAATACATAATACCTCTTGTCTATTTTTGTTTAAAATTATCCAATTATATTCAAGCTATGATAAAAAATCTTGGTACGAAAAAAAAAACAGTGGCCGACAGAAGTGAAAACAAAACACAAACAGAATACTTTGCCATCACTCACTGACACATCGGATATACATTAAAACCGAGTACATCCCGAGGACAGCCGAAAACATTCGAAGCGGGTATTTTTTTAATCGTCTTATAAAAAGAAAAACACGCGCAGTGTCGCTTTCGGTAACAGTGTCGAGAGTTCAATGGTTTTTTCCCGTCTCAAAAAATGCCCAACGCGCCTAAAGAAGTTTTCACTTCAAAAACAGTAGTCGTAATAGCATTCTGAAGGCTCGTCGATAGTGAATCACTTCATGCAGGTATTGGTTAGGCAGGAGTCATTCATAATATCCGGTGAAATGTGAATGTAGGTATGTAAATATTGTTTTTCTGTGAGATTAGTACCTAATTATAAAACACACTAACATAGCTTTTACGTTTTTTGTACCTTACATACGGTTCATTTTTTTTTCATTTTTCTATTCTATTCTATTCTATTCTATTGTTGTCTTAACCAATAAATTAATTTAATTTTTACTTTTACTAAACTAAATCAAGGGATATAATCGCATGATCTCATTAACTTATAGGTTTATCAGCATGATTGGCTCCCTTCCAATCCAACACATCATCAAATGTCCAATGTCTCATTTCTATTTACAGTGTAAACTCTTTATAACGTCATCCTTTATAACAATAAACTCCCTGTAACGTTGAAGTGAGCCCAACTTGGTTGGTTTGCGTTAAAACCCACATATTAAAACACTCTTTATAGCGATACGCCATTCTCTATTACGAAGAAATGTGTTCATATTTTTAGACAGTAAATATTTATTATCGGTATTATTGTTTATGTTATGTTATCAGGTAACAAAAGACTTTGAAGCTCAGAAACATCTTGAACACTGCAGTATGACGCATTGATTTCTCGGAAGTGATGGTCTTCGACCAAGCATACTGGGTACCTATCGTATTATCAGTCGTAAACCTACTTTGAAACTGTTAACATGGCCAGTAAACGGAAAGCGTTGACGAAAAAGTTTGTGTGATATTTGTTAATTTGGTTGTTTTTTTGTTCACTCCATATAACGATAACTCTCTATAACGACAAAAAATGCTCAGTCCCTTGAGTTTCGTTATAAAGAGTTTACACTGTATATTATTTACTTAGTCTTAGTTTTATAAGTAAGTGGGCAAAATTGCAATGTTGTTCGTCCTTTTATTTTAATTTCTGTTATTAATCTTAAGTTAAAGAGTATCTTGCCATATAAAAATTTTAAGTTCTAGCCTTCAGTTTAGTTTTGTTATTATTATGTCTGATCACTTATTCTGAGATTGCTGGTAAACCTTTAATTGGCGACTGTGTAAGATCGAGACTTTTATGATATTATACCTACATAGAAGCTGTTAGTGTACCTTAATAAATAAATAAATGTCCCGATATCGTCTACGCGTACGTCGATCGTAGGTTCATCAATCACGTATTGTCAAACCCTCGGATATTGACGTTATCACCACATAAGCTGCTTACGTCACTAAATCGTTGACTTGTAAACGATGACCGGGGTTATTGGTCTGGCAGTATTGTTTTTACATAAACTACTTCTGCTGAATGACAGCTGCAATAAAAGTGCAATGCGCGGCAGAACTCAGAAGAGATATTGTTTGTGATGATCCTAATTTATTTGGGGTAGGCGCTGCATGTCTTCTTCTTCCATATACATCCTCTATTAGCCGTCATCACCACCACCATTTTGTTTAAATTTTTACTCTATAACTCCTACATATCGATCTAAGAAAACAATTCTTTTTAAAAATCAATTTTCATTAGGAATAACGTTTACTATACAGGATTATTTGCAAAACACCAAAACCTCAAAAGTAAGAATATTTAAAAAGAAATGTTTGTAATTAGAATATCTAATGCTTTTAAGGGTTCCGTTACCATAAGGGTAAAAACGGGACCATATTACTTAGACTCCACTGTCCGTCTGTCTGACTGTCACCAGGTATCTTATGAATCGTGATAGCTAGACAGTTGAAATTTTTCACAGATAATGTATTTCTGTTGCCGCTATAACAACAAATACTAAAAACAGAATAAAATAAATATTTAAGGGGGCTCCCAAACAACAAACGTGTTTTTTTCGGCGTTTTTGTCTTGTGGTACGGAGCCCTTCGTGTGCGAGTCCGACTCGCACTGGCCAGTTTTTTATAAATCCAATCCGATCACTGATGTGATGACAAAACAGTAATTAGGCACTGCTTAATGTTTTTGTTGTAAACTTATATTATCCTGTATTTCATTATAGATAATCATCCTCTAATAATATTATTCTCTTTTTAACCGACTTCAAAAAAAGGAGGAGGTTCTCAATTCGGTTGTATTTTTTTTTAAGTTTGTGATTGTGTGTTTATATGTTTATTACTTCTTCACGATCAAACGGCTGAACCAATTTTGATAAAATTTTGTATGGAGGTAGCTGACACCCTGGATTAATATATAGGCTACTTTTTATCCCGATATTCCCACGGGATCGACACTTATGCCGGTGAAACCGCGGGGCGCAGTTAGTTTCGTAATAAATTGATCGAGAAATAAAAAAAACACCAATTTAATTCTTATTGTTTTGGTATTAAAAATACCATTCATGCAAAAAATGTTATCAATCATTATGATTATACGTCACTGCAGTTCCTAGTGCACTGTAGTAGAATATTTTTTATATCAGTCGGAATATCTTAATGCACAAAACGATAATTAATCAATGAATCACGATATTTTTGGCTCGTGGAACAGATTGTAATTATAATGCTTGCCGTTATGTCATAATCTGTAGGCCAATTCTCAAAATTTAAAAAGTTCAAAATCTAGTTGCAATCTCATCTCTGCGAAGAACAAAATGTCAAAAACTTGTTAAAATGTTGGGAAAGTGCTACATTTTGAGCTATCGGACATCGGTGTCGGTTCACTATTCAGCGATATTATAAAATTCGTTAAATTTTTTCTCCAAAGCAGGATTAGCAGATAATGTTAGGTTAGGTAGACATGTTTTGTTTTTAGGTATTTTTGACAGATTGATACTGAGATCAGACTGTGAATGTTCTTAAAAATACGAGAATTTCCTCTCTGACGTTTGTGTGTGCAGATGTGTAATGTGCATCGACGTAGACGAAGCAAAAATTGTATGCAAGGATCGTAGCAAGTGTCGTTCTGGAGTTTCTGCCTATCCCCATGGGAACAAGGCGTCACGCTATGTATGTAATAAAAAGTGTTGAGCAAAGATAGCCAACAAGGTCACTTTCCCTTTTAAAACTTAGTCGAGTGGATCATAATTTTATCTTAGTAGACCCATCTTTATCCACTTTTAAGCCCTAAATCTGTAAAACCAAAATATAATAAAAAAGGTCACATCAAAGCCCTGAAGACGACGGCAATGAACTTTCGTAGGCTGCTACGAATCGTAGCGCGTAGCCCGTAGCCAACGCCTACGAACTGCCCACTGTCCCGTATATGACACTAATATTATAAAGGCGAAAGTTTGTGTGTCTGTGTTTGTTTATATGTTTGTTACTTCTTCACACTCAAACGGCTAGACCAATTTTGATAAAATTTTGTATGGAGGTAGCTGACACCCTGGATTAACATATAGGCTACTTTTTATCCCGATATTCCCACGGGATCGACACTTATGCGGGTGAAACCGCGGGGCGCAGTTAGTTATCAATATTTTTAACGAAACACGATGACTAAAACCTGGCACCAACATAAATCTATGCCACTTTTAGTAAAATCAACATACATGACGCCTGTGTTGCCCGAAGGGTCAGGCTGAGAGTAATGGGTAGCTCACCGTCCGATCAGGGGGCTTACTCTCCAAACTAATTTTAATTCCAATGACATGCCAATATGATTCCAATGTTAATTTTACAGTCACGTGATTTGGTACTCTTGAAAACAATATTGTCAACAATTACCCCACGCCAAGCCCGAACCCAATCCACTTAGTTCTCCAAAATGGACACCCAATCTAAACACCATTTGGCGCTAGCATCGAACTCAAGAGTACGAAACATCACAATTCCAATGTCGATCTATCGAAATTAAATTGAAGAGTAAGCACCCAGGACCAGGCCCGTGCCGGACGGCGCGTACGTGTTCCACGCGCGTCTCAAAGAGATGTCAGCATCAATTGAAGGGGCCCGGCAGGGCCGAAGCCTGCCGGGTCAACGGGATTGTCCGAGGGTCAGGCAGAGGTGTTCACACATATTTCGGCATTTCTATTTTAATCTCATGTTATAGAGGGTGAATGCTGCTACGGAAAAAAAAAATCGATTAACTACCGTATATCAGTGTAAATCCAATAAACACTAATTAGAAAGACTTCAAAGTTCAACTCTAACAGTAATTATGTCTGAAAAGGGGTATCCTAACGGTCTTTGATCAAATTACTAGAAAAGCACTCTGTGGCGCCATCTGTCGACAAAGTGAAGGTACTTGGATTTTGATAAAAGCTTCCTATGTTACAGTTACACTGCCTTGCCTTGCCTTATTTACAAGCTGTAAACTAATCTTTAGTAGTATAGTACGCAAAACCTTTTTCAAATTAACTTTATTCAAAATGTGCAACTCTCCCGGACATCAATAACATACGCCTGAGCGTATATTTACAAGCCACCACCTCTAAACGTGCTATCTGCATGTAGCTAGGGACCGACCTACAACCAAGCCATCCCCTGAACTCAAAACAAATCTGTATCAGAAAAACAAATTATCATCCATCCCTTGTTGTGACTGCGGTTGTTTGGTTACCAAGGTCAAGGGCACATTTGGGCAGGGGGTGGCGAGGCGCGGGGGCGGGATGGGCGTGGCTTGAGACAGAAATAGACATAGCAACGTTTGTCAACACACGCCTACGCAGCGTGGCTCCGGCCGGGGGGATCCCCGGGAGCGGAGTTCAGCGGAGGGCCGAAGGGGGGGAGAGAAAAGCCCCCCTCTTCTCGAAACTGAGGGCAAATTTTTCTAATACGTTTCTGGAAAGCGAAGTGTTTTAGTGGATGATGGATCGCTGTTATAACGTCGTGCCCCGACGTAATGTGAGCTGTTATTTAAATGATGTGACGTGTACGATGTCGTGCTGTATCAGGGATGATGTTTGTTATGCTTTGAGAAAATATGAGTTGAAACTACCTCTTGTTCGTCTTTTTGTACTTTGCAGTAAATAAATCGAAGCTTCCCAGTGTCCTTGAAAGTTTTCATATACTTCATATATTTGCAGATAAACAAACAACTATTGCCGCCCTCGTGTGGTTTCTAGCAATATAGCCGCGCCCATATTTAATTAATGTAAGTACTTCAATGAGGCCGAAATACCGCCACAATAGAGAATTGTAGATCAATCACAATGCTCCCTATATTCTGAGAATTATAATCAAAATATAGTTTGGTGATGACTAAATAATAATCTCAACGTAATTAAGAGGTTCCAACTAGCTTTTGTCCGCGGCTTCGCCCGCGTGTTAGCCAGAAATTATCCCACGGTGTCGTACTACCGGTATAAAAAGTACCCTATGTCCCAGACTACCAGGTCTGTCCGTATGTCATTTCATCCAAATCTGTTCAGTCGTTAAAACGAGAAAATAGGTAATAGACAGAGTTACTTTCTTATTTATAATAGACTAGCAGCGCCCCGCGGTTTAACCCGCATAAGTGTCGATCCCGTGGGAATATCGGAATAAAAACTATTCTATGTCCTTCCCCGGGACACAATCTATATCTCTACCAAATTTTATCTAAATCCATTCAGTAGTTTAGGCGTGAAAAGGTAACATACAGACAGACAGACAGAGTTACTTTCGAATTTATAATATTACTAGCAGCACCCCGCGGTTTCACCCGCATAAGTGTCGATCCCGTAGTAAGATCGGGATAAAAAGTATCCTATGTGTTCTGCTAATGTATAAGCTATATTACTGTAAAGTTTCATCAAAATCCGTTCAGTAGCTTTTTCGTGAAAGAGTAACAAACATCCAACCACCCTGACAAACTTTCCCATTTATAATATTAGCACGATGTTATGGCTAGATGCAACATCTAATGCATGCCGTGTTACATTAGATCATAAAAATGTAAACAACAGCATTAGACGCCTGACGAAATATTATTTAACAGCCCCAGACTAGGAAAGTACAGGAAAGTAAAGGGCTTACTTAATAATAAAATGTTATAACATCATACTTTCGGAGTTATTTGACGTTATTTCCTCTTTCCTCCCTTCCTAAATGATTTCACGAAACTGTGTGACGCACATTAACTATAATTAGCAGCAACTGATTTGTTTTAGCTATATTCGAAAAGTTGATTACCTAAGTGCGTCTTTGATAACAACTACATAACATGACCGCCTTGAGAGTAACTTGACATAATTTATTTTTGTTTCTTTGACCGAATTTAACCTAAAGTTCTGTTATGCTAGCAAGCTTTTGATTTTGAGGTTTTGTTACACCAGTAGAATTATACAGTTTGGCAGGGACGTCAACGCGAAGGTGGTTACCATGGATACAGTACATGATTCGGAATATCCCTGCATTGAAATTGTTCGAAGGTTATTTAAAAAAAAAACACTGGCACTCCGGTAGTGCCGACAGAAGTGAAAACTTGAACAATTACGAGTGTATTTTGTGAATCGTCTTATAAACAAAACACGCGTGTTAAGGTGTGTTCCTTATTTTATAGGGTTTTTTGCAAATCAGGTATGATGACCAAAGTGACTGGTTTATTCTTCTCGTGAAAGGAATTTATTCAGATTTGCTCGTCGTCAGTTATATATCCGTGGTTCAGCGCCATCTCGTCGTTGTTGGATGAACTACGTAGTTAGTACGCGAGGCCTACGTAGTTAGTACGCGAGGCCCTCGTAGTTCTTCCCGATGTGCATAGATGGCGCTGTCCTCAACAACGCGCTCGTCGTTGTTGGATGAACTACGTAGTTAGTACGCGAGGCCCTCGTAGTTCTTCCCGATGTGCATAGATGGCGCTGTCTTACGTTTTACGTCTTACGAATTTTCGATCAGGGTCACGTGACCTGACGCGAATTTAGAAGTTTTTACCCATTCCAAAAAAGTACACAGCGCCGCTAAAGAAGTTTTCACTTCAAAAAATAGCTGTTCCATACATTTTGACCGCGTACGTAGGTATTGCACATTTCTTTTGCAACCGACGAAAATATTCTACGCTAGGGGTTCTAGAATCATTTGCTGAATTCATGGTTAGAGTTGGCGCGTCGACGTCTCTGCCACCGTGTACCATAACAAACTGTTGATTAGGGGGAAGCGGGCTTAGCGGGTAACCAGTGTCTGTACACGACATGTTAAGTAAAAGTGTTACTAACCATAGAGTCTATCAGAAATAAACGTTTTATTATTATTTTTAAAAATGTCTTCGTCATACAATACAATACAATACAATACAATTCATTTATTTGTCAGAATATTGTACAAAGTTGTTATGTGCATTTAGCTAGCATTATGTGTTAGGATCATAATATTCTGCCGTTTCCGGCGTACAAATATTGTTTTTAAAATTATGGGTCATCATTGCATTAAAATTGAATTATAGTCATTAGAAATAGAATTACAAATAATTTAAATATATTGAACAATCGTTGTAAAAGAAAATAATTATATAAGTCAAAAATTAAATAAGGTCAAGGAGACAGCGTATGATTTATGAGCAATAATGTCAAATATTTAGGATAATTTTTCATTCATAAAATCTTCAGTTGAGTAATAGCATTTGTTTAAAAGAAAGTTAAATAATTTACATTTAAATGTTCTGAGGCTGAGAGTTTTGAAGCCATCAGGTAATTTGTTATAAACAGTAATGGACATGCAGTATACATTATTAGAAAACAATTTAATTCTACGCCTAGGCACATTAAGCATATGCACTTTGCGGCTGGGTCTGGATACAACATCATTAAATAAGTCAAATTCATGTCTATTTTGGTGTACGAAGATACAAATTTCAAAAATGTATAATGCTGGAAGTGGCAGTATTTGAAGTTTTTTAAATAATGGGACACAACTATCCAGTGGGTGCGCTCCACAAATTGAGCGTACGCATTTTTTCTGAGCTTGAAACACTCTTTTAAGTTCAACCGAATTACCCCACATTATAATGCCATAGCGCAAAATTGATGAAACATAACCATGGTATGCACATAGTGCCGCATCAACACTAGCCACACGTGTTAGTCTATATAAAACAAATACAAATCTATCTATCTTCTTACATAGATTATCAATATGAGATTTCCAGTTACAGTTTTTGTCAATTATTATCCCCAAGAATTTTGCGTAATCGACCTCTTCTATTGTCTCATTTCCATATTGTATTTTAAGCCGTGGACGCGTACTGTTATATGTCCGGAATTGTATCATTTTTGTTTTATTAATATTAATATGAAGATTATTGTGTTCAAGCCATGTTATGATTTTATTTAATGTCATGTTTATTTCATTTTGGTACTCAACAATGTCGTCATTTTCATTTATAATACTGAGGGTCGTATCGTCAGCGTATAGTATGCAATTGTGGGAAGTTATAGTAGGCAAGTCATTAACATACACCAAGAATAAAAGCGGGCCTAGTATGGTCCCTTGGGGAACACCGCAGTTATTTTCGCGATACTGAGACCTATATGCAAGCTTTTGATTTCCTGTTTGTCTCGAAATCTCAACACATTGCTGTCGATGTGTAAGGTAGCTTTCGAGCCAATTCAACGTGGTTCCCCTTATGCCATATCGGTCCAATTTATAAATTAACAGTGTATGGTTCACGAAATCAAAAGCCTTGGACATATCTAGAAAAATGGAGGCTATTGGTAGTTTATTATTAAGGCTTTTCGTTATTAATTTTAATAGGGCAAAACAAGCTGTTGTGGTTGATTTATTTTTTCTGAAACCAAATTGATCTTCATTTAGAATTTTGTATTTGGATAAAAACCCGGAGAGTTTTTCATGCATAACCTTTTCAAAGACCTTTGATAATATTGGTATGAGTGTTATGGGGCGGTAATTATTCATATCACTTCTATCACCTTTCTTGTGGATTGGTTTAACTATTGAAAATTTTAACCGTGAAGGGAATAAACCTTGCATAAATGACAAATTAATTATATGGCCAATATGAATTGATAAAAATGTGGAGCATAATTTAAGAATTTTTGTACTAATGTCATCGTAGCCTGTAGAGTTGGTTGATTTTAAAGAGTTTATTATTTTATATACATTGGTGTCATTAGTTGGGGTTAAATACATAGTATCTGGATGATAAGTCATCGGTGGTGTGTAGTCTATAGATGGATTAATGGCGTCATTCGTTATATCAATAAAAAAATTGTTAAAATTGTCAGCTATCTTTTCAGGTTGAGTGTAAGTATGATTGTCTAATTGTATTTCATTTATGTCATGAGACTTTTGTACTTCACTGGTATTACTTTTTATAACTTTCCAGGCAGCCTTACATTTGTTGCTGGATTGAGATAAATAACGTGTGTTTTCGCCTTTTTGTGCCTGCAACATGCATCTTTTTAGAAGAGCAGTATATTTACAGTAGGTGTTTTTATGATGGTTTTTATTTGCCGATGAGAGACGATATTTTAGAAATAGACGCCGTTTGTTTATACAACACTTTTTTATACCTTTTGTCATCCAATTATGCTTTAGGGGCTTAATAGTTACTTTAAACTTGATTTTGTGGAAACATAAATTGTAAAATAATAGCAGAATGTCATGGAAATAATTAAATGCAATGTCAGTATCTTCAGTCTGGTAAATATCTGAGAAAGACAATGAAGATAGACAATTTACAAACTTATCTATATTATCTTGATTAAAATCGCGTCTTTGTTCAAAATAAAATAGCCTTTTAAAATTCGTGGTGTCTACCGTTACCTCAAAGCATATAGATTGTCCTGTTTCGTGATCAGATAGAGCTAGGTAGTGTATTTGGGGCTTAACATTTGGTATATTACTCGTAATTAAGTCGATACAAGAGAGTTTTCTTGTTGGAATGGTAATATGATTATGTATGTTATAGTTCTTTAAGATAGATTCTAGCTCTTGGAAATGTTTATTTGCTTTTATAGCGTTTATGTTCCAGTCACCACATATTATAATGCTTTTATTATTTCTTTTGATAAGTTTTCTTAAGAGGAGGTTCAAATTTTCTAAAAATAATGTAATGTTTGAATTTGGTGTACGGTAAATGCAGATAACATAAAGTTTTAAGGCTGTAATTTCAATTGCACAGTATTCGAAATAATATAACTTGGGCTCAATTAAATTACATAAGGGTTTGCAGTCAAGTTCTTTTTTGACCAATATACAAGTCCCACCTCTACGTTGATGCGGCCTTGAAAAGGCAGACACTACTTTATAGTTTTTCATGGTAAGATTGGATTCTGCCCCTTGCCGTATAAATGTTTCACTGAGACAAACAATATCAATATTCATATAAGTTTCTTCTAGTTCCTTTATGGATAATTCTAGAAGATCTTTTTTACTCAATACACCAGCTATATTTTGATGTAGAAGAGAACATTTCCGCCTAATCTCGAAAAAACCTCGTTTGGCTAGTGTTTTCAGAGAGAGAGGGAGAATTACAATAGTCATATTCCGTCGGATAGGTCTTAATATCAACGAGTAGGCGGCGGTAAATACTATCATAAATACGTTCTTGACCGAGTTTGTTAAGTTTGCCCGTATTATATGAAAATGTTTCATCGGATAGGTCACGATTACTGTCAAAAAAATAAGCATAATTATGGTTTTCTATGTCCATGTAAAGTAATCTATTAAACATTTCTACTTTAAAATTGTGTATCAGAGCCCCTTGCACATATGTAGGGCAACATAAAATAACATTTGTATAAGTTATATTTATGAGAGTTTCTCTAATTAATCTGACCATTTCAATTGACTCGTCGGTGCCTTTAAAATCCCGCTCACCAATCATAATGATACAATAGTTATCTAAGCTATAATGCTGTATCTTATTAACTATATTTGCTAAAATGTCCTTTATACTGCTATTACGTGACAGGTAATGACAGAACTCAAAGTGTCGGCCAAAAATGTCTTCCAATATTTCTAGAGTACCGCCATGATTGCAGTTACTGAGAACGCATAGCTTTCTTTTTCTCTTAAATTCTCGCATTATTACTCTTTGACATTGTGGTATCTTCTTGTGTTTATTATTTCCTTTTTCGATATAAGTGCTATACTCGGTAGATTCCAATGCCTCTGTCTGTGTTTGCTTATCCTTGTATATTGGTACCGAGACTGTTGTCTTTTTACTTGATACCAGATCGCAAGCAAGTTCTTTAGACATTATGGCATTATTCTTGACAAGTAAGTCGCTGTTCATTGGTTTCAAGTTAAGGTTTTCCTGTTCATCAGATATGGATACAAAGGTTTCTGATGTTCTGTCATAGTGTGTATTTTTAGGAGATTCATCAAAATGATCTGACTCTAGTAATATGTTTGAACTCTTGATGCAGTCCTTTTCATTGTGGCTGGATGAGTGTTCTTCGCTTAAGGATACCACCCGTAGATTGTCCGTAATAGAGCGCCTTTGTTTTTTTCGTGCAGACAGTAGCTTTTGTCTTTGCGACTTTATAGGACTGGTACAAAGATCCTTCAATGTATTAATATAAACTTGCTGTCTTAATACTGTTTCTTTAAGTTCATTGTTTTCGCATATCACCTTGTCCAATTCATTTTGCGTTAATTCGAATTGTTCTTTCAACTGTGATATTTCAACCTTCATTTCTTCTAATTCATTTTTACATAAACCCGTTGATAGATCAAGACTTCTTGTATTTAAGTCCGAATTTGTTTCGTCCAATGATGAGTTATTACTCAGTGAATCTATTGACTTTGATCTAAACAACTGTTTACGTCGTCGCAATGTTATGTTGCGGTTTATTTCTGTAGACATATTATTGAGAAATAACACCAAACAACTTACAAAAAGAGTATGCGAACCGTGAGGATCGAACTCGAACTACGCCGTTCACAGGTGTAGCTTTGTTAATGCCTTAGCTATTCGCACGGTTAACCAAAGCAACGGAATAGTGCACCTTAATGTAGATATGAGATTTTTTTTAATACCTCGGGACCCTTGGAAGGCGTACGAGGGCTATATGCACTATGCAAGTGCATCCAAGGACAACCCCCGGTTGGAGCAGGACTATTGCGGAACATGGGAACAAAATACATATATTGGGCTATGGGTTGGGTGGCTATAGTGGATTGGTTACTTAAACGATGGAAGGACTACGGACTATTGACGGATAAAATGGGAGGGGGTCACTTGCACATGTATTTACTTGGATGCTTCTAGAACTAACAGACCAAACAATGTTTTTTTGTTTCATCAAAAGAAGCATAATGATGCGGTTTGCTTACATAGCCACACCCAGTCTGTCTGAGTCTAGATATAAACAATCTATAGTAAATTTTACAAGATCTATGTTCAACTACCGCATCAAGGCTATGGCAGGTCGTCTCTCAGCAAGATGGATCGGTAAACAAGTTTGTTTGATACCTATTAGTCCTCCATACTCTCTAGAAACTCGGCTGTTTCGAACAAACTGGTTGTTTAGTGTTTATTTTGATTTCGGCTCTTTCGGCTCGAGTGTACTAGAGAGTAGTGTACTGGAGTATTTCTGATTCATGTGTCTCGTAAATTGTTCGGGAAACTGATTATGATCTAATGTTGTCTTCACAAATAGATTCCTTCCAGTGGTTGTCTTGTCTATAAGAAATTGCTTGTGATAGGATCGTTTATTGTACTACTGTTTTGTAAACTTTAATGTTTACTTCGTACTGTTGGTATAAAATAAAATATGTACAGACGCCAGCACATCAAGCTACTACAATTTGTCAAATTTCTTTAATAGATTTTCAACTTTATCGCTAAAGCAAAAGCAACTTTGAAGCAAAGGTTCAAAGTTGGGAAAAAGATTGGGAAAATTTAACAGTTTCGGGTAACTTGATGTGCTGGCGTCTGTACTCAAAGTCAAATCATTTACTTCAAGTAGCCCATTAAAAGGCATTTATGAATATAAAAAATTAGGTACTCTATCTAAATGCCACAATCTGACTTAAGAATTGTGTTAATCATCAAGTTCTAGTCGCTTTCTCTAAAGCCATTTGATTAAAGCCTCTCCGAAGTAGCTCCTCAAAGTCAAATGGTTATGAGGAGCATGACTGCCTGACGCATCCAGGCCAAGTCAGCTTCTCCAGGCCGCAAACTCGCGACCATGACTCCTCTAACTACACAATTAATTAACGCCCGCACCACAATAACACATTTCAATTAGTAACGGGCTACAAACACAACCTGCGCAGGACGATCCACATAACATTTATAGACACTTTCAGAGCTATAACCGAACTTTAATAATAAACAACAACAGCAAACTGGACTGTATAATATTAACTGTATTCGGTAACAGTAAGTTATCGCAAAATGGCATTGTGTTCGCAGCGGTACTGAAATAGCAAGTAAACAAAAAGTTCGGCGTGAACACGTAACTTGATTAGGAGCCCGATTGTTCCCAAAGGGTTACGAGCGCCTGCGGAGCTATAAATATATCCCGATTGATCTGTTTATTCCCAAAGTTGTTGTGTACCTTTGATTTAAATTATAAGTGAGAGAGAGTAGGAAGTGGATCGAAGTCAAACTGCGAAGATAAATAGTAGAAAGTCTTTCGGAGAGGAAGTTCAGCTATAGTATTCGTTTGCGAGCTGATGAAGGTACGATCGATTCAAGATTTTCTGCTCAGCATCCTTTTATACTTGGATTTTCCGGTGTCATAATAAGAACAAAACTCATTCAACACTAAAAAATAAAATCGCATTTATCATTTAAACTAAATATTCAAACTCAAACCATTTATTTCAATGAAACCATTTACAGGCACTTTTGAACTGTCAGAAAGCTGAAGTTAGTTGCCCATTCCAAAACGGAGCACGGGCAAGAAACTCCAATATCTATTCGATTTAATTGCCATTTTTAAATGGTCTTCTTGTTAGCGTGTCTATGGCAATCTAAATGGACTCGGCCTAGAATACGGTTACTTGTTTGGTGCCATCACCAGCGTCCACCAGTTTCTGTAACGTGCAGCTGACAGGACACGCAGGACATGATATTAAGTGTCCCATCGTATGTGGAACAGCATTACATTTACACTCCGAGGCGGAGTCTTCTACGAATCTCCACCTGAACAGGTTTTCCTTGTTTCGGCAAATATTCAGGTTTTTTTTATAATCCTTGTGAAATACACATAGGTATTAGTCAGCCAACCACAATTTCGCGGTTTATTTCCATTAGGTACATACCTATTAGTGCGCCACTTTACCACATAATAAACTGTACACTTTTTAAAGTTCCGGCAACCCGTACAAAAATTTGCGCCAGTGATTCGTGCAGTAAGAATACTTAATAGGGTCTCTCGGCGGTTGGACATAATATTTTCTTGCTCATTGGCGGAATTCCAGAGGGTGACACTTGGTATGTTGTCCACTATGTAACTTGTGCTTTTACCCAGACCAGTTACTTGGGACTGGATAATTAGCAATTCATGACTACTTTTGTTAGCACACATACATTTGTTTTAACAGGTAAGACCCAAGTCTTACCTGTACAGAATAAATTTTTCGAACTTATGAAGCAATGGATTAGCAATTTGCTTCAAAATGATTCGGATTCCGATTTATAGTGTGTTACGCAATTAGGGTGCTGGTCTGTTGAGAACATCTGTGACCCAGATCGTGGGTGTCCTAAGGGTTTCTGATCTAATCTGGGTGACGCGGGACGCCTGTGCACTCAAAGAGCACATGCACAACGGTCTCCTCAGCCTCCATGTAAGCCCTGCACAGGGGACTGTCCGTTATGCCTTTTCATAGGCCCTTTGTACACAAACGTTTTTCTTGCCGTAAAAAACTATGGTTTATTCGCCGTGTGCAGGCAGCAGGCACGGTTCTTCAGTGTTATATGGATCACTATGGAAGCCTGTTGACAGACACGTTTTTTCTTCGGCACGGTTTATACGCAGCTGTACTAACATACACAGCTATGGTAGCATGCGACCACGGGAAGGTACTTTCTTGTTTCATCCTTTTCAGTATTCGGGTTTTAGTTTTTAAACTTATATTTTTTTTAATAGTTTAGGCAGAAACTACAGAACGTCTCCTGATGCGATCCTTACATTCTCCATAATACCAAAATATCTATTTATTTACCTGATAACAACCACTCTATACAACTTTGCCCAGTTTTGTTCAACCAAACAGATTTTCATCTTCGCAAAACGTGCTTCCTTAAGTGGAGCAGCTCTACATTAATTTTCGCAACCCCTAAGAGACAGGACTTAGTAAACAGATTTCGCAATGCGACGTTATCAGCGATCGGTTGGACGTCGCTGTCCATACAGTTAATATAATCCCTTCGCCTGAACACCCCTGGGAGACGGGCTGGGGATGGGGGGGGGCACTCTTAGTTACCGCCTGGTAACAGTTGATCAGGGAAACTTCATCAATACCAAGCCATTAACTTTGGGATTGGAATAACCATGTCATTGATGCTTATCCTGAAGTTCCCGGGCCCGCGTGGTGGACTGTCGCCCAGGGAGTGGGCGACAGTCCACCATCCATCATGGATCAGGGGCGCATAGTGCATTCGTCATCATCATGGTTATAATCAGTCAATAATGTTCCCACTGCTGGGACACAGGCCTCCCCTCTGTGAGATGGAGTGAGCCGTAATCCACCACGCGGGCCCAGTGCGGGTTGGTAAGGCGTATACAGACATTGCGAGGCATGCGCAGCGCACGGCGCTCATCGCATGATTCCTCCTGTAGATGTCACATCTTCGCATTTTTGGTTCTAGGACATGTCGGTTACCTCAAGATGTTTTCATTCACCGTTTTGAGAAAAGTGGTGATGAAATTAAACGCGCAAAGTAAAGTGCATGGCGTGGGTTTGAACCCACGACTTACAACTCGGTAAGTCGAGGATGATACCACTGGGATCCCACTGCTCCCGTTCAGCAGTGATGAAGAAACAAATACAGCTCTGTAGCCGTTAGAGTTTTTCCAAATAGGAAAATTAAGCACACTTTGCTCATCCTGTTGGTCGAACCCATTTCCAACTTTCCACTTCAACATTAATTGTGGCGGTTTGGCGGTAGTAAACAACATAAATAACATAGTGGTCCCGGAAGTGTGTCAGTGTTACGTTAGGGGTGGGGCATTCCAGCCGTGAGCCGCGCGGATGCGGCTGCAGGGGGGTGCAGCAGGGAACACGAGGGCGTTGGGGTGAGGAGACGCAGGGGCGCTGCAGCCATGATATTACATTAATTAAATGATGGATCGTCAAGTTATAACTTAGTTAGCAACTTTCTCTAATAAAGTTTCTAATGGAAGTACAGTGTGTTGCAAGGCATAATGCTCCTAAGTTACGCTAAACCTGAACAACACTGACAGTGTTTTATAACCAGTCAGCCGAGAAATTGAGAACCATCTATCTTCGTCACAAAAAACCATTATTCAACCTGAAAACAAATACCTATCACGAACGCTCGCTAAAAGCTTTCTGAACTTTAATTACTTGGATGGATACAACAAAACCGCCAAGTGCTACCAAACGGCGATCTAGATCAAACAACCTGCCATAACTACGTACAAAACGAGCACATTAAACTTGCTACTTGCGAAACTAGAGAAACAACATTTTGAGTTCCACAAATAAAAACGTTGCTAACATAACATCTACTGCACTGCACACCAGTTATTTATACTAAGTCGATAGCATAATATACTTTGCCCATACAAACTTGTTACGTATGCGCCTTTGCTCTAAAAATAGCAACAACCCTTACTTACATAATTATTATGGTCGGAGGCTGTGCTTCCTGGGCACATCCCCACCCCGCGCGCCTCCCCACCCTGCGTGAGACCGACCTCCACCTCCAGTCGAAGTCGGCTGCCCGTGGCGAGTATACGTTCGTGGCCCGACGCTCCACACCTCACCTGGAATGTATTACGAATATTTTTGCTTCATTATTAATTAATCCATGCATGAGTTATTGGGCTCATATACCGGTAATATCTACTGATTATGCGATAATTTTAAAACAATTAGTGTCCCGCATTTTACAGTGGCGCCCAATTACCACGAACTATGAAACTTTATCTCATATAAATAATTTTACGCTTTATTACTAACAGTTAAT
This sequence comes from Luperina testacea, assembly GCA_927399505.1. Classification (NCBI taxonomy): domain Eukaryota; kingdom Metazoa; phylum Arthropoda; class Insecta; order Lepidoptera; family Noctuidae; genus Luperina; species Luperina testacea. The sequence goes on along the minus strand of OV656770.1, from coordinate 999,982 downwards.
TAAAATTGTGCTGATATCGGGAATAGCCATGTAGGTAATAATTAAAAGAAGTGAAATTAACGTGTTAAACAATAGGTAGTGTAGTTGAACATTTAAGTGTTTTGGAAGGACAACTATTAAAAATGTCGGACAATCCTACTGCTGTTGCTAAAGGTAAAGTTTTAAACGATAGTAGTCGTTTTAATGTTTTCCATTTTCACACGAGACGGCCTGATCGTAATGTGATAGCAATTACAGCCAATGTTGATTACACGACTTATGGAGATAATCCCACTTGCTCTGGAACTAGAGGCTCTAAATAACAGATGAAATGGACAGTTTTCTCGGCTGTGGAAATGAAGTGTATGTCTGTGTGTATATTATGTTAATGGTCCAGTATCATTTACTGTAATCTAAAATGTTTAAGTGCTAAATATTGTCAATGCTGACTGGCGTTGCAGATAATGCATGAATATTACATTTTGCTGGGTTCGCCCTTAGGGACTGTGTGGGTCAGCTACATTAATTGCTGACCTCTTTTTGAGGCATTTTAATACGTGAAGGGATGGTTACCCAATTAATACGGCTGGCCCTTTTTGGGCCAGACACCAATATTAATGGGTGTAACCCCGTATATGATCGAGCTAAAAACATTTACAACTCAACACGATCATTTGCATCATTTGCCTCTACATTGTTTTGTTTTTCGTTGATGTCTTTCTGTTCGTCTCTTGGTTCACTTCCTGCGGGCTTGACCTAGAACTTGGGTTGACCACCGAAGGACGGGTCGCTTCATAGTTCAAAGCATCGGCTATCGTTATTTACAATCGTATTGATCAATACTGTTTGTGTATTGACGCCTGTTTCATTGACGTGTCTATTTCCCAAATTGAGGCGGCGACGGTTGATAAGTTTCCATTATATTCATTTCCATTCACTCGTGCTTGACAACTGCCTAGACATATTTTATTTTAGGACTTATTATTCTATACATATTGTGTGTGTCTTCAGAAACATATGGTGGTCCATGATACGACAATTTTTAACTTTTTAACTTAAACATTCATGATAAGTTGTGTAAAGTTTACTTCTGTTTTCAACAAAAATGTGTTTAAGGCGAAAGCGCCAGGGTAGCCCGCGAAATTTGTTTTTTTTTTAGGTTTTTTGGAATTTGCTGGTCAGTATTAAGTTGTACGTTGATTAATATATGAATCGCGGCCGTAAGAAATATGTGTTTACAGAATTATAATCATTAAAGTCATCAACACAACTCTCTAAGACCACGTAAGTCCCAAGAATAACTGTTTCATGAAATCATCATTCTTTGGACTTACGTGGTCTTAGAGAGTTGTGTTGATGACTTTAATGATTATAATTCTGTAAACACATATTTCTTTCGGCCGCGATTTATATATTAATCAACGTACAACTTAATGCTGACCAGCAAATTGCAAAAAACGTAAGAAAATTTGAATTTCGCGGGCTACCTTAGCGCTTCCCCCATAAATAAAACTTGAAACGTCTATAATTACAAAATTAGTTTGTTTTTATGTAAATTTTAGCTGTAAATAAATGGAATATCTATATAAGTTTATTATTTTTTATTTAAAATGGGTTTGCTCTTAACTCTAATCTAAGTCAGAGATGACAGAGACAAAGTCTACGAAGTAGACTTAGTATAATTAATGCAGCATTTTAAAGTTAAATTGGTGGTTCAGTAACTAACCTTTAACACCAAACTAACTTGGATTGAAATGCAAATCTAAAGTTACTGCTTATATAGTAAAAACATACTAAGTCAATATAATAATTAACATTATTAATTTTGACTTCTTGCGCTTCTTCTCAGACGTGGCTAATAACGATGCATGGAAGCGTTTTTTCATCACTTTTCAATCATTTTTTGTTAGTTTTTGAGCCATATAATAAGTATATTATTTAAATGTTAATATGTTGACCTCAAACAGCTCCCCGAATGCTCCCCTTTATAACATTTGGGCAATACTGATGTTGTAATTCGACGTTTTGTTTAAAGACTGTCAGTTATCTCCACTATGAGACAAGAGTTTCAAACTACAACACATTGCACATCAGTAAATTCAGCAAGTGCTACAATGTACGAACTACGTGCAGTTACGTGTTGTTGAGCCACAAACGAGTTCATTGCTCCTGTTTAAATAGGGTTGCTTCTTTAACTGTTTGTTATTCTTCATGTCTGTGCTTTAGACCTGAAGCTTTCTCTTTTACGTCTCTTTTTGATTAACGGAAGTCGGAACTAAGGGTGTAAGTATTTGGGTTTAGCAAACAGATGGCGCTACTTGTCACTGATTTAAGTTTAATAGGTTTTAATCCACTGAAAATAATTTGGCCTTGTAGTTAAGTCAAGATTGCAATATTATCGTCTGCAAAACATCCTTGAAAGTCTATCCTTACCTACTTACATTATTTAGTAACCAAGTACACTTCGTAAACTGACAACACGTTTCGCCGTGACGCGACGTACCTACTGCTGTAATAAATGATGACTTCGTCCACGTAGACCTTGAAAATAAAATCATTTTCGTCAAAACGTTGTGTACTTTATTTGGCACGTCCGTTCATTCACCTTGTCTTCATTCCGGTCTGTTTCCAAAGACTACAATACTTAAAAGGAACATTTATAAAATTAACATCATTTGGTGAAACCCTGGGGGCATATCCCCCGTACTTAACCTTAGGGCAGCTAGGTATAAGAAGATTATTCAAGATACAAGTGTTTTTACGTTTGCTTTCATAGTGTTTATTCGTAAGTCATAAACACAACACATTAACGACGACATTGACTTTCCAACTGCAACCTGTTGCCGAGTCGACCGCTCTTTGTTAATCTTTGTAGTATCTGTATCTTTATTGTGTGAACTTACTATACCTGAGAAATTACGGACAGGCTATGAATTGGACCATTGTTATCCAACAAATTAAACCTATTGCTACCCATACATATTGAGAAACTTTTCACGACTCACAGCAATCGGTGAAAATTTACTTCTTTATATCTTTATTAAGGCATGCAGAACGATCCGTATAGTAACTAATCACTGTCTTCCAATCGGGAGCTAAACTTGCAAAAAAACTAGATTATTCTAGTTTTTAGCGGTTTGGGAGATAGCTGCAAGAACCGAATGGTAACTGTAAATGGTTTCTACAAATGACTCTGTCGTAGACAGGGACTCTGTCTGTTAACAGATAAACTAAGATCAAAAAACCTATATTTTCATGAAATAAGTTAAATGGATTAGTTAAAAAAAACACCGAACATCAATCACATCTTTTAGTATTGTTTTTCAGCAAAAAGTTAATTTAAATGTTTTAACCGACTTCAAAAAAGGAGGAGGTTTTCATTTCGGATGTCTATACATATATTTTATGTATTCGGTCATAACTCCCTCATATAGACGGATTTGCAAAATGTTTTGCTCGAAAGAGGTTTATTCCGAAATGTTCCCATTTAAATTTCGTAAAGATCTGATGATGAGTTTCGGAGACAGACAACGGAACTATTCAATAAATGCCAGCAAATCAACCGCGATTGCTGCTATAGCATATGTATGCATTGTTTAAGCAAACACACAACATAACATCACGCCTGTACCCTTTAAAGGGGTAGGCAGATGTGTTCAATAGCTTCCTGTCACTGATATTCACATAGCAAGTAGTGTTATATGAATTTGTTTTGTACTGATATATTGGTGCATGATTGGTACGTTACTATTTCACCAATGTCGGTGCTGTTGATAGCGTGGAATTTATACAAGTGATTTTGTTAGGAAACGGACAATAACAATGTAGCGGTCTTATAAGTGCTCACTTAATAGTCGTTCAGACCGAATTTCGCCCATGGCGACCAATCTTCGACCAGCCTTCGACGCATTACAGCATATTATAGTGCACAAGTGTGTGCGCAGGCACAGGTGCACACCTTGCTTCGTCACACTCATGTTCCGATGGGACGGCAATTCGACACGACCGGAGAGTGATCAGGTGCAGGACCAACGACTTAACGTGCTCACCGAGGCACGGGGGTATCACACCGCCAACTTCCAAACTCCGGGCTGTTACTAAGGAATTCCTAATGGAAAATTCCAATAAAACTTTGCCCGACCTGGATAACGAACCCAGGACCCCACGCTCAGCAGTCGTGCTTGCGACCACAAGATCAACGGGGCAGTTAAGTGCTCATTTAGGCAGCTAATGAAGAGGCAAGCCCTTAGCAAAACAGAATTTAGTACTTATACAAGTTCCAGTTCGGTGTAGTCTGAAAATATACTGTTCTAATTCTAAATCCTGAAAAGCGTGCTATACTGTAGGGTCCTCACCCTACAGTGTGAACAATACACCTACAAAAAGCCTCAAATTCCTCAATTTGTGACTTTTTTTGTAGGTGTATTGTTCTAGTAAAACCTCAAACGCTTTCAAAAGGAGCGGCGAACGGTCTATAACGTGAATCGGTCGGCACTCGGCACCCCATTTCTAAAATAAACAATTATTACTCAATTTCTTACGCAATTTCTGCTCCGGCTTCCTTTAGGTTTGAGCACTTTCGCCTTCGCTCTAGGGAAGCAATATAAAATATTAAAATGTCGCACTGGGAAAACAATAGAAGATACTGCTACGCTCTTCGATAAAAGTCGATTGCTTGAAGTCTCTCAAATAGACAAGAGTTCTTCGGTTTGTATTATAAGACAGAAATTTTTTCATCCGGCTCGAAGGACCATAATAAGGGGTTCTTAGGCTTCAGTTTGCCATGACTGTACAAATTGTCAAGTAGTAGTGTACTCATTCTTGAAAAGCCTAATAGATAAATATTCTCTGCGTAGGGTAATTCAAATTAACTGGTATAGTCGTGAGAGGTATAGCTGCATTCACAGGGGCTATCAAAATAGCATATTTTCATAATATATAATATATTCCAAATATTACCCGTCTGCCTTCAAAGCAAGAATGAACAGACATCTTCTGAGCACGCTCGTTCCTCATCCATCGCTTTCCATCAGGCATGATCGAGTTCAAGAGCGTGCCCATTCAACAATATAAAAAAAATGTCAACAAAATTCCTTATAACAGTGATTGCTGGAATCTTGATGCCCAAAAGTATCCGATTGCGAACGAAACAGTACGGTCAGCAACAAAAGTTGATTAACACTTCAGTTTTTTAAATCTCAGTTACTGAGCAAAATATTTGTTCAAAATTTCAGCAGAAGTACAAATATTTTGTTCAATAACTGAGATTAAATAAACTGAAGTGTTAGTATTTTGCTCAATAACTGAGATTAAAAAAACTGAAGTGTTAATCGACTTTTGTTGCTGACTGTACCTATCTCTCATCAAACGGCAGCTCTTTGCTTACGTATGAATATTGTGAATAATTAAGTACTAGCTTTGTTTCAAATGTCAGGATCACCTCTAAACTGGAAAATACGAAAACGAGCGTGCCTGAAATATTAATGACGATATTTTACCTACACGCGGGTACACGTGTTTTGATGGCTGACGTACTGACGTCAGATACCGTGACGGGGCCGATACGTCACTCTCATTAATGTAGTTCGTGCTTACTGACCTAAATGCTGGATATTATTGTGATAAGCTTGAATCATAGAAACCGGTAAAACTTAAAAGTTATGTGCTACATGATATATTTTAGTTAAATTGTAAATCATTCTGAAAAGTGATCTAAATTCGCCGCATTTGATCAACTCATTTGGCTTGTAAATCTTCAAATCCTAGTAAGTTGTAAACAACAATAAAGATCAATTATAAATTATTCGTCAGACGTGTCTCTATCCGAATTGAAGAGATGAAAAGTAAGATTTGGGATAGACATCGGAAAGTCAACGCAGCGAGACCACTGCTATCGAAAATACAATTTCTTTATCACTCCTCCTTGCGGCAGAAAATACCCTTATAATTTCACAGAGAGCATTTTCATTATTGAGTGAAATACCTTCATACTCATGTCTTTATTTGCGTAGCAGAACGTCATCCAGGTCTTACTGATCCTTCCGATGGTCGAAGTCCATTTTTCAAAGACCGAGGTCATTCGCTATACTATAGCAATAATGGTCACTGGCCGTAGGGGTGACTCTGACGTCAATGACGTGTACGGTGCGTGACCAGGCTCGCGTGCCCACACCATAGAGAACTCACGTCGCCATATTGTTTCTGGAACGATACTCAATGAACGGATCATACGTCATCGGTGGAAAAATGCGGATTTATTAGTTGTGTTGTGAAGATAGCCCGGCAAGTCATGTTGTGACGAGGAGAACGTCACGATAACAGAAGATTGGTTAAACAAAGTCTAAGCGGTTACTATGTGTTTGTATAGGTTTGGCAATGATCATTTTGATGGAGTCCATTCCTGGCAATTCAGTCTTCAGATTTGGTCGATAATTTTCAACATCGCAGTTTGCATAGAACAGAACTGTTCTTAGATTGAGATCCAATGAAAACCAACTTTACAACTTTTACTTAACTTAAATTTAAGGTCGTTTTGAGGAAACAAGTACTTACTCGAAACTATTTGATTAGCTGGCCTTCGTGCAATCAACCGTGAACGCAATGTAAACTTCTGAACAACAATTTAACATTAACAATGTAAATATACCTAAAGCCAAAGAATTAGAAGAAACAATAATTGAATAGTAAAAACCCAATTTTCCATTTCCAGAGCCGGGAAGCTCCAAGTTTTTGCGGTTTGGTACAATGACCCTCCACAATGAGCAACAGTTTTGAAAGCTAATTCACTGCAGTCCACTTATTGGAATGGAATAGTTGATTAATAAGAAAGCACACGGAAGAGCGTCTCCTAGTTAACCGCCAACTGACCGTGTATTTAGGACATTGACGCACGACGTGATGACTGGCTGATGCCCCAGGGATGCCAACTTCGTAATATGCAGTGGTAAACAGTGCAAATTATGTTTCCAGTTTTTTGTTAGGGTTCCGTAACTCAAAAGGAAAAACGGAACCCATATAAGATTACTTCGTTGTCCGTCTGTCTGTTCGTCAGTCAGGACCCTTTTTCCCAGGAACGCATGGAGTTATCAATTGATATTAATATCAAATACTCAAGGCTGAAATCCCTTGTCGGGGGAGCGGTGAATGCTTACGCGAATCCCGCACCCACGGCCATAGGCAGAGGAACATTGCGGTGGTTTTAGCCGGTAAGAATCCGGCATCCCCCTCTGTCATCCCCACGATGGAGGAAATCCATGAGGATTACCACCGGGCACCAAAGAAAAAAGGGCTGCAATTCCTTGAAGAAGTGAAAAAATCAAACTTCTAAGTCAATGCAACCAAAAGATACGGGCGTTTATGTTCCGAAATCAAAACCTATAGGGTACTTGCCGTTGACCTAGAATAATGAAATTGGACAAGAAGCAATGTCATGTAGCACAAAGTAAAGGGAAAAATCCGAAAACCGTAAAGGACATGTTAGGTTTTTGTATGGAGGCTGGGCTTTTATTCGAAGCTACTGTGAACAGGGAAGAGATCATATTTTTATGAAAGTACATAAATTAAGGAGACTTTGTATATTTTTTAATTTTTTTTTGAAAGCACCCTTTTCTTAATAATTATACATTTTAATAATCATTATTTAAAAAACAAATTGCAACCCACAGTAATTATTGATTTTGGTAACACTTTTCATTTGGATGTCATTTTATTGTCATTTTGAATTGTGAACGTCAATCAAGTGTCAAATTCAATTCAATTTTGACCTGTGTACTGACAGCTGACAAGTATGACCACCTTACTGGCACAGGTAATATTTTCATAGATTCCATTAGGAGGCAAAGGAATTAATGCCATACATACAAATCATGGAGTTGGTTTTATTTTAAGCCATCTAATATTATTTTAGATTACTTTAAATAACAATAAGGTGTATAATTTGCTTTAAAAAATGATATTTAACCATTTTTTCTTTGTTTCAATGTGCAAAAATAATATTACGACACCAAAAATATCTGGATTTAAAATATGTATTTACTCAATAATGGTGCTTTTAATATTTTTTCTGTTTTTGTCAGGCCATCCTGGATAAGTGTCCCTATCAGAAAAACCATACATGACAGCTGTTCAAAAAAATTAATATTTTAAGCCCATTTCATAACATGTCCTTTGTAGTTACATACTCTACGGTACCCTCGGTGCGCGAGTTCGACTCGCACTTGACCGGTTTTATATTTTTTAAGGTAACTCATTATACAGATATAAATAACATAGCATCACGCCGCCGCCGTATTCCCCGGAGGGGTAGGCAGTGGTGTACAGTACTCCCATATTTCGCCAGTTATAGTTAAGACCCATGTAATATGGGGCGAGCCCGAAATTTATTATAGAGATCATCAAAGTTAATCAAAAAGATAGCTCAGTGTGCTCTTGTATGTAAAGTCCCCAAGTAATAGGCAGATTTTCAGGAGTTAGTGGTAAAGTAAAAAGTTGTCAGAAGCCGATGGTTCATAAAATACGGAAAAGCGACGCTTGTTAACCGCGATCTTTTTGGTTTATTTAGGGCATTGACGCACAATGCGCGCAATTACCGTCTGCCGACACCAGGGCTGACACATTTACTATTCACATGTCACGCTGTAACGAAATGAACATTAATTTCGAAATGTTATTTTCAGTAAGTTTGCTTAAGTTTTAGCCAATATACTGCGGGAATAAATACTTTTTTACGTGTTTGTAGCCGACAGCAGCAATAGGTTTTACTTTATTCATGTTTTGTGGCAAAAACTGTGAAGAATTTCTTCTACTTATCCGTTTTGTCCTACTTATTGTAGTAAATCAGTAACCCCATGTTTTGCGATTTGAACAGAAGTAGAAACTTAGTTAAAATTATACATCGCGCTTTTGAAAAAGTTGTCACTCTGGTCTCATGAACCGTAGCTACATTTCTAAAGAATTCCATGTCTTTCAGATGCGCTATTGCTCGCAACGTTCACAAATTCAGTTACAAAACTTTCACCATCGACATCACAAATCCAATATTACACTCATTTCCTTCGCTAGATGTGCTCAGCCTTGCTTCAATGTGAAAACTATAAGCACAGCTATAAGCCTGTAAATGAGTTGTAAATGTACGTTACGTAACCGGCAGCCCTGTTTACTACCGGGATTTCCCAGAGGAGTGACTCACAGCGGTAATGTCAACTGCCGAAATAGTAACTTCGATACGACATCTAGGTACCCTAGATTTGAGATGATTCGTTGGCTTGTGTTTATATTAATTTTATTGTTAGTCTGGCTCAAAACTGGGACTGGCGCTGTTTGTTATGAACTCTGTTTATTTCGTACAAAGTGGCTCAATGCATTACGTTAGTTTGACTTTCGGATTAAGAAACATCAAATGAGCGAACTACCAGAAACGCATACAAGTTTTAAAATGAAGTCGCTTTATTTCTTTTATTTGCGGTTTGATCGTATAAAACCTGTCAGCTCTATAAAGTGTCGGGATTTCCCAAAGGAATGAATCACAACAGCTAATGTCACCTGCGGTAATAGTATCGGAATGCTGCGCACACGCTTGTCAGCTATGTTATTACATCTGTTGGTGTGTGCGGATCAGCTGTTCCGATCCGTTTTGGAAGTTTATTCATTGAAGACACAACATCCGTTTGGATATAGTTTGGCTCGACTTGTGGAAACTTGGCGTCTATTGCAGACTTATGCCCATTGTGCGTCATTTTGTTATTAATAAAGATATGCAATTTGATTGGTTAATTAGTATACATAAGAATGATTTGATCATACCAAAAAACATTCAATTAAGCTAAGAAACTGCATTTTTGAAACTCAAATGTTTTAAAAGATATTCACCAAAACGCTCGCCATTTACCACTCTTATTATTCCAAACCATATTTTTCCAATGTCATAAATATTGATGACAGTTCAAACTCAAACTCAAAGCATTTATTTCAATTAAACCTTGTACAGGCATTTTTGAATTGTCAAAATTAAATAGTCTGTCAGTTAGTCAGAAAGTTGAAGCTAGTTGCCCATTCCAAAACGTAGATCTCTATGGAGAAGAACGGGCAAGAAACTCCATGGACACTCTTTTAAATCAAGATATTATAAAATCCTGGGTACATTATTCTTGTTGCTTGTATATGTGAGAACAATGTAAAAAAAAAGACACAAATGAAGAAACAATTCAAAATATGTATAAGATTAATAATAAGCCTTGGCAGTTAAGAGATGACCAGTCTCAACCGACGGCGCCCGTTCACGAACATGACGCGTCGATCAGCATCATCCAGCTCAACCATTTTGTAGGGAACCGAATGATCCAACACACGCGTCACCATCGATGAGACATTTAAGTGAGCATGACACATTCTCAACTGCCATGCTCTTTCAAGTCAACATCAAATAAATCATAATAAACGGATCCATGGTTCTTACATTTACAAAATTAAAAAAAAATGCTTCTAAATAATACAAAATTATAGTTTAGCATTAATGTTATAAGTAATTGGTTTGTGTCATCGACCACTAACGTACTTTAAATAGTAAAATAGACTTTTTCTTTGGCAGTGATCCATTTGCTTTACAATTTAATCGCTCAATTGGTATCGCGAAAACATATGTATCCACTTCAATGTTTCATTTTATCTAAACTACTAATATTATGAGATCATTTTCACCGTAGTCAATTCATTCATCCCAAATCAGTTAGATAACGTGATTCCTTGAACAGGTGGTAAAGGGTGCTGGACTGCCTCCCTTTATCACCAATTTCTCAACAATTAATTAAACTTACTTTTGAAGTTCTCTCACAATAAAATTAGCTGTGCCCGCGACTTCGTTCGCGTGGATGTCGGGAAACAATAATGTGTCACTAATTCTTCTTCTAAAAGTTACTCCTTATAACATCAGCTATCTGCTTGTGAAAGTCCCGTCAAAATCGGTTCAGCAGTTTCGGAGATTCGCCGGAACGAACAGACAGTCGGACGATTTTTTTTGATATCAGTACCGTATATACTTTCAAGTGCAATTTCTAAAAAGCTGTTATTTTGACATAACAAACAGACACTTAGATTTTATTTATTTGTATTATTATCCAAATTCCGCTACAACATCCACATCCTCAACCAGAGAGTTGCAGGTAATCATTCCACCTATCCGAGGAAGATACACGATCCATCCATTATTTCTGGCCAGAATTCTCACCAGATACACAACAAACACTGATTCGTACCAGTTAATCCGGTATTCTCTTGTTAAAGTTTGACTAAAATAGTGCTACCTGCACTTGCCTACGCGCATACTAATACAATCACTGTCGTGTGTAGGAGAACCACTTGTCTCGCTATTTATAAAGTTTGTTATGTTAGTATTCTGTTTTACGTGAATTCTTATGGAATAAGCTAACAATATCTTCCACTTTTGTGTGGGTTTTAATTTATTTATTTACCTACTTCATCTTAAACTATATGAAGCTATTTAAAACATTGATAAGTATAGAATAGAATACTCTATTATGTACTCCATATTATAGACATACATATAGAAATTTTACAAAGGGTGACACAATGGGCGGATTGATTATTCATTCTATAACTTTAATCCTACCTCTTTAGGGCATTCATTAAGTTCTGCGATAATATAGAATTGGACTCTATAAGCACGTTAATGGATTCTCTATTTAATTTTGCCCTTGCCAGTTCCCAAAAGTCGTTATAATTCTGCTTGTCATACAAAAGGGGGCTTCATTTGTCAACTTCTAACAATTTACGTGGAGTGATTACAGCCGTGCTAGTAAACAAGCAATGGGCGGGCAACCAGTGTCATCTATATCAACTAGTTCAGAGTGTTTGAATAATATTTGTTGTCTAATAAATAGCTCTACATCTTCTCTATATCGATGGAGAACAGCTCTACCTTCATGCCTAGCTAATGTTTGTTCAAAATTTGAACTATTCTCATATAGTTCATCGTAGTAGTGTTCCCGCTAACTGAAAACGGTGGTTTCAAGTGGGCTCCCAAAATAGTACAACCTTGTATCTACGTTTCGCGAGTTCCCGGAAGAAAGGGGCGATGATTCACCTAAAGCTGTGTATTCAACAGACGACAGATGGTGGAACACAGATCCCCTGCAACTCCTGCAACATCGCAAAATGCTCAGGAAATTCTACGATACGGTGCTCTAATTTCATGGTGTATTGGAGTCGCAGTTACAATTTCAACATCCATATTCCATAAACAATATGAGTCGGTAGAAACCCCTTTAGCATATACAAATGTTTGTTACGTATGGCAAATGAACACCGGGATACTATGTGCAGAAAACGTCGCTCTCATCCTCATCAACGATTGAATCATAGATTTTCACTCGCTCGTTTCTCACTTGGCTGTTCAAAATCCGTTGCCCAGTGAATGCGTAACTCAGCTATTAGATCGACTATGACATAAATACTATAACACTTATATCACCGTGACGGGATATTTTGACATGGCGCCGGCTATAACCGTTTATGTTAGTAACCGTGAGTCGCCGGTGACGGTCCGGCGACCGGCGGCCGGCGGACGGCACGGCGGCGACACGGCGACGCGACGATCGCGTTAAATATAAACTGATGAGTTGCTGATGCTTAGCTCGTGGACATGCTGTGGTTTGTTGAGTAATGCCTAGGTTGAGAGCAGATTACGATTTGGCTAGATGCTGAAGTTTTGGAGTTATCGTAGACAGCTGTCACTGTGACGTGACACTTTTATTAGATCTGTTAGTTTAGTACTTAAGTGTTTTCTTAGAAACGATAAAATAAATAAAAAAATTCTATTTTTCGAACTGGTCGTTGTAACCTGAAAAAAAAACAACATAGTGCTAGCGGATGACTGGACTTTGGAAATAATCAAAATTGAGATACAATCAAATTATGCTAGCAGTCACGAACTCTCGACTTCCATTGTAAACCACAAATAAGCATTTCATCAGATCCGATAAGTCTGTGAATAGGTTACCTATCTATTTTTTTTATAAACTCAAATATTTTTAATTTAGATGTCAACAGTTTTAAACCAGGAAGCATGCTCCAGAAGTGCGAAGGAAGTGAGCCTCGATTCAAGGTTGGAAGACGAAATGACACAAATAAAAAATATTAAAACGTCACATGACGACACAACATTTATTATAATTTACTATCTGCCTAGAGAATTTCAACCGCAGAAGAAGTAAACGTTCTTAAGAGCGAAAACATATATATAGGTAGTCAAAAAAACCCTACATATTTTCGTAATTGCGTGTGATTTAAGAAACTCAAAATTAATTAGGCAATGCTGTAATGGTGGTATTAAGGCCACAACCACAACTTGTCATGGCGCATGGCTAAGAAGGCCATTAAACATGGCCATGATAGCTATAAATTGAGTAAACCACATATTGAATAGATCTTATGACTTATGTTGTCTTTGACAAACGATTAGTGACTGCTGTATTGTTTTCTGAATGTGACAGTACGAAAATAATGACGGTCCCTTTTTTTTGTGTTTTCTGAATTCCAGACTACTTCCGTCGACTAAAAGAATTTGCTTCTTTTTACTGTTCCTCTTAAAGCAAATGCTGTCACTTTCGATTCTTCATAAGCTACACGGCATCCTGCAAAAAGGTGCAGTCCTGCACCTCAATAGCGTAACTCGAATTCGAAGTGAATTCCATTGCTTCATATGTTTAAATCATTCGTCAGCTCGACATCACAAATGATGCAATGAATGTTCTGGAATTATCAAAATGAAAGGAATTGCCATTGTAAGTGTGTTACACTATCAACCTGCTGTTCTATAGTTGATTATGGCTATTTTCGCTACATCATCAACTATAGAACGAGTAGGTAAATTTCTACGATACAGCAATTCCAACGGCGCCGGCGAGTATGATTATTTCTCCATTAGAGAATCCTGATTACTTACGAGTATATCCTACGCAGGAGTGCGAGTGATGTCTCCATCTTTTTCCTTGTTCTTTCTTCAAAACGTGTAAAGTGTGCCTGAAAACTATAAACGATGACTAATAATGAAGTAGTTACGTAAATACGGGTTAGTCAAGTTCGGTCTAGACAAGGTTGATCACCCACGTCGCGTCCGGCGCCTGCGCTCCCAACCGTTGTACGTTATTAGTTCGCTGAAATTATAACTTATTAATAGTGGATTATCTCCTGGCGTCAGTAATCCCCCAGATTACTAAGAGAACAATGATTTAAAAAATTATGAAAATATTTTGATTTAATAGAGTGTTCATGGCCTTTTTGCCCGTTTTTGTCCTTAGGAACCTACTACGCTTTGGAATGGACATATGTAGCTTCATATTTTTGACTGACCATTTTCTTAACAGACCAACACTAACAGTGCCCATTATTGGATTATTTGAAATAAATGCTTTGAATTTGAGTTTGAATGAATGATTTTTAACCGACTTGAAAAGTACAAGAATATTTTTTTTAGTTCAACGAATTTATTAATATAGTAACTTGCATTAGCAAGTGGCGTACTGTAGGCTTCGTAAGCATGTTGTAAGCTTCACGATTGGACGTACCCCCGATATATCGTTGTTACGATTTATCATCTGACAGTTCAACGACACGTCACGTTCACGTTTCATCGTCACTTTTATTTGGATTGTTCGTGAAACCTGCGTTAAATTTACCTGTTTTGATTATTGCATCTTCCGATACCATGAAAACCGCTGACTGAGCATGTCCGCTGTTGTGATAGTTGCCATGTAATTTAATTGTCTATTCTGCAATTAACATACTCATATCATCAAGATCTCTTTGAACTTCAGCAGAGATTTCATTTAATATTCTTTCAACAGACAAAACATGCCATCTTAATCATGAAAACGTAGACAAAGTGAGTTACAGAATTAACTGAATTTTGGCAAGTGAGGACACAAGGTTGTGTGTGTCACCGAGTGACGCGGGCGCAGAGTTAAATCAAGAAGTTAGTGATTCAAACTGGACTGCCTCTGTTGTGTTATTTGATACTGTGGAGAGTGATATAATGTTTATTGTGTTTAGTGGCTCCTACTTTTTACGTCTGATGTGTCAGTTATGTTGGGGTGTCAATGTCAGGGTTACAATATTACGGCTCGGGAAATGTGTCAGAGTTGTCGGTTCGGCTTTTCGTCAACGTAAGGTGTGGGTAAACTCGTGTTCAATGTTATTGATAATATAGCAGTTTTCGTTGTTGTTTGTAACTCTTTCAAGATATGTTGCTGTGTTCTGTCGGATCCGTCTTTTTGTTATTATGAATACGTGTCTCATTTCCATGCATGTTCGATGTGAAACTTTCCGCAATGCAGTTCAAATTCTTTTCTTTTGTGCAATTCATCGTGATTTATTTAAAAGTCAAATTTATATTATACAAAACACGCAGTTATTTTTAACTCTTATTTAATTTTCATAACTTCCTAACGTGCAATACATTCTAAGTTACACGATGACTGGTAGATTATGTTGACTATGAAATGTAACTCGCTTTGTTAGAATAAACTTAATATTTTGATAGTTACCGGCAAAGGTCACGGGCTGCGCCCGCGCATTGTTATGTCTGGTGTATAATAATGATCAATGACGCTGCCTCTCACAATGATGATCATGTGCCTAAAATTATCTATCGTGTCATTATGGAATAGACGAAAGTGTTAATGGTTCATAAAGTCCACGGCTTGTCTTGCGGGTGGTTAGAAACTACAGAACGAGCTAAGATTATATCTGGACTTTAAAAGAGACTGTGACCTCTGAGTTTGTTGCGGCCTTTCTTCTTAGAGTAGTCGGATAGGAAACGCCTACCTCATCAAGTTTTTAAAATATGATTTACGTGTAAAAAGTGTTTGCACAAACCTACTTACCGAAATAAAATCATTTATCATTTAAAGGTGTTGTCATAATAGGACGCGTTTTTTAGGGTTCCGTACCCAAAGAGTAAAAACGGGACCCTATTACTAACTCCACTGCCTGTCTGTCTGTCTGTCACCAGGCTGTATCTCATCAACCGCGATAGCTAGATAGTTGAAATTTTCACAGATGATGTATTTCAGTTGCCGCTATAACAACAAATAATAAAATTAAATAAAATTTAAAGGGGTCTTAAATAAACGTTTTATCGGCGTTTTATGCCTTGTGGTACGGAATTTTGCCTCCTTTCTGCAACTAGTGTTATACTCCTGCTAGTACACAGAACCTACTTATTTTATATATACCATTTTTTTTTTTTTTTTTTTGTTTAGCCTGCACTGTCCCACTCCTGGGCAAAGGCCTCCCTCCACTCCTTCCATCTTTCGCGAGCCCGCGCGTCCTCCTTCCAATTTTGATGGAACCTATCGAGCTCGTCCCGCCATCTCCTACGTGGTCTGCCGCGACCCCGCCTCACTGTCTCAGGGCACCAATTCTGCGCTATTTGGGCCCACAGTTTGTCCGGCATGCGGCAGACATGTCCTGCCCAGTCCCATTTAAGTTGAGCAGCCTTTTGAGCCACGTCAGCTATCTTTGTTTTGGAGCGCAGTATTGTGTTTCGAACACGATCCGTTAATTTAACGCCTAGTATACTGCGCTCCATTGCTCGTTGGCAGACCTTGAGTTTGGACTTCTGGATGTTAGTCAAAGACCAAGTTTGTGCACCATAGGTTAAGACGGGAAGAATACACATGTCCATGAGCTTGCGTTTCAGTGCCATAGGCAACTCACCCTTAAATAGTTCTTTCAAGGACCAGTAGCTCTTCCAGGCGTTTTCCGTTCTTCTTGAGATTTCTTTATCTTGCCTCGCCTGGAAAGAGACTACTTGGCCCAAGTAGAGGTATTCCTGGACATGTTGTATTATCTCCCCGTCTACTTTTATGCTTCTAGGTGTTTCGTTGCACATAACTTTGGTCTTCGACATATTCATCTTCAGTCCAACCTCAAGGCTTGCATTGCTAAGTTCTTGGAGCATCCGTTCAAGTTCAGTGGCTGAGGATGAAAAGAGAACAATGTCGTCGGCGAAACGTAAATTTGTCAATCTCGCTTCGCCAAGGACAATGCCTCTCTCCCTCCATTCGGCTGCCAACTTCTTGAAGATTTCTTCGAGGGTACTAGTGAACAGTTTAGGAGATAGCGGGTCGCCCTGTTTGACTCCTTTCTCTATTTTAAATTTTGGACCGGTGGTTTCAAGTTTTATTGCGGCTGTACTATTTTTGTAAATATTGCGTAATAGATTTATATATTATGTAGGATCAATGTTTTGGTTGCTTAAGGCGTCAAATATGGATGTGTGTGAAATGCTGTCGAAAGCTTTGGAATAATCAACAAAAGCGAGGTATAACGGGATTTTATATTCCTGGTGTTTTTCAATGAGTTGATTGACAGTATGCAGGTGATCTGTCGTAGAAAGGCCTGGCCGGAAGCCTGCTTGCTCAGGGGGTTGGTGTTTATCTAGTTCTCCAGATATGCGATTTTCAATTATTTTTATGAATATTTTGTATATATGAGGAGTGTCTTTTCAAAAGGGTTTATTTCTCATTTTGGAAAAGTTCTTTTTTTTGATGCGATTCGATCCTAACACTATATTCTCAATGATTTTCAATGATATTTTGGTTGTAAACAGCTTATTTCCTTTAGAAAATCGATTACAAAAAGAGCCTTCCGCGTCAAATAGACTTATATCCATAGCATTTTAGTCCATTTAATCAAGTTAAATATTCTCTTTCAAAACAGCTTAATTCTAATAGAAAATTGTTTTTTTCTAATAAATTACGGAACAAAAGGGCTTATATAATTTATATATGTACACCGCTTTCCTTTTTGATGCTTTTTACCTCATTTAAGTTTTTGAACGGATACATCACACTTGGCTGTATGGCTTATATGAGGCCCTTGCTTATTCTATATTAAGTTAATAAAAAAAAACGAATGTCAAACGGTGGAAGATTTTAGGCGCATTGTTTTGCTGTCATAACGGTTTTATTTTACAACAACAGATACTATAATACACTAATCAACTTTATCTAAATACATATAACTAACTTAAAAATAATGATAAATTTATAAACTAAAACTAACTTAAAAATAATATTAAATTCATAAATTAAAACTACAAAATAAAAAACGTCCTCTAAAGATCTGTCCTCTTTGTATGCTCTTACCATCGCTATGCACCACGCCACTATAGGCTCTAGAACGGCGGGTACGTTAGCGGTCACAAGGGCCCGGCGAATGACGTCATTGCTGTCATTGATTCTTTGTTTCATCGACGTTTTTATTAAAATTTAATTATGAAAGGGTTTTATTAGTACAGATCAAAACAGCTTATTTCCAACAGGTACTAAACAAAACAGCTTAATTCTAAAAGTCTTTGTCAAAAGTGCTTATTTCTAAGATACAGCCTTAAATATATATTTTCTTGGGGTCGGTAATAAAAAACTAACAGTGCTATAAAAATCATGTCAACATTATGTAAACATAGTATTAAAATTCAAAATACATTGAATCATCAAATCACTGTTTGAAGTTTTTTTGATTTTCTGAAAAATATGTTAGAGATGAAATAAGCCCTTTTGAAAAGACACTCCTCATATGTGATATTAAACTAATGGGCCTGTAATTATTAATATCGGATTTATCACCCTTTTTGTGGAGCAGAATAATATTAGAATGACAAAAATCTTTAGGAAAGCTACCTGAATGCAGGATGCTGTTAAAGAGCCGGGTGATGTATGGAAGGAGAATGGGTTCGCCTATTTTCAGTGTTTCTGTGCTAATGCCATCTTCGCCACATGATCGATTGTTTTTCATTTTTGTGAGGGCGACATGAACCTCGTATCCGGTTATAGGTGGAACACTGTCAGGGCAGAAATAATCGGGTGTTGAGAGTGGTTGAGTGTCGCATGAGTAGAGGGATTTATAAAATGTTGTACATATATCTAATACTTTTGATCTATTCATTTGCTTTTTACCAGAGCTATCTCTTAAATATGTGATCCATGACTTGTGATTAGAAATCCCTTGTTTTGCTATTTTCAGTGAGCAGTTATTTTCTAGAGCATCCTGAACTAGTCTATTGTTGTAATTTCTAATATCTTTTCTGATACTACGTTTAACCTCTTTATCTTTAAGTCTATATTGTAAATCTCTGCTTGTATACAAAGACTGCCTTTGATCTATTAATTTTACAGTTTCGTTTGATAGTTTTTTGCTTTTGTTTTTGATTTGTGTTACTAATTTGCTGGCTTTAGTTAAGAGCCCCTATCAATTTCGGCGCACCATTAGATTAGGTAATTATAGGAGCGCAGTGTGTCTGTGTGCGTTCGAACTATAAACTGATAATCGTAGTGTGCGTTGAAGCGGGAACAAATAATCTTGGTCCGTAACCGCTATTATTAGCACTCCATAGTTTTACTTACTAGATTGCGTAATACTGGATGGATTTTATGGTGATTATGACATGTTATGTTCAGGTACCCTATAAAAATATCGTAACCTATTACGGCATTCACTATAGTACTCGTAAAACCAAATTATAAAGTGTGACCAGCGTATTATAAGGTACGTCTGAAACGAATTACACGTGTTATTGTTTACGTAATACAGAACGACGGGGAGGTCTGTAGTATTCCCTCGCCATAAGACCGCAGACCATGAGAGTATAGTATAGCAAGTCATTTTGTCCTATTTTATAAAGCTAATCACTTTATTTGTATAGAACAAGGAGAAAACGAGCGGGGCATGGAGGAAAATTAATTTAATATTGAAGATAGCTTTATTCAAACGAAACATTATTTTGTTTATCCAAAAGTACAATACAAAACATTAATATGTATGAATAACATTAACAAATCACAAAGTGTCACACTATTGACATAAAAAAATAAATATTCATACAGTCTCAAAACTGGTTAGGCGTAGTACAAAATCACTCGCGATTCAAGAATTACGACGGGAGCGGCGAACGTCACAGGCGACACAGGTCCGTCGTCTAGAAGCCTTTGGGCGCGACTGAATGCATCGAGCGAGCGCATCGGTTTATAAGGCATTATTTAGATATTTTACTACAATTAAATTAGTAGTCAAAATAAAAATATAAAAATTGAGTTTGGTAGATAAACATCTCAAATTTTAAAATATTTAACACTTTTTGTTATTTTCAATAAATTCTTACGCGTAGACGACGGTTTTGCACATGACTTTATTGGGATTTTTCAGCGTAGTTAACATTTTTTTACAGGTACTAATACATTAAACTTAAAAAAAATAAATCGTAGACTTACTAATATATTATATGCCTAGTATTTAGGATTTTTTTTCAGATCGTTATTTGCTACCAGTAAGCTAAAAAAGCAATCGAAAAACTTGGTGTTTCGTGATTACGTAAAAACGTGTGTTTGTTTTTTATTTTTTGGAATTTATATTAAGTAGTTATCAAAAATTAAATTCGTAGACTTACTAGATAGATAGGTGATAAATACTTGTGTATTTTTTAAAAAACTAGATAACTTAAGGATATTGAGAAATTTGCGCTGAAAAAAACTGATTTTTCTGTTTTTAGTCCGCGAAATTGTTAGGGGCTCTTAAGCTTTGTATTATTTCATCGTATTGTTGCTGGACATCTTTTTCTTCAGTTTTTGAATCAAGCATATCAAAACTATTTCTTAGTTCTAGTTTAAATTGTTTACTTCCTAGTACGAGTGATTGTTTATTTAATTTTCTTATCTGATTTTTCATATATTTTTGCCGATTAATTTTGGCGTCTAGTTTAATGTCTAGTTTATATATACCATTGTATACATAATTTAATAGAGATTACTTCTGTACTTCAAAAATTGATTTAATGCAGTAGAAACGAAAAAAAACCTCCATATATTTCTAAAAAAAAATTCCCGTCAATCAAGTATGAACCACCTGAAAACATTGTAACAGCGAAAAAATAAATTAATTGAGTTTTTTTTTAATCGATTTTTATCACCCTTACATGACCTAAAGCGCGGTCACTGTCGGACTGCATAGAAAAGAAAGTTTATATATACCATTGTATACATAATTTAATAGAGATTACTTCTGTACTTCAAAAATTGATTTAATGCAGTAGAAACGAAAAAAAACCTCCATATATTTCTAAAAAAAAATTCCCGTCAATCAAGTATGAACCACCTGAAAACATTGTAACAGCGAAAAAATAAATTAATTGAGTTTTTTTTTAATCGATTTTTATCACCCTTACATGACCTAAAGCGCGGTCACTGTCGGACTGCATAGAAAAGAAAGAGAAGCGCGATGACACAACGCTGGTAATTTATTGCAAAATATGAAGTAATTATTTAATTACAAAAAATCTATTGTTTAGACTAAAAAATTAAAACACTAGTGTTTTAGTACCTATGTTGCTTGTAGAATAATCTGACAAAAAATCAGAATGATTGTAGGTATGTATATTAGTATGGTTTTTATTGTTAAAAGAAAGTTTTTAGAGGTATCTTCATGATTTTTTTCTACCGTATCACATTTGTTGTATTATGTTTCATCAGTTCTGTGGTATTTGTCCGCGGAAGCGACGGAACCACGTCCTGCTGCCAAGTCTTCTTCCATGACGACGAGCAGATAGCAATTCGGCACGCGCACCACGAACGCCTTGATGTTGCCGTTGCGGTGTGACTCCAGTAACTGCACCTTCGGCGCGTACCTCGTCTTCTGGCGCACGTACTCCACGATGTCCTCCGCCTTAGTGGTGTAGTGTAGGCAGAAGATGTACACCGGTGTGTTCGGCTTTGCGGCACGCAAGCTGACTTCGGGCTCCGTAAGAGCTTTGCCCAGCGGTTCTTGTTCGTTCGCGACCGGCGCTTCCTTCTTTGCACCGTCACGAAACCCTCATCATCAGCCCTATTCGGTGCTTTTTTTGACATAGGCTTCCTACTTGGAGCTCCTGGGGCACTCGCGGTAACGCTAGCCTATTCCTTTTCTATGAGCTTCGCCAGGCGATGCTTGGGGGAGGCCTATGTCCAGCAGTGCACCGCACGTCATTCGGCTGAAATGATGATGATGATGAAAATTAATTCTGCATGTGTCGTTCGGGTAATAGCCACCAACTTATTGTTACACAATTATAACCAAAATATTGCAAGTACATACCTAAGTTCAATACCCGAAGTAACCCGATAATAAGTTTAGTACCTTAATTATTGATAAATTATCTAGTCCGATTACAGTAATTTAGCGTGTATCGGATTATTTTATAATAGCAGTGTTACCTAATAGCTATTACGTTTGATACCAATGGATAACAGCATTAAGGAAGACCTTTGCGCGGCCGAAGATAACGCTGTTGAAATGACGGAATTCTGGGCGAAGCATATTACAAATATAAATGGAATCAATGATACGACAATAGGAGACATACCAATATGATCAATAATGAAAATCGATTTAATATCTCAGTCACAATATTTATTTCCTTAAAAACATTACGCAAACTTTTTTCAAGTGCAGGAAGAACATATTTTCTTAACTATTGTTCGTTTCGTACAATCTAAGGGGTGCCACAGACATGTTCAGCTCGGCATGATTCGGCAAAGTCGGGCTGCAAAATCGAACATAATTATGTCATGTGAATATAGGTTTAGCTCTAATTGCGCCAAGTTGATCCGAACGTGATTAGCCAGGATAGATGCCGAACGGAGTTTGCCGATCGGAACGAGCCGAATGAAAGCCGAATATGTGTAAGTAGTAGTTATTTCGGGTCGGCTTTGTTGTTTCATCAAATAATTACGGCCGTATCGAATGTGCCGACCCGGACATGTGTGTGCCACCCCTAACTGCTGCTACCGTCTAAAGTTCAGTCATATAACAAACTGGTTATGCACATACTAACTTTTTATTAACTATAGTTTTGTTTAAACTTACCAGACGTTTTGAAATAGTTATCATAATACACGGTCGTATTTTTTTTTTTTATTTCTTTTATTTATTTCTTTAATTAAAACGGCATCAAACCAATTACAAAAATTAAAGACAGTTTGAACACATAAAAGAGAAAATATAAATAAATCGAGTTCAGGTAAAAAAGTTAACTACACTTTCATAAATCCCTCTCACAGTAGGTACTTCTGACATGCTGTCAAAATCTTCGTCCATTCTTCCGCAAACAGATCGTTTGTTGGAGAGTCCAAGAGATCATTAAGTGCGGCCAGAGTACGTGGTACTGTACTGGGGACTTAGCACGCGCTACGGTGCGACATGGAGCCACAGCAAACAGCCTGTGCTTCTAGCCGCGGCAGGAATTAAAATATTGCAGTTCTACACTCTACAATTCTACATTGTAAAAAAAAAAAACCATAGATAGTATTTATTTATTTATTCCATACAGGGTGACAGGGCATCGACGCGCTACCTGTTACCACGAATTCAGTACATGAATCGGGAAATTGTTCGTTAGTTATTAAAAAAGACGAAAATCATAATTATGCTGAATTCAGGTCACAGTTTGCGCGTCGTTGTGCCTGCCACCCTGTATATACAGGGTGCCACCCTGTATATACGCAAACTGTATATTATTTATTTAGATATTTTATATCACCGTAGACTTCTTCTTTACTGGCTTTGAGTTGACAAATACCGGGTTATTTAATATTCTTTTTGTTTGTAACTGAATCAGTGGGGTCTTTCTCCAAACATATTAATTTCATATCAGTTCATATACTTGTCTTCGTCAACTCTGCGCACTCATAGACAAAGCCGCGGAATTACACAGAATGTCCAATTATTATAATCGAGGAAAAAATGCTCAGATGACCTTCATAAATCGAGAGATTCATCTAAGGAAAAATTAAAATGAAAAGCCAGGCGGAAATTGGTCTGTCCTTTCTACGTCATCATTTTCTCTGTGGTTATTACCTTGACTACGTCCCTTTCTTTGAAAATGCCTGCACTACTTAGTAGTTGCCTCATTTCTTTATAAATTTTGCATTTTTTAAAATATATTCTTTCCTTTTGTCTGTTTAATAGAGTTTTTAAGGACTCTATCTCTTTCATGGACAAGAATATCTATGTTGAAACTACCACTGCATGGGCAAACATTCACAGCTTCTTCGGTCTTACGGTCACATTTGTGCATTTATGAACTCTTTACACAAATAAGTCATGTTCCTAACAGTGTCGTCAGAAAGTGCGTGCGGGCGATATTCTCATAAACTAGCTGCGAGGACGCGCGGCTAATCAGCGCTGCAATCAGTCGACGTCACCGCTACGTCACGGAGCGCCCTAAATATTCAGCGGTTGACCTATAGCCGGTGTGAGCCGCTCCGCTTACAGCCCGCCAGACCATCTATTGATCATTGTTTATGTACCCGCCATCTTAGAGATGTGGATCAGCATCCATTTTGGTGTTATCTGAATCTGGAGATACACTTGCTTTTTGAAACTTTGCACTTTAAATGTTTCCATGTGCTGGTGACATATCACCAGCACATGGAAACACGGAAAACGTTTGTCAGAGTTATAACTCTGACAAACGTTTTCCGAACTATAAGATAACCCAATTTGCCAAGAAACAATTTTATTACGCATTGTTTGAAGACTGGAAAATACAATTTTTCATTGCTCGGCTGCAGTGATCATGGATATCGGACTATACCACAACTCTCGCTCTCGCTCTTAGCGATAAGACCGCCCATTGTGTCACCCTTTGTACAGTTTCTATATTTATGTCTGTAATGTATATGGTGTACATCATAAAGAGTATTCTATTCTATTCTCTTTAAGTAAGCAAATGCAATTTATTTCCTTGGAAGCCACATTAAATACTTTTACATTCACGTCTCGTAGAATTGAATTCCTGGTAGCTTTGCTTACAAAATTGCTTTGACATATTCTATTCAAGTTTTCCATTTCTTCATTTTATTGGTTCTCGTACAGGTACGTAAAAAACAACAAATTGATATCCAAATCCAGCGCGTCGTGCATGTTTTGATCAACATTTTCCTGTATTGTTCGCGTAATATTTGCCCTTACACAACACGGCTCACAGCTACAGTTGTCACGTCGACCGATTTGCCAGATTGTGTTCAAACGTTGTTTTGTTTGTCAACAGGTGAAAGTTCGTTTGTTTCAATAATGTACTTGTATTTACCTACATCTCTCACCCTTGATCTTTTGCTTTGGTGCCATCTCTGTTCTTCACAAGATCAGTATCGTCCATTATATTGTATTTTGTTTTGATTGTTTTAAGTTTATAATTACATAGAATTATTCTTCTTGTTAAGTATTTAGCGACTTATTTGTTCACTTTTGGCGAGTTGAAAATTTGTTTGTAACCTTTGTAAATATAAGTTCGCACATATTGCGTCATTGCCCATTTTAAAACTTTAAACTCACGTGTCGGTCATTTGGGCAGTTTTTGTGCTCCGGTATCCTTGTCTGATAACTTCGTAGATGCTTTAATAGCGTGCCAAGTATCATGCATGCTGTCCGTTGATGACTTGCGAAAATTACTAATTACTTAATTTTAGACTTTGGAATATGTAAATAATAACATTACCATCCATCATGTCAGCACTGTAATTTTCTCTGGAAAAGTTCTCACTAATCTAGTGAAAATTGATTCTTAGAAACTGCATCCTACAGTCTACCGTGTTTTTTGTATAGAAACTATTGCCAAGATTTAAGTCGTTTTAGCGAAATCGTTGATGCGTCAGTTATCAGCGGTATTAGCGCTGCAGGGCGCTGGCGTGGAGCGCTGCGGGCGCTGAGGGCGGCTGCGCGCGCGCCGCTGCGTCAGCGTGCCGCCGCCCCGCGCTGCCAGCCGCTCAGTCAGTGTTCGACCGCGATCCGAGCTCACCTGTCGCTCCATCGAGTGTCGCGTTAAGTCGTTCCGTGCCGTTCGACGGCAAGTGCTAGTGCCACCATAAGATGCTTGCGCTTGTCGCAGTGGTTTCTGTTTGTGTAAAAGTTTTTTAGTGCCTCAAAGTGGATTCCGGCGGACTGTATCAGGCCGTGGAGCATGCGCGGAGGCTCGAGCGCTCCCAGGCCATGTATGTCATAAATTTAGGTGAGTCCGCTTCGACATACGGCGACGTCGCGGATCCACATTCCTCGATATGTTGCATGACATAGAATTGCGGTTCGCTCCTATAATATAATTGGAACTAGACTAGACCGGTACTCGGTGGTAAAGAGGTCCCGGCCGTATTGTCGTTTGAGCCTAGTTTTTATCGCGGTATGCAAATAAATTCGAGGTCGGTTCTCGAAATCTGCTTTCACTCTGATCGTGTTTTTCGCTCCCCGCTTGCTGGGCGGGTGTGGTGCGGCCGCGTCCTGAAGGAGGTCGTGTTTGCTGGAGTTGGTCACAATCAGCTCGCTCGTACGATTCCATTTCAATTTGTGTCTTATTCATAGCGCACTGTACGTGTCTATGTATGTTTTTATTACAGTTCACGTACAACGTGTGGGCGTGTGTTGGTGTGTTTGCGCTATCGGCGATGCTATTTTTGTATCGTGCGCGTGTGTGCGTGCGTGCTTGTGTCGGCGCTGCGAGAGTGCGCGTATGGACGTCGTATCCGCGTTCGGCCTGTTATCATTCTCCTCGCTTGATATTGTTGCGAATTACGTGATGTCTTCGTTTATGATTTTAATTTTGAGTACAACTAAAATTTAATATTTTACTGAAATCAATATGACGCGGGTTTATAATAGCTTTATATGTATTTAAATTCGCCAGTGCGTTATCTACTGAATAAAAATACAAAAACAGGTAAAGTGTAGGAAAACAAAGTAAACATCCTTAACATGCATAATTGTCACATAATTCTCAGTCATGTTAGCAGTTAGCACACTAACTGTCGCGTACATGGATTTTCCCCTACTACTGCAGGTGCACCTTAGCAACACACAAAGTCATTGCTAAACAATACCTTATTTGCGTTCATTTATTTATCACTATTGCGTGAACTATTTGTCTATGGAAACAATACAGACTCCATTTTTTCTTCTTTTATCGATACTTGTTGCTACTCTAGCATCAAAGTTGTTTTTCACGATGAAGTTGTATTTATTTTGTAGTGTATTTTGATAGAACTCTTATCATGCAAATTAGTTGATTAATAATGAAGTTTACAATATTAATTTATTTATATGTATAGGCAGATTATAAACAGGTTTTTATTATCGTATGCTTGCAGAGAGTGGGAGCACAAGCAATGCATAGAAGCAAATTCTAACTCTGTTACACAACTACTGATGATAAAGCGCCTACCTTATCCTAGGTTCTTGAAAAAACAGTTGCCCTCTCAGTAGTTAGTTAAAATAACCAAGAAGTCAGTTATCTCAACAAAATAAACTATGTTTAAATAGAGGCCTATCAACTACCACTGCAAATGTTGTGATGTTTAAATTAACATTAATTTTGGACGGTCTACGTACCTGGAAGTCGAAGGAATACTGTTTATAATATATTTTTTCATAAGACCACGCCGTCTATGATTCCTAACTAATATTATAAATGCGAAAGTGAACTTGTTACTCAATCACGCGGCTGGACGGATATGGATGAAATTTGGCACACAGATAGACCATGACCTAGCTAAGGACATAGGCTATTTTTCATCCTGTATAGCAGACGAAGTCGCGGGCAACAGCTAGTAAATAGCATGATGATAATATTGCAACACGGAAGATAGCAAACAATATGTAGACCACTTGAAAAGCGGGACAGATCTGAATGCGACTGACAAACTAGAGAGGCAACGAATTAAAAAAAAGACTCTAATCTCCTCAACACTAGTGAGCAGAACAAAGCTGATGATGAAACCAACAGGTTTGTTTATAATACTGAATCTAATCTAACTCCAGCTATCGCATCAGAGTACAAGGCATTGCATAATGGCACTCTAGCGGTGGAACGGGACGCTGCCCGTTTATCTCCCACAGCGTGTTTTCTTTATCGGATGACACTAAAACATACACACATACATAGAGCATTCTATGATACATATTTTCTTTCGTATAATCAACAATGTCAGTATAATGTAATTCTGCCGCCAGGAACTTTGTTAAAGCCACTTTGCATTTTAAATTGCATGACGTCATAACATGTCATCAAAAAAACAATGCAAGCTATTTTGTACACAAATTAGATTCGAAATTAGATTCGAAATTTAAATTTTTGATCAATGTAGCCAACCCGAAGACTACATTTAGCCTTCCTGTTGTATCCGCTTTCGTAGTCAGATTCTAGTCCAGTCTATTGCTGATATTTCTTCTCCTTGACTCCAATAAGCTATCTAAATCGGTCATCTAGTCATGTGTTTCCCCACTTTTCTATCTACATGTGCCCTGTAAATTCCGTCTTTGTCCATTCGTTTTATCAGCTTATAAACCATTAATGCCATATCTCGTCTACGGGTAAACCCAAAGTTTATCATATAATACTAATATTACGTACGTTGAAGGTGATTATGATATGATTTTGATGAATTCTGCAAAATTCTACTAGTCAATTATGAGTTTTCTCTCCAGTAGGTACCTCCTAAGCGTAACTTAAGCGTCGTCGTTTCAGAGAATAAGCAGTACTGTCATGCCTTCCACTTGTGTTTATGTGTTCAGAGAAAGCGCCGCGTCTTTTATATAATAATTGCACAACAAAACAATCTTATCGCCGGCCCTCACTGATTTCACGGTTGTCGACAGTTCGATGGGTGTCTTCTATAAGTGCTGTTAATTGCTCAGTTAGCAGCTGTCGCTGGTGTTCGAGTAGAAAGCTGCATGACATACCGGGGCACGAGAAGTTTGAATCCCGCTGGATTCTGTAAGAGGAATCGCTACAACTTTCTCAAAAATGGCAGATCGCTAACTTAGTCAATAGCCTTTCTCTGTTCTGTTAAAAGGATATGTTTAATATAAATTGTTACAAATAGTAGTTTCTGGTTTACATTATTGAATACTTCCCCTTTATTACCATTTGCATATTTAGCTTATTCATTAAAATTACCAATTAATGTAGGTATCTATTTACTATTTTGCAAGTAATTTCAATTGAATCAATTGTCTATTATGTGTCATTGTATGGTAAATAGAAATTCGACAAGTTCAATCATTAGTAAATGTGTTAGAAATAGCTATTATAAATCAATGCATATATCTATTTCATTTGATTAATTTGGAAACTAAGGGGCATCCATTAATTACGTGGGGGAAGGGATCAAGCCGATTCTCACCTAATCTCACGTGGGGGAGAGGGGGAGTCCTGGCAAGTATCACGTAATTTTTTTGTTCGCAAGAAACAGTGTAAAATTGTGAGAAAACTGGATTGAATTGAGCAAAACGTGTTTCTCTAATAAAATATGACTAGATTCTACACAATAATATTTAACGCGGTCATAGAAAGAAGGAGGTCGAAGGAGTAGATGATTTTATTGAAAATCACATGGACTTGTTGGTTCCAATAGTCACTCTTGAGACCGTAAGTACATGAGTCCCCGTAAACTGAATTAGAATGAATATTATTTTACCAATTTCGGTAGTTCTCATTTAAGTATTTTATTATTCACTGTGATTCTAGACTTACTATCTTAGTAATCTTAAATACTAGTCTTAAATAAAAATAATTAAACAGTGTTTTTTTTTTAATAAATCTAACGCAACGAAGCAAAGATTTACACTGGAAATACGCATTTTGAACAATCTCGCGTAAGATTAGAGGGAGGGGGTCGGACCAAATCTCACCAAAATCACCTCACGTTATTAATGGACGCCCCCTAACCAGAAACACTAGTACAATTCATGAATTAGCCATAATTATGTTATACTAACTATATACTTATGTTCCATAATATGAATTAGCGGTAACAAAGCAGGACAGATGACGACGAAGATGTTCAGTTCATACAAGTGCAATCACAAATTCACGACGCAACGCTACTAATAGGTACACGCCACTAAAATACCAACATAGCAAAAACTCGCCGCATACATAAAGTATTCGAGATCTCTCGATGGTGAGGGCTAAATAATTGTCGTGATTGACACGGTCCCGGCTCCCGTTACGCGGAACCTGTCTAAGGGCCGGCGCAGACGCACAGGCGCGCGCACAGGCCACTGACCCTCGGCCGGATAGGACCACACATTAAATCTCGTGTAAAAATCTACTGCAAAGCCTTAACTTATTTGAAAACTGCAGTTACATATTTCTAGAATACAAGTAAGATATACAGGAATATCATGAGTACTTTTGGATTGCTGCTACAAATGTTTTTACGCAATAAAACATCAAGTACAATTGTTGATGTTCATATCGACCTCCATAAAGGCTCCTTCAAACAGGCGCGACACGACACGCGACACAAAGGCACCGCAAGTCGCTCAACGAGCGGTGCCTTTGTGTCGCGCGCGATTATATCGCGTGTCGCGCCTGTTTGAAGGAGGCTTAATGAGTGACAACTCGGCGTTTGGAGTACCATTATGTTCGCGTAAAAACCTTATCAATTCTATAAATAACCTTAATTGCCTGCACTGATAACGGGCTATCTTTGGACTAGCGTCATCGGGCAAGCATTAAATGATGGATCCGTATAATGTAGGTAGATTTAAATTAATCAGTCTAGTTTTTTACACTCGTCTTTCTTATTTATGTGTGCAAAACCTTG
Source organism: Luperina testacea (assembly GCA_927399505.1). Taxonomy (NCBI): domain Eukaryota; kingdom Metazoa; phylum Arthropoda; class Insecta; order Lepidoptera; family Noctuidae; genus Luperina; species Luperina testacea. The sequence continues at coordinate 969,359 of OV656770.1, read as the reverse complement.
ACATGTCTTTACACTCAAAGATAAGTTTTCCAGTTCCAAGAATTGTTTGCTAACGTTTTAGTTGTTATTTTGATTAGGTTTTTAATTACATTATATGAACAGTAGACTTATTTAATTCACATTGTTTGGGTACACGATTGCTCTTACTGACAATGGGTTTCCGCTAAGTGACTGATTAAATTTCATTGTTCGTTTGATATGTAGGATAATAAATAATCCTTATTGTATTGGTGGTTGTGCATTTCATGTGGTGACAATCGATGAGTTTTTTTTCGGTTCATTGCGTCAAAGGGAATGACGCACGCTTCTTGGATTCGCGACAGAAATAATTACGGAACTCCTGTCTAGACGAACTGCGTGCGATGGAGAACACAGAAAGTCATACTTTTATTTTTCAAACATTTCCTGATAGACAATTTTCAATTGCGATACAATATACATCTTCTGCATACAATCAAGGAAAAATGTTTTGTTACTTATAGGTAAATCACTCCCTTTATAACATAAAAGCTATACAGACTTTTTATGCGCAACAAAACAGCAGTATTTCCTGATTCATAGCAGTTATTCCCATTTGTTTGCTTTCGTTTTTATTCGTTTATTATCCTGTTATGTGTAGCGTATGGGTTAGTACTATTACTTATTCTGTTCTTGTGGTTAATCGTCACTGAAGTCATAATCGCCTTGGCTAGTAAATAAAAACGAAATATTACCTACTAGTGCGCGTCGCGTCGTTGTAAATTATGTTTTATGTAAGCATAATATATGTGTATAATGTTAAAACCATTTGGTTTGGTCAAGCGTGAACAAAAGCAGCTAGAAAAGTAAAATAATGTCACGGTGAAAAGATTTACTTGGCAAAGCTTGTAGGGCTGTATGGAATGAATAGAATTTACATGAATACATTGTTCCTTAATTAATATTCTCTACTCTAAAGTTACTTCAAATCAAGCCGAAGCTTTGTGTAAAGGCTACGGTTGCAACCACATTGACGTCAACAACTTGTAGGTACACAAAAATGAACTGACTAATTACTCGGTTAACTATTAGTTAAATAAGAATTGCCGGTTTTTAGGGTTCCGTAGCCAAATGGCGAAAAACGGAACCCTTATGGATTTGTCGTCTGTCTGTCTGCCTGTCCGTCCGTATGTCACAGCCACTTTTTTCCGAAACTATAAGAACTATACTGTTGAAACTTGGTAAGTATTCTGTGAACCGCATTAAGATTTTCACACAAAAATAGAAAAAAACAATACATTTTGGGGGTTCCCGATATGTACCTATGGATAGGTCTTCAAAAATCTAATATAATTTTTTTCTAAACTGAATAGTTTGCGCGAGAGACACTTCCAAAGTGGTAAAATGTGTGCCCCCCTGTAATTTCTAAAATAAGAGAAAGATAAAACTAAAAAAAAATATATGATGTACATTACCATGCAAACTTCCACCGAAAATTGGTTTGAACGATACCTAGTAACTATTTTGCTGCTACGGAACCCATCATGAGCGAGGCCGACTCGCACTTGGCCGCTTTTTTAAATATTAAATATCATTACCGGGTATAGCCAAGTTCATGTGGACAGATCAAACTGCTTCTAATCGACCCGCACTGGCTTAATAACTATTGTTGTGGTTCAAAGAGGTCATTCAGGGTTAGTGAATGGGCTGCATCATCAATGCGGTCGGGAACAGGAAAATACTGGCGTACGACGATGTCACGTTAACGTTTATCTCGATGACTCACTACACAACAGGCAAAAGGAATATTTATTTGAATTATACAAACAGTTAGTCGGCCGTCTTTAATGAGTTAAATCAATAAGCACACACTATAGGCTTCACACCCAGGAGTTGTTAAGTGTCGGTATGCAAGAAATCTTCTTTATTTTGTCAAACATATTTGTATTTCGATGATTATGTAGGGTCAGAGAATAACTTTATTGTATCGTGTATCGCAGAACTACCTTTAAAGGTTAAAGGAGTTCTAAGAAAACAGTTCGACCTTTGTGAAACATTGTGTTTGCCCTTTTCTTTAATAATCTTCTGTTCTATGAACTTGTTCCACTTTTTAGGAAAGCTTTTATCGCGTCGTGAATAAACTATTTGATGTTCAAATCACTTCGGTTTCTCGTTTATTGTTGGACATAAATGTATATAGTTTTTCTTATTTGTTTACTGTTAATCGCTGCTTATTGGTGTTAGCACTCATAGTGCGTTCGTCAATGCATGGCTGCATCTATTTGCGTGGTTCTTACTTCCATCCCGGCGATGGACCGTGACACTGCGTACAAAAACTTCGAGCCTTGAAAACTTTTGTGTTAGTTTAGTTACTTGTAAGACTTCAGGTTTCCGTGTTTTCGTTTTCCGCATGTACAGTTAAGAACGATTACAATAAAAACACAATTTTGTATAACTTCTTTGGAAAACGAACGTTCTTCCAGAAAACTATTGCGGAATACTTTTCTTTAGCTATACATTTTACCTAAGGATAAACAACTTACGTCAGAGGATACCTGGAGCTTCAGAATGTGTTGTTGCTGATGACGTCTTCTCTTCAACTCTTGTATTTGCATTCGACCATGATTAATAAGCCATTGTAACATGCTCTTTCTTATTTCACAATGCTTTTTCATCGCCCACATTGTACTCCATTTTTGTAAACCAGAAGCTTTTTAGTAGGTAGGTATATGGGACAAATACCTAAAGGATTAAGATTAAAGGATCTTAAGATTATATTGTTCTTCACATAACATGGGACAAGACCAAGCGTTGATTGTTTGCCAAGAACTCTTCCGAGGAAGTCGACTGGGATTAAATGGTAGTCAATTTCGATCCAGCCAACTGTAAAATCGAATCAACAGTTTTTTCTTCATCAAATATAGGCTTCCGTAACAAAACCATCAGAGTAGGAAGTTGGACGTTGATTTATATTATATTTAGTAGGTTTTGACCATGATTGTGATTGGAGCCGGGGCTATAAAAAAATAATCGATTAACCGGTTTAGGCATTACCTCGGGGGATCGCCTAGCGGTATTTGTTTTAGGAAAATTGGAAGGCTTCTCTTAACAATATTTATGCTGCTTTTGTTTACATTCCGTTGATATTTCATATCGAGACTGCAGAAATACTCTGACTGAATGGCGAAAGTCCAAAACTTATGATGAGATGGAGAATATAGTCCAAAGTTTATAAATACTTACTTCTCCGGTTAAATATCTTTTGAGACTTCTCCATGTACAGACGCCAGCACATCAAGTTACCCGAAACTGTAAAATTTCCCCGATCAATTTTGAACCTTATTCTTTAGCGATAAAGTTGAAAATCTATTAAAGAAATTTGACAGATTGTAGTAGCTTGATGTGCTGGCGTCTGTACATCATTTAAGCTATTCATATATAAGCTACTATCGGTAAACACACAAAGATACACATTCACATACACGCACATACATATACACACTCAAACACAACAGCGCGTTTATGTAATTTTCACTTTGTTTTTCTTTTTCTGTATGTTTTTAAATTGTATAACTTTTTTACTTAACCTGCTATTAATGGGGTGTCTACTAAATTTTTTACACTGTAACTAGTGGAAGGGCGGAATTTTCCTAACACAAGTAAAATTCTTACTTAGATGGAAATTCTCTAAATAATATGTAATTATATGTATATTGTGTTTTAAAAATAAACATTTTATTTATTAAATAATAACAGCCGCACAGGTCGATCGATCAGGTTAAGCTACGCTTGCCGAGGTTGGTCTGTGGGTGGGTGACCATCTTTACATACCGAGACCCCTCCGTGCCTCGGAAAGCCGTTGGTATCGGCTGTCATTCGTGCATCTGTGACAGTCGTTACGGGTAGTCAGAAGCCCGAAAGTCTGACAACCAGTCTTACCAACGGGTATCGCATTACTCTATTATCTCAGCGACTGCCTATCTGACCTCCACAACCCAGTAACTGGGTTGTGGAGGTCAGATAGGCAGTCGCTCCATGTAAAATACTGATATTCAGCTGCATCCGGTTAGACTGGAAGCCGACCTTGGGGTCGGCATCCAGTCTAACATAGTTGGGAAAAGGCTAGGCAGATGATGAACAAGTTCAACAAACTGAGTGCTGACAACTTGTGTTAATTTGTTAGCAATTTATTTATTCACAAAACATATTCAGAGATTTTTTCAAATAGCAACGCCCGCTTCTGCGTGGGATCTAACATAATGTAATCTAAAGAGAATATCGTTCATTTGATTCAGAAGTGCGTGTAGGTGCTGACATTACTCCTTGACCTTTGGCGTAGTGGCGTGGGGAGGCTTGTTTACCTAACAACAAACTTTCACGAAAACGTACCTACTAAGGAAATTTTATCGTTTATGGGAAAACTGTTTAAAATATGTATATGAGTGAGTGAAAAACTTGGGAATGGCTTATTCTGTTCGATTAACTTCTGTACTTATGGTACACTACACTTCAGCAACATCAACGGTCGATTTTGTTTATGAGATATCTTGTTTTCGAGGTTCTCTGATGTTTTCGCAAAACGTTATCAAAATAACAAAACTGACTTATCTAATTGTTTCGGATTCTGATAAATGTTGGCATATAAAACGGCAATCATAGCATAATAATATGTATTCTTCAAAACTATTAACGAAATAAATTGTTGAAAGACGAGCTCGCCTCGTTTGTTACGTCGACGAAATGTTTGACGTGGTGCAATTAGGAATAATCTGCTCGTTGGGCGTACTGCACCTACCTCCAAGAGGTTTAAAAACAAAGTTTAAAAAGAACATGACATCATAATCGTGTGTAGGTGTGTTATTTTTAGATATGCGAAACTCGACACGTTTATTTAATAAATATGTATGTCTAAACTCGAAATAATATAACACTGCTTCAACTTGAACTTTCAGGTTATATAAGCAACATGAGCTTTGGGTATTTCTAGTCTTCAAAAGCGATTTTTTTTCTCTTGTGTCGTCTTGTTGTCTGCTCATTCAATATTTTCAGTTGATCACATAACCTGTCATGAAGTAAAACGTTATCTTTATGGGTGAACTAAATGCGGACTGTGTAAATGTTTTTACAAATTAGCATTTGTGTTTATTTTCATTGCCGCCATTAACTGTTCTGTCTCGAGTTATCTGCTGTTTTAATTATTTCGGCTGTGAATTGATAATAATTTTGTTACTATTTTTTAACTAGTCTTATCAATAATGTGCGTCTATATGCCTTTCATCCCTTTGCATTTGATTCTATTTACTCTTTTAAAGATGTACTAGCTTTATTAAAAACTACTTGAGCCATCAATATAATATATTATGTTATGATAACATCACTAAATCAAGTTTCATACTACACCCAGATGTCAAACGCTTCATTTTCACTGGTATCACTTACGGCACGTTCTGTCAGTCCCCCATAATTACATCCCATTTATACTGAGGACCACCACTGCTGTACACACCTGCCAGCCTTTGCAAATTCCCACCAGTTTTTGTAATCAAATATGTAAAGTGATATAACATTATTGCCACGAATTTTGGAGTTAATGGATAACACGTGTAAGCTCTGCATTCAGCTAACTGTAGACGACGTGCTAAATGGGACATATTTTATCCTAGCTTCGGCCCGCGACTTCGTTCGTGTGAAATGTCTTGTTCCCCTGCCCCACCGCGTCGCATCGCATCGCCCGCCCGCGCTATTACTTTGTTCTCGGTTAGCGTTATTTCTACCTTTTTTCCCTTTACTCGGGTTTTAAGCGTCGTAACGTAATGTTAATCTTATAACCTTCCTCAAGAATTGAGCTATCATATGCAATAAGAATTTTTCACATCCGACTGGGTAGTTCCAGAGATTACTTCGCGATCAAACAAAAAAAAATACAAACTCTTCAACTTTATTTTATAGTATAGACTCTAAGACTTTTATAAACAGTAGATTAATAACAATAGTAAGTATTAGGAATGTCATCAGTAAGTTCGAGAAATATCAGTCGCATGGCATAAATATGACTTAAACAAAACATACGAGACTGATTACTCTTATTTTATAAATAACACTATTTAATATCATGTAGGTAACTTTGTAGCAGTAAATGCCGTTCAATATTGAACATATAGTAGATTTTACAACAAGTGCACAAAACAAACCATTTTTATACGAGACTTTTAGCAGCCCGAGCCGAAGGCGAGGGCTGATAGTAATGTCGAGGATAAAAATGGTTTTGTGGACGAGTTATAAACTCTGCTTTTCACTTCGATTGCGAGGAAATAAAACAGTAGTAGGTATAACATAACATTTCTTTAATTAAAATTCAAAGTAAAATTAGAACAGTTTTGAATACTGAAGGAAATTGTTTTTATTAACGGTATTTTTCTGAATTTGTGAAGACGACATATTGTGAGAAGATGGCATATTATGAGAAGATGGCTCTGACGACTTCAACAAAGATGTAAGCTTCGAATAATTTTGTATATTAACATTGTCCTTCATTTGTAATGTTGCTTTCAGCATGGAACATATACTCCACAGTGTAGACGGCTGAAGTTTTTTGGATAATTCATCAAAATAACTCAAAAGATCACTTTCCGAGAACGTAGTTACTAGTTTTTCTTTTCTCCAATTTACAAAATTATCGTAAACTTTGAGATATTTTTCCCGAGACTTTGGCGGTAATATCTGTTGCACAACTCTCTGTGCATTCATTTCCATAAGCGTATTAGGAGAGACTGTTAAATCCTCTTCTTCACTGGATATTTTTAACAATTTTAGCAAATTGAAGAAATATATAAATGCATGAAAAAAGAACAAGAGCGGTTTCCCGCCGCTTTATTTTTTTTTAAATCTTCCGACATAGATATTAGGCTGCAGACCTATACAGCCTACTATTAAATTAATTTTGTAATAATAATTTTCTTAAATCAACTAACCTACCGTACTTGAATTAAAATTTTAATATCTATTATATCTTAAAAAATACATAAGACAAATAAATTAAAGTAAATATTATATAATAACAAATTCTATCTATGAACTTCTTATTGCATTTGGCTGTATGGCTCATTTTCTTTGCCTTAATATAATACATTTATGAGTAGATACGTTAATGCCCTTGTGCACAAAATTCGATTTTGTGCAGCCTATACCCTGCACAAAGAAGCACTTTCAGAGCATGAGAAGTGAAAAATATAAAGACGTGTAACCATTTTTTGTTTCCTCACGCTACAAAGTGAAAGTATCGAGGCGAGCAGACCTCTTTTGAAAAAATGACGCAACACTCAAAAATGTTTTGGTGTCTGCATTCAAAATTGTATTTTGCAATGTTTTAAAGGCGTAGCTTATTGTTATTTCCAAACATAGAAACTGTATTAATTTTTCATTGTATATTATTATATCGTTTCATCATTCTCATCAACGTGCAACGCTTTAATATTGTAGATAGATTCTTTAGTTTTATTACAAACACTGCAATAACTGTGTGCATGCTCATCCAAACATTATAGTTGCGGTTAATGTCAGTTCAATTTCCAAATATTTTAATATTTTTACACGAATGTAAGACCAAAACACCATTACACAAGTATAGCGAACACTATGCGACTCGTTTCTTTCAATTAACTATCGCGAGCGAAATAAGCGCATGATTCAGTCCGAGAAGCATTCATAATGATCCATACAAAATTATTGCGAAGTATCAACTTAAATGAAGAGTTAGTAAGAGGATATTAGCAATGATGTCCAGTGATGTCCACATTCAAATTAATCTTAATCGTTACGTATATCGTGTTTCTAAAATCATCGTTATTAAGATAGTTTCGTTGAAAGTCGCAGTAGTATATGTATGTGAGAATGACAATGGTCCCTGGCTAGACGTCATAAATTCTATAACGCACACAACTTCTGTTGCCCAATTAACTTTTTTAACACCCTTGCTCGTAAAGCTGATGTAATTCCACCGGTTTTAAATATGTAAAGAGGGTCATAAAAAACGCGTGTGTTACCAAAGCAAATAGTTAAGTTATAGTCCATACAAATTCCATAACAGCATTATTTGCCATTTCTTTGGAACTGATCGCCGCCGCACGACTCCAGCTGTGACTCCAGCTAGTGAGCAGCGCGCTGTTGCTATTCAAATTTCGAACTAATCGCCGCGCGGCGCCAGTCAATAGGCAGCGCTAGCGCGCTGTTAAAATGGCGGGAAAGCAACAGTGTGCATTCAAAGATTGAGTTTATTTAAAATTAAAAAAAAACAGTTTATTCGGTAATTTAAAGATTCCATCCAAAACAAAGCAAATATAAGTGCCAAAATAACTCAGACAATAAATTTGGAGCCACAAACGAAGAAGTTTTGCCCTGAGCCGCGCCCCTCTTCTACTGATGATACTTTTTTATTTACAAACTAATGACGAATTACAATGCTCTTCTTCCGCCTTTCAAGAAGTTTCGTCGTCTCCAACATTTACCCTAACACAAAACAATGACATTATGAATAGTAATAATAATAATAAAAACATAATTAAAAAACCAACTACAACTACGTATCATTTTAACAATTGTAATTTCACTAACTGTTTCAATAATTAAAAATGAACAAAATATAAAATGTTTTTTTTTCTGTTTCCTCGCAAATGTGTTAAAAAACGTCGTACGATATACGTGCGTATGGTTATAACATGCTCGGCTCAATTACGCCCTCGCCTCTTCGGCTCGGGCTGAAATTCCGCCTCGCATGTTATAACCATCTTTACGCACTAATATCGTAATGTACTATTACAATCTTTGCCTATAACATCACCTACTTTGTTTTGTTTTCAGACATCGTAAAGTTTTAAAGGTTAGCGTATAGGTGATTTGTTTTTAGGTTACTTAAACGTTTCTTGAAGCACTTTTGATTAAGCGGTTTGTTACTTGCTAAGATTTTCCTTGATTATAAATTCTGTATTTATTACCTAAGATACTACATTAGATATTGTTATGAGTGATTATTTTTAATATAAAAATAAGTTTTTATTACTGTTATCAGTGTTTTGGTGTGTAAATAACCCTTTTATTATCTATCTTGTTATATGACCATATCTTGAATGATATTGCATTCTAGAGCACAAGAATTGAACTGGATACATTTATAGACACAAAGGTTCACGTCAATTGGCCTCATTGCAGTCGTGGGCAGGAAGCGGCAATAACCCAGTGTCAGCGGATCAAACTCCGAAATTGACTGGAGTAGACCACCACCTGCCGGTTAGCTTCAACATTGGGTCAAATATATCCTCTTTAGGTCGTCGCGTTGGCGTATTAGTCGTACGACCTCCGGAACTGCGTGTGTTATGTTCCAGAGAGTACTAGCGGCGACTAGTAACCTTCATTGGTTAATGTCGCGTAATACACGTGGTTTGTATGGAGGTCGGGTCATTGTATAAAATTGTCGACATGACTTTGTGTGAGTTTTCATTCATATCGACTGGGGCTATTGTATCTATTGGATGATTGTTTGAAGCCAACTTGTAAAGACTTTTGTATGGTATAATGTGCGTGAATTATTCTATTTTGGTTCTGTTTCCTTTTGACCAAAGCCAAAGAAGTTAAACTAAGGACAAGTGCGATACTATTAAGTAAGGATGTTTCAGTCATTTTTGTTTTATTGTTCAAGTTACCTTCTAGACTCCTTCATGCTTGTGGTCCACATCACTCGTCCGAGATTACCTCATTGGCATTCAATTAAGAAGGCTTGGTACTCTGCAACAAGCACAGTTCAATGAACTTCTTGTTCTATAAATTAACAAGCAAATTCTAAGACTAAAATTAAATGGTTAGTTTGATAACGTTTTTATTTTCTTTTTATTTCTCATATAGGTAATACGTTTTTTTTAATAAACCGGCTTATAATTTCGTCCATGATTGATGCCTATTTCAATTCCCAAATTAACATTCAAAACCTTCATTCACAAATCAATACATTCCTCTGCCATTATTCACGTAACGACCACTGAACTTGCCGTGGGCATCAGATCGTTCCATCAAATACTTCGGTGTTACGGTGGTTTGATTCACAAATCCATCGGACTATTATAATAGCTGCAGTATGTATAGTTTACGCACATAAATGCACAAATGTAGGAAGTTTCCGCCTGCACTCCTGCCAAATTGTCGATATACATTTATCTTTACAGTTCAAGATTAGACGAGATTGCTACTGAAAATAGATGTTTGTGTTCTTTGATTTTATATTCCTCGTCGGTTTTGATTAATAGTGAAAATGTTGGATAACGTATTATTGGGAAACTCAATCGGATTACGAGAACAGTGGTTTCCTTATTTTGAGAAAGTACGCATATTGCTTACTCATGGTCAATAAAGTGTCAATATGCCATTCCAGTAATCTAGCAGAGATTACTTGAATGGCATATTGACATTTGTAGTAGTAAAATATTCCTATCACGGATCAGTAGTATGACATCGCCCCAAGGAAGCTTAGTAAGCTGTCAGCTTCCGCTGGGTCACCGCGACCTACCGCACGCGACACCGGGACGCGCGCGCAAGGTCTAGGTCCCGGCTCCGACTGTAAACACAACAACAGGTGGTGAATGTGGTGCTGCTACTTTATCTTCATCGTTTGATTCTATCCTTTTATCTTTCAATTGTCCATTGGATATATATTTATTTATAATAATATAATTTCTTTGTTGCTTGTCTTCTGTAGCAGCACCACGTGTCATGTCACTAACGCTATCTAAATGCTTATGTCTGAAATGGTGATGACATTGTTGAATCTCGTGATTTTCCGATGGCTCAGCTGCCAATAAATCACTGACATTTAAGTCAGGAGTTCTTTCAATCGGGTCAATGTATCAATTGACGAAATATGAAATATACGCTAATGAGTACAGACTTGAACAATATTTAACATTTCTTTAGCTATAGAAAAAGTTCATTCGTGAATTTGTGAATTTGTGAATGACTAAAGTCAGGGTCTGTCGTCAAAATGTTTGCCAGGTTATTTACATAACATAGTGAAAAAAAGATGTAATATACAGTGACATAACAAATAACAGTTGTGAGTACACGTGTACCTACTCAAGTCGGGTCGGCGGTCAAGGATGAGTTCCGAATCGTTTTGTATTGCATTATTTATGTGAGAAATTTAGTATAACTAAGGGTTAAAGGTTTTAACGGGAGCGTTCAACTTGGTTCACGTGTACTCATACTTTATTATACATAACTACATCTTTTTTTAATGTTAGTCTTGTATGTTTTGAAACCATAATTAAATATGTTTAGTTTTAAAACATCAGTGACATCGGCCCGAGTTGAACAATGTATATTGGCTAGGCGATGTCAATTAGTGGAGACCAGAAACTTGGGCTTATGCGGTAACGTCTAAATATATCGTTACGATCACCGCTCCACTGTCGCGCACACATGTCGGGTAATTAATGATGTGAACTGTCCCGCTTACAAGAATATGTTTGCAGTAATGACAGAGCAAGTATAGACAAAGAAAAGTTGGGAAAAGACAACAATTTTTGTGTATACACAAATATTTTATATTAGTTTCATAATACCCTTCAATGAAATAGTTTTGGAACCTATAAATTTTAGTATCAACTGTTCACAAGAAGGCAGGCCTACCGGAAATCTAAAAGGGTTCGGAGTCGGACTCTAAATAATGCACCACCGGAAATGACGCGCGGGCAGCGTTGCCAGAGTTGGCTGCCAGTGTTTTTGGCTCGTTAGCGCTCTCGTACATACTCGCCTGAATGGCGCTCCCACTGAAAACTTTATAGTTTCAGATGTGCCAGAAACCGTATTTCATGCAGAATCGTGGAGCAATTTTCTGGAACACTTTAAGATATCATTCGAAGAATGGTTTTTTGGATAGTATTGCGCCACATTTAACAAAATCTTTCGTCTCATTATTATTTGTTATGTTAAATTCCGCATTGGTAATTCTAATTGATAAACAATTGTCAATTCCTCTTTACAAATATGGAAACTAAACCGTCTTATTATTTCCGCTGGAACTCCCGAGTCATGCGCTCTTACAACACTAATGCACACGCCTTTCGCTTCGGCCTTTGATCCTTATTCAAGAAGCATCGATTAACTTCGATTGAAAGCCGTTTCTATTATAAGTATTCCGTAAATGGCGTTCCCATCGCCGTCTAAATCTGTCTCGACATCGGACATATCTATCGCTGCGTCTATATGTTTGGCCGGCTATTCTGGTTAGGCTATAAATGGCGCCGCTTCGACCGGGTATTATTAGCATTGGCCGCGCGACTCCCGAACATAACGCTTCGCACCTGATTGGATAGTGGCCAGATATAGACCTCGTTATACTCGCTCAGGACTCGAAAGTCAACTATGACTATAATGGTACTGGTCAAGTGCGAGTGGCTAGCGAAGTTTGGCTGCTTTGCATTCTTTTGTGCGTGGCAGTTTATGCCAGAGATTATAGGTATTGGTTCATTGATTAATTTCTTCCGTGAGGAAGAACAAGAACTGTATTGCTGTATAAGTGCAACATCTGTGTCATACAAGAGAGTTTGGTCTACCTCGGTAGTTTTGCTATGGTGGATTTTTTTCCATGTTGTAAATACATAATCATATTAGTCTTGAGTCTGTAGCAGGAACTTGGTAAACAATATTAATTTGGCATTAGCACAGTAATAGCATCACGGGAAATTTCCCTCCATCCTGTCTACCAGTTAATCCGATTATGCTTATTTAATTTCTGGTAGTATTTTGTTCAATCGCTGCTTTACAAAAGTCCAAATAAAAGTAACGGAATAAAATGTCGGGTGTTGGTTTCTTATTCGTTGTGATTTCTTGATCATATGGTGAGGAAAAGAAAGTTGATAATGCTAAACTGATCTGATGACATCGACTAATTTCGGTTCTGTCCGAGTATTGAGTAATCGAAAGCTTATAAAGCCTGGCTCTGCAAAGTCATTAGTCTTAAGCATCACTATGTTCTGTGTGTTTGTCTTATCAGCACTGATGGACTCAGTGTCGTTCTAATCATTTTTCCTATCATCCAAAGTCAATCCCTCAATAGTTACTTCATGAAAATTAGTTTTATCTCGATCTTAGCTGTTAGCAACATGTCTCATGCCAAACCAGGTCACTCCGAAACCTTCACCAATTTGCTACATAATGGATGTCCTACTACTCCTACTACACGTTATATTTATGTGGGGAGGCGTGTCGTGTCATCGGATTTTGTTTTAGTTGGCGTCCGTAGGCATGCTGCGAGGTCGCCGCTCCGGATGCCGGCGGATCACAGCGGATCCCGGTTGCCGGATTGTGGAAACTGCATGTTACACGCAAACTGGGTTACGACGCGTTTCGTTATGTGCGATGTGGTTTTGTATTGATACGAGTTTGGTACAACAAAATAGACAAATGTGGAACGAGGCATTTCAATCTAATGCATTAACGTAGTAGTCGGTATTACTCTTTTAATTTAACCCAATTTAGAATGATAAAGATCGGTTTTTGAACTCAATCACGGGTCAAAAAAGCGTGAACAAAACACATGACTATTTACAAACAGTTTGTACGTGAATTGGCTCAAAACATTACTGAATCACTGTCCAATCTAAAACAATTATATCATATTGTAGAGCGGCCGGGCCACTCCGTACGTTTGGCAGAGCCGTGCAACCGTGATTTATCCTCTCCGAGGTGTGGAGTACACGAGGTACTTGGCACTACATATATCTCTTAATTCTAAACTAATTGGACATCCTATTGTTGGAACCTCATCACAATAGAATTTTTTACAAAATTTCTAAGGGATGATAACTTCTGCTCCCACATTACTCACGTGGACAAAAGCTAGTGTCATCATTGATGAATGTTTGGCACTCAATGTATCACCGCTGAGCTCCCGTTTGATGTGCGACATGACAGCTGAGCTGTCGTACGTTTACAGATAATGTATGTGCGAAAAACTATTTAGGGATCTATATTCTTCAAGATTGCGGGAGCAATACAAAATAGTATCTTCGAATTTTAGGCATGTTAAATATATAATGGACGGGTTTCTGACAGCTGTCAATAAGAATACAATAAATAGCTGAAAGCATCCCGAAGAGCTATTTTAGTATTCACAAAATCTCACCAGAAATGCTTTTAAAAACACACGATAACAGACACATTCTTCTTCAAACATTTGAAAAGTGAGATGTTAAACCGAGCTAAAATATACAAAGAAATATTTAAAAGTTTGTTTTAAACATTTACTTCAGCTTCAGCGGTCGGTTGCACGGTAAAACGTAGTTCACACCTAGATCTATAATTAGGTGGCTAGGCGTGACGCTGCGAGTAAATTTAAAATAATTATAATTAAGTACGCACGGTGGGCATGTTAATCGGCCGATAACTGCGACTAATCTTTGTGATTTATGGCGTATGGTATGCGTGGGCGCAGTTGAGAGTATATTAAACGTTATTGTTAAATATTTATTTGTTTGGAGATATTTGATTTTGGCAATCATTTGTTGACAACAACTTCCAAGCCTCGGATTTGATAGTAGGGCAGCTGACTGAATGCTAAATACAAACAGGCTGCTGAATGACATTTGCAAAAACATGTCTCAGAATCTTTAGATCTTTCGGCAAACGACACCGTTATCTTTAAAGCACGAGTCTCGTACAGAAAAGACAATACCAACCAAGTGATTTAAGGTGGCAATTACTTTGAGGACTAGTTTTTCACTTCCCCGTGGTTCTGTGTTAACACGACAGGTCCAAAGTGTAATGAATGCATCTATGTGTAGTGCACTCGCCTTGACCGCAATGCGGCAGACTGTGGGTCGCCGCACGCATGCGCTGCGGCCTGCGCACGCGCTCCGCTTAGCGAACTTATCGCCTCCAGATTAGTACAACACTAACTATGTAGCAATTACTGTGGAAAATTATTGGACGATAAACTGTAGGTAATTAAAACAAATACTACTGTTCACTGTGGAGCTAAAATTGGTAATAATGATACTTTATCCTTTTATATTTTCCCGTATATTTGTGTAAGTTTAGTCCATAATTAGACCGCTATAATTAAAAGGCGATAAAATCCCATAGTTCTATATGTGGTTGCTCTTGTTGCGGTTATTGGATATTTATTTTCAGTATAAATAGACGTAGTATCCTGGTGTTATTTACCTGTTTCATGATATTTGGGGCACAGAACTACGTGCTAAGTTCTTAATAATTGTTATGACCAATAATTTATTTTTGTTATTTCAAACCGTTTTGTAAGCAAAATATAATTGAATTGGTAACCATGCTGATGTTCGCATCCCCAAATTGTACAAAAAGCTATGAAAATTCCGGAAAAATGTTGAATTTACCCCCCGAAAAGGGGAAGATTACCTCGAAATTCACCACTCTTATAGCCGTAAGCTCTAAAAACTTTCAGCCGATATATAGCGATCCCCTATCCGTCTCCCTACAGTGTTGTAACACGGGCAAGGTGATGCATCAGAATAGTTCGTTGTGCAACGCACCCCGCCGGGCCAAGGTTCCACCGAATTAACAGCTGGTCACCAGTCACCGTCCCGCTGTGACCCACTTCGAGCACTATTGATGTACCGAGGATTTTTGGAAGATGCTCCATGGCCAACTGATTGATGCTTGATAACTGTATTTTTGACACTAGGGTTGGAAATTAAGAAAAAATAATACCTATTGAAAAGATTGTGTCTATTATAGCTACGATGATTGGTCATTATAAAGCATATGATTTTTTTGGCATCTTTGTGTGAAGTATTGGACTGACCTCTACTTTGAAAACTTCCAGGGGGTTTTAAAATTCTTGAGTATTGACATAAAAGATGATCAATATACTTCAATAAGCTTACAAATTGTTTAATGAAATATTGCGTTTTCATACACATTCTTCTGGATATCGTATCGTGTTGGTATTCTAAATGTGCGACTTATCTACTACATTATAGCCACTAATGTCAAAGTCATATTCAGAACACGTAAAGAAACTGCTTGCATGCCAAAAACAAGTACAATAATTACATTCTTACACATACTCCGCCTTCCGTTTTCCGCAAGCTATTTGCCAATCCCATCAATAGTCTTATCACATCATGGCGGTGTTGCTGTGATAAGTGGCACGCTTGCCAATCACGCCGCGTGATGGACGGGGCTGGTGCGGGCGCCAACTGGCCTGGCAACCAACAGGGAAGCGAGACCGACGCTGGCAGTCTGTCACAGAATTTGGGACGGGTCAAAGAACATGTTTGTGTATTTCACACGTCCAAGTGAGAGTGGAACAAATGTTTATGTTTCATTTGGAACTGACATCTCGCCTGTATCCCCGATGCGTGTAACTGTAGTAGTTACACTCACATTTCGCTAGTTATGTTTGATCCCAGACATAGGGGGCGAGCTTATTGGCACTGCATGGTTGTTCATTTTTAACCAACTTCAAAAAAGGAGGAGGATTTTTTATGTATGTTTGGGCATAACTCCGTCATATAAAGACGAATTTGCAAAATTATTTTTTCAGATTAGGAACTTATGCCTCAGAGGTGTTTTTGAGTTAGCTTCATTAATACGATTTTTTTCTACTTAGTTTATAAGTATTGATGCGATTGAATGGATAGAGAATAAAGCTTAGGTACCTACAATTTATTTTGTAGGTGTAAAGAGTACACTCATGTGGAAAATACTGTACCTACATTGTCCTAAAACGATGATCTAATTAGAAGTGACATACTTATTCGTGTTATGAACTTTAGACTCCATCATTACTTTCCGTGGACTTCAACTAGACAAACAATATTAATTACTTAATTAATGAATTAATAACTAAACCAATATCTTAATTGCACAAGTTATTTTTGTACACGATCTACAATATAACATCATCGAATGTGATAGTGTAATTAATTCATTCCAAGGAACATAAACCAAACTTTCTATTAAACAAATGGACAAAACAGTGAGACATAAACAGTGTTTGGAGCAAGATAAACAAAAACGTTGATAACGGAGGTATTAGCGGCCGTGACGTCACAGGTCAGATGTCGAAGTGTTACGAAGCATTAGATCACTGCGAAAGTAAACAACTATAATTACTTGTGAGGAAATAAGGAAAATATATCAGTCAATTAAAAATAGCCGGCAGTATCTTTCTGTGGGCTAATTAATTACTTATAGTACCTACCTATTGTGATCAGCTATGTGTTTTCCTAGCGTGTTTGTGATCCTGATGACTTCTTTTGCTTTGATTTAAGCAGATTCTAGTGGACACCAAATTACAATGTATCTTTCATTACAGACAATAAGAGTATGAAATTATTATAAACAAAACAATAGGTAGGCACATACCTACAGTTCTACTTACCCTATTAAATGATAGCATCACACATGCTTACTATCAATGAATGGAACGTATCCCCGAGGCCGCGGCGGCTGTTTCTCAACACAAGTGTGTCAAAGGAAACTCCCGTGCTATCGTATCAGTTAGGAAAATCACCGGCGCGCGCGCAGACGAGCAGCCGGTGAAGTTTCCATTGTTGGCAGGTAGTTTGAGATATATTGGAGGACTAATGACATATGATGATGAGTGACTTTGACCTTTGATTGGAAATAGGAATAAGCATTTTTTTTTAAGTTTGAAATTCGACCTTTTTATTTGTATCTATTCTACCAAGGAAACAAAGTTTTACTACAGGTAGGTAGGTAGGTAGGTACGATATTATAATAATCAATAAAATCGTCTTAAGTATAACATGATTACGAGTATGTGTCTTCCTTTGATTAATATAGGTTAGTAAGTATTTTCTCTTTTTCGCCTAATGAAGAAGAGATGAGTTATTGCTCTAATAGATGTCTTTGAATTCGCTGAATGCTATCTAGAATCTCAGATTGATTTGCCTCTTACATTTTCTATTCAATATGGTTAGATAAAAAGAAGGAAATTCCACTTATCTAATGAGGATCATTAGGGAGAATTTCTTACTTTCCATAACTTATATTAAAGTAATAGGTACATAGAACCTGCAATTCAGTCCTATTATTAGATAAGTACTCATACATTGAAATTGTGTCTATGAAGAACTAATAACTAGATATTCGATGGGGAAATAACATTCATCGTTTCATACACGAAGCATTTGATTCAGACTTGGGACAAACATTACCAGCACTGAGTCTCTGTTACTGCACTTTTAATAAACTCATTCCAAATGACAGTTCATTTCTTTACTAGTGTAATTAGTAAGTGAGAGTGTTCCCGCAATGTCAGTGAGAGCCGCCAGCTGACCGCTATCGGCGGAAGGGCGACGACCTCGCCGGAAGCCTTATCAGCTGGATACACCACGCTACTCATCCCACACCCACTTCTCGGTACCACCACTTATCAAGGACTAGCTGTGTCCCACGACGAGGATGTTTATGTCCTATATACAGGGTGAATTTTCCAAGTGGGCCTGGATGGCCAATTCCGAAACTATGAGGAATAGCGAAAAGTACTCAAAGGAGTCGCGAGCTCGATTTTGATGAAAACTAAAACTGTATCATTGGATTTTTGAAAAATCAATATTTCTAGCCAGGAATCGAACCCGTTGATTTTGAATTAATCAGTTAAGGTTTAATAGGTAGGTAACAGAAGAAAAATAACAAAAGTATTTTGTTAAAAATGAGCCCTTTTCTTTAGTTTCCCGTATGTCATTACTTCCCAGAATGTGATCCTTATTAGGGACACAATCGTTGGCGTAATAATGCAGTGTTTTTTTTATGAATATCAACGGGATCGATTCCTGGCTAGAAATATAGATTTTTCAAAAATCCTGTGATACAGTTTTAGTTTTCATCAAAATCGAGCCCGCGACTCTATTGAGTACTTTTCGCTATTCCTAATAGTTTCGGAATTGGCCATCCACGTCCACTTGGAAAATTCAACCTGTATATAGTATATGACCTGAGAGATACAGTTACGAAGATATCTTATCTGTATGGGACGTGTTGTTTCAATCACTTTAAATATAAGTCTACTAGTCTGATTCCGGTTATGAATCTTACAGGCTGGCGTGGTAGGCATGTGCCTTATAGGCGTTGCACGGGTGGGATCCGGAATTGGTCTTTTAAGAGGAACCGGGACCACCCCTATGTGCTGATGGTGATCACCATTCACCGTTTTAGTGAGGTAAAAATCCCACACTCCCCGACTTCCCCCCCGGAGGTCGGGGGCCTTTTGAAAGTTTTTCTCCGAAAAAAAAAAACGTATGTGTACTGTATCGATTTTAACAATGAGCCGTCTTGTGGTTTTTTCCTTGATCCAGAAAGTGTCCTAGGCTTATAATAATAATTATTCTAAAATGATTATTAAAAGTTGCCAGACTCATTTGTCTGTATTCCAGTCTGAATTTCCTGTGGCACACAACGCCACAGGAAATTCATTATGGCGGCTTTATATTACATAGTAACTTTTATAGATTTTTCGATCAGTCTGATGCCAGTCTGGTACCTATTCAGTAAACAATGACACATCGACGTGTTCAGCAGGTCGATACCTACCTAAGGGTTGTTTTAACTTGTTTCGACTAGTTCTCCGAATATTGTTGCGTGCTCGGCTCTCTGCCCACGTGCCCACGTGCTAGTTCTTAGTATACATCAGGTATATTGTACCTTTTTTATATAAGTATCTGCTTATGTACTTTTAAAGTGACTTGCAGGAATGAGGGTATTCTGAAATGACGTTCGCTAGGTGGCAGTACTGGCACGTCAGGTCCAGGCATCTATTTTCTTTAGTCATGACTGAATGATGAACGAATAAATGAATCGAATGATGAACGTCATCATATATTTTATATTGGAAGACATCTTGTCAAAGTGGTGCCAACTGGTGTCGTAAATTTTCACGAAAACTCCCATTGGGTAACTTTGAATAGTTTTATTTTAAGTTAGTTTTACGAAGGTATTTCAGTGAACCGTTTAATCTATTTATTTAGGTATATTAATGACTGAACCATTATATATATATTTTTTTATTAAAACGTTGCCCCACACTAGGAATTATTCCATTATATTAGAAACTCACATTTTTTTTCAAAAATGCCAATTTTCCTAAATTCATTATGCATTAATAAACCAAAACTGTTAATTTGGCACCTACCTAAGTAGTGTAAACAACATTATTTAAATTAATCTAGCTAATAGCTTTATTTTTGAGCGATTGTGTAATAGTTATACAATATCTGTGAAAAACTCTAAAATAATTAGCAGCATTTACTTAGTCTAAACCAAAGTCCAAATAAAAGTAGACGCCTACTAAACCATCGTCATCATTATCATTCCCTTGCAGTCTGTCTCTCAAATTGATGCATCTTTTAAAAAACGATTGTTTCGCACCAATACTTATAAGTTTTTCATAGCCAATCCATCTTTCCTAACGCTATAGACGTTAATATATAAATATCAATTCAAGTCCATTTTCCAGCTCATATTCCATTCAAATCACTGCCTCGTGCCGGCTTCTACCTTCGAACGTATGATATTGCTGGCTCGCGTTGAATGGGATCGATCGGCCACAGTGGGCCATGGTGGGTGGCTGATGGCCCAAGTTCAGGGCCGCGCCGGCCCACGCACGCCGACGACACGACCACGACACGTCGCACTCACACGCATCACAAATATTGGAACGTTTATTTTAGAGGAACTTTAGGGTTGACAAACATGAAAACGAGGAATGTTTGACATAATTTTTATGAAATCGCTTCGTTTCAAGTTTTGTAACGAGAGGCGTGTCAATCAATGCATATTTTTAACTGACTTCTTACAAATCTATTCCGTGATGTAATGTGGCCTGCACACATCATTCACAAACACAATGATTGATTATAACGTGTTTACCTACTTGCCAAGAAAAGAACGTTTGGCGTCTAGACGCTGTATTTCAGTTTAATATGTAATATAATTTTCACAATCAGCATGACCCTGGAATTGAACTCACATTTCAGCGATTTGGATACATAATAAATTCGTTGTGAGATCAAAATAAATGAATATAAAGCGGATTAATTAGGTTCGGTAAAAATAAAATGGAATGATGTCCTAGCTTTAGCGAATACATTATCATTTAATTTTAGAAGCGATAGAGATCGTAGAATGTCTGCAATCAGCCCTAGCGACACGTAGGTGTGTGACAACGCCGGTAGTTCCAAATAGAATAGATGTAAAAACTCACTCGCGGAAATTCTATTTGTATAGACGCGAAAATAATAGAAGTTTGCGACAACGGCTGCGCGGAACGCGAACGATCTTAGCACGGCGCGGTCGGCGGGTTAGCACTTGCACCAAAGACTAGTGATTATATTCTCTTTGACTTGCGCTATCGGAATAGACATTTTATAGCCGGCTATATTGAGCAGGCAGTCCTGAACTGAACGGCTCTATAATTGCTAAGCGGAGATTTCTAATTTAGTTCTCGGAACTCTGATTCGACATTAGAAATTGCATGCATACGTTCTTATAAGTTTACCATAAACATATTATGTACAATACCTAAGCATAGACGAATAACAATGTCAGTCAACAACAGTTGTGTTTTAAGTATGGATTTTCTAATTTTGGTATCGCTAACACTTTTCTAAACCTATCTAATCTTTCTTTTCCAGGTAAGACAGAGTCACGTCGAAGAAACTGAAGTAATCGCCGTTCAATCAGTAGGTATCATCTCCACACATTTCCATCTATATTTAGAAGCAGATAAGCTTGCATATAACGTGATTCATATTATTTACATGATTAAGTGAGGGTATGTTTGGAACTGTCAGGGGTCAACAAAGTGCGTCGTTATCGTGTCCATGTAGCAAGTGTGGGGGGAACTGAAGCAATACACTGTTTGTCTTGGCAGTGTTGAAATCTATGTAAAATATTACACATAACATTACGCCTGTGTACCCTGAAGGGATGAACACAGGTGTACCTTTTTTTTTTGTTGTCGGGGGGAAACGTTCAAAAGGCACCCGACCTCCGAGGAGGGAGGTCGGGGAGTGTAGGATTGAGAAACCACCCCGGTAATCACCATCAGCACATAGGGGTGGTCCCGGTTCCTCTTAAAAGACCAATTCCGGAACCCCCCCGTGCATCGCCTGTAAGGCACATCCCTGGGGAGACTGTAAAGGGGCCTCCCCTGAGCTTCGCTATGTACCAGGTACACGTGACCACTGTGCCACCGTCTTCCCTGGGCTCACTTGGTGGCGGACAGTCCCCACCCTGGAGCACAGCTGTACCTACAGTACACCCACATTTCCCCAGTTATGTTTAAGTCCCATGTAATAGGCGGCGAGCCTATTAACTTCAACCAGTCATAAACCCCGATCTTACCTACTCAGAAATTCCAGATAGAAAAACCCAATAATATTTTGCCCGACTCGGGAATCAAACTGAGGACCTCATGCTCAGCAGTAGTGCTTGCTACCATTAGAGCAACGAGGCAGTCAAAGACAGTCAAATATTACATCCTTTACAAAGTCACTGGTGACCTACAGAATAGATTACCCCTTATGCCCTTGTTTTTAGGTGTATAGTGATTATATCGAAAAGCTCTATGACGAATAATTTATGTGCATAATATAGAAAATCACATAAAACAAATCCATCAGATCAAT
This sequence comes from Luperina testacea, assembly GCA_927399505.1. Lineage (NCBI taxonomy): Eukaryota > Metazoa > Arthropoda > Insecta > Lepidoptera > Noctuidae > Luperina > Luperina testacea. The sequence goes on along the minus strand of OV656770.1, from coordinate 946,725 downwards.
CCATCCATTTCGATAATCAGATAAAACAAATGTCATTTTCGTACCACTTGCTCAAAAAAGTGACATTCTATGCCACAAAAAGCGAACATAACAATAGTCATTTTTAATCTGTTAAAAACAGGGAAAGAAAATTGTACTGAATTTCATTCATCCTCTAGGGGGAGAATGTGATTTAAATTTGGAATACTTACTTACCGAAATTTATACTGAACTACATCTGTGTTTACACCATTGAGTTTGTATATAAAGCATTATACATCTTGTTGAAAAAGGAATACGCATTTATTATGCAGTTATGATTATTAAATAAAATTACGAAAACCGACGAGGCCGTATGAGCTTTATGCCTTTGCTTTTCCGACAAAAAAATATTAGTCTAGTAATTTGCCGTGTTTTTGTTTTCTTCAAATACATAAACGTTAAGTTTATTATAATTTATTTTTATAAATAAGTTAATGTTCTAAAATGCTTCATCATCATCATCATCATCAGCCTATAGCAGTCCACTGCTGGACATAGGCCTCCCCTAATGAGCGCCATAGCGCCCTGTCTTCAGCTTGACGCATCCAGCATCTGCCTGCAGTCTTTCGCAGATCGTCATCCCACCTGGCCGGAGGGCGTCCTACACTACGTTTGCTGAGGCGCGGTCTCCACTCAAGAACTCGTTTACCCCAGCGGTTGTCGGTTCTTCGCGAGATATGGCCGGCCCACTGCCACTTCAGCTTGCTAATTCTTTGAGCTATGTCGATAACTTTCGTTCTCTGTCGGATGCATTCGTTACGGATCCTATCCTTCAGAGAGACTCCGAGCATAGCTCTTTCCATAGCTCGCTGAGCGACTTTGAACTGGTGGACCAGCCTTATCGTGAGTGTCCACGTTTCAGCCCCGTAGGTCATGACGGGTAGGACGCACTGATTAAAAACTTTCGTTTTCAAGCACTGCGGTATAGATGACGAGAAGACTCGACGTAGTTTCCCAAACGCTGCCCAGCCTAGCTGGATCCTTCTCTTGGCCTCCCTCTCAAAATTGTTTTTACCTAACTGCAGAATTTGCCCGAGGTAAGTGTATTCGGAAACAATTTCGAGAGGGTGGCCGTGCACGACGACCGGTCCCGGGTCAATGAGGCCATTGATCATGACTTTGGTTTTATCCAAATTCATGCCGAGACCGATGTGTCGTGAGGCTGAAGCTAGGCCGTCCAGCATCTGGGTTAGCTCCTCCAGCGACTCCGCCATCAAGACTATGTCATCAGCGAATCGCAGGTGTGAGATGTAATCGCCGTTTATGTTGATGCCCTTACCTTTCCAGTCCAGCGTCTTAAACATATCTTCCAATGCGCTCGTGAACAGTTTCGGGGATATGACATCCCCCTGTCTCACCCCTCTGCGCAGTTGGATGGGTTTGGACTGCTGGTCCTGTACTTGGACACACATGGTGGCGGCGTCGTAGAGACATCTCAGCACCTCGATATAACGATAGTCTACTTGGCATCGCTGTAAAGATTCCAGAACAGCCCAGGTTTCGACAGAGTCAAAGGCCTTCTCATAGTCCACAAAGGCCAGACACAGGGGCTGATTATACTCTTCGGACTTCTGTATAATCTGCCGCACTGTGTGTATGTGGTCTATGGTTCCGTATCCTCCGCGAAACCCGGCCTGTTCCGGTGGCTGGAACTCGTCGAGTCTCCTGGCGAGACGATTCGTGACCACTCGTGAGAACAGCTTATAGACGTGGCTCAGAAGCGAGATGGGTCTGTAATTTTTAAGGAGGGTTTTATCTCCCTTCTTAAAAAAGAGCACCACCAAACTCCCGCTCCACGCCTTTGGAGTTCTCCCACTGTGAAGGACGGTGTTGAAGAGATTCTGTAGTTCCTGTATAACAGGAGCTCCTCCGGCTTTCAAAAGCTCTGATGTTATTCCGTCCTCACCGGGGGCTTTTCCATTTTTAAGCTGCCTCAGAGCTAGCACGATCTCGTCTTGACTGATGTCAGGCAGTTCGTCGGTATAGTGGCGTGTCAGGGTGGCTCTGGAATCTTGGCCGTCTCGTTGGGGACGAAGGGCATGTGCAGCGTATAATCGGCCATAGAAATCCTCTATCTCGGTGAAGATCTCCGGTTTCGACAAAACGGTCCTCCCGTCGTGCGTTTTGAGCTTCGTCAGGTGGCTCCTGCCAAGCTGCTGAGTGAATACTTTGGAACCTCGGTTTCGCTCTATTGCCTCTTCAATGAGGCGTGTGTTGGAGCTCCGAAGGTCGCGCCGTACCATCTTCGCAATTCGCTTGTTCAGGTCTGACCTGTCTGACGAAGTCGTTTGGGTGGTTTCCCGTCTTTTTGTCATCAGCCCGAGAGTCGCATCCGAGAGTTTGGATTTCTTGCCAGTACGCTGCTTTTGGCAGAACTTGATGCCCTCGTCTCTCATAGTTTCGACCAGATTGTGTAGGGTCTCGTCAGCGTCATCAGTGGGATCCAAGGCAGCAAATCTATTCCCGAGAAGCTGCTGGAACTTCTCGGTGCCCGCCATGATTTGCATTGGGTTAGGTCGGAGCGTGGACTTCATCAGACGGTTTCTTTCAAGCTTCAGATTGATATTCAGAGAGCCTCGGAGGAGTCGGTGATCAGATCCGGTATTAAACCTGTTGATCACTGAGACATCTCTGAATATATGCTTACTATCCGTCATGATGAAGTCGATCTCATTTTTAGTCACAGAGTCGGGGCTTCGCCACGTCCACTTCCTTTGGGGCTGCTTCTTAAAGAAGGAGTTCATTAAGAACAGCTCCTCCCTCTCAAGGAAGTTGACAAGCATTTGCCCCCTGTGGTTCCTAACTCCATAACCATGCGGGCCTACTCGGGATTCGTTGCCAGTCCGGGTTCCCACCTTGCCGTTAAAGTCCCCCATAACAACGTTGAAGTGAGCCTTAGTGGTGTTGTGTAAGGCTTTGGATATGTCATCATACATATCCTCCACTTCATCATCCGAGTGCGCCGAGGTCGGTGCGTAAACCTGAATTACCTTCAAGCTGTACCGCTTGGACAGCCGAAGGATCAGGTACGCTACCCTGGTCGACACACTGGAGATTTCTTGGACGTTGTTTGAGAGGGCCTTGTTGACGAGGAAACCTACGCCACCCTGGGATGTTTTATCACCCTCGCGAAAGTAGAGAAGATGGCCCGAGTCTAAGGTTACGGTGTCCTCCCCCTCTCTACGGACTTCGCATAACCCCAGAACATGCCATTTAATGTTCTCTAACTCCACTTCCAACTGCGCTAGATGGTGGTCAAGCCTCAGAGTGCGTCCGTTATACGTAGCCAGGGTCATATTTTTGTTTTTTTGGTAGCCTAATGTAGCCCGGGGATTCTTAGCACCCCCTGCCCCGCCGTTACCATGGCCGCTACCATGACCAGGGATAGCGAGGCGGCCGGGAACTGGGGGCCATTTTCTGGCTTGTCTTATCATTGAGGGGTCATGCCCATAATCCCCACGCTGGGCATGCGGGTTGGGGATCGCAGTTTGGTTATGTTATCAGTCTACAGGGGGCGCTGCTGCCCGCCCCCCGGTGTATGTCCCTTAGTCGCCTCTTACGACACCCACGGGAAGAGTTGGGGTGGTGCTATTCTAGGCCGGCACCACACGGCACATCTAAAATGCTTATCTCATATTATTATTGTGTTAATTTTTTCGCAAATGGTACGAAAAGTAGAGTATTTTCCTCGGTGATAAAGCTGTCTTAGTCTTGGGTGAACTTAAATCCCTCGCTACACTCAGGACTCATCTTAAATCCCTCGCTTCGCTCGTGATTTAAGTTTTTAACACCCTCGCTACGCTCGGGAGTAAACCTCGAGTCCTTCGTTACGTTCGTGATTTAAATCGTCACCCGCGACAGAAGACACTGCTTTATCCCCTTGGTTAATAATCTACTATTCCATAACATTCGTTCAGATAATAAGTAACTAATGATGCGGTAAATCGCCCTGCAATGCAATCACTATAATTATCCCCAATGACTGCAGTTATCGCATTGTCTATAACTGTGCGATTATCCGCTCATTAGACCGCTAATTAGTCCGTGTGTAACACGGCTATTTCCAGACATCCCGCTTAGTAGGAACCATAACATTTGGAGCTATTAATATGGCCACTGTGGAAATATTTGCCTTTTTCAATAGCTACGTGCAGATTTCAAGGCTAAATCGTGGTCAGCGTTTATAATTTTAGATGGGCAATTAAATAACTTATTTGTGGTGAATCAAGTAATATATTAACTAGCTGCGCCCCGCATTAGTCGCGATCCCGTGGGAATATCGGGATAAAAAGTACCGTATGTCCTAATCCAGGTCATGTCTACCCATGTGCCAAATCCATTCAGCCGTTTTAGCGTGAAGGCCCAACAACTGAACAAACTTACAAAAAAATCAAATCTTTTCCCTTTATTGTAATACTAGCAGCGCCCCGCGGTTTCATCCGCGTAAGTTTCGATCCCATGGGAATATCGGGATAAAAACTATCCTATGTCCTTTACCGGGCCTCAAACTATCTCTAAACCAAATTTCATCTAAATCGGTTGAGCGGTTTAAGCGTGAAGAGGTAACAGACAGACAGGCAGACACACTTTCGCATTTATAATATTATGATCTGTAAAAGTGCCCTATTGTCCAAATGCCAAATAGTCAAAAGATTTTGGAGCTTAGCTTTAGAACGTATCTACCAAACGGACATACAGCTTTCCACTCGACCTAGCAAGACAACCCACACAAAAACGAGCCAAAAAACAGTTGTCTCATAAAATCGGCATAACAGCTCATGATTTCGACACATGACCATATTAAATGTGCTATTTATAGAACGTTTACCATTCGCGGTGTATACAGCGATCAACATGGCGGACGTGTTACGCTGATTACAAGTATATTGTTTTAGTGTTCTATATTTAAAACGTGGTGACGTAACAAAATGGCGGTGTAGTGACCCGTTTGGTTTCGGTTATGGAAACGTTCCGTGATTCTTATTATGGAGGCTATGGGAGTTTAATTTAGATGTTATAATCATATATTATACATAATCATAATATAATATGTCAGTAGCTGAGTTCATGTTTTGTAATAGTATTGAGTTTAATCGATCAATCTTTATTCGTGAACACAGGTATTACAATAAAGGTCTTATGTATACATACGGTGTATAAGGATAATATTTGATTGAAAATTGTGGAAATGTAGCATTTCTTGGAAATATCACTTTGTACCGCCTCCGAATCAATAAATATAAGAAAATAAATTATCGTCATTTTTTTTGTGAATTTCCCCGATGTTTTAATAGTTATTCTGCTATTCGGGGCAGAGTAAATCCAACAATCAAAGTTCATAAAAATCGGTCCAGCTGTTGGGTTATAAATGGTTATAAAAGAATTAGAATAGGTATTCGTTCATAATTGGTTAACATATGTCCGCATAGACCGCATAATAAACAACTTAAACATATTAGAGTCAACTTAGGTTATAGGTAAACACGTCGTCAACCAAATAACAAGTAAACGTTCCAATGTGTTGTTTTTGAATTACATTGAAGGGCCAATTAAAAACAATGATTGTAGCTTATAACTTGAGGAAAATATGTTGTACCTGACGGTGACCGTACTTGTACCGGGGGAAATCCAAGGAAAATCTTTATTTTTACACATCCCTACTTATCTAGTTTGAAAACACCTGTACAGGTAAGGTTAAAGTATAGGTATATCTACACTCTGCGTCTTAAATTCCTCATATGGGGACACGGTAGTGCCCCCGCCAAAACGAGCCAAAAACAAGAAGCACGGGCACTACCTACCTTTTCTCCAAGCGCTTCGGACTTTCTGTTTCATTTTCCTTTTGTTACTTTTTTTTATATAACTTGGATTTTTATTTTACTGTGTTTAGTTTAGTTTGTGATCTTCCGTGCGAGTCGCAATAAATACTTTTTCTTTCTTTCTTTCTTCGTCAATTTCCAAATCCTCAGAGCTTCGGGCTGGGTAACAATTCTTCATTTACCATCTTAATTGTCCAAATGGAACTATAGGCCGACCGCTTAACTGAGACGTTGCCTAAGGCAGCTGCCGCGGTGCGAGAGAGGTGATAAGTCAAGTTGACGAATCACTGAGCTCTCGCATCATCCCTCCCGCACCGCGCTGCTACCTCAGGCGACGTCTCAGTTAAGCGGTCGGCCTATAACCTGTAACCACTACAACATTATAATTCGATCCAACTTAAGTAATAAATGCAAATGCCTATATGATCTTCTTTATCTTCTTCTGACGTAGTTAGTACCTATACCTACACAAAACTATCCACCAATAGCTAACTTCGAGCCGACCCCTGACTTCTACAAGATAATATTAACGATCTTCTAAAAATAGAACTTCGATAATTCACCAACTTTTTTTGTCCTAATAGAAGAACATGGGCACGTGACCCGAGATATAAGTCTGTGTTATTTTAAGTCTATGGTCTGTTTGCCTGCATACATTAACAGGTTTGTGTTCGTATGTGGTTTAACTAGTAGACTGGTTGTTAGTGCTCCTAAGTTAAGTTTAACGATTATTAGGTTTGTATGTAGGCGTGTGTCTTGTTTGACTGCCAGACTAAAATCTTGTTGAAATTTAGGTAGCGTTGCTATTGCTAAGAATGGCACGAAACTCATAATCATGCCATCTTGTCTTTGGTTATTCCTACAACTTTGTGATTGAGACGGCACTCGGTCTGCATAAAACACTCATGTCCAATGCTAATTAGCATTTTCTGAGTACTTATTTATTATCAATACAGCAGAACTATAAATTCAGTGTGATACAAAGAAATGCTTACAAAACAGATTCGTATTTCCAACTGCACGTAATAACATGTTTACGTACATATTTATGAGATAATTAAATATGCACATATTATTATATTATAATTGTCTATTATAGTCGCGAGCGCCCCCTGCACGAGCGGGCAAGCTGCTTTATTTATGTACTCATAATGAGCTGTAGATACCTATAGTTTACTTTATATAGGTAAACTGTTAGGTGGTGGGGGATGGATCCACATAAACACGTCCTTTGAAAAAAAAACATTGAAAGTCAAAGCATTTATTTCACGATTTATTTCAATTAAACCATTAATTAATGCCCTTCTTTCACCGTAGACCACATACATACGCTGTGACAGGTTATACAGAAGACCGAAGAATATAACCTGCCTCTCTGCTTAGCTTTTGTGGATAACGAGAAAGCCTTAGATTCGATCGAGACATGGGCAGTACTGCAGTCTCTTCAACAGTGCCAGATTAACTATCGGTACATCGAGGTGCTGAAATGTCTGTACAATAAAGCGACTATGTCAGTCCGACTCCAGGATCAGACCTCGAAACCTATCCTTCTGCAGCGAGGTGTGAGACAGGGAGACGTTATCTCTCCGAAACTGTTCACCACTGCACTGGAGGACGTCTTCAAGGTTCTGGACTGAAAAGGGGTTGGCATTAACATCAATGGCGAGTACATAACTCACCTTCGGTTTGCTGACGATATAGTAGTCATGGCTGAGACTAAGGAGGACCTCAGTAGGTACAAGGCTCGATGACCTCAGTAGAGACTCCGAAAGAGTGGGTCTTAAAATGAACATGGACAAAACGAAGGTCATGTCAAATGCCCATGTAACACCCACTCTCATAAAGATTGGAGACGCTACACTGGAAGTCGTGGACGAGTATGTTTACCTAAGACAATGTGTCGAGTTAGGTAGGTCTAACTTCAAGAAAGAGGTCAATCGTCGAATCCGACTCGGCTGGGCAGCGTTCGGAAAGCTACGCAATATCTTCTCGTCCCACATACCGCAGTGTCTCAAGACGAGAGTCTTTGACCAGTGCATATTGCCAGTGATGACGTATGGCACTGAAACCTGGTCTCTCACAATGGGCTTTATAAGAAGGCTAAAAGTCACCCAAAGGGCAATGGAAAGGGCTATGCTTGGAGTTTCCCTGCGTGATCGAATAAGAAATGAGGAGATCCGCAGGAGAGCCAAGGTAACCGACATAGCCCGAAGAATTGTCAAACTTAAGTGGCAGTGGGCAGGGCACATTGCTCGCAGAACAGATGGCCGATGGGGCCGAAAGGTTCTGGAGTGGCGACCGCGTACCGGAAGACGTAGCGTTGGAAGGCCTCCCTCGAGGTGGTCCGACGACCTTGTGAAGGCCGCAGGAACCCGTTGGATGCGAGAAGCACAGAACCGGTCGAAGTGGAGATGCTTGGGGGAGGCCTATGTCCAGCAGTGGACGTCGTTCGGCTGAAATGATGATGATGATGAAACCATTAATTACAGAGCAAGCTTGACTTTTGAATAGTCCTCTTCCAGGCCGCGCAACAACACCTTGTCCTCCCAATCTGTCCCAGCCACCTTCTTTTAAGGTCGCTGTCTATCTAGCTTGGGACGTCTCACACTACGCTTGCCGATACACGGTCTCCACTATAGGCTAGAACCTTTCTAGCCAACAAATATTATGCTTTATAACAATAAACACAAACTAACAATATAAATAGCTAAAGTAAGAGTGGTAACACAGGAATGTTATTCGCAAGCATGTTATTAACATTCCTCGCGTCGCAAACATAACTAGGCAAACAAATGTGAAGATCATCAGCTGCTTGTAATTCCTACTTGTAAAAGTGAATGTAGGAAAATAAATAGTTTTAATTATTGTTGTTGCACAATTACGTGCAATAAGTACTGCACTACGCGAGTTTAAGAGTCTATATTATGATGTTTTGGTGATATTGGGCGATCTGGATATCGGTATCTGTAAGACTTGAGAGTTTGCTATTTGGACACATTAAACTTGGACTTATAATCTTTAAATTTGCAGAAGCGAAAACACGATTGGATAAAAAAATCTCGATAAAAAAAAATAACGAAAAAACCTCGTTTTGCACTTATTTTGAGTTAGATCTCTGAAACCCTATGGAATTTAATGATGATTTTTAAACTAATAGATAGGTAATAATATTATCTCAAATCGTGCAGAATTATTTTTTTATTTTTCTACTCGTTCTCCTCGTAATTAGCAATCCAGTGATTTGGCGCTTGCGTCATTTTATTCTAAGCGAGCATACTCTCTTTCTGTCTCTTGTTTTGCACGCGGTAGTAATAGCGCTATCCTTTTCAATTTATTCAATCAGTCTGCTACGGCACCTGTTGGAGGACGAACCTATGTTTGACGACATTACAGAGAGAGGACTATTTTCGACATTTTTATTTTGTTTAGTGGTAAGTATTACCTACTGTAAAAAGGAGTTAAACCCGTTTGGTGTAAACATAATAAATTATTATCATTATTTAGTGTAAATAAAGATGGGCAAAAAGAAAACTCTCGGAAAACACGACACATGGTTGGCGCCACGGAACAGAAAAAACAGTTTGTTCCGTGGTTGGCGCAGTGGCTGAGCGATCGACTGCTGCGCTGCGTGTCGCGGGTTCGATTCCCGACCGGACAAATATTTGTATTGCCTACAGGTAGTTGTTCCGGGTCTGGATGTTTGTGTATGTGAATTTAAATGTTTGTAAACGCACCCACGATACAGGAGAAATTCCTAGTGTGGGACAACGTTTTTTAAAAAAAACAAAAACAAAACAAAACGTTTCAGGGAACAACTCCGTATTCTGAACGAAAGAAAGAAAAAAGTAAGTACAGACGCCAGCATGTCAAGCTACTACAATCTGTCAAATTTCTTTAATAGATTTTCAACTTTATCACTGAAGCATAAGGTTCAAAGTTGAATGGGAAAATTTGACAGTTTCGGATAGCTTGGTGTGCTGGCATCTGTACCTAACTACCGATTTATATAACGGTATCAATTCTTTTATTTCCTTAGCTACTTAGGTATTTCGAATGTCTATTGCCTGGGGAAAAAAAGTAAGTAAATTTTTAATCCCCGTTAATATTTTTTTTACCTGGCTCGTTGGTCTAGCGGTCGCAAGCGCTACTGCTGAGCTGTGAGGTCCTGGGTTCGATTCCCGCACGTCTGCCCACCTCATCGGGCAATACAGGCGTGATGCTTTGTATTTATGTATGTAAATTTTAAATCGCATAATGTAACATAGAAAGAAGAAAGAAAGAAAGAAAGAAAATACGTTTATTTGCGGTAAACATGACGCAAAAAAGAACAACATAATTGAATCTTTCCCGTACAATGAGAGGTCAGCTTATATACTGGAAATGTATAGCTTCATACGTAGCCGTGTGTACCTACCTATCTACCTATACATATAATGCGGGTAAAAATACAATAAGTATCAAAATAATATCATCCTAGTTCAATCACTGATATTTTTACTAATCAATATTACTTATTCAAACTGATGAATTTTATTTAAAGAAAAAAATTTTTGCCATGATGGCTTTCTCTTTTTTAGGGTTCCGTAGTCAAAAAGGAACCCTTATAGTTTCGCCATGTCCGTCCGCAGTTTAGCTCAGAGGCTCTTAGTACTATTAGAAAACTTATAATTTGGCATGGATATAATATGTACAGACGCCAGCACATCAAGTTACTACAATCTGTCAGATTTCTTTAATAGATTTTCAACTTTATCACTAAAGCATAAGGTTCAAAGTTGATTGCGAAAATTTGACAGTTTCGGGTAGGTTGATGTGCTGGCGTCCGTACATTATTAATCACGCCGACAAAGTGGTAAAATAAAATCTTGAAAAAAAATTTTTTTACGCTATCGGTTTTTTTAGGTACTCGTAAAGTGGGGATGTTTTTGAAGTGAAAACTTCTTTAGCATCGTTGTGATTTGAAATTTTATGTGTTTTTGTGGATCGATGGATGGATGGATCGATGGATCGATGGATCGCCGGATCGCGATGGATCGATGGATTGATGGATCGATGGATTGATGGATCGATGGATCGAAGGATCGAAGCATCGATGGATCGAAAGATCGAAGCATCGATGTATCGACGGATCGAAGCATCGATGTATCGACTGATCGACGGATCGATGGACCGATGGATCGATGGATCGATGGATGGATGGATCGATGGATGGATGGATCGATGGATCGATGGATCGACGGATCGATGGATTGATGGATCGACGTATCGATGGATTGACGGATCGATGGATCGATGGATCGACGGATCGACAGATCGATGGATCGACGGATCGATGGATCGATGGATCGACAGGTCGATGGATCGATGGATCGATCGATGGATCCATGGATCGACGGATGGATGGATCGACGGATCGATGGATGGATGGATGGGTCGATGGATCGACGGATCGATGGATCGACGGATCGGTGGATCGACGAATCGATGGTTCGACGGATCGATGGATTGACAGGTAGATGGATCGATGGATCCATGGATCGACGGATGGATGGATGGATCGACGGATCGATGGATCGATGGATGGATGGATGGATCGATGGATCGACGGATCGATGGATCGACGGATCGACGGATCGATGGATCGATGGATCGACAGGCAATATTGCAGTTCTCGCATTTTTACTGACTTCAAAAAGGAGAATATTCTTTATTTGACGGTTTTTAGGGTTCCGTACAAGTTCTGTCAAATGGCATATTATATGAAAGGGCTTGGGCCATGGGAAAGTATCGGAGCTATTCAAAAATGTACTACTATTTCAGAACATTCATGCATTGCTATTATTGTCTGCTTTATATTTATGTAATAAAATGCATTAATCTTGTAGGTTTCCAGACGAAGAGGACAGGTCAGATAGAAATCAATGAAGAATCAGACGAAAGAAGATAGACTTAAATTTTTTTAAAGAATTAAAAACCTTTTCTATTCCCTCAACAGCCTTTGGTTGCGGTATAAATAATTTGGAGTTGATAGGGGAGAAAAGGTTAGGCTTCTTGGGATAAACTCATTCCCAACTACGGAACCCTTCATTGTGCGTGGTTCGACACGCACTTGGGCGGTTTTTTTTACAAGCCTAAAGATACAAATGGGGAAGAATTATTTTTTTCAATGCACCCCCTCTTGATGGGTATAATTGAATAGGTCTATTTAAACGAGGGTAATATAAATTAATACATCACTTTTTTTCAGTTATACCGTTTGCGAAATATGGCCCGCCAAATTGCCTGCCTTGCAATGCCAGGGGGCGTTGCAAGGCACTGCAGTGCCCCCCACCCTCCCTGCCATTTCTAACCTAGAAACTTCCACGTTGCTATAACTTAGTAAAAACTGTTTTAAAATAATTTCGCGAACAATGTGATTATAACTTTTCGAATAATAAAGATAAAACTGCAAAATAGACAATAGACGTCCTAGTTCAAAGGTTTGCCTTTGCCTTTAGCAAACAATACTCTTTTAATAGCCTTCTATTTATCTTTACATCATAAAAAGTATGTTACAGTCGTTTGTAATTACAGCTACGGAACCCTATATTATGCATGGCCCGACTTGCTTGGTCGATATTTTTATTTATAAGGAAACATTATTTTGTCCTAGGTACATGCATGGTTATGTTATGAGAGAGTTTATTTTTTTTTAGGGAACATTACTTTTTGTTATTACGGTAATACGATATTTGTAATAAGTACATACTTTCGAACGTTGCACGTCGCGAAATTTTTTGAAACCTCTTTGTCTTTTATTTTTTATGGGATTTTTATTGTTATTGTAATGGTATTATATATTCTGAATATACATATTAAATTGTTTAATAAATAAACATTGATGAATATTTACATAACATTTTATTTCATACTAACCTTTTAGGTAAATATATAGATTGAGTACCTACGCGAGGATAGAATAACGGATCAGTCTATATATAGTATCGAGTCCACAAAAAAAAAACACGAGCCTCTAAATTTCGAAACTCGCGCCTCGGGATGGAAGCCCTAGTACCTATTTACCTACTATGTTGGTGGTAGGTATGTCAGTTTGTAGGTCTATGAACAGAGCTTCAAATAATAATTATGTATGTATTGTATACCGACAATGAGCTCGTTTGTTTAGCTGTGTTATCTTTTACACATCGATCCGTCGCCGCGTCGTACCGTGGAAATACTTCCGTGTATTTGAACTTTATTTGAATGACATAATTTTTTACGAATACATTTTTATTGCCATACGAATCAAGTTCAAATTCACGGTCCGTCTCCGGCACAGATCGCTGTTGATCAGCTGGGCGCCGTTCAAACTCGAACTCGACTCACGCAGTCGATCGCGCTTGCTGCGTCGCCGCTCGCCGCCCGCGCCGCGCGCTTTTGCGTATTATAGTAGAGGGGGCGCGGGGTGGCGCGGGCGAGAGGTACGAAATCGCTCGCGTTGGGCTGCATAGGCGCCGTCTTAAAATAGGCTTGTTATTGAATTTATATTTTCTAATAATTCATTGCTTGTAGCCATTTGTTCTACTAAATGATAATTGTTGTTGCTTTTAAGCTTGATATTGTTTGATTTTATTGCTGTGATACATACTTATTAATTTTATTTCTATGTTATTTTTATTGTTTTGATAATTTATTCTGATTTCATTTAATTTTATATTATTTTTTTTATTTATCTGATTTTGTGTGATTTTATACGTGTGCCATTAATGGGTGTTATTTACCTGAAAATAAATAAATGAATTAATGAATAAATGTATGGCGAGCGATATTGTTATGCTGTAAACTATATGCTATTTATTATATTATAGCGTAGTCTGAAAAAGCTTTTTTTTTTTTTAAATCTTCCATTCTGAGTGTGTAGGATTTGAGTCGGAGACAGTTAACGGAACATTATACAAACATGCAGAGCATCCGTTAACATAAAGATACCTGCAGCTACAGAAACTTTAAGTAATGTAAGCTGATTTAATTTTAATATCACCTTTATAACTTTAAAATACATTTAATGATACCAATAAAAATATTATAGCTGTTAAGAAGGAAGTTTGTGTACAAAATTGTACCTTCAGAAGTTCATGTTATTTCTGATAATATCGCGGCGTGTTCCGGTCTGTTCCGCAAGTTAGTTTATAAATAGGTATATAGACATGCTTTCCGATCGCTGATACAGCACAATTTTATTTATTGCGGCAAAATAATAATGTCTATTTTTGTAACGCTATTCTTGTTTCTGCGACGTAGGTATGATTGAGCACGTTTTATACTTCCTTCTTCAGCATATTGTTACAAAAATAAACAGAAATAACAAAACAAATAAAAATGGCTGAATATGCAAACTTGGACCGCTGATTTATTTCTGCTGAACCAGTTGTGAACAAAAGCTGAATATTTAAATCTGGTTTAAAAAAAGGCATGTTGCATTTATTAAGTAAGTATTCATATTTGATGCACACATTAGCATACACACATAAAATATCTATTAAATCAATCAACTCAGCCTTTTGCAGGTCCACTGCTGGACATAGGTCTCCCCCAGGCTGCACCACAACACCCTGTCTTCTGCCTTCCGCATCCAGTCCGTCGCAGCCATCTTCTTTAGGTCATCCGTCCATCTAGTTGGGGCCGTCCAACACTACGCTTGCTAAAACGCGTTCTCCACTCCAGTCTGCTCCACCGGCCATCAAATATCTATTATCCATATTAATCCTAACTATCCATACTAATATTATAAATTCGAAAGTAATGTTACCTCTTTACGCTTAAACCGCTGAACCGATTTAGATGAAATTTGCTATAGAGATAGTTTGAGTTCCGGGAAAGGACATAGGATAGTTTTTATCCCGATATTCCCACGGGATCGACACTTATGCGGGTGAAACCGAGGGGCGCTGCTAGTAATAAATAAAACACTAACATAAAATTGAGCCAAAAATTTACCCATATCTTACGTCACATACCTAATATTATATTCTATAATAGCTATTTATTCACCAAGGGGAGTAATCTGTACTTACCCTCGAGTGATATATACTGCTTTATACTACACTTGTTGTACTACATTAATAAATTGCTATCATTGTCACTGGAATCACTCATTTTAACTTGTGATTTACACCGCCTAACTTTAAACTTTACCAAGAAAATTGTTTCTACAAAATACGTCAACACTCAAAAACACTCAAAACACTCAAACACTCAATAACACTCAAAAACACTTAAAACACTCAAGAACACTCAAAAACACGCAAAAACACTCGATAACACTTAATAACACGCAAAAACACTCAATGACACTCAATAACACTCAACAACACTCAAAAACACTCAAAACACTCAAAAAAACTCAATAAAACACAAAAACACTCAAAAACACTCAATAACACTCAATAACACTCAAAAACACTCAATAACACTCAAAAACACTCAAAACACTCAAAAACACTCAAAAACACTCAATAAAACACAAAAACACTCAAGAACACTCAAAACACTCAAAAACACTCAAAAACACTCAAATACACTCAATAACACTCAAAAACACTCAAAACACTCAATAACACTCAAAACACTCAAAAACACTCAAAAACACTCAAATACACTCAATAACACTCAAAAACACTCAAAACACTCAATAACACTCAAAAACACTCAAAAACACTCAATAACACTCAATAACACTCAAAACACTCAAAACACTCAAGAACACTCAAAAACACGCAAAAACACTCAATAACTCTCAACAACACTCAAAAACACGCAAAAACACTCAATAACACTCAACAACACTCAAAAACACTCAAAACACTCAAAAACACTCAATAAAACACAAAAACACTCAAGAACACTTATAACACGCAAAAACACTCAAAAACACGCAAAAACACGCAATAACACTCAATAACACTCAAAGACACTCAATAACACTCAAAAACACTCAATAACACTCAATACACTCAATAACACTCAAAAACACTCAAAACACTCAAGAACACTCAAAAACACGCAAAAACACTCAATAACACTCAACAACACTCAAAAACACGCAAAAACACTCAATAACACTCAACAACACTCAAAAACACTCAAAACACTCAAAAACACTCAATAAAACACAAAAACACTCAAGAACACTTAAAACACGCAAAAACACGCAAAAACACGCAATAACACTCAATAACACTCAAAGACACTCAATAACACTCAAAAACACTCAATAACACTCAATACACTCAAAAACACTGTATAATGCTTTCTGTCTCATTTTCTCCCACGTTAAATCTTATAAATGTCTCTTTTTACTGTCGCTTTTTCGTTTCATAAAATTTCAAGCCGCAACAATGCCAAAGAAGTTTTCACTTCAAAAACAAAACGCGTTAGTAATGAACGCATTATTGGCCTGATTTTCAGGGCAGTAATGAAATTCCATACAATATAACTGCCTAGATTTTTGAGAAGGTTTAATGAACAGCTTTCAAGCCTTTTAGTGGGGTAGTATTGGTACACTTACTAAGCAAGTGTAGTATAAAAATAATTTCGTACACCTGAACAAGGAACATGGAAAATAAAGTAAAATAGTACATACATTTATTGAAACCCTTTGTACCTCCACGGATCTAAAGTAAGGCGACAAACACACACTTTTAGGACTTAAATGCTTTTTCTCTCCTACGATTTAGGTGTGCCCGACACGGTCTGTAATGATCTCATTAAATTTTAAGTTACCAGCTAAGTACACATTGTGGACTGAAAATATAGAACAGCAACGGTTACCCGTGAAAATGTACACGTCTTGTTGCTAACACAGTTACATTGTAATGGGAAAAAATAGAACCCTGTCTTTGCAGTCGCGCAATCAGGTAAAAAGTAGACAACTGCTCATCATAATCTCCTTATAATGTTCCCACTGCTGGGATATAGGTCTCATATCTCGAGAGGGAGTGGGCTGTAGTCTACCACACTGACCCAGTGCGGGTTGGTAGATGTCACATGCCATCGAATTTTTGGTTCTAGGACATGCCGGTTTCCTCACGATGTTTTAGAATAGAATTAGAATTTTCTTTATTTCAAAGTGACCAAGACTCAAACAAGATTATTAGTAAAATATACGATTAATAAAATTAGTAAGCACAGACACTAAACAAAAACACAAGAAATAACGGTTGGTCACCGTTGCGACATCCCATGAGAGACGGCACAACAGTGACTCACGTAAACACAGTCAATTCGACTCACAACCATGCTTGAGAGACTGTTGGAGCCGCCTCACACCCTGCGCACCAGGGAAGCGCACCTTTTACGCATTATTGTGTAAAAGCACATGCACATCTGCGAACATCCCTGACGCACTACAGAAACGGGGCAGCTCTACCAGTATCCTAAAGGCATTGTTATATTGAACGCGAAGAGCGCTGTACGATCTTCGCGTATATTTAGCCCACAGGCTAAATATACGCGAATACAGGCACGTGTAAAAAGCAGTACAGTAGGCTCGAAAGAGCGTGATTTTAACAGGAAGTGAGCTTCGTGCAAACCTGCATTTTCCTTCACCGTTTTTAGAAAAAGTAAAAATAGAGTTAATACTGATTTTATGACCTATAAAGAGAGTGGTACATACTTTAGGTTGAAAATTATGAAAATAGAAACCTATAATTATTCCATCTCGTTTGCTTCCCCGCTTGAAGTGAGCCAAACGTCTATTTAGTGCTCGCCTCAGTCAATGGCCGCTTCCATAAAATGCACGTGGCGCACTAAAATCTTTACAAATTGTACATAAATAGTGCATCGCCTACTAGTGCCATAATAACTCAATTTCCTCACACTCATAACTTGTGGGAAACGACAAGCAGTTGAAAGGTAATACGCTCTGTTTTACATTAACTTTCAGATGAACTTACAATTGCAATTTACTCTAAATTCTGCATATTCTTCTTCCTTTTTTTTCTTTTGTCTTCCTTCTTCTATTTTTATGCAATATCATCGGTCAGATAGACTGCATTCAATACAGGCCGCACACCGCACACCGCACACCCAGTCAATTTGTTAGTTGCATCAGCACTAACGCAATCAAAACAACTGCTGACATATTCCCCGATTCAAAACAAAACGTGCCTTTATTAAATTCGTTAACAAATTTTAATGCAATGCGATTTGTCTGCGCCATCTTGACCATTTGCTCTAGTAGAAAATATTCCAGACGATTTATTATTTGATGACCAATCATTTTACATTACAACAACTACCATCTATGTTGATGAAATAAGTCGCGTGCGCATAAAAACGCGCCTCCCTTTCAACATGCATGTTAACATCCATTGTCATCTATTATTGAACGGTTATTTTCCTATTATTTCATTCAATGAAGCTCTTTTTTATTCAATTATGCATCCGCACAATTGTATGTGTAGGAATTTTACGGAAATAGCCGTTATAGAGTCATTGATTAGCATCGGATCACAATAATCCTATTTATACATGACATGGTTGTAAAAATTAGCTAAGTAATGAGGTTGCGGTTGTCACTCGAGAGAATTGTAGCCTTTGTCACATCAACAATGTAAGTAAGAATACTGTTACATTTATTAACAAGATGAGAAGAGTAACTATGAGGGTTATTTTCCATAGGAATCTAGTCTATAACCTGACAATCGCAGTGGTAACGTAATTATAGAATGATTCAGAAGTTGGAGATGAAATTGTGTCGATAAAACAAACCTTCCCTATTAACCCTTTGTAATCGTAGTCTTGTTATAAAGCATCGTTTTTTCAATCAAAAGCATTTGATTATTTGTTTGGCTCGCCCTCGCACTCGTCGATACGTCGGCTATAACTCGCCGGCTATTTATAGCCGTCGGCTTCAATCACGCGCCGCACTCGTGCATTATACTATATATCTTTATATATAGCCGGTATATAGGCGGGCTACTTTTCGTTTTATTTGATATTTCAATCGCGATAACTTGCGGTTGCTATTGGGAACGGGATAGGTAGAGCTCCATGTTATAGAATTGGTAGTGAAAAGTACAATTATCGCATCGCACAATTAAGCATTGTGTTGAAGTTGAAGTGTGAATTGATGATGATATACATATAATGATTGTGTCGTGGCGAAAGGTATTTCGTACACGGATCTAGACTTCTAGTGCTAGAGCTGTACCTATATAATAGATCGTATGGTTACTTGTTACTTTACTTGTTACTTGTGTTACTCGTATGTTACTCCGGCCAGGTGGGATGACGATCTGCGAAAGACTGCAGGCAGATGCTGGATGCGTCAAGCTGAAGACAGGGCGCTATGGCGCTCATTAGGGGAGGCCTACGTCCAGCAGTGGACTGCTATAGGCTGATGATGATGATGATGATGATGGTTACTTGACTATGTATACTAATTGGTCTTATAATAAAAGTTCTATTATCAATATAAAGTTCTATGAAAACTCAGAAATATTTTTTGTACCAACTTGATTTATGAGCAACTTTGACTAAACAGTTACGTGATCATGCTCAATTTAACTCGATTGTCCAACATTAAATTAACTGGAAAAGTTCAAATTGTATGACGAGCGTGCATTAAGACAAAAGAGTTAATTGTGAGTTATGGTTAACGAACCCATTATTTGCTTATATTTCAAAATAACCATAAAACTGTGCCTGGTATACAAATACTTGAATAATATATGTAGTATGTAGATCGTTGTGCAAATAATAAGTGTGCGTGTGTGTGTGTGTGTGAAACTAAAGTGGTCTGCGTTGTTTGATCAGGTTTTTTAGTTTTATTTGAGTTTATGTTAAGGTCACCTGTTACTTGTATTAAATACGAATAACAAAGTGCCATAAATTTAATATTATTATCGTGACTACGGTGTATTTTGGCTCTTAGAAGGATTTGCAGATACAAAGATGAATGACTTGCCAACAATACTTATAGCAAACATTGAGGAGACCGTAACCTACTTCCCACGGTCAAGTGTTAATGGGAAATGGGTCACCACGGTGTGCAAGCTAATGGCGTCACCACGTGCACATGACCTGCTTAAGTTGTGGTGTTTTTATAATCAACAGCATATGTTTTACTTGGGTTTAATAAGTTACTTCCGGCCGGTGACTTATTCACTATTAATAAACCGAGTTGGAAAGCGAATGAATTGGCTTTAATTACAAGTTGTAATATCGACACATGACTTCAAATTATTGCTGTCTTGCAAGTTTTTCTAAATATAAACAATTCATGAAGTTTATCCGCTCGCGTTCACTTAAAACGTGACTTTAAAAGTCAACACCTAAACAATTTACAAAAATGTTAACGGACACAGTCAAGACTAACTGGACATTTAAAAACATAACCAAATTATTCTGAAATTAACATTACAAACGTCTGAAGCAAAGAAACACAATAAACCTGATATTTGTTGCCTCATCTAAGTCGAAGAATACGGGTCCCAAAATAACTCCTTGTATAACCAAACCTGGGACTAAACATAGTGGGAAAGATCGACCGGGTTATTATTAGTGCCTGCGAGCCAACTTGTTCCACTCTTTGTTAGTGCAAAATAACCATGCAACCCCCCCCCCCCCCCTCTCTGTCCGCCATGGCTGGAGAGTTTACTCTGGGCTTATTTTGGGTAGCAGTCCGATTTCGATGTACCGACTTTAGTAAGGCGTTTGATTGTCTGCATCTCTCTGAGGCGTAACTTAATGTTACTTAGGAATGATCCATGAGCTAAAATTAGCTTGTTTTCGTGTTATCTTGAGCTTTGGAAAGTTGGCTATAAAGGTAAATATTGGTTGAAAAAGAAAATATATGCAGATGATGTCATTATACTTACTTGATATAATCCAAGGTTCATCGGTCCTTCCCATCTATTTGCGTATACGAAGTACATAACATCTTCAAACCTTTTATTTAGACCATCCATTGCCAATTCGAGCGCTGAAAACAAAATTTAACCAACACTAACAGAAAACTATTTTCCTCCAACCTAAATGGAACTCAATCATAACTATTCATCTAAAAAAACTTGATGTTAAAAAAACCCACCAAGAGTCGGTGATTCCCGAATTAGTACAACTAAAAATAACCCAGGACGGAATGCGCTCATCTGTTTATAGAGCAAGCGGGGGAGATTTACTAGTCTATTTGTGTTAGCATGGGGGACAGGTCCCGACAGGTTGACAAAAAATTTAACTTATTCAGTGACAAGTGAATGAGAGGGTTGAAGCAAGTGAAGTGTGTCAGGGGTGTGTACTGAGGGGAGACCAGTTCGACACGACTGATCTGCTAGTGATATAATCGTACATGAAGGTGCATCATGCAGATAAACGGTGAATGTTTATATCTCGACATTTATCATAGATCTCTTAACATACATGCAAGATGGTTTTATCAGATCCTATTATTAATAGATGGTGTCCTCTCATGTTTTGCGTTATTCTGGCTTTGATTACATAACGAAACCCGTTTAATTCATCACCAACAACATTCCTATCACAGCAGTGGGTCTGTGTTCACAGCCTGTCTTAAAAGGAGTTATTGCTTCACCTTAAAATTCCGCTTCTTTCACAAGTTTCGTAATATGTTAAAAGTCCCATACGTTGATTCCAAACAAAGAGTATTCACACATGACTCAATCAGGTCCTTAATATGACTAGCCTTTGTATGGCGTACTAATTATACACCGGCTAAATATAACCGTGATTCACTCCTGCCTACTCTGGCCGCGTTAATAGGCGTGAATTATTGCATACAATATGTGCCTACATGGCCTATTTTTTTTACACGTGTGTCAAATGAGTTTAGGTCTGTTTTGTCCGTAAATAGATCGGTCATTTGTTTCTGTTCGTGTTTAGGAAAACTTAGTGCTGATGCATTGTCATTAGTAAATATGAATTGTGGACGTGATGCTGGAGATTTAGTAGCTTTGTTTAATTGTGGGTTGGTTTCAACAACATTTCTAATTCATTATTTATGTGCTTATCATTACCGCTTATCCTGCTCATTTATTTCATAATATCTTGATTATTAACTAAGTTTTTCACGGCTCTCAAGGTTAATTTACATATGTTAACTATTATTAATCTGCTACACCAACATTAACGATAACGATTGGTCAAGAAAGCTTGTTAAAAAAAAACATTAAAGCCGATGATCGTTTTCATTGCTAAACTAGTTTTAAAGATTATTTCTAGTTTTATTTAGCTCACCATTATAACGTGATACTTTTTTGATGTAGTTAATGTTAATTAATACTAGCTAAAAATAAGAGAGCTGCGTCTGTTATGTAATATTCAAACCGGTTTCTATTGCGGAATATTAATTGAAATCATTTTTTCCATGTTCAAGAACGAGCAGCAATATTTCTTTCAAAGTTTTTCTATTTGCATCAATACTCGAAGCTCGTTGTATACCATCTGAATCGAGACGTAAACACGCCGATTCGTTTCGTGTTATTCAATAAGTGATGGTGCCTACGTCACACGACCAGATGAGCGTATGTTGGGAACACTGACTCGTGGGCGTTCTGTACTTTTGGTAATGATATTATAATTTGTAGGCCGAATTCTTTGCAATGTTATGTTCAACAAAGTAAAAGAGATAGGAACAAACAATATCATTTTCGTTTTCTTTGTTATAGGTGTAGTAGATAATAATAATATAAATACAATAGATGATGAATATATATAAAACCTGCATTTTAGTTCATCAATGAACATGCTTAATTTATATATGAAATCTAGTTGAATTCATAGTTCTGTAACGAAAATTGTGTAAAATAGGACCATAGCAACACCACAGGGTAAGAAATGCACACAAATAAATCTTTAGAAAAATATCAAAATGAAATCTTTAAATAAAGCTATGTTTCGCTAATTAATCAATCTGTCTTGGATTCGGTTCAGTACTTGCATCACGCCATGCGCGCGCCGCATGCTGTGCAGATGTATAATGTATACAATATACATATATTCTATTTATGTATTTAATATATTCGTACATCGAGGTGTTATTATAAAAGTGGTGCCGGACGCTTCGCACAGTGCGCGTGCGGTTCACAGAAACAAGAGTAAATACAGCATCGAAATACACGTGAACTTATTGTGGGAGTGAACGCTAGCTGGTGAGAAAATGTCCTGGAATGCAATCTATACAGGTGAACAATATTAAAGTTTATTTTTCTGTGAGAGCTTTTAAATATTTGGTGGAGGGTGAATCATCCTCTTTTGAGTTAATAACACAAACTGCGACTAACAATCGGTTTGCTTAGCGTTGTGTTTATGGAAATACCATTAGGTTAAAGTACATAACATCACGCCTGTAATCCTCAAAGGGTTAGGCAGAGTACACAGTTGCAGTTGTTATTTCGCCAGTTATGCTCCCATGTAATAGGTAAAAGTTATTATTTAACCGTTTGTTGTTGGAGTGACTAGTAGCAATATAAACCTTCAGCAATTTTCCGTATATTAACAAAACTTGATCTGATGATACGTAGCCTTCGTCTTGTTATGATCATAGCTCAAAATATTTGTATGGTATATTTCCTGTTGTAATTGTTTGTCTATGTTATTTGTGTGTTACTTCTACTATACAGGAAAATCTAGTATTGTATATTGTTTATTTACTTTTATAAACCGGATTCCTGTTATGAGGATGTAGAATCGGCAAGACGCTATGTTTAAAGATTTAATTTTTCGCGAAGTATTGATGGATTGGAATCCCTATAAAGAAAATCCACCCTCATTGAAATATAAAAAGTGAAATTGCAAACCACTAATAAAAATAAAAGAACACAACGAAGCACTGAAGGATCTAATCAAGTTAAATTGCGAAGACTTCTAAGAAACAAGTTTCCAATGAAAAGATCGACGGTACTTTTCTATTTATGCTCCAAGGTTTAGTTCATCGGTAAGCGTCCTCAGGTCGCGCAGTTAGACTTGGATATTTCATACTTAATTGTTACTTAGTCTTTGTCTAGGTCTAGACAATGAACAATGATGTCTAGTTTCGAACTAAATGTCAGGTCAATGACTATGGGCTTGACGTTTCATTTCTGCACAATGAGGTCTGTGTGTGTCGTGTTAAAGGTTTTATACAGAAATATTATAGTTCTACTTTATTTAATTCGAGATTTTTATGAATGGACCTTTCTAACAAAAACAATTCCTTTGGCCATTTGCCCTCCGACTACCGGAACAATAAGACTAATGAGAGAAACAGCAACAAAACAAAACATAGCAGCACATCATAAAACACATTACCTACGTCATAACCTCCGGCTCTCTCCAAGATCAATGAAACGCGACGCGCGCGCACGCCATACATTCCCGTGAGTACTCGCGTGCGAAGCGATGATGCTGCGACGTTATTTTTACATTCATATATTTTTAGGCTGTGTGTTTTGGCGCGAACACATTTTTGAAAGTAGTTTAGGCATTCTTTATGGAAACTACGGAACTACCTACTTGATATAAATTATGTAATTTTATTCGTAAGTATGAATTGTGTGTAAATAGTTGCTAGTAATATTTTCAGAAAATACATTGTATTTTTTTGCCTACACATAATAGACTAGATACTTACAGATAATATACAGAATAGTAGGTATCTACTAAGTTTAGTTTCAAAATGAGCTTATAATGTAGGCCAGTATCCGAGCTAGCCACATATTGCACATTGTAAGATATTGCACAAATATTTCAAACTAATGTGCACATTGTTTAACATAAGGCACACTAAATCATTGTCATACCACCCGCGAGCGTTTCAGTAGTGCGTACATTATAGCAATGGGTGGGAAAGACATTACTTACCGTCTGCTAATAAACTAAATTACAGCTTTAGCCTCACAATAATTCATCACTTTAAAGTAGAATTCTGGCTTTTAGAAATTGGGCGTAAGTTAAATCCCTATGCCGAACGTGGATCCACGCGAGACACAATGGCTTTTAATTGTTTCTAATTACGGCATTCAACCTCCATGACAACGGTCCACGAGCTTGCCACGAGGCTTTTCATTTCCTAATCTTCATCCGGTACAAAGCAAAAACAGTACTCCCTGTTTTAAGACGCCAAAATACGTAATTCTTGGCACAATTTAACTATAAAACCCAAACTGAACATCAATAAAGACACCATACAGAATCCATTTCTAATCTTTCCGGTGGCTGCTGCATTTAGTCGGTTGAAAATAGCAACGGACGGAGCGCCCGCGCATACGAATACTGTAACAAACTGTTTACACTGACCGAAATAGCAGCAGTTCGCTTCTGGATGTGGAACGGGTGAACACTTGGCTTTTATGGACAGCTATTTTTGGTGGAGCCGTCTGTTTAGGAGGTCGGAATTGTGGAAGCTGGGATGTGGTACAATAGTGGTCGAGTAAAGTGCGTAGTGCGTAGTAGTGCGTGGGAGGCGGAGGGATCGCGTGTTGGTACTACGAATGCGCGCTGCCGTTCATCAATTTGGCGGATGTTTTTGTGAGGTACAAGGACATTCGAGTTCTTACATACCTATGTACATGGTGACAGGGACATTGACGCGCAGTGCGCACGCAACCTGTAACCATGGATTCAGTAGGTGTTCTGAACCACCCGAGTTCAAATGTTTCGTCGTGTATGGTTACAATTGCGCGTCGATGTCCAGCAGGGACATCCTGTGTAATGTGTTGATTTAATAACGTTTTCCAGAATAATGTCAAATTCTAAATGAATAAAAACATAAATGTTTATGTACTTACTATAGCAATAAATGAACACGAAATTGTCTACTAATGAACTTAGGTAAATCACGCGCGAACTAATTTGACTATTCAATGCGTAGGGTCATTATTCCACTATGTAGTCGTTTTTTCTACTTACACGTGTAAATCGAGTTTTAATAGTAGGTATGTAGTAAATTATTCCTTGCCCAATATAAACTTTGAAGTAATATGAAAAATAGGAACTTATGTAATAAACTACTCGATGAGCCTACATCATAAAAACAAGTTTAACAACCCGAGCACGTGCGTCATCCTTTCATAGTTATAGCTGCACTTGGGCCTAATTTCCGCTAGAGTCACGTTTACAGGATCTTTAAAAAAAGCCTTCATTATACCAGAAGTCTTACTTTGCTAAAAACAGTGTACAATTGATTGTTTTTCGTAAAAAAAAAAACTCCGAACAGACGAGTCTGCACAGTTTTTTGGCTTCAAGGGTAGCGAAGAGGAAGACGACGTTTTCGAAAATATGGTTTGATTAAAACTTTTTGATATTTTTTATGGCTTTTTTTGATAAGCCTTGAGCTGGCTAGATGGAATACAGGGTGTTACTTATTAAGTAATCATTTAGGGTTGCAGAATTTTATCAGATCTTAGATACTTAATGTTTCTGTGGCTATTTTGCTTCGTGCGTTTAAAAAAAACATAAATGATAATTGTTTTAACATTCCAATTCGGTCGCTACGTCGCTTAATAAAATGTTTCTCAAAAAAATGTTTTTTTGAAATTAAATATTTACACGAATGTTAAACAAAATTAATTTGGCAATTCGTTTTTCCTCAATAAAAGAATAGTCTTGCTTGTATGCATACAAAAGTATGCCAACAATAATTTATGCGTTGCAAATGAACTGTTTAATAGCGTGCATCATTCATATAATTTTACAATATTTTGCAAATATGCAAAAACGAAATGATAACAAAAGTAAATTATGCCAAGTTAGCAAAAACAATAATCTTTGTTCAGTGTTTTGAAACACTAGTTACTTCAGGCGACGTGGCGACAACACAACACAGTTACGTGTTGTGATGCATTGCAGACGGAGTCGCGTGTCGCAGTACTACACAGGCTGATTTCCGCGAATTTATCAAATATTTCGACTGTGTCACGCTTCGTAGCTCGCGTGTATGTTCTATTTTTAAAACTCAATAATTTCGCTCTGTATTGTGCTTCTTCTCGTTTGCACAAGCATTGTACTAAGTGTGTGCGAGAGGGAGGGAGAGAGAGAGGCGCGGGCGGGGCGCGTCCTTCACTTGTCGCGCGCCGCGTTGCCGGGTGTTCTAAATATAAAACGCGGGGGGCGCGGGGCGCGGGCGGCAGCGACCGGCTTTGTTGATCTAGCTTTGTTGTACTTCTGCCATTATAATACTCTGTTTTTATTTTAATGACTTATAAAGGCTTAGCCAAGGTCCGGTCAAAGTCGCGATCTGCCCTCGAGCCGGATACACAGCCTTTTCAAAACACTTATAAAGTCTAACATCTAAGGACGACAAATTATAGTGAAGCATTACTTAAACTTACTTGAGAAACTTATTCAAGTGAGTAAACATTAGTACAAAAACATCATTAAATGTATTCAAATTCAAAAGCACGCGTTCAGTTGAACAACCTCAAAGTAAGTGTATTTCTGGAGGACACACATTAAATTTATTTTTCGGTGACGAGCGAAACATACATATTTCCATGTAACATTATAATTATGAATTTCGAGAATTTCTTTGTCATAAATAATCCTTCTTAAGGTTCCTTTTATTTACATACATCCACATGTTTATGTATTGTACTAATCGGGAGAAAAGAGTACGTAATTCAATTATAGGTAGAAAATAATCCTTACGGTTGACTGCCTATAAGCAACTGTTGCTATTTTAGTATTGATACTTGTAGATAAGAATAGTATGAGCCAGACTCAAGTGCACGTGCTTCCAACCTGATCTGAGTTTCTTTATAGAAAGCATTGGCTATCTATTTATGTTGCAAAAAGATTAATAGGCACGTTTTATTTATTTACTAAAAGTACATAACAAATACACTCTTAAAACTATTTTCTCACAAGTAACAAAATAAGGCTGCATTTCCACCAGAGATAAGCGAGGATGCGTAGCGAGGAATGTGTAAAACTAACCAATAACAACGCTAACATAGTTCAAGCTATGAAAATGAAGCGATGTTATCGGTTTGTTTCACACACATCCCTCGCTACGCATCCTCGCATATCTTTGGTGGAAACGCAGCCTAAAGCAGTATCTTGGGGGTTAAAAAGCTACGCTAGGCAGGCTCGTAGCCAGACGTAGCGTAGAAAGTGCTACGCCGTAGCACATCCCACTCTCGTAGCTCGCTAACATCTCCCGTAGATCTATTCGTAGCGCGCTACGAATTTCTTTGGTCTGTTGCAATGTTTGTTTGTGTTTATTTTTGGAATCATGGAATAATTATTTATGTTCAAAAACATTTATTATTTATGCATAATAAAATAGTTAAAGATATTCTCATTGAAGCATTATTTTATTCAGCAACCGTTCCACAAAACTTCTCTAAGGGACTATTTCTAAAGCCATTTAAAATCGGCCTCCAACCAAAATATACCAATCACCGGTATACAATTTGGTTTACTTAACCCAGTAATACTTGTCTAAGTTTTCGGATCTCGTGTGAAAGTCTGGCGGAACTGAATAATTGAGAGGCTCTATTAGGTTATCCAGTACAAATTAGAACTAGGGTGACAGGTGAGCTCAGAATATCTTACAGTACCCGGCGATAATTATTGCACATCGACAAATAAAAAACAAAAGAATAAGAATAATTAGCAAAAGAAACAAATCATAATTGTTTTAACAGGTTCTCATAAATACCGGACTGTTTGTATTTCGTGCGACAGAGATAACGCTCTACGAAGCCGAAATTAGCCGATTGTCTCTTTCCAAAGGTCGATGTGCAATATTTATCGCCGGCGCAGGTTTTTTTTTTTACACACTTTTTTTTTTACACCGTTTTTTTTTTTTACGCGCAAAATTCGCAATCCGGTAACGCAAAAAAAAAACTGTTGTGATGAAATATATAGGAAAGAATGAAGTCTAAGGTTACACGTTTTGTGTCGGTTTTGGAATTTATCATATTACGGATTTCAATATTTGTTCTAATGTCGTTTTAAATGCGTATGTTTCTCAAGATATTACGTTGCTATGATTGATCTTATGCAAAACACCTCTTACCATCCCAGAAACAACAGGCCAGACACACAAAAAATACATCATTAAAAAATTACGTAATCAACTAAAATGCGGTCGCAAAAAACCCCGAAAACGTTTATCCCCAAATCACAGCGCTGTTCTCAAGGCAGGCTAAAATAGGAATTAACCTTTCACGGCGATCTTCACTGAGATATTAATTAGGCCTCCGTGACCTCCAGTTCGGACCCCAAGTCCTCGGTCCCGGGCGGCCAGCTCTTCTAAATATATCCAGAGCCAAAAATAACTGTCGCCCTCCCTTGCTACCCCACCCCAGCCCCCACCGCTTGGGGGCGGTCCGCAGGCTTCGCCGCAATCCCCCGACGACCTACATTAAAACGGGTGAAGCGGGTCGCGTCGGGACTGTCTGGACTCAAAACATCGCTTATGCAGTATGCAGTCCTGAAAGTGCAGGTCAATACTGTTAGCGTGAGGGCGGATTCGTTGCAGGTGTTTATGAGCTGATCTTTGAATCTTTTCGTATGTATCTCTACACCTAAGTGGAAAGTATAGGTTTCTTTATTTCAAAACACGAAATTACTTACATTGTAAAAGTCTAAGGAATGTTCGAAAACAAATGACTAGCCGAACACCGATAACGATACATAACGTAAATACCCAAAAATAGCATCAGCATCAACGCTGAAGCCTTTCGATAACACACAGAAAATCAGTACCAGTAAACACGAGGATGAAAATAATAAAGGTTACGAGAGCCTTTTAGACCCACACCACCACCTCCCTCCCTTCACCACTCCCCAAAAACAGCCTTTATAAGTACACAAACGTAAACACTCGCGTTTTTGGAGGACACCACTCAAAGTCTCAAACAATTGAACCAGCAAAGAGCGTTACAGCTATATACTTCAACTATTTTTTAAGCAGTAACTAGGTACACTAGGTACCCCCTTCCACCTAGGCTAGGTTATTTAGGTCACAGGCATAAGGTCGCGTACACACAGCAAGTTACAGACGTGTGCTGTGCCTGCAATGTCGTTTCGGACTTGTTTCGTGTGTCATTATCCTAATCTATGATCTTAATCGAACGATTTTTGTTATTTTTGATAGTGACAATTTGTTCGTGGAACCAGTGATTTGTTGTGCGGGTGTGTTTTTGGGTAATATTTATTCGAGAATCGCTATAGTTCAAATTAACCAATTATTGTCGAGATTGTAGGCATACTTTTTGCAAAATGAAATACCCGGTGGAACCAGATGACTACGGAAAACTCCTTGATGGAATCACTCCTAGGCCACGTATGCCGACTTTGTCCAATTTAAGAAGCCGAGTTGAATTTTTCGACGTTATATTTTAGTTTGTAAATAGTTTTAGTTAAGTTAGAATATAATTTTGTTATTTTATTAATTCATTAGGTATTAATTGTTAATTTGTGTGTAATAAATTAGTGATGATCTTTATTATAACACAAATAGAAGCTGCGTATAAATTCAATCTAAACTTTAATAAACAAGATTTGGAGAAAGTATAACATAACAATGCTTTTCCTTCTACAAATGACTTGCTCAAGGAGTGTTCGGATTCCAGTTCCAAAAGCAACAATAATGTACCGGTCGGAGATGTTTACGGATATGACTTTCTCAACGCCCGCGCTTTCTTGCAAAACAGTCGTATTATCTTCAGAATAGTTTTATAGATATACAACTGGTTGGTTTAGGACGTAGAGCACGGAAGCGGCTCGGCCGGGCTCGGCGGCCTCTGCAGCAGGCAGCGTTCTCAACACTTCATATGAGTTTGAAAATACGTACATGTGTGTCACCATTTACTTACACCTTAGTGTAAGTTTCTATACATCTTTTATCTTAATAAATGACGTATACAAACTGACGGCTTTGAAGGCGGTCCATGATAAAAGTTGTGCGCTTATCTCACTTTCGGCACCACGAATTTTATTAGTAGGTACTGCCGTCTTAAGATACTGCCGAACGGCGACGAGGCAATTCCGTGTTCTATGGTTTTGGACTTTTTATTTAAATCATAATAGTTTTGATTTATAATTTATTTATGCGGTATTTTGGGTGCAGCTTTATTACTGATTTTATGATTTTGACCGCTATTATCAGCAGCCTTGCCTTTTCCCAACTACGTGGGAGTAATTTTGCAGTCTGACTAAAGACGGAGTGGCTTTAGTTTGGAATATGTTTTAGCTCTAAGCACACATATTATATCAAATCATTTTATTCTTTTGCAAACATGGGTAAAGACACATAGAATTTTCATATTTATAACCAAGTTCTCCACATTTTACCGTCCAATGGGCATGCAAATTGCAAATAGTGTACATACGGTTTCAGTACTTAATTGAAAACATAATAAAATAAAGAAAATAAAAATACTTAATAAAAATCTCAATCATAAAAATTAAAATAAAATGTCAGTCAAACGGAGTAAAAGTATGTCAAACCATAATAATAATATGTCAATCAGAGTAATAATACACATGTCAATCAGCAAGTGAATCATCATTAATAATGCTGTTAATAGTGTAATAGCATTTAATAAGTAAGATTTCATTGAGCGCTCTTTTAAATTGTAATACCGTCAATTTTTTTTTATAGAATTTGGTAATTTATTATAAATGCGAGGGGCAATACAAAAAAAAAACTTTTTTGCAAAGTGCAGTTTTAAATTTCACATGACATAATTTATGAACGTATTGTACGTAGTTTTGGGTTACACTTAACAAACAAGGCGGTTTCCAATATATATAGAGAAGGCAATGTTAAAAATTTTAATGACTTAAAATACGGAATTAATATACAGAGCGCGTCAGTTAGAGTGGTATTAGATCTTAAGTAACTTGAACACTCTTTGGGTATAAATTATTACTATAAGTCCATACGTCCATATTTCATAGGAGAATTTTCAAAAAGTTTAGTAGGATATGCAATCAATACTTTTCCAACTACATATGTACTTTCTTTCGAAGAGTTATAGTATAGTCATTATCTTATTGAGTTTTCTTTGTAGTTTCTGTGCCTACACCATTATCATCTCCATCTTCCTTGTCTATGTCTTCCATTCTAACAGTGGTTTCCCTCTTTGCAGCAGAGATGGCGCACGAGAGCGGTGGGGGCGCAGACGGGTCCCCACAGCACACACCCTCCCCCCCGCACGCGCCGCGACTGCCCCTCACTGACACCAGCTTTCATCAACAGATCATGCAGGTAAGCATCAATAGATGTTATAAAGTTACTCTATTTTAATAGTCTTACTCTATGTTTTAATCTCTCAAGACTTCTATGTTATTTTAGTCTTTTTCTAATGTCTTCGTATATTTGTTCTGTTATGTTTATTTATTTAATTAGGTTCGTCTATTTCTGTAGTTCGATGTTTTTCTCAGTTTTTCCTTTCTTTAAATTTAGTACTTTTTACTTTTTAGCTATCCTAAAGCTGCCCTCAATCTATTATTTGGAATGTTCACTTTTATCAAAACGATCTATCTTTATAACTTTGCCTTTCGTCGTCTCAAACCTTACCATAACCTTCAGTCACAATAATGACTCACAGATTGAACAAACAAGGTTCCCCAGCTATTACAACGCTCATTCTTTTATTAGATAATGTAGTGTTTGTAAACACAGCACTGATGGGAGTGGGCGGAAGGCCCGATTACATCTCATACGTACTACAAGTCTTTACTACGTTGTCAATAAATATAGTTCAATATACAACTATTGGTGTTCTTTAATATCTAGGTAACATACCTAGTTTAGATAACGATTTATATCTCTTTGATTACGATAGCTATAAATAGCAATCCGATTAAATGATTGTTTAAAATAGTATTTTTCTTACAAAGTCATATCTATTGATATCATTGCAATGTACGTTGATAAACGTGTCCGCTACAGAGTTAATGAAATTGTACAACCTAGTAATAGCATTATAGACAAAGCAAACAATATTCATGAATAGATTATTAAAAATATAATTCGAGACAGCGGCGGAGTTTATAATTAATTAGCTGACAGTAATAACAGATTTGCAGACAGATTTGTAGTTGATGAATGTATTCATGTCAGTTTTAAATATAGCTTGTTTATTTCTTGGAGCTATCTTCGGCCGATACAACGAAATATAAAAATACTCATTCCGCGAAAGATAAAGATAGAAAGTGATGAGGGCCAAAAGTTTTGAATAAATGTAACACTTTCCTATATCTATTTCCAACAGACTATTTGGCTTGAAAAGCCTATCTAAAATAATACATGAATGTCTTTCGATACAATGGAGGAATACTGGTTACTGTAATAGAATCTTCCGGTATTCGCTAAAACCCAACTGGCTCTATTATTCCCTTTTGAGTTCACTTGTATCCTTAACATCTATTTTACTCTTCAATCATCACTTTAGAATCCTTCAAATATTCAGACTTCTTTTAAATCAAAACCTGAATGTTACCCGACATCATTTAAATAAGAAACTTGTACAACAGTTCCACAAAGCAGATAACAAATGCAGGTGAAGGAGCGAAGCCCGCAGATTACCGTGACCTTTTCCCGAAATATAGCGAACGCTCGCGCTCGCCGCATACATATTATTTTTACGCGATATTTATACCGACACCGGCGCGCGCGCACTATTAATATCGCGTATACGTTCGTTTGTATGTATGTGTTTAGCGCTGCATATGTTATGATTATATGCGTATTATACGGATTAAATTTAGATATGAAATTATTCGCGGCCCCTTTCTGCGTGCTTTCTGAATATTGCTTGTAGTTCTGTTGTTTTATTTTATCTATTTAATTGAATAGTAATTGGTGTGTTTCTCATTTTAAGAAGATAGTACAAATTCCGTTGCAACCATTCGATGATAACGTTTCTGCATCTATTAGTAAGATGCAAAAAAGTAAAAAAAAAAATTAAATACAATGATATGTTTTACTATTAAAAAGGTTCCCTGCAAAGTGTCTAGACTTCTGATGTTTTTATTAGTTGCAAATTATTCAATTCCCGTTTGTAATGAGGGGTTAGAGAACTCTATAAACTTCTGCGGCTTAATTAGGATAAATAGATAAAAAGTCCCATTTATCTGGAATAGAGAAAGTGTGCAGTCCATCAGTCGTCTTTTGTATTCGAGCAAATGTATCAGATCGTTTAGATAAAAGTAACGACCAAATCATAAGTCATTCAAAACTACGGAATCTGTCATAACTTCCTGACTACGTCCTCGCACATGAATGTGGAAGTTACGTGGTTTGCGGCGAAGCCCGGGGCTCCCCTGAACCACGACAATATTCGGCCCCGCCCACGCGCTCGCGCAAAACATCCGTTCGCACGATCTATTCGCGGCGCATTCCGACCACCCGCCATTTTTCCCCATCGAACAAAAATAATGCGCGCGTCGCCAGAAATACACGTACGCGCACCTCGGTGTGCCTTTTGTTGTAATTTTTTGTAAATCGAACGCTTCTGACCTGTGGTGCAAGGTTGCATAGTCTGGTCAATATCAATATACATTATGTTTTGGTAAATATGTTTAGATGTAACATAGAAGTTTAAAGAAAAGTTTCACCAACCAAGGACCACTAATACGCCTTTATTTCTGTCTTCATTAAAGTTTCTTATTTTTGTTCATACTTTTTCAAATTATTTGAATTCAAAGTTTCACGATTTTCTTGAGATAAGAGCTTTGTAGTTGTGTTATATTTATTAATATTTTATTCAATTCTGGTTTCTTCAACTTTTAAATAACGACAATAAAACGCTTTATATGACGCTTATCGCTACATATTGGTGCACCTTGTTTGGTCCTCCCCTAGAACTAAAAGCTCCCTCCTCACCCCACAGTCGTGGTCGTCTGGTGTCCTACATGTATTTCATCTCTCGTTGTCAGAATCAGAACCCAAGAAAGAACCATATTGCTGAGAGGGCGAAACAGACATTAGAGAGTAGTTTCCTGCTGCAAGTGAGTTCAAATTACAATAATAATGTGTACAGTCAACAGTGTTCAATGTGTCGCATTCAATGAACATGTCAAAATGTTGTCCAAAACATATTTGAGAAGACGCCAAACTTTCACGCCATAAATTCTGGACCATTCAGCCTGACTCATGTGTCTCATTGTACCATGAAATCATTAGATGCCATTTTTCGCGGCAGTTCTACAGAGACTTGTTAATTCAGCGAAGCCATACGCCTGTCATCTCCTAACATGCAAAACAATTTCGCAAACATATTTCATATTTCAAAAATGATGTCATAATTAAGACATACATTTGGACATGGTGATCAACTTGGTGTAACATCTATTCATATTCTTATGAGTAGTGAATCAAACAGTAACGATGAAGTAGTTGAATGTGACACAGAGGTTTTGCTAATTCAAAAATAACATTAACTAGTAGTGGTATCAAAGGGTGATCAAATTAATACAATCAGTGTGAATACTTCGACAATCTATGAACTCGTAACATTATTATACTTTGTAAATTACTGTAAAATAGCTTATATTTTTCTTACGAGTAATAAAAACATTGGATTTTCCATCCCTAATTTAGAAAATACCAAGACTGGTTTTGTTTGTTTTTAAATATGGAAAAGGGCCTTTGTTTTGACAGGACATTAATTTACTTTTGTATTTCCAATAAATAATATCTCTAACCTATTACTGCAAATGATGGAAATACTAAAAAACAAAATTCCATAAAAATAAATTAGAAATCATCAAATCTTCACCCACAATATCGCCGACTGTCAATTTAACAATCCAAGAGTGTGTCAAACGCCTCATTTAGTACTAAACCAAAGATAGATCCCTGATGGACCCCTTGCTTAATTGTTCGGTCAACTTTTGCAGTTGAAGAAACAGCAGCAGCTGCAGCAAGAGATCCTGCTGCAGCATTTCCAGCAGCAGCGGCAGCAGCTCGCGCAAGAGCATGAGCAGCAGCTAATGCACCATTTGAAGGTAAATATGCTGCAGGTAAATACAAATCGAACACTTTATTTATTAGATCATAGTTAATTTTAGTTTCTTTTTCTTTGTTTTGTGCGATTTTTCTTTCCTAAGCAGTAATTCAAGAGGATGCGCACTAGGGATAAGTGGCTGATACATTGTAATTAGATGAGAACTCAAAAGAAATATGTTTCGGTACAAAATACGTAGTTTTATCTACCTTCAATTAAACTACCAAACATCATGTTTATAAATAGTAATCAACAAAACAGGTAATAATTTTTTTTACAAGCTCACCTGATCAACCTGTCCCACCAGTGTCATGTGACGGGCCGGACCGGTCGCCGAATCGTGAGCGAGTCCAATTAATTCATTTCGTCCAGTCGATGAACGACCGTGATTGATACGCGGATCACGCGATTGGGGTAACGTACCGAATAACTCGTGATCTTGAACTGATTGAATATATTGAGATAGGTCGATTCGATTAAAGAAAAAGATAAGTTCGAGTTTTTCCCACTATAGCAGGACAGAGGCCAGCCTAGGCCAGCCAGCTCTACCAATGCTGTTTCTTGATTGATTACTTGGTTGCTAATTAGCGATTCCAGATCTGATCAAATTTCTTCTCCTTCTGGGTCAAATTTGCTGACAGCTTTTTTCTGCCTTCCGATTCTGACATACGATTATAAGACGATACTATATAGGGATACACTATGGAGGAACGTTCGCCAAATGCATTTACAACTGAAATAGCCTCAATTCCCAGTACCAATCCTCAAGATTCACCATACATCTATAAAAACAAACAGTCGAACGTTACTCCTGACTGGAATGTGGCACAGAGCGGGCTCAAAATCGCCGTATTAATTAATAGTCATGAATGGACTGCACAACTGCTAGTAATTACATCATTCATACTTAGTAGTACTTCGTGTAACCTCCGCCTAGTTCTGCCACTCCCTTGAGCATGAGACGGTGCAGGTGGACTATAGTTTAGTTCGTCATCTTTGTTGGCCTTTTGTTGTTATTATAGGTTGCAGGTACATAATGTCATCTAGTGTACTGTGAATTTCACTGTTTGTGGTTCAAACCTAGTAGTTTTGTAGGGTTGTGGAATGAGAATGCAATGTGTTGAAGGATATTGGTGTAGTTTTTTGATGGTAATATTTTTAATACAAGCTTTCTTTTTACCCGACTGCGTGAGTAGGAGGGTTATGTTTTTTATTGTATCGGTATAGAAATTGAATAATGTTTATAATAAAGAGTTTAATTATAGAGTACTAAAAATAAATCTATAAACTATGCCACCTTGAGGCTTACTTTATCACCATCGATCAGACCTTCACACAAGTAGGTATTAAAAACTTTAACCAAAGTATTTTTCCACAATTCAAATATAATAATAATCGCACCGCTAAACACACTTTTGGATTAAATCATAGATACAAAAATAGGCTCTACGGTAAGCTATTCGATCGTAAAAGTACAACAGCGAATTGATAAGCTATGATTAATCAAATCGATGAATATGCACTGTAAACACTGTCTATCATCAACACTATAGATAAATGTAGCATTGACAACTACACAGCACATTGAAAACTAGGAAGTTTAAAACTTGGTTGAACTGAAACGAAGTTACTTCAAACAGCGTGTTTGTTTATAGAATTTCGATTTAATAAAAAGAAATTGCTTCAACAAAAACAAGCTTCGAAATAATTTCACAATAAAAATGACAGTAAATAAGCATGATGATATTTGCAAACGATGTAAACAGAGTTATTTCGAACGGCATGCGCGAGCGCCCAATGATCTGATGATTCCATGTTTAATGGGAATGGCATCCGCCACGCATCTCTTACTCACCACCGAATCATTCGCTGAATGTTTCTGCTATTATTATTAAATAGTTTGACAGAACGAGGTCCTGTGACTCATTGCGAAAGTGTTCGGGTTATGGAGTGAAGTAAATAATGTGCATTCTTCTGAAGTTGCTGTTTTCATTATTTCAGTTTATGTTATCATAGCGAGGTGATTGTGAGCCTGCGCTATAGTTACCATCTCACTCCACAGACCAGACATCCCTTCCATATTTTCAGTGTAGGTACTAAGTTTATTGGATTCTGAGGACTAACTTTTCTTTTTGGAATTTTCCGGTCAATGCTTAAGGAAGAATTGTGTAATGGCCACCCCATTCGACAGTTAATTGACGCTATCTTTAGGTGAGCTTGTTCAGGCAGATAATATGTACAAAAATCATGATGGTGAATATGGTGATGTCAGCGCATCAGCTGTCAATTAGCCAACGTCACCACAGCATGCTCGCGACGCCTGGTTGCTTTAGCCAATAGTATGTTAACAATTACGCATATTTAATTATCATTATTTATTAATAATGATATTTAAATATTCGTAATTGTGTTTCGCTTAATATTGTGAATTACAAAAAAAATAACAAAACTTACAACACGCATTCACAAATGATCGATATAAAACACTAGTGTCACCGAGATTCAGCAAAAGTTAAGTAATAACAATAACAAGCTAAGTAATTGTTTCAATCTGATTGAAGGTAATGGATAAACTTTTTAACTACCATTGAAGATTCATAAAAACTTGCATTAAGATCATCATTTTAAATTGTTGAAGCACTGTTTTATGTAAAGAGAAATCGCAAAAATAAATTGAGTCTAGCCAGTGGACTTTAAAACACACAAATAAAACACGAAAGGTCAGGCAACCAATTCAGATAACAATCCAGATGAGGATGTTGAATATTAGACAGTCAAACAGAATCTATAGGAAAATTGCCCAACTATCTTGGATTTCAATCTGAATGACTGCCTAACATTTTGATATTTTACTCATGCCCCTCCCTAAGAGGGGTCTGTTAGCAACAATAACGGCATGACTAACGTTCCAGTTGTGGGAACAGCAGAAGGCCATGGAGGAAGCCGCGCGGCGCGAGGCACGCGAGGCGCTGGAGGCTCGCGAGGCGCGCGATCGCGAGCGGCACGAGCGTGACCGCGTCGAGCTCATGCGCAAGAAGGACAAGCACGAGCACAGCGCTAATGCGTCAACGGAAGTCAAGCAGAAGCTGCAGGTACTAATAACGATAGTTCTCCGCCCAAATATATAAGTAACTTTAGGTGTCCCGTATGATGAGAGAAGTGCAAAGGTAAGGTACATTTCTGTGAAAGGAGCTTTGGAAAATTTAATTTTGAAAGTGAATTAATTAAAAGTTTAAGGTTGTACATTACCGTTCGATTCTATTTTGCTTTCACAAGTTTAAAGACATAACTTTAGTGTCATGCAAAAGTTAGTTTTAGTGACATGCAAAAGTTAATTTTAGTGTCGTGCAAAAGTTAATTTTTGGACATGATAGCAGAAATCTTTCTTCTTTTCAGCAATTCCTAAAAAAGAAACAAGCAAGTGCAAATGGAACAGTACCTGGTTCGTCGTATAGAAATTGGTAAGTTTATCATTCATCAAACATCTGCATGACTTTAATTTCCCGAATTCTTCACAAGTTTTAACGCCCCCGTCTCTCTACAGGGGTATAGTAAAGTCATCATCAGGCGAGTCGATAACATCGACGGGCGCGACGGCGACGCACCCGTACCGGCTGGCGGCACCTCTGCCGCTCGCGCTCAACGCCGCGCCGCCGCAAGCGTCGCCGGACTACCCGCTCCGCAAGACCGGTACGTGTCCGACAGTTACAGTGTGATGCATCCGTGTTGTGTGGTGTGTAAGATTGAGATGTGACGTGTGACTGAGAATAACAAGGAGAATTTACAACAAAAATACTATATAAAAGATGTTGTACACACGGCTACGCATCAAGCTATATATTCCAGTGTTAGCTGACCTCACATTGCATGGGTTTTTCGTACAATCAGAAGTCAGCTTTTACTGGCTATGTACACCTTGATGTGTAATTGATAATACGCGTGAACTTGCGCGGTCTAAATTCTACAATTACAGGGAACGTACTCAAGTGTTAATTTAAGGGCTTTAACACTTATTGAGAAAAAGAGATAGTGCTAATTTGCCTTGTATACCATCTCTCTTACGCCCTGGAACAGTGATGGCTCTAATATTGCATGCCCCTGAAATTTTCACTTGACTCGAAAAACATGCCGCTAGAATAAGTTAACATTAATGTCGTGAGTTTGTCTTAACCCGTTAACGTGAGCATGCGTGTGCACTAACCCACAGCGTCGGAGCCGAACATGCTGAAGGTGCGGCTGAAGGCGCGCGTCATCGAGCGCCGCGCCTCGCCGCTCGCGCGGCCGCCCTTCAAGACGCGCGGCAAGCACCGCAGTGAGTTGATGCATTTATATCTTAGATGGAATGCTGTTGTGTGTTATAATATTATTTTAGATGTTCTTGCATTTGAATGATGGTGTTTTGCTAAATAAATTCTTTATTTAAAGATAAACATGTGTGACAAAAAAAATCAAACATAAAATAGTTCTTTCTTCCCCTATGGTTTTCGGCATTTCTTCTCAAAGAACGGATTTCAGTGAATTCCAAAATAATTATATTAAGTACCTAATTGAATAAATAAATTTATTTTACAAATACTTAGATTCAAGAGAGAAAATTGAAATAGTGACCACTACAATAAAGGAATAAAAAATTGACGTAAGCCGTCACGGAACTTTATCACTACAGTTTGATCTCGTACACGCGGGCAATTTTTGACGACTTTTTTTTATCGCACACTGGATTTTCAGCTCTCGTCTAGCATTGAGAATGCAACAGAGAGCATCCTAGCGCGTCAAAAAAAAACACTTGTATTTTTAGCTCTCGGCGCAAAGCAATGAGTTGAAAATCCAGCGCGCGATAACGAATCACCTGTGGAAACGAGGGCTTACTGTCATTTGCGCATATTTGAAGGTCGTTGTGTTCCCTGTAGACTGCGACGGCAGCTCTCCCCGCGGCTCGCCGCCCGGCGGCGCGGGCGCGGGCGCGGGCGCGGGCGCGGGCGCGGGAGCGGGCGCGGGCGCGGGCGCGTCGGCGCCCATCCGCGAGGAGGAGGAGGGCATGGGCCGCGCGGCCGAGCTGCTGTTCTCGTCGCCCTCCATGCCCAACATCAGCCTGGGCCGGCCGCACCAGCCGCCGCCCATGCCGCCCGTGCCGCACCCGCACCCGCACCCCCCGGTACGTTGCACCGCATTTATCAGCCTGGGCCGGCCGCACCAGCCGCCGCACATGCCGCCCGTGCCGCACCCGCACCCGCACCCGCACCTTCCGGTACGTTGCACCGCATATATTATCAGCTCGGCTGTAACCGAGCCAAAATTTAAGTAATATAAATTATCTTCGTAATTTTTTACCTTTTCCAAAAAACACACACATACAAATAACAAAGCGAATACTGAAGTATTTTAAGGCTTAAATATATGTATTTCAAACCAACTACATCCAGAAAAGGTATGCTCTTCGGTTATCTTCGAACGCGCCACAGAGTAACTGGTGGTCGGTGGAGACCGAGGCAGGTTGGCACTACCACGCGATGTAGTAGTGCATCAATTGCGCACTTGCATGAAGTTGTCTCTCTGTCGGGTTATCAACTCCAGTCATAGATCATCATTTGTCACTCAAAAGTTTTGATAAATTTTGGAATTGCATAGAATTGTCGGTGTACGATTTAGAAATCATGATAATACAAAACGGGTAAGTACTTCCATGGTTATAACAGCTCTATATAAGATCGCATCATCGTGTATTCATATTATTATTATTACAAACTTTTATTTAGCTTGCACTGTTCGTATGTATGTAAGTTGTCCG
This sequence comes from Luperina testacea, assembly GCA_927399505.1. Classification (NCBI taxonomy): domain Eukaryota; kingdom Metazoa; phylum Arthropoda; class Insecta; order Lepidoptera; family Noctuidae; genus Luperina; species Luperina testacea. Next base: position 905,152 of record OV656770.1, on the reverse strand, counting down.
TCAAAATTTGCAAACCTTTTTTCGACCATTTGTTGGTATTCAATTGAGCTGAAATTTTGCATACACCTTTACTTCTGGTAACAATACAATGTGCAATACTCAATATTGTAATCATTTCAATATGGCCGCCGCTCCAAGATGGCGGATTACATATTTTTCTGAACTGCCTTAATATGGGTATCAAATGAAAGGGATTGAAGAGTAGAAAACGATAAAGTAAATAACATCACCTAAATTCAATATGGCCGCCGCTCTAAGATGGCGGTTTACATTTTTTTCAATCCCCTTAATATGGGTATCAAATGAAAGGGCTTGAAGAGTAGAAAACGATAAAGTTAGTAAAATTACACTAAATTCAATATGGCCGCCGCTCCAAGATGGTGGATTACATTTTTTTCAATCCCCTTAATATGGGTATCAACTCGTCAAAAAGTAGGGAACAGCTGATTTTTTTTCGCGATTACAGCTTTTGTCCCTTGGTAAAAGTTGTTCATAATGATGAAAATAATCTTCCATTTCGGTTTGTCGCATGTTTTCAATTTCAACCTGTTTAAATAGGAACTAAATAACACCAGTGGTGTATAAATAATGTAAATGCTGTAAATCAATAAAATAGTGTAAATAAATAATAGTAAAAAAAAATGTTAATAATTAAATCCTTAAGACTAAAAAGTAAAAAACAAAATAAAAAAAAAAAAGTTTTTAAAAACAAGCTTCTATTTGAATAAAAACGTAACCTAAACAAGAAAGAATTACGCGAACTAAAAAAGAAAGCTTGAGGCGGTACGGTACGGTATCCGTTATACAGGTGTACCAAACACTGTTATTGTGTGTTACACAATAACAGTGCCTCAATTTAAAATTTATATATATTTTAAAATGACAGTGTCACTTACATTTATTTTTTCTTTCGTAGTTCGCGTAGTTCTTTCTTTTTTAGGTTACGTTTTTATTTAAATAAAAGCTTGTTTTTAAAACCTTTTTTTATTTTCATCTGTTTCCTAAGATAGACATTGATTCCCGAAGCGCATACTTGTCTTGAGATATCTTTTAGTATTCTGTGAACAAGCCTAGCAAGCCCGTCTTCAAGGAATGCTGGTAAAACCAGTTTCTTACTTCATCCTCTTCCGCAGGTGGTGTCATCCCTCCCGCCGGTGTCGGAGGCCCCGGGCTGGCCCCTGCCGCACGCGCGGCTGTGCAAGCGGCCCCTGGGCCGCACGCACTCGGCCCCGCTGCCGCTCGGGGACCCCGCGCTCACGCCGCCCACGGCGCACCATTACTTGCGGGACCAGATACGGAAGACTGTGAGTAGCTGCTGCCACGCACTGTTCACGCGGGATCAAACATATCTCACTTCGACATCTTTGTGAACACATTACGCGGGTTTAATAAACTGAAGGTCAATCCCCATAATTAATAACGTTCAAAATTTAGTCGCAAACTCATCTCAGCGACAATCAATGTCAAAAACTTGTCTAAAATGTTGGGAAATTACAGGTATTTTTAACCTAATGAAACTGAGATTGAAATGCCAACGTTCTTGAAAATGGCCCCACTGATATTTTAAATATTTGTAACATTGAATGCTTGACGTAAAAGAACAGAAACATTCGAGGAAACCAGATTGTTGTGAGAACACCAGACAACATGAGAGTCTCATTTAATATGAATGTGAATACTTCATCATTTAAAACCTCAATTAAACATCTTCTACCACTACCAGGTTTTAACCCGCGCGCACGACGCGGCCGCGGCACAACTCCGCGAAGAGGAAGGCGAGGTCATCGACCTGACGTCCCGGCGGGCCCCGGCGGCCCCGGCCCCCTGCAGCGCGGCCGCGGCCCCCCCGGCGGCCCCCGCGGCCCCCGCGGCCCCTGCGGCCGCGTGCGAGCCGGCCCCGCTGGCGCGCGCGCTGAGCTCGCCGCTGGTCGGCGCGCGCACTCCCGCTACTGGACTAGCGTACGACGCGCTTATGCTTAAACATGGGTAAGTCAACGCAACCATTGTAAAAAAAATCTCATTACTAATACATGATAAATTTATATGAAAAAATTGTTCTCTATAAAATACAAGCTAATTAAAAAGCATAAAACTGGAATACATCGTTGTCATGAGAGTCATAAAAATACAAAAGTGGGCGTGGTGAACTTGAATAGTCAGCTATGTCAAGTATTGACGCTGCCAACCCTGCTGATTAGCTACCATGGAATGGCATGAATTTTCGCTCTTGCATGTGTTAGGAAAAAACCATTTAAACTATGTATAAGTATATACGTATATTACTCAAAAATAAAGCTTTGAATATCAGAATGGTTACTAGTTATTTAATGTGTGTAAAAGTACCTATGAATATGGTATGTATGTAGGGAAAGGATTTTACTACTTAGAGATTGTATTTCTATGTTGGTCTCAAGCTTCGTAAATGTGATAGATGCCATTAGCTAACAAACGATATTTTAATTATATCAAAATGAATTATGTATAATTATCTAACATATGTAAGAAAATATAGAGCATCGAGACTATCAGTCAACTAGCTCGTCCCGACACGAGAACAAAGTTGCTCTTGTCTGTCCGCCAAAGTAAAATGAAGTTGATGTTAATACAATCCACTGCGTGCACAGTTGCGCGTGCGGCGCGCACGCTCCCACGCACCCCGAGCACGGCGGCCGCCTGCAGTCCGTGTGGGCGCGGCTGTGCGAGACCGGGCTCGTGGCGCGCGCCGAGCGCACAAGGCCCAGGAAGGCCACGTTTGAGGAGCTACAGGTATGGAACGGGCTATTACTTCGATAACCGATTTTTGAGGTCAATAGTTTTAGCAAATATTATTTTGTTACACGACATTTTCAAAGACTTCTAATGATCTTAGGATTTTTGTATTGAGTTTCGTAATTTATGGAAAATAAAATTGGCATCGCAAGTTGCAGTAATTTGATTGCATATTGCTGCAACAACGATGCGTAGCTTTTTTACCTAGAAAGCTAGTCTAATGAATTGGCACTGAAATTATGTTGACATTCGAATTTAATAAGGATCATTTGTAATTGATATCAATTTAGAAACCCGTCGACTTTCAATTCTCTAACATTAATCTGCACGGTTAGATAGAAAACACTGAAATGGTGTTTTTTGATTAAATGTGTATATCTGTTACCTCGGCCCCGCAGTCGGTGCACTCGGAGGCGCACGTGGCGCACTTCGGCGGGCGCGCGCGCGACGCGGGCGGCGGCGTGCGCCTGGTGCGGCTCGCGTGCGGCGGGCTGGGCGTGGACTCCGACACGGCGTGGTCCGACGCGCACACGCCCGGCGCCGCGCGCGCCGCCGCCGGCGCCGTGCTGGACCTGGCCGTGCGCACGGCCAAGGGCGAGCTGCGCAACGGGTGAGGGATCCGAACCTACGAGTATAAGGAATACATCAATCTTTCCTATGATAGGATTGCATTCGCTCTTTTCTCATGTTTTGTCGACTTACTTAATTTTTTGATCGAGTGCTAGTTGTCCGTAAAACATTTAAAAACTAACAAAATCTGGACATCACAAGTAAGTCAATAAGCTTCTCTTCAAAACAAAACTGAAGTCTCCTAACCGACGCCTTGTAACCCTCAGGTTCGCAGTAGTCCGTCCGCCAGGTCACCACGCGGAGCCCAACCAGGCGATGGGTTTCTGCTTCTTCAACTCCGTGGCCGTCGCCGCACGCCTGCTGCATACCCGGCACCACCTGCAGAGGATACTTATTGTGGACTGGGTAAGTGTACATACAATAATGAAATTTTTTTTTTGTACTGTTGTATAAAAAATTCCCATGCAGCTTACAATTTAAGACTTTGATTACTTTATAAATAAAAAAATGCTAGTAAAAATGCATTCAATAGCTGTCCGTGCTATTTCTACTACCCTATTTATTTATACTGTTTTACTCTACAGAATGCTACTGACTACCCATCATAATCACGTACAGTTGTTTGTTAGTGATTTCGTTACCAAAATTTACGATAGCCAGCACGTTGTTAAAATTTCGTATTAGCTCTGCCACCCTTTTCATAATTGCTACTATTTCAGTGAACCTCGCTGTACGACCCGCGCTAATACATGTGTCTACTCGCAGGACGTACACCACGGCAACGGCACGCAGCAGATCTTCTACTCGGATCCGCACGTGCTGTACATGAGCATCCACCGGCACGACGACGGCAACTTCTTCCCCGGCACCGGCGCCGCCAGCGAGGCCGGCGCCGGGCCTGGCTTGGGCTACACCGTCAACGTGGCCTGGTGCCAGGGCACCAACCCGCCGCTCGCCGACGCAGAGTACCTGGCCGCCTTCCGATCTGTTATCATGCCTATTGCTAAGGTACTACACTATATTACTAGCTAACAATGGGACAAATGAATTGTTCCAATGATTGGATCAACTCAGGAAAAAAATACTTTGTGCAATGGCATAAGGGGTGTTTCAAAATCAACATAGTAAACGACATCGTAGCAAGATTTTTATTCAACTGAGATAAACTTAAATTCCTTCGTTCTAGGTCTTAGATCATTTGAACAGTCTAGCTGTTCGTCCTTATCATTTAGACTCTTGAGTTACAATTGTGTGATTCATAATACTGTTCGTTCTAGCGTTACTAATTTCAATGTCACTAAGTTAGAGCGTACATTCCGCAGGAGTACGACCCGGAGATAGTGCTGGTGTCGTGCGGGTTCGACGCCGCGGCGGGCCACCCGGCGCCGCTGGGCGGCTACAGCGTGTCGGCCGCGTGCTTCGCGCACATGACGCGCGAGCTGGGCCAGCTGGCGGGCGGCAAGCTGGTGCTGGCGCTGGAGGGCGGCTACGACCTGCCCGCCATGTGCGACTGCGCGCAGGAGTGCGTGCGCGCGCTGCTGGGCGAGCGCGCCGCCGCGCCCGCGCTGGCCGAGCTGGCGCGCCCGCCGCACGCGCGCGCGCAGGAGGCGCTGCGCAAGACCATCGCCGTGCACGCGCCGCACTGGCGCGGCCTCACGCGCGGCGCCGAGCTGCTGGCGCTGTCGGCGCTGGACGCGGCGCCGGCCGTGGCCGCGCTGCGCCTGGGCCGCCTGCAGACGGAGCGCGATGCGGCCGACACGTGCCAGGCCATGGCCACGCTCAGCATGCACCAGCAGGCGCAGCCCGAGCCGCCCGGCACCGAGCTCAGGTGGGTGGCGCTGCTGTACATGTTGATGCCTCGTTGTGTATCGCCCTGTCCTCACTGACGCTCTTGTACTTTCGCAGGTCTGCGGAGAGCTCCCGCTCGGCGTCGGAGGAGCCGATGGAGCAGGACGAGGGCAAGTGAGGGGCCCGGGCCCCGCCCCGGCCCGGCCCGGCCCCGGCCCTGCCCCGCCACACTTCAACATTCCGGTTCCGGTAGTTAGCCGTTAGTAGCATGGAGTGAAACGTAATCGAATCTGTGCGCGTGGCGCGTGTCGTGTGTATCTTCAGTCGAAAGCTTTAACGTGTAACGTGTAGTGTAATAACGATCGAGGCGTAGTGAACAGTCCGCGACGACGCCTGACGCGACATACTATACCAAAGATTGTTTCAAATTCTGATGTTACAAAAAGTATTTATTCAATGTGTATATAATGAAAATTGTGCAAATCTATTGTTGTAAACTAAAGTAATTTTTTATGGTGGATATAAAATATTTGTATATCTGTGTCCCTGTCATACGTAGCTGAACTCCCTGCACGGCATCTGTTTGTTGCCGTCTTGTCGCTGCGTGTTTGTAACTCGTATCTTGTATTTATTGTTCAGATCAACTTGTGCAAGTGACAACTTGTTTAGTAGTACATATGTACTTGTGCGTCGCCGTTGGACGCTGCTCCCAGTTATTGTAACGTGTGATAACTTAATATGAAACGAATTAGATTTTTGGACATAATATCTAAAAGAAACTATTGAAACAATGAATTTCTTATTATTACCTCCGCACATGTAGACGTGCGGGGACGAGAATGTTGTGTATCTGTGTTGATTTAATATTTTCACTATGTGATCGGGTCCTGAAGGATCCTTATCGTCCGAGAGGCGATGCAAACTTATAAGAGAAGTTAGATTTATGTAAAGTCAGATGTAAATGTTTATAAGAGAATGGTATATTTAACTAGCAGAATATGAGATGTTTCTGGATGGTGGAACTTGTTGACTATAGCCGACTACTTGTCCTGCGTTCGTCGCATCCTCTAATTATATATTTTTGTATGACGGCTGTCTGTGTGTATACAACGTACCTACGGGATGGGATCCTTGTACGATAAACAGAGTTAAACAAATGTTGTGTCTTTGAGAATTTTATTGTTAAATTGGAATAAAGATGAAATGATTATTTAATAAATGTATATATATTATATATATATTTGGAAATATAATCGAATTTTTATTTTTATGGATTTTCCTCTTTTTAACGTTTTAAATTACGAGAATTGGCCTTCAGGTAGACTGCAAAAGAATCTGATGATTTAAACGACAAATATAGATATTAATAAAAATACTTTATACAACACACTTAGCACATCGACGTAAGTATAAGCGTGCGTCCAGACGGGCGCGTTTGCGGAAACGCGCGCAGGCTGCCTGTCCGTACTGGAGCGCGGCTACATTCTGTTGTCGTGTCCAGTGCAGTGTGACGAGATTAAATTTTACGAAAAAACCGAAACACTTAAAAAAATACTGAATATCTTATCTGAATTAAATATAATAGACTAAACCCCGGTAATTCCCTGAACATCTACATATGTTCGCGGGGACGATCGCTAGGGTGTGACCATAGCTTTTTATTCAAAATATACTTCCGCCAATATACCTACAAAAATACTAAATTACTGATTCTCGGAAAAGTCGATAAAATGTACCGAAAAAGTATTAAAATACTGAATCTGGTCAGACTGGTCCAGTGTTTGCCCGCGCCGCTCGCCGCGCCCGCGTGCCCACTATGGACACTTCAATGGAAGTTCATATGTAGAGCTCGCCGCCCCGCACCCGCTCCCCAATGTGACCAAGCGCTAACAAAAATAATAAAATAGAAGACGACATTTAACAGATTAAACAAAAAATAAAAGTTCAGAAGTTGTCTAAATTTTGTTAAATAAGACAAATGCAACAACAGAATAACGTGATTAATTTTATAATAAACATAAATCATAAGTCAGACATTTAAGAGCGTTATTACAAAACCGAAGTGCTCAGTTTTAGGTAAATTCGACGGCGCGCGGCAGCAGATGCGCACGTGTGCGTCTAGGGCAGAACGCTATGCACACATACAAACCGCTATGCGTCGGACGCCAGGATCAAACCAACAAGAGCCTTTGTTTTCGAAATAAATTAAATTACTGTTATTATAGTTCATGAAATATTATTTGTACCGATGAGTGTTACCTACAACGGTTTGAGTTACAATAGGGTCATACAAATTTACTTCACTTTTAATTTTTATTTTATACCACTAAAGTGACAAACTAGCATACGGCCCGCTTGATGGTGTGTAGTTACCGCAGCCTAAAGCAGTGTTGCCAGTGACAGATAGTCAAATATAACATGAGAGAGCTCAAAAAGTAACATTTTCACGAGAAAAGTAACATTACCTTATTTTTTGTGGAAAACGACTCATAATAACATGGCACTTTATTACATAAAAAAAGCTGTCCCCTTAGTAGGCTTCGAAAGAATCGTAATAACAAACTGAACTGAACCAACACGGATGCCACTACTAGGCCGTCGCTCACTCGCCTAAGTAAGCGGGATGGGTCATTTAGAAATTCACGCGAGTGAGTGAATATGCGATACGACAAACGAAGTGAAAGATTTTCGCGCTGTCGTCGCGTCAGAATTTGGTCACAAAATCAAGACAATCAAGTGCGCCAACATGACGAACGAAACCTTTCTTGTATGCGTTCCGTTTCATGTTTATTTTTTGTTTTCTGAGAAATATTTTTTATTAAGTCTTAAGAGTAACATTTTGAGGCGTGTAACATGGAGGTAACATGAGAGGGTCAAAAGTAACGTAAAATGTTACAAAAGTAACATTCTGGCAACGCTGGCCTAAAGACGCTTGCATTGCCAGAAGCTGCATTACTTGCGCGTTGCCAGCCTCTAACATTACTTACAAATACTTTTTTGCTACTTTTATAAAATACTTTTTGTAGGTACCTACTTTTTTTACGAAGTTTAATATATTATGTAATTTATTTAGCAGGTAGGAAGACATTTTAGTACTTATTTATAGAAATAAATGCAATGTGATGTTGTTTCTACAGTTTGGATAAAAATCGGTTGTCTGTAAAGTCGGTTTACGGACGATAGTTTAACGTGACAACGTCATAACAAAACATTAATGAAATTGCCGAACGCGGAGGCCGATTTGGCAGCGTTTGACATCATCTGTCTCTCATCGCTCGTTCCGCGCTCTCGCTTGCACTTCAAGCCGCCATGGCGTACAACGCTACAGCAGAGCAAGGCCGCGAGGTAACGCTACATGAGTCATGTTTTTTTCGTGTGTGCAGCCAGCTTCATCGATTTATTAGACGTTGTCACGTCAAAAAAGTCAAAAGAAAATAAAAAAGACAAATCAAAAGTCGTTTTATTAAAATTAAAAATTACAACTGTGAACTTGTAACGGTTCATGAGACACTAGCAGACAGACGGACGGTCGGACATCGGAGCCTTAGTAATAGGGTCCCGTTGGCACCCTTAAGGTACGGAACCATAAAAAACCAGTATAATAATTGTAAAATAATTAAAATAATATTCTCCGAAGCGGCATAGACCGTGCTTTCCTCGAATCTATGATTTCAGGAAGCACGCACTCCTCATAAAATTCTTACCGCTGAGCTTCTCTTGCGCGTTTCAAATTATCGGTCAAAACTTTTTTTTTTATTTTGACAGCACCAAAAGTTCTATTTTTTTCTATTTTGCCCATTATTGTGAACTATTGTCTGAAAATAATTAATTAAATTAAAGTTTGAGATGACAATAAATAAAAAAGTCAGAAAAATTAAAAACAACAACTATATTTACGTATGTTTTTTTTCTATAATTATATTCGCGTTGGAACATCATAGGAAAATAATTATATTATTGAAAGCAAATTAAACAACTTTTCTTTAAAAAAAATAAAAGATTTAATGATTGAACTAAAACTACAGTACAACTGTTATTGATTTCTGTTATAACGATTAATAATAAAGTAATTTTTACGATACGGCAGTGTTGCGCCCTTCCGCGAAGCTGTCTCGAGCAAAAGTCCCGTCACGCTTGTGTCGAACACTGAACTATGACCGATTGTTGGATCTGTCAGTTGATTTTGACAGTTCGACTAGCTTCACTCAGTTGATGTTTCCTTATACGGCCTCTCCTGACATCCTGACGTCCTCGGCAGGTCTAGATGATCCAGCTTCCTCATCATTGTAGGCTGGTGTGCTTTGTACCTCGGACATGGCTTCACCATCTGTTAAAGGCATGGTCTCATCCGATTGGTCTGCACCTGAAATTTACATCTACTATAAATACACAGCTAGGACTAACACCAAGTATTAGAAAGGAAGGAAGGCAAGGAAAGGTAAAGAAACCCCCAGGAAAATAGTGGAAGTTATTTATAATCCATATAAGATTACAAACAATCAGCCACTATTAGGTTCACACAAGGATAGACTTACAAGACTAGACATATCACACAAGGTCTAGTATTCACACAAGACTAGACATATCATATCACACAAGGTCTAGTATTCACACAAGACTAGACATATGACACAAGGTCTAGTATTCACACAAGACTAGACATATCACACAAGGTCTAGTATTCACACAATACTAGACATATCACACAAGGTCTAGTATTCACACAAGACTAGACATATCACACAAGGTCTAGTATTCACACAATACTAGACATATAACACAAGGTCTAGTATTCACAAGGCTGAAGGCAACAATACCTTTCAGACATTCAAGGGCTACTCACACGCAAAGAAGGCAGCACATTCATCTGGAGTCCATTCACCCTTCCAAGGTACCATGAACTGCGCCGCTGCATAGGTCACCTTGCCATAGGCTCCAGCAATAAGCTTCAATTCGTATCGGCCATTCTCCAATACTCTTGTCACCTTATAAGGACCACGCATTCCGGAATCCAATTTCCCTTTGGACTGCGCGTACTTAATTACAAAAGCAAGATCATCTTTTTGAAAAACATGAGGCGGTTGGCGCATTTTGTTGACATACTTGTCTTGGCGACTCTGATTATCCTTGAGACGTTCAGCTGCCCTCTGCCGGTCGAGTTCTCGCAAGGATCGACGATCACTATCAGAACATTCTATAGTGACATCACGGACCAGGGTTTGTATTACGGGAGTTGTACCTTCAATACCGATCAACAAATTTAACGGAGATGCTTGAGTGGTCTTTTGTTTTGTGACGTTCAGTACAAGCTGCAAACGCCATAACTGTTCGGACCATTTACTTTTCTTATTATTAGTCTCGACGCGTAACATGTTAAGAAGAGTGCGTACATATCTCTCCACCTGACCATTCGCGTGATGCATCTCAGGAGTTATGTAATGTATAGTGCATCCTAAATCATTAATCCATTTAACGAAATTTGTGGCTTCGAACATACGACCTCGATCGGTAACTATAAGGTGTGGAGTGCCAAACAAAGAAATAGCGTTTTTAAACGCTTTCTCTAATTCGTCATGGTCCTGTCTATAAAGTGGATAAGTTAAACAGTACTTAGAAAAAGCGTCAACCAATACTAAAATATGCTTATAGCCATTGGACTCCGGTAAAGGACCCAGGACATCGGCATGAAGGGTATGAAAAGCAACATCTGGCTTAGACCATGACATAATGGGCTGTAACGGTGCTCGAGGAATCCGTTTGTTTGCTATGCAAGTTAAACAGTGTCCTATGTACTTTTTTACGAAAGCATGAAGACCAGGAAACCAAAAGTGATTTAAGATCAATCCAATAGTTTTGTCTACCCCTATATGACAGTGCTCATCATGAAAGATTCTAAGTAAACTTAATCTGTGACCTTTCGGTATAAAACAAAGTAACCGTGATTGCTCACCTACAGGTGAATAACGATAGTAAAGAATCTCATTGTTTTTAACGTAACGACTAGCATCTAACTGTCCTTCTTCCAATTGTCTTAATAATTTTTGCGTTTCGTCATCACCTGATTGTGCAACTTGAGCCCAATTTCGTGGCCTATCTATGTTATTTACAACGCGGATGGGGTTGCGACTAAGATAATCCGCATGTGGCAGTAAAACACCTTTTCTATAGACAATTGTAAACGTGAAATCTTGTAGATACACCCACCATCTCGCTACACGAGGTAGTAGGTCCTTTTTATTTTGTGTAGCCTTTAACGCGTTACAATCTGTAATTACTTTAAACTCTATGCCTATAAGGTAATGCCGAAAGTGACGTAAAGCTTTGACTACCGCCAATGTTTCTAGTTCATAGGAATGGTATCGCACCTCTGCCCCATGTGTGACCTGACTATAATAAGCAACAACTGATTTACGACTATCCATACCTATCTGAAGCAATACTGCGCCATAGCCTCGACAGCTGGCATCAGTATGAACCTCTGTCTCTAAATCAGGATCAAAGATAGCAAGAATGGGTTCACTCGTCAAACACTTAATAACCTCATCACGAGCTTGGTCTTGTTCTTCACCCCACTTAAAATCTACGTCTTTCTTAGTCAAACGCGCAATACATGAAGTTTTAAGAGCATAATTTTCGATGTACTTTCGAAAGTACCCCGCTAATCCTAAAAATTGTCTGACTTGACGGACATTTTCGGGCTTTGGAGAATTGGCCAACGCAGTGATTTTAGACTTAGCAGGATGTACTTTACCGTTGCTGATTACTCGACCAAGATACTCTATTTCAGTACTCAAAAATGAACACTTTTTCATGTTTAATGAAAACCCAGCATCTGATAACGTACGCAAAACATCACGCAAGATCTGTAGTCCTTCATCAACGCTATTACTGACCAATAAAACATCATCAATGTAAACCATCACCGTGCCATTGTTTATGAATGAACGAAGTGTATTGCTAATAATCCGCTGGAAGACAACTGGCGCATTAGCAAGTCCAAACGGCATTTTCATATATTCATAATGCCCTTCGGGCGTAACAAAACCAGTCAAGGGAATCGACGCATTATCAAGACAAATTTGATGGAACCCTGATGCCATATCAAGGGTTGTAAAATATTTGCCCTTACCTAACCGATCTATATGGTCCTCGATCAATGGTAGGGGGTACCTGTCTTTAACAGTGATTCTATTTAAGGCACGAAAATCAACGCAGAGTCGATCCGTTCCGTCTTTTTTTTTAATTAAAAGTATAGGACTCGCGTACGCAGATTCGGATTCACGAATTATTCCTTTAGCTAAAAGGTCGTTAATTATTTCACGAACCCTCAACTTCTCATTAAAAGACAACTTGTACGGCCTATAATACACGGGCGCATCACTGTTCAAACGAATGTGCATACTACCGGTTGTCACGGTTGAGGTAGCAGTCCCAGTTATCATAAATTTAGAAAATTCATTTAATATTTCGATAAGTTTTTCCTTATTATCGACATCAAGCGACGTCTGGATAGGATGCTCATTCGATTCGATAGCCGAGACTTTTGCAGGGACAGCACTAAAAGTTAGACGCTGGTAATCCTTTGTGCGTACATACATTACTCCCTCGCGATTGAGGACGTCTGTACCTATTATGATAGGTGCGTTCATACTTTCACTGGGTACAATCAATAGGTCGACTTCAAGTGTAATTTCTTTAAACTCAATAGTAAGTGTCACATACGAAAACACCCGAGTGATAGTATTTCCAACACCTTTTAACTCTCGATAAGTGGTTTTTGTAGCGCACGACAAATGATTTACCACAGAGGATGAAATAAGAGAAACATCTAAAGCTCCGCTATCAATCAGGATGTCAATGGGTATCCCTTGGATTACTCCAACTATAACATCTTTGCAATTATTAATGTCAGGTAGGGAACAAAAATTAACGTTGCTTTTTCTATTATCAGAACGTTGTTTGGCGAAACAATCGTTAATATGGTGCCCAGTTTTCTTACAATACGCGCAAACAATTTTCGTTCCCGACTTCACATCACTGTTAGCCGTATTTGTACTTGATGGTTTTTGTTTAGCATGACAGTTAATTTGTTTATGTCCGGTTTGTCCACATGAAAAGCATTTTAATGGAGTCTTGTGAACGGGACGTTTGGCAAAACTTGGTTTCACAACCTCCTTAGATGCTGCAGCGTCACGATTTAAACGTTTTTCAAGCTTACTCTCAACAGGTTTTACAAAAGAAGAAAAATAATTAACTAACTCGCATGGCTTAAGGTTCTCATTCGTAGCTGCCGCTTTAATGTTGGGTTCATTGATACCACGTATAATAATAGCACTAATAAGTTCGTTACTCAAACCTTTAACTATCTGTAACCGTAATAAAGACCGACGTACATACTCCGCATACGTAGTAAAACTATCAGAATTGGTACTCATGACCTCATACAGAATGTTCGCCACATCAATCTTTTTCACGCACAATGATTTAAAATCTTGTTTAAAATTACTCCAAGACCGGTCTGTCGTAACCCAATCATCTAACCAAGACTTTGCGTCGCCTTTAAGACAGTGACCGATACGCGACAAACATTCAGCATCATTCCACTTATTTAGAATTTGCGCTCGATCTACCTCATCAAACCACGCATCAACATCGTGTATATTAGGGTCAAAATTTGACACATAAAAATCACGTGTACTACCACCGTATTTCATAGATTGAATAGCTTTCACAATTTTTTCCGTTGAATCGTGATTTGTTGACGGTAATTCGACATTAGACGACATGGCTACCGACGACCTATCTTCTAACGCATTTAACCGGGCCACGATTGTTTTTAACGACTCACGTAATCCCGAATCACTCCTAGATCGTGGACTGCACGTCGAACGGTTGCGATACCGACGTTTTGAAACTTTGCGACTCCTAGAACGCGAACGACTGTGCGAACCACTATGAGAACGATTTCGTTTTCCCATTATTGCGACACAACACGATAATGCACAGCAATCAACAAAATATTACACCAGAAATCAATAACGCAATAAATATTTAAAACCAAATGTGGGTAGTGATCCCACTTCTGATGAAAGCAAATTAAACAACTTTTCTTTAAAAAAAATAAAAGATTTAATGATTGAACTAAAACTACAGTACAACTGTTATTGATTTCTGTTATAACGATTAATAATAAAGTAATTTTTACGATACGGCAGTGTTGCGCCCTTCCGCGAAGCTGTCTCGAGCAAAAGTCCCGTCACGCTTGTGTCGAACACTGAACTATGACCGATTGTTGGATCTGTCAGTTGATTTTGACAGTTCGACTAGCTTCACTCAGTTGATGTTTCCTTATATTATATACATTACAATCAGAACATAACTAATTAAAAAAAAAACTCACTTGTATCAAGAAGTGTTGGACGCTTTTTATTCGTGGCGAATTGTCGAACGAGATCACGTGACGGCAGCAGCGAGTGAGCGGCACGTCCTCCCTCTGAAAGCGCTCGGCGCGGACTAAAGCTAAGACCGTGCATCCCGATATTTATATTGATAAAAAAGCATTGCATAAAACAATTGCTTAAAAATATTATTTTACTTCAAAATAGAGTATTTTTTTTTTTCAAGCAAGGTGACAAAGTAACCTTAGTTATTAAACACTTTTTGTTTGAATTTCTATTAAATATTCAGAGATAAAAAATATCATTTCGGCTGAAAAAATATCATTAACTCTCTGTTTTACGGAATTATTTTTGGTGTATTACTGTATTAAACATAATAAATTGATGTATGCATACCAAAGTAGAAGATACAGTTGTACCGTGGACATTTTTATAAATTATTAAACTATTATATCTTCGATGTAACAGAGCATCGCGAGATGCCCGAAAGTAAATTTTTATGAAACAGCCTTTGCAGGAACAAGTTTTTTACTGATTTATGTAAATAAACTGAAATATTTATTGAATGCGCTCCCAAAAGAAGGAATTAAACTTTCTCGGGCATGTGTTTTTTTTACTATTGTGACTTTAGTTAAACCATAATCACAAATCAAAACTCGAGTCAAACGCTCTAAACAAGAAAAAATCGTCATAGCGCTCTTAAGCTTATGTAGTGTACAAAAATAACGCATCTCTTATAACTAGATAGAAAAATATCCACGACACGTATTTCCCATTCCGTGTTCAATTCGAGACAGCGGTTGCGTGAGATCACCAGTAGCTCGGTTAATGTGCACAAAAATGCTTAAAAATTGGTTTTGAGATATTTACGAAAGGCTCGATTTCAAGTTATCCATTTTAGGGCATAAATTTTCTTACGATAACTGATTTCATGTAACATAATAAAAAAATAATTTAGACAATGGTTAAGGTCAACTAAAGGTCATCCATTCATCAGTAAACAAACAGTAAACTATACATTATTATAACCAGGTTAGTTATTACGAAACAAGTGATCAAATGACGCGGTGAACACGGTTTTGGTGGGTATGTTACCTTGCTACGAAACCGTGGTAATTACACGCAACTGGTGTCTCGAATTTAACACAGAAAGAGAAATACGCATCCGGAACACATTCTTACTTACGCTATGAACACAAAATTACTTAATACTGTTACGAGCTTGGGGTTCGTGACAATAAAAACTACCGATTTAATAACCAAAAAACTGACACTTTACTCACCAACACTAATTACAGCTCAAACACACAAATTAAGAAACACAATGTCACTTACTGATCACTTCTAGTCGCACTCGAATATCGCTTTTGATGTTATCGCATGTATAGCTTACTCAAAACTATGTGTCTCGCGGCTCGCGCCCGCCTTATATAGTCCCACAGAGCCACTCGATAAACATCTAGTATGTTCGAGTACATAGCGGTCCCGACCGACTCGACGTCGATAGTTCTCGGAACTACTAGTACCTACAGGAAGGGTCAATGTCCTAGTACCAAGGCCAAGGTACTAGTTCTGCTACCCGATACAAGATGGCGCTAGTGGTAACTAATGGCGATACATGGCGATGTATCAAGCATTATTTTTGGCGCGCAACACTGCCCCCTCCTAAGACATGCTCGTCCCGAGCATTATTGGCTCCATAATAACGCGCCAGTCGATCCACATGGACGATCTTAGGAGTACCTCTTGCACCTTTCTGTATCCGGTAGGTTACATCATTGATCTTTGTCACAATCCGGTACGGTCCGTCCCATTTAGCTTGAAGCTTAGGAGATTTCCCTTTGCTGCGGACTGGATTGTGCAACCACACTAGTGAACCTTCGTCGAACCCTTTATTATTCATTTTGCGGTCATAACGGGTTTTCATCCTTTCAGACATTTGCTGGCCCGATTGTCGGACGTGCTCATAAATGTCATTCATCTTGTTCCGCAAATCATTTGCATAATCAGTTACACTGCGTGGGGCATCAGGTGGTATTCCGGTGATCAGGTCTGCAGGCAGCCGTATTTCTCTTCCGAAGTTTGCGAAAGCTGGCGTCACCGATGTACTTTCGTGGACAGCGCTTCGATATGACAACAAAAACGGTTGTATGTGCTTGTCCCAATCTCGTTGCCGATTTTCCACAACCTTTGCTAGATACCTCTCCAGTGTCTGGTTAAATCGTTCCACCATTCCATCCGATTGTGGGTGGTAAGAAGTCGTTCTTGTTTTATGAGTACCCATAACTCGACAAGTTTCCTGGAATATTTGTGACTCAAAATTCCTTCCTTGATCACTGTGAATCTCCAAAGGTACTCCAAAACGACAGAAGACTTCATGAACTAATTTATCCGCAACTGTCGAAGCTTCTTGATTTGGAATGGCGAAGACTTCCGGCCACTTAGTGAAATAATCCATCACAACCATGAAATACTTGTTACCACTTTCACTTTCCGGAAACGGCCCCGCAACGTCAAGGGCTATCCTCTCCCATGGTGCACCAACATTGTACAATTTCAATGCACCCCTACTACGAGTCTGGGGTCCCTTTACAGCTGCACAACTTGTACATTTGCGACACCAATCCTCGACATCGTCCTGACAGTGGACCCAGTAAAACCGTTCTCGTATCTTCAGTAGAGTCCGTTTTACTCCCAGATGACCTCCTGAACAACCATTATGGTACAGCTGTAGAACATCCGGTACTTGAGCTTTAGGGACAACCATTTGCAAATGACAGCTGTCTCCCCGAGCATTTTCCCATTTACGGCACAGGACTCCATCCTGAACCACCAAGCTGTCCCATTGGGCCCAATAGCTTTTTGTGACCGAACTCATCGCTGAGACGTCACTCCACCTGGGCTTAGGAGCTCTGGCCTTCATCCACTCCAGAATCGGCTTAATGTCCGAATCTTCCTGCTGTGCACGTTGCAGGCTTTCCTTCCACTCGTTATTGAGGTCTGTCTTGAGCATCCTCACAGGTACCACTTCCTTACTCTCTTGTCTAGTACAATGCTTGCAGTCTTCAGGACAAGGTCTTCTTGACAATGCATCTGCATTGCCATGAGATTTTCCGCTGCGATGTTCGACCACGAAGTCGTATTCCTGCAGTAGTTCAATCCATCTCGCAACTTGACCTTCTGGATTTTTGAACTGTAATAGCCATTTCAGTGCAGCATGGTCAGTACGTAAGTGGAATTTCCGACCCAGAAGATATTTGCTAAAATACTGCAATGACTTTACCACCGCAAGCAGTTCCCGTCTCGTAACACAATAGTTCCTTTCCGGCTTTGACAACGACTTGCTGAAGTACGCTATCACAACCTCTTGATCACCATTCCGTTGGGACAACACACCGCCAAGTCCTATGTCACTTGCGTCTGTGTCAACTATAAATTCCTTGCCCGCATCAGGGTACCCCAAAATAGGTGTTTTGCACAGACGGTCCTTTAGCTCCTGGAATGCGATGTCGCAACTATTATCCCAGCAGAAATGTCGCTTCTCCTCGGTGAGCTTATGCAGGGGTTTGGCTATATCTGCAAAGTTCTTGACAAATCGGCGATAATAGGAGCACAAACCCAAAAATGCTCTGACCTGCGTCTTGTCTTTTGGAACTGGCCAATCCTTGACAGCTGCAATTTTCTCTGGATCCGTGCGGATACCTTCTTCAGACACGACATATCCCAAAAAGCTAACTTGTCGTTTGAATAGTGAACACTTCTTCGGGCTTAACTTGAGGTTAGCACTCTGGATTTTCATGAGCACGCGTTCCAGGTTTTGAAGATGTTCTTCAAACGTGCGGCCTACGATGATGATGTCATCCAAGTAGACCAGGCAGGCATCGCCAATTAACCCGGTAAGTACAAGTTCCATCAACCTTTCGAACGTTGCCGGAGCATTGCACAATCCAAACGGCATAACTTTAAATTGCCACAGACCCTTTCCTGTCGAGAATGCAGTTTTCTCCTTGTCCTTGGGATCAATTTCAACTTGCCAGTAGTCACTTTTCAGGTCCAGCGTGCTAAACCACTTTACTCCAGTAAGCATGTCCAGCGTGTCATCAATTCTTGGCAAAGGATAGCTGTCCTTCTTCGTAACGTCGTTCAGACGACGATAGTCAACACAAAACCGCATGCTGCCGTCCTTCTTTCTTACCAGCACTACAGGTGAACACCATGGACTAGATGAAGGTTCAATCACACCATCCTTCACCATTCCTTCAATCATGGTTTCCACTTCCTTTTCACGTGCTACCGGCAATCTCCTTGGTCGCTGACGGATAGGCAATTCCTCTCCTGTGTTTATTTTGTGTTGAACTAAGCCAGTCCTCCCGATGTCAGCATCGTTTGCCGAGAAAACATTGGCGTACCTGAGTAACATCTTCTTCGCTTTGACCATTTCATTTTGGCACAGAGCGCTGCGGCAGTCTTCTAAAAGGGTGGTCACTCTCGTTTGTGCATCCTTGCTGAGGGTCCCAGTCGATAGATATTGGCATCGACGCAACCAATCCACTTCCTCGCAAGTACCAAGTAGTGTGCCTTTTTCTATAATGTGTTCCTGATCACAAAGGTTCAGCACACGTACCCCTGAGATGTCGGTGGCTCTGACCAGAGTTCGTGCCACTTTCCATGGAAGGTCATTGTCTACCCTTTCCACGAGTACACAACGAGGAGTTCGCCCAGGATTCCGTGGAAGACTAACCGGTACAATCGTTTCCGATCTCGGCGGAAGAACAATCTTCTTAAGGCTGTATACATTTCCTGGTAACGCCCCTTCCACGAAAAGTTCCTCTTGTCCACATTTCAAAACACCTTGCTTGACGTCAATTTCGCAACAATTCTTCCTCATAAAGTCAAGGCCCAGGATGCAATCGTCCATTATATCAGCCACGATGACATTATGCAGGTAGATTCTGTTGCCTAGCTTCAACTCCATTTTCTTTTCTCCATGGACGGGTATGCGCTGACCGGTGGCTGTCACCAAATTAATGTGTTCTTGGTTGTGTGTGGAGTCCCCAAGGAACCGATTTATAAGTTGGGAACTGACGACCGTGCGAGAGGCTCCTGTATCTATGGTCAGCTTACAAGGTGTTCCGTTGACTTCGCCCTTGATGATTAGGCTGTTCCCGTCATGGGTTTGTGTGATCGAAATCCTTGGGACTCTTTGAACATCAGCCAGCACCCGCCCCGCAGTCCTGGCTATTACTCGTTTCCCTGCTGCTGGTGTTGGGCGGTGCTGTTAGCCGCACTGCCCTCTGAAGATCGGGCGTCTTCTCTTTCTGCAGTTCGCTTGGGGCAGCTGGATCGAAGGTGGCCCCTTTCCCCACAGCCGTAGCACCTAGGGCTGTATCCTTTATTTCGGTCGCGAACTGTAGCCGCTGCAACCTCCCTGACGCGATGGGAACGATGATCCTGCCGCACCGCTTCCACCTCTAATGCATGGGCCAAGGCGTCCTTAAGCGTCCCGTGGTGACCGAGCCTCACAGCAGCTCTAACTTCAAGGTCGCGGATGCCGTCGATGAATGCCTGCACCAGGTTCCCATCAATAAGCGCAGGTACGGACTGGTAAGCTTTACGAACCAGCTTCTCCACTTCAAGGGCCCACTGCTGCAGGTTTTCGTTACTGCGTTGCACGCGATCCTTGAGCTGCGCACGATACACGTGTTCCAGGTGAGCGTCGCCATACCGAGCCTCCAATGCTTCAAGGAGCTGCTCGTAAGTCACCTCCTTACCGAGAGCTTCCAGAACGGTTAAGGCCTGGTCGCGCAAGCCTAGGGTGAGGGCAGTCATGGCCTGACTTTTATTCCACCCGTTCGCCTTCATGACAGCCTCGAACTGGATTTTGTAGGCCGACCAGGAAGAAGTTCCGTCGAACGGTGGCACTTTGAATCCCCGTAGCGAAGGTGTTGTAGCTACGGGAGCTGCGATTCCGTCACCCAGTTTCAGGTAATCCAGCGTTTTCCTTACGTCAGCCATCACGGTTTGCTTCACGTCAGCCATCACGTTGTCTACCTGGTTTTTCACTTGGTCGATTCGGGTTTCGGCTTCCGACAGACGGTTGTCATGTTGAGCAACCTTATCCTTCACCTCCTTCATGTCTTTCCCGAAGGTAGCGTGAAGGTCCTTTATAAGGAGCATCTGCTCTTCCTGGCGGCGCGCCTGCTCCTCCTGTCGGCGGGCCTGCTCCTCCTGTCGGCGGCCCTGCTCCTCCTTGTCCCGCTGGAGCTGTTCCTCCAACCGACGAGCCTGTTCCTCCTGTCGGCGAGCCTGTTCCTCCTGTCGGCGGGCCTGCTCCTCCTTGTCCCGCTGGAGCTGTTCCTCCAACCGACGAGCCTGTTCCTCCTGTCGGCGAGCCTGTTCCTCCTGTCGGCGGGCCTGCTCCTGCAGCATCATCATCAGAGCAGCAAAATCTGGTGCTGATGATGCTGGAGCAGCTGTGGATGGGCCCGCCTCCGTGGTCGGTATCTGGCCTTCCGACCTCTGTGGCGTTGTTCCACCGAATCGCCTCTGGTCCGTCTCTTGCTGGCGTTGACTCCGGGTACGGGTACCCTCGATGTCGTCTTTGGGTAAAATCGGCATTTTAAACCTCGCTTCTGACACCAATTGTTACGAGCTTGGGGTTCGTGACAATAAAAACTACCGATTTAATAACCAAAAAACTGACACTTTACTCACCAACACTAATTACAGCTCAAACACACAAATTAAGAAACACAATGTCACTTACTGATCACTTCTAGTCG
Source organism: Luperina testacea (assembly GCA_927399505.1). NCBI lineage: Eukaryota > Metazoa > Arthropoda > Insecta > Lepidoptera > Noctuidae > Luperina > Luperina testacea. The sequence goes on along the minus strand of OV656770.1, from coordinate 883,845 downwards.
CACTCGAATATCGCTTTTGATGTTATCGCATGTATAGCTTACTCAAAACTATGTGTCTCGCGGCTCGCGCCCGCCTTATATAGTCCCACAGAGCCACTCGATAAACATCTAGTATGTTCGAGTACATAGCGGTCCCGACCGACTCGACGTCGATAGTTCTCGGAACTACTAGTACCTACAGGAAGGGTCAATGTCCTAGTACCAAGGCCAAGGTACTAGTTCTGCTACCCGATACAAGATGGCGCTAGTGGTAACTAATGGCGATACATGGCGATGTATCAAGCATTATTTTTGGCGCGCAACAATACACATACATACATACTTACATACATTAAACATGTATCTAGACGTAGCTGGCGTTGGAATTATAACAAGTACAGACGCCAGCACATCAAGCTACTACAATCTGTCAAATTTCATTAATAGATTTTCAACTTTATCGCTAAAGCATAAGGTTCAAAGTTGATTGGGAAAATTTGACAGTTTCGGGTAGCTTGATGTGCTGGTATCTGCACCATTGGCAGGTACAGACCATAGACAGTATGAGCAATAGACAAGTCAGTAATAAGATGAGGATACGATTCAGTGTAGTAAGAGTAAACGAGTCAGAAATGCAATTTCCCTATGTCCTTCGCCAACGCAGTTTTTGCCTCAGTTGTTAATTAACAATTGAGGCCCAACAAAACTGCTGTTACCAGCTGTCAAGATATAATTCCTTCTGGCGCTTGAGGGTGTTTATGAAAAAAATTCGTGAAATTGTATTGAAAAAACAAGATGGCGACGTTAGTTCCGATTTATACCACGCGCCTAAAGATCTTTGTACAGTCGTACCAATAGTATCAGTTTATAAAGTGACTGTCAAAGACTGTCGCTATTTCATAAAGGCGGAGACTGACTTGCAACTTTTGCTTGTAATGTATCGAGTTTTTGTAACGCGTTACAGTAGTCAGTGCAGCGAGCCGAGCCGCTCGATGCGGGCATTGTGAGCGCATGTTTACAAACAAGTCAGTGTAGGTTGACGCGTCGCCGCAAGCACAGAGTATCTCGTTTTATTCTCTTTAAAAAAAAAACTTTCAAAGTAAAATTCATTGTTGTTTTGTTTTTTTCTTCTTCCAATAACAATAAGTAAATAAAATTAATGAAGCACACACATCCTCCACGTGCACCATTTTGATAAAAATGGAGCACGCTTGAGTCAAGTGCTCGAAGCAAGCGATCGTCACGCTAAGTGTATCGCCGTTTTGGAACAAGAAATCTAGCGCGCTTGAGCTATGTACTCGAAGCGAGCGTTCGCCGCGTCTTGTCTATCTCCGTTTTGTAACCAAGCTCGCCTCGAATACATTATAAATAAACGTTGCAAGTCAGTCTCCGCCTTAAGGCACACGCTAACAGCTAATCTACAACATATTCTATCTACGGTACTGACAAAGTTTTACACTGGGGACCAATTTTACAATTGTCAGATCTTTCTCTAGAAAATATAGGCAATGAATCAGATTATTGATCACGGGCCTTTACAGATTTGCTAAAAGTAAATTATGTGGATGTAGATGGTTTTGAACTCTGTAGAGACAATACGATGATTACAAAATAACCTCAATTTATTTTAAGACCTGAGTGGAGCAGTGGCGCCCTCTACATTGTCTCGATAGTGTCCACTACCACAATAATGCGAATAGACTAGAATGGTTTTAATTGAAGTTTAAGAATGCAGTAAGTTTTACATTACATTTAGTTATGGGAACCAAACCCGCAGTCGTATAAAATTAGATAAATAAAAGATGGAATCCCTTTGTGAATGCTTAGTGAGTCTGTGAATACACTACGGTTTTGACGCTTATAATATGACTTTCTCGCAGCTCTATTATTAAACTTATAGGATAGTATACAAAATAATAAATTTTAACAACAAAATAGTAGTTTATTCAGTAATAAAGTCCTTCCATTCCAAGAAGATTTCATTTATAATTTATTGCTACTCGTGCTTGAAATGCAACAGCTTTGCCGGAGTAGTAATAGTATAGTTTAGTGAGTGTTCGGCTAGGTTCGGCTATTGTCGGCTAGTGTCTGTCGGGCGGGTCGAGTGTTGCACAGTGACAGTTACACGAGCTGACTGGACACTCTGTGTGCTCCCTGAGAAGGAAAATTAAAGTTTCATGTAACAAAGTAAGGAAATAAATGGATTATAAAATAGGTTGATTGAAGATTCGGCTAAAACGGCTTATGACCTCAAAACGCCGTCTTTTTCATAAGTTTGTAAGGCATTACGGAATTTATTAATTGCAAGATACAGTTTACTTTTCGTTTATAAAGTAAACATTTGCTTAAATTGTAAGTACTTACAATAAGTTGAATAAAACACGCGATCAAACTCTCCCTCCTCTCCGATCCCTGAACGATCTAAGTTAAATAAGGCATTTGAACCTCAATAGTGTATGTGTCATATACACTATTAAGAGGAAATGCGGTCGGAGAGACTTCTTGAAAAGCCTAAGTAAAAATTCATAATTCGAGGTTTGGCTCTCGCCTATTTTCTCCTCCAATATAGGACCAATTTAAAAGATATTTCATTAACAGAATAAGAAGGATATATATTGTGTCCCTATGTTTTTCTTTTAACTGTTGTTGTTGTGACTCTCTGTTATCAGCGGTAATTTTGAGATTTTTTTGTAGGTTCTAGTGCTTATAAAAATAATGTATCATCACAAAGGAAATCATAAGGACACAGTAAATATCCTTCTTATTCTGTTTATAATATATGTTTTAAATTGGTCGACCGCATTTCTTCTTAAGGTTCAAGTGCCTTATTTGTGTGTTTAGTATCCACCCAATATTTTGACTTCCTGTTAGATAAAACTAGAGATAGAATATCAGAAAAAAATGCAACCGACTTCCAAAAAAGACTACAAAATAAAAACTAAAAACTTTAATTTCGGAAGTCGGTGTCGTTGGTTCTGTATTTTCGTTTTTTGACACCGACTTTCGAAATTAAAGTTATTTTTCACTTTGTAGTGTTTTTTTTGGAAGTCGGTTGTTTTTTTTTTGTAAAAAAGTTTTTATTTTTCACTTTTTAGTTGTACCTACCTACCCCAAACAAATTCATATAACACTACTTGCTTTGTGAATATCAGTGACAGGAAGCTATTGAACACATCTGCCTACCCCTTTAAAGGGTACAGGCGTGATGTTATGTTGTGCGATTGCGTAAACAATACATACATATGCTATAGCAGCAATCGCGGTTGATTTTCTGGCATTTATTGAAGAGTTCTGTAGTCTGTCTCCGAAACTCATCATCAGATCTTTACGAAATTTAAATGGGACCATTTCGGAACAAACTTCTTTCAAACAAAGACAAAATATTTGCAAATCCGTCTATATATGAGGGATTTATGCCCGAACATACATAAATATATATATATGTATATAAATTATTTCATAAGCATCCGAATTGAGAACCTCCTCTTTTTTTGAAGTCGGTTAAAAACATGTTGTAAACAAAGCAAAGTAAAGCATACTAACTTGAACCAGTTGATGAGATGCTGCGCATGCCCTCCGTGCCTGCAGGCCACGCACCAGCTGAACCACGCGCCGAAGGCCGCGCCGCCCGCCCCCGCGCCCGCCCCCGCCCCCGCGCCCGCGCCGCCCGCGCCCGTGCCCACGTGCAGCGAGCACACGCCGCAGCGCGGCAGCGGCTTGCGGCAGTTCGGGCACGACGAGATTTGCTGCAGGAAACACAAATTAATCTGTGCAAAAAGCTACTCTACCAAAAGATTAAACCAATGATAATTATGCTACTAAAAATGATTAACTGGTAAATAATGATACATGATATTTATTTCTTTATGTAGTTTTATACAAACACTTTTACACGACAATTATATTTTAAAAACTAGATGAGGCCGGTATGTTTCTAATCTGACTATACTGAGATGAAACACGGAGGTCCCAGTCTCTTTAAAGCCTTATAATCTTAGTCAGATCATGTGAGGGTCTTGTTTAGTGGAAAGAAGAAGAACCACATAGATTTGGGCGGCCCTGTCCAGTCAAATCAGTTTAATGAGTAGAGAAGTAAAATAAGATGCTGAAAATTATTCAATAAACATTTTTCTGTTACATGAAAAGCCTCAATAAGATGTTGTTGGCCAAATGCCTTACTTTTATCGATGCTATCTGTCTTGGGCCTGAGGGTAGTCGTATCCAGGTGTAGCTCAGAACTCCAGCATCGTTAAGCAATTTCTCAACAAGACTTCCTACAGTCCTCATCTTACAGTCACCATTCTATCAAGACTTCCCAGGTCGACTTCTGTCAATGTCCCACACGTACCTTCATCTTAGCCGCGGGCGGCGGCAGGCGCTGGAAGGCGACCCGCGGCCGGTTGTGTCCGGGCGGCGCGGCCACGGACTTGCCGCAGTACGTGCAGGCCACGCACACGTGGCGCGCCACGCCGCCCGCGCCCCCGGCCGCGCCCCCCGCGCCGCCCGCGCCCCCCGCGCCCCAGTCCGCGCCCCCGTCGGCGCCGCACACCCACGTGTCCAGCGCGCAGCGCGCCCACCACAGCTGCCAGCTGTCCAGGATGGTGCGGTAGCTGCAGGGAGACGTTCCAGTTAAAGTAGCTTAAAACCAAAACTTTTAATTAATAAAAGGTTCCGTTAAAATTATTCGATTTCAGCATACCTACGATGGTACTCAATATAGTAGCAATGAAAGCCATTCACTTTGAGAGTTTAGAGAAAAGGTATATAATATAGTGACGAACTCTGGAAATTTTCAATAAATAATACGTAAAAATTGGGTTTTCTCCAATCCCATGAATTTTAGCATAGGCTTTGTTAGGGGTGCTAAATTATCGCAAATGGGTCACGCCATGTGTGAAAAGAGGACGCGCTTGTTTTCAACGATGATAAAATTAATATTTGGCGAAGATATGCGTGTGTTTTGTCTCTCTAGTATTAAAATGAAGTCGAATTATATTCGCAAAAAAAGTACTTTTGTGTGGACAGACATAAAGGATTTATTTCGACGCAATAAGCGCATTGTAAAATCAGGAAGCAGCAAAATAGATTATCTGGCAGCGGTGGGATTCGAACCCACGCCTCCGAAGAGACTGGTGCCTTAAACCAGCGCCTTAGACCGCTCGGCCACGCTACCCGTTGGTGTTACGGTCCATTTAGCAGCTCGCTAGGATTGCTATGAAAGAAAGTATTTATAAAACAAACACTGTGACGCACTTCGCGCGAACATTGTTTAATATTGGCATTCGTTCAAGTTACACGGAAGTTGTTGCTGCAGTTAAAACTCAAGATTTTCTCAGATAAATATGGAATTCAGAAGAAATCGTCAATTTTCTAAAGTGTCGTAGAAGACTAAAACGTACCTACTGATGGAGGACAAGTAGCAATATTGAATGGACTCTCATGCAATTACAGTGGCTCGATCATTGCACTAGCCATTTCTTTCCGCTAAAGATGTTAGGCAATGTCGTATTTTAAATAACACAACTCTCCTAACATAATAATATACATACTTACATTTACCATCGACTCGAAAAGAAGAACAACCCTTCTTCTGACGTAGTCGAGTAAAAATAATCTATTCAACATATTTACTAGATATAAATAAAATAAGCTTACCAATTGAGATAAGTTTCAGAATTACAATATTATTTTAAGATAAGAGAGCGCCGATCCCAATTTAAACTGCACTATAAACAAACCGCTTGTCTGTTAAAAAAGAATATGTGGCAGCGGTGGGATTCGAACCCACGCCTCCGAAGAGACTGGTGCCTTAAACCAGCGCCTTAGACCGCTCGGCCACGCTACCCTGTGAGAATAACGTTTAAATCTATCATCCCATCTTTTGTCTGCATTAATTTGTTAAATAAAACTGCACATTTCAATTCCACCTAGTATTAAGTTTTCTTCTATGAGTCCCGCTCTCACTTTGGTGGACATTATGAAACACCAAATGATGCCTGATCATTACACACGACACACTGTAGGTTATAGTGACACCCTAAGGTTGAATGTCACTTACACGTCATTCAAGTCAAGGTCAATTTTTGTTTTAAGACCAATGTGAAAAATATGATCTGTTCCAAAAGTTTCTGATGAAAATGTAAACAAATGGATCAGGAAACGTACCTGTGGATGCCAGTTTATAGTTCCCCTTACAAATTGAATGCTCAGGTTACATTCTTACGCAATCACTAACTAAAGGAAATTAGTAACACATTCGTCTGTATTTAGAAGGAATTTTTATTTTTATGTATCACCACTTTTTCCTAGAATTATTGTTTGAATAACATTATTAAATTGTTGTTAAAAAATGTTCGACAAAAATTAACATCAATCGTCAAATAAAAAACATCTCTATGGTGTTCAAACATTAGAATTTCGAGTAGATTTATTCAAATAATCAAATCAAAGCACTCAATTTCAAAGGAATCCCAGTGCGGGGTCCAAGGAGTTTGTAAAAGGCTCCTACGTAATGTATTACTAGATTTTTAATACGTTAACATGTTTTCTGAGCCGAATAACGATTTTATTGTTATTAATAATTTGTAAGTGACACACAAATTGGCATGCTCAGGTACGTTTTCTGATTCATTTATTTACATTTCATCAGTTGCTTCAAGTACTGAAGCTCTATAGCTCTCCTACCTGTCCAGCCAGTTCATGGTGCGCGGCTCCCGCAGCAGCTCGGCGGTGAAGCACCTGGCTCCCACCAGCGCTACAGACTGCACATCTCCCGTGTTTTCCACCCAGCGCTGCAGCAGCGCTATACCTTCCGTACTAGCGCCTGTAGAAAACACCAGCTTTTTTTATTTCGTGTAACTTGTTAAGTATGTGGAATAGGGATTTAACATTTTGGTATATGTTTTATGACTCTTTGGTCTAGTATCATGTAAAAGGAACACACGATTCAATGAATTTTTATCGATACAAAAAATTTGCAAATTATATCTATTTGTTTACTATTTTCGACATCACGGCGCGGCGTAGCTCTTAAGAGTTATTCAATGGAATTTACTTTCAAACAGAGAATTATCATATCAAAGTTTACTCAAAGTAGTTTAAAATTAATTTTGTTAAAAAAGGAGATTCGTTTTGGCACATACGTCGTTTTATTCCGAGCGCATGCACATAATAGCCATCTCTCTTCTTTTGCGTTTCAAAAGTAATTGCATCTCTTTCGCTCGCTTAATAGATCAGTCGCTACGATTTATTTTCCAGGTAGCGCCTTAACTAGTCTTCGTCCGCGTGGATTTCTTTCCCAATACAAACTTCAACACCCTATTTCACTCCCACAGGGGATGTTTATTGGGATAAAAATAGCGTATGTCATTCTCGGGCCACACGGGAGAAACCTAAACACCTATTCCATATTCAAATCCTTGTTTTAAATTGATTTTGTTTCCACTTCACTACATAGTATAAATATAGTATAAGTGGAAACAAAAATTTTGTTTCCACAAAGACAAATATCAATTTTATAATAGTGTGCCGTAAGTTCAGAATGACTATTGAAAAAGTCATGTCAAAGTCAAAGCATTTATTTCAAATAGGCACATAAAAGGCGCTTTTGAACGTCAGAAAATAGAAATTACGACAAATAGAATTGATTCCAGTCGCCCATTCCAAAAGGTAGTTTTCGTATGGAGAAGAATGGGCAAGAAACTCCACCGTTACTCTTTTAAAATGTTTTACAATATTTTGCATACATTAATTATGTATATACTTAATAATAATATGTGAAGACGATGCACCTAAAATAAAATTACTATACCACAATAGGTAAAAGAATTAAAAATGAAACCATGACATATAAATTAATTATCTGATAGATACATGGTGCTCACATATTTACAAACATGGTAAAAGTAAACGATTTTCATTTAAATAAAAAAAAATTTACAAGTAATAAGTCATGAAAATGTTGTAGTGAAAACTGAACTTTATGTGTAACATTAATACCCATTAATGTTGTATTTCCAATAACAGATAACTCTTTACAGGTTTGGAAAGTAAATTGCGAACAGACTACAGCAGGCTACAAACACATACATACTTGCAGTTATAATTTTGATAAACCATTACCAATTCTTTCGCCTACTCAATTGCACTCTTCATTATTTTCGAATTAACACTCAATGTTCGATCTAAGGTTCAAAACACAGAAACATAACTTACCAGTGAGTAGTATCCCGGACAAGTCTCCTTGTTCAACGAGCGTGTCGCACGTCTGTCGGATGTACTCGTGTAACTTCGCGTCTGATAAGAATATACACGCGAATGCCACGCGGTCCTCTAGCCGCATTTCAGTCTCGTTCTATTATAAAAACGTTATTAGATTATTTGATTTTGTTTCGTTAAGCGTACAGTTCGGAAGCGCCCCCGATTGGAAATCAATTAGTTGTAGGGCGTTATTTACGTCGTCAAAATTAGTAGCACATCTATCTACCTTAAAAATTATGGAAGTGTCGTCAGCTAATAACACCATTTGTGGTCGATTTTTAAATAAATTTAATAGATCATTAATATACACTAAAAAGAGGAAGGGACCCAACATCGAGCCTTGTGGCACACCCATTTTTACTTTTAAACTGAGTGAATTGACACTATTTATTTGAACGTGCTGCTGTCTATCATTTAAATAAAATTTTACTAAACTTAAACTGAGCGCAAGTCCGTAATGCTCAAGTTTCAAGAGAAAGGTTTCGTGATCGACTCAATCAAATACCTTGGAGAGGTCACAAAATATTTCTATGATGTCTTCAACGCGTTAAAAATGTGTTTTAATAAGGTTACACCGGCGTCTGTCGTACAACGTTCTAATAATTGGGTAAGTATTCTTTAAACACTTTATCATGTGAACATTTTTTGTTAGTTTATTTTTGGTTATGAGTTTAAGAAACTGTTTTTATTTTATTTTATTTATTGAGGGATAATAAACAACTACAACATATACTGTACAACATAAGTTTAACAAAGGTATAGGAAGCAATGTTGCAGTCCACTACATTATCCGCAGATAGGACATATTAAAAGATCACAGGTTGCCACTAGACGAGCATTACCAAAATTAACAAGAAATATTTTAAAACAAATAAATAAGTTACTATAACGCTAGCTATAGTTACAAAACCAAATCAGATTAGAAACAATTTCATTTACTTAAATTATGCAATAAATAAATATTAATACCATAATTATAATTAAGATAACATGGATGGATGGATAACTATGGATGGACTGTGTGAAAAAAGATAAAATGATATAACGCCGACTCCAAAGAAATTAAGATAAGGGCAGGAGAATGATGAAACGTGCTTAATTAATTCAGAAAATTGGGCTGACGAGATCATCCAGGTGGCAGGTAATACCGACAAGGGTCGCATACAACTTTGGTGATTGTGGCTACAAAAGGACTTATACCCAGCGGTGGGTGATTCCAGGCTGAGATGATGACGATGATTTAGGAAATAGGCAAGTAGGCACGGAAACTTTTAAATATATCAGAAAAAAAAAAACAATTACAGTCGGAATCTGTCTGTTATGTTGAAAGTTAATACTATGTATTGAGCCACAATCACAGTATAGCACTCACAAGTACAGCAGCTAAATCCGGATGATGCGCGGGCGCCTGGTGGTGGTGCGGGTGCGCCGGCGCCGACGCCGCCAGGAAGCGCAGCAGCGCGCGCAGGTACGGGTCCGGCAGCGCCGCCGCCGCGCCCGCCAGGGCCTCTCGCCACAGGCGCTCGTCCGACAGGCCTGAGAACAGACATTGAACAGGTTACACATTTGGAAGAGGTATTTTATTTTTATTTTATTTTATTTCTTAAGAAAACTTACAGCTAGGATACAGATAGTTGAAAGATAGTGAAAGAAGGCCAATTAAAAGTTTTCACTGACATTATAAGAATAGCACAAGAAACAGTAGACATGCAAGAGAAAGTAAGAATTAAGCACTCGTAGAGAATTAAGAAAAAAAAATTAACAGATTTTAGTGACGTTCAAAGAAGTTATTACAAAGATTTTTTTTAAGCTTTTGAACACTGGTGGAAAATAAATCAAGATCATCAATACTCTGACACATTGAGTTGTATGACCTGCTAGCTCTTATCACATAGGAGTTTTGTCGATAAATGCACCGCACAGCGGGAACATACAGAGGTTGATGGTTCCTTAAGGTGAAGGATGGAACACGCAATCCAATTTTCCCCATCAGTTCGGAACAGTCAGTTGCACCATTAGCCAAATTGAACAGGAATACCATGTCGGCAATTTTTCTCCGCTCAACTAATGGAAGAATGTGGAACTTCCTGCAGCGGCTGTGGTAATTAGGTAAATAGGTTTTGGATCTATACTGAATGTACCTTAAGAATTTCTTTTGAATGCTTTCAATGCGATTGATGTAAGTATTGTAAATCGGATTCCATACTGGTGAGCAGTATTCGAGATGACTGCGTACAAAAGCGCAATAGAGAACCTTGAGTGTTTTGATATTTTTGAAATCGGCTGAAATCCTCAAGATGAAACCTAGCGCCTTAGACGCTTTTTTAGTAATATTATCAATGTGTGTGTCAAAAATAAGTTTCGAGTCAAAAGTGACGCCTAAATCCCTAATAGTATTAACTCTGGCTATAGAAGTGTTGGCTAGTTTGTAATCGTAAGTAATAGGTTTAAGTTTACGAGTGAAGGTACATGTATAACATTTCGAGACATTTAGATCCAAGCGGTTGGCCATACAATACTCTTGGAAACTGTCCAGGTCATGTTGGAGACGTTCAGCATCTTCATCAGTTCTAATTTCACTTAGAATCTTCATGTCGTCAGCAAATAAAAGAACTGTCGAGTTCAAGAAACATGAAGAGACGTCATTGATGAAGATATTGAATAATAATGGTCCCAAAAGCGATCCCTGTGGAATTCCGGAGGGGATAACCATAGTTTTCGATGTGTACCCATTAAGAACAACAGTTTGACATCTGTTATCAACATAAGATGAGAACCACCTGTAGAGATTACCACTAATACCCATAGCCAAAAGCTTACGTAGAAGTATAGCATGATCCAAGCGATCGAAACACTTGCTGTAATCTGTGTAGACTACATCTACTTGTGTGCGATGTGCCATACATTCAGTCAAATAGTCCCCACAGACAACAAGACATGGTTTCCTACGAGGTCGGTCCACAACCACCAATGTGGACCGACCTCGTAGGAAACCATGTTGACGGTCACTGATACTTAGTTTAAGACAAGCATATAGCTGCTTGTATATAATTTTTTCTAGGATTTTAGCGAATATGCATAGTTTGGATATGGGCCTGTAGTTTTCCACGAGGTCCCTAGGTCCTTTCTTGTGGATCGGAGTGATTAATGCCGACTTCCAAATTGCCGGTACCTCGCCCAAATTTAGGGACCGCCTGAACAGAAGTGAAAGAGGAGTAGTCAGACTTTTGGCACAGTTGAGTATAAAAACGGGTGGAATATTGTCAGGTCCTGCAGATTTAGATAAGTCAACCCCTTTAAGTAGATTGAATAATTCTGACTCATTAACTTCGACTGAATGTAGGTCAGAAACCAAATCGTTTAAATGCATGTTTGAACCCTGCGCGCAGTCGTTAGTATGATCGCCGTCCCCGTCGATACTAGTGGTAGAACCGAGAAAGTTAGAGTAGAAGTAGTCGCTAAACATGTTACAGATTTCCTCTCCTACACTTGAAGTGCTACTTCTATATCTAAGTGAGGAAGGATAGGCATTTATTTGATTTTTTGACTTCACGTACGACCAAAACGCTTTAGGGGTCTTAGATATGTCTTCCTCAATTTTTTTGATATAGCAACTAAACATTTCACTTTCAACTTCCTTGGCACGCTGTCGGAGCAGAACAAAAGACTCATGATCGGACAGGTTTCCGTATATTTTAAATTTTGCGTGGTACTTCGCTTTCTCTTTAAGGATTTTTATCAGAGGCTGCTTGAACCAAAGAGGGTATCTGCTGCTAGGAACTACTGTCTTAGTGGGCACAAAAGTATCACGTAGTTCATTAAGAGTACTATAGAAAAATGATACGGCATCTTCGAGTGGCCTAGTGCTTACTTCGTTGGACCAGTCGATCTGGCTCAGCCGATGATTAATGGCCGTGTAATCGGCCGACCGATATAAAAATTTTATACGGGGACGCGCGGGAAGAATATGCAGCTCCACAAAATCAGTAGACACACAGAGAGCCCTATGATGTGGATCTTCCGGCACCATGGGATCGGCGCAACTTGCCACCGAGACCTCGCTATTAGATAAAACTAGATCTAATATTTTGTTGTTGACATTTACGTGTGAATTGTATTGCGAGATATTGCAGACGGTAAAATTATCAAACAAATTGACCTGAACATGACCTTGGATGTTACTAGGGCACAAAGACTGACCATCGTCATCTGGTTGCCAGTTTATATTTGGAAGGTTAAAATCACCAAGAACTAAAAATTTATCTGCGGGATGCTTCTGAACAATATCTGTTAGGTTATTAGAAAAAATTGTTAACTGACCTGCTTGGGAGTGACCAAGATTTTGATTGCAGATGTACACTACACAAATATGCATTTTATACGACACTCGCGGTCTCTTTCGGTGAAGGGTGAGAGTGATCCACAAGTCTTCGGCAGACGAAAACCATTCACTGCGGAGATCACTGACAAGTTCCCGTCGCACTGCTATAAGTACACCACCCCCCAAAGTTTGTTTCGTGCTAGAATAATTTCTGTCGCGCCTCCACACTGTGTAACGGTCGTCAAACAATTCACTGTCCTTAATACCCTCAATAAGCCAAGTCTCAGTTAAGCAAATGATATCATAGAAGTTGACACACACATTACGATAAAACATTAACGTTTTTGTACGCAATCCCCGAACATTTTGGTAATATACACTAATAGGTGACATCGCGAACCGAAAGATTAATTAGTGCTTCAATAGAAATTGATTTGTAGGGTACATTCAGTTTAAAGCAAAAAGTTAAGTTACGAAACATAAAGAAAATGAGCGAGATCAAGCCAATTATAACCTTAGCTTCATGCAGATAATATTCAATAGAGAAATAGTAATGGTCAACACCGAGCGATAAGCAAACAAAAGGCCTGCGGTAAAGGAATGCGCACAAAAAACTAGCACCAGTGTTTCTCAAACTATTAGCGTAGTGCGTGCGAGTACACAAGTACGACAACTTACAAAACAGACACAACATTATTAGTTCAGGAACTTTTTTAAGTCTTGTTCCGTTTTTATGTGATGGGTTGGAGAAGTGGTATTTTTCTTTGTAAGGATTTTGCAACCAACCACCCAAGTATATAAAAAACCTCGTTCTTTAGCTAGTTTTTTCGTTTTGTTTAACAACATTTTGTTCTCAAAAGTTAAGTGATCATTGACATAGATGACACTGTCGGACTGCAGACCCAACTTGCTCGCAGTTATAGATGATTTGAGTTTTTTAGCCGCAGCCACGAAATCATTTTTGAGGTATCTGTTGTGAACTGAGCAAATAATATTTTTATTCTGATCGTTGTTTCGCATCGGTACTCTAGCAATGAAGTTTATTTGCTCCTTAGGGATATTGCATCCAATGATATCACCTATCTTGCCAATGATTGCGAACAGATTTTCCGAGTTAGTTGTTGGAACACCCTTGATTTCCAAGTTGTTCATTCTAGACCTTTGCTCAGTCTCACGATGCAGATCCTCTATTCTGGAGCATCGATCATGTAACGCCGCCATCTCCTCCTTAGTTTTTTTAAGACAGTTCACTTCGCTCTCTAAACCCGATACTTTGTTGGCTAATGTCTCCACCGAATGGTCAAGAAACTCGACATCTGTTTTAAGACTGGAATATTCCAATCTGATCGACTTAAGCTCCGCCAGCTCCGATTGGATAGCTTTCACGTTCTCCATTAAAGCAGGTAAGTGTTCCATCTGGGCTGAGAGAGCTTTTAGTTCTGACATAATGGAGTCCATGTCAGCTGTTACGGGCGTCACTGCAGCTGTAGTTATGGGGCGAGGGCTGGATGCTGCAGAGGATTTACAACTACTGCATTTCCATGTGTTCTTGCGATCTCCCAATTTCCTCCATCCTCCTTCAGTATAAGTAGTATAAGGTTATAGTTTATACTTTATAGTATTAATTAAGGGTTTCGCCCATAATAATAGATTTTTTGCCGAGGGAGCAAGCAACTATTTTGAAGCCGAGAGTGTTTTTTTGAATCCAGAGCGGAGCGACGGATCTTAGAGTACAATCCTGAGCGCAGCGAGGGGCTCTAAAGTAGAACACTGAGCGCAGCGAAGGATTTAAAGTAGGTACGTCACTCGAGCTTAACAGTGTTGCTCCCGAGGTGGACACTATTTTTTATATAATAATAAGAATGATACGTTTATTTACATACAATTTTGAGTAAACAATTACGAATGAAGGCAGATTGCTTTTCGCGCGTTTTTTTATTTTTTCAACAACTTTTTTTTTTATTTGGCTTGCGGGCCTTTTACTTATCATACAGCCTGTTACTTGTTCATACAATTTTCGTGATTGATCTTTTTGGTGATTGGAACTTTTATTAACAATATCCAAATTCAGTCCCTAGGAATTAAAGAGCTATTTTAGTCCCTGCTTACGAAGAATACACAAGGTTTTTTTTATAAGATGTGATAAAAAAGATTTATTTTACTGAAATAAAACAACGAAAGCTTTAAATCAAAGCCGGTTAAATAATCTTGTTTGTGTTTCTGGTCCCTTGTGCTCGGGCTGTACCTGCGAGTGCGAGCGCGACGACGCGCAGCACGGGCTCGTGCGCGCGCGCCAGCACGTCGAGCGCGGCGCGCACGCGCAGCTGGAAGGGGGCGGGCTGTACCTGCGAGTGCGAGCGCGACGACGCGCAGCACGGGCTCGTGCGCGCGCGCCAGCACGTCGAGCGCGGCGCGCACGCGCAGCTGGAAGGGGGCGGGCTGTACCTGCGAGTGCGAGCGCGACGACGCGCAGCACGGGCTCGTGCGCGCGCGCCAGCACGTCGAGCGCGGCGCGCACGCGCAGCTGGAAGGCGGCGAGCGCGGCGGCGCGGCAGGGCGTGCCCTCGGCCTCGGCGCGCTCGACGCCGGCCAGCGCGTTCTCCCAGCCCCAGCCCCAGCCGCACAGCTGCAGCGCGCGCGTGCGCTCGGCGCTCCTGCACCGGATACACACTGACATCACCATGAGGTAGGTATGGCTCAGGAAAACTGAGACAGTCGCGAATGAACGCTTTAATGAGGGTTTTCGTGAAAATTTACGACACCAGTTGGCACCACTGTGACAAGAGGTCTTCCAATATAAAATATATGATGACGTTCATCATTCAATTCATTCATTCAGTCATGACTAAAGAAAATATAGGCTCTTTGACAGATGCCTGGACCTGACGTGTCAGTGCTGCCACCTAGCGAACGTCATTTCAGAAAACCCTCATTCACACTTCACTGCTCGCTCGCCACCATAAACATGATCTATAAACACGTTACTGACCTGTAAATAGTAACTCTTCTATTGGGTAAGTCTGGTAGAAGAGACGGCACGATCTCCGAGCGGTACCCGCCGTCACCCACTGAGCGGAGCACCGTGCGCACGCCGGGATGCTTCCACGGACTGTTGCGGATACAACCTGACACCAAAGCATTTTTGATGAAAAAATAAAAAAAATCTTCGTTTTTGCGTCTAAACGATTATTAATTTGTAGTAATCGATCGTATAATATTAATTTTTTTAAGTGAAAGTTCAGGCGATTCGATAAATGGACGAGAATTGAGAATGAAAGTTTAAGGACGCGTCACGTTTAGGCACGTTTCATTACATGCGACAGAAGAAATAATATCTCTCCCTCTTACACACACTAAATCTCTCCTATTCTTTTTTTTTTTAATTTCATTTCTTTCACGTGTATAGTGCTGTGCGCACCATTTTCTTTTTAATTTATGTTATAGCGGAGGTTTTATAGAGGGACTACTGTATGTTATCATGTATTATCATTTAACAGACAAAAGGTTGCAAGATGAAAAAGTAGAGTGAAAAGATCAGAAAACATAATCGATAACAGCAGATAGCCAAATTCAAAACATAAAATCTCACCATCTTCAACAAGTGATTTGCTGAGTGCCAGGAAATGCCAGAGACCACTGAGTGAGTCATCGTCTGCTAAGTCTGCGTTCTGCCATAAATCTGGCTGCAACCAAACATGCTACTGTTTAAAAATATTTAAGTCACCAAATTCTTCGTACATGCATTAAAACCACGGGCAACACATTCATCCAGATCATTTAAACTTAATATTACAGTCGACTTTTGGACACCAAATATGTGTCACAAACCAATTCAAGTTAAAAAAATGTACGCCTAATAAAAGCGCACTGTTCGATTTCAACGTTGGGTTCTAGCATTGAACGTTCAGAAACAAACAGCGCGTTTTTATTCAGGCACAAGCTGCGCCCCGCGGTTTCACTCGCGTTAATGTCGATCCCATGGGAATATCGGTATAAAAAGTAGCCTATATGTTAATCCAGGGTGTCAGCTACCTCCATACCAAATTTTATAAAAATTGGTCCAGCCGTTTGAGCGTAAAGAAGTAACAAATATATAAACACACACACACACAAACACACACATACACACACACACACACACACTCACAAACTTTCGCCTTTATAATATTAGTGTGATTAATTTAGGTGTCACCTAGTGTCAGTGATAACGGACATTATTGTCGTGTACCTTAAGTCCATAATCAGTCTGAGCTCTCTTCTTCATGACGAAGGAGATGTCCCTGATGGCGCTGTAGAAGTCGTCGTTCATCATGCGCAGGGCTCCGCCCCCGCCCGTCCACACGAGGGAGCCGCCGCCGCCCCATGATACCGTCACGCGCTCGCACACTGTGTAGTCTACTAGGGCTCCTGGGAGAGATAGCAAAAGTTTTGAAGATTTTCAGTTCTTAAAACTTAACGGACACACTTGTTGCTGGGTAATTTTTTGCGCTACTTCTTTACAGCTAAAACTCTAGAAAGTGGAGACGGAGAGGATTTTTAGGACTGTTTTTGGTCACTTTGACTTTCAAATAGTTAATAAAGTGATTTTTTTTTCAGTGAAGCATTCATCAGAAATAGATTTCTTACAATCAGAATCTAAAATATAAATAAACGCTCAATTCTGATATAAACTTTATTGAGTCGGTGAATGTATATCTTAAGTTTTTATATAAAAAAAACCCAAGACATTCACCTGCTTGGCGCATAGTGCTCCTAATAATATCCTTATTTCTGTAGTTCTGAGAAATTGTGATGTACAGTGTACGGGACTCAACAGCTTACCAGTAGCACAAACAGCCAACAACCTCCCCTCGTGTGTGGGGTGCCAGGTGAAAGCCACGAGCGGAGAAGCAGGCGCACTGCTTACACATACATCTCGCTCTATAACGCTAGGGCCGCGGGAGTATTGCTCTTCAAGCTCAGCTTCCACTGCTGGGGCAGCCATCTGCGTCAGATAATGATACGAAATTAGACATCATATGCCTAGCCTTTTTCCAACTATGTTGGGGTCGGCTTCCAGCCTAACCGGATGCAGCTGAATACCAGTATATTACATGGAGCGATTGCCTTACTGACCTCCACAACCCAGTTACTGGGTAATACCCTTTGGTAAGACTGGTTGTCAGGCTTTCGAGCTTCTGAGTACCAGTAACGACTGTCAAAGATCCACGAATGACAGCCGGGACCAACGGCTTAACGTCCTTTCCGAGGCACGGAGAGGTCACGGTAAAGATAATGTAAATGTATGTAAATGTAAAGATGGTCACCTATCTACAGACCAACCACGGCAAGCGTAGCTTAACCTGATCGATCGACTTGTGCGGCTGTTATTATTTAGCCACGAGCCCCTCTGTTACGAAATTAGACGTGGGAGTATATTGGGCCAGTTGCCGAACGAAATAATGAACTCGCTGATTTTAGCAAATCATTTGTTAAAGATAATATTCCTTAGTATTACAGAAGTAATAAAAAGCTAACTCTTTATTACTAAACATTAGTAGATTTAGTATTAAAACAAAGTCCGACATTAAACAGAAACCATTTACATACTAAATTTATTTTACGATAAGACGACACTTCCAAACGAAATGCCATAAGGACCTATATGGGGGTGGTCCCCTCTACTCTACAGTTTTGACAATCTCTTTCTCATGGTACCTCGGTTATGTTAAGTAAGGATTTGGAAAGTCTTACTTGAAAGTTAATCGAGAAAATAATAATAACAAGAGATTTATCATTGAACTCACCATGCTATCGGAAATGTTAACTTTACTATCACTGTTGGCCTGTTGTATGTCGTGGATGCGTAGAGTACTTGAATCGCGTTGCAGCGACACTAGTAAGTTACGTCTAGGACAAGAAACTACGAATTAATGACACAGTAAGTTTTTCTAATTCGTATTGAACTTAATGAACTACCCTGAGTTCGCGATTTAGTTTATCAATAAACTCAGCCTATCGCAGTCCACTGCTGGTCATCGGCCTCCCCCAGGCTGCGCCACAACACCCAGTTCTCCGCCTTCCGCACCCCGTCTGTCCCAGCCACCTTTCTAAGGTCGTCGGTCCATCTAGCTGGGGGGCGTCCCACAGTGCGCTTGCCGATACGCAGTCTTCACTGGAAAATCTACTGAAATCTTCACTTGAAATGGCAGTAGGCTGGCCATGTCAATTCCTGGGATTTGACATGGCCAGTCTACTGCCATTTTAGGTTGCTGTGAGGAGAGGCCTCTGTAGCGCGCGCGCGTCCCACACGCACGCCACCAGTACCTGCGCGTGCACACACGTACCTAGTAGGGCACCACTGCAGCTGCGCCAGCGGCCGCGGATGCTGCATGGTGAGGAGAGGCCTCTGCAGCGCGCGCGCGTCCCACACGCACGCCACCAGTACCTGCGCGTGCACACACGTACCTAGTAGGGCACCACTGCAGCTGCGCCAGCGGCCGCGGATGCTGCATGGTGAGGAGAGGCCTCTGCAGCGCGCGCGCGTCCCACACGCACGCCACCAGTACCTGCGCGTGCACACACGTACCTAGTAGGGCACCACTGCAGCTGCGCCAGCGGCCGCGGATGCTGCATGGTGAGGAGAGGCCTCTGCAGCGCGCGCGCGTCCCACACGCACGCCACGCCCTCCCCGCGCGACGCGATCTGGTACCCGCCGCACGGCTCCGCACACACGCCATAGCAGTACCGCGTCGTCGTCATACTTACCGCCTTGTTGGATAAGTCTGCAATTTATGATAAAGGAAAAATAAAAAACAACTTATATTTGAATTCAGATTTACAGATAATTCACAAGTTTTGGGAACACGAACTCATGTCAAAGTTCAAATTCTATTGTAACGAAAAATTAAGCACCTTTTACTGCCAAAACGATAAATTAACAAAAAGATTAGGTTTTCTATTATACAATATTATTGAACTGAAAAATAATGATGTAGTTGACAGAGCAAGGAAAAATTAGAAACAAGAAATAGCACTAAACTTTAGGAACCTAAACTGGGAAACCTCCAAGTTTTCCCATTAGTCAGTAATATTCTGCGAATTCTGGTTCTCAGAATACCTGAATAACTTTTTGAAAATTGCAGTCATAATGGCTTTACTTGCATCATTTATGAGTCAGATATAAGTCATCGTCAAGGAATTGTGTCCGTTGCGTTCGTTGTTGTATATATACGTCATTGCAGCTGTGATTGTGGTGTATCTCTCTCAATAAGTAGGTATTATGGCGACCTTGAAGATGCTTCTTGAAATGCTCGCGCATATAGTAATACTTAATAGCATCACAGAGTGCTAATATTAATACCCAAACTTAAATCGATTTATAATTTTTTTATCAAGCCTGCACTGAGAACAAAGCAAACCAGGGCTAGTTACTATTAGAACCGTAAGGCCGCGTCCGTCAGAGGGCGCCTTGCGGTTTTCCTATGAAATGAGTGATCATCACACTAATATTATAAAGGCGAAAGTTTGTGAGTGTGTATTTGAGTGTGTCTATATGTTTGTTACTTCTTCACGCTCAAACTGCTGAACCAATTTTTATAAAATTTGGTATGGAGGTAGCTGACACCCTGGATTAACATATAGGCTACTTTTTATCCCAAAATTCCCACGGCATCGAAATTGATGCGGGTGAGACCGCGGGGCGCGGCTGGTATATTATAAACGCGACGATCGCGTATCAGCCTATAATGTTCCCACTGCTGGAACACAGGCCTCCTATCTGTGAGAGGGAGTGGGACATAATCCACCACGCGGGCCCAGTGCGGATTATTGGATGTCACGTCTTCGATTTTTTTGTTCTAGGATATGCCGGTTGCGTCACGATATCATCCTCTACCGTTTTGAGAGCAGTCGTGATGAAATTTAATACACAAAGTGCCTGCCTGGGTTCGAACTCACGACCTACACAACTTGTAAGCCGGGGCCGATACCACTGCTCCCCATGTTCCATGATCTGTCGCCAAATAAATGTTATTATTTCTTTCGTTTTCTTCGAATGTGCTTCTTTTTACTTTTCTTACCTCTAAGATCAAATATCTTAATGTACTTGAGGTTCATCGAGGCGATGAGGGTTCTGCTGGAGAAGTTGGCCCAAGTCACGCAATGGGCCGTCTCCGAGAGCCCCATCTCGGCCAGCGGACGAGGGGGCTCCGCCGCTGATGACGAAGAGGCGGAGTCTGTAGCTATTGGGGAAACAGACATTTCGTTGACTTTTTGTAGCAAAAATATTTATCACAAAAAAAGGAATACCGGATTACGAGATTTAATGTAGTATCGATCGCGATCAAAATCACGCTATATCCTATAGTTTTTAGGTGTATGATACTTTTTAACCAGTAAGCATTGGAATTCATTATATTATTTTTTAAAGAAAAAGTTCCTAATATTATAAATAAATGTATGTTATGCTATTATCTAGTAGGTTTGCAATATTTTATGTTAAGTATAACCTATCAGTGGCGCGCATTGGTTTTCAGAATAGGTAGGCAGGCACTAGGCCGGGTCTAGTCTAGGCAGACGCGGTCACTAATCAGAAGCATAAAACAAAAGTATCTTTGTTTTATGTTTATGCTGTAAAACTTTTTTTAGTTTTTATTAAAAAAAAAAAGTACAGCCACAATCTTGGGTTTTCATTTTGACATCACTATCGGCTTCAGTACCCTCAAAAACCATGAAAACGACACCCATGATGAAAAATTTGAAAATGTTTTCGGCGACTTCAATATCCATCCCTTTCTTTCTTCACACGGCCAAATTACGAACGAATTATAAATAGGCATGTAGTAGTACATGCCTACTACTTTAGGGTAATAAATTGGTCAGCGGGATTGTCCGAAAGGGTTACCGCTGGCCCGGAACATAAAGGGCTAAGGAAGGAACACGGGTGCGTTTTAGTCAGTAAGAGTCTGACACTCCCTCCCTTCCGCTCAACCTAGAGCGGGAGGTGTCATTTGATGATTTCCCATCCTCAAAAAAAAAGGGTTGATAAATTGCGAAGGTCAAACTTCATGGTATAACGCGTGAGACGTACGTATTTTAAATTTCGTCGTATTAACTTGAACGAGTAAAGACAATGTGCGAAATAGTACCGGAGCCGAGTAGGCCGTCTGGCGACAGCCTACTGCCGCGCATGTTTGTATGAAGATTTTGTTTTTGTTAGGCTTGATAATTTAGTGAGTTTCTTAACTGTGGGATACACATTAAAATGTAATTCACATGCTTATAGTGATTTATCAAGGTAGGCACTGCTTATATGCCTTTATGCAATGCACGCCACTGTAACCTATCGATAAGTTGGATGTTCCTACTTGCTGCACCCTAACAGGCCATAACTGTGTTAACACAGTGCAATAAATATAATTCTGTCTGGCTTTAAATAATATAATTATGAGACTTTCCAAATGTGATCCAAATCACACTTTATGCCAGTTTACAGTTTTGGGGTTTATGGTACGCCATTTTCGACAACTTTTGCTTTTATAATTAAGAATAATCATTTCTTCCTTTTCAGTGAAAAAGAGTTTTCTGGTTTTGTAAACACAAATTTCATTTACGTTTAGCCTCCTCAGACAACGTGGATCCCCGGTATACATCCCACAGCAGTATGCAGTGGTCACTGCGGTGCTTCTCCATTGCCACTGCCAGCATGTTGGTCTCCATGTGGCTCCATGACACTGAGTTGCAGAGCCGAGGGTAGCGGGGAGCTTGGGAAACATTAAAAAAACCAATGCAATTTGATACAGTCAGCAAATTACTTAATCAGAATAATTTTGCAAAATTAAGTGACAAAACCAAAATTGGGTCTGGAATCCATAAAAGGAAAGAAGAGAGATAGCTCAGACACAACCAATTCACATATTTGTTGAATTCAACCTGTGTGATGTTAAAGTAGGTAAAACTATTGGTTGATTGAGACATCACTCTTGTCTACTTTGGTGGATGGGTCAATTCTTTGTTAGGCTATGCTGTCTCTCTACTGGGCAAAAGCCTACCCCAAATCTTTGAAGATAATAAAAAGATACACTTAAACCTATAAAATTTTTGGTTTTTTGTTGCTTCATCAGGACTAAACCCTAATTTGGTAGGCATGCTTTTTTAATTGACACTTACTAAACTCTCTCCCAACAAGACCCAATGGGTCATATGTCTGCTTTAGTGTAGTCAGTGCAACTCTTCCACTGGCATTGCCCAGTGCCAGCAAGGGCTCTGGCTGCTCCGGGATTGCACTGATGTCTACACAGCGGACACCACTGGCGCTTTGTGATGCAAGAACTGTTGCTCCACGGGTTGAAGATATTGGAGTGACTGTAAGACACATAAATATTACTTTACAAAGAAGTTTTTCTTTATTTATGTAAAATAATATTATTTACATAATATTAATTTATAATAGTCTATGAATAGAAGTAACTAGAGAACAAAAGTGTGGCGTTAAAAATACCCACACAATCGTACTCATTAGTCCACTAATGAGCGTGTTATGTGCTTAAATTTATTTATAAGCTTTGGCTCTAATAATGATAACACCAACAAGATAACAAAGAATTGAATAATTATGGAGTTTTACTGTTTGAAATTTTTAGCATAAATAAACAGAGCTCATGAGTTCTTCTCATATTTACCATAAACGGAATAAATCTGTAATTTTGTACGTACATGTTGTTTTTTTCTCTATTTCCTTTATCCGAGAAACTTCGTATAAGGTTATGTCTGGGCCCCATAATATAAATTTGTCGTGGTGTATCGGTGACCAAAGGACTTCCAATTTAACACCAGACATCATTTTATTTTTATTTTACACGTTTTCTGAAAGAATTAATTAATATTCATGTTTGTTTTGCAAGTAAATACGCAACTTCCTTAATGTTTTGACTTTTGACGTTTGGAACGTTTTGTTCATACACTAAAATAAACACGTATATAATGACCACGGAATTGAAAAAACAAACACGAAAATAAGCCACTAGCAATAACGAAACGTTGTAATTTGTAACAATTTTTGAACGTGATTTTGAGTGTCACATGAATTTGGTGCTGCCACCATAAAATTAATAATATCCACTTTTTGTGCAATCACAAGTTTCACGATTAATTTATAAGTCCATGAATTACAAACTATTTAGGTGTTAAAATGCTCTAGAAGACCCATAATATTTTTTTTATAAAGATTTAAAGAATTACAAAGAAGCTACAGAATATAGTATATTTATATATTTTAAGGGAAAACAAACAGTATGACATTAAAAATAAACAGAAACTTAATAATAAACTTAACAAATATACATCTTCCAAAAACAATTTAACAAGACAAATGTATACATACCTAGATTTACAAATCCTGGCCCGACTCATTTTAGAAAATTTGGATTGCCATCGACACATTCTACACACTAAAACGAAGAATATAATTTTGTCAATATAATATTATTAAATTATCACATAATATATTTTTGCGAACTATTTGTAGATTACTATACGTAACATTATACGTGCTGGCCTCATAAAAAAATGTTGATTAAACTATTTATCATAATGATTATATTTTTAACGTAAACAAATTCTCCCTACTTCTAAGGAAATGTTTAAATCAATTTAGAGTACCGCCCTAAGGAGGTCGCTACCTACGACATCGACAATTCGACACCGATCATCCATCAACCCTTTTTGACAGTCGTGTAAAGTGAGTGACCATTGACGAAATAAGTGAAATCAATTTACACCAAATCACTAAAACGGCGGATAAACCGTCGGAGTCTTATTAATTGAGGTAAGTTCTAGAATTCACGCAAAGTGTCGTTCAGAAAGTGTAGCGGCGAGCGGCTCGGCGGCGGAGCTGTGTAGGTCAATGACGTGATGTATGTTTACTACAATGGCAACGCCTCGTCTTCTCCCACAGTTTCACGCGCATTGTCTTACGGTTCTCACGTGTTAATGCACTTTTCCCGACCCGGTTAGCTGGCCGAATACTACTGTATTGTCGGTCGTGTGTGCTACAGTTAAGTGTTCGTACAAGTTTCCATACGGCGTCCCAGCAGACGTTTGTGACTCACTTGCTCGTTTTGTGATTGATTTTCCTCGGAACTATTCGTCGTCGCTAATGATAATCATCTGTTAATCGTTTGTGGTCAGTGGGTCGTCTTAGATTGTTAAACGAGCGCGTCGTGCGCAGTGTATCATGGTATTGTTAGGGCCTTCTCTCCCGTCTCCCTCGTTGAGGAGACTGTGCTGAGCCCCCAGTGATGTTCTCAGCCCTTGCCTACCAGTTATCTACCAAGTTTCTGGAAGAGCAAAAGGTGAGAGTGAATTTTTGATGTACCACAACATCATAATCTAGACAACTAAAAGCTATTTCAATACAGCATTCTTGTTAAAAAATGCTGTACTGCCATATATGAGTTCCGTATCTAAATACAATACTATAAGTAATCTTCTAAATACATTAACATCTTTGTTATCTTTCTATAAGAATGTGGTTTAGAATGTCGTTGTGGCCATTCTAATACAAATAACTTGTGACAAGCCGCACAAGGACTTATAATGGCATCCCTTTCCCTTTGTACTCAACACTTTACAATATAATACATTTATTTACTGTGGTTAAGTATAACAGCAACAAATTATTTGCATGACATTCACACATTTACGGCATGGTTTTCTCTATGATGCTCATAAATAATGGTCTACTTTAACAATGGATATTGAATGTTAATGACTGTTTATCAATTAATGCTGTAAACCTGTCAATAGGCAATTGTTTTACTGGTTTCAAACCAACAATAATTTATGTTATTAGGTCCTCGCTCAGAATTCCTAGATTTGGTATTTGCATAGATTATGCTGTGTATGCTGTGCAACAGTAGATAAATAGCTAAACATATTTATTTTTTGTTCAAACTTCATGCTGATTATACCTTTTTTTATGGTAAATGAATCGCCATTGTTTGATGATTGTCATAAATAAATAAGTACTTTTATATAACTACTTATTTTACTGAAAAGGGGGTTTGTAAAGATTGTAGCAGGTGGTGTTCTGTAGTTTCTGTCTCAAAGTGGAGTAGGTGCGAGTTTATGTACGAAGCCATGTTTATTTAAAAAAAAAAATTGGCCAGACATCACACAGAATAGAGAGACATGGAAGGAGAAAGGGGAGGCGTTTGCCCAGCAGTGGGATACAAACTAAGCTAACAAGAAAAAAAAAGTACTTACTTTCAACAAAAGTCAGTACTGACATCAACCCAATAGTATGCTATACTTATCAGCAGTTCCTAGTTTGACAATTCAAAAGTGCCTGTAAATGGTTTAATTGAAATAAATGCTTTGAGTTTGAGTTTTGAGTTTGAGTTTGACAGTAATTACCACATAGATCTAATCATAACAGCTAATGTATTTGTAACGACTTTGCCAATAGGCAGCCTACTAACTTAGAATGAATATGTGTGGTGATGAGCTGCTCAGTTATAACTAGATAATATTTGGTTTGCTTCCTAACTATTTTTAACTTACTTTGTTAGTAGTTGTGGATGATTAATACTTACTTATTTGATTATGTATGGACAGAAAGTCCTTAAAGTCTTCAAGGTTATTTAATAAATAAATAATTGATAAGTTACTCAAATATGCATGTAGGTACATAAACTTCGTCTTTTTCATGGTGGTAGGTTAAAACTGCTACATTCCATTCAGTACATTACTTACTACCAATCACTTATCTTACGTAACATTTCGTTCAAGATATTCATCATGTGCCTGCTTCTTCAAAATTTATTTTAGGCCAGCACCCTAATTGCATAACTCACATCACAATCAGAGAGTTTTGTAGGATATTGCTTATCACAATTTGTCTGCTCAGCAACATAAACAATGCAATGAATGTGGGTGAACTGTCAAAATAAAACCTTTGGGATCAAATGTTATTGTGTTATTCATTTACCCTTCTGTGCACAGCACTTGTTTTACTTCCATACATCTCCATCAGTCATCATCCCACTGTTCAGCGGTTCATTTTCTAGCCAGTCAGTCAGTTATCTTTCACACAACCCACCCATCTCTTCTTTTAACTGCCTATCTTCTTATAGCCATCCACATTCATACTAGACATTTTTCTTGTTAAATGCTCTTCCTTTCCATTCCCAATACTCTCTGTAGTTATTCTTAGTATCTATTGGAGTCTATTTATAAAATCAGGGTTTTTTAAATCCTTTCACTGAAAGAGATTGTGCTGAGAGGGACCTTACATTGACAGTTCAAGGTGAGGTCACATCTATCCAATGTAAGTACTCTCAACTTGAGCACACCAACATATTATTTTGTGTCATTCTGATTGGATTCATATTTGCATACTGATTAGATGGAGTCATCGCTTTTTTTAAAGAAGTTTTCTTTATCATTTTACCTAATGCAATATTTACAACATTTCACTGATTAGCCTTTATGTAATCTTTTTTTCCATTTATCACACACTTAATAGCTTTTATCAAGTGGTTGAAATCAATATTCATTGTTAAAATTATCGGTATTGGATTGGTTATCAAATATATTTTTCTTTTATCTTGTGAACTGTAGGTAATCATAGAAAGAAAATTAGAATACACGTGTTAAGCAGCTGATAAGGATTTTCTTATCAGATTTTCAGAACAATCTGATACAGTTAATGATGCAACTGTTAATATTGAAATATTGATAAACCACTGGAATCTGGTTTCGTGAATCCACATCTTGGGTACAGGATATCTATATATTGGGTATGTCTTAAAAGATAAAGATGCAGGCTGTTTGTCGTCTTCGTTATTTACGAAATTATTTTCGTAAATGCTTTGAGGAACAACTTAAATATTTTACCTTTCTTTACCAACTACGACTACGACCTACGTTAAGGTCGAAATACTTCCAGTAATTTTATCATCGACAGGCATGGCAGCCAAGAATGTCAGAGTTAGTGGCGCAGATTAAACAGGCGATAACAATCTTGATAAGATAGGCTCGTGCGATAGTCGATAGTAAACATTTTAATAACCGTTTGTTTTTTGGAAACACCTAAACCAAAGTTGCGCCAAGTGTGCTGATCCCATTTCCTATGAAAAATGAGTACAATGAGCATTCTGTCATGTATGACTCAGTATGATGTATGTCCACTGAGCCCTCATTGCTTTTCAAAAGCAGAAACACTTTCTCCCATGGCGCATGCCGCTGGGTGAAACCATAGAAAATCACGTTTTTGTGTAAATGATAACAAGTGAAAGCAGTTTGGAGTACAGTACATACTCCACGTACTTATACTTTTCAACAATAAGCGGTTTCGGGTGATCGGATTCAATTATCAATTTATTAAAGCACGCCACAGTTCAGCTCAAGCAGTGAGACAAACCAAGGATTTTCAAACCGTGGTATGCTCATGGCCTTCCGCTTGCGATAAAATACATCCATTGATGAACCGTGGGTGTCCGAAAAT
Organism: Luperina testacea; assembly: GCA_927399505.1. Taxonomy (NCBI): domain Eukaryota; kingdom Metazoa; phylum Arthropoda; class Insecta; order Lepidoptera; family Noctuidae; genus Luperina; species Luperina testacea. The sequence continues at coordinate 855,799 of OV656770.1, read as the reverse complement.
AGACTGCTTACCCTCTACCATATTTTAACTAAGGTAACCAAACAGTATGATTAATGATTCTCGTTTATTTGTTTCTTCACATATAGAGCTTTGAAAACAGAAATAAATCCTCCGGAAGCCGACTCAGAGATTAAAGAAGCTAGATGATCACTTGTCTCTTATTAGTCCAGTCAAATAAGACTTCGAAGGTTACAATAATTCCCATAGAGCTAAAAATTGGTATGAATGTTCAGAATACTATTATAAATGAATTGTGAAAAGTCCCCATCAATCCCCCTTGTGCAAAATTTTTTATTGATGGTGAAAGTTTGCAAAAATAGGTTTTTCGCGTTTTTCAGCTAAACGGTGAGTTTTACAGCAAAAATAGTTCAGACAAAAATTGTAGATCATCCGATTCTCTACAAAAAATGTATCTACACTTTTTTTCATAATTATTGCCATTTCCGTGATATAGCGGTTGTAAGAATTGAAAAAAATATTTTATTCGTAATATGCACGTTAATGTATGTACATACTTTTATATACATTTTTGAACCGTTATACGAATAAACATATGAGTCCCTGTCTTTTTTCATGAATTTTTACAGATGTCTGGTATTTTGTATGTATAAGACAGTGAGGCGGGGTCGCGGCAGACCACGTAGGAGATCGCCATCTCCTACGTGGTCTGCTGCGACCCCGCGGCACCCGCGGGGTCGCGGCGGTTTGATGGAACCTATCCAGCTCGTCCCGCCGGACGAGCTGGATAGGTTCCATCAAAACTGGAAGGAGGACGCGCGGGCTCGCGAAAGATGGAAGGAGTGGAGGGAGGCCTTTGCCCATGAGTGGGACAGCGCAGGCTAAACAAAAAAAAAAAAAAAAAGACAGGGACTCATATGTTTACTCGTATAACGGTTCAAAAATGTATATAAAAGTATGTACATTAACGTGCATATTACGAATAAAATATTTTTTTCAATTCTTACAACCGCTATATCACGGAAATGGCAATAATTATGAAAAAAAGTGTGGATACATTTTTTGTAGAGAATCGGATGATCTACAATTTTTGTCTGAACTATTTTTGCTGTAAAACTCACCGTTTAGCTGAAAAACGCGAAAAACCTATTTTTGCAAACTTTCACCATCAATAAAAAATTTTGCACAAGGGGGATTGATGGGGACTTTTCACAATTCATTTATAATAGTATTCTGAACATTCATACCAATTTTTAGCTCTATGGGAATTATTGTAACCTTACCTCTATTTTAAGGACTAATTTGACTGGACTATATAATAGTGCGTGTACTCTCTCACGGGTTTATGCAATTACTTATCAGTTATCACCTGTATCTAAATAGTCCATCATGGTAACAGTAAACAAGCCCACAATAGCACATAATTAAGCCATATCCACGCGAACCGTGTCGGTCACTCGTCCGTGACTAACGGTGACACCATGTCCTATAGTCTGTAATGTGACCTAGCTGCTAATTACATTAACTTTCGGTCATTGGGCTGGTCTAGTAAATAGTTAAATATGTGATGAAGTATGTGCGTCATTCCGGCTTGAATATCATGTGGAAAAAAAATGGGTTAAGTGGTTTTTTTTTTTGAGGAAGGGTAGATCACACTAATATTATAAAGGCGAAAGTTTGTGAGTATGTGTGTGTGGGTGTTTATATGTTTGTTAATTCTTCACGCTCAAACGGCTCGATCAATTTTGATAAAATTTGGTATGGAGGTAGCTGACACCCTGTATTAACAAATAGGCTACTTTTATCCCGATATTCCCACGGGATCGACATTTACGCGGGTGAAACCACGGGGCGCAGGGTCTGACGGACTCTACTGACCAAACCTAAAATCACATGGTGTTTCTACAACTACCTTTGGTCGAGTGTCGATAGCCGATCCAGCATTGATTCCAACCCTCGGCAAGAGCGCCGGAACTGTTAATTTTTAGTATGGTTAGGTACTTCTTCAGGATGAAGTCATCTCCTGGAATATCTTCGTACACATTGATTTGATTACTATGTTTAGCCGTCCACTTAGCTATAAGCGTCGCGGCGTCGTCGGTTCAGTCCCCTTATCTACTAAACGTGTCTAACCCCCCACAGCGACAAATTATCTCCTTACTACATTAAATCCTTAAAACGTACTGAACATTGTACTGTGGAGAGAGAATTTTCTTGCTGGTTGAGAGATTCATCTTTCAGGGTAGTTAATGAGGTCTCTGAGGAGTAGCGGCCTTCTTTTGGTATACATATACAGTATGTTAACTAACAGAGGGCGTTCCCGTTAACCCGCAATAGTATAGCATCCATACATGCTAAAAAAATATTACCATTCGAAAATAAAATGTTTTTATATTTTTTTATATTAAAATATTCACTAAAAATCGTAAATTGATACGTTAAAGAAACACTCTGTACACGCGTACTTGAAGGACAGCAATGTCGGAATTTATTTAATTAAATAAATTAGAATTAATTAAATAAATAGAGTATCAATTTACGATTTTTAGTGAATATTTTAATATAAAAAAAAATAAAAACATTTTATTTTCGAATGGTAATATTTTTTTAGCATGTATGGATGCTATACTATTGCGGATTAACGGGAACGCCCTCTGTTAGTTAACATACTGTATATCCTCTGTGCGGTGAAAATGCAGGGTGTTAATAACTTTATTACATGTCGGCCACTAGTCTAGACTAAAAAGTCTGTATAATATTCGCATTTCCAAATGCCTAAACACCTGTCTCTAAATGTAAGCATACAAAGTGTATACCTATTTTTTAGCAGATTCTATCTGAACAACGATGAAAGCTTCCGATTAAAGTTAGTCGGTAGACGATATGCGACACGTAATGAATGAAAACAAATACATAATTATATTTTTACCTAAAAAGCGGCCAAATGTGAAACGTCAGATTTTGCGATAGTGGATCTATTAAATTAGTTATGAACAGTGAGTCAGTGACGTATTCATGAGTCAGCTGCGTCGCGTTCAATGATCACATTTTATCTTTTTATGTATTCGACGCTGAATGTTTTACTATGTTGATTTGCATATTCACGATAACTGTGCCTTTGGAACATTTTTATACTGAATATTGGCATTTAATGTTTTTATAGTCATGCTGATCTGAACTTATGTATTCTGGAATAACTGCCTTATTGCCCATTGGTTTATTGAAGAAATGCTTCACGTGTTTGTGTAAGTAGTATTTCTTGCCCGGCAAAGAACTCTGTATGAAGTCTGATAAACAGGTCATCATTGACGAACTGTAAGTTTCCATTCTTGTACAGACGGCAGTAGGTACCTCAAGCTACCCGAAACTGTCAAATTTTCCCAATCAACTATGAACCTTATGCTTTAGCGATGAAGTTGAAAATCTATTAAAGAAATTTGACAGGTTGTAGTAGCTCGATGTGCTGGCGTGTGTACATCTAATTATGTATCGCACAAACAACCTATTTCCAGAATAAATATTATCGATAATGCTCTCTCTGGGCCTTAGGGAATCCCAGTCGTCATAGTAGTGTCGAGCTGCCCATTGCTCGCCATCCGCAAGTCCGCGCCTACGGTGGTCGGGAATCGGCTATCGATTCCCGACGCCCAGGGCGTCTCCTGCGGCACTAGGGGCGTGAGGGCGCAGATTGCCTCTCCCTCACGCGCTCCGCCTCCTCCTTCGCGAGCATTACTACTTCGCAGAAGGAGGCGACGGCCTCCCATGCACTCTCGCATACAATGGCCTGGACTAAGACCGGACGAGAGAGATCGCCGCCGTGAGGACGCGGCGGTGCTCTGCCCAAACTGGATACACCTCCACCGTATCCTCTGGGCGATCCACACAATGGTGACACGGGCGTTTCCTCCGGCCTTGCTAGCACTGGGTCTGCACTGTCCGCTGTGCCGTGATTTCTCGCGGCAGCGGAGTCACGCCCCGGCGTTTGCCTCCTCGCGCCACTCCCATATGTGGGCGAAGACCTTTGCCTACAGATCCCATGGCAGCAATCCGGCAATGAGGCTCGCCGCCTCCCCGGAGACTGTGCGATATCCCCGGACTAGCCGGACGGCCATGCATGACCCTCTGGGACGCTTTCAACCGCCGGGCTGGTCGCCGTCACAATGAATGCGCACACACCGGTGCCCCATAAAGGGCCATAGACCGTACGACCCCCGCGTAGAGCCTCTGGCAGGAGGCGTTTGGACCCCCTAGATCGGGCAGGAGCCACTTCAAATTGTCATAGTACCCTTATGTTAGTTTTGATGTTGTTGAAAGTTGTCTCACTGCACCACACTTCACAGTGCATTGTCACACAAGTTTCTATTTCGCGCCAACTCGTCTGGAAAGCGACGAACTTTTTCCGCACCAGTGCTGCTGACGTGAAGTTTTTACAAAATTACAAGCAGTACATGCCGCACGCGATCTCTAAGGGAAACTCTTACATCATTCAGATGATCATAATTGATTTATTGGTTAACACACGTTGATTGGATGTTTGCGGGTAATTAAAACGATAATAGTGCTGCACTTAAGTGCATTGCAGACAACGCTCACGCATTTAGCGTTGTTTGCCGTAAATGCAACTGTTCCATATGCATTGGCCATTCACTGCTCCATTCAATTGCATTTGTAGTTGCAATAAATCTGTAAAAGAGACGGTGCAAGTAGCCCACAACACCATATAACGCGGTTTTACTCCCAAAATTCGTGTCCAGAACGGACACTCGATTCTGAGTTTGGAAGTTTTGGAACCCGCCTGTTGAATCATTTCCAGCCTGCGATACAAGTAATGCAGATGTTAATAAATGACCAGCGTTTCTTATAAGGCGCAGGTCGTAAGGGGTAAGGATAAAACGCACATTTTATTACGACGCAGACCCATAATGATGCACCTGTCGTGGCAAACACGTGATCATCATAATAATAATTATGATTGATGCAGATTTGTATAGCGCGAGTTGTGGCGCGTCTATCAATCAATCTTTAACATCAATTTGTCTTTGATATTGAATAACTGCATCTAAATTGAAAATCTTATTTACGGTGCACTAGCGAATCAGTTTTAATCCTTTCTTTATACATTTTTAATTAATCAAACAATCTTTTTGTTCTTGCTTGATTGAGTTTAATAATACCAGGTCTAAGGATAACGTAACTATTGTTCTTAATAAAGTAGGAACATAGGACAATATCATATAGCTATAATAGAGTTGTGGAGGTCAGGCGGCAATCGATTAGTGTAGAATAGTTCACCAAGAACCGAATCTGATCCCATTTAGCATCTTATTAGACCGGAATGGAAGCTTACCTGAAAATATTTTTATAGATGGTGCTTAGTAACTTAGCTAGATGACGATGAGAAAGATTTTTATTTATTTCGAAGGCTTGCTGATAAAGCTGGAAAGCTTTAAAGATATTTAACCTTTGTTTTATTTCAGTAGTTCTGTTCATACTACCTCGGAGACTATTTCTAGCTCAAATTGGAAACGCCATTTGCGGGGTAATTACGTAACACACTAACAGTAGGAATGGATTTCATTTTGACAATACAACAACATTCATTGCGTTATTTACGTTTATGATCAGACAAATTTTTCAAACATGAAGCAATGGATATATGCTTCAAAATGATTCAGATTGTGATTGAGAGTGTGGTACGCAACTAGGGTGCTGATTTCGGAAATTCGGAATACTGACTGCTATATTGTGTTTAGAAGAAATGGAATGCTATTCACGCCCCACATGGTTGAGGGCATCAGCTTAATCAGCCCAGTTTACCACTTCGCCCTATGTTTCATGGCTTTGGTCTTTAAACTGAAGCCTGATTATGTAGTATGTCATCACCAAAAGAGACCTCTCGTGATGCTTTCCAATGTATCTTCCTTTGTTAATCGTTGCAGCCGTGCCACTAGCAGCCTGGCACCGATCGACAATTTGCATACTATACCTACGTAGGTACCTACTTATTTTATCGCTGAAACTGTAATGTTGATAATGAAATAATAGCTTCAGACTGCAGCTTTTACTCTTTTATAGCAACTAATGCTAGTATATAGTCCCATTATTTTAATGATGTATGTCACATGCTCAGCTTGGTTCTCCATGCTAAATTTGAAAGACTAGGGGGGTTAAAATAAATGTAGGTAGAGCATTTATAGCGTCGATTGATGGACTTTTTATTGCCAAAAATGAGGCTACCATCCGTCCTGCGTTAGGGGGAATAGTCCCACGCAAGCACGCTTTCATTGTTTCCAGTAAATTGTTTCCTTTAATCAAAACAAATAATACTATCTCTTAATATAGAGTCTATCTCTACATATGTAAAAAACTAGGCCTGCCAAACCCATACAAAGTAGGCTAAAACAATGACGCAATCTAAGTATGTTGCCATGAAAAGAATTAATTTAATTCGTCACACCAATTTACAAGTACAAACACAGCGGTACCTAATTGATCGTTATCGCATCTGTGGCAACTGTGGATTGGATTATTGGATTTTTAGTATAGTCTTTGGTATTAATCAATTTACTCAGTTAATCACAGAGAACTGCTCGATAAAAGTCTGTTCCAATAAGTTACAACGCCGTGTTATGTGCCCGTTTTTGCATTCAGCTGAAACACTTTCTGCAAGATATTCGACTGATACTAATGACAGCAACAATTTACTCCAAAATTGCATGTCAGCACGTGTAGCATGACGATGTTTTGTCGAAGGAAGAGAGAAAATGACACATTGCCATGCTTAGACGCGTAGAATGTGTACAAATATTTCTACAATCTGTCATTTTGTCTATTCTTTCATCGACAAAACCAGTTTCTACGACCGCGACGGTCATGCTACGCGTACAGTTCCTACTACCTTTTCTTTTGGCACTGATGTTAAACGAAATGCCGAAATGGCTGTCTTCATTGCTCCCCCGAACTTGCCAAGGTCTAGTATGCCCGTTTTGTAGCGCAGCGTGGTGTTCCGAATTCTGTCCTGTCTTTTAACACCCAGAATGCTGCGTTCCATCGCTCTTTGGCAAAGTCCAAGGCGGAACTTTTGCGACTCGGTGAGCGATCAAGTCTGAGCACCGTAGGTTAGAAACTTCAATACTTACTCGGCCCTAATGTATGGATGTATCGATTACCATGTTGGCCCCATGGAAAAAGTTGTTCAATTTGATGGTCTGTACCGACTGTACCACACCCTTTTTGACCACACCTTTCTTACAAGCTGTACACACAAGCAATTACTTTTTCACATTTATTTATAGCCTATAGCGACTCACCGCAGGTCAAAGGCCTCCCTTACCCCTTCCACATGTCTCTGTCTAGACTTCCACCTGAGGCCAGTCCGTTAGATAACTATGAGTCCATTCATCTGCCATCTCCTTCTAGGCCTGCCGCGACGTCTATTACTGCTGCATGGGACCTACTTGCGTGATTGCTTTCGCCCGTAGCTCATCCTGCTATAAAAATAGTTGTCCTAGATATGTCCCAGTGGTAGTAGAGTCAGCTCTGAATCTGTATTTGGCTTGGCAAGTTAAATTAACCTATAATTTTATTTCCAGTCCGATTCACTAAGTGAGAACGATGGAAGACCAGGTCTGGCACTCTAGCCTAGCTATTACATGTGCTTACATCAAACTTGATTATGCACAGCAAAATAAAAATGAATTATTACTCGTCTTACATAAACCTCGCAAACTATGATAGACATAATTACTTTTCACCGCTTTATTTACTGCATACGTTATGATGCACGAAACGCATCGGTGGACACCCTCTACTTACGAAGTTAAGGTTGGAGGAGGGAGGTCATGCGTATGATTCGCAGTCATTCGCAAAGGTCAGGATGTAGTTTGCCTGGAATATTTTTAGACAATAATGACCATGAATCATCCCATGTGATAAGGACTGTGAGCCTCCCGTCATTTACCGGGTATAATTCCAATATTCAGCAATGTTTTTGACAGACATTCCAATAACCCATCAGTTTTGGGCGACTTGTGTGCGAATCGCACCGAGGGCTTCTACATTGGTGGAAGCCACACTTCTTAGACGAACTAGACTAATTAGACAATGAACATCATCCATGTCATCATGATTGCCCTTTGATACATTTCGTCATGGTGGGGGAAACCATACAAAAGAAAAAATATTTCCTTTAGAGTCTGACGCGAGCAGTCGTGTGTGTTTAATTAGTGAGTTCGCCCGCGCTCTGGTTCCGAATAAAAAAGTTTATATCTGTGTGATGGCTCGTTTGCTTTGTGTAAGTACTCGTTGATTCACATCTAATCGTGTAATGAGTCATATTTATGATTCAAGCATTTCAAGGTCACCTATTGTTTGTGTTTATCTCAATTTCGCTGAAGTTGGAACGAGGCTGTTATTAAATCCTATTAACTAGGTACTAGGGCTTCATATCTCGGCGCCGTTCCACTGTGCAAATACCTACTTACTTTAATACGTGACTGCAATTAGCTGCAAGTACAGGTACTTGTATCTGTCTGTCGTGCAAGTAAACGACTAGCCCTACTCATGTAGTACCGTCTGGTTCTACAACAAATATTAACAGACTGTCTTGTCCTGACTGAATTGATCTCTCTTTTTTTCTTATCAGCGTCTGTGTATGTTGTTGATAACGCCAATCTACTTTTTAGGTGGCAATTCCTAAGTAGTACCCACCCACACCCGCCTATCCTCGTGATGCCACACATATCACCTCTTTTGACAACTACTTAAGAATGAGTTAGTCGACACCTATTGGAAATTGACGATAACTTCCATCACTCACCCAATTTCTCCTCGCACATTGTGCAGTGAGCACCAATTATTTTATGTTATTAATTAAACTAGCTGACGACAGACAGACGTTGTCCTGTCCCAAATTGCAATAATTCATAAAAAAATCCCATAAAAAAAGACTCACAATCGGAATGTTTTTAAATTCGGGAAATACTTCCCGAATTTAAAAACATTCCGATTGTACTTTTTAAAACAAAATAATAGCCGTATCGGTCCAGCTGTTCTAAAGTGATGCGCTTATCAACGAACAACATTGTTTCTGGTTTATCGGCGTAGACATGCGACTTATCACCAGAGAAAATAATGCAATGGCGTCTAAATCGCACGAATGATGATTTTACCATTTATGAAATTAGTCGTTTCGTCAAATGTTTCTTTCAGTAAATTGAGCAAATTAAAAAAAATTGCATCAGCCGCAGCGGCCACACACTTGCCCCAAATTTTATTCAAACGATATAACCGAAATATTTCCTTATATTCGAATACAATAGATCCATAAAACTACCGCAGGATCAAATTACAATTATTACAAATCATCATTTGCCGAGAATTTTCCCAACTTTGTTGGAGTCGGCTTCCAGACAAGCTGGATGCAGCTGAATACCATCAGTATTTTACCGAACCAAATAACGCTCATATATTAAAAATAGCTCTCGACACGATAACTTCAGCGAAGGAGCAAAAAAACGTATAGATGAAAGACGAACAAACTGCTGACGTATCTGCCCCAGATCTGAAGTTTAATTAAAGGAAATTAGTTATTTTAGTCTTCGTAGGCGGCGAGGTGGCGCAGAGGCTGTCTAGCGGCGGTCTCTGAGTTTACTGATCTAGATAACTTTATCTTCTTCAGTTCAAGATTTGAAGCGCATGAACGGTGCGAAACAAATGCCTTATCGGTGTTTATGTTACCGGCTAAACCCGATTTTAGGATGAACTAATTTCACCTAGGCCAAACCAGTTCTCCCTCGCTCTTGCATCCTATGTCGACGGAGCCCTTTTATTTCTGTGTAAAGGGTTTAAAGTAACCTAACCAAACCTAACCTCGGGGTGCCCTTCGCCTATCGACCGACCGCATCCATGCAACCCGTGTAGTGAGAACTGGTTTGGCCTAGGCAAAACTAGTTCATCATAAATTCGAGTTTGGCCGGTAACATATACAAGACGCAGAACAATCCGTATGCCTTATTGACATTCATAAATCTTGCTCCTCATAACAGCTAGAAAAAGTTGGAGTGCCACGTGTGTAACTAAGATTGGAATGAGGCACAAGCAATATTTTGAATAATAAAAGAAAGAGACCATAATAGATCGATATTGGACGAGGTTTGCAAAAAGGATCCAAGTCTAAACAGTTACATTTACAGTTCAGCACACTGATGGAAACACACCTTAAGAGTCTAAACAGACGGACTGCATTTCATTTCATCTGCTACATCGCAGTTTGGATGTAGTTGACTTAACTGCTTCGAAACCTAGTTATGTCAACTGCTTTCAAACTGCGATGTTGCAGCTGGCATGCAATTCAAATTCAATCCGTCTGTTTAGACCCTAAGATGTAAATAGGAAGAAAAGGCGATTTTATTTCTTATATTAGTTCTTACATCAAGAAACCTGCCTCAGATTTTGTGGTTAGAAGTTTCAGAAAACACCGCTGTTTTCGTTATTTTCGACTTTGTAATGTTTCCACTGCTTTTACATACAGAGACTACACAAAAAACCGTTAAACCTTTTGCAGGTGATTGGATCCCGTATAACGTATTCCCGTTGCCATCAAGCAGGAAATCGAACAGTATTGTTTGATAACTGAACTTCTCGATACGTGAGGCGCTTGCCAATGATCTACTGATCAGTATGTGTGTCACGATGTTCATTGTTTGTTGACTATCGGAAGAGAAGCGGTTTTCACTGAAAATTTTGACGGAATATAGATTTTTTCGGGGAAATAAAGGTTTGTTTGTGCTAGGGTATTGTGGAGTTGCGCTTTCGATTTCAATAAGTTGAAACTTCTAATTGAACTCACATAATCATCATGAGTCGTGTATTACTCATGTTACCACTTACTCGGTTTTGCATTTGATAAAACTACGTACTTTCGTTAGCTACATTTCTTGCTTGAACTTGACTCCGATAAATTAATATGTGTTACAGTTTATATAATCTAACAATTAAGTCAATTTCAGGTTCTTTAGCTCTACAATTTTTTTTATGTAACATGTTTCATGCCATTATGTACCTCATTGTCCTCATTATCAATTCTGTTCACGTTTAGCTTTGTCTCACGATCTGTCTGTTAGCTCCCAGAGCCAGACCGACACATCAATCTTTTGTTCACATTCAATTAACTCTGAAATTACTACGCACATTCATACTGCACTTGGCGTAGCAAGTAGAGGCACCCTGTAGTTAAACCTGCTGATTCAATCCGAAAGATTTTGAAGGAAATTGCTAAACCAGTGCTTCATAATTTTTCGTCTGTTCAACAACGTAAATCACGCATTGGATGTTGATGAACTCTAAACTGAAAAGGCATTGCCATTGTAAGTATGTATGTTACGCAATTACCCTGTAGGATAAAAGAACCTCTTATCCGCTTTGCACGTAATGGTTTGGCTTTCCCAAAACAGCAGGGTGATTGCGTAACACACTTTCAGTAGCAAGAGGTTTCATTTTGTCAGTTCAACAACATTCATTGCGTTATTTACGTTGTTGAGCAGACACATTTTTCGAACATATGGAGCAATGGATTGAGGGACCCGTGGATAAATAATAACAGCCGCACAGGTCGATCTATCAGGTTAAGCTACTCTTGCTGCGGTTGATGTGTGGGTGGGTGACCATCTTTACATACCGTGACCCCGTTGGTCCCGGCTGTCATTCGTGGATATTTGACAGTCGTTACGGGTAGTCAGAAGCCCGAAACTCTAACAACCAGTCTTACCACTGGGGTATCGTATTACCCAGTAACTGGGTTGTGGAGGTCAGATAGGCAGTCGCTCCATGTAAAATACTGGTATTCAGCTGCATTCGGTTAGACTGGAAGCCGACCCCAACATAGTTGGGAAAAGGCTAGGCAGATGATGGAGCAATGGATTAGCAATATGCTTCAAAATTATTCAAATTGAGAGTAATAGTGTTTTACGCAATTAGGGTGCTGGTGGATGTAAACAGCATTTCCCACGTTTCAAGGTAATCAGGCTCTATTGTTTACATAGTAATTCGATCCAGCAATCGATCCTTGCGTTTAACCGCGACCAATACTCGACGTTTGAAGGACGCGATGATGTCTTCGCGCCCTAATTGTGACGTCACCGTCTACGGCTTTTAGCACAGTTTCAATTATGTGATTCTTAGCGAGATTAGATTTCAATGTAGATTTAATGACGTTTTATGATTACAAGAACCTAACTTGCATTAACTGTTTTAATACCGTACAGGTTTGAAGATTAGATAGCTATTATTATTGATCTCTATCCAGACATCCATCTTACCAATTGACTTATTTTGAACAGTGATTAGAGCTTGTGCTTAGTTACACAATAGAAGAAAAGTAACGCTAAGACCCTTTGTACACGGCACGGTACGGCGTGTTAACCGCGCAGTAGAAAAATCGTGTGACGTTGTACGTGACACGGTTCCAGGGTTTACGATGACAACCCTTGCCGTAGTGCCGCCGTGTCGTAAACAAACTTCCATAGTGATCCATACGACCCTGACGTAAGTGCCTACACCCGGCGAATAAACCGTCGTTTTTCACAAGAAAAACGTGCGTGTAAAATTCAAAGGGCCTAAGTAGAGTAGCGCGTGGAGTGACAATAGTGATCACTATCTTTCAAAACCATAGAGTACAAAACTGACAATACTGCACTCATTAGAAATTGACGTAATCTCTCCCATAATAATGACTGCTGACGGATTTGATAAGGATATCGTTAGCTTATCGGGATACATGTACTTATGTCACTTCTACTTGTAGTCTGGACTCACTTGCTGCCGATATGCTATACGGCATTCTTTTCGTTATCGTACGTTTATGTTATATTTCTGGTGACGTGTTTACGTCGTTGTAAAAAGTACTTATAGTTTTCACATAGAATCTACTTTTATATGAAGGCGGTTTACCTACTCTAATATTATCGTGAAATGCTGAATTTATATAAAGTGGAAAATAACAAAATCCGCCCTTATCCCGTATGTCATCTGTATGTAAATCAGAATTGAGCAGGGTCTACCGCTATTCATATTTTACGAAAGCCCCTCTGGGTTTTTCATTGCCCGACACAGGGAAAATAAAGCCAAATTATCTAATCCCCAAAGGCTTTATAACCGCAATCTGAAATAAGTTTCGAAATTGTATGTAAAATATCAAGCGGAAACCGTTCTGACCGACTAATAGCTCTGCTTGTTATAAGTCGATCATGACCTAATGTCTTACCGCCCTTAGTTAGATCGATAGTGTGGCTACCAGACGGAAAGTTTCTTTTCAAAACGCCTAAACAAGTTTTGGCAGTCGAATAGCATGTGTCATACCCACGTTCAAAGTTTTGCAGGTGCTTACTTACTTAGTCAAGTTCAATGTCTTCGTCGCCATACACGGCCGCTTGGTTGCGACACCTAATATAAATATTTTTATACATCGCAGGACCAAGCTTGGACGACGCCAAGTAGTTTCGCCTAGCGCCCACATTAATGAATTGTTCAGCTTATTTAGACGTTTTTATTGTCATGATGTAGATTCGAGAAATTCCACCGAGCAAATTGAGACATCACACGATACAATCGTGGTTCTTAAAATAACTTGGTATTTGTGGATTCCACAGGATGCGAGATTTGCTTCGGTTACTTTAGATGTAAATACAGAACTGAATACTTACCTAGATAGTCTTACTTCTCAAGACATGGTATATTGTAAATTATATTAGAAATGGAGCTCCTTGCCAGCGACTGTGGTGTCTATCTTTGTAGCTTCTGAGAAATACTTCAATTCTTTACACTCATTTGTTTCACACAATTTTGGAACGCATCCTTCAACGCTAGAGTGAACGCCCAACTTCTGGGTACGCTTATTCCACCGCCCTTAATCTCATCCAACGTTTTATATCAGGCAAAATCGATGATAAGAAAGACAAAATATAAAGTTTATGTTGTTTAATAATTAAAAATTGGTCCTGTGTTCCAGTGTTCGTGCCTGGAGCCGCGAGTGAAGTGCGGCAACATGTCGAAGAAGCCGGCCGCGCAGCCGACGCTGCACAAAGTAATCATGGTGGGCTCGGGCGGCGTGGGCAAGTCCGCGCTGACGCTGCAGTTCATGTATGACGAGTTTGTGGAGGACTATGAGCCGACCAAGGCTGACAGCTACAGGAAGAAGGTGAAGTTCTACTTCGTTCAAAGATACCTTAGGGTTTCGCTATTTCTTGTCAGGGATCAGTCAGCTAGGAAATGCCGGTGCCATCCTGTTTGTTTTTATATTAAGCAAAAAAAATGTCTTATAAAAGTGTGTTAGAAGATCTACTTACAGAAATAAACATCATATAATTTCATTAAAAATTGTCATAACATAAAATCACGCCTGTATTCCTTTCAAGTGTGGAGTCATGTTGGACTCCTAGCAATTATGTCAGGGTCTGGGCTCTGGCAATAAGATACCGACATCTCTGTTAAACAGAGACTAATCCATAACCCTTGCCTTAACCCTTAGCTCACTTAGAAGTCTTAGAACCACATGATTTCGGTTAGCTGGATCTACCGTTACGAACAAGAAAATAAGCTAATAAAATAGGGGGGGGATGAGTGTTAAATAATACATTTATAATAGGCTGTATAATTGCTTAGTTTGTCTTACTTATAAGTCATAGATGAAAATAAGTAAGTAGCTATTATTGATATAACCTTAATGTAAGTCTCAATATCTGATAAGGGTCACACCTGGCAGTTACCGTGCTTGATGAGAATTTCTACTTGATATGCACAATGATATGCTCTCACAATTAGGGAGAAAATGAGAGATATAACTCAATCTCCGCAATCTACTAATTGTGCCGATGTGATTGACGTGGGAATCGGCACGTCTAGCCCATTGTGAAACTTCCCATGTTTGAATGATAAACGTAGGGTAATCAGCTGTTTACTATTTCGCTGCATGTGTACCTATTTGAGGTTTTATAGCTACGGATTTTCGTGGTTTTTTGGAGACTTTAGATACGCAACACGGCTTGACGCGGTCGTTATCGCACCTCTTTCGATGTCCATTGTTTGTCTCATATAAAACGGCGTATATTCGAAGTTGTGATGTATTCATTTCGTGCGTTCTTTCGCATCAATCTTACAGCTTTATAACTAACTCACTGCAATCCATTAAGATTCGTGATCACGAACCAACCGGTCAACTAAGTGCTGAGTATAAAGATCTCGCGACGTGATGCAGTTAAACGCGACGATCGTACATTTATTTCAAGGTTTCATAAATTGCAGTGGGAATAATAATGTTTTGCAAGTCATTTTATCTGAATAAGACAACACTGCACTGATACTAATTCGTTTTGAAATCTTTTCTATAAGGTAGAAATAATTAGTATTATCTTGTTACATCGTGAAAGCAGATAGTAGATAGAGGCCTTCCAAATCAAAAACATACATGAAATTATACTTATTTTAAAGATGGTAATAAAAAGAAGATAGTTAAAAAAAACTACCCCTTTTTTTGAGATATTTAAATATTTTGTCTTTACTGTTGTTTCTAGGCACCGAAAAATTAAATTTAAAAAAAAACATTCTCTAATACATATTCAAAAAGACTTTGAGAGAGTGTACGTTCGTGCTTTCCTATTAAACTTGATACGAGCAATTACAAGGCCAATTCCCATATTAAAGTTCTTTCTTAGTGAGCGGTCGATCAGAGTAGTCGTTGACGGCTGCTCCTCTGACCTTAAGGCTATTGATGTCGGAGTTCCTCAGGGGTCTGTTCTCTCTGCAACTCTTTTCCTGCTGCACATCAATGACCTACTTCAGCCTGGTATTGTTGGGTACGCAGGTGACAGTACGGGTTCAGAGAGATATTTGTCCAGCGCAAAAAGCCAGCGGGGCCGAAGTTCGTTTCCTGAGAGAGGCCATGGTAGAGCGCACAGATTTGACCTTAAGCCTTGTCTCCCAGTATGGTGATAACAATCTGGTCTCTTTTAACGCCACCAAAACACAGGCGTGTCTTTTTAACGCCAAAGGGAGTCATTTCGACTAGACTCCTACTTTTCTGCATGGAGTATTGCAGCCACCTTTGGGATGGCTCAGCGAAATACCAAATTGCCGCGCTTGACTCGGTGGAACGCAGAGCTAAGAGGCTCATTGGCGACGTAGAACTGGTGGATACCAAGCTTCCCAGCTTGGCTTATCGCCGCAAGGTTGCCTGCTTGTCGGTCTTCTACAGATTGTACTTCGGTGAGTGTGCCCAAGAACTCCACGACCTCATTCCACCGGCCCCCTTCTAACTTCGGACATCCAGACGCACTGCAAGTTACCATCCCTGCTTAGTTGCTATTCCACCAATTCGCACTAAGCGTTTTCCTTTATAATGCGCACAGCAAAAGAGCGCAACTTTCTACCTGCGTCTGTGTTTCCGAGTGCATACAACCCGAATCTCTTCAAAGTAAAAGTGAACAGGCTTCTTCTGGGTAAGCTCACACCATCGTCGACTTTGTCTCTGTCACATCTGACCTAGACTAGAGTCAAGAGCAAACCCACTTCAAATAAAACATTTAAAAATATTCAAAATCTAGTCTCAATATCATCTCAGCGACAAATGTCAAGAACTTGTGAAAAATGTAGGGACATTACAGGTATTTTAGACACATTGAGATAGATTAGAATGCTAACGATCTAAAAAATACAGATTGCCCTCAGGTGACCATAAGTCTCGGTATGTTAAAGTAGGTTCTAATTCTCCTTAACCTTGGTGTCTGCAGGTGGTGCTAGACGGCGAGGAAGTCCAGATCGACATCCTGGACACGGCGGGGCAGGAGGACTATGCCGCCATTCGCGACAATTACTTCCGCTCCGGAGAAGGGTTTCTCTGCGTCTTCTCCATCACTGAGCCTGAGAGCTTCGATGCTACACAGGAGTTCAGGTAGATAAACATATTGGTCTATCGTTGTAATGGCTGGAAGGCATGTACTGTTCAAAGGCCTTAATATATTCCTAAAAGAATATAACACCTTTGGACATATCACTATTATGTCGGCCGAAATACGTCCACTGCTGGGCTTAAGCGTCTTCCAACTTTATTGTGTTTGCTCTCCTGAATCGTACTTTTGATTGGAGTAATGGATTGGCAATAATATCTATTAGGACGTTTCTCCGTTTTGATTTTGTAGCTGTTAGAGAGGCAGAATAAAGCTTTTTTTCATTATAATCACGATCTTCAAAATTTTTCTCTGATTATTGGACCTTACATTGTACTACATACATATCTATGTTTTTATTCCTGGTTGTATTTTTAATAGCAATTTATTTCGTCTCTACGTCATCCTAAGGTAGACTAGCAGAAAATCTCTAAGATTAGGTCCGCTCTCTTAACAGTTTGTGCATAAAGTTAATAAATAAATAATAATGCCATGTAAATCTTGTACCTTCTAGAGAACAAATCCTCCGCGTCAAAAACGACGAGAACATTCCATTCCTGCTGGTGGGCAACAAGTCGGACCTGGCCGACAAGCGGCGCGTGCCGCTGGACGCGTGCCGCGAGCGCGCGCAGCACTGGCAGGTGCCCTACGTCGAGACCTCCGCCAAGACTCGCGACAACGTGGACAAGGTGCGTGCGCGGGAGGGGAGAGGGGCGCGAGGGCGAGGGGTAGATACCAGTTACTCGTATATTTAATGGTACATTTTAACAAAAAACATCGGAAATAACACTTATAAGTGATCGCTGAAAATAATTTCTAGAGAAAAGAAAATGACAGTATAGAATTTTTTCTGCTGTTTCGAATAGAAAGTATTTGGTCAGTACCGTGGCTAGAGCTGAAGTGCTCACCAATACGTGTTGTCGTAGCCAAAGTGTATCCAAAATGATGGTCTTAGTACAGACAACTGGCATAATCACAAATTAATTGCCTTTGACAGCGCCTTTATTACGTAGCAGTAAGAGCGTTTTCTTTATTCAAGGTTTACTACTGATCTACGATTGCCCGTACTTGTGACATAAAGTTCAAATTTAAATGCTGCTCAAGTTTCTGCCGCTGTAAAAACCGTGTTGTACAGTTTAGGAAATCGTAATAAACAACACATTAGAGCCTCTCTCCACCTCTTTATACCTACCATATATAAGTCATTTAAGTCTTTCTCCTTCCTCTATGACCCACCCGAGCCAAGCCTGAGCTTTGCACGCTTCTGACCACGTCGACTGACCGACGACGGCCGGTGCGGCTCCGGCTGGCTTGTAGAGTTGCGCTGCGCATCGCTCGCCTGACGCTTTTCTATTACTTCACCTACACTTACAGATACACACTTACACGTTTTTATAACAGTGTTTTCAGGAAATTGATCCAAGGTCTAGCAACTCATGGGTTGTTTCATTGTAGGATCATCTTACTTCAAAAGCGTTAGGTTTTAGACCAGGCAGTGCGCGGTGCAACTCTAATTCATCTCAAAAACTCTTTTCTCTCAAATTTTCTCCATTATAAAATAGTCGAGGGTCTGGCAGTAAAAAAAAACCCTGCCCGTTTAGCTATCATTATGAATTTAACAAAGCCCTGGTTACATTTGCGACTTGGATGCTTGTTTTAGTCTTTGATCTTGTCGACTGTCGGCCCTGCTAAATCTTAAACAACAGAGACGACGCAAAAATGTACTGATTTTGATAGATTGAAGCGTAAGTTCACGCTAAGTTTCGTCAGTGTAACCCTAAGTTGCAAGTGCAAAAACTGCCTTACAAGCATACCAGGATCATTTTGTGGAGAAGTTTAAAGGAGTATTATAAATGCTGGCCGCATTTATTATACTCCTTTAAAGCAGTGTTCGGTCGATGTGGGTGGTGGGGGGAGTGTGAGGGGGTGCGCTTCTGTGTGGTATGTCCGGTGTGTGATGGTGGCTCGTCCGCAGGTGTTCTTTGACCTCATGCGGGAGATCCGGTCGCGCAAGTCCGACGACAGCCGCGCCACCAACGGCGACGTCAAGGGCAAGAAGCGGAGGAAAATCAAGTGCGCCATCTTGTAGACACGGCCGGCGGATATGACGACACGCGATCTCAAATGATTATGATATTACAGACGCCACGTCTATGGGGTTCTTTTGTATGCTCAGGGTGTATATACGGTGTCAGTAGAACGTTAAGTTGCCGTGTATAGTGTCCGGGGTCGTGCGACATGTCCGCAGTCCGGCGGCTCGCGAGTGTCCGGGGCGCGTCCGTGTCCGCTTGCTTGTCTGGTCAGTGATATCGTCTCCACCTGTGCAGGTCTGTGTGTGGGTGCCGCGTTACATAGTTGTGTATGTGATACTTGTTCTATGTATCAGACATTGCAATACAATAATAATATAGTGCAATGCAATAAACTGTTTGACTAGACCAAACAATTATATTTATTTATTTTCATAAAGGTTCATACCATAACATTATCACATACATCAACATCATTACTCAAAAACACATCTTGTAAATTCGTCTATTGTATTGTGGACTCTGCCGTTTACTTTAAGGTCGACAATCGCGTGTCAGGTGTCACTAGCACGTTCACATGTACTAGGTGTAAGCAGGCTATTGTAAATTTTAATATATTTCGCCCACTTTGGTGCTTGCATTTATTGAATACTGTTTGTAATGATACAGTCGAAAGGAATTTGCAAAATAATAAATTCAAGTTTGATTCCCCAATCCGTAACCTAAAAGCTATGCTGGCTTAAACTTCAGTAACTAAGAATAATAACTTGCCTAAAGAACCTCATTAATGTTTGTTGTAATGAAAAATACAGCAATATGCCGTCGAGTTTACTTAACTTCTTCAATCTATGTTTAATCTACACTTAAACCAAATACCCACGTACCTTTTCAGGAAATATTTTGACCGAACTCATTACAAACAGAATTCCATAAGTTTTTCTATGGATTAATTATTATTATTATTGTATCAAAGCTTAGTGCTTCGTGTTAATGCTGCGTGTCTACCCGCCGGGGTGACGTCACTCAGCCAAGTGTAGGTATACACTGACAATAAGTTTATTGTTACATATTGTTCATATTATAGGTCTTATTAAAATGCTTTTGGTACACTCCACTAAGGCCGAGATCTATAAACGTTACTTAGCTCGTGTTTTGACTTAGACATGTTCCCGTCTCTATCTTGCACTTGTAGTTTGACAGATGAGCGACAGTGATAGGAATAATGCTTAGCCAAAATATATGTTAAGTAATGTTTATAGATCTCAGCCCAAGAAAAAATAAATTCATCAGAGGCCGTAGGTATTATGACCATTTAGAATCATGATTGTTCCAGAAGAGAGATGGATCTGTACAGGACTGATAGCGCCATCACTTTTTCGCAACGGAACATAATGGTTTTAACACTTTATAATACGACTTCAGTTCTAGGGTAAGCGAGATATATTAGGCGTATTAGCACATCCAGGGTTTTATAACCTATCTACGTTTTTGATATTCGCCTACTTCTCAAGTCAAAAATAAGTGGCCTGATTAAATATATTGTTGATTGAAAGCGAATTCCTTGTTCAGGATTGTGCATTTGGTCACAAATGATTATATAAGCGCATTGAAAAGCATTTTTTATATAAAATATACCTATGAATGCGATGTTACTATAAAGGGGAGGAAAGCTCGTATAATATGAACAATATAGTACTACTCACACACTCGTACACGCATGGCCGGTAGCGTAAGTTTTGTATTTATTTTCTATGTAATAAGTGCTAAATGTATTGTGTAATGTGTTGAGCGGGGTACTGTTATACGTGTTTGCGGAAATAGTATTAATTCAGACTACGCAATGTAGGGGCTAGTCAGTGTAGATGTGTCAAAAATATTAAGTTATTTGGTCAAAATCACACGGTAAAAGAATCCCTTGGGTAAAAAATATTTTTGAGATTCACGAATTTTCGGGAAGTTTTTTAAATGTTCACTTTCTTTTTGCAAGAAATTGGAAACACGAATACTATTTCAGTGAACAGTTTATAGTATGTGATGTCTGCACCGGAATGTATAGGTTCGCTTCTCGGAGTAGCCGATAGTTGTCATGTCTTGTATGTTTATACGGTTTAAAGTTTTGATTGCCACTATTCAAACAACATTTTTCATTGAATATTTCTTGCAGTACAGTATTTGCATTTCCAGTGCAAAAACTTAAAAAGAAACTAATTTATTAATTTATGTGTATTTTCTTTCGTATTGCACAGTGACAATCAAAAAATAAACTTTAACTATAAATATAATGCTAAGTTTTGTATGCAATAAAGTCTGATATTTTTAAATCTCCATGATTTACTTTTATATTTGGCCGTTGATCCGCCATTTTGGGCTGTTTGCCTTCTTTGAACTTACTTGTTTCCTATGAAAGTCTCTTGGAATCACATAAAACATACATACGCTAGAACTTTAATAGTGGTTACTAAGAGACAAGATTAGCCTGTTCTAACATTTTAAATAGTAAACAACTGAAATGATCAGTTATCATAAAAAATTCAAGCAATAACTTTACTTTGCGTTGAACGAAGGCTTGTTACTTCACGACAGTGAGTTAGTGATCGACGAGACTTGACGTTACATTGTAATGCCATCACAATATATTTGTCCACATAGTGCTATATATATAGCACGCGTAGCAATAACATGTTAGCATAATAATACTGTTATCGGGGCCAGATGTGTATATCTTTAGATGGTCCCAAACTGCCAAGACGAAGTAATTTTTTAAGTCCATTCGCAAAAATACCAATCCTTCGGTAAGGATACCTATTCTATAGCGCCTCTCCTCTAAATGTCGTCACGTGTCGATAGAAATTGTCGAGAATAGGCTTAAACTTTTATAATTATCATGTTTCACAGTTAATGTCGACAGATGGCGGTGTTTTCAAACTTATATTCCTAAATGTACTTGTAATTTTCTATAGGCTAGTAATTTTAGTTCACAAATGTATGGATTATGTACCTACGTGTATGTATGTATATCGAAGTCACAGGAACAAAATGATTGATATAAAGCAGGAAATATACAGATTTGCAAAATTATGTGTATTATTTTACCAAAACTCAGTATTCAATAAATAATGTTGAGGACAGCATAAGACATTAGTATGTCTACAAAGAACGGGTTTGACCAGCATAGACGCAACTACGTGCAAATTGCACCTATTAATATATATATATTCCGGACTAATAATCAGACTAGTTAGGTAAGTATTCGAAATAACGAATCATCCAGCACTAGATAACCTACAGGTAATAATTTATTTAGACTACACTTCACGAACTAAAGCATGAACTTGTAGATTACATCGGCACATAGTTATTTAAAATAAACCTTAGTTCCACTGAAATAAGAACTATAATAGATAACTAGTTGTTTTTAGTAGTTTAGATAATTATTCTGAAATTAACTTGCTTCACTTGTTTTGAAATTTGTTTGTTTTTTTCTCATATTCACTTTTATTTGGTAAGTATCGTATATAACGTCTTGCAAAATTATACTGAACGTTACTCTTAATTGGTAAATATAAAACCTACAGGCGTTCCTGACACTGATCCGGCAGATGTCGCGCATAAAGAAGGGGCTGGCGGCCGACGAAGAAGAGGAAGAAGTCAAGAAGCGAGGACCTTGCTGTGTCGTGTGCTAGCTACTCACTCACTGTACTCGACTGATCACACACTAGCACGAGTTTAGCTACTTACAGTGTTCATCGCCCATACATTTGAAAGCAGCTGTTACGTTCACACGGTGTGATTTAATTGCCTGTGGCATGCCATAAGTTGAAAAGCAACAGTAAAAGTTGCTTTGTTTCTTCAATTTTATTTTATTATATGCCACAGCCACAGGCAAGAAACTTGCATCGTGTAAATGGGGCTTTAAAGACCCGCCCACTTCCCCCTCCCCCTCCGCACGATTGCGAAAACGCTCCCTTTGAACAATAGTAAGTAGTTACACTGGCACTAGTATGAACGTAGCCGCAGGAAAGAGATAGCTAACCTAATTCAGGTTTCACTCTGTCCCACCACAGTGCTTATCAAATAAAATTGCATACAATTTCTGCAGCGTCTGGTAAGATCAACCGAAGCTACCTCCTATATATACTATAACACTAAGTAAGTTAGAGGTATACTTGTAAAGACTAATCGTGCTAAGATTTTACCTACTAAGCGTTGGCTACGTTCATCGAACAAATTAGCACTGCCAGGTTTTCTAATTATATTATACAAGTCTTCGAGATGTCAGTTATTATGGTAAAGTGCCATAAACCAGAATTTTCGGGATATAAGTATTTTCTAATGATAACTGACTATTGATAGAATATTAATGCTACATTTTAATTTAATTAACTGGTCTAAAGTGTATAATATTAAAATTCAAGTAAATCTCATCTAACTAACCGATGCATATTACGAGACATAAATTTCGTACAAATTGTACTGCAATTTTCTCCGTTTCGTTACATTCCGAACAAGGACTGATTATAAAAAGACCATGCAGTAGTGGCGCCATCTATTATTTATATTATCTGTGTGGCTGTCATTCTCAGGCGGAAGCAGATATTTTTATAGTTGTGATATTTAAATACTAACTGCTCGCTCAATCTCATAAGCTCTGCTTGTGCCAATCATAATCGAAACTCCTTTATTAAGTGTGCCATAGCAAAAGTGGCATAAATGACATCTGGGCTTTATTTTATAAAATATTTAACACAAAAACAAACCGAAGCCAATTCCTGTAATTTAAACGTTCAACATCTAGTTGCTATCTCATCTCAGCAACAATGCCAAAAGTAAATTACAAGTATTTTTAACGAGAAAAAATACGGGAACTGCCTTTTGCTCGCGGAAAATTCTAAAACCCTGTATTTAGGTCACTTTCGCTCTTGCGATGTTATCGGCTTCATGCCAAAACCAGCTACTAACTAGTTACTTGATTAATATGAATATTTCTGTAAATAATTATTATAATAAAACAATTGTATAATATTTGTGCATTTTAAATTATAAAATATATCTGTAACAAAATTTACCCTTAATTCAGTCTAAATACACATTTATTCTTATTATTACTATTTACAATGCTTTAGTTGCTCACACTGTAAGTGCTCAGTATTATTAAAATATATACAAAATAATATTCACACAATCCCATATTTAGCTTCTATAGCAGATTATTAAATTTAGGTCTCACATTGATACTGAAACTTACGCAGTTCCTTTGTTTTGAAATTTATATTACATTGCCAAAAAAAAATTACCAATAAATATCAACAAGCTTCTTTAACAGATTAAAGTATTTATATCAAAGTCTTAACTTATTTACTGTGGCACGAGACAGTAATAAATACCTATAATGTTTTTGCTTTGGCGATTGGCGATTATAATAAAAGGTGCAGTTACAGCTATAATAACACGGGACATAAGGTTCAGAATGACAATTACGTTTGCTGTAGCTCGAGTTAGTGTCTTTATGTCAAAAAGACTAGGAATCGACTAGGTGTATCTTCTTCAAAACCCCTCGTTGGAACAAAGTCTGGCATGGAAATATTTTGATACACATGCTATGGAACAACTAGATCGACCGAACCATTCGTGTAGGAATACAGGCTTACACAGTGGCAGAATTTGCTTCAAGCTCATCAACGCTCACGTATAAGCACCGCCCCGGATTAGCATCGCCTCAACTCAAGCCGTTTAGGATTCTTTCTACGAACTCCATACTGCAAGGCACACTTGTTGACACTTGAGCATCGTAACTACGTTTGCTATGGATTTTAAAGGTCGTCAGTCACGCTAAGGGTCTTTGCAGATGGGAAACCTTATTTCCAGCACAGGCCGGTCACGCCAGCTGGCACTGATGCCCGCAGCCGGCGGGACACAGCTGGTGCGTGTCCATCCAGCGCCGCATGTGGTGTAGGTGTCCGCCGTGGGAGCAGCCCTGGCACCACGCGTACAGGCCTCGCACCACCTGCAATCAAGATACGGTACCAATTTGACGAAATGTGTTGTCTCAAGTGAATTTGAACCATGTGCCGTACTATAACCTTCGAATACACTAGGGGACATACAGAGCGACATGTTGCGGAACATGGCATGAATGTCCCGAGAGAATGTCGCGGAACATTTTGTAGGCCACAATAATAAATTAATGTTTATAGAAATGTCGCCCGCGGAGGTTGTGGCGATTAGTTCTGCGTATATACTTAATTTGAGCAGTTTAGCGAGACGTAATTGAAAAAACGTTCTCCGTCACGTAAAGGCGTCTCAAGATGTTGCGGGACACAGGGCAACGTTGTAGCGTCACGTAGATTGAGCGTTGCGCGTCAGTTAGGGGTATTTGTTCGCGTATATTCGCGGCTTTACTCTTAACTTGACTTGCCCTGCACTTAAAATAGATTATGCTACGGTTACACGCCCTGATCATCATCATCATCTGCCTAGTCTTGTCTAAACTATGTTGGGGTAGGCTTCCATTTTAACCTTTTCACCGCCAACGCACACAGAACGCGATGCCTCGCCAGGCGCCAAGGTATAAATGTATAACGAAATTAGTGTCCGACCGAAACACGTTTTTCAGCCGAAACCGAAACCGAAACCGAACTTTCGGCCTTGCTCTTAGTTTCGGCCGAAACCGAAACCGAAACCGAAACTTACTTAAACATATTTAAAATTTCTATAGTATACAGAAATCTGGTGTTTTTTTACACATTTATTTGAATATACAATGTACCTACATATATTATACATACAGACAGTTGAATACTTACCTAATCATTTACGAGGTCGGTCCCATAATGAACTGGCCTGATATAGTTCTACGCGACATGTCGCTACATGTTGTGTTGCATTAAATAGTACGTTTATCGTGCACTTAATATAAGAAACACGCATCGACATGAAATGCTTAGTCTTAGTTTAGCAGGCATTAGCATAACGAGACTCGCGTATTTTTTCAAAATGTCGAAAGCTGAGTATCGAAGTGTCATAAAGTTTTTGTTTAAAGAAGGTTTATAGTTTTATACCCTGCCCAAATAATAGAACGATTGGATGACGTGTATAAGGAGTCTGCCCCCTCCTATATCACAGTGAAAAATTGGGTGAAAGAGTTTCGCCTCGGGAGAGAAACCGTCGAAGACATTTGCCACGACGGTCGACCTGTGGAAGTGCTCACTCCCGAAACGATTGCTCTTATCGAAGAGGAGGTTCTGAGTAACCGCCGTTTGAAGATTAGAGAAATTGCAGCTAGGCTTGGGCTCTCTAAAAGTACGTCATTGTGCGATCCATGAAAATCTTCACATGAAAAAAGTGAGTGCAAGATGGGTACCGAAACTTCTTTCAGCGGTACAGAGACAGCAAAAGGTGCGCTGCGCTTCGGAGTTTTTGGATCTTTGTGGCGAAAATTCAAAGACTGTGATCGAGCGGCTAGTGACTGGTGATGAAACTATGATCTTGTATTATGACCCACAAAGCAAGGGCGAATCAATGGGATGGCGTTATAGGGGTGAAAAGCCCCCTAGAAAGGCAAAGGTGCAACAATCGGCTAAAAAACTGATGTGCACAATCTTTTGGGATTTTCAAGGCATTTTGATGGTGGATTTTAAAGAACGTAATACAGTCGTGAACGGCTAATATGATGCTTCTTTAATATATAAATTACGTGACAAGATAAAGGAAAAACGAAGAGGCAAGCTGTCTGAAGGTGTCCTGTTGCTCCATGACAACGCCCATGTTCATACCGCTGGTGTTTCGAAGGATGCAGTTCGTCAATGCGGGTTCACAAAAGTTGAACATCCACCTCACAGTCCAGACATGGCCCCGTCCGACTATTATTTATTTCGAAATTTAAAGCGAGACTTAAGAGGAAGAAAATTTTCAAGCGATGAAGAATTGCAGGCGGCCGTCTTCGGTCATTTTGAGGCTAAAAATTGTGATTATTTTTATAAAGGTTTAGAGATGTTGATTCCCAGATGTCAGAAGTGTGTTAGTAGTATTCATGGTGATTATATTGAAAAATAAAATTGGTTTCGTTTCATTTCCTTCATTAGTTCATAGTTAGGCTAATTTATTATGGGACCGCCCTCGTGTGTGCAAAACAACCTCAACTCCATGCGATTAACGATGACCGGCAACGCGACGAGCGAGCACGAGCTAGCCGCGAAGTTCGCCGAACGATGGACGATAATTCATGAACACTCGAGTTTCGGCGCGGCCGAAAGTTTCGGCCATTTTCTGGCCGAAACCGAAACTAAGGCCGAAACTAGATTATTTGGCCGAAACTGGCCGAAACCGAAACCGAAACCGAACTTTCGGTCGGTCACTAAACGAAATATACAGTAAACAGTAGCGATGAGGGTATCGTCATATCGATGAATGAAATTTATACGCGTTAAGTTTTATTTATAATTGTACGAATATAATTAAAAACTGATTAAATATTTCCATATTTGTTTTGTCACAGTATCCCTAGTAAGAAAAACCAGTATAAATTATAAGTATCAAAGAAACAAACACATAACTCAATTGGAGCTATAAGAAATGAGGTACATCTCTATTTCTTTCATGACGTCATTCTTGGACTTCATTTCAAGTCCTTGGCGCTCAGAGCACGTTAAATTCAACTTTGATTAGGGATGTGGTCTATGGTCTTTCTTACTATTTTTATTTTGCATTCAGAATCGAATCTCACAAATAGGTATAATGTTTTATTTTATTTGAACTCTTATCTCTTGTTTATGATAATCTCCTCAAACTGTAAGGCCATTACAACTTAGTTAAATTCGCACTCCAGAGCCACAAGACACCTACAAGCGACGCTTACGGCTTAGTTTGTGGCTCACCATACATTTCACTTATTGAATTCTTACTTTTTGATGAATAAACGTTATTATTATTATCTAGTTGGACAAACTTCAAACTTCTGGACCAGAATATTTTCCGAAAATACTCCCGAGTCCGATTCCACACCTTGTAAAATGTTTAAGGCCAGGACTCTCGGAAATCTCGGAATCGACCTATTTTTGATTCAACATTAAACAATCAAATATTCTTTGTTTTAATCTGAAAAAAATATATGGCATAGTTTAACTAACATTCTTGATTATTCTATGGTTCAAAACACGATATTTACAACTTCACTCGATCATAAAAAATCGCAAACAAATCGAAAACAGCGAAGTTTTTAATCGTTTTTCAAGTCGCATTTGAAGTAGACTTAACTTTTACTCGCAAAAAATATATGAAAAAATAGGCAATGATGTATAGTAGAACATTCTACGGTTAATTTTTCTCAAAACTGATTTTTATTGTCTTAACAAGATATAATCTAAAAAGGCGGCCTGCGCGCTTCACTTCAGTAGCCCGCCGGGCGTTACCGAGGTAGGACCTGTGTCGCTTTTGCTGGCTCGCCGCGTTCCCGCTAATCGATCGAAATATACGTTATAATATTGTTAGTTAATTTCCGTGTTTGTGTATTAGTTTCAAAATTCAGTCTGTAAATATTGTTTAGGTTCTAGTATTAATAATTAAACTAAATATTAGTTTGTTATAATATAGTTGTAATATAGTGATAATTAAGATTAAATTATGGGGAATAAAAACAGAAGAAAGAAAAAAAAACGTTCAGCATTGAACTGCGAAGCTTAAAAAAAAATAAGGTAATTTTGATTATTATTTTTCTACGTATTTATAACTATCCATTTATAAGACGACGCGACAGAATAATATTGTAGTTGTATACGTATAGGTTCTCTTGCTTTCGTCACAGTACTAGCAGTAGCAGGTCGGTACCATAAATTTACAATTATCGTAATATCTGTAATAGATTTTCAACTTTACTACAACGGAATAAGGTTTATATTCAATTGCAAAATTTGAGTTTTTGAGTTTGTGTTTCTAGTTTTGTGATTGTATAAGTAAAATATTATATTTTTTCGAAGTGAAAACTTCTTTAGCATTATTGTGATTTGAAAATTTTATGAAACGAAAAAGCTACAGTAGAAAAAGCTACAGTAAAAAGAGACATAAGATTTAACGTGGGAGAAAATGAGATAGGAAGCATTATACAGTGTTTTTGTTTTTTATTATTACAAATGACATCACATTTAATCCTATGCTACTAATTTGTGATGATGATGGTGATGGTGTTGGCGATGGCGATGACGATGGTGATGGCGATGGTGATGGTGATGGTGATGGCGATGATGATGGCGATGGTGATGGCGATGGTGATGGTGATGATGATGGCGATGGTGATGGCGATGGTGATGGCGATGGTGATGGTGATGGCGATGGTGGTGGCGATGGTGATGATGATAGCGATGGTGATGGCGATGATGATGATGGTGATGGCGATGGCGATGGTTATGGTGATGGTGATTGCGATGGTGATGGCGATGGCGATGATGATGATGGTGATGGCGATGGCGATGGTTATGGCGATGGTGATGGCGATGGTGATGGCGATGGCGATGGCGAGGGTGATGGCGATGGTGATGGCGATGGCGATGGTGATAGCGATGGCGATGGCGATGGCGATGGTGATGGTGATGGTGATGGATGGATGGATGGATGTTCTTTAGCATCGTTGTGATTTGAAAGTTTATGAAACGAAAAAGCGACAGTAAAAAGAGACATGTAAATTCATAAGATTTAACGTGGGAGAAAATGAGATAGGAAGCATTATACAGTGTTTTTGAAGGTTTCACTTCTACCACGTGTGAATTGCACACTTGCTGTTTTTTTATTTAAAAATATGAAATTCGTTGTGAATGAAATAGGAAGAGTTCAATAAAAATACGTATTGTGGTGTTTTTGATTAGTAGATTTAATTAAAAAAACTTATTGACGAATTCAAGCAACCAAAAAAAGTGTTTTACAAAAAAAACAACCGACTCAAAAAAAAAACACTACAACGTGAAGAATATATTTTCATTTTTTGACACCGACTTTCGAAACTAAAGTTATTTTTCACTTTGTAGTGTTTTTTTTTTTGGAAGTCGGTTTTTTTTTTGTAAAAAGTTTTTATTTTTCACTTTTTAGTTGTACTTACCTACCCCAAACAAATTCATATGTCACTACTTGCTATGTGAATATCAGTAACAAAACTATTGAACACATCTGCTTTACCCTTTGAAGAGTACAGGCGTGATGTTATGTTGTGTGATTGCGATTACATATGCTATAGCAGCAATCGCGGTTGATTTGCTGGCATTTATTGAAGAGTTCCGTTGTTTGTCTCTGAAAGTCATCATCAGATCTTTACAAAAATAAAAATAACAGCATGTGTGCAATTCACACGTGGTAGAAATGAAACCTTCAAAAACACTGTATAATGCTTCCTATCTCATTTTCTCCCACGTTAAATCTTATGAATTCATGTCTCTTTTTACTGTCGCTTTTTCGTTTCATAAACTTTCAAATCACAACGATGCTAAAGAACATCCATCCATCCATCCATCCATCCATCCATCCATCCATCCATCTATCCATCCATCCATCCATCCATCCATCCTTCACCATCACCATCACCATCGCCATCGCCATCACCATCACCATCACCATCGCCATCACCATCGCCATCACCATCGCCATCACCATCGCCATCGCCATCACCATCGCCATCACCATCATCAACATCGCCATCATCATCGCCATCACCATCGCCATCACCATCGCCATCAACATCGCATCACCATCATCATCATCGCCATCACCATCGCCACCACCATTGCCATCACCATCGCCATCGCCATCACCATCATCAACATCACCATCGCCATCACCATCACCATCGCCATCACCATCGCATCACCATCATCGCCATCGCCATTACCATCACCACCACCATCGCCATCACCATCGCCATCATCATCATCGCCATCATCATCATCGCCATCACCATCACCATCGCCATCGCTATCACCATCATCCTCATCACCACAAATTAGTAGCATAGGATTAAATGTGATGTCATTTGTAATAATAAAAAACATAAACACTGTATAATGCTTCCTATCTCATTTTCTCCCACGTTAAATCTCATGTCTCTTTTTACTGTTGCTTTTTCGTTTCATAAAATTTTCAAATCACATCACAACGATGCTAAAGAAGATTTCACTTCAAAAAAAAAATTGCAGATCTGTCTATTTACGATGGAGTTATGCCCCCCCTAACATACATAAAAAAAAAATAGAAATATCCGAATTGAGAACCTCCGCCTTTTTTGAAGTCGGTTAAAAATATAATATTTACAATCACAAAACTAGAAAGAAACTAAAGTAGGATGATGAAATTGAAATACTGTAGACGAGCAGCCCTATATTTCAAGAATAGGGCCGATTCACAATACTATTACTTATAAAAATAACCGTGACAGGGGTCAGCGAGTTCATTCGAACTGCGCTTTCGCGGCATTTGCCACGCGAGGACGGAGGTAACGCTAAATGCCTACTACGCTCGAAGATCCTGGCCTTAAAAGCTCATCCAAATCCAGTTCTTCATTAATTTCATTATTTGTTTACATAGCAGTAAAATAGAATAGTATTACTCGATTTGTGCTGCACTATGCCAAAGTGACCTTGACAGCCGTACGCTTATGACGTCACAGAACGACTTCTATGATAGTCCGTGGCGCCCGGGGCACTGACAACCAATTGTTTTGTAGAGATGGGAATATAATTATCGACAAGGATTGCTAACAACTATTTAATTCCGGATCGGCACCCATCTGAAGGTCGAAATTCGTCTATTTTCCCTTTGTTATAAAGTAGTTAACTAAGTTAATATTTTCCTGTCCTCAAATCGTTTTCGATAGTAGTATTTATAAATATTTTAACGGGCAAAATCAAACAGTTGTAACTTTCGCGTCACATCACTGGCCGTCTCTAAAGTCCTTGGCGTTCTGGGGACATTAAAAATATTCGGAGTTTTTGTTTTTGCCGATTTTAAGGCAAATAATGGCTTCTTTTGTGTGGAAAAATATAAAACAGGGTATTAGACAATACTATATTAAATAATAAAACAAAACAAAGCTTTTAAATACAGTAAATTTATTTTTCTAAGTTAGTTAAAATCTGGAACTTCTATTGATGTCCGTGGCCGTGAAAAGGTTAACCAGATGCAGCTGATTACCAGTATTTAACATGGATCGCCTACCTAGCTGTCCTCTACTTCCCAGTTATTGGGGAACACGATACCTCTTAGTAAAACTGGTTGTCAGACTTGCGGGCTTATAACTACCCGTAACGACACGAAGACTGATATGAGCACTGATACAGGCAGGTAGGCAGTGTGGCAGAGACATACGTCGAAAAGTAACTGTTTGCGTCTAAACGAGAATTAGTTTGTATTAATCGATCGCGTACTACCAATTTATTCATTTATGTGTGCATGTATTTTGTGCTGACCTTTTTCGTTTTCATTTTAGTGTTTATCAGCAGAAACTTTTAAATGGCCATATTTTTACAGAGAACACTGTAATAAGTTAGCTGTAATTAAGTTTCCCGCACAGAATTTAAAATATACCTGATGGCACACGGCGCACAGGTCGGGCAAGTGTCGCAGCAGCGGCTGGCACGAGTCGCAGCCCGCATGCGGCCGCGTGCGGCGCCCGCAGCGCCCGCAGCACACCGCCACGCTCGTGGACTGCTGCGACATCACCCACACGCTGTTCAACCAGGCGCAGCGAACCACCTGGATGAGGAAGCGGACGTTTTAACATATATCAGACAAGGCTGGCGACGAAAACAAAAGTATTTTTTCAGTGAAATTAACCTAATTGGGAAATTGTTTTTGTTTTTAAAACAAAAATATAAGCAGACGAAAACATTACCTCAGTGGCGACATTCCACAGTTTGTGTCTCTGCAGCACGTCGATGTATCCCAGAAGCCAGTGCTCCTGTAAGCTCTCCTCGATGTACGGGAATAAATCACTCCTGAGAAGACAAAAAATATGTTCACCAAATGTATCGTGTGATTATTTTAACTTTGAAGAGACCTGAAGGCCAATTCTCGTAATTTAAAACGTTCAAAATCTAGTCGCAGTCTCATCTCAGCGACAAACAAATGTCAAAAACTTGTCAAAATGTAGAGAAATTAGAGGTATTTTAGACAGATTGAGACTGAGATCAGACAGAACATTTTTTAAATTACGAGAATTGCCGCTCTGACGTTTTGTTACATTCGGACACAAGGCCAAATTTTTAGGGGCCCTTGACTCACTACGTTCAAAATTTAAATCATCTCATAGACGTTGTTGTATTATTTATAAACAATTTTATGTAAATTATTTGACATTGTATGAAATAAATTAATGAGAAAGAAATTTGACTCTGGTTTTATAACCAGAGTCAAATTTCTTTCATTATCTTTTTCTTTCTTTTCTTTTATTATTTTTCTTTTCTTTTATTATTCTTTTATTATTTTTTCTTTCTTTCTTTCATTTCTTATTTTTTCTTTCTTTCATTTCTTTCTTTTTTTTTCTTTCTTTCTTTCGTTCATTATTGAATGAACCCTCACCTATGTTCCTGTAGCACCAACATGACCACGGCCGCAGTCTGCACGTCTCCCAGCTCCGCGTGCAGTCGCAGCGCCGCAGCCAGCAGCGGCGCCACTTCTAGTTGAGGACTCTTGGCTTCTCCCACCCGGATTGCCAGGCCTGAGTCGCCACCCTCGCCCTCGTCAATCTGATTGGAGAAGGCTCATGGTCAGAGAGTTCACAAACGCTAAGAACACATTCTATGAAGCAGGCTATACTCGGAGTTTCTTTGAAGGATGAAATCAGAAATGAAATTATCTGGAAAAAAAATGGAGTTACCGACATAGCTTGCAAAGTGAGCAAGCTGAAGAGGCAGCGGGCTGGCCATGTACACGGCTTGTAACAACAAATAACAATAAACTCACATGCATATTGTTGTGGTGGTACCCGGAGTGGTCGAGGTTGGGCGGCGCGGTGCAGGCCGACCCGCTGGACCCGTCGCACCCGCCGCACCCGCCGGACCCGTCGGAACCGCTGGACCCGCTGGACCCGCTGCCGGGAGATGAACTGCCGCCGGGCGACGTGCCGCCGCCGCCACTGCCGCGGTGCGATGCTGCACAACATCACACTAATATAACCACACATATCGTAGGAAAGTTCGCGGCGATTCATACGGGTTGTCAAGCAGCGATGTTACGCAAACAAACAAATTCCGTCACCGCATAGCGGTCGCATGGATTTTTTTCAAACTGTCGGTTTCATTAAAAAAGTTGACACTGATAATATACTTCCAGAAAAATATTAAGGTATATGTTAACATATTGTCTGCTGCACTAAATATTGTTTTATTTTACTAACGATAAAGACAACACAGGTATTTCTGCCGTTAGGCAGCATTCTTGTTACAGTTTGGTTTGGCTGATGTTGGTGACTTTATGCAGTTTGGCAATAGATCCACGAAGTCCTAGGTGATGCGTAGGTATGTCTGTAATTTATTCTCATCAGGTTTAGCCGTCGATCAGAATCATTATTTTTGCATCTCATAACATCCTGCAAAAGTGTACAAACGTAGATGAGCTCATACCGTTATGCTCGTTCCCGTCGCGTGGCCCCTGGCGCGGCGCGGCGCGGCGCGGCGCGGGCGCGGGCGCGGGCGCGGGCGCGGGCCGCAGCGGGAAGGCCTCCTCGGGCAGCGCCCAGTCCGCCGCCTCCGTGTCCACGTAGTGCGCCGACGCCGCCGACACCCAGCCCGCCGTCTCTGTGCGACGGACATGCATTATTTAGCCGACGAACATTTATATTATGTATAAATGTTAAACAGGAACGGATTCAGTTGTTTAGTTTCAACTGGTCACCATTATTAATTTGAGAATGAGCTCCTTTAGAAAACCCTATACTTAGTGACGACAACAAATATAAATGAGATGAAAAAACCGAAAATAATATTTAAGAAATACTCAAGAACAAGAGCGGCTTTCCGAATTATCGATAATTGCAATAGAAAAACAGCTGTTGGTAGAATTAAAACGTTCACCAACTTTTTACGCTGATGTAATGAAATCATTTTTACAGAAACTTGACATTGTATAAAAACTACCTTCTGAACTAATTTATAATTAAATGAATGGGATACCACTTCTGCTTAGAGTTTCGATGACAAACTTGATATAATATTGTTGCGGCATAGAACTTGGCCACTTTGACTTTGTAATATTTCTACACCGGCGACGGTAGTGTATGTGAAACTGTTTAATATTAAGATCTTATTGTACAGACAGCGTCAGTATGTGCTAACCCCTTAAGTTTTAAAATGTTATACATTAAATTCCTTACAAATAATCTAAAGAATAATTCAAAAAGAACCCACATTGTTTCGACTCAGATTCGAACCATCGCATCACCGAACGTCGTCATACTCATACCGGCAGTTTGACGAACTAGCCAGCGAGCCCATATGAATTGCGTTGAAATTGTTATCTACTATGGTCTGAGTCATTTTATCTTTAGGTGGGGATGTCTAATCGATAGATGTTATAATTTGAGGGTATCCATTAATTTTACTTACTTACGTTGTTTTTATAAAATTAATCCATACCCTCAAGTTATAACTACAACGTTTGATGTATACGTTCACTTAAAACGGCGAAGAGTAAACGACTACGATTTATCCATTAATTTTTAAAATGATTTATGATTTTATGAGAACTAAAATTGTAGTTGTTCTGTGTGAACAAAATGTGAGCATAAAAGGAATTGCGAGACAGCTTGGCATAGCAGTAAGTTCATTATAATATTAATTGTGTTCTCCGATTTTTTTCTTGTTGAGCTATTTGCGGTATCTTGTGTGTGGTATTTAATAACTTATTTAAAACCATGTTTTTCTATACAGAGACAAACGGTGCGCTTATGGGTGCGCAGATTTCAAGAAACCGGCGATGTTAAGACAATGTCCATGGGTCGGAGAACTACTGGGATCTATACGGACCAATCTGAACATAATCGGGATATTGTTAAGGTTCACACTACACCGCCGTTTACATCCACTCGTTACAGTTCGCAACGGCATGGAATATCTCTGTCCACGGTTCGAAGACATTTACACGCAGCGAACATTCACAGTTATCGACCTGCAAAATATGTCTAACAGAAGAACATCGAAGAGAACCAGAAAAAGCAGTTATATTAATTAAGTATGACAACAAAATAAACAACGAAGACATTTAACTCATTTGATTCCACTATTTTACTTTGTATAGCAAAATATTCTAAGTAGATATCATGAGCTAATAAGAGATGTTAATTGATTATCTATTGATAACATGTTTATTCACTTATTATGCTCATGATTGTAATCCTGCCAAACTAACTTCTAGTTCCTAGACAAGTTGCAAATGCTTCAAAACTTGTCTCTT
Organism: Luperina testacea; assembly: GCA_927399505.1. Taxonomy (NCBI): domain Eukaryota; kingdom Metazoa; phylum Arthropoda; class Insecta; order Lepidoptera; family Noctuidae; genus Luperina; species Luperina testacea. Next base: position 819,453 of record OV656770.1, on the reverse strand, counting down.
TCGATGTCACTTGTCAGACTGTCAAATGTCAAATTTGTATACTGAGACGGCATGACAGGTCACGTGATATTTCGTTAGGTTATGTCAATCTAAAATATTTCTACCGCTTACTATTTTATCGTTTACGTTAATAGGATGCTACTTGTCTAGGAACCCAATTGTGTCAGTTGGTAAAATAGTATATTATGATAACTGTAAATAAAATTATCAAATCAAAATAAATCTTTGTTGTAAAATAAGATCATAGTTTTGTTAAATAATAGCAATAATAAATATTATTATATGATTATTAAGGTATTTTATTTTTCTTTATTTTAAAATTCTTTATAAATAATTACTAAAACAAAATAGAAAAATATATTAAAATAATAATTATAATGAACAAAAAGCACATTTCGTGCCTATGATTTGAACTCCCACTCATAGGCACGGCAAGCGGTCTTGAAACCTCTAGTCTATTTAGACGATGAATGAAACGTTCGTAAATGTTAACCCTATTTATTGCTTGTCGTTTTCGCAATAATAAAAGTATTAACGTTTTATTGAAAAAAACAATAATAAAAACAGAATTTTAAAAAATAAATATTATCTTAAACTTATTTATTCACTAAAACAATAAATTAATTAAAATAAAATGTTTTTGCAAAATACAAAAACCAACTTGGGCCTATCACGGATTTGAACGCACATGTCTTTTGGAGGGGTAATCACTTAATGAAGCTGTCTGTACCATATACTCAGATATAAATAAATGAATGAATGAAAGATAGACGTTTTGAGTTAGAATACAGAAAGTAATTTTTCTACTTTGTAAAGTCCGCTTAATTAATTATACAAATCAAAGCAGGCGCCAGGATCATGCCCTCTAACGAATTGACAACAAACGGCTTTTATCAAAGCCACTGAAGGTATGTCATTGCTGATATGTATCTGTAAATCTATCTAGTGATACCATGCCTTCCGTGTGCTTTGATGTTTGTCATCTGTCTGTGGTAAAGAAGCGAAGAATGAAGAGTTATGGCTGTTCGCATTGTGAGTCATTCAAATTATAAATATTATCAACATCGTAAACAATTGTGCAGTTAGAAATCAATCAATTATTTGTGCGCCATCTAGTGGTCACTCGGCCAGATTGTTATATTTTGCGTATAGCGACTGTTGCGGGCGACTGAAATATGAACTAACGCAAAGAGCTTTGTTGTGCCAATATGTTAATAGATGGCTCTTATACGTCTTATCATATTTTACGCGAAACTGATAATTCGAAACTGAAAAGTTATGATTTTGTAAAGGATTACCAGTACTTAATTTATAAATGAAAAAAATAGTGCTATTAAAAAGATTCATTTTAATAGATATTAGCAAAAACCTACAATTATGAAATACAAATATTAGTAAGAACTAAAACGACTCAGTCGGTAGGCACAACTTTGACAGGCGATACGGTAGGTTTTTTTTAAAGTATGTTGGCTTGCCCTTAGTTTGACCCCTAGGCACGCCACTGTTTATACCTGTTTCATTTTCTCGCAATCGAAGTGAAAAGCAGAGTGTATAACGCGGGCATAAACGAGCCATTTTACCCTTTAAAATGGCTTCTTTTATTTATGCACTACAGTGGAGTCATTTTAATAGGTAACATTTGACGTCTGTCAGTTTTATCCTCATAGTGAGGTGACCTGCTTATGAACATCGATTAAAGTGAATGAATCGATACGGACTTGAAACATATGCGAATTTAAAAAATCATCAGGCGAATCCCTGTCCCATTATTATTATTTTTTTCGTAAATTTAAGGAGCAAAATAAGACAAGTACACAATTTAACAAAAAAATTGCATTTATTCAGTTGAACTATCAGAACTGTTAAAAGTATTGTCATCTTCATCACTGCTGTCAGCACTCAGAGATATTATTAATTCATTTTCAATAATATTGTCTATTCTCACATCTCGTTCAAAATCTTGTAAAATTATTTTCTTTGTTTTCTCTACGACTTTTTTCCAGTCTTCTGTAGTGACTTCTGCACACGCAGTTTGTAGCAGAGACATCATTTTAGCAGTACTGAAGGGTGGTTCAGTATTGTTCCGCGCTGCATAACCGTTTATTTGTGCCCAAATAAGCTCGATGGCGTTATACTGGCAATGGTAGGGAGGCAATCGAATAACTTCGTGTCCATGCTCTAGGGCTAGTTCATCGATTACATAGCGGAGCTTGGACGGCTTAGTTGCTTTTACTAGATTTAACAACTCAACTTTTAATAAAGATGGACTTGCATCCACACCATTTCTTACCAGCCACGAGACAATTTCTTGCTTTTTATATGCTTGAGTTGGTGGTTTATCAACTTGTACAGAATGATACGGTGCATTGTCCATTACAATTTTCGATGGGTTTTCTAAGCTGACTAGCAGCTTCTCAAATCACTCTTTAAAAACCTCAAAGTTTATTTCCTCATGGTAATCACTTGTAGTTTTAGAGGCGAATGCGAGGAGGCAGTTTTTCTATTTCATTATTTTTTGTATTTTTATAACTAGTTAGTTAAAAGAATAATAAATAATTTTTTTATTATAATCACAACGTGGTTATTAATTTATGGTGATATTTCTTCACAAGTCATCATTGCATTCGATTCTACTTATCAGCTTTCGATTTTTAGAGTAACATCCCTAGTGTTTAAAAAGAAAAATGGTTAACTGACGTAACCTTGTAACGACGTTCAGTTCTTTAGATCAGAATTAATTGTTTATTATGTTTAGAATGGTTTATTAATGAAAGGAAATCGTAAAATTACTCGTATCGGTCATTATTACAATAAATATGTAATCGTAATTGAAAAAAGGTAAGCAATTGTGCAGTTCTAACAAAACGAAAAAATATGTTATTTTATGCCCGCCGTTACAAGGTTACGTTGTTGAATATTTTATGAATTGTCAAATGTTACCTATTAAAATGACTCCACTTTAGTTGTACAATCTACTATTAAGACCCAAACATAAAGATCAGTTTGCGCTTCAAATCTTTTGATTCAATAGTCATTCAACTGGATTCACGCTAACATAAAGCTATTTTTTTTGCGAAAAAATATCAGTTGAAAACAAGGTTTTCGGATGGAATATAGATGTCGCAGATGGATTGTCGAATCCGCTGTTTTACATAACTGCTGGCTGCTTTACAAAACAGCTCCGTTATGTAAAACAACTAAACGACATTTAGCGGTTTTCATAATTACTGAACTTTAATACGCCGAATTGCATAAACGTTTTGCATTTATCAATGCCCGCTGCATTGTCAACGATTAGAGATTATAAAAAACAGCGTGAAATTAAACGTCAGATTAGTTCTAAATTTTGTCGCTCTTGGCTCTGTATGCCATAATTAGCAACAATAATGGAGACAGAAATGAATAAAACGAGTAAGATGAGTCAAAATGATCGTACTAAAAATTAACGTGACGTGAAAACAGTGATTTTAAGGACAATATTAATTAAAAGTTATCAGAGTTTTATGAAAGCCAGTCCCAAAAATACTAAATAGTCAAGTAACTGCGACCAATTTGGAAGTAGCGCTTGCCGACGCTGGGGCAGGTCCGACTCGCTTTGCTCGCTCGGCTCGCACGCGGTTTGTGACAGTTCTAACCTAACCTAAACCAATTAGTCAGGGTGCCCTAGCTTATTTACTGCGACCAATTCGGCATTGGAAGTCACACCAAATGCTTATTGTGACTGCAGATAAGCCATTCTAAATTATGTCTAAACGTCGGTAGCAGTTTTGTTAAACGTATCGCAATGGTAGTCCAGCTAAACGTTATCCAAGATAACGGAGCTGTTTTGTAAAATAACTAGTGGTTTTGTAAAACAGCGGATTCGACAAACCATCTGCGACATAGACATCTTATTCTAAACCTAATATTGTACTTACCATCAGTTCTAACATGTTTGGCCTGTTTGGTCGGCGGTATGTAGATGCTCAGCGTGGGTTTGCCCAGCACCCCACTATTATGGAACTGTGTTTCCGCCCAGTCTTCTACTTCTTCTAAAGGTTCCTCTTCTACTGCATTACTGGTGAACAAAACATAATGATTTTAATATTAGACTATTGATCCTTTGTCATTTATTTATTTATATTTATTTAATACGGTACAATACCAATAACATTAATTAACATAGAAACTATTAATATTACATTGACAATAATTATGTTGTATAAAATTTAATTTTAAACTAACACGGAACAATGGATCCCTTGCGTACTTTCTACATTCATCCGCAAACACATCACATTCGGGGTTGGCAGACAGAAGGGCATTTAGCATTTTTAAAGTACGACAGACTGGGGATTCAGCTCTGGCTACAGTTTTGGATGACAGTTGCGCAAACAGATTGTGGCTGCGGTTCTGACAGTGTCCGATGCACAAATCGCTCCCCCCACCGAATAATATGGTAATCGATAAATTCAAATTTTACAGGAAAAATAAAAAACTGTTTTATGCGTATATCTCGGCACGGGTAGATCGTAAGGTAGACATTTAAACGTCAAAACAAAGCTAATTTTTTTACAATCTAATTTATATTATGATTTTTTTGTAATACTTTAATAAAATTAAGTTATTCACAAAAATAATGTTACTGAAATTAAATGGCAAAAGTATAGTATGCAACGCATCATTACCATATTATTCGCGTGTAAACGCAACAATATCGTAGTCAATATTAATGCATTATAGTATTATTCGTTGTAATACAGTGTCAAAAAACCTAACGGCAATATGATATTACGATATTATTCGTGTGAAATCCAAGTGATAGTGTATAATGTAATATTACATTACAGTAATATTCGTCGATGTGTGGTGTCAAAAGATTAACAGTAATATAATGTTGCAAATACATGTTTTATTAAATAATCCAGTACTTATTATTTGATTTGGCAGAAAAATAACAATAATAGAGGAAGTTGATATTAATACTGGATAATTTATAATAGCGTTTTATTAAAATTTATGAAATAAAACAAAGGTTTTATTATTTATCATAATCAGTCCTTTTATTTATTAACTAGCTGTGCCCGCGACTTCGTCAGCGTGGAATAGTGACTTTTCGGGCAGCATATTTTGAATTACATATAGGTACATACCGTCGTTTGGGTAGCTAAAAATTTACTTTACAGTAATGCTTCTCTGTATACGATATTTGACGTATGGCCATCGGGGATGAAAGCATACATGCTCCTAGGATTGCTAACCCGTGACAGAGCCACATACAACTGAGCGTGCGAGAAACAGCTGATACTTAGATCTACACCTACAACTTTCAGCGTCTGACCTTGGGCTTTATTAATTGTCATCGCAAAACATAGGCTAACTGGAAACTAGGACTCGTTTAAAACTAAATGGAAAATTGTTTGGAATGAGAGGAATCCGAGGAATGAAAACACTTTTACCTTTTCCACACCTTGTTAAAATCTCTGCTTCTACCAGATTTCTTTGTAAATTGGTCACTTTTAACCTGGTGCCATTGCTAAGTTTTGGGGGGCTTAAATTTCTAAGAAGCATTATCGGTACGCCTACTTTTAATTTTATTTTATATGCTGGTAGTCCAGGAGCATTGAGGGATTCTAAAAATTCTACTGGGTAGCTTGTAGATTTTCCTTCTTCAATGACTCTGTTAATGGAGATATACTCAACATAATCCCCCGGAACATAGCTCAAAATTTCAGCGTTTATTGTTGCTGCTTGGTCGTTTCGTGGCGTCAAAATAGCTCTTTCGCAAAGCCAGAAATTTTCGCAAGTTGGTATTTGCGTTGCGTTTCCATACACAGATGATATGAGGTCTCGCATTGATGAAACTATGTTGCATAGGTTTTCATTAAGAACAAATTTTCCTTGTTCCTGCGGTAACACACCGTTACCAATCTCAAGTAGCAAATCTGAAAATTCTTGAGCATTTTCGTTGCCTCTAATTTGCGCACGCATATTTAATGTCAAATGCAAAGGTATAATGTAATGCCACAGTCGAGAACTCTTTAGGCAGGCTCTAACTTCAACAGCCCTTGTTCCACGTGGTATTACAGGGAGAGTCTGACGAAAATCGCCACAAAAAAGCATAGTAATGCCATCCATGGGTTGATCATTTTGCTTGACATCACGCAACGTTCTGTCTACTGCTTCTACTGCTTTTCGATTGGCCATTGTGGACTCATCCCATATAATAAGGCTACAATCACGAAGAACCTTAGCTTTATCGCTGTTTCTTGAAATATTACAAACAGGGCTTTCTGTGCGGTCTAAATCGATCGGAATTTTGAACATTGTATGGGCAGTTTTCCCACCTGGCAACAATGTGGCTGCTATGCCTGATGAAGCGACAGCAAGCGCGATTTTACCTTGGCTTCGTACCTTCGCCAAAATAACTTTCGTAAGAAATGTTTTACCCGTTCCACCGGGTGCATCTACAAATAGCATTTCTTCCAAAGTACTATCAACGCTCACCAGATCAATAATATCAAACGCTGTTCATCAGTTAGCCTCGAGAGTGCGCGTCCATGTACGTACTCTGATAGTATACCTTATAAATGTCCGCCGTGATTCTTTAAATTGACATAACTTTTTTATTTATGAACCGATTGACATGAAATAAACACTAAATGTTAAGTGAAGCTTACTACAATATATTAGTGAAAACCGCATCTAAATCGAATAAGCCGTTTCTATTATATTGTAAACAAAAATAATACACAAATATAATTGTTATATACTTTACGTGGAAAAAGGCATGCATTTCTTACGCGAATATAATGGTAATCGTCGCTTACCGAAAAAGTTAACGATTGCATGATCTGTAATAACATGTTATGGTATTATTCGTGCAAAAAGTGTGTTTAGATTTTAAGGGAATAATGTTGTTATGTTCATTACGGTACCATTGAAATTATTGTACTTTTATAAATATACATAGAAAAAATACAAAAAAAAATTACAAGATAATATTAATGCTTTAGACACCGAATATGCAATAAAACGAAAACTGTCGTAGTACCACATTACCATGTTATTCGGTGGGGGGAGCGAAATAATCGGCAGAAAAGGCCATGGAGCTCTGGGCAGTCTCACCTCCAACGAGTTAAAGCCCAACGTCCATATAGGGAATGAAATGGTATAATGTTTGGAGACTTTAGGAATTGGGTCATATTCAAATAATTTTATTTCACATAAACCTACATGGACGCTTATGAAACGACAAAAGCTAAGTGCTCGGTTCTAATTGGTCGTTTCCTATGGAGAAGCGCAGGCAAGAAACTTCACGTTTAGTCTTTAAAAAATAATTGGCTTTCACAGTGTTTTCAACATTGTTGGTAATCGTGACTCACTTGGGATAAGTATGTGTGTAGGGTGGCAGGGGCGGTGACTCGGGGCGCGGCAGCTCGCGGTCCTGCGGCGGCGGGGCCGGGGGCCCGCGCCCCACGGCCGGGGGCCCGCGCCCCGCCGCCGGGGGCCCGCGCCCCGCCGCCGCGCGCGCGCCGTACACGCAGCGCACCACCTCCCACACGTGCCACACCTGCGAGAGAGAGGCGCCACCTTTTAGGGAGGATTTACAGACCAAACTTTACTAAGTTAGCGTTTCTATGAATACAAGCCGAGTGCCCGCTTAGAATTCTCATCGTCGACACTGAACGTTGCGTTGCGCCACTGTATGAACCTCTACTGGGCAAAGCTTGTACGTTTTGCAGTCACTACTACAATGCGCGGCAGTACTTACAAACGCGCCATGATAAGTGCACGCGCGTTGCATGTTTGTATGAAGCTATTAGCGTATTTCTGAAGATAGGCGATAATTCCCGAAGCGCATATTTTCTTGGGATGTCTGTACATTCATCAGTGCATCTAACTCACCATGTGTCTATTATGTGCTCTAGCAACATCCGCGTTGTGCTTGGCGAGGTGGTGCGGACGCGCTCCCCGCATGCGGTAGGAGCGCGCGCACTGCACGAGCGCGTGCGTGCGCGCGCTGGCCGGCGCCGCGTAGCGACACAGAGTGGACGACGCTCCTCCTGGAAATGCACGTTCTAGGGCAGCTTGTGCGTTTGGAGATAGGGAGCCGGCTGTTGGTTGCTTGCGACTGGAGAGTTGAAAAAAGGAATCGTCAAAATCGGAGAATTTTGTAAAAAGTTATTCACGGGCCAACGTATAAAAAAAAAACAAATTGGCGTGTCGACTTCAGAACCTCATCCCAGTCCTCATCATTTCTCACCCCAGTCCCGGCACGTGCCGGTCGGGCATGGCGGGCATGGCGGGCAGCGCGGGCAGGGGCCGCTCGGGGGCCGCGTGGGCCACCTCGCCGCGCGCCGACACGCACACGCCCTGCGGGTTGGCCCACAGCACCGGGTGCGCCGCCTCGCTAAACCTGTGCCGGTACAGGCTGCAGTCCTGGATGAATAAATGACACAAATTTTATAACTATGGACTGTTCCAAAAGTATTTGATGAAACTGTCAACAAACTCTGTTCCGGTAAAATTCTTGCGCAATAACTGAACTAAAGAATCATCGAAGAATTTGTCATAATCAAATTAAAGCACTCAAATTGTGAGTGGTACTACAAATTAACGTCCACAAGTTTCTTTTTCTGATCCATTTTTTTTCCATTTTCAGCAGATACTTTTGGAACAGACTATAAGAAACCACCATATTTTTCCAAGTTTAAACGAGAAAGCGGAAATGTCTGTTAGCGAACCAAATTAAATAAATATATTCTCGACTCTCGTGCCCGCACGCAATTTTGTTTTGATATATTTTTGCATGCCCAATGATTATAAGAATATGTTACTTGGACGGAACCACAAACAACCCACCTGAACTCACTTTTTTATATTTCAAGACATGTACTTACCCTGCTAGTAGACAAAAATGTGTGTGGCTCAGCCAGCCACGCGATGGCGGTGGTGACGTCACGATGTTCCGCGAATGTTGCCAGCGGCACATGTGGGCGTCTGACATCCCACACATGAACCGCGCAGTCCAAGACTAGGGCGCAGGATGCTACTTGGTACCTGATCGAGAAAAAGTTTTTTTTTCAAAGATCGATTCAGCTAGGTTGTTTGTCGTTAATTTATTTTTATTTTGGTTGGATGTTTTGGAATCAGACAAAAACTGACTTTATAGTGAACAACACAACTTGAACTACAACGACAATTCATCTGCGACAAACTATAACGCTAGTTTGCAGTATATCGCAGATGAATTGTCGAATCCATTGTTTTACATAGCTCCAGCTGTTTTACAAAACAGCTGTTATATTTTTTTAAATATAATTTAAAAGAGTGTCCATGCAGTTTCTTGCCCGTTCTTCTCCATAGGTACCTACGCTTTGGAATGGGCAACTAGCTTCATATTTTCTGACTGACCGACTTCTTGACAATTCAAAAGTGCCTGTACTGCCGTGCTAAGCTCAAAAGCGGTACCTATCTCAAAATTTGTAAACTTGATTTTTGTGGCATTGGATAGCTTAAAGAAATATGCATCCATTGAGCTAAGCCAAATAGCGGTATCTTAATAAAAAAGTCCTTAGAAAAGTGTTCCCTGACTCAGCTTTACCTCAAATTACTGAGAGAATAAAAGCAAAATTAAAATTTTCTCGAAACTAGCTTTTCCTGAGATACCGCTTTTGCGTTTATCACGGCAGTGTAAATGGTTTTGTAGCAGCTCATACTTACGTATCTAGGCATACATATTAGAGGAGCGCACGCGGCCGTCTGCCACCGTGCGCCCGCGCGTACAGCGTACTAAGCTAGCCGACGATCAAGAGAAAGGAATTCGGACTCGATCGGCCGCTGCATCATCACGCTAGTAACTCGTAGGGAGCTTGGCACATGCTACCGTCATTACCAATTTGTGTTAGTTATTAAGTTTGTCTATGTACCCTTATAATTATTATTTTTGTATTTCGAAATTGTATATAAGCCGCGTCTTAGAATAAATCATTCAGATCGTTATTCGCCTTCTTATTAACTACAACACTATACTTAAATCATCGATTCGCAAAAGTAGTGATCCCTATTCACTAAAGTGGTGACCCCGACGTGACGCCGTGTGTTCCGCCCAGTGTCAACCTTCCGCATCAAAAGCGTCAACGTCATCAGCGCCAGTCGAAATAGCAGCGACATCTGAACCAGTAGACAAACTCTTCAGCTTGATAGAAGCCCTGAGTAAGGAAGTCGCAGCGCTGAAAACGAATCGATCCCGAACCGAACGCCGATTCCACAATTCCAGAAGCCGTTCCCGCTCGAAATCTCGGGATAGAAGAAATGCTGTGTGCTATTTTCACAAGAAATACGGCAAGGCAGCATACCGATGCAGAAGCCCATGCAGCTATAAAGGAATTACAAGCGAAAAGCCGGAAAACTAACGAAGACCCAAGCCGTGGCGGTGGCCGAAGTCGACGATTTATCTTCATACCGCCTATTTATTTACGACAAATCATCTGGAAAAAAGTTCCTAATCGACACGGGAGCAAATGTTTCTGTTTTACCCGCCACAGCACGCGATAAACAGCGAACAGCAACCAACTACTTGTATGCAGCAAATGGTTCAAAAATACCCACATACGGCGAGCGAACCATTGAACTCAACATCGGATTGCGGCGTGCCTACAGTTGGCGATTTATGGTTGCAACAGTCAGTAGGCCGATATTAGGCGCTGATTTCTTGCACCACCACACCCTCATGGTAGATCTCCATGGACGACGATTGGTGGATAAAAAAACCAATTTATCGGCACGAGGTTTCCTGTCACCTGCAGCAGAAGGAAGCATTCGTACTATCGATGACAAGCTTCCGTACCACGACCTGTTAGCCGAGTACCCAGACATCACGAGACCAAACTTAAAGAAACTGGGAAATAGTGAGGTCGAACACTATCTTGAAACTACCGGCCCGCCGATATTTACTAAAGCGAGACCACTACCGCCCCATAAGTACAACGCTGCAAAACAAGAATTCCAACTCATGATGAGCGAGGGAATTTGTCGACCGTCTAATAGCCCATGGGCTAGTCCATTACACATGGTTTTGAAAAAGGACGGTACCTACAGATCCTGTGGTGATTATCGCAGACTCAATGCCGTAACCACACCCGATCGATACCCGATCCACGACTTCATGACTTCACACATAACCTCAAAGGTAAGAAGATCTTTTCAAAAATTGATCTGCAGAAGGCCTACTACCAAATTAAAAATAGAGAAGAAGACGTGAAGAAGACAGCCGTGATTACTCCTTTTGGCTTGTACGAGTTCACTAGGATGTGTTTTGGTTTGAAAAACGCAGGCCAGACATTCCAACGACACATGGACAACGTACTTCGTGGCCTACCCGTTTTTCCATTTGTCGACGACATTCTTGTAGCTTCTGAGAATCAAGAAGTACACAGAAGAGAACTTCAAGAAGTTTTTAAGCGACTCAGCGACAGTGGTTTAAAAATAAACATCGCTAAGTGTATCTTCGGCCAGTCAAAACTCGATTTCCTGGGATACACAATAAGCCCTGAAGGCATTAATTACCCCGACGGAAGAAAAGGTGCAAGCAATCCAGTCCTATCCATTGCCAAATACGATCCAAGATCTACGTCGTTTCGTCGGAATGCTGAATTTTTATCGTTCGAGTATACCTCATGCGGCTGAACATCAAAAAGAATTGAGCAAATACTTTCACAACGCCAAGAAAAACGATAAAACAAAAATACAGTGGACCGAAGAGGCGAAACAAGCATTCAATCAATGTAAACAAGACATCAAGAACTGCGCATTATTGTCCTATCCATCACTGAGCAAACCTTTCGCACTGATGACAGATGCATCAAACACATGTGCTGGTGCCGTTATACAACAAAAGATCAACGGCAAGTGGAGACCACTGGGATTTTTCTCCAAAAAGTTCAGTGACGCACAACAAAAATACAGCACGTACGACCGTGAATTGCTGTCAATATACATGGCAATACGTCATTTCCGTCGAGTGTATGAAGGACGAGAGTTAATTGTTTACACGGACCATAAACCGCTGTGTAATGCACTAACTTCAAACAGCAAGTCAGAGACACCCCGCCGAACAAGATACCTTGAATATATCGGACAGTTCACGTCGAATATTCAACACGTAACCGGCCAGGACAACCAAGTCGCAGACGCACTATCACGAGTCGAAACAATAACATGCCCGACACCACTGGATTACACCGAGTTAGCAAGAAAACAAGACCAAGACGAAGAATTGAAAAAGCTAGCAAACAAAGGAAAATACTCATTCAAAAAGATTGCCATTCCCAACTCAACTGCTCAAGTTACTTGTGAGATGTCATCAAGCACTGCCCGTCCTTATCTGCCACCAGATTTTCGAAAAGATGCATACCAAGCGATTCACGACCTTAGTCACCCCGGCATAAGGGCGACAAGGAAGCTAGTCACTGCCCGCTACTTTTGGCCCTCCATGAATAGTGACGTAAATGAGTGGACTAGAACATGCGACGCGTGCCAGCGTGCAAAGGTGCAACAACACACGAAAACACCCATTGCATGTTTCCAACAAGCAAACAAATTGGAGCATGTACATATGGATATTGTTGGCCCGTTACCTATATCAGACGGCTATCGATATCTATTGACCATGATAGATAGGGCTACCAAGTGGCCTGAAGCCTGTCCATTGGAAGACATAACCGCAGAAAAGGTTGCCAATGCATTCTATGATGGTTGGATCGCGAGATATGGTTGCCCAGTAACCATAACCACCGACCAAGGGAGGCAATTTGAGTCTGACCTCTTTAATAAATTGATGCAACGCATGGGAATTCACCGCACCCGCACCACTGCCTACCACCCGCAGTGTAACGGCGTGATAGAACGATGGCACCGCACACTCAAGACATCACTCACCGCAAGGCTAAAATCAACAACATGGTCACGTGAGCTACCTACAGTGCTACTGGGACTGCGCGCTACGCTAAAAGAAGATGTTGGTGCGAGTACAGCTGAATTGCTATATGGCCAATCACTGCGATTACCCGGAGAATTCTATGAAGAATCCACAAAACATCGCGACACGATTTCCAACTTAATGAACAAGTTGAACGGAGCGTTAAAAAAAGCCCAGGCGCAACGGAAATCAAACCAATCCCGAGCGACATTTATACACGACGATCTACATAAATGTTCGCATGTTTACCTACGCAATGACGCATCACGCAAGCCTCTGACGCCGACTTACAATGGCCCGTACGAAGTGATCAGTCGTAACGACAAGTACTTCACTATCCAGTTACGCAATAGATGCGCAAACATAACTATTGACAGATTAAAGCCAGCTTTTCGGTTGAACACTGAGTCAGAAGCACCAAGCACCGATACATACGCATATGTCACCCGATCAGGAAGGACATCGAAGCCCTGCGTGCGTTTCACTAGCGGGGGAATGATGTAGCAGCTCATACTTACGTATCTAGGCATACATATTAGAGGAGCGCACGCGGCCGTCTGCCACCGTGCGCCCGCGCGTACAGCGTACTAAGCTAGCCGACGATCAAGAGAAAGGAATTCGGACTCGATCGGCCGCTGCATCATCACGCTAGTAACTCGTAGGGAGCTTGGCACATGCTACCGTCATTACCAATTTGTGTTAGTTATTAAGTTTGTCTATGTACCCTTATAATTATTATTTTTGTATTTCGAAATTGTATATAAGCCGCGTCTTAGAATAAATCATTCAGATCGTTATTCGCCTTCTTATTAACTACAACACTATACTTAAATCATCGATTCGCAAAAGTAGTGATCCCTATTCACTAAAGTTTATTTGAAATAAATGCTTTGAGTTTGACTTTGCTCCGTTATGTAAAACAGCTGAAGGACTTTTATCAATTTTCCATAATGAAGAATGTTACCTAATTTTGATTATTAGCACTCCATATTCTCTGTCAAAAATAAAAAATACTAGTGAAAGAATTACTTCGATACGTCAATTAGTTTCCGATTTAGAAATAAAACAAGTTGTAACCGCACGACGCGGGCTGCCGGTGACGGTGTGACGTCATCGCACAACACGCTCAGTCTGGCTCACTCAGTCCGCTCGCAGTCGCGCGCCCGTACCGTCGAAATTATACCTAAATACTTAAAAAAATGTCCAATCCAAATACTAGGAAATCATGCGTTGTGCCTAAATGTAAAAATACAACTACCAATTCACCGGAAAAGTTGTTTTTTATAGTTCCAAAGGACGTTAAAATGCGAAAAAAATGGATAAAAGCTATGAAGATTGTTCGTTCGATTGAAGCGGTGTTCTGGCGTGCTTCTACATTTAACCGTACATACATCACCTACTCTTTTTACTTGAACATAACCAATAGCATCATCGCCATAGCAGTATCTTGCCGATCTGAAATAAGTTTCAAATAAAAATAAATGGCCTTACGTATTTTGTTAGTAAAAAAAATGCTAATAAATAAAAAAGGTTTAGTACATCCCTTCGAACATCTACATTTGCAATAAAAATTTAATTAAATAAAATGGCCTTACGTATTTTGTTAGTAAAAAAATACAAATAAAAAAAGGTTTAGTACATCTGTAACGTTCAACCCACTACATCTACATCCTAAGTACCTATCCTACTTCCTACTAATATTATAAATGCGAAAGTTTGTGAGTGTGTGTGTGTTTGTTATCTTTCACGCAAAAACTACTGGATAACGGATCTAGACGAATTCTGGGATAACACATAGGCTACTTTTAATCCTGGGAAAATGTACAGTTCCCGAGGGAAACGGGGGCGAAGCTGCTGGCGGAAGCTAGTTTGCAATAAATCAATGTATGTATTCATTTAAATTTACTAAGAAGAGCAGTACCTACCTATACTTTGCATTTTTATTCCTCGCATTTCGACGGCAACGAAATCACTATGTATTTGTAGATAAATAATGCGCAACCATTAATCCATCTATTTTAGGCAGATTATCCGATTGCCCTTTTTCGAATCCTTCATCCATTTTATTAATCGAATAATATTTACTATTATTAGACTATTAACGAAAACACAACAAAATACTGCGCAAGCTATTACACCTATTATAACCGCTGGCGACTTGATGTTGATACTAAGCGGGCCGCGGCCCGCGCGGGGCGTTGTGACATGACATCACAAGCGGTCACGTGGCTGTTAGCGGGTCTCGATATTTTTCGAAACTTTGAATGCCTATAAAATCAAAACTACTAGGTATTTTTGACTACAACAAAAACTAGTGTATTTGTATACATACAGGCTTTACTGTGACAAAATTTCAAGCGATTTGGCATACCTAGTAACATTCTTCATTATTGCACTTTAACATGCAGAATTGCATAAACGTTTTGCATTTATCAATGCAGAGACAAAAGAATTAGATTAGAGGTTATGTAAAACAGCTTGAAATGAAACGTCAGATTGTAGATTTTAGTTCTAAATTTTGTCGCTAGCGGTTACGTGAAACAGCGGATTCGCCAATCCATTTGCGAAAAATACATTGTAAATGTCAATATCACCAATATAAAATAATAAACAAGGGAAATAATTACGGGAATTTAAGAAAATTCGGAAATGAGTTTTATGGCTCGATTCGACGAATTAAATTGAATACCTAGGTTTTCAGAAAACAGGGGTCAAAAATTTAGACAAGCATTTCTTAAACAGCGAGGAATCTAGTAACGGCACTTACTTTTTCTGCGGCCTCCATTTCACGTGTCCGACAGAGGCTATGGTGTAAATGGTATGCTCCAAATTAGGCTTGCCGTAGATGTCCCAAACCTGAAATTAAATTATTATTTCTACGAATTATCAAACCTCAACAGTCATCACATACTGGGGCTTGTACACACGACGACACATCAAGCTATACATTTCCAGTTTTAGCTGGCCTCGCATTGTAGGCTTTTCGTACAATAAGAACTTAGTTTATACTGTAAATGTATAGCTTGGTATGACGTCATATGTACAGACGATTCCATGACAACAACTGGAGATTGTTCCTTTTTGTTTCCACTTCCAATGGGCCATTGGTCAGCTAGATTGAGGGAGTAGAGGCGAGTAAAGCAAATAAGTTTAATTTAAATTGAATTTAAAGCAAATAAAATTTCAGCACGTAAGTAAGTAACCTAACATAATTGAAAAGTTCGACATCTACAAAATCCTTATATTGGGACCTCTCAGCCGCAATATCCTACCTACCGTTGTATCAATTACACGCGACACGCCGATAACAGCTAGACACAATAATTATCTAATTAATTGTTAAAGTGTCACACTGACTCGTTAGGGTCATAACTAGACGTTGTTGCTGAGGAAAATTGCTTTCTTACTATGCCAATTGAAACAATTTAGAAGTTACAGTGACAATTTACAAGGCGTTATGTCAATGGAACTCAAGTTTCAACTATGAATAACTAAACTGTAGGTTTGTGTATTTTAATCACAGACGTGAAATTAGGTAATGTCTGATTTTTAATTTGGTATATAAAAATGACTGTGATCGTCCTTTTTTGCCAAAATTACATTATTTAGTACATATTAGCTGTCATTTTGGTCTAGCACTTTAAAAATCAAGAGTATAGGCACTATAATCGAGGTCCAATAATGGACTGGATGGGCCTTAGAGCATTTTTAATGCTCTAAGGGATGGGCTAATGAAGATTATGATAAAGATTCAAGAAGGGTTCAGGAAGGGAAGGGAAACAAGACCCGCTAATCGCTAATTTTGCATTTTTTTTGTTGATTTTGCATTAGGTAGGTACACACAGTCCAATGCATATCCAGAATATTTTGGTCGGTATTATAGTATTGCATCCGGCCTAACAAATATCATTATAATAAAAAGATGTGCAGACTGAAAACAAACTTTGAGAATGATGAAACTGATAAATAAGACTTCCTCGGGAATGAAATTCTAGACTTGAGTATTTATACGAAAGCAGATTGTAACCCTAGCATGAGTTAATAATGAAATATTGCGATGTAACAGGACAGTAACTGGCCTAGGAGATAACATCGCAATTAGCATGTAATATGAACTAATATTATAATAATATCATCGTGTGACCAACAGGCGTGGACTATCTGTGACCCAATTGTTTATCTAGTAGGCGCTGATAGCTCAGGCGCGTAACCTGTTGTTCAATGTTATTTACCTGCTAAATATTTAAATTATTAACAGCAAAATTTTGGAGATTTAAGGCTGTTTGTCATCAACCTCACATTCTATTTATTTCTTAAAGATACCGAAACCTAACTACTACCTACCGAAGTCGGAGGTTCGGAACTCGTTTCGTTCCGATCATTTTCGATATGATGCGTTCGAACGTGAAAAGTCGAACACACTATAAGCTCCAAAGCGCATTAAAGCCATGGGGTGTATCATAAATAATGCTCTGTTTCGATTCTATGTTTTTGCAACATGAAAAGTGACAGGGTTGCAACATGATACACGCCATCATCTGCTTTTTGAAATTCATAATAACCAGTAACACTAACAACTATTGGCCACACTACTAATATATGTATATGGTATGTATGGTATAGGATCATAAAACCAAACTCACCTTGATAGTTTTATCCCTAGAAGCGGTAGCCAGCCAGGGCATCTCTGGGTGCCAGTCACATGCGAACACTGGCCCCGAATGAGCGGTAAACTGCAGCAGACAGCGCTCATGTCTGCGCACGTCCCATAGCTGCACGTTGCCGTTCTCGGAGACCGCCGCGAACGTGTGCGCCTGGTGCGGGCTGAACTGCACGTCGCGGATGGACTCCGTGTTGCTGATCAGAAAGAAATGATAAAGAAATCTACTCAGATAGTACCAAACAGGGCTGCAGATACTCTACACTCTTTTTAGTATTTTTATTATTATTTATTTAAACTTCTCGCACAAAAAGGTACAAAGGCGGACCGGCGGGCGGGTATTGTTACAGACCATGGGAATATACAATATGCTGGAGACGCTGTCCAAGACTGTTTGTGGAAGGTGGACAAGCAACTTGAATCCAAACTAGAGGTCTTGAAAATTTTTAAAGGAATTTTAGAAGAAATTACTTATATGATTTTTAGAGACCTTCCAAAGTTACCATAGAGTTACCCTTTGTTTGAAAACTGAGATCAAAATTGAAAGGTATTTTACCTTATGAATGTCCTGGCTACTTCCTTCATGCGCAGATCAAAGCACTTCATCATGCCATCCTGAGAGCCAGAGATGAGGAGTGCTGGCTCTGTCAGGTGGAAGCTAACCTGCATTCAAATATACCACATGAATAGGTATTAGAGGGTTAACAGTTGACATATTGGCTGTTGGCTTCACGCTTCTTCAAAGGTGGTCCTATTATGTATACCTAAGGCACACCAATGTATAGTCAGCCTCGTAATTCTTTACCAGTTATGACTAAAATCCCAGTGTAGGTACTAAAACTCCATTAAAGTTGAAACTTTCTAAAATAGCCCATGTCATTTTATAACATGCAAGTCATATTAACCGTTAGGCTGGTAACGCAATTATGAGGTTAACTATACAGACAGTTAGTTACTTAGGCATTTTCTGTGAATAGAATTATGGTGTGATGCTATGAAAATAATAATCATGTCATCTCTTAGTGATTGTAATAATTTTAGTTAAAATATGCTATCAAATACCTATTGGGGGTCATCACAGTTCATTGTGCAAATACAGATTTTATCATTAAGGGGCTTACATGACCTAAAGCTCGGTCACTGTCGGACTGCATAGAAAAGAAAGAGAAGCACGATGATTGTGTCATCGGTAATTTATTGCAAAATATGAAGTAATTATTTAATTACAAAAAAATCTATTTTTGGACTAAAAAAATAAAACACTATACTATTTTCGCCATAAGATGAGTTCCCTGACAGTTCATTTTTTTCCGTGGCACGCATACTACTTTAGACGAATAAAAAATATACTGGCAAAAAAATTAAAAAAGAAATGATAAAAAAAATATTGCCTTTCGTAAATTACTAAGTAAATTATTTTAGTTATAATTAACTGTTAATAAATTAAGTAAATAAAATAAAAAAGTATAAATCTTAAAAATGTCTAATGCGTTGAACGGAACGTCGGCCAATAGAGATTGCCACTACCCAATACACTAATCGACAAAAAAATATATGAATCGGAGCGGCTTTTTTGTAATCGCGATCGCGTCGCGCTGGACTACTGATAGTCCAGTCAAAATAGACATTTGACTTAGCCAAAATTCGCATAGAGCTGAAAATTGGCAGAGACGTTAAATACATCATTATAAATGAAATTTCAAAAATCGCCTTCGATCCTACTTCTGCAAAAAAAATATTCAAGGTCAAAAGTACAAAATTAAGGTTTTTTCCATTTTTCTCGAAAACAGTAAGTATTATCGTGAAAATAGGTCAGACAAAAGTTGTAGATCATACAATTCTCTACAAAAATGATCCCGTGACTATTTCTCTTACCACTCACCATTCGTGAGATATCGCGGTTTTAATCATTAGAAAATTCATATTTTACATAATATGCACACATTTCCGCACCACCTATGAGGTAATAATATATTTTATATAATATAATGTATTATATATTATGTCGTCGTTATACCTATATAATATATAATATTATATACGTCGTTGTCAAACCAAAATCTGCTATGTGCCGTTTTTTGAGATTTTAAGATTTTGACCACAGCTTATAGGTCACTGCCTTATTTCTCATATAAAAGAACTGCTATGTGCTTATGACCACTAGTTGTGGAACTATGGCCTCAGAATAAAATTAACTCTCATGTAAAATTTTTCAGGAAAACTTCTTTTGTCAATATCTCAAAAGTATACTTTTTGCATAGCAGGTTTTGGTTTGACAACGACGATATACTTATACAATACTTGGCGCATTTTTTTAACGTAGTTTCCCCAGTAGGGGAGGTGTGGAGAAGAGTCAATCTTTGTAAATACTTCTGCACAATCAATTAAATCATTACGTTTTACAAACAATATAAATACTGATATTTTACCTCTTTTAAAAATTGCAAAAAAAAATATTTTAGTATGTTGCTTGTACTAGTAAAATAATCTGTGGGGACTGTGTCTTACGTACCCATCCCTTGCATAGTTTTAAGAATGTAATATTTTTATAGAGGAACTTATTGTAATAATTTTTAGAAAGTTTCATTTTTGTGTTTTTCTCACGTTCCCACATCTGCAAAGCGATTTAAGTTATAGGTACTATTGTATTTTATGACTCTTTATTTTTAGCTAAGGTTCATTGTTTATTAGTTAAGGTTCATTGTTCTATTATTTTCAGTTATCTTTTATTGTACCCATTTGTATTTCTCGTGTTTTATTATATGTACTTTTAAAATGAAATCGTTTTGCCGCGGCCTTTGTTTAGGAACTGCAGATGTGGGATTTGTCGCGTCCTTTGTGTAGTGCAGATGTAGGAGAGTTTTGGTTCTGGGCTTCAGTCTGTTTTTAACCAAGATCGTGCGAGGTCCTCTCTGACCCCCGATCATATTTTACTCGCCGAAGCTCGCCATAACCTAGTGTTTCTAGTAGTTTTACCCTTCATGTAACATTATTTAATTTTACTTTTTCGTGTCAAGTGTAATTGCTAGCTTTAGTTACTTGATATCTTAAATAAATTAATCGTTACTTATTTACAACTTACTTCTGTGTATTACTTGTCCACGCGGTCACGAATTCCCACAAATCTGACAAAAAATCAGAATGATTGTATGTATATTTATTAGTATAGTTTTTATTACAAAAAGAAAGTTTTTAGAGGTATCTTCAAGATATTTTTCTATCATATCAAATTAATTGTGTTATGTTTTCAACACAATATCTACCTAGCATATATCCTCAAGAATATTATATATTTTTCTGATTTTGTTTAGTGTACCTACTGTAGTCCATCATATACTTTTATTGTTTCTAAAACTTGCGTTTTTCGTGTTTAAGTCCTGTAAGCCCCTTAAGTGTTAATAAATAAATATTTAGCCTCATTTTACCTTGTTAACAGTTCTCTTATGGTCAGAGAACACATGCTCCTGTTTGGAGCGACCGGACCTGCCGAGGTTCCAAACCACCACTGCACCATTGGTAGCTGCTGTGGCGAGGGTGTTTTCTGTAAAAAAAATAAAGAATGTACCAATCATACTTTATATAAGAATCTTCTTCTTAGTGTGTCAATGGCAAAAATATACTTAGTTTTTTCAGCAATGCCAATACCATTCCCTGACATAGCCATTAGGTCCTCATGTAAGCAGGTGACAGGGCATGTGGAATTTAGGAAGAATGAAGATTTGGAGAGAGTATTTAAAAATATCATGAGCATCTTGTGAGATTATGTGTATCTCGTGAGATTATGTATGAGTATCTTGTGAGATTATGTTTGAGTATCTTGTGAGATTATGTATGAGTATCTTGTGAGATTATGTGGGAGTATCTTGTGAGATTATGTGTGAGTATCTTGTGAGATTATGTGTGAGTATCTTGTGAGATTATGTGTGAGTATCTTGTGAGATTATGAATGAGTATCTTGTGATATTATGTATGAGTATCAAGTACTTATTACCATAAGATTTTCATTAATTTCTTTCAAGGTTTTCATAACTTTAATGAAAATAATAAAATGCTACAACACTATAAACTGTACTAACATAGGATATATTGTCTACTAACATCTTTTATGTATTTTTTGTTTTGCCAGGGCGGACCTTTTGTTATCGGTTAAAAAAAAAAACAACTGCACAGAGATCAATAGTTCATTAAAGTTCTTATCTCAACCTTTGATAACAACTGTTTTTGACAGATAGCATTCCTTAAAGTGAGTCATTTATAATATAATTATGTGGTTTATCATACAAGTATCGGGGCCAATTAGATGCCCACTGCTAAAGGTGTTTCCTATGGCAAAGTACACAGGGTATGCTGTATGCAACCTAAACTGACTCATCATTTATGGTTGTTTCATTATTCTAAATCTAAGTAAGAAATATTTTGTTTTATAAAATTGTAGACAAGATGTTAGGTACCTTCGATAGTACTCCAGGCAACATCAATGGAAGAAAAATTCAGATTCAAGTTTTTCCCAACCCTCAAATTGCAGACTTCCGAAAATTCATTTTCGCCAATGGAAAACACTTTGAATACTGTAACAAAAATTAACGTTAAACTTAACTTAGTCATGCATGGCAAGTAATTTTATACAAATAAAATAAATATTTTATTTGCTATGATTTACCATTGCGCCCAGCTATGACTACTTGTGAACAGTCTTTATTTAGAGCCAAAGCGTTTGCGGGTCCCTCCTGGGATACGCATATTGTGTTCGACGGTATCATTATCAATAAACTCTATCAAAACAATTTAATGAAATACAAATTAATTGTCACATGATCAATGTAACACACAACGCTGTTCGGCAACCATCACAGGACGAAACCTTGTTTGTAAGTGGGGACGAAAGATAGATAACTATAAACTAAGTAAAAACATAATTTTTACATAATAAAATAATTACAACAATGTTTATTTTGAGTGATTATGTATTTTTTGAGGTTGCTTGTTGCTTGTCAACATGTCAATTGTCATTGTCATTTTATCCCCGCATTCCGAATTACGACAATATTACTCACAGCGCTCATAGCAATAATTTGCGTTCCGATTTAGATATCACGATTATGACAGCTGAGAGCTGTCAACAATTCGGAACACTCGTGAACGCGCTCACAGTGCTTACTCAATGTAAAAACGATATTATTACAATATTTCTTTGTACAGACACCACATTTCTTCTTCTTTGGTTATGTGGCGACTGTCAGCCAGAAGCACAATTTCAAAAATACCACGTTAGTTTAATTTAAAGATATGATGCAACTCAACAAAACACACACTGACACATGCAGACACATCCACACACACACACACACTGTAATTTTTGACAGCGCTCACGGTGATATTATTAGAAGGCATGGTCGGCGTTATCGCAAGATGGCGCATGTCATGACGTCATCTATGACGATTCACGGGACATCGTTATCGCGCTCACGCTAATTCGGTACGCGTTTTAGCACGCTCACATCGATTATTTCCCAACTCGGAACGCAGGGTATATCTGTAGTTGGCAAATGCGGAACGTTCCACGAATTTATATTTAGTAGCGAAGTACACATACAACACCGACAAAACCTTTTTCAATATCATTTTTGAAATTATTTTTAATATTGAGGTGCATTGCACAAGCAATAAAAATAAATTGAATTCGTTTTTATTTCGTTTAAGCTATGTTGTTGTTGTAATCAATCAAAACAATGTGTTTTGATAACTGCGGTTTGTACTTTGAGCCAGCCATTCAGCATCAGCGCTACTGAAAAAATCAAAATGTCAGAAAGTAGACGTCAAACGCAGGT
Source organism: Luperina testacea (assembly GCA_927399505.1). Classification (NCBI taxonomy): domain Eukaryota; kingdom Metazoa; phylum Arthropoda; class Insecta; order Lepidoptera; family Noctuidae; genus Luperina; species Luperina testacea. The sequence goes on along the minus strand of OV656770.1, from coordinate 796,004 downwards.
TTTCTTTTTTCATGAATTTTTCGAAAAAACGCATTAACAGCGTATGGGTCGCATAATTAATTGCTATGGTATTTCGAACACAAAAAACTGTTAGTATGTGAAGTACAGTGCGAGGCTCATCCATAAATTTGGGACGATGGATAGTGGAGACAGGATTTTGGTGGCTGCGGGGCTGACGGCTGCTGTAGTGGTCGGAGCCTTCGTGCTGTGGGGTCCCGGCGGGGCTCCGAAGGTGCGCAAGAGGCGCGGGCAGATCGCTGGCCTCCAGAACCTCGGCAGGACCTGCTTCCTCAACACCCTGCTGCAGGCGCTTGCAGCCTGTCCCACTTTCATCGACTGGCTCAAAAATTATGCTAAAGCAGGCGGCCACAACAGTATGATCACTACATTATATACAGTTATTGAAGGTACCCCTGAATCACTCTGAATAATTTAGTCTTTATGTAGTTATATTTGAGCCTCATAAAATAAACCATTATTGAAAATAGTTATTTCACATATATCAATAACAAGTAGCATTCTTTTAATTATTCAAAACTGATATGGTTATATAAACTAAACTACTCCAGAACTTTATTAAACCTAGAAATCCACCGGTAAACTGAAAGAGTAACCTAAACATTTACAATACTTGTGATGTAACTGAATAATATATTATAAGTAGGGCTATTTATAATTTTAAAACTTAAATCAATCATTTTCTTAAAGCCAAGTTCAATCAAATGAGCTATACCTTATTTGACTAGACATTTGTTACTTACAAATTGGTAAATTAATATACTGTTTTATTATATAACATCATGGTTCCAATAAGTATCTTAAAAACATTATTGTTACAAGGCCAAGATTAAATATTTATAGAATGAACAGCTCAAGACAATAATGGAAACTATCCATAAAAGTTTATTTACAGTGAGTGTGTGCACATGCATATACCTACTACCTTTATACTACTACCTTTATAATTATATACTTACTACCTTTTACTCAAGTTATGCATCCCTGTAAACATAAGCTTTTACCAACTTTTTTTACTGTTGTAACACAACTGTAGTTTGAACTTCGATGAATCCTCATCTAGTTTATCCCTCTTTGTATAAATTTTACAAAATACTGCACATCATTCTCCTGACTTTATACCAATTTATTTGTGGTCGGTGCAAAAAGTAGTTTTCTTCCATTCTTCTCTATCAGTCGTCTCTGTACTCACCCCCTTTCTATCTATGTATATCATCATTCACGCAGTCCATCTATCGTTTCTTTGGTCTTCCCCTACTCTTATAGCACAATTATTTAATATTGTGTATAAAAATATTTGTTTTGCCAAAATATTCCATATCTTCTTGAGTGATGCAATAATAATAGCTATGTAAACAGGTGATACATGGCTGCCATAATCAATCACCATACTGTGTGTCAGGTTTAGAAAACAAAGATTTTGAACAATGGAAAACCTGTGTTGAGGTGCATGAAAGATGCAGCTTATATTATTGTGACCCATTCAGTAATGCATCCCTAAATTGTTAAGTAACTATACAGGGTGGCACGGACATCAACAACCTGTTTACCATTCATTCAGTACATGATTCTGAACTTTTCATTGAATTTTTAATAGGCTATAAGAAAATGCTGTTCCATACATTTTGACTGTGTAGGTATTGCACTTTTCTATAAAACAGCATATTTTTTTTGATAACTAATGAAGATTCTTCGCTAGTGGATCTAGAATCATATTGTGCTGAATTCATGGTTACAGTTGGTGTGCCAACATCCCTGCCACGCTGTATGCCAACATCCCTGCACGCTGTATGCCATAGATTTCACAATAGTTTGCCATTCATATTATAGTTAGATCCAGCTTTCACCTGCAAATGGGCAAGTTTAATTCTGGTTTTCAGTGTGAATGATTCAGCATACAGATGGGATGCCCGGTCAGATCATAATGAACATAATAATGACTATGATACATAATCCTTATTTTGTTTGTGTTGCACATCATCATCCTCCTGCCCTCGTCACAATTTATTTGTGGGCGCAACATGTCTTTTTGAAGTAAAAACTTCTTAAGGCGCGTTGGGCATTTTTTGAGATGGGAAAAATCCATTGAACTCGCGACACTGTTACCGTAACCGACACCGCGCTACATTAGGATGTGTTCGGCTGTCCTCGGGATGTACTCGGTTTTAATGTATTATCTGATATGTCAGTGAGTTATGGCAAAATATTCTGTTTGTGTTTTGTTTAGAAGACGATTAAAAAAATACACACGTAATTGTTCAAGTTTTCACTTCTATATCAGCACTCCTGGAGTGCCACTGTTTTTTTTCTTCTATGTTTCTCTATTAGTCGTCACATATAAAAGGGAATAAGAGTATGAGGATGATGATAAAGATCTCAGGACTTACAAAAGATCTCCCCACTTGATTTGTGCATTATTTCTTAGATAAGCCTCATTGTCTTATAAGCAAGCTTCCCATTCAACTTCATATATCGCAAATAGTCGTAAACGGCACCCACGAGTCGGCGCGCGGCACACCTGTCTGCCCGCTGGGCGTGCTGCAGTCGCTCCGCGCGGCTGGCTGGGTGGTGCCCGCAGACCAGCAGGACGCTCACGAACTGCTCCATGTGCTGCTGTCTTGTATCGAGGAGGAGACAACTAGCATGTCTAAGAAGGTAGGTGTTGTTGTAAATGATAATGTACGATGCTATGATGTTGATATGATTGCTAGTCTTAAATTTTTGTGGACCATCCTACATGATGGGTGACTGTATGTCGCAATAGTACATCAAAGCAGTCTCCACACAGGGCAGTACTTAAATGTAGCAGTGCAGTCACAGCAGTACGGAATCAGAGCCACTGCCACCTAGCTGGCAGATAATATCTCTCTATAGTATGAGCTAATCCCATACAGTTAGTCCCAATAAGTTAAATTGATGAGAGAAGGCATCATTACGAAAAATACATAAATATAACCTAAAGTTCCATTTGTTTACATCAGTTTCGTTAGAAAATTACTAATAGAGAGTCACTAACTGCTTGTGCTTGGAGAAAACCCTGAGTCAGGTACTCAGCAGTAATTTTATTAGCCACAGATTACTCTCATATACTTCCTTATTCATATTTCCCTAGTAAATGCGCAACTATAACTATAGGTACTTTAATTAGTAATTTATCTTCCAATTTCCTCATAAGGTTGCTAAAATGAAATGAACTCTCCCACCAGCCCGGCTGTCTCTCCGACGCTCTGGGTCTAGGCAGCAGCCGCGCGTGGTCCGCACTAGCGTCGCCCGCGTCCCCGCCCGCGGCGCCGCTCCCGCTGCGCGCCGACTCCACGCCGCCGACGCCCTCCGGCCTGTCCGTGCGCCCGGCGTCTGCCGCGCCCACTGATGAACCCGACCTTGTGGAATCAGGTACCTAACACACACTGAACTAAATTAAATAGTAAGATCGTAGCAGAACGGTGCTGACTCCGGCAGCCAACGACATATTTACAAAGATAGTAACAATAGGTAGGTAGTCATGAATCTCAATACTGTGTAAATACATTGCATATAGGCATGCACAACATTCTCATTCACTATACTAGTGACGACTATGCCGCGACGCCTGTAAATTAACACGTTATTCTGTAGTTAATTTAATAAATAAAATATGTACGTTTATTTGCGGTAAACATGAATAAGAGAATGAACACAAACGCAAAAAAAAAACAAGTTGGGGGAAAATATGCGTCACATCCACGCAAAACAGCCATCGCTCAGCATAAATGCTAAGACCCATGCGAGACAGAGCCCCAGCGCTGGTTTTCAGCGACGTGATCACATCAACCGGTGCAGCATACGATAACATAAAAAAAAAACAAAAAATCATAATGAAATAAAATAAATATACAATAGCTATAGTTCTGAATTTCAGCATAAACATGAAATTTATAAATGGTACACATCCCTGTACGTGGCGACCATCGGGCAGTTAAGAAGCACATGTGCCGCTGTCTCGTCGTCCTCCATGCAGACCCTGCACAGCGGACTGTCTGTTACTCCTATGACAAAGAGGTGTTTATTGATTAGCTAGACGGAGAACCTGTTTCGTGAGGCGGCCATCCAATGTGGGAAGTGCTTCCCTGGCCTCCCTGCATTCGCCTTGCTCCGTCCATAGTTTGTTATGTTGGTGTCTTGGGCGTTTCCTTACCAGAGTGCGTATATACCCGAAGGGGAGTGGCGCGATGGGTCAGGACTCACTGGTGCCATGCTCGACCCCCTTCTGGCAAGCTCGTCGGCTGCATCGATGCCTAACGAACCGCTATGTCGAGCGGGGTCCGGCGATGTAGCAGGCGATTAGTACATAAGCTACATGAAGCCAAGGTTCCAAGAAATGGGCTCAAAATGAGATTGATTTTTGGCTTATCAAGGAAAAACTGTTATGTTTTACTTTGTCACATTTAGACCATCAGATGCATTTGCGAATAAAGTTACCGGCAACGCAGAAAATCATACGGGCTCTGTAGTTTCGTCTATGTTCTGTATGACTGGTTTATTTTCCGCACTTAGTCCTTCAAGTGGACCATTGTGCGTCGGCCATGGCGGCTGTCGGTGGTTATTCCCACCAGCCCACCTCCCTCCAGAAGTTGATTGAGTCTCCTGGTCTATTGAGAACATCTGTGTAAGATCTGGGTGACCCGAGGGTTTCTGACCTAATCTGAGTGACGCCTGTGCACTCAAAGAACACATGCGCAACGGTTTCATCAGCCTCCATGCAAGCCCTGGACAGTGGACTGTCCGTTATGCCTATTGTGTAGAAGTGTTTGTTTAGTGAGCAGTGTCCCGTGATGGTCCATGTCACCAGGCGCAGGCCTTTCCTGTCCAGGGGTATTTTCCTTACACATTCATTATCATCTTCCCCCCTTTCAACAGTCACGCTACCACTGACTCGCTTCTCTCTCATATCACACATTGTGGAATGCAATAAATGATTGACTATTGAGTTAATCCTGCCACTCATTTTTCTTCTGACTAACGAAGCCAAGACCTACCACAACTAAACAGTGTTTGCTCGCCAGAGCCAGTGATGGAGCTGCCCCGCCTGACGAAGGGCGTGTCCCGCTCGCTGTGCCAGCTGAGCGCGCTGGGGCGGCGCTGGGCGGCGCCGGGCCCGCGCGCGCCGCCCGCGCCGCCCTTCCGCGGCTCGCTGGCGTCGCGCCTGCAGTGTACGGTGTGCGGGCACAAGGTGGGTGGACTAGTTTAGTGAAATCACCTGCTTTTTGTATATTCTAGCAAATTCCAATTTAACTTCCAAAAAAAAATGTTCATAACATGTTTACGTAAAGGTCTAAATCTAAACATAGCACTAAAAACGTGTTATCCTTTGCCTGCCTTGTAAACGCAAAAATATTTTCCGTAAATACTTTCTGGATTGATTCTGGTACAGTTATTCGATAGCTTCAAAATTATATTATTTTCTTATGAATCCCACGATAAAAATTGCATTTCAACACCCGTTTTTTTCGAAGCTACGTCCCTACTCGTCTGATCTCTCCCCGGCAGTCGGATTGCCGCCGCCTCTGATTAAGATAGTGATGGAAGAGAGAGTGCCCCTGTGTGAGTACACACTTTATTTTATGTAGCGAATAAAGTAAGCCTATAAAATGTTGATCTCCCCACAGAGTCCGATCCGGTACGACAAGTTCGACAGCATCTCCCTGTCGATGACCAACGCCAGCGTCGGGCTCACCGGCTCTTTCAGCCTGTCAGGTGAGCTAACTAGTATTTAACACACATAATAAATAATTTTATTATACTAATGATTTCAATGCTTATTCTTGCAGTTAAATCATCATCAGATCTGTAAAAGGTTCGAATTCCCAAGTATTGCTTTCGCTGTAATACACCTTAAAGTGACAGAGATAGCATGAGACTTACGGCGACTTATGTTTGACTTGAGTTTGAGTATTCGACCAAACCTCATGATAATGATATGCCTTCAAGCTGATTGCGGCCATAGCGACCGCATAGCCTAAGTTGGCCAACGTTTCTTGTTACCGGGTATTGGGGGTCATGCAAGAGAGTAATAACGTAGGCTCACCGTTATCGAAGCGGTAAGTAGGACTTTGTAATAAACGAATGATAAAAAAGACCGGTCAAGAGCGAGTCGGACTCGCGGTTTGGTACTATCATAATTATATGTTTTTAAATTTTCATCGGCGAGGCCTATATTCGTCAGAGAATTTTAACACCGCACTGCGGTGTAGAATATTGCAGTTTTAGGTCAGCGCCATCTCTTGACCGATAGTAGAACTAATGTAACTTGTTAATGATTTCTGAATAAGTGTGTCAAATTTCTATTTGAGAGACATCGTTTTATTTTTCCTGTAATCTTTACATAAACTTCTATCGCATAGAATTGTTTTAGATTTTTCTCTTTGCAAACGGATATGAGGGTTTGATTTTTAATACATTTTTCATCAAAAGTCGAAATATATACGGCCTAAAAAAATGTTTGAGAATGTGCAAACCGCTCTGTCATATGATACCCCACATGCCCTAGTAGCCTCATTTCGAATTTTTCAGACCCCCTTTCAGTTCCCCAGTTTTCAGTTTCCCTGTTGCAAAAAAAAAATCTTTGTTATTTGCAAAATAGTTGGGCAAACGTCATATAAAACTATTCCAAATTTCAAGTTGATAGCATAAGAAGTTCTTGAGATATCCAGCTGTGACAGACGGACAGACAGTAAGACACACAGACTGAGCCTCACCATAAGGGTTCCGATTTACCATTTTGGTACGGAACCCTAAAAACGGACAAGTGCGCGTGACTATGGCACGCATAGTGAACTGTTCCGTAGTTGGGATGAATTTATACCAAGAACAAACTTAACATTGAAAAACAACATGTCCTTTACGTGTGCTGGGAGATCTTGAATTTCAACTTAATATATCCATGCGTTCCTGAGAAAAAGGGTTTTGACAGACAGACAGACGGACAGCCGGACGGACGGACGTCGAAGTGAACCCTAAAAATCAGTTTAGGTTTATCTATTACCTAGTACTATATTTTCGCCACCAAGTAAATGTTTACCAGTACGTTAAAAAAAACTCATTAGAATTTTCATAAGTATTCGTACCGCATAGTAATCTTTTATGTTTACAACATTGACTGAACTGAACAAGGTCGAGCTAAAATCATTGAATATCACAAAGCTAACATAAACAGAGCCTTTTTGTTTTGGTATCAATGTTTCTTTAGTTTCTTGCCGGTTCTTTTCCATAGGAAACGACCTATTGGAATCGTGCACCTAGCTTCTGACGTTTCATAAGTGCACATGTTAGTCCACTCAACGAATGACCCAAAAGGAGGTGTAGAGTGGGCCCTGAGTGATTTCTTCAGAAAGTTGTTCAGGGTGCTTAGGGAGTAAACATACTAAAAGTCCCTCGTCTAGGAGGTGAGCCGGAGTGGGGGGGGGGGGATAAAAAAATCCCACTTTTGAGTTTTTCGCTAATATCTTTAAAACGGTGCGTCGTAGAGAAAAAATATATTCTACGTAATGAAAGCTCATACAATTTTCTACAACTTATATCTTACAAACTTTTTTGAATTCCTACCCATTTTCGAACTACACGTTCCGGAAAAGTAAAAATTTTCTAAAAAAACGACTTTTATTAAACACTACCTGTTGCCTGCTACTTCGGCGTTATTTCGGGATAAAACGTAGTCTATCTGACTACCACTCTATGCCAAATTTCATCTAAATCTGTTCAGCGGTTTAAGCGTGAAGAGGTAAAAGATAGACAGACACCAGCGGAGCTTTCAGAGCGTGATGCTCGAAAACTTTTGTGTCAATGCTGAGTTGGTGGGAGGGAGCTGAAAGCTAATAAAATTTTCTACAACTTTTGTCTACACTTTTTCTAAATACATACATAGATCTTAAGCTCCTGTTGTACTAACCATTATGGATCATTTGTAATCTGACATATATAAATAAATAAAAAATAAATAAATAAATAAATTCTAAGCAATTTTCGAGTCTCAAGCTCTGCAAAGCTCTGCTGGTGTCTGTCTATCTGTTACCTCTTCACGCTTAAACAGCTGCACCGATTTAGATGAAATTTGGTATAAAGATATTTGAGTCTCGGGAAAGGACATGGATAGTTTTTATCCCGATATTCCCACGGGAAACTTTTGCGGGTGAAACCGCGGGGTGCTGCCAGTACATATACAGCGGTTGTGTACCAACATAAGCTCGCTGCTAACAAAGCGCGGGCGCCTTGTTGCTATGCCGGAAGCGGCGAGCGGTTGTGTACCAACATAAGCTCGCTGCTAACAAAGAAAAGTTTCGATAACTCAACGGCTAGTGAACGGATATGGATGAAATTTGCTAGGTAGATAGATTAGGACCTGGATTAACATATAGGCTACTTTTTGTCCCGAAATAACGCCGAAGTAGCAGGCAACAGCTAGTGTTTGATAAAAGTCGTTTTTTATTACAAAATGTTTACTTTTCCGGAACGTGTAGTTCGAGAATACAGATTCTCGAACTACACGTTCCGGAAAAGTAAACATTTTGTAAATATACATATACGTATACATATTTTGTGTTTTGTAACATTTTGTTAGGAATTCGAAAAAAGTGTGCAAAATATAAGTTGTAGAAAATTGTATTAGCTTTCATTACGTAGAAGATATTTTTTCATTACGACGCACCGTTTTACACGATATTAGAGAAAAACTCAAAAGTGGGAACTTTTATAAGGCTCACCTCATAGACGCGGGGACTTTTAGTATGTTTACTCCCTAAGCACCCTGAACAACTCTGAAGAAATCGCTTAGGGCCCAGCTCACGCACTCCACAACTGCTTTGTTAAGTGGACTGTGTAGGTTTATGTGACATAAAATATTTTGATTTTGATCATGATTCATGAAGATAGCTTTTGTAACTTATAGTTAATTTTTAGTGTAATTATAATATTGTATGTATTTATAGTATTTTTTAAGTTATATTAATATTGTATTGTATGTGTTTATATGGGCCTTCTTGCCTGAAATAAATGGATAAATAGCCTATACCTACAATTTCACTCACGGCATTTCTTTGAGGTATTTTTCTTACTGAGCCAGAGATCTCGGTGAGGACTGTAATTGTTTGCCTACCGCGTGGCTTCTATTATGAATTTTGAACTAGAGAGTGACGCTCACGAATGTACAGACGCCAGCACATCAAGCTACCCGAAACTGTCAATTTTTCCCAATCAACTTTGAACCTTAAGCTTTAACGATAAAGTTGAAAATCTATTAAAGAAATTTGACAGATTGTAGTAGCTTGATGTGCTGGCGTCTGTATCTACATAAATATAGAATATTGTAAAACATTTTAAAAGAGTATCTAGGAAGTTTTGCCAACAGCATTACAAAACTATTAATATGCATTAATTTGTCGAAAGTTTGTTTATTGGGCCCTTATGACTCCGGCTTACGTTGGTCCCTCAGGCCTGCTCCGTGCGTTCACGGCCCCGGAGATGGTGAAGGGCGTGCGCTGTAGCAAGTGCTGCCCCGAGCCCAGCGAGCCCGCGCAGCCCGCCCAGCCCGCGCGGCCCGCGCAGCCCGCCGCATACACCAAGCACATACGCACTGTCAGCTTCGGGAAGGTACGCGAGTCTTTAATTTTATCACAGGACAAGGTTCATTATACCCAGAAATATACCGTTGATATACCTCCTGTAAAACCATTTTATTTTTTCATTGTGTTTGATAATTAGAAATAAATTGTACTTCTTATGGAAGCGAAAATGGGCATACGCATACTATAAATTGTAGCCCAATAGAACGATTTAAAACTTGTTTGGAGCGTGTGATATATTGCACCAGTCGATTCTACCCGTTACAATCGTGACAATATATTATATTCTGGTGTCTTGTGTATATGTCACAGCTGCCGAACTGCTTATGTCTGCACATCGGGCGCGTGGAGTGGTTGGGCGGAGCCCTAAATAAACGAGGCGAGTTCGTTGCCTTCCCCGAGTCGCTGTCCATGGCGCCCTACTCTGCCGTGCAGCAGCCCAAGGTACTTCACTTATACCAAGTTTTACTTTTTCAGACGGACTCGATGGTTACCAGTTACATGCTCATAACTCTTTATAACATATATTATCAATGTCACCCTTTTATTTGATCAATCTGCGCATATTCGTATCCTACAAGTTCATTAAAACTTCGGTTTTCGTGATCTACTTGGAAGTATCCGAACCATCTCCGAATCCATATGAGAAGATATAATTCCAAAGTCGTAAAGTGGGGCTGTCTCGACGGAACGGCAGCGTGACGGCGCGGTGGGCATGTAGAGCGGTGTCGCGAACTGGCCCCCTCCTGCCCGGGCAGGACCTGTCTGCCCCAAAACATGCAATCAGAGTGACCTCTGCGCTGCCACCAATGCGTGGAACTGGTGAAGTTTTGGGCCAACAAAATTCGACATGCTGTCGTGTAAGCCACACGAAGAAGAATATTAAAGCTCCTCACTACAGCTACTGACAGCGCCCTCTCCAGCAGGTCGAGCTGGTGTCGCTGGTGGGCGAGGGCCGGCTGCGCTGCGGGCTGTCGGAGGCGAGCGGCGCGGCGCGGTACCGGCTGGCGGGCGTCGTGCTGCACGTGGGCGGGCCCAGGTCCGGACACTTCGCCACCTACCGCCGCGGGAACGGCTTCGAGGCCAAGAGGTACGAAGGAATTGTATTTGTTGCGTTCAAAATCCAAGTATTTTATTTCCACAACAGAGTACCGCCCGATAAGATTTCCTATAAAGGTTTTCCTAAAGGGGTTTGAAGATTTTTGTATGGAGGGTGGCCCTAACGTCGGTCGCCATTTTGATTTTTTCTCAAAATCGTGATGCACAACAAAAGTTATACAGTATGTTAACTAACAGAGGGCGTTCCCGTTAACCCGCAATAGTATAGCATCCATACATGCTAAAAAAAAATATTACCATTCGAAAATAAAATGTTTTTATTTTTTTTTATATTAAAATATTCACTAAAAATCGTAAATTGATACTCTATTTATTTAATTAATTCTAATGTATTTAATTAAATAAATTCCGACATTGCTGTCCTTCAAGTACGCGTGTACAGAGTGTTTCTTTAACGTATCAATTTACGATTTTTAGTGAATATTTTAATATAAAAAAAAAATAAAAACATTTTATTTTAGAATGGTAATATTTTTTTTAGCATGTATGGATGCTATATTATTGCGGGTTAACGGGAACGCCCTCTGTTAGTTAACATACTGTATATTTAGATAGAGGACACTTATACAAACAAAAAATGTAATAAAACATAATATCCTAAAGCGTCAGGTTTCGGAGTTATTCAACGAAATATAAGTCAAAAACTGAACCTTGAAGTACCAAGAATTTTTTTCATCGATTAAATCGATTATTACTTAAGTCAATACAACACAGTCGTTTCTGATCCTTTGCTTCTAAGAGCCAGAATCCACTCAACACCAAAACAATCGAATTTATTTTGTCTACATCTTGCTCGATAATAATTTGCAAGGCAGGAATAAAATAGTTGACTACTATTGTAATTGCATTGTTGGAAAACGAACACTTGGATGTTGCTCCCATGTGATGTGTATTAGATGGTACAAGGCATGGGCGCAACACCAAGAATATCCTATTCAGCCTCCCGCTGCCTTCTTGAATGATATTATTTATAAACCTAATATGAATATGATTAATAAATCTTATGTTTTATCTACTAGCTGGTGTATTCAATTATTTCATGTTTACATACAAAAATATAATTGTAATTCAACACATTTATCTCATATTCTTATGTTCCTATTGTAATAAAAAGTTTTTAATGAACTAAATAAATGATTAGTATTATAATATTTGTTTTCTTTCTCTGTCTGATTCAGATTACAGTAACTAACTTAATCAACATGAAGTTACTACAAAATAAATAAATTCGTTATAACATTGTTATTTTATCTTAGAATATCTAAGAAACGTGACGTTTTACGATTCCGTGCCATTCATTGTGCAACCGATTTTGAAAAAAATTGCGGCTGATGTTAGGGCCAAAACCTTCAAACCCCATTACGATCTTTCAAAGTTTAACCTATGTAACACAACATTCTGCCTGCCCCCAGATGGTGGTACACATCAGACACACTAGTCCACGAGGTTTCCCTCCAAGAGGTGCTGCGATGTTCAGCATACATGTTGTTTTACGAGCGAGTGCGGGCCGAGCCCAACATGTCGGCGTCCACCAACTCGCATCACTTCTAGACCGGACACCCGGACATCGCCGGACACACCCGGACATATGGCATGGCCGGACATCAGGGTTATCGCTCTCGAGAATATCCAGTTAAGCGGCCGGACATTATGTCCATTTTGAACGGGGCTTTCATTTGGTATATTAACTATCACATTCATAACTACATGAGATCCTAGACTTGGGCTTTCACTTACGAGAAAATATAGCTTCAAAGTGAATGAATCTGCGCGGCAATTGATCGAAACTAGATTGTTAGTGCTGGGTTAGGAAGGGGAAATACGATCAGGGTACTCATTTGTTCGCGGCAGTTTCACACAGCATCAAACAAGTTTACATTCAAACACAGGACTACTGCTGCAGTGTTTGAACTTCAGATATTATTTTGATTAATATTCCAATAGTCAATGAAAAGTAAACTACATGGAAATATCCCTACAAGCATAACAGCGCATTATAGATTTTTTTATGAAACTATGTTTTCAAAAGTGAAATACCCTTTGATATCGTCACTAAAACTGACATCTCCAAAAATTCTAACTATAGAATAAAACTTTAAAAATTACAAAATTTTGGCTGTGCCCTTATCAAATGTACAGATTTTACTCGCATAATAATAATTATTACTAACGTGATTTCACTCACATGAAGCTCATTTTTTAATATAATCAGTATTAATTTTAAGTCAATTTTTTATATAATAAATGTTGTAAGTACACTGGCGAGAAAAAATCACTTACCTTTTATAAATTCTTGAGTATTTACTGTATTAACATGAAAAATTTCGTCTCTGCCAAGCGCTTTGCGGCGCGATGCAATACAATGTACAGACGCCAGCACATCAACCTACCCGAAACTGTCAAATTTTCCTAATCAACTTTGAACCTTATGGTCTAGCGATAAAGTTCAAAATCTATAAAAGAAATTTGACAGATTGTAGTAGCTTGATGTGCTGGCGTCTGTACCTAACATTTATCAAACAGCTGAAGTATGAAATGAAACAAAAAATAAACTTGCCTCTTTGCCTTGAAACTAAATATTTATCTCTAATAACCATACCTTTCAATCTTTTTCTAATTTATGCCAGTGTACAAAGTTAAAACGATTTCACAAATTTCTCGAATTTGATACATTTTCTCCTGCATTAAAAATACTACATATCGTATGTAACGGTTTCGTATTAGCTTTGGACTCAAACGTGGTGTGCTGGGTTAGTTCCTATTGTAGCCATAGACGATCCCGTCACGACAATTACACTAAGAGCGATATCACGTAGCTTAGCCATACGAAACGAATGGCGAGTGCGCGGCATGACGTAAAAAGAGGTGCGTGTTTTGTAACTACAAGTTTCTTACGCGATCTGAGTGAATTGAAATTATATTTATTTATATAAGAAATCCCCACTCCTGTTAGGCACTCCACACTTCCTTCAGGTTCACTTTTTTCTATTAGTCCCACTCTTTTCCCACTGGGAAACCAAAAATCTTGTCTGAGACCCTCACTTTCATTGAGCAACCAACACCCCGCGCGAGTGCGGTGTTCCTGATCAGACTATGTCTCATTTGGTAGAGTGTCCCAAATGTCCGTTCACCTGCATCCTTAACTATATGAACAACATCTCTAACGCTGCTATAAACGCGGACGCCTACAAACGCCTTTTTACCCGAACAGTATAGTACAGATGTTCCGCCGATACAAAAAGAAATGCGGCGGTACATCACCCTCGCCGGAGAGCATGTTGTCGGCCAGGCCGCAGTCCCGCCGGCTCCTGCCTGCCAGGCTGCAGTCCCGCCGGCTCCTGCCTCCCAGGCCGCAGTCCCGCCGGCTCCTGCCTGCCAGGCTGCAGTCCCGCCGGCTCCTGCCTCCCAGGCCGCAGTCCCGCCGGCTCCTGCCTGCCAGGCTGCAGTCCCGCCGGCTCCTGCCTCCCAGGCCGCAGTCCCGCCGGCTCCTGCCTCACAGGCCGCAGTCCCGCCGGCTCCTGCCTGCCAGGCCGCAGTCCCGCCGGCTCCTGCCTGCCAGGCCGCAGTCCCGCCGGCTCCTGCCTGCCGGACTCTGGCGCGCACTCGTCCTTCTATAAAAATATCAATCTCTGTGTGTAGTAACAAAAAAAAATACTCTGTGTTTAGATCCCGGCACGCTACGTCTCCTAGGTAGAAACCCTAATCTTTAGGAAGAGTCTATTTTTCCACGCGCCCAATATTTTTAGCGGAAACTCGGTATCTTTTACATTTTTGTACAAATCTACCCAAGTTAGAGTTCGATCTTTAGAAGGCATCTTCTTCCTTGTGATATTGAGAAGACATCTTAGATTCCCTGCTATAATATTTTTAGAGCATACTTATAAAAACGGTCACATACTGTGTCTTCATGTACTGTATGAAAAGCGATTTGAAATATGTTGTAGTAATCCTGAGTTTTATACTTATCAAATTAATGGTGTGTTCGCTTGCGCATTTCCTGTGATCTCGCAAGTGTTGCAGAGTTCAACAAATATCTTGTCACAGCAGTTGTACTGCAGCTAACACATACTATGTCACAACCTGCCGCCGCCACGTTGTTACCAACACCCCGGTATATTCACTGCAATAGATCTGTAGAAACGTTAAACTAACTTGTGTTGTACCTAGTTTTACTAGCCGGCCAAGCTGTAGACTGTCAGTGCATCACCGATTTCAGCGAAACAGCTTATCGCTCTTCAGCGGTAACACACGAACATGAACTATGAAAACCACCTTTATTGCCTACGATATAGTCTAATTGTCTTGGTCGTCTAGTATGTCTCGAAAATTGTGTGCCATGACCTTGAGCGATGTGTTAGCTTTCGCTTCTCTCTGTGTAATTCATTTGTAGCACGATATGTACAATATTTATTTGTGTCTGTAAGCTGGCTAAGCGCAAACCTGACTTTACAGACTTGTAATGAATAAACATATTTAACTTTATTAGCTTTGAAATAAGGGCGAAAATAAACTTGATCGAAGTTGTAGAATAGTACATCTCAAAAATGTAAGAAGCATTTTAGACCTTATTTCTATGTCGGTAAATCGATATTTTTTTTCTCACTGTAGCATATTCTGTATTATCAGATGTCGAGTTGGTGAAGAAGGTCTTTAGGAAAGATAATATTATAAGCCTGAGTGTAACCAAATTTAAATGTAATGGTAGCCGATCCAAAGTTAATTATTATTACTATTAACTATACACTTTGTGAATTTATTGTAATTAAATTTAATGGACTGTATTTGTCGTCCAAGTCTGTAGTGATGTACCTTAGATGTATATCATTTCTACTGTGCATTTTGTCCTTAGGCGGTAGGTCACAGTATCTAGATATTTATGGGTAAATCTTCCCTATTCTGAGCATGGGTCTTCTACCTGATGATTGCACTATTAAACTAAACGCAAGCTCGTTACAGCAACGCAACGCATTTTCATACAAAAAAGTTCGGTGCGGTTCTGCTTCGAATTTACGAAAGTGATGGAGTATTTTTGCAATGCGGTTACAGTATGGCCCGCACCAATCTGCTTTAGCCTTTAGACCTCGCTATAAATACTTATTAAGAATTGCAAGTAGCAAAAACGAGTAGGTATGGAATAATTGTAGCACGTTTGGTAGTATCTACCTTACCATGTGCTAAAAATGCACTACATACTTCAAGTACTTAAGCAGCGGTAGCCATTGATTAGCAGTAATAACGTTATCTACAGCTGTGACCTAGCGCCACCCTCCTAGCAAGTACTTACTGATGCATTTATTTTATACAATTGACTTGTCCACTCGTGTCCTTCGTGTACATAATATTATTATTGTAACAATTGTCTTGAAAATAAAATTTTCGAATTCGAATTATGATTCGAGCTTTATAAAGCTCGTTTTATAAATAACGTTTTGGAGGCTATAGTCTAGTTTGTGTAGTGAGGGGAGAGGGGAGAGAGGAGGGAGTATTGGTGCCTAAATTGTGGCCATTTGTGACTATGACTGAGCAGTGTTGCCATTTTATATCGTTATTGCATAAACGTAGCTGTAGATGTTATTTATTATGATCTGACAGTTGGAGGCTCGATGCAGTTCAGTGGTACGGAATATAGAGTTGATTATTTGTGTGAATCATGCTTTTGTTGCCATATTTTTTTGTAATACCTGCTTTACACAATACTCTTCGTCCCACGCAACCACATGGAAATGCTTATAAATCCTGTATATTTGACTATGAAGTTTACAAAGCTGTATTATTTAAGTTTCCTAAAATTTGTGTAGCGCCATTTGTTGGAATTTACAGAAATAATGTATTCTATAATTTGTACTTCTGTATAATATTTTAGTTTTAGACGAATATTAGGTTATATTACTTGTAAAATATTGCTAAAGAAATGTTTTCATTAAAAACATAGTAAAATATAAAATTAAACATTGCATAATTATGTATGTTGTTTTGAAAAATTAAAAATATTAAATGATGATTACTTTATAGAAACAATTTATTTTTGTAGAAATATAGTTTATTTCACGCCATAATATGAAAATTATGTTTGAATTGAAACCATCTCAGCATGAGTCACAGTTTGCAAGTATGTTGTGCAATCACATAATATTTAAAAAAAAATGTGATTAGGTGATCCAAAATTAATTAAGGATGTGTTTCTGTATTATTGTAACAACTTGTGCAAGATACTTTATTTTGTGACCTTTAGCCCGCGTGATATATCGCCCCCCGAACCGCGTCGCACCCCATCGCCCGCTCGCGCTATTACTTCGCTTTAGTTTATTTTTCCTTTATGCTTGGCTCCTAAGGGTTACAACCCTTGATATAACCTTCCTCAAGAATTGGGCAGTCCAATGCAAAAAGAATTTTGCAAATCCGACTGGTAGTTCCAGAGTTTAGCGCGTTCATGATAACAGTTTTATTATAGTGTAAATTACGGCAAAATGACTGCCAAAGGCATCACATTTCTGTGTTCTTTTGCAGTGGTTGGTCAGTATTGCAAGATAAGTTAGAATTATCATGAGTTACAACATTTTCTAAGCAGTAATTGTACAATGTAATATAGCTGATGACTCATGGCTGAGATTAGTTTATTTAAATTTGGTGTTTGAGCTTTCAGACTTTTGGAATGTACATACTGGGCAGCCAAGAGATACAATACTAAGCAAAATAATAAATACCTTTTAAGCAATGAAAAAAACGAGGAGGTCCTCATGTTGAAGTGTAGATTAATACCTATTTATTTTTTGTTTATGTATAACCAAGCATAATGTTTTTTTTTTTTATTTATTCTAATACGGTTGAAATATTGAATAAATGCTACATCAATATGTATGGAACTAATTAATCAAAAGAAGAGAAATTAACATCTACATCTTTCCTAGCTGCCTGGTACACTACATTTGATTGATCAGAATTAGTGGCAAATTATGAAAACTTATGTTTACCTTTAGGAAATTGCTTCGCATAATAGTTTTTTAATTTAGATTTAATACTATTGTGTTGGCGATGATTGAACTTCCAGAGAAACACTTGTGGCAACTGTAGATAGGATGCATTGTATCTAACAAATGTTTATAAATAAAATGTATTATAGGTGGCACCATGTTTCTATTGCTCAATCATCCCTTATCTTAACCACTTGCATTTTACTCATTAGTTATGAAGTGTGTACAGGTCACAAACAGAAAATTAATTTTACTATCAATTAGAATTTTTAAATCAAAAGATATTCATAATATTCACAATTTATTTTTTTTTATGTTTACAAATGAAACAGATAATATTCAAGACTCATTGGTTTGTATGAAATCTGATCAACAGAGTTAGTTTTCTTATTTTTTTTCTGTGCACTGTGTGTGTATGTTACACAAATAATATCACAAACAGTCTGCTCTACAAGTAGTAAGATGTTAGGACATGCTGTCAATGAGTGATGCTCGCATTGTTGATGTGATTGCTGTGGGCTTGGCATCATTCAGCTTGAACACACTTTCAATAACTGAGATTTCTGTTGATGTAGTGTCCAGACCACAGAATGCACACCAGTCGTTGACCACCATCCCTGCGGCAATGACATCACTGCCTCTATTCACTGTGCCCGCTACCAGCGGTACTTGTAGCAGAGATGACAACTCATCCTGATCCTGAATTGTGGTTTTAGGATGCACGAGCCCGCCGCGATTGCTGAGCGCGGCGTATGATCCGACCAGTACGTTCCCCGCGACCGTCTGTCTGAACACCTCCACGTCGAGTGTGTCTGCGAGAATCTCCTCTGTGTCGCGGTCCAGGTCGGGGTGTACGAGCGCGACGTAGTCGTTGCAGGCGATCACATTCCCGAGCGCGCTGAGCCGCTCTTCCACGCGTTGCACTTTGATGGTGTCCGGTAGACTGTTTCTAATGTGTTGCAACTCTGTGTCTGTTGTCGATGACGGAACCAGCAGTCCGTTTTTGTTACCCACCGTCATGCGACCGATGATACGGCACCCCGCGACGCTCATGTGCACTACGGGGATAGTATCTGACAACTCTGCCTCGAACACGCTGTAGAAGTTCTCCGATCCACCGATTGCGACGAGGCAATAAGAATTTGTCAATTTACTAAAGACCCCAACCTCATTGTTGTTTTCGAATTGGACGCGGACTGCCATGATTTTGACTTATTCAAACTTTACTTGTAATTACAAAGTATTTCACAACAATAATGCTTCACGTGGGGAGAAAAGAAAAAACACGGGGATCTTGATTCAACTGATTACGTTTACGTCACTTTGACAGTTTGACAACGACAAGTCGATAACCACAGAGCATGTTGACCACAGAACACATACCCTAGGCGGAATATCGACAACTACATGCGCAGTTGAGAGTGGGTTCCGTCAGAGTTGGGAATGTAATCGATTTGAGCGTGTTTAAACCCGTACTGAATTAGCGTGAGCGCGATACGATAACTATGTCCCGTGAATCGTCATGGATGACGTCAAAACATGCGCCATCTTGCGATAACGCCAACAGGGTAGCCCGCGAAATTAATTTTTTTTTAGGTTTTTTGCAATTTGCTGGTCGGTATTAAGTTGTACGTTGATTAATATATGATTCGCGGCCGTAACAAATATGTATTTACAGAATTATAATCATTAAAGTTATCAACACAACTCTCTAAGACCACGTAACCCCAAAGAATAACTGTTTCATGAAATCGTCATGCTTTGGGGTTACGTGATCTTAGATAGTTGTGTTGATGACTTTAATGATTATAATTCTGTAAATACATATTTGTTACGGCCGCGAATCATATTTTGATCGACGTACAACTTAATACTGACCAGCAAATTGCAAAAAACGTAAGAAAATTGGAATTTCGCGGGCTACCTTACACCTTAAAATAATATCACCGTGAGCGCTGTCAAAAATGACTGTGTGTACATGTACTGTGTGAGAATGTGTCAGTTTGTGTTTTGTTTTGAGTTGCATCATATCTTTAAATTTAACTAACGTGGCATTTCCGAAAACGTGCTTCTGGCTGACAGTCGCCACCTAACCAAAGAAGAAGAACTAAAAAAGAAATGTGGTGTTTATACAAAGAAATACTGTAATACTGTAATAATATCGTTTTTACATTGAGTAAGCACTGTGAGCGCGATCGCGAGCGTACCGAATTGTTGACAGCTCTCAGCTGTCATTGTAATATCTATAAAAATCGGAACGCATGTGAGAGCTGTGAGCGATTATAGCTAATTCGGAATGCGGCCAATGTGTCTCGATCGTTCTTGCTCGGAAATTATATTATCTTTCTCGCTCTTACGATGTACTCTGTGTGATTGCGTGATTGAAACGCGCCCTCTTTGAACGCGCCTCACCACAGAACACTATATACTCTAAGAAGAATGACGACTTCGTACAAAAAAAGTGTAGACAGTTTTGCTGCGCGCCATCTAGTGGCACCCCAGAACAACGAATGGGCGCGAACAGGGCGGGAAAATTACAGCTTAATCAAAACTGATTTTTTCTTTCTAGTTGTGCAATAGGAATGCATAATTATCTCAAATTAGCATTAACGACCTATGTAATTTATGCTTATGCTAATTTGACATAACTTTTCATTTCTATTGCACAACCAGAAAGAAAAATGTAACTTCGTTCATTTCCTACTTTGCTTTACTATAAACATTAACAAAAAAAACTCAGGAATTATAATAATTTTCTTTATTTGTAAGACGACATAGTCACGTTTTAAGAGTCATTTTCTCGAAATAGGTACAGAAACAGTCACTTTCTCAAAAAACAGAAACAGAGTCACTTTCTCAACAAACACATACAGAGTCACTATCTCAAAACGCATTACCAGAGTCAATATGTCGAAACACACATTCAGAGTCACTATCTCAAAATATTAATTGGATGGCACTGAGTCGAAACAAACAAAAAGAAAAAACTTTTAACACAACATACACAAACAACTCCGCCATCTTCTATTTTATTTTTAATTATGGCAAGTAAAGCCGATGTCGACTATTCTGCCAATGTCAAAAGTAATTTGGAAAAGCAAGCATCTTGTTTGGTCTTCATATCGGCACGTCAACTTCATCGATGTCAGTAGTGATATTAGTGGTATGATTACGACCTAAAAGCTCATAAAACGTAATTTTTTAGTCGCGCGTATTAGGTCCCAATTTTTTTTTTAACTCTTGCCACACTTGAAATAGCCCTTGAAGGTATGTCGTTCTTTCGACGTATAGAGTTGACACCCCCTGCGCCTCACTCAATGAGATGAGCGGTTTCTGAGATGAGCGCGTTCAGAGAAAAACTTAAAATATTATTTTGGTACAGTGCGTGCCACGTAAGAAGAGACTTGAGAAACCACGTGGTTTGATATGCGCAGTAGACGATTTATAGGTCTCTTTAGCGGTATGAGGTCTGAGGCGGGAAGGGACCGGGCGTCATCGGGGCGGCGGTAAGAGCGCGGGAGGCACGGCACGGCACCGCGCATGCGCGTTAGTCGCCTGCCGCTCTCTTCACCCCGCGCAGGTACCGCTTGACTCCGCAAGTACAGACGAGTGCAACCTGTATTTATTTTCTACTTTGTTTATAGTTGTGTAGTTTTAAACGAGTGCAAGTGAAATATTAATTATGCCTCGAGGTAAAATCTTAAGAAGGCATAGTAGGAAGATGGTTTACGACGTGTACACCTATAATATGTCAAAAGAAGCAAAGGAAGGTGTACAAAATAGAGAATAGAATGGCAATCTGCTGCGTGACAGGGACAAAATAGCATGCTATGCATACAAACTAGCTATCTCTTTCTATCTTATACGTTCCGTATTATCTATCGCTGTCGTACCTTTAAGTTAGTACTTATAATAACAATGCAACGATATCTGAACGCCATTCAGTATGAACATGGCGTATCTTTCTTTATAATATCATTGAATATTATCAGGGCGAGCGAAGCGAGCCCTGCTATATCCCACAACCTGAGCATTTTGTGGTACACTTTACGAAAAAACTATTACGCCTATTGATTTGTGCTTTAACATAATCAGGGCGAGCGAAGCGAGCCCTGCTATATCCCACAACCTGAGCATTTTGTGGTACACTTTACAGAAAAACTATTACGCCTATTGATTTGTGCTTTAACATAATAATTTATATTTATATGTAGATGTGTTATCAGTAAAAAAAATTATAATTTAAATTACGAAAAAAAATATTAAAAAAAAACTGCCTTAAAGATTATTACCATGCAGAAAAACGACGCGAGCCCTCACAAAGCTCTGCTTTTAGCTAGTAATTTCTATTTATATGTAGATGTGTTATATCCCACAACCTGAGCATTTTGTGGTACACTTTACGGAAAAACTATTACGCCTATTGATTTGTGCTTTAACATAATAATTTCTATTTATATGTAGATGTGTTATCAGTAAAAAAAAATAATAATTTAAATTACGAAAAAAAATATTTAAAAAAACTGCCTTAAAGATTATTACCACGCAGAAAAACGACGCGAGCCCTCACAAAGCTCTGCTTTTAGCTAGTAATATTATTCTGTAGAATTTTAATCTAAATGTCATCGAAAAATCCCTGTATAGGTAGCCACACAAATTTTGAATAACTATTGCGTACATGACTGTACCTGCGCAAGCTCCCCAAGTCCCCACTACTGACACTCGTCAAGTCTCTTCTTACGTGGCACGCACTGTACAAATACGTTCAAGGATACACGGCAGCTGCATTGCCGACTTTTTTGTAACAAAATATCATAAAAATGATATAAAAAAGTTATATAGATTTTGACAAAATTCAATAATTTTGTCAAAATCACAGAATACTTTTTGATAGACTGAAAGTCAAAATCTATGAGTTCTTGTAAAAGTAAATAAAATGGATGAAATTATTTAATTTCTTGTAGGTACCTACTCAAATTTTTGTACAAAATTGAAAGTATGAATAAATGTATTCGCGATGAAGATGAAAGATGCGGAAATTCATAATACTAAATTGCTTGGTGGATTGCAATGATACGGAGCTGTTCCCAAGTGATGTTATTCAAAACCTGAGGCAGGTTGTGATTGCTCCAATCGCATACACGCCGAAGATCCAACAAGCTTTACAAAGAATCAATTTCAGATATCACAGGACTTGTAGTTACTCGAATCTATTACGGGTAATAAAGACCAAATTAGTATTTTTTAGTAATAAAAGTCAAGCCAGCAAAATGTTTAGCCTTAATATGCAAGGTGGCCATTGTTTTCATTTAGTTCGTAAGTTATACTTTCCTTAGTTGGAGATTGGAGATTTAAATGTGAAAAATCTTTCATGTATACAAATATAAGAAATTTTCTGTTCAGTTCTTTGATTCTCTTTAGGTCCAGAATATATCAGCATCGATTTACTGATTAATTTTCACACCTACTCCAGAATCTTCATTCTCATTACACACATTTTTGATAGAGTTCAAAAAGGTGGTTCTATTATATTCGACCCGTATGTATGTATGTATGTTTTGTTGTATATCAGCGATTTTATTAAAAAACTAATTAAGCATTCTTGATAATTCTTTATTTTCTAAAACGTGATAAACGTGGTGTTAATCCAGGAATGTAATGTTGGTGAAGGTGAGACCTTGTTGATGTTCTGGGGCTACGAGCGCTCTGACAGTAAGGTTACCATAAGTATGTCCACCGATAGCTGCACCTCCTTACACTTACCGGTAAGCGACTTCAAAAATACTTAAGTACTAGTACAACACCGCAGTAGTCCAAGACATAAAAAAGCGGCACCCAATAATTTTTTTGTTCCCCGTGGCTCAACCGTCAATACCGGTCCGTCAATACCGGCCTGGTCAATACCGTGCTGTGATTGACTTAGTTAAAAAAATTCTAATATCTGATCTGGCTCTGCATGAGACTAAGCGCTGGCTATTATTGGTTGCACAGACGACTGCACCGAGCTCCCAGCGTGACAAGGAGTTGCGTTCCACTGCCCAACAAACTGATATAAGCTGTAGATACTCCGGCATCTCTTCACCAGGTACGTACTTATGTGTATATCTTACGACGAGGTTTACCTATATCTCTCAAAGTACAGAAGTGACATTATGGCAGAATATGTTTTTTTGGAGGATAGAAAGGTGTCTAGGTGCCTAGTGTGGTACAATGCGTGCCACGTAAGAAGAGACTTGACACACCACGTGGTCTGACATGCGCAGAACACGATTTTAGGTATCTTTAGCGGTATGAGGTCTGAGTGCGGGACGGGACCGGACGTCATAGGGGCGGCGGAAAGAGGCGGGGGAGGCGGGGTCAAGTCTCTTCTTACGTGGCACGCACTGTACACTACAAGGATCTTTTGGCTCCTGATTTTTTTTGGCGTTGTTGGTAATTATGATCCATGTTACATGTATGTATTATGTACCGTTATACTAATTTCGTTCTGGTGGAACCCAGTATACTTTCTTGTTTTTTTTATTATCCCTGACCACTATGCAATCCTGAAACAGCGAATCCAAATGAAACGGATGAGCAGCGTCAGATGCGCGCTCGCATAGCGGACTCGCTGACGTTCTCGTCGCCCGCGTCGTCGCTGCTGCAGCCGGCAGGCCGCTCCATGTCTATCCTCAGCTCCGTGTGTGCGCTGCTGCTCAACAAACAGGTACCACTATTTGGTATGACTAGGTAGGTGCTTACAATTGTTTAGATATCCTGCCTGCCTGGTTGTATAGCCTGACTGGTTGCTAAGATACCAGTATCTAGGTAGATGTTTCAAGTGCCAGTCCCGATTGTAATCCGTATTGACGAGAATTTCATACGACAGAGTAAGAATCAGTCTGAGACAGTTATCGATTTTGTTAACTCATAATTATATTATGTAACTAAATAGTTAAAATAATAAATAGTGATAGTTAGTAATAGTAGGTAGGTAGTTAGTTAGTAGTAGTAGGTAGTTAGTAGTGTTAATAGTTAGTCAAATGACGACTAAGAGTTTTCGCGACATGTATCTCATCGACTGTAAAGTTTGGCCCTGCACCGTCGTTAGGGCGCGCAAGCCGCGAAGGAGGTGTCCAGTTTTACGGGAAGCCTGCGCTCGGACAACATCTGCCGGATCTGCTTTGGCGGCGAGTCGGCAGAGCGGCTGGTGCGGCCCTGCTCATGCAGAGGAACCATCGCCGCCGTGCACCGCTCTTGCCTCGAGCGCTGGCTGCTGCAAGCTGCTACCTCCTACTGCGAGCTGTGTAGGCATCACTATGTCGTCACCAGGAGTCATAAGTGAGTTGCTTTAAAAGTCAAAACCAAAATAAATCTGCTCGTTCATTTAATTCCTTTTGTGATTTTCGTCTAACCAAAACTCAAATTAAAATCCGTTATCACATACTTTACGGGAGTCTATTACTAATGCTTCCGTCCAGATGGTCGTGGGTGCGCTCGCTGGGCGAGTGGGCGCTGTCGGGGCGGGGCCGCGCGCTGGCGGCCGACGCGTGGCGCGCGCTGGCGCTGGGCACGGCCAGCGTGCTGGGCACGGCGCGCGCGCTGCACGCGTGCGACGCCGTGCTGCAGGCCGGCGCGCGCAGGGGCGGCGGCGCCGCGCTCGCGGCCAATCTGTTCTCGTCGTTGCTTATTGGAGTTATCGGTGAGTGGATGGTGAATGGTAGCTTATGGTAGAAGTTTAGTTTTTCAGAATTTAGGGATTCAGATCAAAAGCCAAAAACAAACCCCGAAAAGTATTTACATTAGAGCTTAAGGCCGCTATCCCACTGGCGTTTTACGAGCGTTGACGTCAACGTCGCGTCATCGCGTAAAAGGAAACGTCGCACAGATGATACTATTGCCAACAAACGCGACGTTAACGTTAAGCAGACGCGACGTTGACGTCGCGTTCAGCGGACGTTTTATGCTTGTTACGCGATGACGCGACGTCAACGTCGCGTCTGCGCAGCGTCGACGCCGCGCAGACGCGACGTTGACGTCAACGCTCGTAAAACGCCAGTGGGATAGCGGCCTTAATGGCGAAATAGAAGTCATTTGTCTAATAACCTTACCAGTCAGTATAGAACTACCCTCTTTGGGAAAGATGTGTTTGCTATGGCCATAAAGATCCACAATAAGATTCCTAATGACTTAAAAGAATGTAGCAATTTACATGTCTTTAAAAATAAATTGTTCCAAGTTTTTTTTAGAAATTGTTATTACCTACTCTGTTGCTGAATTTTTATCGACTAGAATTTTTGAAATGTTTCATGTCCGCTTGGCGATAATTTATTGTGGTTGATTGTCTTGCGCCTGTCATGCATGACTAAAATCGTAAATTGATACGTTAAAGAAACACTCTGTACACGCGTACTTGAAGGACAGCAATGTCGGAATTTATTTAATTAAATAAATTAGAATTAATTAAATAAATAGAGTATCAATTTACGATTTTTAGTGAATATTTTAATATAAAAAAAAATAAAAACATTTTATTTTCGAATGGTAATATTTTTTTTAGCATGTATGGATGCTATACTATTGCGGGTTAACGGGAACGCCCTCTGTTAGTTAACATACTGTATATATTTTCATTATATTATTTAATAATTTATATGCCCAAGTAGCTGATCATGGAATGAACATTATTAAGTATATAATTATGTAATGAACACCTATGTAACCCATGTATCACAAATAAACGATTTGATTTGAAAAAAAAAAGAAAGAATCGAAACTCCCCGAATTCGGCCTTTTGCCTTATTCGTGTTAATGTCTCATTGTCTCAGATTCACCATAATCACTGCTGGGTCTTTCCATGGTCACACCAGGCGCGCTAAACGGGCTGCTGACCACGTGGATGCTGCTGAAGATCCAGGAGCACCAGCTGTCGTGGCAGGCGTGGCGCGACAGCACCCTGCACGTGCACGTGACGCTGGCAGACGAGGCGAGCACGCTCACGCCGCACACGTCGGATGCCACGGTGGTCGGCGACGAGGATGGCAACGCCACAGCTGACAGGAGCACCAATGTTGCTGACCCTTTTATGGTTTCACTCCCGTACAATTTGCCTGAACCGTGAGCTCGTGAGGTTAGCGATTTATTTTTTCTTAGAGTAAAATTTGATCTGGAAACTAAGGCAGTAGAATGGGTGCTGACGTGGGACGCAACTAGCACAACGAAGGCTTTATTAGTTGTCTATTATAGTTTGCGAAGGCCGACGTGATTGGAGTTGATGGTCTTCTGCTAACTAAGCTGATCATCATTTCGTGCAATCACGAGAGCTGCTTTAAGTTTACTGAAAGGGCTTTGAAGGTCCGTGGCATAACGTACCTATCTGTCCGCATTGTGATTTATTTAATATTTTCTAAATGGCGGCCGCTTGAAACCTATATAAATCGATAGCTGTCATCAATGCAAACAGATTAAGAGCATAGCCCGTGGTATTTCCGGGATAAATAAATATAGGTAAACGTTCGAAGTTGATCACGTGATATCTATATTTTTTGAACTTGCTTCTGTTTGCATAAATGTTTGATTACCTACTTAGAGTAAAAATGTTTGAAATTACATATTTCAAACATCTAAGCAACAAGATGTACTACGCAAGTTGCGTCAAATTACACACTTGGGACGATTTATATTAGCAAGATCCTAAGGTAATTTCGTTTTACTTACGTATTCGGGAGAGAGCTTATGTCAATGTTCTATAAATTTATCAATAAATTTCTGAAAGAAAGAGATTATCAAATGGTTGAGATTATCAAAGTAGATATAGCTATGATATTTTCTCCACAGATACTTGCAAAGTTTCCTTGGCCACTGAGTAATCAAATCGCATGAAATTAGAAATGATTAAGAAATATTTTCAGTCAAGAGATCGCCGAGAAAAGATAATTTTACTGCAGCGACTATGGTGGCCACTTCGTTCATATGCTTCGTGCTAACAACCAGCCTTTGTTTTATCATTTTAACGAGTTTGGTAATATTTCGGTATATGAGAATCAGCTCGGGTGCTATCTCGTCATCGATAAATTGACCATAGAAAGATACCATATACTAGAGGAAGTTAGTCTAGTGTGGGGGTTCCAAGGGGTACGACGAACGCCATGCCTTCTTTTCTTTACTGTTAATCTGTTTTATACATTATGCTATTTTGAATACCGTATTTAGATCACTCTTTAATAAATATTTTTTGAGACTACAATCCATTTTATATTTGGTTTTTTCTTTGCTTGGTTGTAAGTTTAATAAACTAGGCAGATACCTACCTACCTAAGTCACTTACACTGCACCATGCACACCACATGCACCACACTTTCACTTACACTGCACCATGCATGAATTTTGTTTACGGTGTGGGTACTTTTTAATATAACAATGATATAGGTATACAATTCTGCCTACTTCTATCTTGACATATTTTGATGCACACAATTATGATGGAGGTCGTGAAAATCACAGAATTGATGAAGACAGACAAGTAGGTGATTATGACCAGGTCATAAAGAGTACCTATGTTGGTTCAACAGTTTCGAACGTCGAGACATTTGATGAGGAAATGTTACTCAAAGAAGATTGTAAAGATATTTTATTTTGTATATATGGGTACAGTACATGGTGATATAAGGAAATAGGTAAAAGAAAGAAAAGGGGGACAGTATCAATAAAACGCAGTGATAATAAAATAAGAATACATAACCTTAGTTCAGTCGGTAACAATCGGTGATTTGAATTTTAACATCGACATCTCACTGATGGTTTTCTCTATGGTAGGTAGGTGGTGGACCTATTGGTGGCTCACGTAAAGTCTATGTAAATAAATTACAAATACTATTATAATAATACATCCTTCTTTTGTTAATCAATATTTATTTCATTATGAATATAAATTAACATAATATAATTAAAAAATAATATCAAATTTCATAAAATCAGTAGCGAATACATCAAGCCGCTGTTATTATTAATGTCAAATTCATATAATATGTTAAATGTAGGTAATCGTGAAACAGTATGTACACTGATAAGCAAAAGGACTCGTACTCTCTTATGTGGTATATAAGTGCAAGCGATCCTTTGCAGTGCGGTACTACACTATGACCTAACAGTAGTCGCTCGGTATATAAATGTTAGTTAAAACTTACAAGCTAACGTAGAAAAAATCACATCTTGAGATTATAATAAATAGGAGGACTGTATCGAGACAGCGCTTGGAGATACGAGCTGGGCGGACACTGACATATAAACATTTATAACAAACGAACAAATCAACAACATACGCTCTTTGGATTTATAACACACTTCCTAACGTACTATTTGTGACTACAGCGTTCAACTACTCGGCGCAGGTGCCTGACTCCCCGCGAACGCGAACACCGTCTATTGTCAATACAATACCTTCTAAAAGGATGGACCAACTAATTTATGAATGGAAAATCTCTATGACTAAACCATTGGAGCCTTCTAAAAATAATCGCCAACTTAGACGTAAAGGAAGTCTAATCAATTACCCTTCGAGGCTTCAGCTTGTTTGTATGACAGTACAGGGTGTTCGCGTTCGATGGCTGGGTGACGAGTGACGGTCAGTCCTGGTCCTTGAACCGGCGGTAGATGGACTGGACGTACGTGAACACGCACTTCCAGTCCGGCTTGCGCATCGTCACCATGTCGTCAACGTCTAGCAGGGGGTAAATGCCCGCCTTCTCACTGAAAACAAACGAAAACTTATTAGTAAACTTTACGAGTAAGACAATTGCTTGAGGCTCAGCTTTTGTTCGCCTCCGAAGACGAAAGATTCTACAATTATACGCAACTATATCCACAAAGCTTATTCATTGCACAGCTATGATCATAGGCCCGCCTTTGGACGTCATCATTATGATGTTACAATAATCATCATGGATGCTTTAGCCATCGCAGCTAATCATCTTTGGAGAGCGTACAGTCTAATATCATGTTGTTTTCGAAAGCCTATTCAATCCTAGGAAAGATTCTATTGGTGATGTGGAATATTAGTACTTACTCGGCAATTTTGAAGGCGAGTGTGAAGTTGTGTCGGCGTTTCTCAGGCGATAGCTGGGAGTAGTCGAAGGCGTCGGGCAGGAAGTGGTGCACCAGCGCGCAGAACGCCAGCCCGTCCGCCCAACTCGTGGAGAAGTTCTCCAGCTTCACATTCTGGAGAAACACGAGGAGAACATTGTACTTCGTGTAGAATGAGGAGGAATTTAGGACGTGATAGGAGAAATTCGTTAGTTTTTTTTAATTTATTATAAGTACTTATGAGAACTAAATTAAGGCAACTTAATTAAATGGAAGTGTACCGTCAAGTTTCCGGCCCACGTCTAAATTGTCAAAATGAGGGTCAGTAAAATATTTTGTTCTTTTTTCATTTCTATGTTTTTATGGTTCCTTAAAATTATTGTAGCAAACTACATACATTTACATGTGTGATTGGGGAAATGCTAAACTAAGAATTATCTACACAGAAACTCAGTGGAGGCACAGTGAACATTACCAAACAATTAGGTACTTGGAGTGTTCCGATTCACCCAATTTATTTACAACTCATACCCACATTTATTTGGACACTTCTATCTAAAGTTAACAACACAAACTCGTGCATAATCCTGTAAAGTCATATTCACACTTCAATTAACGTAGGTACTTTTTTATATAAAAACCCATGCTTTTTAATTCAAAATTAAAATTGATTATAAAATTAGTCATTTTTGGTTTGTTATGAAATTCACACGAATCACATACTTAATCCAGATTATAGGTACAATTTCGTCCCAATGTTTAATAATTAAATATAAAAAAATATACCTACATAGTCCATGTATACATTGTAAGACATATTGCACTGATAGATCGAAACCAAAGCAATAAATTTGGTTGTACAGTGACGGATGAATAAATAAACTATAAGTAGTGAAAATAGCACAACGTATAAAATATATACAGGAAAGTAGCAGCCAAAATGAAGCGATAAGAGAAGCGTAGTGTGAGTGGTAGTGACGTCATCGACGTGTGTGTTAATACTAGGTGCGCGTGCGCAGCGATCGCTATCAACATGCTACATCTCGATAACGCGGTTAAATCCGTTAAATCCGAATGCCCTGACCGTAAGGCAGATGCAAATTTTGAAATATCGATCTCGGTTCCGCTTTTTACCAGATGGAGATGGCGATAAAAATATGCATTTGCCTAATCTAATCGCATTTATAACCTCCCCAATACGTTTATTTACAGTATATAAATACTAATAAACCATAAACATCTAAGAAAAACACTGAAAATCTTGCTTTTTGGTGCGCGCGCCAATACAGCTAACGTAACCCATGTATATTTAGACGACTTAGCAGTATACGCAGTGGGGGTGTTGCGTGCGGACGGAGAGTAGGGCGGGAGGCGTGGAAGGTACCTCGTAGTCCCGGGTCTTGTCGCGACACCACTGCAGCAATCGTTCTTTAATAGTGGCGGCGCTGGCTTGCAGCGCGGGATCCGTGAACTTGAAGTAAGGCTGCGCCGGAGAGCCCGGGCTCTGCGGGGTCTTGGGCGAGCTACAACCGGGCACGCATGTTAGTCACCGAGGTACACCTAGCTGCGACCTCGCCGGTTAGTTCGTCGACTATCAAACTATTAGTTCTTGTGTCACATCGTGTGCTACGGAACGCGTGTGCTATTAATGGGGGTCGCAGGTTATTTACAAGAACGCGTGCTGATTTCATGTCAACTACATGTCAAGCTATATCAGCCGAGCTTCGTCTATGAACGATACTGAATGTTCTCATGGCAGGGTAAGTACACACGTGCGTTTATTAACTGAGGCCTCGTATGTACTTAGCCTTATATGTTTCTCGAAAAAAAAATTATTATCTTATAAGCGTCTAATATACATGTTATAATGCATATCATTAACTTGTATATTTACTTGTATCTAATCCTTATTTGTATCCACAGATATGGCTGCCAAAAATAAATAAAATATATTGCATTACATTACGTATGAAGCGAAAGGATCTTATACATAAAATATAGTACTTGAATGGTAAGGAGTCTTATGAATCGGTAGGTTTTTTCATGTACGATATCGTCTGAAATTGATGCGTGGTCTTTGGTAGAAAGAGGGATGATACTTACTTGGGACTGTTGGTTGAGTTTTGTTTTTCGAGCTGCCGGAACTTGGCAAATGGCGACACGGGCTTGGGCGCCGGCTTGGTCATACTCTCTATAACTGTGGATAAAAAATATTCATTTTTACAACCAGTTTTTGATTTTTATTTAGAAAATAATAATGCAAAGCACGGACAGCTAACCTTTAGATGTTTTAGTGGTAGTAGTGCTACTGCTAACAGTTTTTTCTGACGAGTTCCTCCTCACGCTCGATGTCACAGTTACTTCCTCTTCCTCTGCAAACAAAACTTTCACATTAGTTGCCGTCGCTGACACGTGGACACAGATCTAACACTAACTCGAAACACTTGGAAAACAATCAGCAAGACAGTACAACGATAACCTAGAAGCTATTAGTCAAATAACACGGTTACAGAGGGCGCGGATGAAGATGGTACGGAGGTTACGAGCACATATGTACATCGACGTGATAGCGCGGGCGCAGGGCCGGAGGGGGCCGGGGGGGCATGCGGGGCGGGCACAAGCACAGACCCACACACACACGACTCACGCGCGTCTCGCTCGTCTCCCGCTCCTAACTAGTGGAATGTTGCGACGCTACGCTACGCGAGCGTCGACACCAGGTCTTCGAATGCGTCTTCAGTGTTGCTCTCGTCCAGGAACTGCAGCTCCGACACCGTGGGCATCGTGCGGCTGCGGCCCAGTGAGTAGGCCTGCGGCGGCGCGCACGAGTGCCGTAGCGCCCGCGGCCGCGCCGCACCCGCTCCTGTCGCCGGCCGCATCGGTTGATGCTGCTGCCCAGAGAAATACGCTTCCACCGTTCGCTTCTTTTCTGTTACTTCCTCGCGGGCGATGCCACCCTCAAACAGCTTGGGTACAGCTAGCAGGTGCATAGACTTGGCGCGTGCGACCACTCGGCGCGGCGAGGCCGACTTGGGGCTGGCGACCATCTGATGCCACGAGCCCGACCTGCTGAGCGGGCTGGAGCCGAGGCTGCCTGCCGACTCGCTGGACAGCACGGACTCGCGGGACGCGGCGAGCGCGCCGGGGGAATGGGGGGCGTGCGGGGGGGCGGGCGCGAGCAGGGGGGAGCGGCCGGTATTTACAGGGGCCCGTACCTGGGACCTCGCCGTCTCGCGTTTTTTCCGTTCAATCTGCGCGATGACATCGTTTTTCGGTGAAGAGAACTTGTCGAGTGCGCCGCGCAGACTGTCAGCTGCCGAACCTCGACGACCTTCGTCGTTGCGTGTACGCACGCCGGTCGTGATGGTAGCCGCACCACGCACCGGGCCACGCATCACGCGAGTCACCACGCTATCGTGCTCCGTTGTGACGCCTTCCTCGACGCCATTAGTGTAAGGCACGTCACCGTTCTGGTACGTGTGGGGCGACTCTATCGGGTTGGTGGCTCGTGGTGAGTACGGACTGGCGGGTGCACGCGGCTGTAGAGGCGAGGTGCCGATGCGGTGGCGGTCCGTGTCGTTGGTGACAACGTCTGGGAGGTAGTCCACCTTGTGGGCGCGAGCCTTTTCTATGTCGGGCGTGCGCTGCAGTGGGACAAAAGTGGAGATGGCGCTGGATGGTGTGTAGTCAGTGATGGTATATGCAGGTGGTGCGGGGGGTTTCCGTTCCGTGGGGTCACTGTGGCCGTTCACGACTGTCTCACGCAGGTTCTTTTCACGAATTTGTTTCTCGTAAAACTCGATTTGTAGTTTCTGTGCATCTACCTTGGGTAAATATGCATCTTGTGCTGGGAATTTGGTGTCATCAATTTTCCGCACGAGTTCCGGAGCGGAGAGGTCATTCTGACTAGGTATTGTCTTCACCGGATAGTTTTGTAGTTGCGGGAGCGCGTGAGTCGGCGGTGCGGGCGGATGGAACGCGGACGGTCTCTCCCGGTAGCGGGCGGGCATGGGCTCGGGCTTGTTGCTCTCGAACTTGGCGGCAGCCATACCAAGCACCCTCCTTGGTTTTTCTGCGTCTGTAGCCCAAGGTTTGTTTGGCACCAGTGGGCTCGTGGCGAGAGGCTTTAAGTTTACCGGGAACGCGGGTGTATGGTCAACCGTAGGGGAGGTCACGTTTAAGACAGACGGGGGACTCCATATGTAAGCGGGAGCGGCTATCGGTGACGTCACTTTAGTTGGCGGCTTAAACGCAGACATGGGTGCGTGAGAGAACTGATTGACGGGTATAGGCCGCGCTACAAATGGTTTGACAACCAGCGGCTTTGTGGGGGACTGCGGCACCGGCGGGTGCGACGGTGGCGCGACCGGGGCGGAGAAGGGAGGCGGCACCGGCGCCGGCAGGAGTACGGGCGCGGAGCGTTGCGCGGGCAGAGATGCCGGCGCTGCGGGGCGATGCAAGGGCAGAGACGCGGCCGCGATAGTCGGCGCGGTCGGCGGTGGGGGCGGGTGCTGCACTTGTCGCGGGATGTGCACGCGCAGCTGCTCCTTCCGTTCGTTAACCCACGGGGGCTTCACTACGTCACTGTTATTCTCATTATAGAACTTCCTAGGTCGCGCGGCGGCCGGGTTCACCGTGGTCTCGTCTGTAGTGCGCCAGAAGCGTCGCGCGGATGACGCGCTCGACGACCTACTGTTCGTCATACTGTTGTCCTCCCGCTCGCGACTCTCGAATGCGTGCTTAATGTTTCCGAACCTGTTACTCCAGTTGGCGGGGCCGATGGCGGCTGCCTCACGATCGGCCACTTCGTTCTTCTTCATGAACGCCACAAATTTCCTATCGTTCTCGGTCTGCGGCCTGAACTCGGGTACGATGGGGCGCGGGGATGTTTCATCATCGTTGTCGCTGTCAATGTGGTACCCGGCGAGCGGCCTTCCTATGT
This sequence comes from Luperina testacea, assembly GCA_927399505.1. Classification (NCBI taxonomy): domain Eukaryota; kingdom Metazoa; phylum Arthropoda; class Insecta; order Lepidoptera; family Noctuidae; genus Luperina; species Luperina testacea. The sequence continues at coordinate 761,301 of OV656770.1, read as the reverse complement.
CGATAGTGTTGGCACGTTTCATGCGTAACCGTTTGTTGTTACTATTTCCGAATCGGCTGAATGGTTTAGAGTCGTCTTGAGTGACGGTCGGCGGAGCCGCGAAGTTGTAAGTGGGCGGGAGTGGCATGTATAATGGTGCACGTTTTGGGTCATCGCGTTTATATTCTTTTTCTTGGGTAGACACGGGCTCTACAGGTGCACGTCGTGGTATATTCTCTTTCTGAGCGTGCGTATCAAACTTGTTAGCGATGGCTGCTATGCTACTCTTAGAATCGGAGGGGCGCCGGTCCATGCGTGGCTGTGGCTGGTACGACTGGTGGAGTGGCTGGGGCTGGTACAGCAGGTGCGGCACCTGCACCGGTTGCGGCTGAAAGACAGGCTGAGGCGCGGGCGCGGGCTGCGAGGGAGGTTGCATCTGCTGGCGCGGCTGTTGCAGAGGTTGCGGCTGTTGCAGAGGTTGCGGCTGTTGGTAGGGCTGGGAGCGTTGGCCGCCCGCGTCGGCGACCGAGTGCCGGTAAAAGTCGGGTTTACGAGTGGTCGGGGCTCGCTTCTCCACGACGACGCGCGCGTCCCTGTTCAGCTTCGGAGCTTCGTAGCTGACGGAGTGCGCTACTGGTGTCGGTTTCTTGCGGGACGCGACGGCGTCGTGGTAGCTAACATTCTCGTCAATACTTTGTTTGCGTTCTGGGGTGGAAGGTTCGTCTATGCTAGTCGCCATGGAAGCTGTGGAGGTGGCGCCTGAGGACAAAGGGCCTTTAGCGCCGAGCGCAAGTTCGTCGCGGTCTACGAGGCGGCGCGCCTCGTCCAGCTCCTCGCGGGTGACGCCCACGGTGTGGCGCGCGGCGCGGCTGCGGCGCCGCGGCCTGCGCCGGCAGCCGTCCAGCCGGTCGGCCGCGTCCAGCGCGTCCTCCAGCCGGTCGGCCAGCGCCAGCAGCGCGCGCGCCTGCGGGTGCTGGCTGGGCGGGGCCAGCGCGGCCCGCAGGCGGCCCAGCGAGCGCCGCACGTCCGCCACCACGTCGGCGGGCGCGGCCCCCAGGCCGGCCAGCAGGCGCTCGCCGCTGCCGCCCAGCAGGCCCTGCAGCAGCGGGAGCAGGAGAGACTCACCGCGACTGTCGCCGTCCGCGCCGCCCGACTCGCCCGCCGCCGCCAGCGCCTCCGTCACGGCGCTCGCGCATGCTGCCAACATTAAACACTCGCTTAAAACACGAATTATTAGGTACTCTCGTCATAAATAAGCTTTCAATAATAGTAGAAGGTTGAAAGTGCAAATTAATTTAAAGTTGCAGTGCGAAGAGCCAAGATCATAAAGTAAAGTAGTTTCCATGTAAATGAATTACTGTTACCTTATAGAATCCCATTAATTTGTTAACAAAGTCTGTAAATAAAGATTAACAAAGAAAATATCCTAATATATGTAGCTACTTATAATATGGATAAATAAATACCATTCCCTACTCTCTCATTAAGGGCTAACTACTTCCTTTCAGTTATCCTTAATTAACTCAAAGTTTTTGTTAATTTAGGGAATATTCAACTCGAAGCCCCAGCAAAGGCTTACAATAAACTGTCCAGCTATACGTACTGTGACAAAACAATTAATTTTTCAACACATTTGCTCGAAAAATGCATTTACAAAGCCTGTATACATTGTTCGAAAGTTAAAAATTACGCACCATACAACGGAACGTGCGGTAAAATAGTTACTCTCACCTAAGTACCTATTTTGCGGCATATCCCGTTGTATAGCAGCGTGCGTTTTCTTTACGGTTTTTTTTTAATTTCCATAAAAAAATATAAGAATTCCACCAAAGAGTTTTACATTATGAGAATAAACAACCTGACTGATCGAACCTCCTTGGAAGCGCTTTTGCTCAATACGTTGTCTCACTTTAATACTAAAGAGTAAATGAGACGAAAGATGTAGTTCTAATTTTCACCACGTGCATGTAGCGCCATTTGCAAATTCGCGCCATTTTCATATTAGAAACTTCAAAAATTGTTGCGACTTTCCCACTGTTAAATAAAGTTTGTTTAATTACATACTGTAATGTTTTCTCGCAAATGTGTAGAAAAACATTGTATGACATACGTGCAGAAAAACCAACTTACCGCACTAGTATCATAATAACTATTAAACGCAGGGTGTATAGACGTAAATGATTGGAAAGTGATGGTCATGTCTCATGGTGACAACTGCGGTGATGTTATTTACCTTCTTGTTCAGCCATTAGTGTTCGGATGCGCGCGCGCAGTCGTCGACGTTGCTCGTAGTCGTTGCACTCGTCCAACTGGAATTCGAATATGGATAATATTGAAAATATTATCAAAAGAAATGATTATCGTGGCCTTGTGGGTGAATTTTCGTTTTTTTTTTAGAAATAATTTGGACAATAAGGTTTCTATATAACTATTTACTCGTTGTTGAAGAAGCTCCTATTATCATCGACAGGTACAGTAATATCTGTAAACTGAAGAAGCTATCTTCAGAATTAAGAATACTGAACTTTACTGTTTTTTTTCTTTCGTAAGCACTTAGAAAACTATTGTAAACCGCACACATTATTTGGATTTAAAAAAAAAGTTGCAAGTTTCCCGCAAACTTTCTCATTTAAACGCAATTTTCTGTCATTTCTACTACATTTTAACAAGGGCCTAATTCATCACACATTACTTATACACTCTATACACTAAGGGTCGGTTTTTTGATCCATGGTTAACTCAACCAATTGTTAAAAATAGTAACTATAATGGTTAAATTTTGGCAAAATGTGTTTTTTGATCAATTGTTTGTCTTTGAATTGTCAAATAATTAACTATTATTTGACCCAGTTGACAATTAGTTACTATTTTTAACAATAAAAACCGGCCCTAACTCACACATAGTTGTTGAAATCCTCCCAACATCGTGGCTTGTTTTATACACAAACAATAATAATATTAAGTATTTGCTATTCAAATGTTTGTCACTCGCGCATGTGCGAGCCTGTCACCACGGCCTCTACTTCACGGTCACTGTGGATCCACCGCCTATGTTATTTGCACTGCTACGGTTACTCAGATAAGGCGCTGTGCATACTGGAGAATCGAAAACCGGAATGCTTTCTTGTTGATGAGTAAGCAAAGTAGTTGCAATTTAAGTGCTTGCAAATTCTGTCATAGATAACCTTTTCATGGAAATCTGTTCTGTTATTTACTGCTTGTTTGTTCTATTGTTCTGCTAAGACAGGTTACTGCAACATTTGTGTATGACTATAGATAAAAGGTATCTTTTCTTGGCTGATGAAGTGATGACTCATTATCTTGAAAGAGGCTCTGTTTAGCAGAGGATTTATTGGGCTGAGATGATACGTTGACTGTAGGATATATGAGCTTTTCAATCATTTACCCCGACCTTTTGAGGAGGAAGAAAGATTTCTTACAAGAACTTCGACTAGACAGTCATGAAATACAGACAAGAGTAAAAACATTCTCATAACCTCGTGTTATGAATGCAATGTATTCCGGAAACCAAACTAAATCAATTCTCAATGCGGCAGTATGAAGAGCGCCTAACAAGAGCTTTCTGCACGAGTGGTCAAGTTGTCATTAAGTGACTCTTGTATTGTGGGCGGCAACCGGTTCGAGTACCGAGCCGTGCCAGACCGGAAGTACCTACTGCAGCCGGAAGCCGGAAGTGAGTGCTGCCCTCAATTGCTTTGCTTTGTTGGTGACCCTATGATTTGACAATGTGTGCTCGACTCTCATCACAATGATGAGTCGTGGTTACAGAGGATGGTTTATTTGATTTTAATTTGTTTGAGATAAATCGGCGATGGTTATTTACTCGTTGACCGTAGTGAAAGGTTCTATTGTGTGAATAGTTGTTTTTGACTCTTTGAACAGTTTTTTTACTTCGATGACCTCATCTAAACTCGTCAATCGGATCGAATATTTTACACAGGATTCTGACATAATATTATCCACACTGCAAATTGTATCAGGACACAAATTATTAAAAACAAATAACCTACACAGTATTCTTGATTAGCATTGACACTCACAAACAAAGGCGATTGTCCCGCTCATCATGCTACCGTCAACATCCCGATTGTTTCAACACTATGACACCACCGTGTGAAGTGTGAACACATGATAATATTTCACAACACGGTAGGTACTCAAGCTGGATGTGTCCAGTGTCAAGTACACGCGGGTTCCCATGCTGCCGCGCTGCGTCAGCGAAAGTGAGTACAGAGTTAATTACAAAGTATAAGCGGCAGGCGGCTTATTGTAGATTACTCAACAAAAAATAGGTATTAACTTCGTTTGTATCTTTTATTTGAGTTAACTTGTAAAAATAGAGAAGTAAACGGGGATCAATTAATCGCATTAAAAGGTTACCGTATTACACCCGTTTATATGACTTGAGTACCGTTTTATGGGTTTATTTAGAGATGAAATAACTTCTATTGGTTTTACCGTTACCTTGTAAAACCGAAATCCTAGCAACTAGTGCTACAGTAGCGTTGGATTAATTATTGATACTGCAGAAAGGAATCGCTGTCAACTTGCACCACACGCCTGACAGGCGCACGGGCAGTTCGTCGCGTCAAGCTTCACGCGTGTCGCTGCGCATGAGTGGACGTCGCCGTCGCCTACGTGAAAGCCTTCTCAGATACTTTCCACGTAATGACTTGATAATATTTATGCGTGGTGTTAAACTTTTATAAAAATCGTATGCTTCTTGCCAGATCTAGTTAAAATTATAAGTAGATAGATCTTTTAGATGAATTGGAAAGTGAAGATAAAAAAATCTTAATTAAAAAAAACCATCAGACGCTAAGCAATCCAATCAAATCAAAGCAGTAGTTTAACAAAGGCCTGTTTGTTGCTCGTGGATAATGGATTTATACCAAGCTTTCCATATTTCTATGTACTTAGCTTCTTGGAAATTCGCTTAGTCCACTAAAAAGACAAGTCAATATAATGCGCAAAAGTTAAAGCAGTAATGTTAATGCTTTGAAACACGATTAACCGGTGGAGGACCGGAATGAGTCAGATAGTAACTAATGAATGAAAGTCGCGTATGAATGGAGACGAGACCGGTCTGTTCACTCAGTTGTGAGTAGGTACCTACCGGAGAGGTGGTGACTCACTCTTTCCCCAGATATTGGGGTTTGCATGGGGATTGAAACGTAAGTAGGTACCTACATATTTGATGAGGAACTTAATTACGTTTGCCGATAGTTTTGCTTTTACTGCACAGGATTAAATGACATCGGACATCTCTCTCTCTCTCTACGAGAACCTTTGAAGCGATTCGATAATCCTAGATTTTGTTTTTGAAGGAAAATTCTTACGGCGAAGAACTAAGGATGACGAAATGGATATCCAAGGAGGTTTTTGCGTACCTTCACAAAAAATAAAATTTTCTTTACAGTTGTAGATCATAGACAGCCCTAAGCTATTGGAAGAAAACATACGCATCAGGAACAGCTTTCTTAGAGCGTTCCTGTTCCTAACGCCTGCGATAACGATCCGTAGAACCCACACGTCTCATTAACACACTTCTTGCTGTAATCAATAATTAGTTATCAGTTTCAATTCGAATTTATAATGTCGGAGAAAGGATTTTTCCAAGAACAGAGCAATATTGCCGCAGCTTTAAATTATGCGTTTAGTCCTCATTCGTAAAATGTTCACAGTCCAGTCTATAGAGAAAATTATGAGACACGAAAGTGGGAAGCCTCTAATAAGCAAATACCTACAAGGAAAATGGTATAAGAGTGTGAATGGACAACTAGCTTCATCTTTCTGAATAACCGACTCTTTTGACAATTAAAAATGTAAATGGTTTATGTAATTGATATAAATGCATTGAGTTTTGAGTTTGATAAAGGCGATAAATAACTCACGAGCTTCCTGAGAAGACGTTCGTCCCAGCACTGGTCTACGTCGAAGTCCTCGAGGGTCCTGGTCCGTGAGCTGGTGACCTTGCCACCGCCGCTGTTGCTTGTGCGTACTGTCTCCTGGGGGACAACGAGAAGTAAGATCATTAGTACATATTGTGGTGGTTGAGTAACAGATTAACAATCGTTTATTTCAATCAAAACTGTTACACATCATAATTTTCAACAAAAGCTTCAAAATTGAAATCACAAAAACGACGACAGCCAGTAGATACCTAACCTTTTTGGCTGATGTCGCATTTAATCTTGTGTGAATAAACATCCAACATGTACATGATGAGATTTGATTTATTTATTTAATCTTTTCGCACAAAAAGGTACAGACGCCAGCACATCAACCTACCCGAAACTGTCAGATTTCCCCAATCAACTTTGAACCTTATGCTTTAGTAATAAAGTTGTAAATCTATTAAAGAAATTTGACAGATTGTAGTAACTTGATGTGCTGGCATCTGTACAAAGGCGGACTTAATGCCTTAGGCATTCTCTACCAGTCAACCAAGGGTGGTGAAGAGATTGGATGGCAGGTGCTTTGTTTGAGAGGAACAATGATAAAAAAAAATCGATGAGCTTTTATATAATTTTGAAGATTTTTCATTGAAAATGTCATGGAATAATTACAATATTTCTACGGTAACTAACAGATTCAGAAGTGACCGTTACATTTACAAGTCCCAACCTTCAAACGGCGAGTCATTCTATCTATCCCAATGGCTCTCTATTGCAAAACGAAGTTATTTTCACATAATAACAGTGACATCTTCACAAATAGCGCGACCTAACCTTGTTGGAGAGTTGTTCAAAGGCCGACTGCGCAGGCGCCGCTCATTTACTTCGCTGTCAATAAATCATTAGCTTTTCGTGTTAGACATGTTGAGAGATTGGTGTTGTTGAGTTTAAATGCTTTTAAATTCCTAATCCTAATGCTCTTGTAGTGCGAAATATAGGTAGGTACTAGCCGTTTGTGTGGTCCTTCTAAAAACTCCTGAAATATCCCAGACAAGTCTAGAAATTGGTAAAAACTGATTTATCATACCATCACTAACAATTACCTACTAAATGTTTCTGTAACATCATTACATTCACTTAGGTACACCACTAACTTTGAAACACTTTAAAAAAATTCTATATAATTTTCGTCCCATCATGTTATCAAGATAAATCTGAAAACACATTTCAATCTTAATTTCATCTGAAATACGATGTCTGCGGTCTTTTACTTAGGTATATTTCACGAGAAAGTCAGCTGTTACCTAGTGTCGGGATAAATTAAAAAGCTAAAGAATTTTAAAATAAATTCATTGATACGGAGAAATGTGGTAAAAGCTTGCAGCTAATTCCGTTCGGAGCTGAAGAGATAAATATACGTTCCGTGTTGACCTTGAATGTACGATAGATTTGCACAGGGCTGCCGGTTTGCGCTTCATAAAGTTTATGGCGATATTGACGTCATTATGTATGAGTAGCAGATGTTTTATTGCGGAAAGATTGTTGTATAAATAGTGTTTTTAAAAACAAAATAATCTGAAGCACACATCTTCAGTGCAGAAACTGGTCTAGGATATGAATGAATAGGATAACATGATTGATACATCTGTTACAATAGATGTTCGTAAAATAGGTGATACTAATTGTGTAATGACTGACAAAGCGGTAAATATGAAATGAAAATAAGGAAGGGAACGATTGAACCGTCAAAATTATTCTTAGCTCTCATAAAGACTGAAATAATACAGAGAACTAGCTGAAGCGTGCATTTAACTGTTAACGACAACCCTAATTCCTCTCTAATAGTATTTCAGTGTAACGCTTGAATAGTTGTACAGTCTATTTCTGAGATTTGCGCAACAATACCTAAACACAACGATACGATAGCCACTTTTTTAGATTATTACCTACATAATGTACCTACATCATTGAATAGTTTGTTGTGATAGTACACCGAACGTCGAATTATTTCAGGAATCCTGAAATAATCTAGGTTTACAATAACATTGTTTGTACGGAGTTAGGTACCTTGTAAATGCTAAACATAGTTTTTAAATACATAGATTGATTTTATTAGGAATGGGTAGAATAGGCCTAAAAATAATATACAATTGACGATTTTCTTCTTGACAAAATTTAATAAACCAAATGATAATTATGTATTTATGCTTGAAAATTAAAAAAACTTGATATAATTTTATTCTGAAGATTTAATAAAATAATTAATTGTTTATCATAAAAACTGATTGTGTTCTAAATATTGAAATTTTTGTTCATTTGTGTGTAATATCGATTTTAAATTCTTGGATTGTTAAATAGTGCATGCCCTAAAGGGTAGTTTTTTGAGTTACCATAACCTAAATGTATAAGACCTACTGTATCACCAAAAATCACATTAATAAATACTTTGAGTGAGCGGAAAATATTTTTGCTCAACTAATGTCACCTCTAGCAGTGTTGAACCGGTTAAAGGAGCTACGAGGAATTCACTACGGGGTGGATTTGTGCGCATTCGCCTGTTGTATCGATACATTTCATAGTTGTCGTGTCATTCACACAATCAAATTTCTAACCTAATTCTATAGCTCATTGGATTCTTTGTCATCACTCCATGCAGTTTTTTCGTCCACGTTTCTTTTGACTTTGGTCCATTTTTATGGGCACCTTGTCTTTTCTAATCGATAAATAAGCGGTCCGTCATTCACTTACGAAAAAAATATTTGTAACATTAATTGTTGTGATCGGATCAGAATTAATATTTAATTGATTTTATATGAGACTAAAACAAATAACAGTTATTTCACTGTTGATAAAAGATATTGGATTGAGCAAAAGAGCAGCAGATGTTCTGATTTTCGATTCTTTTTGCTCTATTACATAGCCGTGAAATATGATTAACTATAGTTGTTTAAGCAAGTTTTCAGTTTTGAATTTCAGCAAAGATACCAATTCTGTAAGACTGCAAGCGTTAATATTAGGTATAATTATGCTAGCCACACACAAGCAACAAATGATGTTCATGAATAAACTTTATGACACGGGTGATGTATACCGCGTGTCTATCCTAGGCTGCGCGGGCGCTGCTCCAACGCGGAACTGGCCACTTTTACGCACGGACACTAAACTTATGACGTGTTCTATATTAGTGCTGCGGATGTCTCCGGAGATAGGCTCGTTATGTTTATTAGATGCACCAGGCGGTGCTCAGCTGTTGCACAAGCGCCAACTTGTCGTCAGCAGCTTAATTGTAGGTATCATTTATGTTTCTAGTGTACTCCATTGCCTGAATAGGTGATAGAGTGCTCTGTCTGTTATAGCCGACTTGCGGGGTAAATCTTCCATTTGTAAATGCTTCTAAGAGTTATTACTTATATTAGTCGTAAGACGTGATTTTCTTACCACAAGTTACGGAAGGAAATGGACGACTCTTTATAGCTAGAAAGTTTACTGCCAGAGCATACATTACCTAGGACATCGGTCCATGCGAATCGCATTTCAGTGCACTAATACTAAAAATAACTTGAACTAAACGTTTTGTATGCTTTATTGCCTACTACTATACAGACAGGTTCACATTCAAATTATATTAAAACCCTGTGATGTCCCACTGAAGGACAAAGGCCTTATCATCTTTCCACTTCTCTCTGTTTAGAGCTGCTAATAATTCAAATGGATAATAAATTGTTGATGGTAAGTAGATACATATATCTCATCATAACGCCTAAACACGAGAAGATAAGAAGCGTATCCAAGCAAACGGATTTGAAAGACTACAGAAACATTCAAACTCCGACATCACTTTAACCAATTTCTCTTAATTTCCTCGTTAACCGTCTGTCCGTCTTTCGCGCGTCTGTCGCAGACTCCCCGCTATATACCAATTGCTCCGTCTTGTCAGTCAGTGGACTATACTTAGCACATGAGTCAGCAGGTCAAATGGCCCGAATGCCTAAGGACTATGTCTTGTTGCATTCCTTTGCCAAAGCGGCCCGGGCTAATTCCAGTAGGGACAATGTCTTGTGTCCTTGCACAAGAATGCAAAGAAACTAATACTTTGCAAGAGTTCTGGATATTTTTGGTCGCAGTTATTTCAGTTGGGGACAAGAATTTTAGGAATTTAGAAATGAACAAAGAGGTTTCAATGATAAAAAGAGTTTGGTTTTGGAATCGGCAACCCTAAATTAGTTGATCTCAAAGTGCTCTTGGTAGTATATGAATGTCATTGTTATGAGAAAACTGATAATGGAGTTCATTTGACAATTTTCTCCTAATGTTTTTAAAATAGCATTCATGACAATCACCAAATCAGTATAAGTATAAACTATCTAGAACTTTTCTTCAAATGACACCAATTACATTTAAACGATCTGCATCACTCAATGATTGGCGTCCAAAACAAAGTAACGCATACGCGGGCGTACTTTGACATCAGTGATAGTCGCGATATCGACATGAGTCATGTCATCTGCGGCTTTGAGAGGCGCGTCACGGGGCGCCTGCCAAGCAGCCCTTTGATGGGGGGCCTTGTTTAGTCTGTGAGGCACCGAAACTGCTAGAGTAATTTTGATAGTTGAACCATAACATATCGTTTGCAAGTATTAATGCCTTGAATAACTGCTTTATTGGTGCATAGCTGGCATGGCAAGACCATAGACAGCGGTGGTCTTGCAGAGTTGCAGTCCGATGTTTTGTTTTTGTTTGTTGGTATGCCAGAAGGCCAATTCTCGTAATTTAAAACGTTCAAAATCTAGTCGCAGCCTCATCTCGGCGACAAACAAATGTCAAAAATGTAGGGAAATTAAAGGTATTTTTGACAGATTGAGACTGAGATCAGACGATTTATTCTGTGAACTTTCTTAAAATTACGAGTAATTGCCCCTCAGATAGTATAGGCTGAATTTAGCTATCGCCTCCTGGACATTCTGTAAAAAAGTATCTCGCCTGTAATTTCACCAGCAGAACACAGAAATTCTGTTATTTCCCGTAAACTCTTATTTACTATTTTGATGACTTTCCATCCTGTGCCGTCAATGACCAAGTTCGATTTTCACATCGTTTTTATTTTTTTCATTTATTTTATTAAACCCAGGTTTATTGTGAATTGTTTGTATATCCACGTCCAAAATCATACCGTGATGTTATGCTAGTTTATTTTCCGACAGAACTGCGCGGGAGTCTAGATATGTGAATTGTAATATTCTACACACGTTTTGTTTTATTCACGAATAATTCAGTTGAGAAAATAAAGAGAGATGAGATAATCATTTTTAGCAGTTGGTTCAGCTGCTGGGAGATTTTTGAAAGATCTGTGGATGATGGGTAGGTACAAAGCACTCGTTATGTTGCAGATGGTGTCTGAAATATAGTTTCAGGGGTTTCTAGTTAGGTATCTAGATCTACTTATATGACGTTTTCAGTCTGCTAATATCTAGTTGTATGTAGGTTTGTTTTCGCGCTTTACTTAGCTGCTGGAGAATTATCAGCTTTCGAATGATATTAGAAATTTGATTACTGACTTTGCTCTTCTTTGTTCCTCAAAGCTTCCTAGAACCTATCTAGTCAAGTCTTCCTCACACTGACTCCCCATTCCTCACAACTGACATTAAAACCTGACCCTATTCCATGCAATCGATCTACAATCGCATCGTATAATAATAATGGGCGCGTTATTATTCAGAAGATCACTGGGCCACATTTTTGGCAGGTCGCTACGAAACTGCGCAGTAAAAATAAAACCGCGCACGCGCATCTCCGCTTCCAATAGATCCGTAGAGGCGGGAAGTGGCTAGATTGTAAATAAATTGTGCAGGACGTAAGACGATACGGTGTTTACAATTACTAATGGCTGAACGTCAGCTAATTGTGGGATTAAGTATCTACTTATGATATTTCTTGACCTTCCACCATTTTGAAAGAATAAAGTAAGTAGTAAATGATTGTATTTCTGTAAGTAGGTTCGTACTTGAAACACTTTTACACGTCAATCATATTTTTTTTAAGTATTCGTAGACGAAGTCGGAGTTTCCTATCTGACTACTCTGAGAAGAAAGGCCGAAACAAACTCGGAGATCACAATCTCTTTTAGTTAGGTACACAGTTGTAGTTTTCTAGTGGAATTACTGCTTTTAATATCTACTACATACTTTTGATAGCTGAACTAATTCGACTAAAAGTTATTTTGGCTAATTTCTAAACAGGACAAGTGGTTTCCGAAGAAGTGGTAGTTTTTAGTTTCCAGTGGTTTCTAGGTGCTGTAAAATGTGTCCATTGTCGTATTGCGTATTACAAATTCATTTTCTCATGGTGAATTCGTAGTATTCTCTCAGGATTGTAAGCCTGGCTGGCTAGTTTTAGGAAATTCATATTAACCAAACGATCGTGATTCTAGGAGATAATATTTCCGTTTAATAGCATAGTAAGGTGGATTGGAATTAAATAGATGTCAAGGATTAAGTGTATTAAGCTTATTTTGACGTCTTCATAAGTTTTGATAAGCGAGGATGCATACTTATGTTAATTAGTAAAAGGCCTTAATGTTTCGCCAATATTTTAATGAAAGTTGCATAATCCGGATATAATTATTGACATAAACTGTTAATCTTAAGAAATATATAGTAATAACCGACCAATAACTGGATGAAAGCGGAAAAAGATATAACATAATAATTAAGTAGGTATATGAAAGTGTTCCTCGTACGGAGTTTCGTAACGTGCGATATACATGATGGCTCGTTAAAAGTAAATCATGGAAAAGTGCAGTTTTATGAAGCTTACTTGTTGAATACTGTTATATTATTAATGATGTTGATACAGATATGGAGATGGTCGGTAGAGATACTATGTGAACTGTTGACGTCACTGTAGAGTCATTGGATTGTGATATTAATATGGTAGCGATGTAAAATAAACCTCCTGTCAAGGGCTTCTTATATATCTTGCTACCGATATGAAACTATTGACTACTTTATAGGACTCTGCATAGTATAACTTTCTATCAGTGAAAAATTTTTTGTATTAATTTCAGTAGGTACTTAGATTACCTCTTACAAACAAACGACCAATTTTCCCTCTTTATAAAATAAATAGAATCTATGAAGATTAGATAGTTAGAGAAGAGAAGAGAAGATATAGAAGATAGAATTATATGACAAATTAGGAAGATAGAATTATATGAAGTTGTCACTTAGATTGATTTCGTTTAATTTTACTGGCCTGCTCTCACAAAATGTCCTCGAAAATATCAAGTTATAATCAAAGCTCAATTTTCCAATGTTTAATAGAATCTAATTTATTAAACGTTTGATAAATGGAAAACATCATGTGCCAAAAGTAACGCAGGAATCATATAAACTAAATTCAGTTTCAGTTGCAGACTAATTTACGACTGATGTGTTTGTAATTACGAAATATTTACGTTTACCATTACGTTTAGCTATATGCTCACTATTTAGAAATCAAACCATGTTTGGATATACATAGTTCTTCGTAGAGTTGAGATAGTAGAAGACGTCATGCTACGCGTTAACGCGTGCATGTCCAATTGTCTTAACAGATTCAGCAGGGTTTCAGAATATTTCATTGCACTTCGACCAATAGAAACCTTTTTTAACTGTTCCGTGGTAGAAACAGTAAAGTCTTTGACCAGCTATCACAAAGTCGGTCTTTTGTAAAAAACTGCAAAGATTTAACTATGCTTATTATACACGAGCACGTTGTCGATGACATCGACGAGAGTTGACTGGTGTCGCTGACGATACCCGTTACCCTTGTAAAGTAATAGCAGATGCCATTATTACAGCAATAGGTACATACATGTATGTCAACTACATCACGAGGGTCACCTTCCACTATTATCATTTAAATGACTAGTAAATAGCACAATCACATGCACAATGTACACATGGGTATGTAATATTTAATTAACAACTAAATAATTGTCAAACAACTTTACAAATCATGCAATTAACCACCAATGTTTGCAGGCAATCGCAAGCGATTTGTTTACCTATTGAAATACCTAAATATTTATTTATTTATTTATTTAAACTTTTCGCACAAAAAGGTACAAAGGCGGACTTAATGCCTTAGGCATTCTCTACCAGTCAACCAAGGGTGGTGAAGAGATTGGATGGCAGGTGCTTTGTGTGAGAGGAACAATGATAAAAAAAATCTATTAAAACTAGGTACACAAATACATAAATAGGTTATATACATTTACATACTATTTACTATAATATATACTTATAATATATATATAATACACAAATTCAAAGGCAAATATGCAATTTTCATGCAAAATGTAGAATACTATATCGATAGTCTTCGTATAAGATAATCCAAAGAATCGGTTCTTGCTCGAAAGATCCTAGGATTTCTGTGATGATCTGATAAAAATAATATTGAAAACCTGGAACCACAGCTGGCAAAACTGGAAGCCCTGGAACTTTTAAAACATTTAGGGACAAGTGATACTTCCGACAGCTATTACTTTTTTAAAGTAACTGTAGTGTGATCTAGTGCATGCTCGGGGAGTTGCGCACGTGACAGGCTTTTTGTACAATGGCCTCTATCGGCCAGCGGCAGAACTAATGTTAATGACATCTTGCCATTTCCTTCACCAACTGCGGAGATGAAATCATGAAAGGTGGGTAATGTTTTCCGGAATCAGTCTCCACTCAGTCATACATATACTTGTCGCTGATGAAAAGGAAATAAACAAACGGAAATGGAACTTACGTATACATAAACCGACAATATTCTTAAAAACAACACAACAGTCAAACAACAACAACAGTCAAAGATGGTAGGTAAACAGATGATTAGTTTTACTTCCAAAGAGTTTACTAAAAACAGTTAAAATATAGGTATAGGTACCTATTGCCCATAACAACCTAGAAGGCTGTAAGAAATATATCGATTATCGAAATCAATCTACAATCGAAACAATACAAAAAGCGACAGTTTAGCGACAACGATAGATATAATGGATAACTAGGTAAAAGAAATATATCATTACAACCGGGTAAAAACTAGTAGATTATGCGGTGACAAAAACTAAACGAGACAATATCACAGAATAATACCTATAGAAGAACCATTATAGACAATCGCATAAGTTTAAAATGGAAAGGTAAATGAATTTGAGGTTGCACAAGAAGTAACCCAAGCTTATAGCACTATGTGTTTTAGGAAACCCATGGGTAAAAAAGAGAGAGAAGGAGAACAGGGAAAAGAAAGGAGATATAGAAAAGAGAGGAGGAAAGAAAGGAGAGGTAAAGACAAAGTGAGACAGTCCATGGTCACCCGAGGTACCTAAAGCTAGGGGTAACAGTTGAGGTACTCGAACTACTAAAGACCTGAGACTTGCTTACTAACAGGTAAGCGGTGAAGGAGGTGCATGGAACTTCTGATATTCATTAGTTTGATTTAATACAGATATGATTGGTGGTGAAAGTTGTAATGGCGGGATATCATACAATATTATTACGAGACAGTTTTACTCCACTATTTTGATGTTTGCCTCATAAAAGTCACACATTCAAGTTTCGTAAATTGATTTTGCTGTCCGATAGTGATGTAAGCTTGAATGTAGGTAACCATAGTTTTAGTCCCTAAATATATCTTTCTTCACCAATCATTATTAAGCCCGTGATCGGCAGTAAATAGTTTGTCTGCTAGTATGTAAAACATAATCTCAAAACCACTACATTCTAGCCTTTTGTAAGGGTACACAGTATTAATATTTGAATTTCCACACGTACATTTAAACACCAAAATCGCATCATGCCTACAATAGGAGACAAAAACTTGGCATCGTATTCCAACTGTCTCGTCTTCTGGCTGGGAACGCTGACCGTTCCCACGAGCATATACACGCCTTTTGTTTGATATTCAGGTTCTATTTATAATTATTACACTACTGTACTATTTAGAGTATGCAGAAGTCTCGAACTGAGAGAATTAAAGAATCAAAAGAACAAATTTCTTTCTACTTAAATCTTGCATGAGTATTTATGAGGTCTTCATTCGCAGTCAGACACGCATCGCTTACTTGAACATAATTACTGGTATATAAGCAATTACGCCAATTGTTATTATTACATATACATATACATGACTACGCTCCGTTCCGCCCACGTTCACGCTATCTTCTCGGAACGGTAGCAGCAGCACTGAATATTCATTTTGGCACAATTATAGTTATGTGAGGTGGTGATTTCCATTTTAGTTGTTAAGAGAAAATAACCTGCCATTATCTTGAAATTGTTATCTTTTTATGTGGTTTTATGCTCGGTTTAACTAATGAGATTCGTTGTAGATGCCTATTCTAAGCTTTATAACTACTTTTAGAATATTATTTTTTGAAGAAAGTTTTTAGAGGTATCATCATGATTTTTTTCTATCATATCAAATTAGTTGTACCTATTATGTTTTCATCACACTATCTACCTAGCATATATCCTCAAGAATATCATATATTTTTCTGATTTTGTTTACTGAAGTCGATCATATACCTACTTATATTGTTTCTAAAACTTGTGTTTTTTGTGTTTAGGTCCTGTAAACCCTTTAAATCAGTAACATTAATAACGTTTGCTACATTGAATAGGCATTACTAGTGATATAAAGTAATTTCTCTGACTTGCCCCTTTCAACGTCCGGAGAAAATCATATTAACCACGGGATATGAAACTCTATTCCTAAAGTAGTAAAGTTTTTATTACAGCAACGTTGGAAATCTGTAATGAGTTATTAGACTTTCCTTTGATTGATAGGTGCGAATGAATATAACAAACATGTTATAGAAACGTCCTGGGGAAACGTAATGTATGTCAATGTCATGCTTTCTAAACTGTAGAACAAAAAATTGAACTATTATAGTTTCTGAATATTAAGAAAGCTTATGAAAGGAGTCTGTGCTCGGAAAAGGAAAAGCCAAAATAACAATAAGAAAACTATTACTGCTGTTGAGAGAGCTGTTTCTTTGCATGTTCCAAAAGATTCGTATTATTCTCGCACAGTCTAATAGCCTAGTAATATTATATTCTCAACAACCATAAATATTTCGCGAATTCTAAACAAAAACTTGGCACATGAAATCAGGAAAAGTCGAAAGGAGTCAATGCCACGATACTGTATAATAATCTACATTGTAATTCCCGACAAATTTCTAAACATTTCATCTTGTCTCTTCATAATTTCTTTTTAAGCCTTGGTCCTTTTACTGAGAACTATCGCGCTCCTTATGTGGATATAGGGGAAGCAGAGAAGTAAGGTCATTAGCTTGTGTTTGTTGTACGCAGCTTGGCACGGGACCAACTGAAAGGCGCGCGCGCAGGGCTGATGGCCGACAGATTTTGGTGGAATTAAATAAGGAAAACTAAGAAAATGTGGTGTGTTTGACATTGTTTGTCGTCTGGCTTTGTCATCAGTCACCGTATGCGAGAAGTCACCGCTAAACATAAATCTCAACATCGGCATGCGCGGTAGATACATATGCTCTGATATGTATTCACAGGCAATTTAAACGAACTCATGACCTATAAAACTACATACCTACACTACATATATTATTATATTCTTTCAGATGGACTCCTGGTTTCCAGTTGAAATACGCAGGAGGATTTTCTGATGATAACCTTAGAAGATTTGTTGGTGGTTTATTGGTCTATAATTTATGTTCGATTTTATTGCGAAATTATGATCATGGTTTCCTTACGATGTTTTTAGTCAATACGTAGGTAGGCAATACCAGAACGTGGCACATGTGGCGCTGTCGTAGGAGTAAGATGTATGGACAGACAGATGCCAAACAGTTGCGTGGATGGAGCAGATAGTCCCATTGTACACAGGTGATAAGGAGGACTAATTATAGAAGAATAACGAAATTAGAAACACGTGTGATTGTTAGGTTAGAATGAGTAGTGCCATCTATTGATCTGGTTGCTATTACTGGCGAGGGGGTTATACTAGATGGATATTATGGAAAGAAGAATAGCCGTTGATTTTAAAATCTGGCAATCCTAAGTCCGGACGACATAGTCTTTCGAATCGAAAGAAGTAGTACACACAATAGAAGCCTTTGTCACAGGCGAATGCAAAATTTAATCACATTGTGCCTAAAACACATTCAATTCAGTGAAATTGAACATAAAGCAACACACATCATGCAGACTAAATATTCCCATCACAAACGTTCAATCAAATTCCGTCCAATTCAGTCATAAACGTCCACACAAACAAACAATGCGACCCTTTTCCCCATACCACCGACGTAAAAAGTCATCGCACGCGCGCCTCACGTGGCAGTGACTAGGGAATTCTGCCACATACGTCACCGCTGTATTTCTGGCGGTCAGACTCAGACAAAGGGACTCGCTCCCACGAGGGAGCTTAGATGCTCCTTGAATGATGCAGCGAAAATAAAGGGTTTTGTTTATTTTGGAGCAGTTTTCCTGGTTGAGAAAATTCTGTGGCTGTCGTGTGAAATATTTTTTTGGCGTTTTAACGTTTTCCGTGTTTTACCAGGAAATGAAAACCTACATTGTCACTGTTGCAAAGGGCGATTGCGTAGATCGGCTGCAGTGTTGTATCAATGACCTAGCTTTTACTTCCTGAAATTACTGTTTTTGGTGATCAGTGTTTTGGCGGAGTTAAATGTCTTCACGCATAGTTTATTTAAGACCTCAGTTTTACCAAATTTAATTCTACATGGAAGATAAATAGTTTTCCAGATGCTAATGATTGATTTTCCTATACTAAATGGAGAGTAATCGAGTTATTTTCACTTTCTTTTCCTATCAAGTACTAAATGTATTTACTATAGGCGGGGAGCCACCCGCTTCACCTTGCACTACTTGAGGTATTAATAGAGCCCTTGTGGCTTTACGAGCAATCGGGCATGTGTGCGATGTACGTGGAGAGGCACCGTGTGCGCTCGAGGTGTTCCAAATAGCCTGTATTTACATGTGATATAATTTCAATAATGTATATATTGTTTGTATTTTCATGACGCAAATATTCCGCAAAAACTTTCTGAGGGAAAAATTATATGTTGAAGTCTTGACAATCGGGACCAATATATAATAGATATAATAGTTTTCCAAGGAAATTGTATAAAAATAAACAAATGTTACCGAAAAAACTTTGTAGACGCTCTCATACTTCATGGTAAAGATTAGGAAGGAAATGAGAACGAAGCTATCGAGGATGTTAAAGATGTAATAGACAAAATTGAGAAAATAAATCTAGAAGATGGTACAACACTTAATAGGGAAGAAAATTTAACAATAAAATTGGCAATCTTAACCCAACACTTTGCAACTCCCCAAGAGACCTAATAACCGTGGTGACCCAGTTGTGTTGGCGCGAGATTGGCGTGCTATTATAATCAGCGCAGGCGCATCGGTCAACGACCGCTAACCGCGCGGTGTGACCTGAGACGCGCGGTGGGGACGCGGAAGCGGGCAACTGACATTTGGTCGTTTGAATTTCGATTGAGATTGACGTTTGGAATCAAAGCTGATCGAGCTGCGAATTTTTAACTAATTGAGGGGAAGTCCTATTAGGTCAGCTGAATAAAGCTTTCATCCAAGAATACAACAAAATTGATAAAACACTCTAAGTTTGGTCTATATAGGTACCTTATGACAAACATTCAAAATTGGGGTACGTCATTATCATCGAGTTAAAACTATCGACTACTTTGTATTTGCTTCGAAGACAGAATAATATGATTCGTTTTATTTTTAAAGACATCTGGGCATATGCCTTTGGCCACTCTTTTTTTGCTCGAAGTACCTCCGCTAGCCGCTTCCGTTCTCTCCAGCACCATATCTACGTCCTACACTCACTTGGCGAGTGACACAGCAGCACTTCGATCCATACAATCGACCGCCTAATTGATGGCTCTTTGATTGCCAATTACCACATTTTATGCTTGTCACCATTTGTGAACTATGTTGCGTAACGTCATTGTTTCGAGTGAAATAAGTGTTATAACAGTATGTTCCTAGTCACCATGGTTTGTGAGGTACTCACAGATAATTCAGTGGATCTTCAGTACTTGTTAGAAATCAAGAGTATTCAAAATGTCATCGATAATACGAGAATTATATTATTTTTCAGCCTTTTAGAAAATTAGTAGCTGTGTTGTCTACGCTATAATCAATAGTAGCGTAGGCAAACCTTTTATTAGTAACGGAAAATGTGATAATCTATATAAATAAAACGGGTCGGTTACACCATTTATAACTCAAGAACGGCTGGACCGATATTTTATGATGTTTGATTTGTTGGATTTGTCTCCGCCCCGAATAGCAGAATAACTATTAAAACATGGGAAATAATTCATTTTCTCATACATTTTGTATTCATTGATTCTGAGGCGGTACGAACTACGCCGCCGGGTCAGCTGGTTGACGATAAATAAAAGCGCCTTGCTGGTTTCTTGGTGAAGATGGGAAATAAAACTGCACATTGTACAATCCCACTATACAATCAAACGTAATATTTTGTGAAAAAGGATCAGCAGCGAAATACGGGTTAATGCTCTCAAAATCGTAGGATCTACACCGTCTTTATTTACTTCCACAAATTCTGCTATTAATATAATTCTAACAAAGTTCTAAAAAACATCAACCTTGAGAGAAATTAAGAACTTGAGACATGTGAAACATTAATCTACATTATAATTTGGAGATAAAACGTAAATGTCGCATGTTTGACGCATACATAAAGTTTCGCGTTAAATTAAAATCAAAATAATGTAATGAGAACTGAGATTATACATGGAATATTAATGATAATGTCAACATTTCTCACAAAACATTTTCATAAAATGCACTCTTTAATGTTTGAAGTGTCATATTGTTCTGTAGTGACATGGACTTTGTAGGTAAGTACTTACTTTAAATTTATTAGTGCACACTTATTTGTTGGTTTGACAATTTAATCATGGATATTTTTGAACTCTTAATATTTTACAAACAGTATGGGCCCTAAGACACTACCCTGCAATACCCCAAAAATCATTTGCCTACTAGTGGAAACTACTCATCAATTTTTATAACCTATAATAAGGGTTATTGGTAAAACATACAACCTCTTACGAGGTCATTGTACTCTTCATTAAGAACAACTTTTACTATGGGACCAAACCTGAAATCCCAAAAAAAAATCAGCAGTTCCCTACATTTATGTTCGTATAACTCGTCAAAATGTATAGTAAAAGTTGTTCATAATGATGAGCACAATCACCACAATATATAGAGCTTTCAAAATTAGTTAAGTTCTACGTAAAGACTCAACTTTAGATCCTTTATTCTATGCCTTAGTTGATATAACGAACTTATAGGTATGATTAAGCAAACGAAGGCTTATCTAAGAATGTCTTCAGACTGAAGACTAACCATATGTGAAACATATATGAAATTGCTTTGATAAGTGTCAAGCTTACCTACATCTATTGCATAATGATGATGATGAGGTATATTATCACTTCCTGTCTCAAACAAAACTGCAGATCATCGTGTCAGGACATATGTGATAGTGAAAGGTGTTCATTGGCAAATCATTCCTTATGATGTTTACTTTAATGTCGATTTGTTTGGGTATTGCAAGGATTTGACGAAAGCGTTTGATTGGGTTAATAAAGAAAGTGCAACTTTTTAAAATTAAGTTTTAATTTATCAATAACTTCAGGTAAATTCTAGAAGAAGCAGTTATTGTAAACTGATACTCCTATACCTAGATGTTTCAAAGCGGGTAGCTCTTTTTTTTTTTTTTTTTTTTTTTCAGGATGGGAAATCATCAAATGACTCCTCCCGCTCTGGGTGGAGCGGAAGGGAGTGTCAGACTCTTACTGACTAAAACCCACCCGTGTTCCTTCCTTCGCCCTTTATGTTCCGGGCCAGCGGTAACCCTTTCGGACAATCCCGCTGACCCGGCAGGCTTCGGCCCTTACGGGCCCCTTCTTTTATTGCTGACATCTCTTTGAGGCGCGCGTGGAACACGTACGCGCCGTCCGGCACGGGCCTGGTCCTGATCGGACGGTGAGCTACCCATTACTCTCCGCCCGCAGGCCCGCGCCTACGGTGGCCGGGAGTCGTCGCGCGGCTCCCGACGCCCGGAGCGTCTCCCTCGGCGGCTGGGACGGGAGGCTCTCTCCCTCAGCCGTCCCGCCGCCTCCTTCGCTAGCATGACTGCTTCGCAGAAGGAGGCGACTGCTCCCCACTCCCTCTCGCCCCGGACCATGGCTTGAACCAGGCCCGGACGCGAGAGGTCGCCGCCGCTGCCGATCACCTCTACGAGGACACGGCGGTGCTCCGCCCAAGCGGGGCAGACCTCCACCGTGTGCTCCACCGTATCCTCTGGGCGATCCTGGCAATGGTGACACCCGGGCGTTTCCTCCCGCCTGATTATGTGCAGGAACCTCCCGAAACTTCCGTGTCCGGTGAGGACCTGCGTCAGGCGGTAGGTGAGGGCGCCATGACGCCTCTCTAGCCACTCCTCAAAAAGGGGTCTTACCGCCGCTATCGTGGCGTGCCCTGCGCTGGGTTGCGACAGTCGCTCTTTCCATGCCGCCATGAGATCGCGCCGGAGGTCCGTCCGCTCCGCCGCAATTTGCTGCGGAAGCGGAGTTTCCCCCCGGCGTAGTGCCTCCGCGCGCCACTCATACAGGCGCGCGAGGACTATCGCCTCCAGATCCCATGGCGGCAGTCCGGCAAGGAGGCTTGCCGCCTCGCCCGAGATCGTGCGGTACCCCCGGATCAGCCTAACGGCTACCACCTAAGCGGGTAGCTCTAAGGGCCGGTTTTTTGATCCGTGGTCAACTCGACCAATTGTTGAAAATAGTAACTAATGATCAACTGGGTCAACTAATAGTTAATTATTTGACAATTCAAAGACAAACAATTGGTCTAAAAACACATTTTGCCAAAATTTAACCATTAGTTACTATTTTTAACAATTGGTTGAATTAACTACGGACAAAAAACCGGCCCTATGTAGCATAAGTACTAGTTAGTACGGCTTATATCAAAAGGTCAGTTTCGTCCAGTTTCTCAATTAACCATCAATCGTGCAGATATGTATCTGCCCTGCCGTAACTGTCTAGTAAGAAATGGATAGAGTCGCCATTACGGCTGCCTAGATAAACATCTGCCATTTACTTGTGATGCCAGTAAGCGGAGAAAGATAATAACACCGTATTATTATTGTGAAAACAATGTAATTTAACATAACCGCCGCTGTCCGCCGGGGTAAGATCTTGCACAGCCGGCCGACAGTGTTACTGTGCAATCTTGATCTTTAGAACAAACGATAGAGAGATAATTAAAATTTCATTGTATTTTCCTAATATGAGCTGTTGTCTTACAATAATTTTCTGCCAACAAAGCAACTTAACAGCGCTCGCATCGCAAAGGTTACTTCAACAACAGATACTTCGGTTACTTAACAGCGCTCGCATCGCAAAGGTTACTTCAACAACAGATACTTCGGTTACTTAACAGCGCTCGCATCGCAAAGGTTACTTCAACAACAGATACTTCGGTTACTTTAACAGTAGATGATGTGTTTTTATTGTTGTATCAATGTTTATAGATTTCAATTGTTTTGATTAACCTTTGATGGGCGTCAATAATTAATTTATGATACATTAAAGTTTTGCGATTGTACAGTTATCTCTCTTTTAGCAATACACCGACTATAGACTACAAAATGGCCCCGTCTGTATACAACTTTACCGCCAACAACTTCAGATGATGTAGTTAAATAATAAATAGCAAGTATATCATTAGTTTTGAGCTGTTCGCGAGCTGCAGGTAATAACTGTGGTTTGTGCAGCTCGTTGCAAGCTGTCTTACGGTTTGTTACGGAAAATAAGCTTTAATTGCAGAGAAAATAAATAATGATTAGGTACATTATTTGCAGTGTAGTAGTTGAGCTAGTGAAATGGTCGAACGGTAACTTTCCATTGGCGAAAACTATTAGGTACGTACTTGTATTTCTTCTAATTATGAAAAAGCTGAGATTAATAACATTGTTTTCAATGGTTTATATTGTAAGCTAAGCTTGCAGTTTTCTGTGTAGCTTGAAGAAGTTGTCTTTTCCGTTTTAACGGACGAAATAATTATTTTTCAGTCACACCGAGTCACAGAGCAAATGTTATTATTTTAAGAAAGTATTCGACACGAAAGAAACCTGCCCTTGACTATTACCCAACATTTCCACTACACACTCTTTTATTTGTTGTTTAATTCTAGCGGCCGTGTGTCGCAATCGACCTCCGGTTGACATGCGCCTGACAGACGAACGGTCACGTTTGACAGTCGAACTGACCGTGTGTACTGTGATTGTGGGTCACAGGTAGAAAGGATGAAAAATGGCATAATAGTATTCAGGATAGGATAGGATTTTGCAAGTAAATTAATACTTACAAAGAATTCTACTGTTTATATAGAGCATGTTCCACTGAAATTCTGTTTCAGGAAACGGGTAGTGATTGTATCTTTGGTGTTTATAGGTGACGAGCTAGTAATCTACATAGAATAGCTATATTTATTAAATTGTGTGTAGGAAGAGCTTTACTTCATACCTGACTATTGTCAAGCAAAAAGAAAATATGAAAATTGGAAAATGGCGTTAAAAATTATGACTAAAAAAAATTTGCGGATTTTAAAATCTAGCGAGAATGTAGAAAAATATTGAATAGTTTTATCTCCTATTCATATTCAGTGACAGATAATTTGCTATAATAATTATCTATTTTTGTGTTAAAGTTCAAAGTCCGCTGAAAGCTTGCGTGACGTCAACGACGGATTTTAACTGATGCCGACAAGAGACGATCGGTAAAAATATATCCGAGTCATTGGTCACAGAAACAAATGTTTTAGTAATACGCAGAAATTAAAACCCAGGTAAAATTTACAACATATCTATTAAATTAATGAACATTATGGAACACCAATGTCTTCTTAATTAATATTCTCATGGTTATAATACTATTTTGGAAAAAGTATTAGAAAAGTCGTCAAGCGTGAACTCACCACAAAAAGTAGAGCTGAAAATTATTGCAAATCCTGAAGATATCCGATTGTCACTGTGATAGGGTCTACACCGGTGTATGTTACACGCGGTACTACTGCACTATTTAATTAATTACTTATACCATAATATTATGGTTTATTTGATGATTCTCATGGCGTACCGGCGCGTGCCGTGCGCGGGAGTTGGGGACGGACTGCGCGCGCGGCCCGCTGTGACGTCAGCGAGCTAAATATAGTGCGGGGAACACACCACGCTATTTTCACCCCCACAAAATCGAATCCAGAAGCTTTTAAAGTTAATTTTCGCTTGATGTGTGGTGTGAGTTAAGGCGTTAAGTAGTACATGGTGGTGAAATGTCGGGCCGGGCGTGTTATTTTTGCATAGGATTTTCATCGCTTTCCGCACTAGAACGCGTGGCTTTAAACGGCAATAAGACGGCGCTAGCGCATCTGCTTGGAGCTTTTGTTTACGAGAACGTCGTGGTTCGTAGTAATGTGGATGTAGGGTACAAGGGTAATGATTGGCCGATATTTGGACTACACGTGGGCTGAGACAAAGATGTTTCAGCGTGGGACATTTTAAATATTTCGTTACAAAGCTAAGCTTTCATTGAGATTCTGAAATGTTCAAATGCTAAAAGAAAATTGAAGAGATTGTTTAATTGTTATGTGGAGTTATCTACTGTGTTATAAAAAGAAGAATGTTTACTTTTCATTGACCTTTTTCTTTAATGGGTTGAAGTGGGTCACAGACTCACAGCAACATACTATAAGTGGTATCATAAGTGGGTCACAGACTCACAGCAACATACCATGAACTAACCTTGCGGCCAGATTTAACAGGGCTTGGTTAACACTGATCGACGGTGAACATCGTGAAATTTTTCTTTATGGGAAAACTGTATGTTACAATTTCTAACGACGTCGTAGCATGTTTCGCGTCGTGTTCGTTTGTGTTTCTGCCTATCCCTGTGGAAAAAGGACTTCATTTTATATGTTTAATGTACATTGGCTTAATAATTAGATAGTTAAAGGTAGGTTAGCTCTGCGAAAGCCAAAGAAAAATATCTTAATAACCGTTTCTCAAGAGCGTTATTTCCTTCCATCATCCAGTCTAACCACATGCTGCTAGATCTATGCTTTACGTCTAGACCTGTCGTAATTACCTACTACTACATTGCCCCACATGCGTATGAATGATAAACAAATGGATGCGCGTGCGCAGACCACGCGTAGGATCTAAGTAAGGGCGAGCTGCGCTGCTGCGCAGTACATCACACCCTTATTTATCATCAGCACGTTTGGACATCTTTCTTTGTCATATAGATTGCCCTTTAATGAGTTTTAGTGTTTATTTTTAAGCTGAAATCTAAGTGTGTCAATTTTTGAATAAAGTTCGTAGCTAAGTGCTATAGGGTGTAGATTGATTGTTTTACGAGTTCAAGTCATATGAAGCAAGAAAGAGAAGAAAATAGCTCTAAATAGGCGAATGCGTCTTTGTATTTAGTCATAGGTGTTAAAGGAATTTGGTTATTCCTCTTCTAAATGGAATAAACGATTTTGACTTTCTTGATAGATACATTTGACCGAGAGTCGGGATGCAAACCCGCCGCCCACCGCCGCAGTTGTGAGAGTGTCACTTCAAACTATGACATTGTCACTTCAATCTATGACATTGTCACTGCGACCGCAAATATTTGGTCAGGTAAGAATCTTATTCTTCAAATAGGCAGTGAGGAGATTTTCCAGCAGGAAGACGAGTACTGTTTGAACCATACAAATGTAAAAATTTCATATATCTTTCATATCTTATATCTTACATATTTCAATAATTATACATCTTTATATCATATATCTTTATATCATATATCTTTATATCATATATCTTATACATATATATATCTTACATAATTCATAGGTACCTATATCTTTCATAAGTATATTTATGGTTTCAACGTTTCTCTCCTAAAGGAATATATATCATAGTGAGTGGCGGTTGCAACAGGCTGATATAAGCCATAAGCCAGCTCAAATAGGATCAAGTCAAAATTATATAATTTTACATCAAAAATACTTTTGCATCCCTTAATTAAAACTGCGAAGCACCTGCATACCTATTTGTCTGCCCCACAAATCTCTGCTGCCAATCACACGCCGCTACACTGCGCCGGTTGTATTAAAAAGCGATCATTAGCCCGTCATTAATGCGCGTTTCAAATAAATAAATAAATCAATGCCGTGCGGGCGTATATGCGCGTGATTCATGCGCATCTCGTGCCAAGCGCACTGCACACGATACTGCAATTGTACCACAAAATATAGGGATATCAGTAGAACTGCTTTTCAAAAAGAAAGACGCAAAAGTGGAAGGTTACGCGGTGGTTTTCCCTAACCTAACCTATTAGCTTAGTATTTGGTTAACGAAGTTTGGCCATGCAGCCTCATATCAGATCAAAAAGATTTATTTTGCATCGTACTGTGTCGGTAATTCGATGGAGGTGCATTTTCGGTATATCAAAGATACCTACTGGAGTTTGAGCAAAGTTGAAAAATAAGGAAAGGCCAATGAACACATAATGAAGATCAGTCTTCATGTATTGTCTTCAATTGCTTTTCGTTATTTCTCGTTACGTTAACTGAAAACGTAATCGTAGATCGTGTAGAATAGGTATAGTAACCTAGGTATTAGTATATAGGCACCTACCTAGATATTAGAGTAGGTAGTTCGAAACATTTGTGTAACTTACCTGCATAATATTCATGGCCAAGATTCGAGTATTGTAAAAAGTGCATGGGGCTTCTGTTTTCGTGTAAATGCACTGCAGTATTGTATTTAGCGTAATATTGTATTGGATTAACACCTGCGTGATGTATGGTTACCGGGTTACATGTTAAGAATAGGAATACACACCGGTTTTCCCGGGTCTAGCAAGAAGCTACCGATCTTACTAAGTAACCTACAATACATTTTAGGTAGGTAACACAGTTTTTGAAAATGTAGACAAAACACTAATGTGAATTAGTACGATTGCTAAATGCCTATTTCCTAACAAAGAGCGAATGTGAATGAAGACAATGTGGGATTGTTACTTCGTGTTGTGTTTGTGTGTATTGTGGGTTGTTACTTCGTGTTGTGTTTGTGTATCACTTACCGCACATCCGCGAAAGCTGTTATACCTATGAAGGTCATTTACCTACACTGTACTATTGGCAACCAACAAATAATGAAAATATTGAATTCCTTCAACTATTTCTCGCTGGAGAGTACGCATGTTATCATCATCATAATGTGATTTGTCCCAGATAGAAATGCAACAAACAGACGAGTCATGCTGCCGGTTTTCATTATGACAGTCCTGCGTTATCGCCACAAAGTCAATCAGCCATCCTTATTGTAGACGTACCTGCTTAACCACCAGTTTGCCGGTGGGCTTCTCGGTGACGTAGCTCTGCATGCCGGCCATCAGCACGGTGGCGCCCAGGAACTTGTTGAGCAGCGCACGCGCCTCCGCGTCCTCTGTCGTGTCACCCTCCTGGATCACTGCGAGAGGAGGGAGGGGTTAGGATGGCGGAATAATCTCTTCTTATGCCTATAGCCTATCCACCTAAGCGTAAAGATAACGTTTTAGAGTTGTGTTAAAGATTTCCTCTCTGTGTTGGTGAAAACCGGCCCTAAAGCTGATATCAGCAAACGAGTAGGTATATAGGAAGAATAGCGTTAGCTGTCACGAGTCGTGCTCGTGATTCACGAGAAACTCTCTTTGAAAAATAGTCAAAGGTACGTTACTACTGGCAACATTATCAATGTACAGTAAACAAAAGAGATAAGCATGCAGGATCGTCGGATATACCTAGTTGAAGTTTAGTAAGAAACCGATGGATGTTCTCAAGTGAAATTTAATTTTATTAATAGAAAACAAACTGCTCATTTATCAAATTAAATCAGTCAACAACATCCATCGGTTTCTTACTAAACTTCAACTATATCCAACGATCCTGCATACATACCTCTTTTGTTGACGTACAAATCAGGGAAATTAATTGTACATATTTATAACATACAGCTCATAATTTCATACACCAGTATAAGAATGATAGTTATGACTGGTTACGATTTGGTATGAATATGTACCTGGGTACGGGAAATTTGATAAAAAAATAATTTCCCTGACTTTAACCAGTCAAAGCGGTAATGTTGGTGGTTATAAAAATATGGTTTTCTTTTCTTTTCGATTCCGATTGCAGTCTATTCGAGAAATTAATGTATGCTCATTTGCAAACGGAAGCCTAGTTTCTTGCCTTGTACGCATGATGCATCTTTACAACATGCATGCACGTAGCGTGTTGAGGATTGCCCCATTTTTTACCAGATCGTGTTAATATCAAGGCGATAGCTACACATTACCGCGGCCAGCCGAGCATGTGACACAATTAGATTTTTAAATTGGGCTAATTACTGTCCTACTGACCAATATGATCAAGACACATGTCGTCAAGTTTACGGGACAATTTAAAATGTGTTATAAAGCGGTCATAGGGCAACTTATAGGACTAGATAGATAATTACACTACCTACATGGGAAGATTAGCTTCTATGTACAGTCAACAAAAGAGATAAGTATGCAGGATCGTCGGATATAGTTGAAGTTTAGTAAGAAACCGATGGATGATGTCGACTGAAATTTTATTTGATAAATGAGCTGTTTGTTTTCTATTAATAAAATAAAATTTTATTCGAGAACATCCATCGGTTTCTTACTAAACTTTAACTATATCCGACGATCCTGCATATTTATCTCTTTTGTTGACTGTATATCCTGATTCCGTCAAATGTCTCACACGTGGGCAAAAGTATTACAGCCTCCCATATCTGTCTTTAATAACTTAAAGAAACATAACTTAAGGAAAGGTAGCCCTTTCCAAGATATCCAACCATCTCGCCAGTGCTTCGTTACTTATATGCCTAACCTATACATATGTACCTACTAATACGCAGGTGCTTATTATTTTGATAGGAAATCAATAGTTCTGCCAAGCGTGACTAATGGCAAGGGCATCACGGTTGTAGAGAGAGTGACAAAGATTACTTGCAGCCTGAGAGGTTTCATCGACTTTCCATCAACCATGTGCTGGGTGCCAATAAGTGTGGTTTCGAATTTCATTGCATAAGGAACATCAAAATATTATTTTTAAGAGTTATGAGGTAGTACCAGGGCATTTTGTGAACCTTGGTATTGGTAAGCTGAAGTGAAGCTAATAGTGCGACTGAGCAAAAAATATTGACAAACATTTTTGCTGCTTACAGTTTTGACCCTTATTGTTAAATGATGGATTGCAGAGCAGAGATAAAGATGGAGAGCAGTGGCGGGCCATTGGTAACGGCCCCGACTTACGAGTCAAGTTGTAGGTCGTGGGTTCGAGGGCGCTGTACTTTGTGTAAATTATTTCATCACCACTGCTCTCAAAACGGTGAAGGAAAACATCGTGAGGAAAGCGGCATGTCCTAGAACCAAAAATTCGAAGACATGTGACATCTACCAACCCGCACTGGGCCCGCGTGGTGAGTTAAGGTCCACTCCCAACAGTGGGAACAGAATAGGCTGATTATGCTCAATGATGGACAACTTGTTGCAGTGGATCGCGCTCCACTCACTGTGACTCTAACAGGTATGATCATTGCGATTTTCCTTCCACTATCCGTTATCGTCAAATGGGTCACTGTGTCAGCAATTCGAATTATTCGTAATTAAACAAGATGACTTACCTATATCAGCATTCTTCATCCTGGTCAGTATATCCTGTACTCCTGTGACCTTAGTACTGCTGTCGAGGAAGGACTTCTCCCCCCGCGCGCCCTGGTGCGTGGTGGTGCCGTGGCGGCTGGTGGTGGTGGTGACGGTCCTCACCCCACCATCCACGCGCTCAGTGGTCACCACTGTGTCTTCCACTGAGCCCAGGCTGTGCTCACTGTCCGTGCGGGTGAGACCTGGGGGAAAAGAAGGTTACTTATGATGGCTATTTAAGTCAATAAATAGATCATCCCTAATTATATTGCATTGGTTGCGTGCAGGGTAACTAAAAGGTTACACCTAGGATTGGACACAGTTAATATTTTTCACATTGTTTGAAAGGAAGGAAATATGTACAATGAGAAAGGAAAAAAAACAAACAGGTAAGGAAAAAACTCTATTACAAAAAAAAACAACCGACTTAAAAAAAAAAACGAAAATACAGAACCAACGACAACGATTTCCGAAATTAAAGTTATTTTTCACTTTGTAGTGTTTTTTTTGGGAAGTCGGTTGTTTTTTTTTTGTAAAAAAGTTTTTATTTTTCACTTTTTAGTTGTACCTACCTATCCCAAACAAATTCATATGACACTACTTTCTATGTGAATATCAGTGACAGGAAGCTATTGAACACATCTGCCTACCCCTTTAAAGGGTACAGGCGTGATGCTATGTTGTG
This sequence comes from Luperina testacea, assembly GCA_927399505.1. Lineage (NCBI taxonomy): Eukaryota > Metazoa > Arthropoda > Insecta > Lepidoptera > Noctuidae > Luperina > Luperina testacea. The sequence goes on along the minus strand of OV656770.1, from coordinate 729,848 downwards.
TGATTGCGTAAACAATGCATTTATTGAAGAGTTCCATTGTCTGTCTCCGAAACTCATCATCAGATCTTTACGAAATATAAATGGGACCATTTTGGAATAAACCTCTTTCGAGCAAAAAAAAATTATTTTGCAAATCCGTCTTTATATGAGGGAGTTATGCCCGAACACACATAAAAAAATATATATAATCATCCGAATTGAGAACCTCCTCATTTTTGAAGTCGGTTAAAAAGTTGTAATTTGTCTAAATGTAAAAGTTAGGTAGTACCTACTTAGGTGGAATCAGTTATTCACGTTAATTTAAGTAAGCAGGAAAAACAGGTGATATGTTTTAAATCTATACGTTTATGGGTACTTCATTCGGGTTACAATAGATTCTTGGTACATTGAGTGGTATATAATTGGAGACAGGTGGCTTACCAGCGTGTGCTGAAGAGTCGCTGGAGACGCTGTCCTTCATGGTGGCGGTGCGCAGGATCAGACCCGCTTTCGGGTACGTGATGCGCTCAGTCTTGGCGCTTTCGTCTACGAAGAGTAACCAAGAATAAGTGATTTTAGATAAAATCGCCGGGTTAATTAAAAAACCAACTAACTCGGTGATTTTGGGATATTAAGTTAAATATACACACCGATTCAAACATGAAATTTTGAATCGGTGTGAAAATCACCGAGTTAGTTGGTTTTTTAATTAACCCGGCGAAATAGTCCATGAGGGTCAATGGCATCCTTGAAGTAGAGTTTTTGTTACATAGTATTGTGGGGACTGTGTCTTACGTACCCATCCCTTGCATAGTTTTAAGAATGTAATATTTTTATAGAGGTACTTATTGTAATAATTTTTAGAAAGTTTCATTTTGTGTTTTTCCCACGAATCACATCTGCAAGCGATTTAAGTTATAGGTACTATTGTCTTTCATGATTCTTTACTTTTAAGGTTCATTGTTCTATTATGTTTTTATCTTGTATTGTACCCATTTGCTATTTTTAGTTAAGGTTCATTGTTCTGTTATTTTCAGTTGTCTTGTATTGTACCCATTTGTATTTCTCGTGTTTTATTATTGTACTTTTAAAATGTAATCGTTTCGCTACGTCCTTTGTGTAAAATCGTTGTGCCGCTTCCTTTGTCTAGTGAACGGCAGATTTGGGAGAGTTTTGGTTCGGAGCTTCAGTCTGTGCTGAACTACGATCGTGCGAGGTCCTCTCTGACCCCCGATCATATTTTACTCGCCGAAGCTCGCCGTAATAGTTTACGGCGAGCTTCGAGCTTCGAGCTTCGAGCTTCGTGTTTCTATTAGTTTTACTCTTCATGTAACATTATTTAATTTTACCTTTTCGTGTCAAGTGTAACTACTAGCTTTAGTTACTTGATATCGTAATAAATTAATCGCTACCTATTTACAACTCACTTCTGTTCTATTACCAGTCGGGCGGTCACGAATACCCCACAGTGGTGACCCCGACGTGATCAAAGCTATCATATAGCGTGAGTTCGTGACAGTGCGTAAAGAGTTTCGCGAGTGCTAAATCAAAGTACGTGTTAAAATGGCGAGCGATCCAGCGGGAGTCACTAGCGGCGGATGACGCGCATTCCCAGCCAGCCAGCTCCCACGGCTTCAACGGGTGTCCTGACCACCAGCATGCAGCGACCGCGCATACCTGGTCATCACCCTCAGCCTCATCAGCAACCTCGGCACAGCACACTGCACTTTCGGCCGGTCAACAAGAAGAGCTCAATTCCTCTCCTGGTCGACGCAGCAGCCAGCCTCAACCCGGCGCTGTACCACATCCGACGCACTGGAGCATAACGCAGCGCCCGCGCCACCCCGACTCACTGGGGACATCTTCGCAGACAGTTCCGACTCACCGTGAACTATGCGGCACCGACGCACTGGAGCATAACGCAGCGCCCGCGCCACCCCGACTCACTGGGGACTTCTTCGCAGACAGTTCCGACTCACCGTGAACTATGCGGCACCGACGCACCGGAGCATAACGCAGCGCCCGCGCCACCCCGACTCACTGGGGACATCTTCGCAGACAGTTCCGACTTACCGTGAACTATACAGCAACCGGTTCCGACTCACTGGAACCTAAGTTGGCCTGGCAAGCATATTCCTCGCCGTTCTGGTAGGCGAGTTAAATTTCCTGTTTACTATCAGGCAGGTGTTTCGTGATCTTTATCACTGGTAGGGGGGTACTGTGGGGACTGTGTCTTACGTACCCATCCCTTGCATAGTTTTAAGAATGTAATATTTTTATAGAGGTACTTATTGTAATAATTTTTAGAAAGTTTCATTTTGTGTTTTTCCCACGAATCACATCTGCAAGCGATTTAAGTTATAGGTACTATTGTCTTTCATGATTCTTTACTTTTAAGGTTCATTGTTCTATTATGTTTTTATCTTGTATTGTACCCATTTGCTATTTTTAGTTAAGGTTCATTGTTCTGTTATTTTCAGTTGTCTTGTATTGTACCCATTTGTATTTCTCGTGTTTTATTATTGTACTTTTAAAATGTAATCGTTTCGCTACGTCCTTTGTGTAAAATCGTTGTGCCGCTTCCTTTGTCTAGTGAACGGCAGATTTGGGAGAGTTTTGGTTCGGAGCTTCAGTCTGTGCTGAACTACGATCGTGCGAGGTCCTCTCTGACCCCCGATCATATTTTACTCGCCGAAGCTCGCCGTAATAGTTTACGGCGAGCTTCGAGCTTCGAGCTTCGAGCTTCGTGTTTCTATTAGTTTTACTCTTCATGTAACATTATTTAATTTTACCTTTTCGTGTCAAGTGTAACTACTAGCTTTAGTTACTTGATATCGTAATAAATTAATCGCTACCTATTTACAACATACTCCAGTGTATTACTTGTCCACCACGGTCACGAATAACGCCACAGTATTATACCGGATCACGGGACAGCATAGACACAGTTTAACTTTATATAATTATTTATATATTTTCGCAAAAAAGGTAGGTATGTATCTGTGTATGGATGTACGATCGTAAGTCAATATGGTATCTACTATTGATCCGATTTCGTTCAATAATAAGTAGGTAGAAATACCCCCAAAAGCCCCTCAGTCTGGGTTTTTTTGAAATCACAACAAAACATAATTTTTTCCTTAATCAAGAATGGATTCGTACGTAGTCTACAGGTAAACAATTGATTTGAAACTCGAGCCCGTAAGGTGTCACCGACACAGCGTACAACGCACCACCAAACATGACGTTAAAATTGTCATAACACCGAATTTTAAATAAACATCGTCACAAAGGCATTTATTTTAAAGAATTTGATAACTTCCTGTAAGTCATCATGTCTAAAGTGCGGGGAACACCGCGGGCTAAGGCATACTAATGACATTTAAATAGGTAGTTGACCCCAGCGGTCACAACCCCACAGAGATGAGTAATCACTCGTGTGAATGTCGGTAAGATAGCACTCGACACCGGTGTTGAAATCTGATAACATACCGACATATTTGAGTTGGTAAACATGATTGTAAACATGAATAATAATGATTTGTTTTTGCATCTTATGAATGAGGTTACCAAATTTGTGTACAGCCAGCAAAAAATACTTAATCAGCGAATAGTTTTTGTTACAAAACAACTGATTTAGTTCACTTGTAGTGCATTTTTTGCGAATTAAAGTTTTTCTTATGTATTGATAAAAGCTAGTTTGAAAACCTTCTTAGAGTTTTTCAAGCGTGTAAAATGTTATTTAATATTATGAGTTTCATTTAATTCATTTAAGTCATACAAAGTTACAGTTTATCTACATCGCCATTGGGTAAATCCAAAAACCTTTTCTAACCACTTAAAAATAAATAAGTATGGTAAACTAGAAGTAGGTATCTGGTATACTATGTATATATATATATAGTATACTACCTTATTGTACTTATATTTATTTTATTTAAATAAAATATATTTTTATAAGTACCTACGCACAGTAAAAAACATTGGAAACGACATTATAAGTATTGAGTACATAGGTAAATAAAAACTGCTTATTTCATGAAAAAATTCTTCCAACAGACGTGCGAAAGGAGAAATGAAAATGTCTACACGACTTGTTCCAATTCTCCTACCGGAGCCGCGCAGGTATGGAAGAGGTTTCAATTGAAATAAACATCACCTTTGTGCTTTGTTTTTCTGTTCCTTCTTATTTTCCTATGTGTTAACTGTATACAAATGGTTAAATAAATAACCTATACCTATGCCTAAAGAATATAATTATTAAAAACAAAACAATTCGCATTGTTTTGTTTGCAATAATTATATTCTTCACCGCATTGTTATGGTAATTAATACTTTCAAAAACCCACTTACCTAATCTCTGATAAATACTAAGCAACAACTTGAAATTGTAACTACAATCCGTGTTCGTATCCATTTTAACGAAATATTTTCAAAAGCACATGGAAATAGTAAGTAAAGTAGTGCTCGCAGAACCTCGTCGGGTTAGTCCGAGAGGCAGTTGACGACTGAAAACGTAAACGCAGCCAGTGCAATATGAAAGTATGAAAGTTATTACGTAAGGAGCCGCACGCTAACGCGCTCGCGTGCGTTTACGTTACGTTATTATTATGTGATATCACGAAACTGTAGATTAATTTCCATGAGATTTTGGTTGGAAAATGTATCAAGTGTGATGCACATGCGCTGTACACTCGTTGTCGTTAACATACTTAGGCATACACCCCGACTCTGAGCTCAAAGTGACCATTTTCAATTAATATGCCCGACCCGGGAGTCAATAGGTGCAGCACCTACCTACTAAAATAAAGACTTTCAGGACGTGATAATTATTTGAGAGATTTTTTTTCATTAATTATTTTTTTTATAAATAGGTAAATCTTTGCTTTTGTTTATTTCGTTACTTAACCGATTCAATAAACGAGTCGCTTATTTCAAACTCAAACCATTTATTTCAATTAAACCATTTACAGGTACTTTTGAATTGTCAAGAAGTCGGTCAGTCAGAAAATATGAAGCTAGTTGCCCATTCCAAACACAACAATAACAATATTTATAATATGTATTGTACAAACTGCACACAATCGTATATTTTCTATTGCGTTATCATTGCTAAGTATTTCACTATCGTTGTCAATATCATAAAAGAAAAAATCGTGATATTTAAACAATGTTGCAACTGTTTGTAACTCTAGTACGCTCCGATTCCCTTCATTAGACCGGCGCAGGCGCAGGCCTATTCTAGCAACTTTGTTGCCTCATTGGGGTTGTATAAGAACTTCTGTAGACCTCGAAATAGCTGATTCAATACTTAGGAGCAGACGTAACCTGCCTGATGCTTGGACCTTTCTATGAAATCATTTTTTTGTATTTTTGGTACAGACCTAGGTACAGCTATTTAATAGTGTTGGCTAAGTATTATCTCGGGAAAAAAAGTATTACCCATGATGATTGGGGCGATGACTAAGTCAACTCTGTTTTGAGGTAACTGTACTTAATAACGTACCTACCGGCCATCAGTTTATTGTTATACTACCTGTTGTTTGAGGGAGTAATGGCTAGTATTTCTGAATCACTCGTTGTTAATAAAAGTTTTACTAATGTAATACTTACTGGCACTCTTGATATATTTCTCCGTAAGCGACTTCACTGAACTCTGCCTGACCGTCTTCTTGTCATCTGTCCTCTCGATCCTCTCTTTTCTCTCCTGCGTCCTGTCTCCTTTCTTCTCGACCTTCTCCACTCTTCTCTGCATTCTCTCTGTTTTGTCTTCTCTCCTGTCTTTTGCGCTGTCTACGACCTCCTCCCTGGCCTGCCTGGTTCTGTCTCTTATTGTGTCTCCCACGTTCTCCTCTCGTCTACTTTCAATGCGTCTGGTTTCTCCTCCGATCTCTTCCCTTCTGCTCTCGATGCGTCTGGTTTCTCTTCCGATCTCTTCTCGTCTGCTATTGTAACTCTTCTCTGTGATGTCTTCTATCTTGGTGTCGGAGACTCGGCGGTCGATGTGCGTGAACTGGTCTATCGCGGCGCGATCTTCTCTCTATGGGAGTAGATAAGGTGCATATTTGTATGATTAGAGATTTGATAAGATGTTATTAGCCGGAAGGAAAAAAATAGTTGACATTCTTTAGGTTGTCTTCTGTTTATTTATCAAAATATCTTAGGTTTTTTAACAAGGAATGTGGAAGTGGGTTACTTATTTTATGTATTAGTCGGTGATTAGGCTGTTTGTTAGTTACATTTCGCAAGAAGACACCCGAAAAATACGTCAAACATTAATTGCGCGCATTTGTAGTTTGAAAATGGGATTTAGAATCTGGCAGAAACGATTAATAAGTAAATAAACAAATAGCTTTAAAAAACAGGGTTAGAACATCAGTAGAGCACTAACAACACATTGCTATAACAAATCCAGCAGGCGCTTACCCCATGAGCTTCCTTTAGTGTGGTACCAGTATCACCTCCGAACTTCTTGGTTGTGGTAATGGCAGCCAGGCCGTGGATGCGTGAGGGGGGCTCCCCCTGACCATGCAGCAGGCGCTCCAGGTCCTCGGGCTCCGTGGAGTAGGCGGTCACGGAGACGGTACCCTCAGGCTCGCCCCCGTTGCGGGAGTGGTACTCTTGGCGGATCACCGTGCCTTTCACTGGGTAGGGAAGTATTTTGTTAGATTGTTCACCGAATGACGACTTAGCCAAGTGACGAATTTTAATCGATTGATTGTGAATTCTAATATCGTAGACCATCTTAACCGGTTGTAGGAGGATAATGTAAGAGATTGGAGGAAAATTGATGAAAATAATATTTTAGTTACGTAGGTACCTATGTATGTAATTTTAAAATAGCGTTCTACTTGTGTCTTGTAAAGATAAACAATATACATGTCGCAAAGCACACGACGAGGCAACAGTGCAAGCCACCGAGCTATTAGGAGTAGTCTTGCGATGTCTATCTTTGTTACACTACAAACATTTCGCTACAGTATTACGTATATGGCTTTTCAAAAGATGACACAGTTACACCTCTGCTTTTATAAAAGAACACACGAAAATGTGTATCTAACATCATAACGAACTTAAGTTTATGAGAAACATTGTGACATAGTAAGCAACAAAGTTAACTTTAAGTTAAACTCACCAATTTATTTTACACTTGAACAAGCCAGTCAAGACGGGCCAACACTTAGACAACTACTGTACACTTTAGACAGTAATAGTCACACTCAGCTGAGCTAACATTTGTTTTGTGAACAATTATATGATTCAAGATGTAGAACGATTAGTAATTCGAGTTACTTTAGTACTAAAGACGCGTCAAATTTCAGTTGTTCTGAAAATCAACGCGAAAACTAGAAAGTTGGTGACGTCATGTGTTACCGTTGTCAACTTCTTAACATTGACCCCGATACAACTGAATGGCCCCGATAACGTTATAAAAGCAATTACTGATCGAAACCTGACTCGACTTCTTTTGATAAGACGTTTTATACTTAAGCGTTTACGTGATGGCTTAGCTTAGCTAACAGGATATTTGAATCGCCTAATACTGCATTTTCAAAGAAATGATGCTCTGTTTAGTAGTATTATTCGTAAAATCTTCATCGTCATCATCTAATACCCTAATTTTTTAAACTCTATGCATGATAACAGCCTCAGCATTTTATTCCCCTCTGTGTTACTTAAATAAATGTTGCTCAAGTCAGAGAATATGTCAGTTATTATCTCTTCAAGATCCTCTGTTTACGAAAAGTATTTATTTCACAAACAAACATTGCAGCGGTCTACCTAACCCTATTTAGAAACGTGGTGAAGCAGGGAAGTGATTCACCACCCAGGACAAATTATTATGGATACAATGACCTACTGATTAATCTAATTGCGAAAAACTTTCTTAGGTGCCCAAACGGCTTCGGTAAAAAAAAAACATTCTTAAATAAAAAAATGTAACGTGTTTCTTATGGATGGCGGTTCAAACAAAAAAATAATGCAAAGAGTACTTTACCTTGGTAGTTAGAGGCGCCGTTCCTCAAAGCTCTGATACCGAAGAGAGGCTTCCCATCCGAGTCCACTGGTCCAGGTCCGTAGCTCGACGTGATCACGTCAATAGGTTTCGTGATCACCTTACTAGGACTAGGAGCCCTGAACTTTGGCTTCTCCTCTATCTTCTTACTGCTGAACGTCCTGGTCTCCGAATTAATCTTCTTGAGGTTCCTGTTCGTCACCCACGACGGTTTCTCTTCTTGAACAGGCTTTTGTGGTAGTTTCTTCTCAATTTCATACACAGTTTTGATGATGGTCTCTTTCTTAGCGGGTTCTGTTCTCAGCTGCTTATGTGCAGGACTTGGAGTATGGTCGAAAATTCGCTCCGGGCTTTGAGCTTTACGTTCCGGACTTTGTGCCTTTCGCTCTGGGTATTGAGCCTTTCGGTCTGGACTTTGTGCCTTTCGCTCCGGGTATTGAGCCTTTCGGTCCGGACTTTGTGCCTTTCGCTCCGGGTATTGAGCCTTTCGGTCCGGACTTTGTGCCTTTCGCTCCGGGTATTGAGCCTTTCGGTCCGGACTTTGTGCCTTTCGCTCCGGGTATTGAGCCTTTCGGTCCGGACTTTGTGCCTTTCGCTCCGGGTATTGAGCCTTTCGTTCCGGACTTTGTGCCTTTCGCTCCGGGTATTGAGCCTTTCGGTCCGGACTTTGTGCCTTCCGCTCCGGGTATTGAACCTGTCGTTCCGGGCTTTGACCCTTTTGTTCCGGACTTTTTGCCCTTCGCTCCGGACTCTGGCGCTTTTCTGGTGATGGAGATCTTTTATTAGTTCCGTTCATCTGTACCAGCTCTATGACGTCCCTAGATGAAGTCCTCTCAGTAAAGCTTTTAGTGGTAGAGTATTCTTCCACAAGTTTGTGTTGTTCTGTGTGTTTTATTGTTCGCTGTTTCTCTTCTGCCGCCTTTTTCGATTTAGTTTCGGCGAATCTGATCTTGTCAGCCTCACTCAGGCCTACTTTCTTCATATAAGCAGATGCGTACTCATTAAAACGGTTGGGTTTAGGCTTCGGAGTAGCTGTTTTGTTAGGGGACTGAGTTCGAGTCTTCTTGTCTGGACTGGGATGACGAACAGGACTCTTAGTTTTGGGAGCAGTTTTTGGAGCGGGTTTCTCAGGACTGTGTGGTCTTGGGCGCCTGTCGATCACAGTTTTGCTCGGCTCCTTAGCGTGTCCATTAAGCACTAGTTGTCCATGCTCTCTAGGTTGACTGCGTTCAGGGATCGATCTCTGAGGAGTTTTGGCGTGACGATCAGGGGACGTGGTTTTGTGGAGTGAAGATTTTGGAGCCCGTTCTGGTGACCTTGTCTGCAGGCGTTCAGGAGACCTCATTTTTTGAGTAGTCATGGTCTGTCTGGTTGTTTTAGTGTAAGTGTTAACGTGTTCGCTCTCCACCTTCTTCTTAGCAACACGAATTTGGGATCTGATACGTCGCCTCTGCTCATAACCAACGACCTTTTCCAACTGAAAATTAGAATATAGTCAGCAAAAATATAAATATATTATGGAAACATAAATAACAGTTATTAGCATGCAAATCTTGTGTTTACTGACCATTTGTTCCAGGAGGTCCAGGTCGAAGATGTCTTCGATGCAGGGGTGTTCGACGCTGCGTCGACGTTCGCTACTCGCTGTTGATCTTTCAACGCTGGTTCTTCGAAGCTCTATTCCAAACTTGCCGCTACCTCGTCGACTGCTTACTTCGGTATCCTCAACCACCTTTGTCTCCTCTTTAATTTGGCTCGTTTTTGTGGGGCGAAGATATCCGGGAACCTTATCGGGCTTATCATTCTCGGGCCGCTGCCTCGGAGATTCGGCTCTTTGCGAAGCTGGATGTCTCGATAAAAGAGTTTTGGTGGTAGTTGTAGTTTCCACAGTTTGACGCATTGGAGACTTGGACCTTGGTACTTCAGGTGATTGGACAGTCAAACGAGATGGACTACTTCGTGGCTTATCATCACAACGAGGATATTGTGATCGAGTTAGTGTGCCACTTGTCGGACGGTCTTTAGGTGTATGAGGAGCGGCATCCACTTCGCTATCCACGTCAGATAAATTAGGAGAGCCATCTTCAACAGAAGGATGTAGAACAATTGTTGAATCAGTCTTGGGAGACTTCTTCATCACGCCGATGTCTGTCAGCTTTGCAGTTTTAGCGTGAGTAGTTTCTTTTGTTTTTTGAGTAGTGGTTGCAATATTTTCAAATAAAGCCTTGGCTTTTTTCACAGCCTCACTACTGCGGAGAGTGGTTATTTTAACAGTAGGCGTCCTTTCCGTTGGTTTCGTATTGGGGCTGCTGTAATCTTTAACCTTTGGAAGTGATGCTGTAGTTTCTTTCGGGATACGTGGCTTTTCCTCACGGTGTTTATGGTCGGGTGTCCTTCTATTATTAGTAACTTCTACATCCTCAGTATAAGTTGTTGTCTCAATCTCGTATTCTTCATCATCAGCGTCATCGACTATCTTTTGCATGATCATGTCATGTTGCTCCTTAATTTTCTTTTCCTTCTCCTCAACCTCGTGGGATTCTGTCAAGAACTGCTCAGCTGTTTTAACAAACTTATGTACTTTGTCGGAAACACTGAGCAAACAGTCATCACTCCTTAATGAGTCATCAACGTTAGTCAGGTCAGGACGTTCCACCCTTTGTGGGGTCGGTTTCACTTTAGGTGTCTTAACGTTCTCTGCGGTCTCTACAAACAAGTGTGCTTTGTCGTGTACACTAAGTTTTGTATAGTCATCTTGATAAACAGTATTCTTATCGTACTCATCGGTGACTCTACGCGACGGACTCTTACTATCTCTCGTATCCCTTGGTCCTTTAGCAAACTTGTTAACTTTCTCTGATACAGATAGCAAGCACTCATCGGATTTCAACCTGTCATCGATAAAATCAGAATGCACTCTTCTTTCCGTATCTTTGAACGTTGTATTAGTAGTAGGCTTGGTCACTGTATCGACACCTTTTGTGAATCTGGATACCTTATCGGTTACGCTAAGAAGGCTTTCATCGTCCTCAGTAACGATGTCAACATCACTTTTCCTGACAAATAGCTCGTCATCTTCGCAGATTTCAACAATATCATCGACGATGGACTCGGCCTCATGGATTGTGTGATTTGCTCGTCTATTGAATTCATCATCGGGTTCGCTTACTTCGTCCGGATAGCGGGGAGTACCAACATCTTCTCCAAAATTAACTGGAGTTGGACAGATTCGATCCGGTGAGTTCTCCCTGGATGACTTAGATTGCTGCACATCAATAATAATATCTTCTTCGTCAGTGGACGTGTTCAGTGTCGTTGCAGACTTAGGTTTGCTTGACAATTTTGAATGAGGTTCTTTAAAAGTGGACTTCGTAGTCTTAGTCGTTGTCTTTGTGGACACGTCACTTACTGTTATTTCTGGCTTGGACTTCATTCTTTGAGGCGATGTTTTCTTGGACTTTATAGTAATATCGCTAACAGTGCGCATGACCTTCGTATCACTGTCTTTCTTTGTAGGAATCACGCTTTCTCTGATGCCTTTGGGAGTCGGGGTCCGTTTAGATTCGGGTTCGTTTGGACGACCGATCGGTGATGGAATGGTCTTCGTTGGAGTTCTACCTGTTGTAGTTCGAGTGGAACTATTTTGTTTGGTAACAGAACTAATATTAGTAGTCTTCTTCAAATCAGTTGCTGTCTTTTCTACTTTAGTCACACTGAGCGTGGCAGGCGTCGGTTTTCTAGTCAGATGAGAGGGTATCTGATCCTTAGGCTTGATGCCACTTGGCTTTGATATCTGAGGAGATTGTGGCCTCTCAGATGGCGAAACAGGTTTTTTCGGCGAAATACTTCTAGTTTTAGTCGGAGAATCTGGGCTTTTGTCTAACTTAGTAGGCGTAGCAATACCTGAGGGTTTCTTAGTTGGGGATACAGTTCTGGTAGAAAGTTTGCTTGGTACTTTCTGATCTTTTGGTTTTTCATCCATGGGTTTTTCCGGACGAGGTGTTATTTTAGAAGCCGAGAACTTCTTTGTGATTTTTGTGAAATCTTCAGTTAAAGATTCATCATCTATTTCAGTATGTCTGGTTATATCAATATCTTGCAAGCTGGTTGTTGTTTTATCAGGACTTCTCTCTCGACTTGGTGACCTTTCTTTACGTTCTGGAGAAAGTTTTCTAAGAGATTTTTGAACTCTGTCCAAAATTTCCTGTTCTCTCTCAGACATAAGGAAGTCGGTGCTCACTTCAGTGACGTTAGTCGGTTTTTTCATTGGAGAAGGAGTACGGAGCTGTCTAGGTTCTTCTGGTTGTTGCAGGAAGCCAGGTTTTGTTTTTGATGGCTCATGAGGAGTACGACGTGATGGTGATACCGAAGATCTTGGTGATAGATGCTTTTCTACTACATCTTCAGTGGTCTCAAACTCTTCGGTAGTAGATCTGGTTTCAAACTTGGATGTAACTGCAGCAGTCGGCCTCATGTAGCTTGGTTTTCTATCTGGGCTAGAGCCTGGTCGAGTTGGAGATGATTCCTGTGGATATTTCTGTCCAGGCTTTTTAGTTGGACTATCTTTAGGCGTGAAGGGTTTCTTTACAGAAACGTCAGGCTGATGCTTTGTGGGTGATTCTGTACGGGAATGTTCAGGGGTGGACTTGGAACCATCAGCAGGTTTATGAGCCTTTCTTGTAGGTGGGGTGCCTGATGGTCGGAAAGTGTGGTGGTGATCTTCAGTGATTTTGGACATTGTTGTTTTCTGAATATCCTCCAAGGTGGAATCGTAAGTAGTCTTTTCAGACGTTGTAGATTTCAAATGAATAGGTTCCTTCTCACCAGAAGTTGGCATTTTTCTAGACGGTGATGTTTCTTTAGGATATCGATCACCTATTTGTCTTTCAGGACTTGCTCGAGGTGAAGTTTCATTATATTTTGGCACGTAGTTGGGTGTCCTGTCCAAATGAGGCTTATTGGGAGCACCATCAGGTTTTGGAATTTTCTGAGCGGGCAATTCCGAAGGGCGCGAGGTTGGATATTTGCTTTGCACTGTCTTTATAGAGGTGTCGTCTTCGTAAACCTTGTTAGTGTCTTCTCTAGTACTGACAGAAGTCGTAGTTCTTATGTATCCAGGAGTTTCTGGACTGGTAGTTTGCTTAGAAGGAGAAGTCTCTCTCGGGTGTTTATCAGTGGGCTTTCTGCCATGTGGCTCAGACTGCTGCTGGTGCCCCGGCTTACGATCAGGACTAACACTTTTCCTAGTTGTAATATTTTCCGATGGATGAGGCCTAGACGGTGAAACAGTCCGAGGATAGTCCGATTCTGGCTCATGCTTATCGCTTGGCTGTGAGGGTTTGCGAGTAGGTGACTTAGAGAGACGAGAAGAAGGATGCTCCCTTTCAACAGTTTCTGTTCTACAGGTTTCCAAGAAGTCTTCAGTCGCGGACACCGTGTCTTGTTTGTAAACATGAGATGAAGTTGTTTTTATGAACTCAGGTGTTTTTTCTGAGCTTGGTTTGTGCCTAGTCGGAGACGGTTCCTTAGTATACTTATTAACGGGTTGTTTCTCAGGACTTGCTCTTTTTGGTGTGGTATCGCCTCTTGGTTTACGTTGAGGACTTTTATCTGTTGGCTGAGTAGATCTAGATGGCGAAGTTGTACGAGGATAGTCTTCAGGTATCGAGGTTTTTCGTGTTGGTGAAACCGACGGACGTTGAGAATGACGTCTTTCTGTAGTTTTTAGTGATGCGGTTTCTTCAACGTCTTCAGTTGTAGATATGGTATCATATTTTGATGAAACAGATGAAGTGGTTTTCATATAATTAGGGATTTTGTCTGGCTTTGCGTTACTTGGAGAAGTTTCTCGTGGATATTTATCAGAAGGCTTTTTCTCGGGGCTAGATCTAGTAGGAGATGGCTGCTCACGGCCATGCGGCTTCCGATCAGGGCTCTGACCTTTTGGATGAGATTGAGTAGGTCGTTGCCTAGAATCATCTGAAGGTTTGGAAGTCTTCCGTGTAGGCGAATCAGAAGATCGGGGAGAAGTGTACCTGGTTTGAACGGTCTCTGAAGTCGTTTCATGTATATCCTCTGCAGTGGACGTGGTCTCAAACTTAGACGTCAAAGAGGCAGTAGTTTTCATGTAGCCAGGTCTTGAAGGTGATGACTCTTTAGGCTTCAATGGTTTTTTCTCCGGACTCTTATCGGAAGAATAAGCTCTTCTAGTTGGAGAATCATCTGACGGTTTAGGGGCTTGACGTGTAGGGGACTCTGAAGGACGAGAAGATGGCCTGGTTTTTAAAGCTTTTGTGGTAGTAGAGTCCTCTAAATCTTCAGTCGTAGACGAGGAATCGTATTCAACTACCATAGAAGTTGTAGTTTTAGTATAATCAGGTCTAGATGGAGATGTTTCTCGTGGGAAGTCATCACTAGGTTTTTTTTCCGGACTTGTTTTAGTTGGCGTACTTTGTTCAACGCTAGGTTTGCGCTGCGGACTCTTGTCAGCAGGCTGACCTGGCCTAAATGGTTTGTCAGAAGGAGTTTTTCTTGTTGGAGACTCAGAGGTTTGTGAAGGCTTTCTTTCAGTTGTTTTGGTATTTACTGTCTCTTTGATGTCCTCCATCGTGACATCATATTTAGATGAAACAGCCGATGTGGTTTTCATGTAGCCTGGAGTAACTGGAGTAGTTTCTTGTGGATGTTTATCTTCAGGCTTCTTCTCAGTTGGTGCATATCCTGGTTTTCTTTCGGGGCTCAAGCTAGATCTCGGAGAGGTACCCGATGGGCGACGATTTAAAGGACCAGTAGTACGCGGATATACCGAATCTTTTGGTGGTCGTTCAGGACTCTCACGGGTTTTCGGAGTATCATCTTTGTTGATTCTGTTAGGGACATCTTCCGACAGCTGATATGACGGTTTTCTCTCAGGACTTTGTCTTGGTGAAGGATACTTTGTCTTGACAGTTTGCTTTATATCTTCGGTGTCTTTAGCTATCGCCTTGGACTTTAAAACAGTTTTATCTTGTATAATAATATCTTGAAGCTTAGTCGGAGAGCTCTCTCGCGTAGTTTTAGGTTTTTTGTCAGTAGACGCATCTTCACGACGAGTGGTGGTAGTTTTTAGGATATTTTCCTGTTCACGAGATATGAAATTAGAGACGTCAGTTTTGGTGTCAGTAGTTTTCTTGACAGTTGGATATTCGAATGGAGTTTCTCTCGGAGCAGGACTGCGACAAGGGGAGACACTAGGTGAGCTCAAGTTTGTTTGTGGCTCCTTCAAATAAGTCGCTTGCTTGACAGTTTCAGTTGTAGTGGTATCATCCATCATACCGAGGATCTTACGGCAGCGGTCTTCATAAGTTTCTCTACGTTCGAAAGGTGGCTTTTGTTTGCCAACGGGAGCATTAGAACCAGGCCCTTCCGGGCGGTTTTTTTTAACCACTTTATGATCAGGCAAGTCTTTTGGTTCTTCTGTTGGTGAAACACGGAAACTGGATGGAGGTTTTTCAATCGGAGACGCCTGCGTTATCTCAGTTGTCGGTTTCTTTAAGGAGCTCTTTCTCGGTAGACTGTCCTTAGAAGGAGAGGCACGTTTCTCGGGAGATGGAGATCTACAAGGTATCTTAGAGGGCGATTGAGATCTATTAACATCTAGGCTTTCAGGTCTTTTGTAAGTCGTGGAGGTTTCGTCTGTTGAGTGTACTTCTGAGCAATATTCTTGGTCATCCAAGTCAGTGACAACGGTCTTCTCAGTTCGTGGAGAGCTAAAGTAAACAAAACCGCTCACAGAAGTAGTAGGAGAGCTTTGACCAGTCGATGGCTCAGTGTCTGTAGGTTTGGGCTTCCTGGTAGGGCTAGAAGATGGAGTGACCAGTTGCCTCGGACGTTCTTTAGTGGTCTTTTTATTAACTTCTTCGGTAGTTCTCTCAGTTGAAATAAAGTCGGTAGTATGCTTGAATTTGGCGTCTTTGGAAGGAGATTTTACCGGAGATACACTGTCTCGTGGTGTTTTCTTGGTGGGAGAGGATGGCTGCTCAGGTGTTTTCTTGGGAGATTTTTCACGGCGCGTTAAAGAATCAAACTTGACTGAATCTTTAGTGTCCTTAGTAGTTGTTGTCGTGGTTACTTCAGTGACGTCACGATCATAAGGCTTTTTCTTATCATAAGTCCCATATTTCGAAGGTGATGGTTCCCTAGGACCAGTTTTATCAGTAGGAGAATCTTTATCCTTTGGAGTAAGATGATTTGTTGTTATTTCTTCAGTGATACCAGTTTTTTTGACTTGAGTCGTATCAAGCTGGTCACGTTGGTCAATAAATGTAACATGCTCTTTAGGCGAAGGCGACCTCTTTCTCGGGAAGTCAGGAGTATCTTTGCTAGGACTCTTCCTAGAGGGTGAAGAATCCTTATCCCTTGGAGAGGGTTGTTCAGGACTAGATGGTGAGTGTTCCGGATAGTTGGTGTCAGTTTTATCTGTACGAGTGTACATTTTAGTTTCCTCGTCGATAAACTTGTAATGATCTGCTTGTATTTTGGTCGTGGTTTTATAGAAGTCCTGAGGTTTGCGCTCAGGGCTTTGTGAGGGCGCATGTTTTGCGGGTGATGTTTTGTCTGATGGTTTTGTAGGAGACTTCAAGCTTTCTGACGGTTTATTAGCAGAAGTTGGCCTCATATATCCCGGTTTCCGATCAGGACTTACACTTCCTCTCTTTGGAGTAGCATCTTGAGGTTGCTTGTCAGTAGTCTTATCAGGTATATCAGTAGCAGGACTACACGGCTGATAACCAGGCTTGCGGTCAGGGCTTGTGCCAGGTCTTTTGGTACTGTCCGTGGGATGGTAAGGTCGAGAAGGAGAAGTGGTTTGAGGGAACTCCGAGGTTGGACTTGGTCGACTGTCATTAGGCTTTTGATAACCTGGTTTCCTATCTGGGCTTTGATTTGGTTTCTGAGAAGCATCCTTAGGGAAGCTATCAGTGGTTCTGTTGGGACTGGATCTATTCGGAGTTGTACGTGGGATACCCGAACTAGGTGAAGTGTGCTGAGTTGGTCTTCTTTCTGGGCTTGCCCGTGGCCTAGTTGGTGAATCGTGACGATCTACAGGACGGGTCGGAGAACCAGTTCTAGGGTAATTATCCGTAGGAGATCCTTTTTGTGTTGGTTTCTTATCTGGGCTAGTGCTGGGCCTGAAGGATAAATTTTGAGGTCTTTTCTCTGGACTTGTGCTCGGTCTCTGACGTTGATCTTGAGGCTTTCTCTCAGGGCTATAACCAGGTCTTGTTGGAGAACGACCAGTTGGTGGTCTTTTGTTATCGGGACTTGTATACTTGTGCGTCTTAACTTCAGTAAGGGAATGGGTAGAAGTAGTGGAGTACCTGTCAGAAAATGTACGAGTCGGAGAATATCTATCAATCTTGTTGGGGCTACCACCACGGCTTGATGGTTTTCTGGAGGTTTTATCAGGGCTTACACTGCTTCGTAGCGAAGATGTGCTTGACTTGAAAGTTCTGCTACCAGGAGATGAGGCCCTAGTCGATGGTCGAGTGGTCGTAGGAGTATCAGCACGCAGTGTGCTTGCCCACGCCTGGTGTGAGGGGCTCCAATCGTTGCTGATCTTCTTTTGGGGGTAATCAGTTTGGTACGTGGTTTGATACTGATCGGTGCTCGTTTTCCTATCAACAATCTCTTCAACTTTTTTGTCTCTCGTAACGTGATGAACTCTTTCCTCGGTGTGCCTGGTTTGTTGCGGTACGTTATCTTTTTGTTGAACCGGGCGGTCGTTTCGCGGCGTATCTGTGTCAGGACGTTCGTTGCGCGGGATGCATGTGTCAGGACGTTCATTGCCCGGTGTATAATCTCCAGGGCGTTCATCGCGCGGTGTATAATCTCCAGGGCGTTCATTGCGCGGTGTATAGTCTCCAGGGCGTTCATTACGTGGTGTATCATCTCCGGGGCGTTCATTACGCGGTGTATAATCTCCAGGGCGTTCATTACGTGGTGTGAATGTTTCCGCGCGACTGTCGCGTGGTGTAAATGTTTCCGGGCGACTGTCACGCGGTTTGAATGTTTCTTGACAATCATTACCAGGTGTTATTGTCTCGGGGCGTTCATGACGTGGTGAAGAAGTGTCAGGGCGTTCATTGCGCGGTGTAAAAGTTTCAGGGCGACTGTCGCGTGGCATTACTGCGTCACGGCGGATATTGGTGGTGTCATATTTCCGGTGATGGGTTTGATTCGTACGTTGATGAGTTTGCACGTAGTCATCTTTGTCATTGGATTCAATTACTTTATTGACGCGTGTCACATGTCGAGTTGTTTGCGAGTAGTCATCGTCGGCTTTAGAATGATCTATCACATTCTTGGTTACTTTAGTTTCATGGCGCTGCACATCCGAATAATCTTCGTTATCCTTCGTCGTATAATCTGCTATTTTTGTTTTGAAGTCATAGTCATCAACGTTTCTTTGAGAATCGACAATGTCAGTGGCGCGGTTGTCAACTATGTGACGAATGATTTTGGTGGATTCCCTGGCATCAGATCGCTGTTGGGTGGAGTAGGACTTGTTCTCCTTTGTCTGGTATGATTGTTCAGAGCGGGTGCTTTGTACTGGAGCCCGAAATTCTCTCTTGGTGCTGGTTACTCGAGTCCCATCAGGCAGGCACCGCGTCTCTACGATTACTTTGGTGTTGTCGTCAGGGTAATCGATCTTCCTGGACACGAGTTCTCCAGTCTCGACATCATTTCTTGTAACATTCTGTTCGCAGTCATTTTTCGTGACACTATGTTTGTATTCATTCTTTCTCACACTTTGCTCGTGCTCATTTTTTCTTACATTTTGTTGATAGTCATTCTTCCTCAAATTTTGTTCGTAGTCATTAGTTGTATTGATCTGTCTTCTTGTTAAAGAGGACTCGTCCTCATTGCGGTTAGTATCATAAGTTCGTAGGTCATAGTCGTCGTTGATCAAATATGGCACTGTTTCATGTTTCGTCGAAGACATCTGCTGGAACTTTGACGAGGAAGTCGAAGAACTGGTGGTCGACGAGATCTGTGTCCCGTCGTCAGTCTTGCGGACGACTTGCTCTCGAGCGGCCGTGTTCGACGACGTCTCGTTGCGTTTCAGGCTACTATTATCATCGTGGTACTCGGTGACTGCTTCCTTGTGATGGTCGACGGCTGCGAACTGTCCCTTGCCTCCGTCCACGTCGTATCTGCCCTCGATGTTGGCGTCGACAGACTTGACGTGCGTGTGGCCGTCGTCTGTGGTCTTGTTCTCCGACTCCACATTCCACCCAGCGTTCGAGAGCGCCTTCAGATCTGCAAAGAGATTAGTATTAGCTTCTGCTCGTGAACTGTGTACACCGTTACCGGTTAATAAGCGTTAGTTCTGTTAAGATTAGGTATGGGTGTGTCGTGCAGGCACCTTGGCCGCGGTACGTGAACTCCTTGGGCGGGGAGCCGGCGTCGCGGACCTCCTTGCTCTTCATGGACTGGAAGCTCTGGTCCGCGAACGACTTGACGTGGCCTTGCGCAGCACTGAACTCATTACCTGTTGAATTCGGGTATAACTACGCTAACTTGTGGTCTTTTGGGAAGGTAGGCTTTCAGATTTTCAGTGTCAAGTAAGGGGAGAAATGTGTGTCACAGAAAACAACAAACTTGTTGAACAATGGGGACAGTATTCATACATAAATAAATAAACAATAAATTATAATAACTGGTTCACCATTTGCTCCTTGAGTGAAACGAACTGAGTTTCTATGACCTGTTTTTATTGATCACAACAATAGTAAACAGATACAGCGACATTTTTTTTATTAATAAATTTTCGAGATCTCATCTACTGAGTTCAATTTTTACCCTCAAACTACAAACATTTAAATCATTTTCATGCCCATCTACAATCCCATGCACAACTACTAAATAATAACAACACAAATATGACTCATGATCATTCAAGCTTTCTCATCTATCTATAAACACTACGTTTACTTCTAGCAATCTTTGATCTACAGACATTCTAATCTAACTAAAGCCTCTAATTGAAAGTAAACAAAAGTTTCAGCTACTCGTATATGTTTTTCTGTTGCTCAATCTAAGGTTGCTGCAAACAGAGCAGCCAGCACCATTTGATGTTGCTCAAGCCATTATTGCTCAAATTTTGTTTACCTTAAAGAGACTTTTTTGCTTCTACCCTTACTGCTCAAGACAGTTAAGTAAAGTGGGTGTGTTACCTTTCCCATCTCTTGTGGGTTCGGGCGAGTACAGGTTGCGCAGGCGCTCCTCCCGCAGCCGGTACATGTGCGCGCGGATCTCTTTCTTACGGGAGAAGTCCTCCGTCTGCTGCCACTGGAATGTTATAATTGGTATAATATGTTAATTTAGATGCCTTTTTCCTGTGGTTTAAATTTCTATTGTTGCTGTCTGGATTTTTCTGTTAGGAAATCTATATTATTATTATTATAAAGAGGTAAAATTTGTTTGTTTGTAAGTTTGTATGTAGGGGATAATCTCCGGAACTACCAGTCGGATTTGAAAAATCTTTTTGCATTTGATGGCCCAATTATTGGGGAAGGTTATAGGCTATTTAACATCACGCTACGTTCCTAAGGAGCTGAGTAAAAGGAAAAAAGTCAGAAAGAACGCTAAGCTCAAACGAAGTAGTAGCGCGGGCGAGCGACGGGGTGCGACGCGATCGGAAGGGGCCGGAATTTCACGCGGATGAAGTCGCGGGCAGAAGCTAGTAAAAAATGCAGTGATGTTGGTGTTGCCAACATCACAATATATTTTTTATTTCCTTTGCTGTCGCTTTTCAACATACTTTCACAGTTGAATAATTGCATGGAATTAGTATGTATGTACCTACTAAAGTCAGAATTTTAATTCGATTCCAGATTTGACATTAGCTACTGTCATTTTGTGAAATAATGATACCACATATAATAGTGTAGTGATGAACACAAAAGTCGATAAACAATCAGTGTGTGTGCCAGCGATAGCGATGACGGCGACAATATATAAAATAAATTATTACCATAATACATCTATCTGTTTTATTTGTCATGTTCCTTCATGATCACATTTTTTTATTTATTTCACACACAATTATAAAAGAAAAGTCTCAGATCGTTAATTAATCGTCAAAACTAAATTATCGGTTCAGAAATATTTAATTTCCTGATATACTTAGTTTACGAGAGTAAAATTATAAACGAGAAGAATCGATCCGGAAATATTCCATTTCCATATCGAATAATTTCGCAACGTCACTATTTAGTACTTGTCATAACGTTGCAACACTGAAATTGTCAAATCTGGAATCGAATTAAAATTCCGAGTATAGTAAAGTACAACAAATTATGTCATTGTGAATCTTTTTTGTAAGTTGTTAGTTATACTATGCGCCTGTCGCTTTTGTAGCACCAAGTGCAAGTTGGACAGCACTGCTCGTGATTTTTGTCAGGCGCATGCAATTTAGATTTCATTTCACTATGAGGTCAGAACAGAATATGGCGTTTTGTGGCTTTTAATCATTGCATTTAAGCATTTATGAAGGACGCACACAAAATGTTGCCCTTGGAGCTCACTAAGAAATTATAAAGTACAACTCCAGATATATGGGCGGTCAAAGCAGGAACTTTGAAAGTTGCCGTGAATGGTTTTAGTGATAAATTGGAAAACTGGTAGCAATGGCGAACGTTCCATACAACTAGAATCCGGCTTCCCTTTGAAAAATGGCACAGTCAGTACTCTATAGACAAATAATATAATCATATTAAAGATATCTACTCCGGCTTACCTCTTATAAAAATTAACTCTTCGCTACTGACAGGTATATTCGTAGCATAAAACTTTTTTAACAAGGAAGTTAGCTCACATTGTTTGTAAAACTGAAAAAAAAAAAATATATCTCACCATGCGGCGCAGTAAGTCCTCGTCGCGGATCAACGACACGTCGCCTTCAGACATTCTGTAACAACAACAAATATATTTAAATACATTAGGTATTCGAATTATTGTATTTTATTCAATAATATTACATTAACCAAAGATGACTAAAGAAATAAGTTTCCAAAACAGCAACACTTCGTAAACCATTCTCTAAAGTCAAGGCCCGCGTCCTACCGCTCCTGCATCAGTTAACCTCTTGATATTTGTACCAAAACTGGTAGCTGTTATTCGTGATTGTAATAATGACATTCTATTCAATGAATCCTAATAAAGACTATAAGGTTACATTAACAGATGCACTCAAATTGCAAATCATTGGCTAAACCCAAACCGAATTTTAGGGGTGCTACTCAAATGTTCGGTTCGGCATGACTCGATACAGGCCGGGCGGCAATATCAAATGTATATTTTGCCGCCCGACTGTGCCGAATCAAACCGACCCGAACAAGTGGCTTTTGACCGCAAACTGTCAAACGCAGGAAGATTGGAACTCAAGCTCCACAATCCCGAGCTGATTTTCTAATACCAACATAAATCAGGCATTTATATCGGATGCCATTCGAAAATAAACGGCAGCCAAAATCGTCGTCACCTTAGTGTACTCTTGTATATATACCATAATATAATGTACTCATCTGAATGACAGCTAATTAAACAATCGCGCTCGTAAAATTGGTTCCGGGCTGATGAGTTGATTTGTGGCACACATCAAATATATGTCTGGTTTTCTGATTTCATTTACTAATTTTATAATAAAGAGTTGTTGCTGTATTACTGTTACATAGTTCTCGTCAATTCCAACCTATAGAAAGTTGAATATGATTGATAAAACAACGTGGATGAAATGGTATGAGAAGAAAACAAAAACCACCTACATATCAAAGCTTTATTACTTAGTTACAGATAGATGGCTATACGAGTTTATAGCAAAAATATCATGAAGGGAAACATTCATCAGAAGAAAGCGTTAGGCTCCTAATTATGACAAGGAAAAGAATGCATTAATGAGCATTACTGACGTAATCAGGACTGTGATGATTGTGATGATAGAATAACGACGATACAATCATCGCGCATAGACGCAATCACAACAGCCTGCTCAAGAAAATAAAGCTATTTATAAGCACGTATATGACGACTATATCACAGCCAATTAACACTTAAGTGATTGCTAAATGAACTTGTATGAATCTCGCTGAGCGTCACGTTTGGTCGCGCGGTGCATTGGAGGACCTTGGCGACACAATTAGTGGCTGGCCAGACACGTCAGTGGCTCATTGCCGGATTTATGGTTGCCGTCGAGGTTACCTATGTGTGATGTATCAGAATGTGCAGATGGGTGGTTCGGAGCTATAGTTTGTGTATATCATTTATAAGAAAAAAAGAATATTGCACTAAACAAATTTAGTGAAGGAAGATTGTAATCCAAAATGTTCGATTTAAATTGTACAACGCCAAGGGAAGTCATGTGGGCTGCCAGCTAAAGTCTAATCATCAGCCAGTTAAGGTTGCTGTCAGATTTGCAATAAAAGGAATCTAGTTTACAAAACAAACTCCATTTTTTCAGATCAGCAATCACATTAACACATGTTCATTGACACATTCCTAATAGCTAACACTAAAGCATTTGTCGTGAGCCATCTGTCAATGTAGCTCAACCTCAATCCTTGCGCCATATGGCCAGTGGCCCAAAGGTCTGGCCATATACGGTAGGTACACACACGCCACCCCGGTGCCCTTGCCCCTCTTACAGCATCTTATAAGGAGACATAACTTTTATCTCGATACAACTGGGCAGAAACGAGTAAATTTGTATTGGAGTTTTTTTTTTTCATTTTTTTTTTAGTTACGTGTCCTAGATACAGAGGTCGTTTAGTTGTAGTTTAATTATTTTTATGAATCCTATTAAATGAAAAAAAAGGGTTGCAGTTTTTTGGACACTCCAAACGGGAATAATTTGCATTTCTTCAAACGGCTTTTCGAACAGAATGTGAACTTCGATCACATTGAAACGAAGTTACCAAGAAATTATTCTCGAGACAATTACAAAGAAATGGGAGTATTACATGATCCATACTTTAATATCATTCCGTGAAATTATAAAGAGGCAGCTGTGAGAAATGCATGACTAAATAAACCGGCTTCATACATGCACAGGAATGCCAGACAAGAGGCACTGTGTCTCTGGGTGTCCCCCATCATACTACAACAACGTTTTTACAGAACATCCCACAATGTTTTTCGTCCTAATAGTCAAACACTATAATAGTGTCTCAATAAACCGCGATGTCACCTAATGGACGCCTGCCTGTCACAGCGATTGGCCCAGTAGCCAAACTAATGGCTATGGCTAGTGATGAATGAGTAGAGCAGCGGGGCTGGGCTGTAAGTGTTGCAACCATACTGGACATTGATGGGTTTGGTGATGGGAAGTGATAGATGTTGGGTCTGTTCTTGTTAACTGTGGCCGAGCCCAACTTTGGCCATATTTTGTTCGAGTATAACCTCATCAACGATAGATACTGTCTTAACACATTGACGAAATTACAAGACCAGATAAAAACGTAGATTTGCCTCAAATACATTATCCAAGTTAGAAATTGCTTGAATATCATTGAATGAAAAAATAATTTCTAATTTCAAAGCTTTCCTGCCTACACAATACAAACATAAAGCATCGTCAGTCATAAGTTAAAGTTTACTTAAGCCATTTCTAGTCCCATGAAGTCCCATCACACTTATAAACGCAGGTGTAACACAATAACTTCGCTATAGATAGTTGTTGGGCAGTAAGGCACGTCCTAAAGGTCATAGGACTTAGGGCTCAGGTAGGGCTAGCGCAGGATCGGCCGCGTTGAACCTGCTAGTGACTCACTCGCATAGATCAACACTGATCAAGAGGAGAAAGGGAACGCGAAACAATAGTAACCTAAACAAAACAGCTTTTATAAGGAAAATAACTGACTGGCTTATTACATTTGAATATACACAAATTAAAGATCTTTTCAAAACGATATCTTAACATAAAATTCCCTTTGCAACGCTATGTGCGTTGCAAAGGGAATTTTATGCCCTTTGCAACGCACATAAACACACACCCACTCACTCCAAATCACACACTCACCAAGCACCCCAAACCATACACTCACTCACTCCACAACACACACACTCACCCCACACGCCTTCACATACATTCACATACATCTTCACGACTTCACCTGCATGTATTCTTAATAAATTATTTTATTCACGATTTTTATAATTCAAGTTTAATGAGCAGTATTGTAATATTGTATAACGTGTGAGATTTTTATTTCAACATGATATATGAACCAGATCGTCTCCAGTGCAACAAAAATAATGTAAAACTTTGATTAGGGGGCCTAGTGACCTGACATACCTACATGTTTTGTAAAAAACTTAGTTGAGGCACCAGTCTTCCACAAATTAATTAGGTATGAAATTTAACAACAATCATCATGACATTTACTATCTCTGTAATTTGTGGTAAGAAATAAATAAAAAAAAATATTATTATTATACATAGTTACGAAGTTATGTTGAATTTGTGACAAATTGTTGCACTCTATGAAAAGACTCCTGGGGACAAAATATTAGATAGGAGTAGGTACTGTCTTTTTCTTATTACATATAATTAAAGGTAAGTAAGTATGTAGAATTATCTATCTTAACGATGTACATAAGCGCAGCCGTCTTCTTATCTTAACCTTATCGAGTCGAGTTTCCTTTCTTTCTTTGCGCGGATTTGGCATACATACTTTGTTACCCGACTGCGCCAGAAGGAGGGTTATGTTTTTGGAATGTGTATGTTTCTTTTGCACGCTCTATAGAGCGTATATGTAATATACGTATATGAAAAACTAGCCGTTTAAGCTATAGCCTAAACGGCTAGTTTTTCATATTATACCTACGTATATTTTTTAAAGTGCAAGTTGACACTGTTCTTAGTTATAACATCATAATATCTCGTAAAATTAAGTTAGAGTTAAATTGCTTATTAGTCTATTAGGCTAGATTGTAATCAATTACTAAGTATTTTAGTTCTTATTAAGAGAAAAAAAAAAATCTTTTTTTTTAAACAGCAGAAAATTCGCTAGATGAGTTTTGTGGAGAAAACCAATAGAGGATGGAAGGGTGTGTGGAATCTTATATACCCAAGTATAAACTAAATTTTGACGCCTCTTTTTGACAACCTAAATTACCTCTACTTTGGCAGACTGATAAAATTGGGTTCATTTCTCCTGTGTACAGTGGTCGTAAGGACCGCTCCTAAGGTCAGAGGACTCGGGTAGGGCCTGACCGGTCAGCGGCGCCTGCGCAACCTGACCGTGACTCACGCACGTTGCGTAGATCGGGACAAACTGAATGCCTAACCGGTGACCAACTCACTGAGGACGCCAAATATTTCGGATGTCTGGACGGGATGTTTTGAAACGGGTTGTTTTCGTGTTTTTACTTGGTTGTTAAAGTTGATTCGTTATTGTGATTTTACGGAGTTATGTATTTTTATCGGAAACTTTATGATCCTGTAAAACTAAATTTTAGATTTTAAGTACCCACACAGTAGCTGCAATTAGTGCAGGTGTCTTCTACGTCGCCATGGTTAAAACATCAAGCTACAGCAGTACGAGGATCTGTTGGCGCGTTGCTTAAATTGGAACTAAGTGCCATCTTGTTTTTTCAATACAACTTCTGGGACAAATTCACAAATGTTTACTAACAACGCCCCTCTATCAATGTCATTGAGGCGCTTAAAGATCCTTCTAGCAGCTTGGCAAGATAACTACATACTTATTAAACGATTACCATTTTTTTTCTTCTTCGTGCCAACTTCGGCCTGCTGGTCTATGACCTATACGAGTACGTGTAACACGGTGACATAATGGAAGGCGAACGACATGAACTTATAATAAACGAATATTAATACGTGAACAGGTTCCTAAGTATTGATGTTCGGACATTCTGATAAAATTGGACGTGAGGATTAAACCTTTTTGCCATCGAAATGGAGTAAAAAATATGAATAACAAGTAATTCATGTCAAATGAACCTAATTTTACAAAGTCACCTTTAAAAAACATGTGACAAGCTTGATGAGGTAAGTAGATACCTACCTAGATGCCAAGGTATTATTAAGTATTCTTAGGTGATTTAAAAACAAAACTTACTGTGGTAAGCGCACTATGCTTAATCTAATAAATTACAGACTATGTGGAATTAGCATACACTGATATTCAATCTTCATTAAGAGGAAAAGAAGAAAATGCATTTAGATATTAATCAACGATGGCCTTTGAAGAGCCATGCTAATCCTATGGGCCCTATGGCCCATCCATTCATTATCCATCATTACAAATCACCTGCCGAATGCTGCATAAATGTAAACAAGCAGCAATTCAATAAATCGTGGAAAATGCTTGTTTACCCAAGTCAAGACAAGTTCGACAAAGAAATTCCTCATCATTATGTCACCCACAGCACCCGTGAGAACGTCACCTGATTCACGCTTCATCTTGCATCCGGCACCGGCAGACTTTGCGCAGAACTGTCAAACACACGCGTGTAGCAGTGACGCGCCCTGAATGTCAACTATGTGGGCAGAATTGATGAGGGCTGAGAGTGAAAGCATATTCGTATAAATAGCAGGATATTGATGGTGTTAATCTGGGCTAGTAGCTGTGAATGAGACACTACGACACGTGTGTGTAGCGTGCAGCCGACTGAGATGAAAAGTCTCATTGTGCTGTCTAGGATACATTGAAGTTTGGATTAGTGGCATTGGTAGCGCAGAAGTAGAAGGTAACTGATCGAAGGGTCTAGACAGCGGGGTCATTGCGGTACAAACATAAAACGACAACTGACCGCAATAGGTATCATTTTGACAATTCATCCACGTTCATTACGTTATTTACGTAGTAGAGCAGACGAATTTAATTTTTCAAACCTATGAAGCTATGGATTAAGAATATCCTTAAACTGAGAGATTGTGATTGAAGTGTGTTACGTAATGAGGGTGCCGGTGACAATCACTCTCAAAGCGTATCGTGTTTCTACAACTAAGTACATACTATACTTGCAATAGGACCGACATAAGCTTTCCGGTAGCATGGGGTGGGGTGGCATCGCCAATACATTGTTGACATCCAACATCTTCTTTCCAACATCTTTATCGCTGATAGAATGTCACTTTGCCCAGGCCCAGGCTATAAGACATACCTGACATATTTTTGACATAAAAAAGACCTAAAATAGATTTGCAAACTATCGAAATAATACAATACCGTCCAAGTTTAAGTTTAAGGCGAGGTTTTCCGGGCCGTTGTAGGTTTATTTTGGACCAAGCTGTGCAGGTATGTAATGTATCTAAAATGCCATTGTCAAAGTGTTTTCAGCATTCGTCTTCCAGAACAAACACATTACCCTAGTGAACCATTACAAAACAAAATCATTACTGTATATTTTGTAGAAGAAAGTGACAATTTCCTCAATCGGGCAAACTCCCAAGAGAAAGTTACTTCAGTTTAACTTAGGTATTCTTGTCTCTCACGTGTCTCTACTTGAATAACTTGAAGTTCAAGGTAAAGCGGATTTAGACTGACATTTAAACAATTATTTATTTATTTTTAATTTGTGTTAAATTAACTAATCAAATGCCACAGGAAACGTTTATGTAATTGTCGGCCTTAGAATTGCAAGTAATTTTGATTGCATCTAATCTAAATGGTAGCAGTAGGTAGGTAGGTAAAGATCAAAGAGCAGCGGTTTGTTTACACATTACATCAAATGTTTATAATTGAATTTACCGCTAGACCATAACCTATTCGGTCCAATAGATTAGTATCTAATTAGCACGTAGTAAAAGCAGGCGATATTAATCACTGATAGTCTGTATCACGTAGGATATAATCAATCATCAGAGTCTATGCAGGAGATACCAGAGTCCCTTCAATATGATCAAAGTATGGCACTGCTTTAGAGAAGTTCGACATAGCTCTCGGATTTAGGAAAATTCAAGGATTTCCTCTTGAGAATATAGCCAGTTACTACTATGTAAACATAGAAAGGATGTCAAAATATCTTATAGGTTCAAGTACTCTTATCGTAAACTAAAATAATACTTAGGTACTTACCTACATTGATATTTCTAGGGTTATAAATAGACCCTATGAATAAACAAAAACGACTGCTTCTTTCTACCACCACTTATTATGGCGACCACACAATGCCGTGTGCTGGCCATACTCCAAAGTGTATATCACTCAATTTGTATACAAAAGGCCTACAGAAGTGGTTTGTAACACTTTGTAGAGACACTTTATGCGCATTTAAAATTACATGCAAGACCTTAGGAATTAGGACCTTACTTAGTTATAAAGGACCACAGGGATGAACGTAAACGAAGCCAAACGAGTAGGTATATAAAGATCGTAGCAGGTTGCATTCTGTAGTTTCTACGTACCTCTATGGGAACGAGGCGTGGGTTTATGTTTGTGTATGTATTTGTAAAGAAGCACCGAGTTGAAGGTCTTTTTCTCAAACACAGAAATCAAGAACTGAGTGAATTAAACAAATTAAAAACAAAGTTGAGAAAGACCGACACATATGTATATTATTAATAATTATAATACGAGTAGTCATCAAATAAATTAATTTAACACGAAATCCAGACAAAACATAGACACAATGATGACAAACATTAATGTCGTCCATATTGGCATTAGTTCGACCTTGTCAAAAGCAAGGCGCTGCCTGCAGAGGATGCATATGCGCCGGTGACGTCATCCCGAATTGGCCCGAAGGTCCTCGAAGTAACACAAGTCGTGATTTACTTGAGTGTTTGTTTGTATTTTAAATGCGTAATGCATGTTTTATTATATGATATAACGACTTAGAACTTCATGCTCATAAACATTATAATCGTGCTTTGAGGACAAGCAGAAATTCAACAAGTTTACAATACATTCCCTACACCAACTAACTACATGCCTTGTCAAATTTCTAGAAATTCTGATAAGCTCAATGTGCTGACACGCTAGTTAGATAAACTCTAGACGTCAGGTAGACAGTTTTGCACATAGAGAAACATTTTGTAATACATCCCATGATTTACAATTAAAATTCCTTTAAATTGGTCTGTAGAATGTGTTTACAAATTAGTGCCAAATGGGCAAAGTCTTATTTGGCACTGAAACAGTAGGTAGTCTTGGTAGCAAATTTCTTTCTAAAGATCGAAATAACATTGTTTGTAAATGCCTATTAGTGAAAAATATAGAAGACGAAGCAGAATCTAGACTTTATTATTATAAATGTGGAAGTAACTCTGTCTGTCTGTCTGTTACCATTTCATGCCTAAAAGGCTGAACGAATTCTGTTGAAATTTGACACACGGAAAGACCTGAGATACGTAGGAATTAGGATACTTTTGATGTCGTTAGTTCGTTCCCGTGTAATAATTTCCGACCTTCACAAAGGTGAAGACGTGGGCAACACTAGTGGAATAACAAGTGAACGCAGGATCTGCGAGTGGAGTTACGGCTTTAGAGTTAGCGTTTATACAATAACCACAAACTACTACAATTCAGCAATTTAACATCAAAAACAATAAATCCTTAAATCGTTCAATTTATGCACCCACCCACTGTGTTAGCTTCGCACTACAATAACATGCAATAAAAAGTTACTCGCTTCCGCTGACTGACGTCACTTCGTGTACATGAGATCAGGTTTAGCTTTATCTGTGCAAACTTAGCTAGGATCATTTCCGTTTCCTTGGCATTATTTATTTTAGACTGAGTACCTGGGTCGATTGAATAAGTGGTTTAGATTTGTATCTCGTTGGAAACGACTATGGAGACGACGTTAGAGAAGTATCATTTTACTGATTGCTAACGGTAATGGTTCTAAAAAACTAAAAACAAATAACAATCGCTCCACGTAGATCCAAAGAAATAGAAATCAAAAGAAGGTATCCATGGTAACTCCAAAAATAATAGGAAAGTGAAAACTTGGAATTGAGTTGTGTCGTCCAAGTCAATTCAAAAAAAAAACTATGAAACAAATAACAATCGCTTCACGAAAAACAAAAGATGTGGAAACAAATGAAAGCGTAGGTACTCAAAAATTTTAAATCTGCAAGCTACGAAATTGTGTCATCCAAGTGTAGTGTCCCTTCGCTGACCTTGGTAAACGGTAATATAGGAAACAAACAAATGTACATAGTTGAATCACCCGCCCCCGCCTGTCCTGGCTGTGACTGCGGTGATCGATCAGTCATGATCAATTGTGTTCGAGTGCTAATGGACGGCTCCATATAATAACAGTATGTAGGCAAGTGCGAACATTTGAAAACTATTTGCGAAAATTAAGAACAAAGTACTGTTTTGGTCAACAATGCCAAATCATGGTCTGACCATTTTATATGATATGGGGCTGCAACTTTAGATCGTACAATTTTAACTTTAGTTACAGCTAGTTTAGAACGAACTAGTAATCATTTATTTATTTATTTATTAGGCTTTTCAACAATGAGTACACTGTTACTTTATAATTTATACATTGCAAATTTAAGTCTAAGCGCCTCATCACTTACAGAAAAGCACAGCATGCACTACATTATTCGCAGATAATAACACAAAAATGAAATCAGTTACCTACAATAGCTTTACCATAAATTTAAATTTCCCTTTTTATTAATTTTCGAATCTATTGATACCAAATGCATAATGTACCAGGTTCATAGACGACTCCGCCTTGGAGTGTAAATATGGTGCTGTTCCACAAACGTTGGGACACCCTGCGTGTCCTGTCAGTTAGCTGCACGTGACAAGAACTGATGGACGCTGGTGATGGCGCCAAAAATGTAGCCGTATTCTGGGCCGAGTCCATTTAGATTGCCATAGACACGCTAAGAAGAAGAAGAATGGGTGCATTCTTCTTCACTCTTTGACTTGAACCAGCGATCAATATCAAAATTCCAAACTTATTTATTTATTCATCATCCATCATCACCATCCACAGCCCGATTTCACTCATTGCAAAGCACATATGCACAGCTCTTTTCTTGTGGCAGATTATTTTACAAACTAAATATTTCAGAACACCGCATCCCATCCCCACCTGCTATCATAAAACAAGCCTACAAGTATCATATAGTCTATACGTAGGCACTACATGAACTATATGGCCAGTACACCTAGGTCACAGAATAAAGAAATACAGTATTGTTACTCGGCCGTAACCTTGATGTAAATGCCTACAGCCGCGCGGTACGTAAACATGCGATAGGGCTGCCCGCCTCCAGTATTTTAATTACATTTGCCTACTTTGTGTTTCCATTTAGTTTTGTTATTGTATTTTACTGTGTGTACATAAATAATTTTATATAAACAAATAAAATACTTTGTGAATTGAATAGGAAGTGTTTAATAAAAATGCGTGTTGTTTTGATCGCCGCCGCACGACTCCAGCTAGTGAGCAGCAGCGCGCTGTTGCTATTCAAATTTCGAACTAATCGCCGCGCGGCGCCAGTCAGTAGGCAGCGCTAGCGCGCTGTTAAAATGGCGGGAAAGCAAGTGTGCATTCACAGATTGATTTTATTTAAAATTAAAAAAACAGTTTATTCGGTAATTTAAAAACTTGGCTGCATGCTCTAGTGTCTTTGCCAACATTTTCACGCAGCCACGGCAGAAAATAATCCTCGCGCCATTTTTCTCAAATTTTCTTTTCTTTGTACTTGTATTGTGAAATGTTTTTTTTTTCTGTTTCCTCGCAAATGTGTTAAAAAACGTCGTACGATATACGTGCGTATTGGTTATAACATCTTAACGCACTAATATCGTAATGTACTATTACAGAATTATAATCATTAAAGTCATCAACACAACTCTCTAAGACCATGTAAGTCCAAAGAATGATGATTTCATGAAACAGTTATTCTTATTACAGTAACAGTTATTCAATAAAAATAATTAATTTTATTCATAAAAGTATGCAATCATTTCATTAATGTTTTGTTATGATGTTGTCACGTTAAACTATCGTCCGTAAATCGACTTTACAGACAACCAATTTTTTTGTAGTATTATTCATACACACAGTACAATAAACAACTATTATTAATAATAAAAACCACGTCTTTACTTTGAATTATACAAACTAACAAAACACACATGCGCCGAGGTTTTAACACAAGCGTACCTACCGTTTAATGATTCATGAACCGCCTATAACTACCTACCTCACTCGTGTTTATCACTTTCCTTTACTCTATTCACTTCATTTATTAATCCAGACATCTTTTTTTCGGGAGATAAAATGAAATACTTATCCATTAAAAATACACACATTATGTACCTACCTACAAGTAAGTAAAATTATTTTATAGTCTTACCTTTCAGAGTTTCCAGGTAATCTAAAAAAAGTTATCTCTGGATGCGTTATTGACGAATTCATGCAACCAAAAACAGCACAACATAGCCTACTCGTCATATTAAATATGTACTTGAACTTATTTTTAGTGCAAAAATCGCGCGGTTATTGTTAAAAAAAACAACACACCGTCCGTTCGTCACTGCAGCACAGTCGCGACTGTCTGCATGCTGAGCTCATGCCGTGGTCGAGGCGCGTAGGTATAGCTCGCGTTTCGTCCGTTTGTATGAAGACCTCGTACTGTATGTCTTTATACTGTGCCTAGGTCCTGCACCGAACTGGTTTATCCGACCGTGAGACGTGGCCAATCCCTTGGCAAACTTGGCGTTGGATATTGGCGAGAGAAATGTATGTGCATTGTGTTGGACCAATGTTTGACGAACTTGAATTTATGTAAAGGCAAATTAATGTGAAGGTTTAAGAGGAAATCTGTTGATGAAATGATTTATAAAGAATAATAGAGATTAGTTCTGGATTCCTAAAATTCAATAAAGTGATAATTATCCAGTAACAGACAAACATGAAGATAGAGAAAATAATATAATGAGAAATGTGAAAATAATCGGTAATTGGAAGCTGTTATCTTGTCAATAGTTAAGTTGTGTTTATAAAAATAGAACGCTTGCTTGCACACCGCGGTCGTGTGTAGTGTGGAGCCTTCTTCAAGCGCCTCTAATATCATTGAGATGTCAATAACACGGCTTCTTATACAATCCTCTACACTTATGATAACAACGTTATTGAGATGTTTGCATTGTTTTGAAAAAGGAGAAAATTTCGAACGATTTTCCATGAGTTAGTTTGCCCACCGTGTAATCAATGCATCGATTTGGCGTTAAGTTTTTGTGCCAATAAATTCGTTATTGAAAATACAGATTTAAAGCACACAGCGAGAATCACTCCTTGACTTTGTGAAATAGAACTGGATTACAAACAATTTACCAAAACTGGCGAAGATGTTGAAAGGATTCCAAACAATATCCCGATCAAAAGTAACCCTTAACACAAACAATTAAAGTTTAACTTCCCAAATCATTGCAGGTTTCCTAAAGAGGCGAAGATATTTGGAGGATCGGTAAATAAAAGTTTATTTTGTACATCTCCTAATATAGCGACTAAACGCCTTATAAGCGTTCAGTTCCGCCCACTAACAGTTTGGAGTTATGAGTTAATTTACCCGCACCATGAGACCGTGACACTGCTGGCGGTCAAATAAAAGACGTTGCTATGTCAATCAGAATCGTAATTAGAAGCGTGTAAAAATCTTGAAACCTTTCTGGAAGGACCACGTGATTTGACGTGATTCTAGTGATTCCGGAGACAATATCGAAAATTTAAAATAAAAAAAAAAAATTTAAGCCATTAGAGACCGAAGCTAACCATGACAAACATTAAACAAAGTTGCAAAATTATGTGGAATGGGAGGGATTGGTCGAGAACTTGACTCTTAGTGACGTAGGTACTGCAGTTACTGCTATTGCTTATCATAGTGCATTTAAATAAACCACAATATTTAAGCTCCGCGAAGCTTCTTCGAATGCTTCGGCATTAATTCTAATTCTGCGTATCTCTGGTAGAGGGTCATGGAGGTATGTGATGTGCTCTTACGCTATGCTGTTTTGTTATTAAAATATTATAATCCAAGCAATATTTATAATAATTAATATATCTTAATATTTATGCGAAGTTGTATTATAAAGGGTCTGGCTGTGGTCAGGCGGGCATTGCTTGATAAAACTTACGTGCAGCAGTTGAATGTAGATAATAGGTTTGCATGGTCATTGTCAGACATGAGCAGCTGGATGAGAGTTGCTGAAAATCGAGTTGAATGGCGTGCAATAGGAGAGGCCTATGTCCAGCAGTGGACTGCTGTAGGCTGATGATGATGATTGTCAGACATTAACCATCTCTGACAGTGGTAATATTCATAACTAGACCAGAGTCAAAATTGATTTATCTGAAACGACCGCTATCCTTAGGATTTTCATCCTCCCAACTCCCAAGTCGGTCCACTGCTAGATCGTATTGTGAACTTCCATGTATTAGCAAAAAATCTTTTAAAATACATGAAAAGACAATTAGACAATGTTAGGATTGCCTAGTTGTCTACTATTACTTTATGTTTCAGAGTCGATCTGGCACAGCGTCTGTGTTCCAAGAACCTGCAGAGTGCATGTTTTGGCGGACGCAACCCGACGCCTGCGCGCGCGCCGCCTGTTTCTCAAAACATGTACGACATCTGACTCGGCTAGACTTTCTAGTGGGAAACTATCTTGAAGGTGGACGCACAGTTCACACTAATGTTTTGAATGATAATACGAGTCCGTTTTCACAATGAAATATGTAGTTGAATTTTGGCACTTCTTACCACTGCGCACTGTATATTTTGATCAACCGTAGTAAAAATAACATGTGAGCAAAACCGTGGCCATCTTTATACAAATCTAGACGCCATTTCATATTTCACCAATAAAACAGCAATCGAAAGTTAATTTCTATTTTCCTATCACCTATCCATCACCTATACATTGCCAACATTTTTAATTAAAATGACTGAAAATTGACTTGCGCCCGCTACGTTTGAAATGAATTAATTTGAAAATTGCTTACATGACACGATATTTTTGCAATCCTATATTATTTATATCCTTTAAAAAAAAAGTTATGAAATTGATGGTAGTACAGTCAGCAACAAAAGTCTATTAATACTTCAGTTTTTTTAATCTCAGTTATTGAGCAAAATATTTGTTCAAAATTGCATTGTACCTACTTCTGCTGCAAATTTTAATAAATATTTTGCTCAATAACTGAGATTAAAAAATTTTGTTAATCGACTTTTGTAGCTGACCTGAAATTAAGTTTTTCAGCTTTTCGCGTTTTGAGCATTTTTTTAGCAAGCAGGAAAACTTAATTTCTTATAGTTAAGACCAACTATGGTAGGGCCACATGGGTTTAGAGATTGTACCGTTGTTGCATAAGACATGCCCGTTCTACTAAGTGCCCATCCTACAAATACCAGAGTGCAGCCCATCCCTACTGCCCATGCCACCACTACCTGCCAGTGCCACATTAACCTGTAAGTCAAGTAGATAACTATTTAATTGTCTCTAATAACTTAACTACGTATTAGGATGTAAATATTCAACAGCTTGTTAGTAGGTAGGTACTAGGGATGGCTCGATACGCCTTTTTGCCGATACGATACCGATACCGATACTCTTATAAAAATATCGGCGATACCGATACCGATACCGATACGCTTACTGAATTCAAAAACGAAGGTAGTTTAAATAAAACACAATAAATTAATACTTTTAGTAATCAAAATGAACAGTTCTAAGATTTTTATGGAATTATCAATTGTCGAAATTTCAAAGTTGTTCAGTTGCACTTTTGTGTTTTGAAGTTGATATGACTACTATTTATTTTATTTGACTCAAACGACTATTTATAAATGACATACAATACACAAACAATTACGATATGTAATTCTTAATATTATTTGCATGGAAAAATACTACGCGCAACAACATTCAACCTAACGAAATGGGATGGGATAGACGTGCGAGTGCGAGGTCAAAGCGGGCGGGAGAAACAAAACACTGAATAAAGTGCGGGGTTTCCCCGAGCATAGTTAGTTCGTGCCTGTTTCCAACGAAATAGACGTGACAACACGCGCGTTTACATTACATTTTTAAAGCGCGAACTTTGAAAAGTATCGTTGAATCGGCCATAAAAATATCGCCGATACCGATATATCGGCAAACCTGAAGTATCGCCGATATATCGGTATCGGTATCGGTATCGGATGCATCCCTAGTAGGTACTAAAATACGA
This sequence comes from Luperina testacea, assembly GCA_927399505.1. Classification (NCBI taxonomy): domain Eukaryota; kingdom Metazoa; phylum Arthropoda; class Insecta; order Lepidoptera; family Noctuidae; genus Luperina; species Luperina testacea. Next base: position 692,635 of record OV656770.1, on the reverse strand, counting down.
TTAACTACTACGAATATGTAATCCCATGACAGCTATATTTATCAGGAACGATTCTTTGGCCGAAATCTACAGTTAAAAGGAAAGAGCAACATTATTTACAGGAAATTGTATCATTGTGAAAACTGCCTCAAACATAACTTTTATAATTTTTATCTACTTTATTTGTTAATCACCTATAACAACAATAAATAATAATAAGCATTGCCTGACGTATAAACATAGAACCTTGAAATTAAGATTGAGCAAGGTGAAGATCCAATGGATATAATCGTACAACAGAACCAAATTCGTATTCTCCTCCTTCTCATGACAAAACTATGTATCAATGGGTGATTCAACCCCTGGTGGGTGTTTGGTGGTGGTGGTTGATTTTTTTGGGTGGGTTTGGGTGGTCATTTCAATGTAAACTCAAATGAAAGCAACTCCATAAAGATTCAAATTACCCTGTTCAGATATGTACTCTTCACTGCCAAAACTATAGCAACCTAAATTTTCATACACAAGCGCACTCGGTCTGCGGGTAGCCTTCACGGCATACCGCGCAGGAGCCGGTCTGCGCGAGCTGACCAGCGCTGCGCAGTGCACGCTCCGAGGGAGCCATTGTGTGGGACGTAAGTGGGGCAGGTAGGTAGGTGGGTAGATTGAAGGAATAGGATAACTTGTCGTTAAGTTGTGGAGGTCTTAAGAGGTTTTAAGGAGGCTATGAGTACTGAAGGTTAATCTTGAGGTTAGACATATTTGGGTGCTATTGTATTATATGACGTTTAAAAAGCACTATCCCTTACGAATACAACCTATTAAGTTGTAAATGAGCTTGCTGCGCCCTAACAGAGTCTGTCACTTTGTGAACTTACATTGAGCAATCAATATTTATTTATTTTATGAAAAGATGAGATGCTTTTTATTGTTATTCAGTGATTATCAAAGCCGCTGGTATTTGTAATATCTTATGGTTTTTATGTATTTTTTCTGGTATCACATGGCCTGTAGGAAGAGGCGTGACATTAAGGACAGGGCTAGGAACTAGGATGCTGGACGGCTTTCCGTCAGAGTTCACAATATCCTTCCAACAAACAAACTAACAAACTTTACCATTTTAAAGACAGTAGACAATTGTAAACAATGACATAATTGTATTGGAGACCGTATTAAAGAAAATGTATGACTTGCATGAGTTACTTCTTTAGATTTTTTTTTTCTACGGTCCCTCTGTAGGTACTAAACTCATAGAAAATTCGAGTCGTCAATAAAATCAATATTATAAGTCGATCACATAATGATTCACAATTAAATCATCAGTTGACCTTTCTTAAACTAATAAACTACTGAAAGTTATACAATACTTACTTGACAAATATGAACACAAGTATTTAAAACCAATTAATCACCACTCTCTTTAAATTTATATCCATTGTCCTTATCAAACACTCGTTACTTAGGTACTTAATGTTGTACACCAGCTAATTAACTATTATCACTCACAAACATAATTTACAATGTCGCAACAACTAAACATGAAAAATATACATAATAATAACTATTAAGTATTTTATAAAAACCACTGTTACACATACGACCACCCGTTTTACATAATTTTCTTTGCCAGAATGTCGAATGTTTGTTCAATGCGCACACACCCATCGGCAACTCATGCGCACAATGACAGTAGTTTATAAGTGTTGGAGTAAATATACATATTAGTCATAAGGACAGGTTTCAGACTTTAGTGTCAAGGATTAGTTTAATAGTGACGTCATTGAAGTAAAGCCTTTTCTCCACAGGAGGAGGGATTCAAAGTTCCTTTTTAGGACGACAATGAAAATTGCATTTTAATGTCTGCCAGCTACCTACATTCGTATGGTCTATAGATACTGCATGCATCTATGCAGTATGAGGTGATTTGGAGGTACATTATGAAGACAAAATAAACAACAAAACTGCAATGATAGTATATTTCTTGAATCCATCCATACTAATACTAATATTATAAATGCGAAAGTGTATCTGTCTGTTTGTCTGTACGTTACCTCTTCACGCTTAAACGGCTGAACCGATTTAGATGAAATTTGGTATAGAGATAGTTTGAGTCTTGGGAAAGGACATAGGATAGTTTTTATCCCGATATTCCCACGGGATCAAAAATTACGCGGGTGAAACCGCGGGGCGCGGCGCGGGGCGGTATTGCCTGACTTTTTGAAGCCAGCCTTAAAACAAATCTTGGCAATGACCAATGATCTTTTTATTGAAAATGGAAATTAGATACCTACAGAAACTACAGTTGATATCCCATCATAAATTAATGAAAGCCAGGCAGGCTTTCCCCTTGATTCTTTTGAACATTTACATTGATTATTTACAGGATATGGAACGCCGAGCCAGTTTTCAACTGTATAAACTACTACAAATCCCATAAACAATGTCGATATCTAAATATATGATGGCTTCAAGGGCAGATGAGGGTTTTATGACTGAGTGAGAGAAAGTAATAATTATAATTATTACTTTATTATTAAAATAATGACGGAAAATTGGAAACTACCAAGGAATATTCCAAAATCTAAATAAACAGGAACTAACAATACTGCTTGATTGTTTACCAGCTAGGTCCAAATATATATTGAGCTGCATTTGCCTCAGAGGATAAATAACTGAAATTCGATAAAATAATGCGGACTAATATAAATTCCGAAGATTTTAACAAAATCATTGTTTATTATTTGTGCTTAAACAATATATTTCTTGGTATTCAATGAAACATTGAGGCGAATAAGTTGTTCCACAAAACTATGAGGAAAAATAACTAAATTGGTTTTTATACATATAATTAGTAGTAGGTAATTTTATTTACCTGATGTTAATTGAAGAACAGAAATCGGAAGCAAATACGGTAATAATTGGGTAAACAATATCGATTTATAATAACAACATTATATAGTTTCGTACCTATGTCATATAGGTTTTGGAAATAAGAAATCATAATGATGATGAAAATTAAACTTACTTTCTGAAGAGACTACAGTGTTTTCAAGACTTGTCCTATGAACTTAATTCGTAATTAGTAGTTCAAACCATTAATAACAGATGACGTTAAGCCAGCTCTAACTGCAGTTAACGACAACAGACAGAATGACTTCACTGAAGAAAATATAAATCCCGACAAAGGAAATAAACTAGTAAATGAAGCTGAATGTTTATTGCTTCGGAAGACATCTGACATTGAGGAGATGAAGTCATGCCTTATTCTGTCGCCATCACGGATAAAGACCCTCTGTGCGATATATAGTGATCAAACGGCGATTAGCAGGAAAATGTACGGACTGTAACATGATACCGAGATCATTTTGATGACTCATATTGATATAGTTGATGATTTGTCGATGAGGGCGGCAGGAGCTAAAGTTGCAATCAATACCACAGTAAATGTTATCTGGGTTAAATGTTATCTGTTAGTACAAGTAGGTATCTGTGAAAGAATCAAACGCAATTTTATGAGAAAGATATCTATATCTACAGGGAGATATAAAGGAATATTGAGAATATCAACTAATTAATAAAGTAAGGAAAATCGAAGTCCAGGACTTGGAGGAGGGTACTTGGGTTTTGAACAGAAGCTTGAGACCATAAAACTACTATATTCTTAGCAGGAGTAGGATACGTAGTGCACGTAAACAAAGTCACGGCCGATGGTGATTATTTAAACAAATTAAGAACTCATACAACAACGCAAAATACCTCATGACAAGTCTTACAAAATTAACTCTCTTATTACCTAAAATACCAAATTTGTACTCTAACCAGGCTGCAATCTGTTTTGGAAACTCAACCGAAACGAGCTAAAGAATTCAGGTGTTAATTGTAAAAAAAATAATATTTGTGTAGCAGATGACAAGACTAATGCTAAACCCACCAGTAAACCCACACTCGTAGATTTTATAACAGTTTTTTTCTCAATTTGTGAGACGATCCTTACAATAGACGAATCATTTCATGTCACTTCACATTTTGTTCAACCTATCATTATATTTTTGCTCAAGGTTTGAAACCTACGCAAGGATTGCTCCAGTGTTTTCGCCGGCTTATATGAAGATGGGTCGAGTAACGCAGAGGCCCCTTACACCACTATGGGAGACATTATACAGGGTGTAGGGATCACGACGAGCAAACTGTTACCATGATGACAGCACTGCTTCTAGACCCCATAGCGTAGAAATTTATCGTCGGTTATAAAAAAAAAAATCATATGTTTCATAGAGAAGTGCAATACCTACGCGGTCAACATGTATCAGCCTAAATATATTTATATTCAGCATTTAGGTGTTGCCTAGTGTTAGTGAAAACGGGCATTAAATAAATTAAAGTTCACCAAAGTAAAGAAATATCTTAATATATCTGTTTTTCTCGAAGAGTGTTGCTCAGATTAGCCTAAACAAGTCAGGTAAAGCCTGTAAAAGATTGTTTAGGAGCATTTTTCCGTGTAATTCCGAGCATGGCGCACTTTTTAATTTTTCCTAAGTTATTTACCCGGACTTCTCTCAAGATTTCCTAAAATAACAAGGAATGATCACGAAAATAAAGCTCTTGTACACTTTTCTCATGTTTGATACACTAACATATTTTTATGATCTATTTACGAACTTTCCACAGGGTTTACCTTGGTTTTTTTTTCATCCTTGCGCTAGTGCTGATCATTTCAGACTTGTCTTATTTTCAAGCACTTATAATATTTCTATCACTTACCAATGCTAATCGAAAACAGAGGCTGCGTCTCCTGCTCGTGGATCCTGAAGACTGACGTTAGGCTGGCTAAGTATTACCATAGACGAGCGACACTAGTCCGGGCGGGCGCGCGAGTGCGCGTCGCCGCTAATCGGCGCGGGGGCGCTAGATGAAACAATCGCTCGATCTGTGCACTCTCGCGCCCACGCTAAGTCCAAGCACAGATGCGACGGTTTGTTTTTGAAAAATATTTTGCAAACTTTGTACCTTTTTGGTACAGAAATGGTCAAAAGTATGATGAATCTATGTATGATGTCAGAATAAAACTTTGACAGCGACATCAATAGATAAAATACATATTTTGCATTATGATTCAATGAATGACATCGCCTACGATATTGTAAACTTAGTCATTCAAGAGACATCGTCTCAACAAAAAATCTAACTTGAGCACAAGCCGTGTGTGTAAAGTGTATGTTTTGATATAAACAAAGCAATAAGTAATAAAATGATATGTATTGATATTATTTGCAGTCACGTACACACTGCACATGAATAGTTTTATGTTAATAAAACACCAATGTGCATTAATATTAAGATTGTAATGATTTCTAGCCAATTTGCCAACTCGTGTCTATAGTGGTCATCAAATTGTGACAAGTGCAAATTCTCCACTTAGGTACCACTTAAATAAATGATTACAAACAATAATCCAGAGAGATAAACCAACTGTTAGTGCCTCTATTATTTTAATTCCCAAAGAAATAAATAAAGATAACAGAAAGAAAACGAAAACATTAGGTATTAATTAAAAGACAGTGAATTTAACATTCTTGACAAAAATACTGTTATCAATGTAGGACAGTCAAACAGTTTTATGAGGGTATTGACTGAAAATTAACAATTATTTACTGAAAATTAATTAATTCGAGCAATAAATTCGAAGCCTTATTAACATAGATAGTCTGTTTTAACTTAATGATAGGTACCTATAATATATTGTGGTCTCATTTTTTGTTTCTGCAGAACGGTGTTGTAAAATAAAGTTAAAATGGTCAACCGCCTAATACAGCCCACAAAGGGGCACCTGATGGCTTGATCGGCGCGTGCGGCGGTGACGTCAACAGTTCGATATTAATCGTCGCGCTCCTGCCGCGCCACCTTGCACAGGGTCTACGCTAGTCATATCAAATATTTTTGGGGATTTAGGAATAAATCTCTTAGGTACTTGTAACAACATTTTATTAAATGTCAGCCTTATGTACTACTTTTCGTACAAAAATAGGACAATAAAAAAAACCGGGCAAGAGCGAGTCGGACTCGCACACCGAGGGTTCCGTACCATCATGTTTTTTTTAATTTTCATCGTGGAGGCCTATATTCGTCAGAGAATTTTAACACTGCACTGCGGTGTAGAATATTGCAGTTTTATGCAGTGGCGGACTAACAGGGGGGCGGAAGGGGCGGCCCGCCCAGGGCCTCCGGTCTTGGGGGGCCCCCAAATGCCTCCGCGTTTTCCTGATAAAATCCTAAACAAGACATTAAAAATGTGCTTAGTACCTACATAATTTCATCAAGATCAAAACACTACAGCCATCTAGACTTTTTACGTGGTACTAATATTCTTTTATTTTTCTGAACGCGTCCAATATGCTGGGAGAATTCCCGTCTTTGTAGCAGGTACTTCCCCAGGCATCCCTGAATGAATGAAGTGCAAATAATTCACTCTTGTACGCCTACATTCACTACTTTCTATTTACGTGGAAAAATAAACATAGGCCTCATTTAACAAATATTGAATTTCACTACTTTGATATTTAATAGTTTATTAGTGTGTAAAGTTTTTTATTTATCTCATTATTTTTATTGAAAAGGATTCAGCCATCTGGCTCTCAGAAAAGGCAGCTAAAAAAACCAAGACTGAAGAGGCAAAATCGCTTGCTGGATCTTTATCCAATTACTTTTCGATTTCTGAAGAGAAGAAAAGTGGCGTTGCCGACGAAATTAACGAAATAAACATAAACACTTATTTATACATACAAATATGAACTGAATAAAAAGCTTGTCAAACTACATTTTTTTTTAAAGCTGGGGGGGCCTCATTCAGCTTTGCCGCCCCGGGCCTCTGACGGGCTTAGTCCGCCACTGGTTTTATGTCAGCACCATCTCTTGACCGATAGTGGAACTAATGTAACTTTTGTTGATGATTTCTGAAAAAGTGTGCTATTTAGAGACTTCGTTTTATTTTTTCTTGTAATCTTTACATAAACTTCTATCACATAGAATAGTTTCAGATTTTCCTCTTTGCAAACTTCGGAGATAAGGGGGGAACGGTATTTTTTTTACATTTTTCATCAAAAGTCGAAAAATATGCGGCCTAAAAAAACGAAAATTGTTTGAGAATGGGGAAACTGCGCTCGTTCATATGGTACCCCACATGCCCTAGTAGCCCCACTTCGAATTTTTCAGACCCCCTTTCAGTCCCTGTAGCAAGAAATATACATGACATATATTTTTATTTCTTTCTTATTTGCAAAATAGTTGGGCAAACGTCATCTAAAACTATTCCAAATTTCAAGTTGATAGCATCAGCAGTAGTTCTTGAGATATCCAGCTGTGACAGAGAAAAAGACAGACATACAGACAGACAAACTGAGTTTCACCATAAAGGTTCCGTTTTACTATTTTGGTACGGAACCCTAATTAAGAAAAATATTCTGGCAACACCTACTCTTTAGTTGGTCATGGGTTGTGGAGTCCAAAAAGGAACTTTTAATTTGGTCACGATTTTGGGATTCTCGTAGCACTCCCGGGGCTACGGCGCGGGCGGCGCGGCGCTACGACGCTACGCCGCCGCCGCGCCGTAACGAGAAGTCGAATTTTATTATTAGGAAGCTGTAACCAATGCACAATGCAATGTAGGGGTTGTATTTTTAAGCATTTTGTTAGTAGAGCTGGTTGCGCTATTGCTGAGCATGGTGGTCCTAGGTTCGGATTCCGGGTGTCGAGAGGAATTTCTCAGTATTAGCCTGGAGGATGGATTTATGCCCAGTCGATGACAATAGGTTGGGTTCCTATTACAATCGACTTAAACATAACGGACGAAATGTGGGTGTACTAGAGGTACGCCTCTGCCGACCCCTGCGGGACACAGGCGTGACGTCATGTCTGAGACACATACGCCTTTAGTTATAAATGTGGCTCGATAGTGCATTAGCAAGTCTCAGTCAAAGCGAACGGACAAGGGGCTATCCTAGCCAATAGAATAAAAATACTCACGTATGTGATAAGTGATAGCAAACATGATGATCATCAAGTCAATGTACTTTGATGAAGTGACAGCAGTCAGCACCTGACAGGTTCATAATAAGGAGTTCAAACATTCGTCTTTTTTGTTTTTCGCCATTTTTCTGTCATCCTGCCTAACGTGGTTTGGAAATTAGGAAATAATATCGCAGATTTCCTCAAAAACTGGCACCGGACCGTTTTTTTTAATAATGGTGTTATTATAATTATTTCCCAGTAACAAACTAACGAACGAAACGAATGCGTCAACAATACTACAATAGAAATAATTCAATCGCTGTTTGTGTTTGTATTATTATTATTAGTTAAGTGCTAACATAGGTTAAGACTATTGTCACTAACCTAATGGATCTCTATCTGAATAAATGAATTATACATATATACTCGTATGTATCTATATTACAACCGTCAGTGAGTAGACAGTAAATAGTTTCCTCAACTCAACGGATAGGGAAGCTAAAACCGAGTGTGATTAAAGATTCTTCTAACTAAAAAATGCAACCGTCGCACTGATTTTCGGCTAAATAATATTTTGCGACAGTAAGTATACTTAGTTAAATAGCTCTAATGTCCCTGTTTTCTGGTGAGAACCCTGCAAGTCCTCGGCTGTGTGTAAGTGGCGGTAATGGCATTGCATCAGTTATTCAATTGCAACGTATGGTGGGCGTGTAATGATGCGTAATGTTCGCTTTAGACGCGTGATTGATTGCGTGTTTACTGACGATGGGAAGCGATAACGGTGGGTCTAAACCAGCAATGAAGGACAATGTTTATGAAGCGGAAAATATGTAGAGTAAATAAGTGGTTAAAATATGCAGCTTTTTTTTGTCTAGTTCATGAACCTTTGGATGGCTCGAAACAGGATCTTTCCGTGCTCAGCTACTGCTGCTGAGGTTGTATTATTGCGCCATCTTATGCATGCCCGGACTCTGGGTTTGTACCTGCTACAAATAATTTGGCAATAGACCTCTGCCAAACCCTTCGGGTAATTCAGGCGTGTTGTTATGTTTTGTGTGTATCTGATGCATTTTGTTATTTCTGAAAACCGCAACATAAGTCTTTGGAAGTTGGACCTCCCTCGTTGCAAACGTTCAGGGGATCGATCAGCTTTTCGATATGCTCATTGAGATCGCCTGTTTCTGGATCTTCCTCTTAAATCGTAAAATAACTTAAAGTAGTTTCCCTTCTTTATTCTAATCAATTAAAATGATTACATAGAAGTTCACACAAAATGTATTAAAAGTATTCTCGCTAGGCTCAACAGTATGCGAGGCATGTAGCTGCGTTTACGCATATGCTTCATGGATCGTCTAATGAGTGTCGTGTACGCCATGTGTGGTGTGTGGGGCTTTCTGTTTATCTGTAGCTACTTTCGAGTCCACCTGTCTATGAGCAGTGGGAGCGGTGCGTGCGGCTGCTAAACATAACAGTTACGTTTTATGGGCAATTACATTAGTGTATATTGGCTTGTTTGTTTTAAATGTTGTCATCATCTAATCACATGCATGTAACTACTGCATTGTACCAGTTTCTAAGAGATCTTTATCTCTTAAAAAGTTGTACAATGTAGACAAACAATGCATCTTGTTATATAGGAAAAATCCTAGATATATGAAAGAAGATTTCTATAGGAAAAATGGATTTGCCATTTTTGTGTTTAAATTTTTAAGCAGATGCAAAAATCATACACAATTATAACATAGTCCATTGTAAACCGGCTCTTCGATACGTTAAACGTCACGTAGCTCATCTCACCTCGCTCATTTCTCGCTCAGCGACTATAAAATTAAGCTCATCAGCTTACTAATAGGCCCCATTACGCCATGGGATCGCACGTGAGCCTGCGCCTGCGCACCGAGCCGGGAAGCGCGCGGCATTTCTTATAGCTGCCATCATGGCTACTTACCACGGTTGTCTGTGATGGGGCTTTCATTGTATACTAATTATGTTGTTAGAAAGTTTTTATTTGTTCGTGTTTGTTGAGGTTGATGTCTATGCGACAAATTGATTTAGAGTAATGTTGATGTATTATTTTTATGGTGGGTTCTTATTTGTTTTGGGCTTAGTATAAAATCATAATTTTTAACTTACTTATACGGTATGTAGCTCTATTTGAATGAATTACGTCATAAAGTCCTAACATGATAACACCAGTTAGGTCTTAAAAAAAAGAAACGAATAAATCAGAGAATAAAATAAACACTACCTTAATAAAAATAAATCTCATAATACCTTAGTATCGTATTAAGTCCGGTGTGAATGTCTAAAGAACAATTAAAATCATATGTCCACCGAATAATTACTAAGTAAACACACAGTCAGCAAATATAAGCAGTTATTAGTAATAGATTCATAATAATAACTAATAAAATAGACAAATGTAACGTTCATACCGTATCAATATTTAGGTAACCTCGGCCCACGCACTATCAGGTACGTAGGCACCCTCGGCATCAGTAGCAGCGCACTCAACATGTCATGCACCGAATTAGACATGATACGATGCAAATTAACTGTAATGCTCAATTAGGAACAATTTGTGGCTAAACAGTTGTTATTCTAGTAATAGGAGGCATACTGTTTAATTTCCGGACAAAGTGGGTTCCGTTGAGGATTCGGGTCCTCAATAGGGTCACTCATACATTCAAATATTTAAACATTTGTCATTTGTCTTGCACACACCATGCCATCCGTATGGCTTAAATTCCGTACGCGTTGTCAGTATTTTTGCAGGCTTACTTGCAGTCCGCCCAATTCAAATTGGGCTGTGAGCTTATTGAATTACGACTAGGGTTAAGTCAGCTGCCAAGACATTCTTCATAACTTCTAATTGTCGGACTTAGACTTCAACCATGAAGTTTCATCTGATCAACTGAATTCGCTCAAAACCCAAATATGCGTGATGTGTACAACAATATAGTTAATTGTGCGATAGACACGTGCACTCGTGCAGTGATAACTGTTGCGATAGACATCTTACGACATGTCTTCTACGAGAGATAAACTCTGTCTGCAAGGGTTACTTGTGTGACTATCGGAGTATCGGCTATTGTGCAAAACTAAACTGATATAGTATGATGTGGCATATCGCTATCATTCGGAGAAGGCTTTGCAAAGATAAGGCACCAAATAAAAAGGTTTTATAGAAAATTAAAAGGGTGTTTCCTAAGTTAGAGAAATTGTTAACGGAGCTGCGGAGATCTATCTAAGTTGTGAGAAAATTTAGAAATATGGACTAATAAAGGAATTTAAACAAAGAAAACGAACGTTTTAAATCATCCTTTTGAAATTATACAACATATGTGGAGACTGGAGATTTATGCGAAGTCGGTTTAAAAAAAGAAATTACCGCATTTAATGCAAAACCAACAAAACAGTTGAATCACCGTATGCAAGGAATATGTCACGGTCAGCGTGTAACCAGTCGATACGCACACAGACAGACAGATAAATATATTGAAAACGAAACCTACACTTTTAAGGCTGCGTTTACGCCATATTAGCGATGTTAAAGCCATGTGAACTCAAGAGTTGAAAAATAAGTATTAAACTGACGAATTCATCCACACTATAGATTTCGATGGAAATACCTATGGGACGAATTTGCTGTTATGTGAAGTCGCGATACTTTTGCATCCTTGGAAGTAAAATCAGGTTCTACCAGTATGCACCAGTAAGCTCCTAGCGCAAAATGAATATCAAATATCTTACGCAAGACATTAGTTCGAGAAAAACTGAAGATGCTTATTAAAGTACTAATATTAACCACACTCATGATATTTATGTAACTGATCTGTTACATCCAAACATGAATCTAAGTATAACTTAGAAAGTGTCACAGCGAAGTCAAGCTAACCTGACACAATCTTACATTTTGCACTCAAAGGACACATGAAAAGCAATTGGTTCCATTTGAATGAATGCTCTAAACATTCAAAGTAAACAATATATTTTAACAAAAGCAAAGCCTTGGATTTGAGAAAGATGATGTCATGCACAACGTGTATGGCCTGCACATCACACGTGTAATTATAATAATTACTACTTTTATTAATAAGGATTAACGGGTATTGTTTCAAGCGTAGGTAGAAGTTGAAGTGGTTTTGCAATCCAGTAATTAGAGACAGAACCTTCAACTTTGGTAAATTATTTCTTTCTGCTTATCCCAGTATATTTGGGGTGGGCGCAGCATGTGTCTTCATCTTTCATACATCTATCTCTATTAACCGTAAATTTAGTAGTTTTTCTTTCTAGCCACATCAACTGTCGTTATACATACTATATCCATCGCTTCTGCTCTCCTATCTATGTATAACCATATCAAAACTTTTTTCACGAGACTATGGTCCAGATTATGGTTACTATAAGACTCAGTAGCTGATAACCGTCAACAATGGGAGCTCGTCTATATAACAACTTCATTACCAAGGACATGATAACTTTTCTGATTGAATAACAACAGTAGAGTCGTTTAAAATTGTTTCCAGTGAGGTTTTCGATAGACTCAACTCGGCGTTTTGATTACATAATATTATAACAATTGCAATGTTACCATAACATGTGGTTAGTGGTCAGGACTGAAGGACTTCTAATACTGCGCAACTATAAAACCCGTTCGTTTCAATGAAAAGCAATGGAATTCTTCTGTACCATTTCAATATTTATTGAAATTAAGGAAGTATCTCAAAACACTTATCAGATTCGCTTTCATTCATAACACGGAATATTTTATTATTATTTTCGATAATTGTTTTATTAACTCGTTTAATAATGGCTGCGTGGGAACGGTGTTATTCAACATCGCGTAAGATTATTTCGAGAAACCAGAACCTGATTGCAACCCGCCGCACAGGTACGCTATATGTACGTACGAACGGCAGACTACCATGTATGTATGGCCCGCAGAGTGGTCCTTTGAACATTATTAATTTTGCTTATTATGAAGGGATAAAGTTTCTAAATTAAGCTTTTTTGAACTTTCAATCGATATTATAGGTACTTTGATTTGATGTGACCAAATCAAGGGATTCCCCAAGGTAAAGTTAATTGCACAAGCAAGAGCGTTTGAAAATGTATAGATCTATACTATCATCAAATTATGAAATTCTGTTGCTGTTTCATGGTGAGATTTATCAAACTATGCAATGAAGCATGATGTGCTTTTGATGTCATCATAGCTGAATATATTTTTTTGACTAAGGTTCATCTGAGTAATTTCAGTAGGTAATAGATACTGTACTTATATTGAAGAAGTCGTGATTTTTACTTTACAACTAAACAAATCATCGTTATTCTTATGAATGTCATTACCTGGGTGATGTACCTACATAGTTTGACTCATTGCAGTGCTCATTGATTAGTGTTTGTTTTTATCTTGTTGTTCATAAACAGCGAGTTTTAGGTATGCCATTCAATTAATATCAATAGTAGAACTTGAGACGTTTGCCTTTTTATTGAATTTTGATTTTATGTCTTCATAAGTCTAATCATAACTCATACATAAGTTATTTTTGAACTTAATTTTTTTATTCTTCCTATATTGATTTTCACAGAACTTTGTAACTGGAATGAAACTAAATGTGGGTGGTTTCAGGTTTAATAGACAAAAAACAGTGGGTAATGAAAAAAGTCTAGAACATAATTCCGTCCAGGTTCAAATTTATGGAGATCTATAAAGATATAAAGGTGAGAAACAACAAAAAACTTACAAGAACTTGATGATGACTCAGAGTTATCTCTTAAAGGCAAACACAGAAACATTGTGTGTGTCCACCAAAATAGGTGATAAAGACCACAACGAATTTTTTAGGATTACAACGACCAAGTGTCGGACAAACAATGATAGCTACCGACGACAAGCTTATAGATAAAGGGTAACTTAATATGACACACCAAAGATTATAAAGTACGTACAAGAATCCAAGAAGCAGGTGTGCATACAAGAGCATCCGAACCTACCGCCGCACACCTAGACGCAAAGATATTTGTTATGATGACAACAGTTCACAACACACACTGGACAAAGCCGGCGCATTCCACTGGAGAGACAAACACCAACGTAGGCAAACAATCACCAACTCTTATAACATTGGATCATTACCATTACGTTGATATTACTCATGCCACTTAAACATATCAAACTTGAAAGAAAAATGTGGCTCTATTTGAATGAATAATATGTGAGCCTACTCCTTAATTTATGCGTAGACACGTTAAAAAATATACAACTGTCAAATAGCCCGCCATCTGTAGCGCTCAGCTGAGCGAAACATGAGATCGTAATTTAAAACTTAGTCAAACTTACCTGTGTTTGAGCACAGCCACCGGCCTCTAACACAGCTCGCCCGTTACCATTTAAATTTCAAACAATCGCTCAAAACTCAGATATCTTCCAGTGCACAGTAATTTCCACCTTTATGTTAATTATAACTTATATTAACAGTTAATTAAGCTCACGTGTTACTGCAAAGCGTTAGTGTTAGTTGTTTTTATTCTGTGTATTCGCGAAGTCGTTTCGTTCGTGTCGGCCGCTCGGTATGCACTTTTGGGGTCACTCGGGGTCGATTGGTTTTATTGTGTTTTTTCGCGTGGTGCGGCTTTGAGCGTGCGAGCTTGGGTCGAAGTAGCGTGCGGCGCGGTCGGCGTCCGAGCGATCACTGTGGGCCGCGAAGTGACCCGCGCCGGCTCTCCGACCGCCTCGGGATGCGCGCGCGCACCTCCTACTCCTCCCTCAACACTCTCCCGCAGGCTTTCGTGCCCTAAAAGATAAAACACTTATCGAAACGCGTTCCGAGAAAGCGATGCCACAATACACACATACGACTCTAATTAGTCGAAGTGTGTTATTTATTTTGATACGATAAAAGCCTGTTCTTCGACAGCTAGCGTTTATGGCTACGTAACGACCGACATATTTTTGTGTCTATCGCTCGTTTTACTATTTGTCACTTGATCACAGAAAATGCCGCCTAGAACTTGATGGGAACACATTAGACTCCTATTGGAATACAACGAAACCATGCACTATACCTTGAAGATACTACTGATGAAAGTAATGATTCATGAATCATGAGACAAGAATCTTAAAAGATAAAAATGCTCCATGAGATAATCTTTAAGACAATAATGTATCGAAAAGTGGTTTTAGGTGCACAATGGCCGGTTGCAGCGATGAAGCCGATACTGGACAATGATAGGCCAACCATTGTTGAAAAACCGGAACAAACCGCTGATCCGGCTAAACAATTGAATATTGCGAAGAAATTCGGTCCCTATCATTTGTTTTCTGATTTCTTGCGAATAATACCGAAGTGTTCATAATGTGCCACCGAAGGATGGAAGAGGAGCGAGCTGTCACAGATGATTATCAGTTATTGATGGCTCGAGGTCAACCTCTGCAAGTCTTGAGCAACGGGACTTATACTGTGGATCTTGTTTCATTTTTGTGTTCTATTTTCCGTGTCCTTCTTGGAATAAGAGGTGATTGCTTAACTCCCACATATCCTTATAGAACTTAAATCAATACAGTTGCATCAAATCGCGAGTTATTATCACAGGCATTCTGAACATTTGCAAGTAACTGTGCAACATCTCCGTCCCTTGATCCACGCAGGAACAAGTTCCAGGGTGTTACATAGTAGATATGAGAGCCGCGAGTCGCACGGCCTCGATAAAGTCCATAAAATACCAACATTACGGCCACTAGATACTTGACAACTGCCATACTGGACCGATTGAATTTAAAGAATTCGTTCACCTTGTAAAATTGTTTATGGTCTTGGATTTCCATACTGACCTGGAGGAAAAAATGTTTATTAGTTTCTGAGCTTGCTACATTTAGTATTTCAGGCAAAAGTTGGCGTAATAAATCAACCGAGCCGTGACCTATTGCAGGCCACCCTAAAAAGGGTCTGCCTGGGCTACGCCGGCCGCAGCTACTTCATGCATGCCTCAGGTGTTGATGTCGTATTGTATGTTATAAAGCTATGATGTCTGAGGAGACTTATTAGTATTTTTGTATCTTACGAACTTTGTCGCTCGACGCTTACTCAGTGCGAGGAGTTAAGAGTTGATCGAGAAAACTGAAGTGCAGTGATGGTCCAGTGGAAACGGCCCCGTCTTACGAGCAGTAGGTCGTGTGTTCGAATCCAGGTAGGTGCTTTACTTTGTGTAAATAATTTCATTACCACTGCTCCCAAAACGGTGAGGGAATATCGTGAGGAAACCGGCATTTCCTAGAACCAAGAAAAAAACGTAGACGTGACATCAACCAACCCGCACTGGGCCCGCGTGGTAGATTATAATCCACTCCTGAAGAGAAGAGACCTGAGTCCCAGCAGTAGGTACATTATAGGCAATAAAACTGAAAACCACTTAATAGTGTGACATTGCAAAACGGAATACTTATTGCTAAAAAGTAAAGTTGTAAAGTGATTTGTTACAAAAACATGCACAGCACCTACTCTTACTTAGCTACAGAATTCAAGGTTTGAGTACTCCTAGAATATTTTGGTGTTAAAAATAAAAGTAGGCGTAGGTCTTACTCGTAAAAGGCCTAAGACCTTAAGCCTAGCTCGTCGAAACTGATTCAATGTCTGCAACCCACAGAGAGGTAGTGTTTAAGCCGATGACATCACTCGTTTCTGATAATCGCCCACCCATCCGTTCGACTGGCGCAAGGATCGGTTTAAAGATCACGTAATGTTTGTGGTTACTCGGTCTCATTTTATTTCCAAGTGCCCATTGTTTGAATAACTTTTATTAAGATGAAGTATTACTCAAACCACCTGGTACCTAAGTACTAGAAAACTAACTTCAAGCTCAATGTCGCCAAGTTCAAGGTATTTTTTGCCGGCTACAGAAAGGAGATGAGATAAGTAGGTATTATGGCGTAAATGGAACAGAAACCAATCTAGGAATTTGAAGAAAGTTTTAAAAAAGATGATTTAGAGTTAGACTAAGGAAAAGTGAGAAAACTAAGGAATCTGCGATGAAACAGGCAAGGGACCACCTTTTACCAATATTCGAAATATCAAACTCAAAGAACATTTTGCGCTTTTTGAACAGGATATTGGGGAGCCAAAAGACAGCCACAATAACGACGATCTTACGACACACTAAGGATATCTATAAGATTTAGACGATAATTCATGAACTTTGACTAGAAAGACTAATCAAGAAAACTCCATAATAATACATATTTTTTCCTATATCATTGGTACCGAGTAACAGGTGTCCTCCACATGACCTCCTTAACCTGCGCGGCAAGATAACCAGCCCACTGTTTCATTCAGCTCAGAGCCAACCTTCATAGTAACGGCCTGCATGAACCACTCATACTAATTACGGCACGCGGCTAGAATAATCGTCATTTGTTTGAAGTTACGGAAACGACTAATAATTAATACTCATTGGAAGCTATAAGAACAAGTCAATTACTAAGGTGATGATTATCGAGCCTTTAAAGGTAATATTGAAGTCACCTTCTTCGTTATTAACTCAAGGTTAAAATGAATAACGAAGGTGGCCAAATTATCCTTTTGGGGTTGTTAGGTTTTTCGGCTGAAGTATAACAATCCAAAAGGTAAATTAATGCTGAATATGCTAATTTTTGTTTATTTACTTTTATAAATTTATTAGAGTTTCTTAACTTGACTATCAAAAATCTATATCTGTACTAATAAAAAGCTGAAGAAGAAGAGTTTGTTTGTTTGTTTGAACACGCTAATCTCTGGAACTACCAGTCAAGTACGTATGATTCAGGCTTGTTCAATAAACTGCGCTATATTATATTGAGTATGACAATGTATGTACAACTTTATTTAAATACTCGCTCATCTTGATCGGAGGCGTTGTGTTACCTTACAGTAGTGTTTCGCAATCATTTGAACGTTAGCTTATAACCACAATACTATTATTAAGTTTCCTGATTTAGACTGCTGTTTTAATTTCCCATTTTCCTAGTAATTTATTGCTTTTTCAGCAACTGCTTCTTGACAACTTCAGTCCAATATTGTTAAGGCTACGCCGACCGCGCAGGGGCGCCACTGCGCGGTCGTCGTTTGTTTGGTTATATCTTTTATTTTAGAAATAAAGTTTACTTTGTTTATTTTTATTATAATCACTAAAACGGATAGTGGCCACTATTTTCCGTGAAATGAATATAAGAATGAAAATGCAGAAAATAAGCACGTTAAGTTGTGCTCCACAAGATTATACGTTAATATTATTATAAAAAAAGGTAGTTTTACATTGTTTAGTTTTATTATAATCACTAAAACGAAACATTTGTTTTACATTGTTTAGTTTTATTATAATCACTAAAGATTGAAGTTGTCAAGAAGCAGTTGCTGAAAAAGCAATAAATTACTAGGAAAATGGGAAATTTAAACAGCAGTCTAAATCAGGAAACTTAATAAAATACAACTTAAAACAAGGAAGATGTGGTCCCATGGGGTTGAAGAACTTAGATAGTAATACCAACAAAAGATCGACGTTCCTCCCTTTACTAAGTATAGGGATAGGTCAACTATTTCGGTCTAGAATATTGAATGGTAATTAAATACTTACATATTTAATGCTAAATAACCCATCGTAATATTATGTACATAAGTGTAAACAAGAGAACGTCGGCGTCGTGGGCGTCGCAATCAACTTGTACTTAGATGAAATAATTAAAATGTTATGACAACTGGTTTCAATAGTCTAGCGATTATATTATGCCAATCGTCGGTACATCGTGCATGTGCACGTAAATATGGGAAAATTTTATATCATTAATGGGATAATTGGTGCGATCTGTCTTTATTATTATTTTCCATTTCTAGAGCTGCTGTTTATACTTGATATATGTTATTTACTAGCCGTGTGCTGGATGGGATCTCCCATCGGCAAAAATGAGAAACATCCATAAAAACTCTTTAGGGATGAATTTTAAAAATCCTTCCATTGAAGTATTGAGCTTCGTTGTTAAAGGAATTGTGCAATGTCATGTTGTTGGATCCAGAGCAGCTGTTTAGGGTGTGCGATATCTCTATCTGTCAATGAATTTAAGATTTTTACCGAATTAAAAAAAGAGGTTATCAATTCGACACGTATGTATGTAATATTATTGGAAATGCATTATATTCACATATGGCAATCTATTAGGGCTTCCAAACAAATATAAATATAGAATTTTATAGACGTATGTATGTAATTTTGGCCAAATAATTTAAATTACTGTTTTTAGAGACCTCGTAATTAATAATATAACTTTCCTACTCACACTAAAAGAAGTTAAAGTGCAGCACCACGCAGTACCCCGATGCAGTCGCCCACGCAGTCCTGCGCGGGCGCAGGTGACGTCACGCATTAGCATTACAATCGTGCGACACCAGGCATTGTCCAGCGACGCCATACGCAAACAATACATACACGACCCGATTAACAATTATTTTGGTATCTCATAGAAAAGTGACGAAGAAAAACATGAGGTGTTCTAGGTCAGTTCTAAAAAAAGGTCTAGATTATTGTATAAAAGAAAAGGATAATTTGGGAAAGCCGACTCCCAAACTTTCTGTTGTTTTTAGAAAATCTGCGGCTTTTTTTTTCTTTAGGTAAATCTTTCTCACCTATATGATACCCGATTCCCTATAATTTAGGTGTGAAATGAGTAAGTAAGTAGTTTATTTGATTTAAATCTGGCATCTGTGAAACTATAAAAACATGGAAATTGGAATGGTTTTCTCTTTTCTAAATACTTATAAGTAGTATCAGCCTTCCTCACTCCACTCCTGCCGCCGCGCGCCGATCTGCATGAACACCGAAAGTGTGTTACTTCACACTCGGCGAACAATACTTCGACCTATTTCTCTCAATTTTACGACCACACCGATGAGCTGATAGGTAACCAATGCAATATTATTTAAACTCCCATAGTTTAACGTTACGAGACATAAGATTCAATTCAACTTTTTGTGTAATAACTTATTATGGCTGGTGCACCAGCTAAATCAAGCGATAAGTTAATACCTACCTATAAAAGTTTTTTTTACACATTACATACCGCTATGGATCGTCGTCATCGTGTCGTAGATCTTTGACAGTCGTTACTGGTCGTCAGAAGAACGAAAGTCTGACAACCAGTCTTACCAAGGGGTATCACATTACCCAGTAACTGGGTTGCGGAGGTTAGATAGGCAGTCGCTCCATGTAAAATACTGGTATTCATCTGCATCCGGTTAGACTGGAAGCCGACCCCAACATAGTTGGAAAAGGCTAGACAGATGATGATAGCCCTATGATGAGCAGGACTAATTTAACAAAGATTGGTCCGTGGCATCTCTGGATAGAGAGAGGTACAAAGAGAATAGAGAGGCCATTACACAGCAGTGGGACATTCATGTCTAATAATAACCCCCATGATTTCATCTGTGTTGTTTAAATGTGGTATTGTGTCTGAACGGGTACGTATTGCAATATCTAAAATTAAAAGAACTAACGTAAAATAACCTACGTTCAAAATCCCTAAAATCTAAACCTAATGTTTGTTTCACTTATATTCAAAATACCGAAAGCTTAAAATGTCAAATGGATATGTTACTGAAGTTCATAAAGCTAAAACTTGAAATTCCTAGAGCTATGTACAAAGTTTCTTAAATTGGTTTACATCACCGTTAATTGACCAAAATGAAAAATACCGATCTAAGTAACTAAGTTCAAAATTCAAATAAAAACACAATTATTATAATATGATATTATAATGGTTACGTATTATAATAACTAGGTACAGTTATTCTAACTATTTCCGATACAACTACGGCTGATTCACATAATGTTCATAACACATATTGGTCGACTGAACTACTGGTTTACTTACTTAATTAAGATTGAACTAAAATTAATTGCACTAATGAACGATTAATCTAATGGTTTTTTAAGATATCGGATATTTCAACTATATATGAAATACCTAATGCAAGGCTTAGAGGATCTAAAGGCAAAAAAACGCAAGTTTTAGAAACAATAAAAGTATATGATCGACTACAGCAGTGCGATTCTGTAAGACCTCATTCCAAACTTCGCATCTGAATCCGCTGTGAGTTGCTTGATTGGCATTCTAAAAACTCGGTTGACAATTCGAATTTACACTAGCGCTACACTTGCGAGCGTGTGAGCGAGTTGAACTAAATTGAACGTGAGATTTTGACAAGTAAAGTATGAGATGACGTAAGAATTGGTATTCTTACAGGTAATTCCGCCATCACTTCGAAACTCACTTCGCATTCGAACCCGATTCAAAGTGTCAAATAATAAGTATCTATTTTACGAGTGAAAATACAACAAATCCTATATAAATAGTGTTAAAATAATATTTTTATGTCAGTGTTAAAAATTAGTACAATAACTACATAATTTGTGGTTAAAAACTACTTTTTGGGCGTTTGTATGTAGTGAATACAGCGATAACGATAGCAAGAATGTTTTTTTTTTAATCTTTATTAGATTAGAAGAGGCTCATGCTTTGGATAAACTAGAAAAGCGTCGACAATCTAACCAAATTCGAAGTTCATTTTTATTAACCCGAGATGACGACTATGTGAGCGTATATAGATTGTCAAAGGAACTAATTGACCAATTGGAATATGAGTTACAGCCTCTGATAAAGCCCACAAAACGTCGAGGCAAAGGACTTTCAACTCGTGTAAAAGTAAGTGCTTCATTTTACTAAGTATAAAGTTACTTTTGTAAGTATTTATACAGTTTATAGCTGATAGATTTGTAAACAAGCACACCAACATACTTTATTGCTTCTCATGTAAACACTTCATAGGAATATTCAATATTCTTCATATAATACAAGTAAGAGTGAACAGGCTTCTTCTGGGTAAGCTCACTCCATCATAGACTTTGTCTGTGTCATCTCTGACCTAGATTAGAGTCAACAGCAAACCCATTAAAAAAAAATCCCTTAGGTTGTTGCCCTGCTAGCTATGTTTTCATGTTAGTATAAGGACCCTATATAATTATTTGATACTTATTCATTTTTTCAGGTGATTCAGGATATGCTCAGCGCGCCTACCTTATGACGCCAATTAGTGGTGCTGAAGATAATTCCCCAGAAGCTTTCTACAATGACTGTCACTTAACTGCTCGCAATTCAGTCAAACCAAATCCAAACTAATCACCAATGTACTTTCAATAAAACCACTCTAGTATCTGTTTAAAATAGTTTTATTTATTATATATTATATTAACTTACATGACTACACTCTATCTCTATTCTTAGCCGCTGCGAATGCTTGCAGCCCTTTCCCCACTACAGCTACAGCTTCAGCTAAAATCCTCTCTTTCCGCACTCCTCTCCAGAAAGGACTGCGGGATTTGTGCATAAAGTCATTGTATCTCCAGCTGCTGTTCTTCCACCCTCAGAAATCTGTACTAGTCGGGTGGAACTGCGGCGTGAAGGAGGGGTGGGTGTGTGTGAAAGTGTTATCGGTGGAGGGGACAGGCTACGATGATTTGACTGATTAGATGATATGAGGATTTGGAGGAGTGTGTTCTTACTGGATATTCTGAAACAACAGAAACAATCCTAAAATGGAAACCCACTTATTAAATACATATTGATAATTCCAAGGAAAGTTGCTAAAGTGAAAGTAGATGTTATTAAATAATAATCAACAAAAATAAGAAACTAAAGTAGCTAAGTTGCTATCTCCCAAAACTATAGCTCACAGTCACTCTGACACATACCTGCAAAATGCTTGGGCTTGTTCCAACAGTTGCGCTGGATGAGGAAGCAAACAGTGTTCTTGAAATTGCAGGATCAGGTAGTCTGTAATTGTGTTCTTGACTATCCTCAATCAGTTTGGAACCCTAAAAAGTAAATTGGATAAAATGTTACTCCATATACTACACTAATGTTACTCGTATTTTCTTTCTTTTCTTTCTTTCTTTTCTATATCTTCCTTATGGAATAAAATTAGACAAAAATATTTAGACTGAAAATAGTACCCTAAAACTAAATTAGTATTTGAATTATATTAGTAATTAATTTTAATATAGATAGGTACTACATTTAGATCTAATAGAATAGAATCTAGACACATCAGATTTATAATAGTGGGTATGTACCTAGTAGTTAGTAGAATAATATTAACTTACATAAATCACAATAACTGGTGGTTCCTCTGTAGGTGCCTGACTCTTGTTGTGTACATGAATCTATAACGGATAAATGCTAGATAAGAGTATATCATTAATTAATCACATACAATTATGAATTAAATTTAAATATCATACATAGTCAGTATCAGCATCTTGTATTGGTTGCGCTTCATGTGATGGAGATAGAGTATAATTTTCCTGAAACAGGTAATAATAAAATTTGCCAAATAATTCAAATAAAAATACACTTTACATTATTATATGTATTTTAAACAGATAGATTTCCCAATTCTTGGACAATACCAGCCAGACAGGATTGATGCAAAAAAGCTAGTACCTATTTTAGCATTTCTAGATTTCTTACCGGAAACCACCAGTCCTACCAAGACCACCAGTCAGACCAATACTACAACCAGACATTATAATTAAAGAAATTATAAAAAAATGCTGTTATGCACAATGTATTTTTCAAACTATATTTAAGAAACTCCATTTTCTTATTATTAATAGTCATTGATTGAGTAAAATTAATAATAAGATAATGAAACCAAGGAACACACTTAACAACTTAACTGTCCGTAAAGTAGACACAATAGTTAAACAATCAGCATGAATCATATAATGACTCATGGGACAGGGAAACTGTTAAGACCAAGATTCGTCGCACATTTTTAGTGGTTTGCTTTGAGGAATGTTAAGTGGTTCTGACAAGTAGTAAAAAAAGTGACGCTCACCTTGGTCGACTGTTCGAAATTTTTGATACTATTTAGGTGCACAGCTAGTTCCTCCCACTGGCGTCGACTTCGCTCTCTGGCATTTTGAGTTCTCAAGAAACCCTTCGCCATGCTGAGTTTCTTTTCCATAAACACTACCAGAACCAGAGTTTCAACCTGAGCCGACGATGGATGAGAGGAACGTGGCTCATTTGGACTGGAATATTATTGTTGGATTATAAAACAAAATAAATACTATTTTAATTAATATCATTTTTAAACTTTACAACCACAAATATAAACTTACTTCATGATTATTTCACTATTGTTTTCGGCACTGAACGATCAAATCAAACACAAAAACAAAACAAAGCAGCGCACACGCACTACCAAAATATTGTCCCGGTTGACATTTTTTTTTTTTTCGAAAGGGATGCATAGATTATATTCATGGCACAAATTCAGAGTTTTCTGTTTTTTTTGCATATTAGCTGCCTCAAATAAGCAAAATAAAAAAATGAAACAATAAATTTTAATTTAAACATCATATTAGCTGAAATTCTGTGCCAAAAACTCAACAATTGTGTCAAAAAACGAGAATCGATAAAACTCGACTAACATTTTGTTGAGTGTGGCAGTCACTAGTACAATATTGGTCGCTTCGGAGCTCACTTCACTTCGCAAGTGACTGGGTAATGCTTACAGAATGCAAAATCAAGGTCATTTTGAACCTTATGCGAAGTGAGAGTGGCTAGCGAAGTGAGATGCGAGTTGTCTCTTGAATTTTACAGAATCGACATGCAGTAAACAAAATCAGAAAAATATATGATATTCTTCAGGATATATGCTAGGTAGATATGATAAACTATTTTATCAATATAAAATAATACTCGTGGTTGTGACATGTAAAAATATAATTTTTTTTGTTAACAGCGGTATCTAGGCAACATCTGACATAAGTTTAAAGGGCTATCAAAAAATAATAAGGTTCTAGTATAAGTGTATAACATACTCCTTAACATCCTCCCTTTTTTGGCAACCCTATTACTATATCAAGCCAATTTGTTTTGCGATTGATACAATCCGTGGCTTATGTAATGCTTTGGTCAGTAAATCCGCTAGTTGGAACTCGCTGGGAACATATTCTACACGTACTTCTTCATTAGCAACGAGTTCTCTCACATAGAAATGTCGTATAGCAATATGCTTGGTTCTTCTGTGGAGTTCCGGATTGTGTGAGATCTTTATGGCTGCATCATTATCAACTTTTAGCTTAGGTATTTCTTTCAATTTAGATATTTCACCAAAGAGTCTTTTGATCCAGACAATCTCTCTAGACGCTTCACTGGCAGCAACTAATTCTGCTTCGGTGCTTGATATTGCAACACATGTTTGTCGTCGACTTGTCCAAGAAATTGCTCCTCCAGAGTATAAGCATAATATGCCTGATGTCGAACGTCCGGTACTTTGGTCTCCACCGTGGTCAGAATCACTGTAGCATTCTAGAATTCCAGCATTGCAGCTCTTCTTAAAAACTATTCCATAGTTGAAAGTTCCTTTGATGTATCTTAGGATACGTTTCAGCTTCTGGATGTCTTCTTTAGAAGGGTTTTCTAGACTCCGGAATACAACGCTTACAGCGTATGCTAAGTCCGGTCTGGTTCCAACGGTCAGATATGCGAGTGCACCCACAGCTTCTCTATACGGAAATAAAGCAGGGTCTACCAATTCTTTATCCAGATCTGGTAGTCCATCTTTTTGTATAGGAGTGGTAACAGGTTTGCAATCACTCATACCAAAACGATCTAGTACTTTCTGAGCATAGTGCTTTTGCGACACTTTTATATTACCATCATGGTCCTCTATTTCTAGTCCTAGAAAATAGGATGCATCTTTTATCGTGATTTTTAAATCTTCTCTTCAATTCTCTCATTAACTTTTCAGAATCTTCCTGATTTGTTGCAGCGACCAAACCGTCATCTACATAGAGAGCAAGAATAATTTTGTTACTTGCACGGTTTCTTATAAACAAGCAGGGGTCGGTATCGCATTGTTTGAATCCAATGGTTTTTAAATAATCCACCATACATTTATTCCAACACCGAGGCGCTTGCTTGAGACCATACAAACTTTTCTTGAGTTTACAAACCTTGTTAGATCCATCAGAGTAGCCATCAGGCTGAGTCATATATATTTCTTCACTCAGGGAACCATAGAGAAAAGCAGTAGATACATCAAACTGTGTGAGTTTTAGGCCTTCATTTGCAGCAACGCTTAGGACTGATCTTATTGTTGACATCTTAGCAACTGGGCTGAAAGTCTCATCATAGTCGATGCCCTTTTTCTGTGTATATCCTCTAGCAACTAGTCTTGCTTTGAATTTATCTAGAGAGCCGTCAGCATTGGTTTTGATCTTAAATATCCATTTACAGGATATAGGCTTCCTGTCTTTTGGAAGATCCACCATTATCCAGGTTTTGTTTTCCTTTAAAGACTTCACCTCACTTTCCATTGCTTTGACCCACTGATCTTTATGCGTACTAGTCATTGCTTCTTTGTAGGATTTAGGTTCATTTATCTGATTAAAAATTTCATCTGACATCATGATGTAATCTCCGAATCTAATAGGTGGTCGTATTTGACTTCTATCTCGTAGAGTCATTCTAGTGGCTATCTCAGCTATATCATCTGAGATTCTTGGTCGTTCAGTATCATCACCATCATCTAAGGCGTCTTCATAATGAGGTGATTCTGGCATTGATGCTTCTGAAGACGTTTGTAATGGTTCAGTATAGTCATCTTGGCTTTCTATTTCCTGACTTACAACCAAATCCGGCGATGTGGGGGGCAAAGTCGAACTAAGCTCATCAGAGCTACTTGCAGCGCGATCCAAGCTATTTTCGACACAATCATCCTCCCTTGCATCACACATCGGTGGTACTGAAAGTGGAAAGTGTATTTCGACTGAAGACTGTTCTTCCAAATCACTTTGACCAAATGGAGTCAATACTGATTCATTAAATGTAACGTCTCTTGACCTTATGAGTTTACCATGTTTATTCAGTAAGCGATAGCCTTCATCACCCTCATATCCAATAAGGATGCATTTCTCAGCCTTTTTAGATAGCTTTTTCCTTTTTTGTTGAGGAATATGAGCATAACATTCACATCCAATTATTTTAAGGTGACTGATTGCTGGCTTCTTCTTAAACCACAATTCAAATGGTGATTTTCCATTTTCTGAAGTTGGACCAGTTCTGTTTAACACGTATGCAGCGGTATTTACCAATTCTGCCCATGTAGCAAACGGTAATTCTTCGTGAGCATGCATCATTGTACGAGCGGCTTCAACTAAGGTTCTATTCTCACGTTCACTAAGACCATTTTGTTGTGGTGTATAGGGCATCGTGAGCCTTTGTCTAATTCCAGCTTCTTGTAGAATGCACCTGACGTTCTGATTATCAAATTCACCTCCGTTATCGCTAAGAAATTCTTTAACAGAGTATCCAGCTACTTTACATTCTTGTAACATTTGTCGGAGTTTCAGGTAAACTTCCGATTTTTGTCGAACAAAATAAATGTGTCTGTACTTGCTGTAATCATCTTTGAATAAAACGAAGTAGCGAAATTTGTTAAAAGAAGGAGGGAATGGACCACATACATCAGCGTGTATAATTTCTGCAGGTAATTTAGCTCGTACTCTTGTTCCGAAAGACTGTCTGTGTGTTTTACCATAAATACAGCCAGTACACAATTCTGAATCTAGACGAACTTTAATTCCTAGTTCTCGTTCTATAACACTTTTAACGTGTTTTTTATTCTGATGGGCTAACCTTTCGTGATACAGTTGTAGTATGTTTTCTGTTGACAAAACGTTTACAGTAGGTGACTTTGTAATAGTCTCTACATTGAGCTTGTATAAGCCACCATTCTTGATCCTTTTGCCAGTCAGTCTAACTTGTCCATCAACTTTCAGCGAGCAGTGTTCCCTTTCAGACATGAAAACACTTTTATTTAGTCTGTCTTGAGTGGCCAGTACAGAGAATAGGTTTCGCATAATTTCAGGTACATACCATACATCACAGAGTGTTACTCTGGATTCCTTGCCATTGATAAATGTTTTCAAGTCAACAGTACCTTTGCCAATTGCTTTGACAGTAGCTCCATTAGCAGTAGTCACTATACGATTATCTTCAAAATGCTGAAAACTAGAAAAATAGTCATTCCGGCAGGTGACATGATTAGTTGCACCATTGTCGACGAACCAACTCGATGTATCATAGTGTGTATGCATTGAATTTATATCTGTATTGACTTGCATGAGCATTAAGTTCAAATTTGTTGGGGTCTGTTTACTTTCAGGCTTGGCTGGTTTACCGTCAGCTTTCCATTTATGACATTGCCTGACTTTGTGACCGACTTTTCCACAATATCCACATTTCTTCTTTGCTTTATTATTATTCTGTAAGGCTAGAGCTTCTGCAGGACTCTCATTTTTCAAAGAGATAGAGCGCTCATAGGCACAGAGTTGTGTAGTCAGATTTTCTATTGTTCTATCTGTCTTTGACATCAACATCCAGCTTGATTTGAATGAGAAATATGATTCAGGTAGAGTATCCAGAATTTTGCAGATTAATAGGATATCTGGTAATTCAGACTTATCTATCTTCATTAATTCATTTATCAAATCTGACCAAATGGTTTTTATTTTGGAAATATGAGTTGTGATGTCGTGTGACGGATCTTTAGAATAGCTGAAAAACCTCATACATAAATCATAACTTTTGTCTTCAGACATACCATCGAACAAACGATGTAATTCGTCCCAAACTTCTTTTGATGAGTTAAAACGCATGATTTTCTGAAGAGTTTCATCTGACATATTTGCGGTAAGCAGAAGTAATGCAGAACTATCAATTTTATTATATTTTTCGAGAGCAGTATTATATTGAGAAATTTCGTCGACATTGTTGGTAATAGGTTTCACAGGTTTTATTAGAGACCCGTTTACCGCTTCCAATCCACCGGGCGTACCTCTTAGTAGTAATGTCGCTTTAAATTTCCAAGTCGACCAGTTCTTCACACCCTCCAGGTGACCAATTTCAATTTTACAACTTGGTGATTGCATTTAAGAATATTTGTCTCCCCGGATTGTTTTAAACTTGGTTGATGACTTCTCTAGTTACTATCACTTGTTTAACCACGCTCTGCTACCATGATAAACTATTTTATCAATATAAAATAATACTCGTGGTTGTGACATGTAAAAATATAATTTGATTGTTAACAGCGGTTTCTAGGCAACATCTGACATAAGTTTAAAGGGCTATCAAAAAATAATAAGGTTCTAGTATAAGTGTATAACATACTCCTTAACAAGATAGTGTTTTGAAAACATAATACAACTAATTTGATACTATAGAAAAAAATCATGAAGATACCTCTAAAAACTTTCTTTTTACAATAAAAACCATACTAATATACATACAATCATTCTGATTTTTTGTCAGATTGTTCTACAAGCAACATAGGTACTAAAATACTAGTGTTTTAATTTTTTATTCCAAACAATAGATTTTTTGTAATTAAATAATTGCTTCATATTTTGCAACAAATTACCAGCGTTGTGTCATCGCGCTTCTCTGTCTTTTCTATGCAGTCCGACAGCGATCGCGCTTTAGGTCGTATTTCTAACGACGCACGTAAGATCGACGGAGCCCCGCTGCGGCCTCGGCCTCCTTTTTCTGTCTGCAGGATTTAAAGGAACCTTACCAAACCGAACCTCGGGGTGCCCCTGACGTCGACCGTCTTCTTCTGGTTCAAAAGCACAAAATCAGGTTGATCTGATCTTTTGTTTTCATTTTTATTTTTCAATCTACCCTCTTTTACGCTCGCGGAACGTGATCTACTACTTCATACAAGTAGCTCGCAAGTGATGCATCATTTTAGGTATTTTGACCATTTTTGGTATTTCAAATGTTGTTGGTGTATCAAACTTAGGTTTAATAACTGTTGATATTTTAAACATTTGATATTTAGTCCAATCAGTATTTTAAACTTAGGTAATTCGTAGGTAGGTGTCAGTTGCTTAGGTATTTAAAAACATTAATTAGGTTTTTAGATTTTAGGGATTTTGAACATAGGTTACTTTACGTTAGTTCTTTTAATTTTAGATATTGCAATACGTACCCGTCTGAACAACGAAAATATCGTGACTTTTTACAATCTGAGTTGATCCTTCCCAAATTACAGCCGAATTAAGATTCATTGCAGTAATGTTTTGCATAACGCTGCGCCTCCGTGTCGCTCATTGTTTTGACACTGGACACTGTGTTGAATCATTCTGCAGTAATATTATAAAAATTAAGTACCTTTGGAAATTTGCTACGGCTGGGAAAGTATTAGCGAAATGTTTCCTGGGAAGAAACGGTCATACACTCGTAAGTACTGAAAAGCCAAAAAGATTGTTTGAAGATGCTGGTCCACAAAGCTTCAAGCTTGCTGTCTTTAAAGGAAACCGTCTGCTCCACATTTCACTATGGGTTTGCATTCTAATATATGGGTTGGTAAGCTCTGAGCCTGTTGGTACCTACATACTTACTAATGCTTACCACGGTCAGTTTCAACTTAGGTTAAACTATACTTAGAATCTCATTTTTAATACTCGTCATCACCATCTGGTCATAAAATAAAGCTTCTAAGTTCTAATAGTGTAACTGTACGCCTGTACCACAACGTATTATTTACATCATTGCTCGAAATAACTGCAAAATAATTCAAAAGACTTTATTGTACGAAAACGATGCGATAACACTAGTATGGTCATCTGAATATATGGAATTGGAGCATTACCAGTCGATGACTTCATAACTACCTAGCACTCGCTAATATGGAAGATAGCCTACAGCAGTAAGTATCTTATTGGAAGGACAGAATGTCTGCGATAGAGCACTGATTATGTTTACTAAGCAGAGTTTAGATTTAGGCACCTTATCTTATTTTGTAGGACCCGATCAGACCCAATCGTAGAAAATAATTAATCAGCGTCATGTTGTCATTTGTTTGTAAATTATTCACAATATCAATACAGAGCGTTAACTGTGTTGTGATAAGATTTGACCGTAACTAACTCCCTCCCTTATACATAGATGACGATCTGGCAGTAGGTACTTGCTTTACATATAACCTTGGTCTTAACTAATGAACTGGGACCAGTATTTAAATCAAAACGGATGTTGAAAATTAACGCTGAGATCAAACAAATAAATACTATAGGTAGGTATAACTTTACCATCCGATGCAATATTGTAATTTAAAGCAATTTCCATTCAATTGCAGTCCGTCATCAATTAATTTCCATCCTCGTTAGTAATAACATGATAGGTGAATAAGCGCTGATCAAGTCTCGCCAAATGCTTATCCTTTACTAGCTCGCTCGTATTTCAACCTGCCATAATTTATCTAATCCCAGATCGCTACGTAAAAGGAAACAGCAAATTACTCATACTATGTATCAAAGAGTGATAGAATAAATCAAATGTTTCATAAATCAACGAGCTTAAAGTATGGACGATGGATTTAAAGTTTAAATAAAAGACAGAGGCTGCGGCCGCTGGCGTCGCGGCGTCGCGTCCGTCGGCGACATTTGAATAGAGGTATGGAGAATATCCTAATAGGAGCTACGAGTTTATATTGAATGCGGTAAATCATCTTACGTGGTTTATTGCAGGTGGGAGATGTTGGTACAGACTTTGTTCGAGAAAAAGTATCATTTGTTGAAGCGTAAAGCAGTCGTAGTAGCATAATCAGCTTATGATGTTCTCGCTAATGGGACACAGGTACAGGCCTCCTCTCAGTGAAATGGAGTGGGCCGTAATCCACCACGCGGGCCCGGTGCACGTGGGTAGATATTACATGTCTTCGATTTTTTGGTTCTAGAACATGACATGCCAGTTTCCTCACGATGTTTTCCTTCACCGTTTTGAGAGCAGTGGTGATGACCAGTGGCGTGCCTAGGGGTCAAAATTAGGGCAAGCCCACAGATTTTCAACGTATAAAAAAAACGCCCAACTGAGGGATTGGCTGATTTTCAGTTATTAATGTTTGTGTTCGAGTTCATTGACTGGTATTTTTTTAATATATTTATTTATTGATAGGTTTAAGTAAGTTTGTTGTTGTGAATTATGATTTTATTAGGGCAAGCCGGGCTTTTCGGCTTCTATGAAGGTACCGCCACTGGTGATGACATAATTTACATAAAGTAAAGCGCTTGTCTGGGTTCGAACCTACGACCTGCAACAACTCTTAAGTCGCGGCGGTACTGGGCCACCAATGCTCAAACAGTCGTAGTGCTTCTTTACAATGTTCAGATTTTCTAACCGTTGTTGCTCGGAGCATGGAGGAGAAGCAGAAGAGAGGTAGTAAACTAGTTTCATATATTTAAAGTACAGTGTAAACTCTTTATAACGAAACTCAAGGGACTGAGCATTTTTTGTCGTTATACATAGAGAGTTATCGTTATATGGAGTGAACAAAAATACAACCAAATTAACAAGTATCACACAAACTTTTTCGTCAACACTAATCGCTTTCCGTTTACTGGCCATGTTAACAGTTTCAAAGTAGGTTTACGACTGATAATACGATAGTTACTCGGTATGCTTGGTCGAAGACCATCACTTCCGAGAAAACAATGCTCATACTGAACGTGTTCAAGGCAATTAAGGATAACAAAAGGTAGACCGAACTCCGATGTTTTGGAGCTTCAAAGTCTTTTGTTACCTGATAACATAACATAAACAATAATACCGATAATAAATATTTACTGTCTAAAAATATGAACACATTTCTTCGTAATAGAGAATGGCGTATCGCTATAAAGAGTGTTTCAATATGTGGGTTTTAACGCAAACCAACCAAGTTGGGCTCACTTCAACGTTACACGGAGTTTATTGTTATAAAGGATGACGTTATAAAGAGTTTACACTGTAGCTCCTTATATTTAAAGTGAATTATTATTTGCCTATTTGGTCAACCCAGAAGTAAAATTAGGGATCCCGCTACGTTCTTCAATATTATATAGAACCCACTAAAACAACTGTCCAGACTGAAAAAGCCGAAGACACCATGTCCATCATTCAAGCATCGAACCTACTCTCCCGCACAGACAGCAGACACTTCACCACTAAGCATATCACGTCACCTCACTAAATCAAATATTATAAAAGCTCGGCAGACTGCGAGGCGTTATGTGATATCAGATCATATTGATCACCGCAGTCCCTTGCCCACGCGCGCACCTAATACAGCTATGTATTTTAGAACAAAGACACGCAAAATGTATGAAGCAAGTACCTACTGATTTTAGACGAAATTGATATTACTAAGACTACATTAGGGTTTTTAATATCATCATGCTTACCCCCAATAAATTTAGACTGTCCGTTTACATCCACAATCTTTGTAGGTATGTTAACAAAGAATAACGAAAAACAGGAAACCACGATTTACACATTGTATGTACGCCTATGGATTCTACGTAAGTAAAGAGTCTTTTCAGCGTTCGCCATAGGAAGGCAAGGCCACACAGTAAAGCTTCAGTATCAGTATTGGAAGCCTATAAACGCTGCAATTGCTGACGTAGCTAACAGTCTATTTTACATATGATTTACATCAATTCCTGCACGGATACGTTATGTTTATAGTTCATAATCGACCGTAAATTAAAGAGTTAACTGCCATAAGTCTAAAGTTTCGCAGTTTCACTAGAGGTTTGGTTACCCAGGTATAAACAATAGAAATGTGATAAGTATGAAATTATTAAATGATTTCAAATCCTTTAGAATCTCATGTTTTTTTACTCTAGTATTAAAAGCTGCTACTGCCAGTGTTATAAATTTTATATATATAGGAACAGTTAACTATTAAACAGCCAAAGCTATGATAAAGTGGCCATTAAAGTCTACGGTGATCGTTCAGACATTGAGAGGTATGTGATAGGCTCTGAAAGGCGAAACGATGCGACTAAAACAGACTATTATTTAGAAATGATCTAGGTAAAGATATATTTATTGCATGTAGAATCCGGAATGAGGTGAGCCGGCAGAAACCAAAGTTGACGATATATAGCTCACAGAATAAGTAACCGAAAGTGACAATGGGTCGGCCGTATTTGCTGTAGAACCGATGACGCCCTCAAGCTAGGTGGGGCGACGATCGTCGCAGGGTGGCTGCTAGCAGCTGGATGAGAGTTGCCGACAATCAAGCTGAATGACGTGCAATAGGAGAAGCCTATGTCCAGTAGTGGACTGCTGCAGGCTGATGATGATCATGATGATGATATTTATTGCATAACTATGTACATACAGTTAACCACCCTAGCCGATGGTAACTGTTTAGTTAACCACCCTAACCGATGGTAACTGTTTACCAGCCTAAGGTTGTAAAATGACTTGCTCGTCAGGAAACGACGAAGTATATTTTTGTCTATGTGACAGTTAAATAGTTCCAAGTCCAACCCTATGGAAGTAAATTAAAGAAAAGTGCAAAGGTTATGAGGCAGAGTAAGACCATTGAAATGGACTAAACTTGAAGTTGTGCGTGTCATGATAAATGTCAACTGCAGATTGGTCCCATGGAGTGGGTAGATTAAATCGGAGTTAAATCACTTTGCCTTAAACGCAAGTAATAAAATGCTTATAAATAACTAATTTGTAACATTTTAAGCTCAACAGGTTTGAATGCACTTGGAACAAAAGTAGTATATAACTGAAAATCTCAACAAAAAAGAGAAAAAAAATCTAAATCCTGCTAATCTCTGTGACAAAAAGAACCCTTGGGACCCCTAGATCATTGGAACTTGGAACCTACAAAGATCTGTCTTGACTGGTTGCGATTGTGCGCATCTTGGAGTCAATTACAAAGATCCAATATACTCGAATCGTCAGAAAAGCTATGGAATACTCGGTTAAGGGGCAGGAAGGTGAGGTTATTATTTGACCAAGGGTCCAGCTCTCTCCTCTAAGTCCCCTTGATTTTGAATTAAGCCGCTCATAAAATGACTTAATCTCCGTAAACATGAGATATAATCATCGCTTGCTAATCGGATTATACACTGAGCTGTACCTGTGAGACTGTGCGAGAGTGGTCGCCATATAAGGGTGCGCGCGCCGCGGTGACGTCACTGGTGCCTACGCACAACCGCGCGATCTGAGCTGTGAATGAAATCACCATAAGCAGGGAAATTAAGTGTTTTCTATAGAGCGGTGTGAAAGTTGTTACAAATAGTGTTAGGTTAGGTTAGGCGATCTAGCCAACCAACAGGCTTTTCAATTATTCAGGCACGTTTTTTAAAGTAAATTAGCGGTCTCTACTAATAGATACCTAGGTCTGCTTCATAAGAAGTGGTCCTACGAAGGCAGGGATAGTTAGGCTCTCTGCCAGTTCTCACTTCCAACAACAAACAGCAGTAAGCTTTGTCGAAGTCGATTTCTCGATGTGTGGACTGAACTCAGGACCTCACACTCGTTGGTCCACTTCAAACAACATAGAATCGCACGAGCGCGTGCTACGCATGGCGTACGATGGACAGTCGCACGTGCACACGATGGACGAGCGCGTGACAATACGCACACGCATTGCCGATAGCCCTCTATGAAAAGTGTTGCATTTCTCACATTAAGTAATATACCTCGGTTGTGGCAATGACATCGTTTTGTAAAGGGCAGGTCCTTAAATGATGCGTCAATTCAATGGCGTTTTTGGAAACCTTTTGAAAAGTAAATAAGCGTAGGTATTCAAAGATTTCCACGGCCATCGGCCCATCTCACAATCTTATGTCAAAGTTCACAGATGGTTGTAGCTACCTTATTTATTATGAGTAAAGCTGATGTTATTGTTTATCGCAACTGTTCAGTTTCAGTATGAGAATCGTTCTCATAATGTCGTTCTCATTTTTAGTTGAAAAATTGTTTTTGTGAATCCTTAATGTGTTTATTTTCTGAAAATAAAAATTATTATTATTTATTAATGTATTTAAAAACCCTCTTTTATGTACAACCACTTATTTAAATTCATGTCTACTACAGAGTTACCTATAAATTACAAAAATTAATGAACTCTTTAAACAGAATTTGACAATGTCCCAAGTGTGAATGTGTGATCTGAAGACTTGCTATAACTGCTAGAGTTGACTTTTGCCATCAGGAATGCATGAAGTGACGGTCCTTTGACCTCATTTTCAGACGCAAAAAAAAAAACAACACAATTTATACTCAATCATAATTAAAAACCGGCCAAGAGCGTGTCGGACCACGCTCAGTGTAGGGTTCCGTAGTTTCCCGTCCGTCACAATAAGTGTTCCCACTTATAAGTTTAAAAGTGGGTATCCATTATGTTCGCACTCCAGCAGCGCTCCGCGCTCCTGCAACTGCTCCCGGTAGTGAGTACGTGCGCGAACACGGAGCGTGCATCATTGCACGCTCCGCGACAGGCGCTCCGACTCGTGACGGTTTTTAGCGCGAACACAAAGGGATACGTTCAGGATAATAAAATATGTAAACGAAGTTAAAAAAATGCTTGCATATACGATTATACTACAAACTTAGTCCAGAAATTATTTTGTACAACTTTTTGTCTTTTTTGTACAAAAACTGTTGTTTCCATCAAGTTCAAAATAATTTTCCTATAAAGTCCTTATAAAGTTCTACTTTGCAGATTTTTTTCATATTTTTTAAACTTATGGTTCAAAAGTTAGAGGGGGGGGGACACATTGTTTTTTACTTTTGGAGCGATTATTTCCGAAATTATTGACATTATCAAAAAATGATTTTAGTAAACCCCTATTCATTTTTAAATACCTTTCCAACAATAATCACACGTTAGGGTTGAAATTAAAAATAAAATCACTTCCCACTTTACATATAGGGGGGCTACCCTAATAAAACATTTTTTTCCAATTTTTATTTTACCACTTTATCGGCGTGATTGATATACATATTGGTACCAAATTTCAGCTTTCTAGTGCTAACGGTCACAGAGATTAAGCGAGGACGGACAGACGGACAGACAGACATGGCGAAACTATAAGGGTTCCTAGTTGACTACGGAACCCTAAAAACCGAGAACAGCCTTAAGGAATAACGCACTAAGCAAGAATAGACAAGAAAGACATGTCGCAGAGCGCATGAATCAAACGGTGCGTGGGC
Organism: Luperina testacea; assembly: GCA_927399505.1. Classification (NCBI taxonomy): domain Eukaryota; kingdom Metazoa; phylum Arthropoda; class Insecta; order Lepidoptera; family Noctuidae; genus Luperina; species Luperina testacea. The sequence continues at coordinate 655,545 of OV656770.1, read as the reverse complement.
GCAGCCTTCACACACGGACAGACGGACTGACGGAGATGAGGTGATGATTATGATTTTATCGCTCCCGGATCGGATAAATCAGAGTTTTCAAAATATTCATACCGAAGGAGAATATGTTTTGATTGATTTTAATTTATCAATTAGGCACCTCTTTAACCTTTTGCCATGTTGTCTGTATCAACAGCCAATAAGTGTTTTACCGCTGGGTGCGTGGATGCGAGAAGCCCAAAGTTGGCCCATGTGGGGACGCTTGGGGGAGGCCTATTGTCCAGCAGTGGACGTCAAAATGATGGGTTTTAGAAACAAAAAATTAAAGCATTTATTTGCTTATAATGTACCTAGATACAGATAAGATATATTTTTTATAAATACTCCGAGACATTTTACCTTACGCCATGTAAAATTGTAATTATACAATAGAAATGATATTTAATGGAAAATATACCATGGACGAGCTGCTAAGTTATTTAAAGGACTGGTCCTCGTGATGCCAATGATGACAATACCTACATCGTTCGAAAGCTCTTTAATCCGTTGGTTAAAACTTAGAGAAATTAGACTCTAACACTTAATCAGCTACTAACTACCGTAAGGATTACTTACAGCATGTCGTAAGCGAAGCCGCAGGGCGCGCTGTCGCAACAGCCGCCATTCGACACCAACCGCGAACTGTCCAGAAATCACATTAGCTACGCGCTGTTAGCTATGAAATATCTTATTTTGGGTACCTTACTGTAGTGGTACCTATGTAGTTATGAAAGTCGCAAGGAATAACTTGAAGAATTAATTGAGTATTGATTGCTTAGGACGTGGACAAGGGTGCTAAACGTAGGTCCCCTATTCTTGCTTGGCTGCATGCTTTCATATCCCTAAAGAGTTTGGCTGCTTGACTTTGGGTCTGCCTGTTCGAGTCATAAGTATTTACATTTTATTCTACGACTGTTGTGCTATTCTTTTCATTGACATAAGAAATCTTGGCCGATACATAAGGAAAAGATTGTCACAATAGAATACATTTAAAGCAATATTTTATTGTGTAGGTGAGCACATCAACGTACGTAGCCTTGGCTAAGAAAATCTCTTACAAACCTGTATCTATAAAGGGTCTCTTGCTGTCGTCCTTATTGCCGACATTAAACTTTTCTTCTAGCCCTGAACTTCCTCATCTGCTGTGTCTATTGAATAACTGTTCAATGCTAGCACAAATTGTCCGCTTCGTCTTGTTCAAAACTTTAGTGAATTTAGTTGAAGTTGAAAAGATGAACTATAGATACTTGATTATTCTGAGGGCGGGATCAAAGTTTTACAAGTACCTACCTAAACCACTCTACCTAAATACAATAGATTCTGCACTACTGTGTTTATTTGTAAGTAAACTTTGCTATCTCGTTGATAATATTACTTGGGTACCATTTACAAGTGAACAGTGAGTCCAGCATCGATTCCAGTGACCAAAAATCAAGGTTAAACGTTTATCAAAAAGCTATAGGTACTTACCTACTTAAGTTATTATCTTAATAAATCCGCGCACTAAGTGGACATAGAAAGTGATTTATAATGTCGCATTAGACGCTTTTATCTTTATCTAAGTGAAGTTATTAATTTTACCAAAACCCTCCTGACCTGACATTTGCGAATGTCACAAATTATACTAAGTAGGTAGATTTCAAATGAATTTTGTTAAGATAACTTGTTGAAGCTGTTTTCTTAGAAAATATATGCGTAGTAAGCTTTCTATTAACTCACTTCTTTTTAGTTGTTTATTGATGTTTAAAAACTAATATTTCAAATTCTAGAGCCTTTAGTTTTATTATTAGGTAGGTATGTGTTATTACCTATTTTTATGATTGCTGGTTAACCTCTAATTAGCGTCTGTGTAACTGTAAGTCCGAGGCTGTTGTTATCTACAGTAGGTACTTAAGTTATATTACACACAGAAGCTGTTGGTGTACCTACCTTCATACCCAAGTAACACAAAATCGATATAATGGAAAAAGTGATGACCAGAAAATTTCTTCTAGCTTCGTTATAGAATTTGAAGGGTTTTAGCAATGTCTTGCTTCTGTATAACAGCATTTTACTAACTTTGTAGTTCCTAAAGCTATATAATCCTCTTTTTCAATCTTTTGTGCAGCTAAAGGTTTTATTTTAGATATAATTTATGTCTCTATACAGCTTCTAATACAGCTGTAAGCATTATACAAAAGTGTAGGCCGTATGTAAGCATTAATTACGGCTTAGGCTATTAATAGTACATTACGATATTAGTGCGTAAAGATGGTTATAACATGCGAGGCGGAATTTCAGCCCGAGCCGAAGGCGAGGGCGTAATTGAGCCGAGCATGTTATAACCATACGCACGTATATCGTACGACGTTTTTTAACACATTTGCGAGGAAAGAGAAAAAAAACATTTTATATTTTGTTCATTTTTAATTATTGAAACAGTTAGTGAAATTACAATTGTTAAAATGATACGTAGTTGTAGTTGGTTTTTTAATTACGTTTTTATTATTATTATTACTATTCATAATGTCATTGTTTTGTGTTAGGGTAAATGTTGGAGACGACGAAACTTCTTGAAAGGCGGCAGAAGAGCATTGTAATTCGTCATTAGTTTGTAAATAAAAAAGTATCATCAGTAGAAGAGGGGCGCGGCTCAGGGCAAAACTTCTTCGTTTGTGGCTCCAAATTTATTGTCTGAGTTATTTTGGCACTTATATTTGCTTTGTTTTGGATGGAATCTTTAAATTACCGAATAAACTGTTTTTTTTTAATTTTAAATAAACTCAATCTGTGAATGCACACTGTTGCTTTCCCGCCATTTTAACAGCGCGCTAGCGCTGCCTACTGACTGGCGCCGCGCGGCGATTAGTTCGAAATTTGAATAGCAACAGCGCGCTGCTCACTAGCTGGAGTCACAGCTGTGAGCTGGAGTCGTGCGGCGGCGATCAGTTCCAAATTTGAAATGGCAAATAATGCTGTTATGGAATTTGTATGGACTATAACTTAACTATTTGCTTTGGTAACACACGCGTTTTTTATGACCCTCTTTACATATTTAAAACCGGTGGAATTACATCAGCTTTACGAGCAAGGGTGTTAAAAAAAGCATTTTAAAATTCTTTAAAACTGCTCTATGTTTTATAACGACCTTTCGCATGAGTCACAACTGTTCAACGGTGTACATTGGTGCTGTTTTAATGCCAGCTTTTTAAAAGCATTTCATCATAATATTATATAGCCTTTATCTATACAAACGTATAATGACAAGAATTTTAACAAGCAATAAGTCGTATACCTACCTATCCGCATGCCTAAAGTTTTTAATTATGCTTACGCCATTTCGCTTTTTGTCTCGATAATATTTAAAATTTAATTTTATGGTAAATAGTCCTTTAGAAAGGACTTCAACCTATGGTATTGACCGGCCGGTACAATACAGGTATCATAATGACTAAAACTAAAGATTTCTTCGTAAGAGCATAATTTTTTTTACAATTCCACATATTTTTATAATATTTTTGTAACAAATAACTCTTTAATTTGAAGGCGCATGAAATATTTGATTCAAATATATACATACTTTCACAGTAAACTGATACTCGCAACCTTAATTCACTCATAGAGAACAAAAACAAGAGTTTAATTACTTACCTTGTAGCACTTATATTTTTTTGTTGAAAATATCCATGTTCTTTTTACACAAGATTTATTAATAATAACAGAAATTAAAAATAATATTTGAAAATGTTTTTATTTTGCCTTTGTAATGGTACAAGCTGTATAAGAGCCGCATTTAACATGCGCACTGCTTTAACCTGTTTTCACAGCCCATTATAATGCGTTTATCATTCCGGTAGACAACCAATATAATGCTGCTAAAATGCCATTCTTACACTTAAGTCTGTATAATTTGGGGCCCAAATTAGCATTACAAGAGCTGTATAGTGGTTTATAATGCCTATATGTAGACTTCTTATAAAGCTATAATAATATGCTAATTCTGTTATCCATCGATTATAAAGCTATTTTGTGCTACTTGGGTAATCAGCCTATAATGTTCCCACTGCTGGGACACAGGCCTCCTCTCGGTGAGAGGGAGTGGGCCTTAATCCACCACGCGGGCCCGGTGCGGGTTGGCAGATGTCACATGTCTTCGAATTTTTGGTTCTAGGACATGCCGGTTTCCTCACGATGTTTTCCTTCACCGTTTTGAGAGCAGTGGTGATGAAATAATTTACACAAAGTAAAGCGCCTGTCTGGGTTCGAACCTACGACCTACAACTCGTAAGTCGCGGCCGTTACCACTTGGCCACCACTGCTCACTGTACCTACCTTATTCTATATAAATAAAACAGAATCGGGCTAGTTAAACCATATATAACTCAAGTACGGCTGGAATGATTTTTAAGATCTTTGATTTGTTGGATTTTTCTCCGAACCGAATAGCAGAAAAAACTATTAAAACATGTGAACAATTTTTTTTTAATGATTGAGTTAATTCATTTTATCATACATTAGTTATTATTGATTCTGAAGCGGTACGAATTTCGCCGGGTCAGCTAGTAGATAAATAATATAAGCCTATAAATCATTTTTTTTTAAATTCTGTTTTTATTTAGAGGTTTTTATCTTATAGATATGCCAACCCCATTATACCCTTTTACGATACATCTACATACCTATAAATCATTCTAATTTAGAATGCGTAAGTAATAATGATTCGTCCGAAAGTTTTAACTAGTTCCATTTTAGTACGAATTATATAAAGCCTAGTAATTAAATAAGGGCTTTTGAAAAACATGTTATAAGTAGGTACCTAGCAGCAATAAAATATTAAAACTTTCTTTTAATTATTATTATAGATCTACGAAGAACGTTGGATTCGATAGAGAGAGAGAGTGGTTTGAAAAAACGTGAGCTTTTGTTGATCACGACACGACCGTTTGACAAATGATGCGCACTACCAGCAGTAGGTACCAACATCATTCATTGACAGAACTTGATTGTTATCTACTAGTTTTATAGAACAAAATAATGAGGGAAGGATTTAAGGAGTAGGCTTTCAGAAGATACAATTCCACCAATTTCCTGATTGTTTGGGGATGCTACTCTACTATCTACTGGGTACCTATAACCTACTTGAATTATTTATATAATCTGTTCAGAAAACTTCTGCAAAGGCAACATTATCGCCTCACTGTGGGTATTGTTGGTAGTACCTGTCGGTCATTGTTGAAAGGAGCTCGACTCGAATCACGGTCATTTTGGGAAATACTTGCTTAGAAATTGAATCCCCATCCTATCCTTTGAACCTAGAGGTAGTGAAGCTGAATAAAAACCTTCTCTTGTGTGTTGTCTCCCCCCCCCCCCCCTCCCGATCTGCCCACAAATCATTATGTACTCTATGAGACTAATGGGGATTTGTGGAATAACCCAATCAACGGTAGATACCTGTGGTTAGAATAATGCCTCTCCCTGTCTGAGCCTGATGTGATTATTTATGTGAGCTACCTATACAGGCTTGGACCCAGGCGTGGACCTAAATCTGAAAATCTACTTTCCACAGACATAGCGCCACGTCTAGATAATCCTCGTCAGGTTGGAGGCTGTTCTTAGAACCACAATGAGTTTATAAATAATTGTGTGTTAATTACTAAAATGGCCATGTATCGGAACACTGGGTGAGCACAAACCGCAATGTACTGATTACTAACTATTTACAGCACTGCACCGTTTCGAAGAATATTAAAAATAAAATCATACCAGTCTAGTCATTGGGGCCAATGTTATAGATAGAGGTACTTAATACCCACCTGAAGTCTGTTGCAACATACAAGTTGACCAGTTTACAGTGATCCAAAATTATTTTTTTGAAATCACTCGCCCCCGACGTGTATTATACCTAGTACCTATAGGAGAAAATCAACAGGCCAGAGATCGCACAAAATACATAGAAAGGTATGGAAGGTATAATGGGTGGCCTTTGCACAGTAGTGGGACAAAATGTAGGCTCACAAAAAGGAGAAACCTTAATAGCTCACAGGGAAAAATTTTGTTCGAGAAAACATTTTCGAAATTTTGAGTCAGATTAAAAGTGAATTCTTCTCAATATCGTACCTATTAAAACGGCCTCAATGGGAAAGCTCAAATTTGACTAGCTAAAAGCAGAGCTTTGTGAGGGCTCGCGTCGTTTTTCTGCGTGGTAATAATCTTTAAGGCAGTTTTTTTATATATTTTTTTTCGTAATTTAATTTTTTTTTTTTTTACTGATAACACATCTACATATAAATAGAAATTATTATGTTAAAGCACAAATCAATAGGCGTAATAGTTTTTCCGTAAAGTGTACCACAAAATGCTCAGGTTGTGGGATATAGCAGGGCTCGCTTCGCTCGCCCTGATAATATTTTTGACTCATAATCTGTCATCTCAAACATATTACGCTTTGAGCTAAGTTTCCTAGATTCCTGGGTTTTAAAAATAAAAATATTAGGGAAGGTAAGATCAGCTTGTAAAATGATACACTTAGAAGATGTCTCGAGATCGAGTGTTCTTCTGTAAAATTTAGGATTATATGGGAGTGTCACTGTAGCAGACGCTGTTTTCACACCAAACGTATACTCGGCCGCCGAATAAACAATTGGTTGAACGTGGCCTATAAATTAGGTATGTCTTCCCCAGGGCGTAAGTACTTACCTATTTATTAAAGCTCTCCCCGATTAAAAAAGGGTAGATTTAGAAACAGAGAGATTATCGCCTCAGATTCTTTGTTGGCCTAGCCTCACACGGTAATGTTTTCCTACTAAATGCAGCTTTCGATAACCTAAATCAAATTCGCGACATCACGATGCAAATTTCCCATAAACCCATTAATCATCAATAAAAGCCAGCTCATGACCCATTTACTGACACGGTGGCACCACAATCAAAGGAGCTCAAGGTGTGTGACGTCACACAACATGGTACACTTCTAGGAAATCAGTTTTCCTGTTAATGCTTGTATTGAAACTAAGAGTAACCCATATAGGGCGAGTGCATAACTACGCGCGCGCCTGCATGTGTGTCCTACGCTTACTAAAACAAAATCGGTAAGTATTTATAGAAGTGTGTTCACTAATAAAAGAATTCTGTCACATGAGCTATTTTAATAAGTGTTTTCAGCTCACATCCTTTGTACCTATTAGCAATCAGTATAGCTAGGAGCCAAATATACTATTGAAAGTCTCTGTGGCACCTAGCTACTGCTATTAGTGCTTGGTAAACGAAAGACGGCTTAGTACCTCATAGACTTCAACTTCAACTACTTACCAGTACCCCAAGAAAATAATCTAACAAGACCCCTTACTTTTGAAGCTCTTATTGCCATCTTTGGCAGGCCAAGACGAAATCTAACAATCAAGAAAAAACAGTGCCACTCCAGGAGTGCCGACAGAAGTGAAAACTTGATAAAGCGGCCCTAGCAAATTTTATAAATAATATGTTTGAAGGTAATTCTTCCCAAACAAAATTTACCGCGCGTTGATGTCTTTACAATAGCCAAAACTTAAAACAGAGGTGTCAGTTACGGTAACAGTGTCGCGAGTTTAATGGTTTTCCAATCTCAAAAAATGCCCAACGCGCCTAAAAAAGTTTTCACTTCATAAACAGATAAATGCAACATGAACGTTTATGCTCATTGAATTCCTCGACGAACGTGGAAATAAGCACAGTGACGGTGAAGCAAGAGCAACGTATCGCGGCGATAAAACATCAAGTATTATATTAGCACATGAAACCGAGAGGACAGACATTGACGCGCCGTATAGGGAGACACGCCGCCCTTGTCCCACTCGAGGGGGTGAATGGCAGGGCTGTCAACGTTACATGAAGAAACATAGGTCTGTGGTCATTATGAAATAATTTATGTAAACGCATTAAAATTATTCATTTAAATTTTCTAGTTGTCTATGCTATTGTACCCATTGTACCGGTGTACCCAACATTTTTGTGCAACTACAAACAGTTCTAAAGTATTCAAGAAATAAGACTAAAAAGAGTCACTCCTGCGGTAAGTATTGATGGCTTTTTTCCGGGAATAATGGTTTGGAAAGAATAGGTACCTACTAATAGGTAGAAAAGTTGGTATCTCTCAGTCATCTAAATAGGTACAGGACACGCTTCTTCTGTCGATGTCGACGCCTATGACAAAATACGAAAGTGGGGAACTAAATTGATCCAAGATAGGGTTTCATGGCTTTCCCCGTTTTCATTACGGCTAATTATTTCGCTTTGCCCTAGCAGCCCTACAACATACTGAATCATATGAAATGCCTTATAAACGATGCGATGCGTATCGCAAACGACAGATTTACAGTCTGATGCAACCAAACGCAGCGCGACCTTATACCAATCACAGACTTTTGGCCGTTAATTAACAATTAAAGAATAACTTTTTGTACACATTCAGTGTATCGACCGTTTTTAATAATGAGCGTGCGTGTTGGCATTCGGTGTAGTTGCGTTACCTATGAGGTGTTGACGTGGTTGCAGACGCGTAAACAAAAACACCTGTGTCAAGTTCAAATGAAGAGGTAGAGGTACAAAACTAGAGTAATATGTCCTCCAAATCCAGGAAGGTACGGATATTATTATTAAGATTAGATTAACTTCTTTGCAAGGAACAAAGAATGGGATCATTTGCCTAGGGAACGTAAAAGTAACAGGTGATTTGGGAACCCATATCCAGTGGATGCTGTTATTTAATATATGAAACGATCCCTCAATCGTAAATTCAAGGATATTATTTCCTGTTGCATGCTAGGCTATGTTCCCAGCCACAATAACAATAAACGTTCAATGACCAAACTATGGGCACGATTAGTTTCGCTGGTGCATTAGTTTTACCTATCCTATTATTAGATGTCACTCAGCTTTCCTGTTTACATAAATACATAGATAGCAATTGTATTTACATTGAACTCATTAAATGTTTACTACGTGATATATCATGATATGATTGTGTCACTCTGTGGAGTATTTGGACTAATTAACGGGAAACAATTTGTTCCGCAAATATCCTGTGCTCTAATTAGGGACAATGTTGAGGACATTGAAGCCTGGCATCTTTTCCCAGGCCAGATAAAAAGTAGATAATTATCATTAGCAATTGTCATCATAATTAATGACCATCGTTTCTCACGAATATAACTGTCTTTAACCAATGAATTCTATAGGCTCTCATATCGTCGACATCATAAATAAAAATATAATATTCACAGGCGGACAGACAACGCACAGCCTAAACTGCTGGTTTAGAAGCATTAAAGTCGCACATTCTGTTCTTTTTATAACAAAAATGGATGGATGAATTTACAAAAGTCTTTGAAAATTCATCCCCTAAACGGGTTAAATAGGGGATGAAAGTGTGAATGAAAGATCGTAATTTCTGCCGATAGGCAATCGCAAGATAATGATGATTGTTTAATACCTATGTTCTCCCATTCGCTCTTTCCATCTAAAAATATACCAGTAAATCTAAAGTAAAGTGCAAATAATATACGGGATATTATAAGTCAAGCCACAAAATTATTTATTGGCCACGTGATTAAACTTCTAATTTTATAACTAAGCAACGGGAAAATGACATGGCTTCTAATAAAGTAATTCGTCTTTTTTACAAGGCCAACTAAATATTCTATAGAAAGCGTCAAGTAACGATCATCAATTATTGTGACTTGTCCTTCTTATTTATACATTGCCACCTTATTTACTAATTTGGCCACGGATTTTACATCTCGTCACCATTTTATGTTGTACAGCTTCAACACAATGTCCTCAAAAATATATAATTCAAGTTTCTACAGACAGCATCATTTATTATAACTTATCATGTAAAATAATACATCATATTCTTTTATCGTGAAAATAGCCACTGCATGATTTGGCGCGAGTACGCAACCGGCCATTTGCACCAATCAGATAGCGCCATTTGATTCATGTAACGACGAGTTGAGTTGATCACGTGTAATTGTTATTGTCGTTCGTGCGTTCGTATCGAAAATCATTAGGTCTAACGTTTAATATAATATATAAAAAACGTCATTATGGTTAACACCCCGACTCAGAGTACCCCGACTCGGATAGGTTAGGTTAGAAGGCTAAGGCGGGAGCGAAGCGTAGCGGAGCTCCCGCCTTAGCCTTCATGTAATGTATGTTATGCTTGTAAAAATTAGTTATTTTAAAATTATATCAATCGTTCATTATATTAACTAATCGCTATATTAAATAAAATTATAGGTTCCGTTGTTATATGTTGTTAATATTAGAGATTTTATTGTTATATCATCTATTACTTACCCAATATTAATGGCCAATATACTATTATTGATGACATTTTTAGCAAAATTTGGACGATCAATGAATGTGGGATGAGTTACATTTTAAACGTACCGAGTTAAAAAATTAGAAGCTAAATAAACATATTTTGTGATGTCATATATTACTATTTTAGAAGTTTACTGTTAGAATGCATGTTACAAATTTAGAAGCTAAAAAATAACCATCATACTGAGTTGAATTTAGATTGGCTCACATAGAAGATAACTAGTGGCTAAGATAGTATTATTTAGATGCTCGTTAATTGTGGCTGACTTAGTAATTTAGAAGGCAACATAAATTTTTAGAGGTGAATAATGCTATTAAAAAGAAGCCTGTTTAATTAGCACCCATAATATACCCCTTGTATGCGTCCGCGCAGAAGACACAATGCACTTATTGTTGCACCGTGCGCAGTGTCACGGCTCGCCACCCGGGTCAGGTGGCCGTCGGGCGACACCCGCTGCCCTTCAAGCCTCCTGACTCCTTATAGCACGGGTTGCTTCATACTTACGTAGGTACTATACATTACTAATGATAGCGAATTGTGGGTCTACATAATTATGTGAAAATAATCGGGTGCATACTGAGCAGGAAACCCCGATACAAACATTGGGATATGTAATAAATCATTTATTGATAGTAGGTAACAGAGACCCATCAAATAAATACCTAAAAAAGTAACATACGTAATTAAATATTAAAACCACCACCATCACTAACCAATCTCGTCGCCACAGCATGCATGCTTTTCTCGTAGCTAAAATTATGCTATAACCTGTGGCTACAACTTACTGCAAAAAAAAACTCCCTTGGCGTTCAGTGAAGGATCACAGGCAGGGTGCGGAACGCGAAATGCTTGTCTATTCAAGCACACGTCATCATCATCATCAAAGTCGTTAAACTATAGGTAGCTTTTGACAGCTGTCTCTAAGGACCAGCTCGGTAGTGCAATTTAAAAGGCTTGATAAATCGAATGAAAAGGATACTGGCACTCGAATCTCATTAGGTATAATAACTTCTCTTAAACTCTCACAAAGTACTTACTCATAGTTTATTACGCGACTTTTACCTGTAGTTACATAAGATTCGGCGTATTGATCGCAAATAAACTGCATTAGCTGTAAACAGGGTATTTTTCACTCTCGATAAGGAGAGGCGAGTGTCGTGACATGTCCATAGCAAGCGAGCTAACTGTGTCATTATGTAGGGTTGCCAAAACTAGGATTGATAAGTAGATAAGGATTTTTTTTTTATTTAGATACTTGGGTTTTGTAAAGCGCATAGTCATTTTTAGATTCCTGACACCGTTCTCACTACTTACATACCGTTTATAGCACTACAAAAATAAAAAAAACAACGACTTCCAAAAAAGACACTATAGTATGTATATTAAAAATAACTTTAATTTCGGAAGTCGGTGTCGTTGGTTTCGCTTTTTCGTTGTTTGCCACCGACTTCCGAAACTAAAGTAATTTTTCACTTCAAGTAGCGTCTTTTTTGGGAGTCGGATGTTTTTTGTTTGTAAAACAATTTTTATTTTTCACTTTTTAGTTGTGCAGACGCAAGCTACTACAAACTGTCAAATTGCTTTAATAGATTTTCAACCTCATTGCTAAGTCATAAAGTTCAAAGTTGGTTGGGAAAAATGACGGTTTCGGGTAGCTTGATGTGCTGGCGTCTGTACCTACTTACCCCACACAAATTCGTATAACACTACTTGCTATGTAAATATCAGTGAAAAAAGTTATTATAATATCATCAATATAAACTAAGTGGCAAAAATATGTATTATTGAAGCTAACTCAAAAACTACCCAAGCAAAGTTAATAAAATTTATATGGGGCACATCCGTTAAAAAAATATATTTTGAAATCGATTTACCATTGTAGGAGATATCGCCTAACAAACAAAAACAATTTCGTTTACTTGAATTTTTACCAGTAATTTTGGTTTAAAAACCAAACCACTGAACCGATTTTGATGCTATGGAACCAATCTGAAAGTATATCCTTCCAAACAAAAAAGAATTTTGCAAATCGGCTTATAAATAACAGAGTTCTGAGTGATCTATTCCAAAAGATGGTCAGAAATTCCTAACATGCGAATTAACAGTGAATTCTATTCAGCTACGAATTCACTGTTAATTCGTAGCTCATTCACGAAAATTAAACAGCAGTTGCTATTTGCAACTGTGCAGAAAAGTGCGCCCACGAGAAGAAAACTCAAGAGGTGAATAGTAGTTAGATACTACGACTACGAAGAGCTATGATGTTCTAGCTGGAGTGAAATCAACACTTAAGATAGCCAGGAAAGCCCATCAATCTTTATTGACGTGAACGATTCTGTTTGTTATAATTATGTTGACACCCCTAGCCAGCCGGCCGGCGCGGCGGCGCGGCGGCGTGTCCATACCGGGCGGACACATGGACGCGGCCATCTGGCGCCTCACTTGCATCACCACTCACCACCACCACGCTCCCACTCGCCACCCGCCACCCGCCGCCACCACCGCGAGGATTAGGGAGACTAGCCACACGACACTGACCAGCTTGGCTTGTGAATATAGCCAGGTTCTAGTCTGATTGGATTGTTTGTTCGTTTATGTTCACGGACAAGGCGGTTTTTATTTCGTCATTATTCTATTTATGAGTTTTAAACGTGTTTTATCAGTGAGTCAAAGACACTACCTTCGAAATAGAATGTGAATTCATTCAAACACTCTCGTTGGTATTTTTTTCAGAAAACGGAACGACTTTTGATTAATAAAGCATAAGCATAGGTAGTTAACTAGTTATCCTATAAAAATAATCATTCTAAAAGATCACTTCTAGCGATAAGACCACCCATTTTGTCACCCTATGTAACATTTCTACAATATCCGTATCTGTAACCTAGGTAAATTATATGTGGTGTACATAATAAAGAGTATTCTATTCTATACCTAAGTAATGTTCCCTCTTTTGAGCTTTGATTAATCATGCACGACTTATTCCACGCCATGTTTAATCATAAGGTAGTTCAAAAATAGGTACTTCGGTAATTATATTAAAATCACAGTTCATTGAGTACGTATCTGTCAACGAACTCCTCGGAGATCTCCAGCAATCGCTCGCGGTAGGCGCGGCACTTCTGCGAGTACGCAAGCACCGGCTCCGACCGGTCCTCGTTCATGTACCGCTCGTACGTCTGCGGGTCGTCAAACGTCGCCTGCGCATCCTTGGGATGCATTAGGATGAACGGGTTAATAGCGGCCGGCTCTAGCATCCCGAACATGCGACTCTGCTCGCACCAGTACAAGAAACTCTCCTTATCGTAACCCAAATCTATTAGCCTCCGTTTCGAGTCATCGTTCAAATTGTCCGTAAAAACTGCGAAGTATTGATCGTAGATTTCTTTCTCGTGCTTTTCTCTGAAATTCCTTGATGTGGTCAAGTACATGAACGTCATGAGATCGAAGGCTGGCGGAGTGTACCGAACCAGCTGGAAGTCGACGATGATAGCATTGGTAAGAACGTTGTCGTCATACTTAAACATAATGTTATTCACCCAGAGATCCTTATGAATCAGGACATTTAAAGTCTCCTTATATTCCTTTACAGTATCGCACGCTACTAAGTACTGCTTCGCTATTTTCTGCTCCAAATCAGGTATATTCCGATAAGACTTCGAAGAGTAAGCTTTGATGAAGTTCGCAGTCAGTTTGGCACAGGCTTTTATGAATGGGGAGTCACAAAAGGCTGGTTCGTCCAGCAAGCTGCCACAGTCTTGGTTGCTGTTGTAGGGACGGTTGTTGAGGATGGTCTTGTTCGTCTCGTAGTTGGTGAAGGCCGCATGGAAACGCGCGAGGGTGGCCACTCCGAACATCTCATGCTGGTAGTCTAACGTGTCCAGGTAATGGCGGGTCGCGTAGCCTTCCTTTGCCAGGTCTGGCATCACGATTATTGAGTCTGTATACAAGTAGGCCTTTGGACACCAGGGGTGCGGATCTGGAGACAATTACATGAAAAATATTGAGGAATGAACAAGAAATAACGATCACATTCATAAGAATTTCGGTAGTTTTATGAGTGCAATATTTGTGTTTACTTTGAAGACTGTTTTCTTTTTAGTCTGAATGGCTTTATGTCTTCCGGCTAGAATTATTGTTTTTTGTTTCTATGTATTGTTACTTTTAAGTTATAAAGATTCGAAGAAATTATGTACAGACACCAGCACATCAAGCTACTACAATCTGTCAAATTTCCATTTTCAACTTTATCGGGATAGCATAGTTTGACAGTTTCGGGTAGCTTTATGTGCTGGCGTCTGTACTTACCTACCCGTTAGGGTATATATGTTCTGTGTTACCTACTAATAGATTATCAAAGCAACTTCATAATAACTTTTGGTTTAAGTTTATATTTCTTCGACAAATTCTATTGGGAAGCTCCTCTTTTAATCATAAATCCTCACTCAATCATAAAAATGAAAATTCACTCACCATTGTCATCTCGGATCTCCTCCAGCACTTGGAACATATACCTTTCTCTCTTAAAATATTGATTATTATCAATGAACTCTGCTTTCGGCTGGTTGTTCATCGGAATACACTTTATGAATAGGTGTATGTTCTTGACTTCGCCGTCAACCGTCACTCGTAGGGTGGCCCTCATGTGGTCGCCCAAGAACCCGGCGAGCCCGTCCGTGGCCGCTCTGACGTCACATCTCTGCAGCGACCACACATCAGCCCCAATAGCCTGCTTCACAACATGATGCACCTGCTTATCACTCAAGATATCCTCCAATAAGAATCGTCCGCTACCACCGACCATCTTAACAAGTTCTAAGTATATTGCTGGGAGAAACAATCGACTTGCACATTATATACCTACACACTTTTATCTGTAAATAACTGTAGGTACCTTTTTGTTCTTCGATAACATTTGCAAATTGGATGAACTATCATTAATAAAAATAGACCTTACGTCTCCAAAAATAAGAGCGGTAATAATGTATGTTGTGTAAATATATAGATTTTATCGGTTAGACATCATAGCGCAAATTGTTTATATTTGCAGGAAGATTAAGGAGAGCTACTGTTTGAGATGAAGCATTCATTGTTCGCGTTTCAAGTTCGTTCCACATAATATTCTGACAGTCGGCAAATGTTGAATAATACCTTGATAACAGTAAAGGCTTATGAATCAAACAGCTTTTAATTAATTGTCAGATAAATTACTTAAGTCCTACCAGACATCAGGCAAGGCATGCCACCCAACCATATTCGATAGGATCTGAGCAGCGGTTAGCTCGGCTCTTTCGGTTAGCTCTAATAATTTCACGCAGGCTCCTGCGTGAAATTTGTTCGTCACGTGTGGGAAAGCTGGTTTCGCACATAAAAGTCGTACGTTTTTAACATACAGTGTGAGGCATCCTTAACAATGCTAAATAAGACATTATTATTATTTACTTAATTATAAAGTTTTCCCAGTCACATAGTATTGAAGATGCAATTGACGTCAGACTCTTGGCAAACACTTCCACCGTCACGTCAGTGTGACATGACGAAAATATATCTAAACTAGCAACGCCCCGCAGTTTCACCAGCATAAGTGTCGATCCCGTGGGAATATCGGGCTAAAAACTATCCTATGTCCTTCCCCGGTATGCAATCTATATCTCTGCCAAATTTTATCGAAATCCGTTCAGTGGTTTAGGCATGAAAAGGTAACATACATACAGACAGACAGAGTTACTTTCGAATTTATAATATTAGTATGGATATATAAAATCTCGTGTCACAGCCTAGTACTCACACAGTGTTTGCTATCGAACTCATCCGAAACGGCTTGACCGACTTTTATGAATTTTTTTTGTGTATATAGGTAGGTCTGAGAATAAGTCGTGAGGTATTTTTTATACCCCTAGGTGATAATGGTGGCCCTCTCCAGATTTTTTTTGGAATCGTGACTTACGCGGTTGAATCCGCGGGTCGCAGCACTCGCAGCTCGTATTACTAATTTCGAAAGATGTATCTTTCGAAATTACGGATGTAAATTAAAAGCCAAAACCGTTGTTAGCATAAGATACTCCACCAATTAGTAGAACTTGTCGACCAGCATGACGAGCTGATACTGTTCTATACATCTGACCTCACGACCTCTCGGTATTACCTAGTCAGATCATTGCGGTCAGATGGCAGGCGCTCGTGTTAAATATTGTTAAGCTTTTCCGGAAAAGTGGAAACCGGTTTCAATATAGTTGTCAACATTTTAATACAGTATTTAGTTGTTTCGGCAAATGTAGTGTTAATTACTGAAGGGTGCCCACCCTTCAGTAATTAGAGAGGCACTAAAAGAAGTAAGAACGGGTAGGACGCTCTCAGGCTAGGTTGGAGACTGGAGTAAGGATCTTCCAAGGGTAGCAACTGGATGAGAGTAGCCGAAGATTTAATGGCTAATATAACAACAAAACATTTGTTTATAAATAAATAACTATATTTATGAAACAATACAATATCTCTCGCTACATTGTAAATATTACACGTGTGGGAATTCGTGACCGCGTGGACAAGTAATAGAACGAAGTAAGTTGTAAATAAGTAACGATTAATTTATGCAAGGGATGGGTACGTGAGACACAGTCCCCACACACGTAATCATATAAATTCCGGAATGCTGTCAGTTTCTTTAACTTTGGCAAGCAGACGTCGTATCGTAATGTACAAGTATGGCAACATTTGGCAGTCGGCGGTTCAGCGACCTTCATTTAGTGAAACCAAGTATTTACTTAACAATAAGTTTTTTGGAATTATTTAACAGTTAATAAACAAATAGCTGCAGTATGTGCAAATACGTAATCTGTTGTATTGATTTGTAATAGGCACACAATATAACATAAGCCCTTCTCATCAGTCGGGTAAAAGTAGTGACGATAAGCAAACACCTTATCAGGTATACAAAAATAAAATCCATAAACTGATTCCATAAAATACTTGGTCCAGCAAACAGTATCATGTTAAAATTGCTTACTGTACAAGTCTTATAAACTGACGTATAATTAAACCTTAAGATAATATTTGTAAATAATAGCTGATTTCTTAAATAATTATGTATATCAATAAAGCTCAATGGAAGAATGTTTCGTTGAAAGACGAGGGATGGCAAAGGTTAATATATTCACTAATATTTATAATTATTTAATATTTAACTAGGTATAATATTCAAAAACAATATTCGTGTATAATTGAAATAAGACACACTTTACGTTTGATTACAATGATTACTTGCGCAGGAGTGGAAGGAAGAAAACATTGCTGCTCTGCGATTGGGCCAGGGCTCTCCTTAGTTTTCGACGCTTGTAACTTAACCAAAACACTTTAAACATAGTTGCAATACTGTAAAAATATACAAACTAACACGTCCGGTTCAAAAACGTACCCGGTTATTAAACAGGGTAACTCAAACGGCTCGCACTAGAAAATAGGCAACCTTAGAGAAACGTAGAAAATCGCAACAGCCAATATTTTACTTTAGTAAAGTGTGTCTTATTCCCGGTCTAACCTACTAAGGCACAGAGGAGTTTGAGCGTCGTGTTCATAGATGGCGCTAGAGTCGTAAGAGGTGCTTATTGTACGGGTATATTCCACTAATTACATTACGTTGTCATGTTGAGCAAACTTACCATAGCGTTAATAAATATAACGTCGAGTATAAGGGCGTGTGTAGACTTTCGTACGTAAATTTATTACGAGATTATTTGCTTAATCAGGTTACTTCAAGTATTTTATATTTTAGGGATTTGGTGGTTCCGTGGGATTGAATAACCCACGTCATAAAGAAACTAGCTTAAAACAGCTACAATTAAGTCCACGCTAAAACCTTCAGACAATCTTCTTCTTTTTATCGAATCTATATTACTAATGCTTTTCTAAATTACTTGATCCAAGTAGCAGGACACGTTAATCGCGGAATCAGTAGCGTTTTTATGTCTTCAATAGATAAATAACACTCAAATGATCTACAAACTCGAACTTCGTATGGTGCACACATGAACTAACAGTCGTGTCGACGCTCGCGCCATCGTCACACGCGTGGCAATGTTTAACATTCCTCTAGCTGGCAAGACAGTTAAACTTAACTAAACAAATACAACTAAATACTGATTGTATTGATATGTATAAGCTTGATATGATGACGAATGGTTATTTGTCACTAAAGTTACAAATGAACTCACAATATTGTATTTTTGTATATATCAGGCTGTAATTCCACGAAAATGTAATATTATATTTACATGTTGATACCATAAAGAGGTAAAGTTGTTTGTATTTTGTAAACGGTAATCTTTGGAAATACTCATCCGATTACAAACAATATAAATTTAATAAAATACTGTTTTGCCAAAACATTCACGGTTTCTGTGGTAATCTCCATGCGGGTAAAACCGCGGGACGCCACTAGTTTAGTTATAGAGAGCTTAAACATGGTTTTTAAACCCTGAAAATTATATTTTCTCAAACATGCTTGGAAATTTGAGCATTATTTTGACAACCTTCTTCGAGATAAATCGAAATTGCTTTACTGGCCAAATACATGCGAGCAGCGGCCGGCCAAAGTTGTATGAAAATCCATATCTATCGTGGTGTAGCGGCCAAATAAAATACATGTAAACTCATATCTGTTGTGTAATTTAAAAATGGAACGATCTTTTACTCCGAAACATGGCAACCAAGGAGGTAACTTATCAAAGGTTTATTTAAATTTTGAACTGGCTTGCAAATAGAAAGCTGTTTATTGAAAAAAAAAAAATAACACTTTAACGCGGGAAAAATTATTGTTGTTCGTCATTGATGTTGAAAAGTAATTGTATTTGACAAAATGAGTTCAAGTGAAGACAATGAGTGTGATGAATTTACTTTAACGCCACCTGAAATTCAAGAGGCGGCAAGAGCCGTAATAGAAAACTTGTTACCGTCAAAATTTAAAGAAAAATATTTTCAAATAAAACGTTCTGCCTAGGTACTACTTAGTTTTAATTTCCGCGCATTATTTGAGAAAAGTACTATACAAGCCTTGGACACAACTAGGCATTGATGGACTTACACATGTGTGCCTCGGCTTCGCCTCGGCCCATATTTACACGTTCGTCCATTAATGCCTCTTGCTGGCCGCTACAGTAACTTACTATAACATTCGTAACCATATCAAACTATAGTAACTTAATTTTAACATGTATTCATATAACATTAAGTATAACATAACAAATACATTTCAGTCTCTTATAATACGTATAATACAGCTACCAATGTATATAACATCTAAAAGGAAGACTCGTTGTCTGTTATTGCGTCATTTGGAAGACGAGGAAATATGTATATTTTGAGACATTATATTATCTTCTTTACAATACCCAAAACGGGGAATAGAAAAATGTATATATTGTATAAAAAAATGTCTTTTATGAAAATGCAGCTACCTAAAATACTGCTAAATAATTTCATGGCTTATAAGCAGTGTCAATTCCGTAGTATACTATTTTAATTCTTAACATCGAAGTATACTTAGATATTGCAATATGCAAGTAGCACGTTTATCTCAATTTAAAGAAAAAAGTTCAAGTTGCATGTTTTAAAAAGAGACAAACGTTTTGTCTACTAATATTTTCAATTTCATTATGTAGTATAGAAGTGTTATTTCATTTAAATGCAGATCTACCGAAGCAGTCTCTGAAAAGTGGTGTAATAGTACAATCCACATAATACATCATTATTATGCACAGCTAAACCAAAAATGGTTTGCGCTTCGGTAATGTTCCTGTTTCCCAATTAATACGAACGTCCCGCCACAGAGTAAGCCCCCGCCGAAGCAAATCTTCTAAGTTTTTTTTATTTATTGCGCGTTTGCGAATTGCATAGAGTTGTTAATCTATAATTTTGTACTTAATCATGGTAATACAAAATTGGCAAGTATTTCCAGGTTTGTAACTTTAAGCGTACTTCAGAGACGATGATTCCCGAAGTGCATACTTTTCCTGGGATATATGTATCTAATTATCATTTTAAACCTATCAACACATTTCGGGATAATACACGCCCCAAGACGTGATAGCAATAAAACTTCTATTGTGTTTCGTTCAGTGACCTTCAATGGATTAATTCGAAAAGTATGTCACTTTTGTCGATTATTGAAGTCGATATTTCGTAAATAAATATTTAAAAATGTGATTTCGTTTTTACTTATTCGGAGTATTCGTCTTTTTTGTTTTACAATGCATATATTTTTGACAGTTCGAACATTTGTATGAAGCGGCTATAAAACGGCAAATTGAAGTTGTCTTACAGCAAACTTTTCAGTAATCAAGTTCTATCTTGAACATCGTGAGATTATCATTTATCGTATATAGTCAATGGTCTTTCATGTGAAGCTCTAGACGAGGGAAGATAGTGCCGTCACCTGCTCCCTACAGCGGCGGCGGCTGCGGCAGCAGCGCGTGCAGCCGCGCCAGCGCCTGGCGCAGCAGCCGCTCGGGCTGCGCGGGCGCGCCGGGCGGCGGCCCCTACAGCGGCGGCGGCTGCGGCAGCAGCGCGTGCAGCCGCGCCAGCGCCTGGCGCAGCAGCCGCTCGGGCTGCGCGGGCGCGCCGGGCGGCGGCCCCTACAGCGGCGGCGGCTGCGGCAGCAGCGCGTGCAGCCGCGCCAGCGCCTGGCGCAGCAGCCGCTCGGGCTGCGCGGGCGCGCCGGGCGGCGGCCCCTACAGCGGCGGCGGCTGCGGCAGCAGCGCGTGCAGCCGCGCCAGCGCCTGGCGCAGCAGCCGCTCGGGCTGCGCGGGCGCGCCGGGCGGCGGCCCCTACAGCGGCGGCGGCTGCGGCAGCAGCGCGTGCAGCCGCGCCAGCGCCTGGCGCAGCAGCCGCTCGGGCTGCGCGGGCGCGCCGGGCGGCGGCCCCTACAGCGGCGGCGGCTGCGGCAGCAGCGCGTGCAGCCGCGCCAGCGCCTGGCGCAGCAGCCGCTCGGGCTGCGCGGGCGCGCCGGGCGGCGGCCCCTACAGCGGCGGCGGCTGCGGCAGCAGCGCGTGCAGCCGCGCCAGCGCCTGGCGCAGCAGCCGCTCGGGCTGCGCGGGCGCGCCGGGCGGCGGCCCCTACAGCGGCGGCGGCTGCGGCAGCAGCGCGTGCAGCCGCGCCAGCGCCTGGCGCAGCAGCCGCTCGGGCTGCGCGGGCGCGCCGGGCGGCGGCCCCTACAGCGGCGGCGGCTGCGGCAGCAGCGCGTGCAGCCGCGCCAGCGCCTGGCGCAGCAGCCGCTCGGGCTGCGCGGGCGCGCCGGGCGGCGGCCCCTACAGCGGCGGCGGCTGCGGCAGCAGCGCGTGCAGCCGCGCCAGCGCCTGGCGCAGCAGCCGCTCGGGCTGCGCGGGCGCGCCGGGCGGCGGCCCCTACAGCGGCGGCGGCTGCGGCAGCAGCGCGTGCAGCCGCGCCAGCGCCTGGCGCAGCAGCCGCTCGGGCTGCGCGGGCGCGCCGGGCGGCGGCCCCTACAGCGGCGGCGGCTGCGGCAGCAGCGCGTGCAGCCGCGCCAGCGCCTGGCGCAGCAGCCGCTCGGGCTGCGCGGGCGCGCCGGGCGGCGGCCCCTACAGCGGCGGCGGCTGCGGCAGCAGCGCGTGCAGCCGCGCCAGCGCCTGGCGCAGCAGCCGCTCGGGCTGCGCGGGCGCGCCGGGCGGCGGCCCCTACAGCGGCGGCGGCTGCGGCAGCAGCGCGTGCAGCCGCGCCAGCGCCTGGCGCAGCAGCCGCTCGGGCTGCGCGGGCGCGGCGTACTGCGCAGGCGCGGCGGGCGGCGGCGCCACGCGCCACGCCACGACGTGCTCGCGGCCGGTCGTGACGCTCGCGCACACCGTGAACAGGACGCCGCGCTCCCACGCCACGCGTAACGCTGACAGCACCTGTCAGATCGATCACGTTTGGGTTAGCGTTGATGTAGACTACACCGTAATGGACCTGAGCCGCGTTTGAACTGGCTAAAGCTCATTCACGATCAGTAGCGATATAATTTTGATATTTATGTATACCTCATTTTTATCCTTATTTATGGGAGAACCAACAGCTATAACAGAAGCATAACAATTTTATGAGACATAATAGTTATTTATGGGACTGTTGTATAATAAGGGGTATTAAAACACGAATGTGTGTATCACATGAGTGCTTGAATACCTAATTATATGCAGTTACATACAAGACTTTATTTATACACATGCTATGAATCCTCTATAAAAGGTTCTGAAACCATAGAGTGTTGTAAGAACTATGTAAATTCATGGAAAGTTTAAAGGTTAATGGAGATCAGGACAGTCTATCACGTTAGATATAATTATGGATAAGTATAACAAAACAAAGCTTTTAAATACAGTAAATTTATTTTTCTAACACAGTTAAAATGAAGAGCTTCTAATGAAGTCGTGGGGGGCTGGTGGCACGAAAATCTGAAACTTCTATCGAAGTCCGTGGCGGTGAAAAGGTTAAAATACATTTTAAACGCGTAGGAAGGGGCACATGATTCCATAGGTATCTTCTGCAACCTGTCTATGGCTTTTGATTGCGTAAATCACGATACATTACTACTGAAACTTGAGCATTACGGACTAAGTCAATTAGCGTTCAGCTTAGTAAAATCATATTTGAATGATAGACAACAACAAGTTGAAATAAATTGTGTCGAATCCCGGGGCTCAAAAGTAAAAAAATGGGGGTTCCACAAGGCTCAATATCGGGTCCTTTCTTCTTTTTACACGACTGCGGCGAAGCCCAAAAGAAGAGTTATGTGTTTGATTAGTGTATGTTAATGGTCTATTCGATCGATCGCTTTTGCTGACGATCCTTCCTTCATATTTAAGGTAAATCGACGTGCTACAAACTTTGACGACGTAAATAAAGCCGCACTGCAGGTTTAAAATTTGTTCACTGCTTATTACTTATAGTACGGGCGGTGGCGTTAGTTCGAAGAAGTAATTTCATACCGGCTGAAAATCAAAGCAATAATTAAAAAAAAGCAATAGTTTTCCCATAGCAAATAATAAAACTGAGAGTCCGCTGGTCCAGAACTGGGGGATCTAAAGTTACAGCATGGCAAAGTTGTAAATAAATCTTTAAATAAAAAGTAATTAAATACCGCGCCAAAACTTCTGGGACGATTTTGGGATCATCTTCAACTTCAAAAGAATAGTAAGCTGCATAAAAGTGATGGAAATATATGTCAGTCAGGTAAAAGAACATGTGTTTTTTTTATCGTGATTTTTGTTTGTCATTTTATTAATTAGGAACATTATGCTGTTGAATAATCATACCTTTATAACAATAAAAAAAAAAATAGTCTGCATATCTAATCAGGCTGTCCGCTAGTTGTCATAAGCATACACTCGAGAGCAATGAATCAAAATCAAAAGTCATTTTTCAAAAGTGGCGCAACAAACTCCCCAGCAGCACAGCTGTCTGTTTAGTTAGAAAATACTTGATTGTATACAATACTAGATATGTAAAGTAATTAACATTACATGACACACAACATTAAATTAAATTATTTGCCATATTGTGTTAGCTAGCTACAATAAAATCTATACGTAGTCAAGCAAAAAAAAAATCTAAACAAAAACTAACTACCTAAATAAGAGCCTTCAGGTATAAAGGTCGTGACAGCTTACATATTTATGCAATGCTGGGTTCTGCTCACATAGCTGTCACTTGAAGTCACAAATGATAAACTAGGACCATCGAAGTAAAATAAATAATCGTATAAGAAACTTCGTGTACAGCATGCCAAACCGCATAACCACAGTGATGACAGTACGTGGGGGTAATACAAAGTACTAAAACTCAAGAAAATTATAAAGTGGTAGAAAAATAATTGCTTTTCTATTTTTGTTATAGAATGAGATATGGTTATTTTTTTGTTTATATAATCGTTTATAAATATAATACAAAGTGACACATACATTTTATTACTTTAAGGAACATATTTTGATTGTCTATCAAATACAATTTATTTCATTGGCCAGCATTATTAGTTTCCGAGACTTTCAGGTATCATTATGTGACCCTAATTCATTGCTCTCGAGTGTATTATACAATCAGAGCATCTGAGCGTTGAAGGTCTATTCGATAAACGATCTGATGATCTTTGCACCCAGGAACATTTAGCTAACAGCGATTTTATTGTTGTTAACAAATGACTGGCACTTGAAAGACCCTATGGGGCCATATGACTGGCAGTATATTATCGTAATTGGATAAGTGATTGTACACTGCCGGACAGTGTTACCGGCGATTTAACAAAAAATAAAACGAAGCGCATACGATTTTCTTTACCAGATTTCAAAAGTAGTGATTGTGATAGTATTGAATCAAGAGAAATTACAATTCATCAATAAAACAGTTTTCCTGGAGATTACGCTCGTCTCAATGCTATAATGGGGTGCTCATTTAACATCTCTTGCAGAATGGCTAAATTCAGCAGCATATGCTGTTAGAAAAATCCGTAAATTTATGTGGATAACGCGAGGCTAGTCTTTTTTAGTCAGGCTCATAGTATCATGTCTTACGGTATTTTGATTTAGGGATGGGCTGCAGACATAGAGAATATAACCACTAGAGAGCGTATAGGCCGATTTCTTCGAAGCACACGACTCACTACCGCGGGCCGGGGGATGAGGAAGAACGCACGGCTGCAATTCGTCAGTTCTTGTAGGTATGCCTATAGTTAGGGCTGCTCTACTTCATTAAGGGAAAATGTTGAATGTTGACCTTCTTTGATACAGTCACAGTTTGATTTATGGTTCTGATTCTATTCTGTCTTAGTTGATTTGAATGTTGAATGACTTTTGAATATTCGCCAATGCGTTGCTCATGTATTTTACAATATAATATCTAGTGTACGAGTTCAAGTCTTTAATTGTGTGTATCCACGTAAAAAACTTTTACTCAAAGGTTAACAGGGTTATGGGCCCAGAGTGCGCAAAGATGTGGAATTTTACTAAGATACAATGAGCGAACAAGACCTGGCAACTATGTCTGCAGGAGGCGGAAGCGTAAGTGGGCTTTGTATTGAGAAACTGAAGGGGCGAGACAATTACCTCCTCTGGAAGTTTAATATGAGAAACCTGCTTATCCATGACGATCTTTGGTGTTCTATCGACGGGTATCCGGAGTGCGATAAGTCTAATCCGGAGCTGAAACGGCGTAAGAATGAAAGGGCGTTGGCTAAGATCTGCCTGTCAGTGGACGCTTCATGCGTGTCCCACGTGATGACTGCGAAGACAAGTAAGGATGCCTGGTTGAACCTGGAGAAGGCGTATGACGATAAGGGCATAGGCAGGAGATTAAAACTGTTGCGGATGCTGTGCTCGGTAAAGTTAGACGACTTTGGTGGTAATATGGACAAATATGTTGGCGAATGTTTGTCGTTGTCGCAACAGTTGGCGGCTGTAAATAAACCGATTGACGATGAGTTCCTGGCGGCGATTATTCTTCAGGGATTACCTCCTAAGTTTGATCCAATGATCATGGCCTTGGAGAGTAGTGTGAGTGACCTAACCAGTGACTTCGTGAAGGCTAAACTGCTACAGAATACGAAGTGGTCTGATAATTGCAAAGGTGGAGATTGCCTGATTGCTGATAAGTCAGAGAAAAGGTCTGGTAAGAGGCGCCAAGAGAAGAAGCCGAGGTGTTGGAACTGCGGGAAGTCTGGTCACGTTAAGAAGGAGTGTACCCAGAAAAGTGTTGCGATGGTCGCGACTCGGTTCTTGGCTGACACGTGGTACGTAGACTCGGGTGCGTCGAGTCACATGACGGGACGGCGAGACTGGATACACGATTTTTCTACAAGGAGTGTAGAGGTGAACGTGGCAAGCGGACAGACTTTGAAATGCGTTGGTATCGGTAATGTGTGTTTGAAACTCAGAGATTATGTTTTGACTCTTAAAGAAGTGATGTACATTCCGGGAATGAGTGTTAATTTACTGTCTGTAAATAGTTTAGCAGTTAAAGGGCTTAGAGTGGAGTTTATTGAGTCTACTTGTAAGATTTTTAGAAATAAATCTTGTATAGCTAATGTTAGGTCTGATGGCGGGGTATACAAACTGCATACTAACGCGGTAGCTTTAAGTAGTGTAAATAAAGAGGTTTCAAAGGAGTCTTGGCACCATAGGTTGGGTCATTTGAGTTATGACAGCTTAAAGTCACTGTCACACGTTATTGATTTTCAGAATGCAGAAATTACAAATAATTGCGATGTTTGTATTCTTGGAAAACAAATAAGATTTCCGTTCAAGAAATCTGGTCGTGACGTAGCGGCTAAGCGGTTAGATCTGGTGCATACAGACTTGTGTTCGATTCCTCTTGCGTCCCACTCAGGTAAGCGGTACATTTTAACTTTTCTGGATGATCACTCGCGGAAAGTATTCTTGTACTTCTTGAAAAATAAGAGCGAAGTAGCTAGCGTCACCATGGACTTTGTTAGGCTCGTGGAAAACCAATGTGAATCCAAGGTAAAGGCAATACGCAGTGATAACGGTACGGAGTACGTAAATAAAGAGCTAAGCTCATTCTTCAGACAGAAGGGTATTGTGCATCAGGTCACTGTTCCGTATTCGCCTCAAATGAATGGTGCGGCAGAGAGGTTGAACAGAACTCTTTTGGAACGGGTACGTTGTATGTTGTATCACGCGGGTTTGGATCACAAGATGTGGGCTGAGGCGGCTAACACTGCCGGGTACCTTATTAATCGGTCTCCGTCTAGTAGATTAGGTGGGAAAACGCCCGAAGAGGTTTGGTCGGGTAATAGGGTAAAGTATGACCACTTACGGATTTTCGGTTGCGAGGCCTTTATACATATCCATGACGTTAAGCGAAATAAGTTGCAACCTAAGAGTAAGAAATATATTTTTGTCGGTTATGAAGACAATGGAAGATCTTACAGGTTGTATGACTCTGAGACACATAATATTAAAAGAAGCCGTGATGTCAAATTTAATGAAAGTGTGTTCCCAGCCAGAAAGCTAGGAACTGGACATGGATCACCCACTATAGAAATATTTCTTTCAGGGGAAGAAGTTGACGATTCCAACAGTGAGTGGAAGTCAAGCGTGCCTGAGAGTGAGGTGGTTGGTGATGCAGCTCGGGAGTTTGTCACTGAAGAGCCGGTAACGAGGAATGTTGAACCGGTTGTGTCTGCGAGCGGTGATGATGGCGGCGACGACACTTTGGTTTTTGAAGATAGCGTTGAGGAGGTGGTAGAACCTCCGGAACCGAGGTACAATCTTAGATCTAGACAATCTAAGGGTTTGTACGCACATGATGAGATCCCAACTGAACCGCGCACTGTTAAGGAAGCTCTAGGCTCAGGGCAGAGCGACTTGTGGCAGCAAGCTATGCAGGTGGAGATTGATTCGTTCAATCAGCATGAGGCTTGGGAGTTGGTGGATCGTCCTATAGGCAAAAACGTGGTTCGGAATAAATGGATCTTCAAAATTAAGTGTGACGCCGAGGGGAAGATAGCCCGATATAAGGCTAGGTTAGTAGCCAAGGGTTTTACCCAAAAGTATGGTGAAGATTATTTTGAGACGTTTTCACCGGTAGTACGGTATAGTTCGTTGCGACTATTGTTGGCGATAGCCGTAGACATGGAACTCGATATAGACCATCTGGACGTACAGACGGCGTTCCTAAATGGTAATTTAGATGAGGAAATTTTTATGTTTCAACCGGAGGGGTTCATTTCACCTGGTGAAGAAAATAAAGTCTACAGATTGAAAAAGGCAGTCTATGGACTGAAACAAGCTTCACGAGCTTGGTATCAGAGGGTGAAGGACGTGCTTCTGCTGACAGGTTTTGTTCAATGCCAACTTGAACAATGTATCTTCTATAAAAGAAATGGTAAGTCGGTTGTTTACATTGCCTTGTACGTCGACGATTTCATTGTGTGTTACAATGATGCACGCATGGCTGAAGAGCTGAAAGAGAGTTTACGTAAACCATTTAAGATTAAGGACTTAGGTGCGGTGCGGCATGTTCTCGGGGTCACATTAGAGCGTGAGAGGACGAACAAAACTCTTAAGCTTTGTCAGGCGAGGTATATTGAGCGCTTGCTCGACAGTTTCGGTATGTCGGAATGCAAACCAGTCCAGACTCCTTTGGACCCAAACATTAAGTTTACTGATACGAGTGTGTTAGGCGAAGGTAATGTTCCGTATAGGGAATTGATAGGTTCCCTTATGTATCTGAGTGTTTTTACACGGCCAGATATTACGTATGCAGTTTCGTACTTAAGCCAGTTTAATACGTGTCATACTATGGAACACTGGAGGGCTGCGAAACGTGTATTGAGGTATCTTAAAGGAACTCAAAACGTTAGTCTTGTGTTTAGAAGGTCGGGTCATGTTAACATTGAGGGGTTTGTAGATGCGGACTGGGGCGGTGACGTACGCGACCGAAAATCATTTTCGGGGTTTGTTTTTAAGTATGGGGGAAACACCATCTCCTGGGAATGCAGAAAACAAACATGTGTTAGTTTATCAAGTACTGAGGCTGAGTACGTTGCTCTTAGTGAGGCTGCTAAGGAGGCACGTTGTCTTAGGGACTTGGTTACTGAATTGACTGGTAGTTCTGGGTTAATCGTCGGTTTGTTCAATGACAATCAGTCTGCTCAGAAACTTAGTGTCAATCCAGTGTTTCATAGGAGGACTAAGCACATAGATATCAGGTACCACTATGTTAGGGAGGCTGTGAATAATCATGTAATCAAGTTGAATTATTTACCTACTCAGGAAATGGTGGCTGATGTACTAACTAAATCTTTGTGTGCTCCTAAACATAAGTTCTGTGTTATGAACTTGCGCTTAGGTTTTTCTTAAGCCAGTTGAGCCAGTGGTGATGTTTGAGTTCAAACAGTGATTGAGGGGAAGTGTTGAATGTTGACCTTCTTTGATACAGTCACAGTTTGATTTATGGTTCTGATTCTATTCTGTCTTAGTTGATTTGAATGTTGAATGACTTTTGAATATTCGCCAATGCGTTGCTCATGTATTTTACAATATAATATCTAGTGTACGAGTTCAAGTCTTTAATTGTGTGTATCCACGTAAAAAACTTTTACTCAAAGGTTAACAGAAAATAGTCGATATCGATAAAATGGATTTTAGCATTGTGAAAAATACTCAATTAACCTTTTCACCGCCAAGGACTTCAATAGAAGTTTCGGATTTTCGTGCCACCAGCGCCACGACTTCATTATAAGCTCTCCATTTTAACTATCTTATAAAAATGATTTTACTGTATTTAAAAGCTTTGTTTCATTTTATTATTTAATATAGCAATATTTTCCAGACAAAAGAAGCCCTTATTTGTCTTAAAATCGGCAAAAACAAAAACTCCGAATATTTTTAATGTCCCCAGAACGCTCGTTGAAATATTTATAAATACTACTATCGAAAACAATTTGAGGTCAGTAAAATATGAATTTAGTTAACTACTTTTTATCAAAGGGAAAACAGACGAATTTCGACGTTCAGGTGGGTACCGATTCGAAATTAAATAGTTATTAGCAATCCCTGCCGATAATTATACTCCCATCTCTACAAAACAATTGGTTGTGAGTGCTCAGGGCACCACGGATTGTTATAGAAGTCGTTCTGTGACATCATAAGCGTACGGCTGTCAAGGTCACTTTGGCATAATGCAGCGCTAATCAAACGTTTATTCATCAAAAAGTAAGAATTCAATAAGTGAAATGTTCGGTGAGCCACAAACTAAGCGTCGCTTGTAGGTATCTTCTGGCTCTGGAGTGCGAATTTAACAAAGTTGTAATGGTTACCTTACAGTTTGAGGAGATTATCATAAACAAAGAGTTCAAATAAAATAAAACATTGTACGTACAGACGCCAGCACATCAAGCTACTACAATCTGTCAAATTTCTTTAATAGATATTCAACTTTATCGCTAAAGCGTAAGGCTCGAAGTTGAATGGGAAAATTTGACAGTTTCGGGTAGCTTGATGTGCTGGCGTCTGTACCTATTTGTGAGATTCGATTCTGAATGCAAAATAAAAATAATTGTTTAAGTAAGGAAAACACAGACAACATCCCTAATCAAAGTTGAATTTAACGTGCTCTGAGCGCCAAGGACTTAAAATGAAGTCAAAGAATGACGTCATGAAAGAAATAGCTCTAATTATGTGTTTGTTTCTTTGATACTTTTAATTTATACTGGTTTTTCTTACCAGCGGTACAGTGACATAAAACAAATATGGAAAAGTATAATCAGTTTTAATTTTTATTCGTAAAATTAAATTAAATCTCATTCATCGATATGACGTGCACACAGGTCTAACACTTGGACTACTAAAATGGTTACTAGTACCGTAGCCTATACATAGGCGACAAAATACTAATAGTTTTCGAACGTCGGGGCACTGTATGTAGTGTATAGTCAAGTGGTTATATAGGCTTTGGCGGCAGACATCGAGTATATTTTTATTCTGCAGAAAAGTTTCTACAGGCGCGATTCTCTAAGGGAACAGTTTAAGGATATTAACATCATGATGCAGATGGTACTCGTACCTTGTCAATATATCTATGAAAACACCATAATATACGTATGAAAAAAATCTACTTGGATTCAGTAAAAAGAGGTGAAAGACATAATTATAGTACTAGAAATAGGGAGTTAGGGACCTATTAGTTTAACCAGGTTTGAGACTGGCTGAAGACGACTCATCTTTCATGTGGTTGTGTCAAGCCGTCGTATCGCAGTGAGCAAGCGTAGTGATCAACGCTCGTGCCTTCTCTGTATGAAAAGAGGTCTTAGCCCTGCAGTGGGACAGTTAACAGGCTTGTATTTTCTTTTTACGTGTAAAGCCGTCGTATTGGCTGTCGTGTTCGTGTTACCTGTCGCCCAAGCTGCGTGTCGGGCAGCAGCGTGTGTCTCGGGAAGCCCACGGCGTAGTACGGCGCGCCCGGCACCGGGTGCGTGGGCCCCTGCCGCCCCGACTGGAAGCTGTACGGAAACGTAACGTTACATGAGACATTAAAATACTAGTAGTGTCGTGATATACTAACAAATTTAAATAAAAGAACTCTGTTCACAAAGTTTAAGATGGCTGCTATGGTAAGAAATATTTTTATGACATGCATGGGTGTGATTTCCGAGGGTGCTGATGACGAAAATAAGGTCAAAAAAACTTTTTTACTAAAAAAAAAAACTACAGTGAAAAATAACTTTAATTTCGGAAGTTGGTGTCGTTGGTTTTATAATCGTTTTAAAAACCCAAGATGGTGGCCCACCATTGGTGGGCTACCTAAATATTCTTTTTAGTTTCCTTTTAATGGTTTCAGGAATGCTGATGCTGAAAATGAGGTCATAATTAAAATGCACGATGGCGACCATTGGGTTGGTAATTTTTTGGTAGCGGCTGAGCATAGTGTAGTGACACGTACTTGTATGTGACTAGTATGGAGGAGGTGCAGTGCGGGTGCTGCGGCAGTGCGATCGGCTGCAGCGCCCACGCCATGCTGCCGCGCGGCTGCTCGCCCGCCTCGCGCGGCACGGGCGGGCGGCCGTACGTGCGCCCGCACACCAGGCACTCGATGTACAGGGGCTCCTGGCCGGCGCGCAGGCGCTCGAGCTGCCGGTTGAGGCAGTGCAGGTGCAGCAGGTGCTGGCAGCCCGCCAGCGCCACGGCGCCGCCCCCCCCGCGCGCCCCGCACAGCGGCGCGGCGCAGGCGGGACAGCGCGCGCCGCACCGCGTCCCCGCCGCGGCGCGCACCCACACGCACACCGCGGACGACGCCTCGTCCACGCCTGGGGGCACGTTACGTTTGCTACGATTGGTTTTATTTAAGGAGAATACGCATCGCATAACCCGCGAAATTTAAATTTTCTTACGTTTTTTTTACAGGTTGTATGTTGATTAAAATGTGATTCGCGAGCGTAACAAGTATATATTTACAGAATTATAATCATTAAAATCATCAATACGACCCTCTAAATTCATATAATCCTATTGAATGACTATTTCATGAAATATCAATCAATGGGGTTATATGAACGGGTTATGTAGCGCTTTAAAAACGAATCAGAAGATACAATACGCTAGTTTGACCATTTCTGACTGACCGGTTTCTTGACAATTCAAAAGTGCCTGTAAATGGTACAATAAATGCTTTGAATTTGAGTTTTTGAGAAACCGATTAATAATGTTCCTTGTGGTCTATTTTCCTCAAAATATGAATACTTCATCAAAATAGTATGACAATTGTCCGTTATTATAAAGAGCTGATCGTACTCACCCACTATACTTCCATCGGAGGTAGGCATGTCGGTGTTGTGTGGAGCGGGCGCAGGCGAGTCGAACACGTCGTCGCTGCTGCCGCTGCAATTCAGCAGCTCGCCCACAGACGCTTGCTGGACACAAATTATGGGACCATTGGTCGCACGAATACCTTAACTGTCTCTTTTTTTCACGGGTTTTTACCTTCTCACCAACTACTCACAAGAAGTAATAATTATTATTGCCTTGACCACACAATATTCTTAAAACCAAATTACCCTCTTCTACCTTCATTTTCGATTCCACTATTACTGATCACTTCTCAACCCTCTTTTGTTTAAATTTAAAGCCACCCCGTAATTTTGGGCACGCCACGATAGCGGCGATAAGACCCCCCTTTGAGGAGTGGTTAGAGAGGCGTCACTGCGCCTTCACCTACCGCCTGACGCAGGTCCTCACCGGACACGGAAGTTTCGGGAGGTTCCTGCACATCATTAGGCGGGAGGAAACGCCCGGGTGTCACCATTGCCAGGATCGCCCAGAGGACACGGTGGAGCACACGGTGGAGGTCTGCCCCGCTTGGGCGGAGCACCGCCGTGTCCTCGTAGAGGCGATCGGCAGCGGCGGCGACCTCTCGCGTCCGGGCCTGGTTCAAGCCATGGTCCGGGGCGAGAGGGAGTGGGGGGCAGTGGCCTCCTTCTGCGAAGCAGTCATGCTAGCGAAGGAGGCGGCGGGACGGCTGAGGGAGAGAGCCTCCCGCCCCAGCCGAAGCGGGAGACGCTCCGGGCGTCGAGAGGCGCGCGACGACTCCCGGCCACCGTAGGCGCGGGCTTGCGGGCGGTGAGTAGCTCACCGTCTGATCAGGACCAGGCTCGTGCTGGACGGCGCGTACGTATTCCACGCGCGCCTCATAGAGATGTCAGCATCAATTGAAGGGGCTCGTTAGGGCCGAAGCCTGCCGGGTCAGCGGGATTGTCCGAAAGGGTTACCGCTGGCCCGGAACATAAAGGGCTAAGGAAGGAACACGGATGGGTTTTAGTCAGTAAGAGTCTGACACTCCCTTCCGCTCCACCCAGAGCGGGAGGGGTCATTTAATGATTTCCCATCCTGAAGAAAAAAAAAAACCCCGTGATTTTTCTAATACCTCAATCCTAAAGACCGACTTCGTCTTACTCGATACGTCGATGCAAAATCTGGAATTCTCGAATATTTTCCCTGAATGATCAAAACGCGGCTACAGACTGTCTGATCCAAACTATATCGTAGGAGATAAATAATTATCACTCAACATTGAAGCGTACAGCTAAACTCAAGAGAATCCTAAAACCATGGATTACTCCAGGTCTACTGTGGTGCATGAAGAACAGAGATATTTCGCACACAAGATACAAATAGTCTCCTGATAATGAAGTCCTTAAAGCTAACTACACAAGATACAGGAATTTCTGCAATAAGATTCTTAGAAAAGTTAAAAGGCAGTTCAACCCTCTCACGGAGTTACCTACGGAAAGTAACTCCGTGAGAGGGTCGAACTGCCTTTTAACTTCGAAATTCCTCCCTTCTCAATCTCTGAACAATGTTAATTCAGTTTTTGTAAATATAGGCATAGTAGGTATATATTTTTTGTATCTTGCTGATCACGTATTCGGAATCCATAGAATAGCTGCCCTCCTCGCTCCCACTTCAATACCTCCAATAGTTTGAGTTCTTTCGTACTATTGGAAACAAATCCTGATGAGATAGCTTCTATTATTGGATCTCTAAAAGCCAATGCTACAGTGGGCTTTGATGGAATTTCTACAACCATGATAAAAAGGTACTCTGCAATCCTCACACCCGTGCTATGCCACATCTTCAACCTATGTCTCGTCTCTAGCACCTTTCCATCTTCTTTCAAAAAGGCCATTATTCATCCTATTTTAAAGCCCCCCCCCCCCTTTATCTTCATTTTTAAAGGGGGGGAGCCGCGCCTTGTTACTAATGATTGCCCTATTGCGGTGCTACCAGCCCTATCCAATATCTTAGAACGACTCATTAATAACAGGATTACCACATACCTTGAAAGCAATTATTTATTGTCAACTAACCAATTTGGGTTCAGAAAGAAAAAATCAACTTGTGATGCAGCCTTGAAGCTGATAGATGGAATCGTTGATAATGTAAAGCAACGCAAACAATGCCCCACAGTGCTCATTGATCTTGTAAAGGCTAGTCAAAGTCGACGGTTGCCATAGCAACGAGCTTCCTATTTCATATGGAGTACCTCGAGGGAGTGTTTTGGGCCCTATTTTGTTCTTGGTGTTCATAAACGACCTGTGCAAATGCACCTGAGCTCTGGTAACATTGTCTCTTTTGCCGACGATACTGCAATTACCTTTTATGATGAATCCTGGACTAAACTGCAAGCAACTGCTCAAACTGGATTTGATTATTAAATCAAATCCAGTTTGAGCAGTTGCTTGCAGTTTGCAGTTTGTTGAGTGAGTGATATATTAATATCACTCACTCGCTCACGCTAAACACCAATAAAACTAAACTCTTGACATTCTCTCTAAATTCCACTACGCAATCCCTTAACACCCATATGTTACTCTACAAGCTCACACCTTCTAAGTCAATTCGGCATCTTGCAACTGTCCTTCAATTTCTTCTACTGAAAACTAAATACCTCGGTATAATCCTAGATAAATACCTCAACTTCAAAGCACAAATCACCCACCTTACTGCTTAAATCGTGAACTCATACGTGGGACACAGTGAAAGTGTTGCGAAAATCAAAATAAATGTTCTATAGGTAAATATTTTTTTAATCATTTCAAAACAAACAGCAAAAACTGATCACAACACTTCACAGAAAATGAAAAAAAAAAATCAAAGCAAAAAAATGCGCAAAAAAAACCGCTCAAAACAAATTTGAACACACGAGAATGCCGTCAAATATAGGGCGCCCTGTACCAAACGGAAAAGTCCGCTGTCACAACCAAACCTACCGTATTTGGAGGAGAATTTAATGCCCTTCCTATATAGCTAATTATTTTTTACATGGATTCCCGCAATTAGAATTTATATTTTAAATTCGAGAAAATGACGAATGAACGATGACGATGAATGATGGAGGCATCGCTAAGGATTATCACATTTATCACACAAAGATTACGTTATGGAAAAGCACCTGAACGTTTTCGTTAATAAGGATTTTAATTATGTATACATATTTAAATAGTTCAGATGAAACGTATATTATTATAACTCTTCAAGGACTACCTTCAAAACAGAAAATTTGCTGTTAAAATCAACTCATGCCTAAGTGACGAAGAAACTGTCACATATGGAGGCCCCAAGGCAGCGTGCTGGGACCTACACTTTTTCGAATCTACATTAATGACCTATGTACGCTGCCTTCACAAAAGAAGCACATAGGCTAGGGAGGCATATCAAAGGTATTTAGCTCATGGTAAGCCGGACGGCGGGCCTGTGCACGACGCGATGTATCTTACTCGTAAAACATTTAAATCTAGACTGAAGTTTTGTCAAAATCACCAAGACCAACTTAAAATGGATGTATTAGCAGCCCACGTTACAGGTAAAGATTTTAGAGTTTTCTGGAAAACTACTAAGAGGATGAGTGGTAGGGTTAGTTTACTTTTCTTTTAATGCTTAAAATGTATTCCAAAATAATAATTTAAATTAATACAATGCAATGCGTGACCTAAAGAGTTTTTGATACACATAAAAATATACCTAATATTATAGTAAATCGGGGCCGGTAGATACTTACTTACAAATTATCTTCTTCATTTAAATGTTTAAACCTATATTTTTCACGTAGTAGCAACATTCGGAAGTGAAGTGCAATGGCAGCATTGACTTATATATTACTTTGAATGACAGTGACACAAGAGATAATACGTACAAAAGTAAATAAAAATACTTTTATTTTTGTATCCGAAATTCGGAAATCTTTTTCATAACAAAAACGTAATTCTAATTTAAAAAATAGGAGTAATTTTATGAACTGCATTTGGTTATGACACGCTCCCTCGCAAGTTGGTACGGTGCCACGGCATTCTCCTTTGAAATTGTATCATTCTATAGAAATTCACGCTTTGCGCAGCGTCTGACGCATACTCTAACTATTTACTATTTACACACACACGCTTCGTCGTTATAAGTTTCTTTCATAAAAAATCAAAAGCTTAAAAATGAGAACAGTTTGCTAAATGAGTACATACTAATGTTATCAACCACGTTAACAATTTCTATGCAAAACATGAGAGGTCTAGAAACCCCAAAGGAAGCAAGCTCGTGTGAGCGAGACGGGGCGATTTTTGTTGTTGCGATCCAGCTATAGCGGAATTGGAGATGTTCGGCAACGGTGCGCGTGTTAAAAACTGCGCGGAATTTAAATATTATTCTTTGAGTACGTAAACCTGGCAACCTTGCATCGTACGTATAGCGAGCGGCCAGGACGTGCAGAGCTCATTTTTATTATTCTTATCTTGCGACATGAATGAGGTGGTTAATTTACAAGTTTACATTATTTTGTAGTTTTTTTTTTATTTTATATTAGGTAACGAGTTAGGCTCACGTTTGATTGAAAGCCGGGCTTTTCGGATTTATTAAAAGGGACGCCCCTGAATAGATCCTAAGATTCGCAAATCAAACTTGAAGCCTTTACCTGCAAGCTCTCCTTGCTCTCGTGGCTGAGGTACGTGGACACGGTGTCGACACTGTGTCGCCGGCCCGAGCGCGTGCTGCTACACTCTGTGTCAGTTTGTCGTTGTTCTTCCACCAGTTCTTCCTTGTGCTTGCTTTCCACCACTGCCGCAGTTGGCTTGTTGTTGTGACCTGACAAAAGTGGATAATATTACAAATCGGTAACAAGTCTTTGCCTATTTCGTAGTAACATGTTTACGAAATTATTGATTTAAAACTCTATGCAATGAGGGTATTCGTGAAAATTTACGACACCAGTTGGCACCACTGTGACAAGAGGTCTTCCAATGTAAAATATATGATGACGTTCATCATTCGATTTATTCATTCGTTCATCATTCAGTCATGACTAAAGAAAATATAGGCTCTTTGACAGATGCCTGGACCCGACGTGTCAGTGCTGCCACCTAGCGAACGTCATTTCAGAAAACCCTCATTCCAAAAAAATGTTTCAAAACTTTTGAGTGGCAAATGACGATCTGAGACAGGAGTAAGTAAACCAACAGAGAGAAAACTTCATACAAATGCGCAATGATACGTGCACTACTATAAAGCGCGGTAGTACAACTCAGAGGTACTGCCTCTGTGGGGGGTTACTCTGTGGCGTGACGTTCGTGTTTATGCGAAAACAAAAGAAGATTAGGAAATTAAGAAAGCTGGATGGATGGGTTGGGTACGAAAGGTGGTTTGGAGATCCGTGGCATTATGCATAGATACCTGTCCGCCATTTCTTTTTTTTTTAAATTGTGGCCATGCATGACACCTAATAAATCGATAGCTGACATTAATGCAAACAGAAATCATAATAAGACAAAACCCCGTAGTGTCACGTTTCCGAGATACTAACGTTCAAAGTTGATAACGTGCCATCCATGTTTTTAACTTGCTTCATCCGTGACCGCAATTTTGAAAAATAATCAAAATGGCGCGACAGTCGCTACGCCAGGCTTCATATAAAGATCTTCAATCCCCTTGTAATGTTCATTTCTACCTGTATTTGTTACTTACTGAATATATTCAAGTTATGCAGTATCTGCCTAGCGAGCCCCGGCTTGCGATCGCGCGGCGAGGCACTGCGGGCGCCTTGCCGCGGTGCCGGGCCGTTCGTCTGTGGCTGGCTCTGCAGCGACTGTAGTGACTGCAGCGACTGCACGGACTGCACCGACTGCACAGACTGCACGGACTGCACCGACTGCACGGAGTGCACGCTGGAGCCCGTGTGCTGCTGGGGGATGCGCGGCCGGCGACCTGAAGATTATTGTGGGGTCAATAGAATGAAGAGAGAGATCTGATTTGTCATTTCGCTGTTGTACATTATACAAGGAGAGCTTATTTCTGGTTATAAGCCTCATCAGTATGAGACCCATATCGGAACTAACGCCGCCGCCATCTTGATGATGATGATGATGATTAGGGGACTCCCTTTTCCGCACTTAGACTCCCATTCGGTCCGTTGTGCGTGGGGATTCTGCCACCATCTTGTTTTAGAATAATTTCAAGTAACATTTGAGAAAACAATTGCATAAATATTTACCAAGAGCGGCCCTCTCAAGTAACATTTGACAAAACAATTGCATAAATATTTACTAAGAACGGTCCTCTGAGCAAAAAGCAAACGCGTGCGCCATCTTGGATTTTAATTTTGACGTCACTATCGACTTTAGCACCTTCGAAAACCTTGAAAACGATTCCCATGATGAAAAAATTGATAAGAAGCTCAATAATTTAAAAAAGTTCCTCATCATTGTGAAGTTCATAAATTTGTTTGACGCGCAAAAGACGATTAATTTTAGTTTTAACTAAAAACTAAAATTGATGATTGAAGATTGAAAATTTAGTTAAAACTTACTAAAATTTTCAATCGTGATTGATTTAATTAAAACTAATTTAAGGCGAAATGTGTCCCAGAGAAGATGTTTTGACGCATTTCGGCTTCACGCAAAATCAATTTTTGTCCTCAAAAACTACAAATTTGCCGTATATTTTTTCATGATTATTAAAATTGAAGATATTCTTTAGTGAATTATGAGGACCAAAACACGATTGACAGAATTTGGCTCGATACAAAAAAATCGCAAAGTTTCCTCAAAATTAGCATTTTTTATGAGAAAAAACGGTTTTATTCGTTTGTAAATAAAGCAATTTCAATGAAATTTCGTCTATACATTCACCATTAAAGACTTTAGGGGATTATGGTTTTATTTTAATATAACAGAGCAAATAGGATTTTAAAAAGAAATATTTATAAAAAGCGGGCGCGCAGTTCGGACATCCCACCGCTCCCGCTGTCCCGTCAGTCGGCCGCAGCGCGTCTATGAGAGCACCCGTGTACAACTTTATTGCGCCCGTTTGAAATGTAAAGTTTTACCTTAGTCATAAAAATGGTGAATAAAAGTAATAGGTATATATTCAGCTCAAGAAGCAGAAATTGATGAACCTGAATAGGTAAATTTTATTATTTATTATCCCAAAAAATACAAATGTTGACATTTGACATTGACGTACTAACTCGTATTTATTGTATAAGCATACAACTTTCGTTTTGAAAGTCCCTTTACACAATATGCCGTGGTTGCGGCAGTGCCGCAGTGCCTCTGTATTGGTTTCCCTTGGGAGTGTAAGGACCCCGACACACGGCGCCGCGGTAGCGGCGGCGAGTTTTGATAGGTCTTATCAAAACTCGCCGCCGCCGCCGCGCGGCGCCTGTGAGGTTCATACAAATCCAAGAGTGACTGATGCAGCGGCGCCGCTGCAGCTAGATGACTAGTACAACTTAAAATCTGTGTACTAGAAAAAGCCTTTGAAAATACAAAATGTTTTTTTATATCATAGTGTTTTTTGTTTTTATTTATATCTAATCGTATGCTGCACTGGCTGACGTCATCACGTCAATCACCGGCTGTCGCTGAAAACCAGCGCTGGGGCTCTGTCTCGTATAGGGTCTTAGCATTATGCTGAGCGTTGGCCGTTTTGCGTAGATGTGACGCATACTCTCTGTGTGTGTGTGTGTGTGTGTGTGTGTTGGTGTTGATGTGAATAGGTAAATTTCACGGTATACCGTAACATTTATGTTTATCTTGTACCGTTACAAATATTTCCAATATTTCAGCACCCATGAAAAACTACTGGATACTGACGGTACAGGAATGGTATAACCACAACAGCTACCAGAAATATCTGATGCGGCACATGTGAACCTTCAGTCGGTGTGAATGGTTGCAAATCAGAAGATTGATGATAACGGCCTCAAACTTTGGAGTAATAATAAAGAGACAAAAAAATTTTACTGCCCTGGTGAATAACATTTTGTACAAATCTAATATCCGTCGCATCAGTGGTCCATGGACTTAAAAATGAAAAATTTGCGCTTCAACAACAGAGCTAAGAACAGATTGAGGACTGTGGACTTTTGTGGACAAAGAATTTATAGAACCCCGCTAACAACATGAATGATACATCCCCTATTTTATTTTTTAATATATGTATATAAAAGCTGTTATAATTACCTGTTTTTTCATTTCTACAGGGTATTTTTTTTATCAATACCCAAATTTTCACAGGGTGTTCTACCCATGAATATGAACAACTTTTACTATGGGAACAACTCTGAAATCACGAAAACATCTGCTGATTCATACATTTTGATCGAGTACCTATGTATCAAACTTTTGTAAGAAACAGCAGATTTTATTTCGT
The DNA here is from genome assembly GCA_927399505.1 of Luperina testacea. Lineage (NCBI taxonomy): Eukaryota > Metazoa > Arthropoda > Insecta > Lepidoptera > Noctuidae > Luperina > Luperina testacea. The sequence goes on along the minus strand of OV656770.1, from coordinate 614,496 downwards.
GATTTCACAGTTAGTCCTATAGTGAAAGTTGTTCATATTCATGGGTAGGACAGGACACCCTATGAAAATTTGGGTAGGTAGTGACAAAAAAAATTATCCTGTGTAAGAACCGGTTTTTGGTAAAACCGGTTTGGATTCTACCTCTCATACTAGTACCCATTCATTTTCAAACAGCGAACTAATTGGGATTGTTATAGGAACTCATAAGTAGTTATTTTATTATAAGAAGGCCAGTATTTTGGTTCACGAGAGAGGGTCGCGCTTACAGCGGTCGGACTATAGCTTGCCGGCCGAGTGCGGCAGAGCGCGGGGCCCCGCGCGCCTCTTACCCGTCCGCGTCTGCTTCACCCCCTCAAAACCTGCGTGACTACGATACCATTTCGCCTTAATCACAAAATTTATAGTTTGACTAATCAATCGATTGAAAATTTTAGTGATTGAGTCCAACATTGAACACAGATAAAAGACTCGAAGTACAGTTCGCTTCATAATAAACGTACCCCTATTGGTAACGACATCGAATCTATTTAAGTTTTTTGTAACGTAAAGTAAATGGCGTGTTGGTCTAGTGGTTTACACTGCGGCTTAGCAATGTGATGCTCTCGAGTTCAAATCCGCGGCTGAGAAGGTTTTTTTTTATTTATTTAACTTCATTATTTTTTTTTTAGTTTCTTTAGTAAGCGATTTTCGTTTATTATTATTAAGAAATCAAATGGAGGTTGTAATAAAAGCTAGGTATTTTGCATAAACAATATTCATTTATTTTTCTAATTACATTTCTAGGACTTCATGGAATCCACTTCCTGGTTGAATATACAGATTCCTGTCTGTGTTAAATTGGGGTTATTTACTTAGAATATTAACTAAACACAAAATGGATACCTTAGTTTGGTTTAGAACGTAGAACATTAGATAACGGTTCGTTTATAGATATTTCTAGAACCATAACTACAATAATATTTATTTATTTAAAGTTGTGAAAACATATTTTTTTTATACTTTGTATGATCTTATCGGAAAAAAGCCTGGTTAAAAAATGAAATGTTGTCATTTGTGCCTGTGAATTACAGAGGAAGAACCAACATGCTAAACTATAACAGTATAGCAATATACATCTTTCCCCTTTATCACATTTTCTGATAACCCTTATTTAACACAATATTAGAAAAATATGTGAGGTCAGATATGAATCGTTAACACATTAATAGACTACTTGTAAACAAGAGTAACTGGATTGATAATAATAAAGGTTGTTTATTTTTTATCAACTACGAGATAATGATCCCACTGATTATGGAATGATATTGGGAATTATTAACACTTGCTCATATATGTTCTAATGTAATTTTATCAAATAAGTTACACAGTCAATCTGCCGAGTTGCCTATTCATAACGGATAGGATGGCCGTCACTGTCTATCATTTCTTGAAGTCAGCATTTGAACGCGTAGTTTTGAAGGGTGCCACTGAGTGAACTTTCACAATACATATTACGTTGTCGCTCCGATTCATTAGTGTAAGCAATCGGGCGAGGGCCTTGGTGATCACATTTCACATCACCCGTCGCTTGATAACTTTGTATCCATCTACGAACTGTTTTTCTCTGTAATGAAAATAATAATATTAGATATACATTTAAAAAAAATCCAACTTGTAAGTAATAATGCAACATCATGATTGCAACAATAAATAGGTATGTGTAAGAATAACGTAAATCTTACCGTTATGCTTATATCTCGTGCTATTTTCTTTATGTTTTGATCCTTTTCCCACAGAACAACAATTTTAGCCTTCAATAAAGTTGTTAATCGAACCATATCATCGATTAATAGAATCAACTGGTCAAAAAATTAATAAATTGGATAATATTACGATGAAGATAATTACACACAAGCAAATCGACACGAAAATGAAACCATTTGAAAAGTAAAAATACCCTCAATCACAGTTTAGTAAATAAGGCGAAGAAGTATACTAAATTCAACCTTAACTCGCAGTTCATACAGCAGTTAAGTTTCTGAAGTAAAATGAGGGTAGTGCAACAATCGGAATCAACACATTCTATTCAACCAAACAAGAAATCTATGCTAATTTCAACCAAATGTTTTAGTTAATAGAGGAGTTGCGTATTGCATTTTATAAAAGAAAGAAAGAAAGAAAGAAAACATGTTTATTTAGCACAAAGCCACAAGTGCACACAACAAACAATAAAAATTGTAAAAGAAACTAAAAAAACTAGCTGAAAAAAAAAGAGTGTGTGCATCTCACGGCTGCGCCAAATAGGACCAGTTCAGCAAACTGCCGAGCAGCTAGTGCCCGACGCTGGTTTTCAACTGGCCCTGAGATGGTGATGTCACGAACGTGAAACAGTTTTGTACTCTGTGTATATGTGTATGAGTAAGTGCTTATGTAAGGAAATATGTGTATAGTAATTAATAATACATTTCAGAATACTTAAACGGAACAAAACAAACAAAAAACTAAGGCATCCAAATAAATGAAACGGGCGCATTTAATCATTAAAACAAGACGGTAAGGTGCTAGTATTAAATATAACACGGAAGTTGAAATTTAAACCTTAATATCTAGAAGATTAGACCGTTAATAACCTTGTTCGATAAAAGGAGTAATGCTATTCAAATTTTCGTTGAGGTTGATAACTGAGCCAATACCCTAGTGGTATAAGGCACGGTCTAGTTGATCGGCTGGCGCCTGGTGAAGCAGGTTCGTATCTTAATCGCACGCAGTGTCTTTTTGTAAGTTATTCTTGGTATCTATACAGTTCGGCCAGAAGGAAGCCGATAAAATACCATATAAAATTATTAAAACTTGCAAATATTATTTGAGGCGGATCGGTGGATGCACGCGGGCAGAGATGGGTGCGGCGGCGGGGGAGGGAGCTGCTCAAGGCTCACGTGACACGCGGGCCCGAGCGTGCTCGGGCGATAATCTTTAAGTCTTGGTAGGGTACCTTTTCTCTGCGGCTGACTGTACAAGAAAGCACCTGGGTTTGATATTATTACAAAGAAAGTACTAGTATTGAGTTGTCAAGAAAGGTTATTGTTTTTATAAGTGTTTTTAATGCAATCCTAAGAATGGGCTATTTCCCTTTGCAGTGGAAAGTAACGCAAAATAAAATTATATACAAGCATGGGAAACCAGAGAACGAGACCACTTCGTACAGGCCACGTTTCGTGGCCTGTTGCCCATCAACTCAAAATTATTTGAAAGGCTAATCCTACACGGTACACTGGCTTAAACCACTACCAGCACAAGAAACCGTAATACCGGATCATCAATTAGGGTTCCATGACAGGGATTCCACAATAGAGCAGGTCCATCGAGTGTGCAACAAAAAACGATATATGTAATCATTTGAGCTAGGAGAATATTGCGCTTCTGCATTCTTAGATGTGCAACAGGCATTTGATCGTATTAGGCATGAGAGCCTGCTCTTCAAAATTAAAACAAACCTACCTCAAAGTAACTATAGAATTCTCAAGTCCTACTAAACAGATCGCCTGTTTCAAGTAAGAGGATAGCTAATCTGAGTTTCACAAAATAAGAGCAGGAGTTCCACAAGGCTCTGTTTTGTGCTCCGTTCTGTACACTATCTTCGCAGCAGACATATCAGAAATTCGAAACGTTACAATTGCTACTATTGTACTGATGACTTAGCAATTATAACCAGCAACAAAGATCCAATAGAAGTCTCGAGAAAGCTGCAAGACGCACTAGATTGAATAGATGGCTGGCTTGAGAAGTGGAGAATTACTGCAAGCATATCAAAATCCACGTAAGTGACATTCACATTCAGAAAACGTGACCGCCCTGTCGCGTTATTTAACATCAGTGTAGACCAAGGAGTCCTCCCGGATCTTGCTCGCGACGCTTTGGAATGGGCAACTAGCTTCATATTTTCTGACTGACCAACTTCTTGACAATTCAAAAGTGCCTGTAAATGGTTAAATGAAATAAATGCTTTGAGTTTGAGTCTCATGAAACACAGTAAAGTAGTTCCTTTGTTCAAATCCGGTGATAGTAAAGGACCCAACAATTATAGGCCTGTGTCAATTTTGCCAGTTCTCAGTAAGATGTTTGAAAAGTTGGTGCTCAATCAAATGTTACGCCGCTTTAATAAAAAGTCCATCTTTCATGAACAACAGTACAGTTTCAACAATGGGCGTTACACCACTGACGCCGGTGTCACCCTAATAAAGAACATTTTTAACGCCTGGGAAGAAGCGCACGCAGGTATGCTGGAAGAGATTTCTTATGAAATAAGCATCACCTTTGTACTTATTTTTCTGTTCTGTTTTTTTTCTTGTCTGTTTATATATGTGTGTACATAAATGGCAAAATAAATAAATAAATGGTAAATAAGAAGCACAAGATGCCATTGGAATCTTTTGCGATCTCTCTAAAGCGTTCCATTTTGTAAACCATGAGACACTTCTGCTGAAACTTGAGCACTATGGGATTAGGAATTTAGCTCTTGATTTACTAAAGTCATACCTAAAAGATAGAAAGCTTGAAGTTCAAGTAAACGGCGTAAACTAATTAGGGTCTGAAATAGTAATGGGCGTTCCTCAAGGTTCGATATTGGGTCCATTCCTCTTTTTAGTTTACTTTAATGATTTACCCTAATTATTTCAAAATCAACCGAAGATGGTGTTATTTGCAGATGACACCTCATTGATCTTTAAGATAGACAGATGGGCACAAAATCTTGACGACTTGATAACTCTATTCTTCAGTTCCAAGTTTACGTAGGTTTTCCAGTTTACGGTGAATAATTTGGTACTAAATGAAAAGAAAACCAAATGCATTAGATTTAAATTACCTAATGTTAGAAGCAGCGAATGTGACATCATTCTGAATGGAGCAAAACTGGAATTTGTTGATCTAACGGTTTTTCTGAAAATCACGCTAGACGAGAAATTACAATGGGTACCTCACATGAAATCGGGGCGGCTTAGCTCGGCTGCTTATGCTGTTAGAAAGATAAGACAGTTAACTGATGTAGAAACCGCGCGTTTAGTCTATTTTAGCTACTTTCACAGCATTATGTCGTACGGCATATTACAATAGGGTCGAGCTGCTGACATTGAATCCATCTTAATTTTGCTAAAGAGAGCTGTCAGAGCCATTTATAATCTATTTCGCCGTGATTCTCTCAGGGAACTTTTTAAAAGGATTAATATTATGACGGTACCTTGCCAATTCATTTATGAAAATATTATATATGTAAGAAAAAAACTACATCTTTTTAATGAAATAAGCGACAGACATAATTTTAATAGGTACTAGAAATGAAGATAAAATACATCAACCATTTTTCAGATTAATCAAAGATACATCTTTTATGGGGTACTGTGTTATATGTTACAATAAAATACCTTGTGATACATTGCAATTAAATGTAAATATAAAAAATATACATATACATATATATAAAATATATATAATATATTTTATATATATGTCGCTTCCGGTCATGCATTTGATCATTCGGAACGCTAGCGCCACCCGGCGGCGCTTGACAGAGTCTAGCCTGAGTCCGTGGGGGTTAGAAAACAGCTCGACAGAACGATTTGGAGCTCACTTTGGACTTGGACTTGGAGATTGGACATCGTACGGACAACATGTGCTCAGAAACTGTCCAGCGTTCCGTATCTGGTTGTGTCGTGTACCTACAGTGTGTAATTTGCTAGTGTGACTAAATTGTTCGTGGAATTATAATCTTATTTGAACTGCAAACGGTTTTTCTATTGCGCAATAACCAACACATACCCACTGTACGCCCACAATAGTTAAATATGGCTGATAATAACGAGACACACTATACCTTCTCCGTCATATATATAAAATATCAGGCTTCCTAGAGTCAAGAGCAAACCCATATGAAATAAAAAAAATAAAGAAAATTTAAAACTCACATTAAACATAGACTTTGTAAACAAGCATACTATAAATTAGAAGATTATATCCAAGATACAGAAGAACACTTGGAAAGAAACATACTGGTCCTGCTCCATAGGACAATCTAAAGTCTAGACAAAAATCAAACTGGTTACTAATTTAATTGTAAAATTTATTCTTTTTTGACATTGATTTACATTCTGTAATTACTTTAACTCACACCCTGACTTATTACTTGTTAACTATTTTTATAATTGTTTTATGAAAATCATTTACTTTTACCATGTTTGTAAATATGTGAGCACCATGTATCTATCAGATAATTAATTTACATATATGTCATGGTTTCATTTTTAATTCTTTTACCTATTGTGGTATAGTAATTTTTTTTAGGTGCATTGACTTCACATATTATTATTATATAATTAATTAATGTATGCAAAATATTGCAAAACATTTTAAAAGAGTAACGGTGGAGTTCCTTGCCCATTCTTCTCCATACGAAAACTACATACACGCTACATTGTAATTTTTGAGGTTCAAAAGTGCCTTTTGTGTGCCTATTGTGCTTTGACTTTTGACTTTGAAACAAACAGCACATTTGCTTATAGCCGAAAGGCTCATTGCAGATACGATAAAAATAAAACAAAAGCTGGCATATGTCAAGAGTCATTCGGGCGCCAAAAGATCCTTGTAGCATTATGATCGTGTGATAAACACAAAGGATTTTTTTATTTTTTATGCCAAATACCTTCCAACGATGCCCGCTCCGGCGGCGGCGGCGGGTGTTGGTGCGGCGGGTGCTGGTGCGGTGGGTGCTGGTGCGGCGGGTGCTGGTGCGGCGGGTGCTGGTGCGGCGGGTGCTGGTGCGGCGGGTGCTGGTGCGGCGGGTGCTGGTGCGGCGGCAGCTGGTGCGGCGGGGGCTGGTGCGGCGCGCGCGCCAGCGGGTAGGGCGGGTGCGGCGCGCGGCGCAGCAGCGCCACGGCGGGCGCGGCGCCGCCGCCCGCGCCGCGCGCCGTCATGCGCGACACGGACGCCACCCAGCCCTCGAACGTCACCGTCTCGCCGCCGCCCGACCACGACTCTTCCAACAAGCATTGTACCTGCGTCACACGTGATTGTCAGCGTCGTTTACATGATTAAAGTTTCCTGACTCTAATAGGCAATTATGAAAGGGAAAAAATTGTGACCATACAAACAGTGTCCATGCAAATACCGTTTTTCGAGTTATTAAATCATAATTAAAAAAAGAGCTTTAGTATGATGAAATTATGGTGTTTGCCCCTTCCATGAAGATAGTATATATAAGGTTCAATACCTCAACGGGCAGCGGCTCGTAGTTGAGCTCCCCACCGAGCGGCGGTGACACGAAGCGCGCCCACTCCCAGCGCACGCCTCGCCCCGCCGGTGACGTCACGCTGTAGCACGCACGACGCACGCGACACTCCACACTGCCGCCCTCTAACAAAATAATACAAAACGAAGCTAGACCTGGAGCGTAATTAATGTGGTGGGCTGCTTGCAAAGGGAAGAAGGCTACCTGCCAATATATATAAAGGCATTATGTTCACCATTTCGCCAACTTTGTTATAATCTGTGTCAGGCTATATGTATACATACAGAACAGAATAATTTTGTTAACCTCATGATATGACTTCTTAAAGCACCTAATTGATTTCTTTACTTTAGCTTTAGTATGAAAAACCACTTACTCCTAATTTCTATGACACATTGATAAAGTAAGTCTACCACAATCAATTCATAATGAGCCACAATTAATTATTATGTATGTGAGTTTGCACTGGGAGTCATACCTGGAGTGTCTAAACACTGTGTCAGTGTCCTGAGGTTCACATAATGTCCTCTCAGAGCTGGGTCAGCATCCGCCAGCACTACTCTTGTCAGTTTCTTGGCATGTGCTCGCTCCAGGGTCCGCGTGACGCCTGGAGTGTGCGGCAGCCACTGTCCATTACACTGCCACTCCCACACCACCACACAGTGAACCGAAGACATCACAAATTATGACATTTGAACTGTAAGAGAATGTTTTGACAAAATCATTTAGAAGTCTATCCAATAAAAGTATTTTATGGTAGAATTTGAGGCCCAGAATTGATAAAAAACAGAATTCACAATCATACATTAGATAAGTCACACATAACTAAGTTAAATTAATAGTTTTTTAAGTTTTTAAACAACACAGTTATTTAATGGGTAGTGAATAAAAATTACTGCAGGAAGCTATACATTAGGACAGCAAAGCCTATTGTTTAAACGATCCTTCTCCTTTAAAAATCCTGTTGGAGGTAGCTTTACGTCACAGTAAACATGCAGCCTACTTTTTTAATAACAGATTACACATTAGGTACTTAAATATTTAACATTCTCGATGGCACATTATAACGATACATTTTACGTCTTCGTGAAGTTGGGTTTTTTTCTGATAGTTTATCAAAATGTTTACACACAGTTTTGGATTAATGTGTATGTGTTAGAGAAATCAACCTAAATGGCTCAATTTTTCCTCATAAATAATGAAATGAGTGCTCACCTGTTTTTACGAAATAATCTAAACTATCCATTTTATCCTTATCCTGTCGCTTAATATTTGTTTGAGTACCAGATTACATTTTCTTAGAGAATAACTATCAACAACGACCAATTGATGCTACTGGTCATAGCGTTCCAGTCCAGCCATTTGAGAAAATAACTCTTGCAATATCGTAAAACACTTCTTTCTTATCACGTACTTATTCTTGAAATCGTGACGCTTCGTCATGAAGTTTTGTTCGAAAGAATCGATTAATTATAATAATAAAACTGTTTCGAAACAAATAACTATCAATTTAAAAATAAATAAAAAAGTATTAAATACTATTAAATTAACAATGAATGAGTAATGACAGCTAGGTTGCGTTCAAAACACGTCACTAATTTTTATAAGATAAAGCAAATAATAACTTTGTAACCACCGCAACGACAGCTTTACTCGTTTAATGATTGGATAATAATACCAACCAAGTAAAATTGCATTTACTAGTGTCATATTGTGAACAGTACAGCAAAAGCAATAATTCTAAAGTAATATAGTAATTTTATATTATTCTCATAAGTTAGTGTTCGGAACGCAATCGTGAAGTCGCATGACAGATTAAAAACACCTTTGTCGTTAGAATCATAATAAGTCCATGTTAGAAACCACTTTCATTCGTAGACAGAGAATAGAGGTAGACATGCTATAATTGCGAAAGCGAGATGACACATGTTTCAAAATGTATATGTGTGAGCAGGACATAGCATAATTTTTCTGTCTCTATTTGCGTATCGGTTTTTGTTGTTTGCCATCACTAGTCATTGATGGCAAACAAATTGTGGTGTCAAAATATTTTTGTTGATATAAACTGTGAAACGCATACTTTGTGTAATTTGTGACTATAGTGATATTCCAAAAGGTATTATTTAGTGTCTAGCGATAGTGAATTGCAGTATATATGGCTGTAAAAGTCGTAGTGAACGAAATCAACCAAACATAACCTTTCATCGGTAAGTAGCATTTTTTAACTATTACAGCAAGTATATTAAAGAATTATTGTACACAAGACTATTTTGTGTCAATATTAAGCAAAATTTATTGATATTTTTATCTAAAAAGACGATAAAATCCTAACTTGTTTTTTGTACTAACCGACCAAAGTGTGAGGCATTTAATGTTAGGTTGTTATCTATTTTACTTCGTGTCATTTGTCAATAGTCGGATAATAACTTGACGGGGATACCAGCACTTAATTATTTTTACCACTGAATGTATTTAATTTCTTTACTTTTTTTTTAGTTTTCCGAATGAACCATTTTTAAGAAATAAGTAGACGGAATGTACGGGCCGAATTAACTGGCATCCAAGTCGTCACTCCCGAATCTGCTCACGACATTTTCAAGCTAGTTGCATTCGACAGAAATGAAATAGTACTCATTTAAATCCACGTTCGATACCCACACTTTTCATCCAGGTAAAGTAAATTTATTATACATACCATTTCGTTCTACACGTTTAATCAGATCTCGTTCGTTTTTCAGGACACAGATCAAAAGGAATGATTAGTTTTCCCTTTAGTCCTAAGTACCATTTTATTATGTATACTTTTATCATTCAAGGTTACTACAACTATGACTAGAATCAATTCTATTTTTTGTAATTCCTGACGTTCAAAGTGCCTTTTATGTGCCTATTTGAAATAAATGCTTTGACTTTGACTTTAATTAAACTATACTTGATCTACACAGTTTTTTATTGCATCTAAAATTATAGCACGTCTATACTACGCGCGCGAACTGAATTATTTCAGGGCCTGTGATAAAGCGCGTAAATAAGTTGTGCTACTTATGATTTATCCAACTAGTGCTATTTACATCTTGAGGTGAAAATAAATTTATATCGTAGTTTAAATTGTATTAAAATAACTATTACAACTCATTTGTTTTCGCGCTTCACCTTCACTTCTCTCGCATCCGGTCGCATTCAGTTCGCGCGCGACCTGTTGTTATTTGTCACACTACTGTTAACTAATAATCTTACAGCACTTGATTATAAAGTTTTGCTATGAGACTAACCCTGAAATATCAAAATAAAAATCTGCTGTTTCATACAAAAATGCATGAAACTGATGTTTTTTTTTGCTATTATGTATTTTTCAAACATACATACGCTCGAAAAACATAACCCTCCTTCTGGCGCAGTCGGGTAAAAAGTTATAAATATGTCACCCCCTGAAACTCTAATGACAATTAATTGAATGACTTAGTAGACAGTACAATCAAAATTCTCATTTATATACTGTACTCTTTGATCAAAATACTAAGTACCAGATTACCCACACGATGGGGGAAAACGTCTAGGTATGGCAATATTAATTGCACGTAGCTGGAGTAATGTACTTATGTCGAACTATCGCTATCTCATACTGCATACGCTGAGGACTTGTCTACCTATATTCTCTGTCTACGCTTTCATTATATTTTAGTGTACATACTCTGTAGAAACCACTGACTTGTGACACTGACAAGTGGTCCATGGTACAAAATAAAAATCATAACATGGACATTACGATGCTTTATATTTAAGGTGAATGGGTAGTGGTAGACCGCGAAATTCAAATTTTCTTACGTTTTTTGCAATTTGCAGGTCAGTGTCAGATTGTATCTTGATCAAAATATGATTCGCGACAATAACAGGTACATATTTAAGGAATTATAATCATTAGAATCATTAATATATCTTTCTAAGTTAGATTTCTACCACCAACCACCAATCTCTTATGGAAAAGTGTTAGTGGTAGAAATCTAACTTAGAAAGATGTATTATTGATTCTAATGATTATACATGTCTAAATATGTACCTGCTATTGTCGCGAATCATATTTTGATCAAGATACAACCTGACACTGACCTGCTAATTGCAAAAAACGTAAGAAAATTTGAATTTCGCGGTCGCAACTACCCATTCAACTTAACTAACCTAAGAGTTTTTGGCGGGATTTCTTCGAGTGAAGTCTATTTGTCAAATCAAATCAAATCATTTATTATTTGTAAAACATAGGTAACAAAAAATATACAGATCTTATAGCTAAATACAGTGCGCTATGTTTTGTCTATGGTAAGACATACAAATGTGTGTATTATAGTTTTACAGTTTACAGTCAAAAAAAATTTTTTTAATGTCAAAAAGGTAAAAAAAAAATAAGTCAAAATATTAGCACAGAAATGAGAAAATGAGAAGAAGAGAAAATGTTGAAGTTACTAAATTAATCGTTCAAGAACTCGTCAACCGTATAATAACATTTATCAATTAAAATTTTTTGCAAAGTTTTCTTGAACTTGTGAACAGGTAATTTTTTTATCTGATCAGGTATTTTATTATAAATTCTTGGAGCGATGCCAAAGAAACTTTTGTACATTAGAGCTGTTTTACATTTTGTGTGACATAATTGATTTAAGTATTTAGCACGCATAGGAGTTTTTTTAACATCTGATAATTTGACAAATAAGTGCAAAAGTGCAAGTCTGTTTTAATTATTAGCAAATTGATTCTTAGTGGATATTGTGATGTAAAATTGGTGTAGTTTTGTATCTCAAGTGTCTGCGGGACAATATGTGTAATCAATAATCATTGAAACAGACGCGATCCCGGTAAAATGGAGCTGAGAATTTTATTGTAGTTTTGGCTACCTCAGCGAAGTTTACCGGGAAACTTGATTCGATACATTTGCTGCCAAATACTCCTAATACATTAGAATGTGTACACCCATATTCTAATGTCTTGTTAGACTCAAGAAAAATACTGATGACTAGGCGGCATGGTCTCAGACCTTAGCCTTTAAAAAAAAATAAAAATTAACTAACCTAAGTACTTTTTTGATAAATTAGTTTTCGAAGGATTTATACGTATGAGTAGCAGTGGAGCAGTAACAGTGGTGGTCACTGTCACTGGGCCATTAGAACTAGTGGTGGTTAATAAAACGTATAGCGCCAAAATATAACAAACTATGTGTACATAGCGTATAGCGTGTGCTATGAGCGGCTCTGACTTCGCGCTATATTATAGCGCCTCGGACTTCGCGCTATATTATAGCGCCTCGACCATATATAAAAGTACTCTGTGCCTCGACCTACTCAACGAATAAAAGTTCAAACGCGCACAGCGGGGCCAGAACGAGATAGCAAGATAGCGTCAGCGACTATAATGTATAGCGCGTTAAGGGGGAAGCGCTAAGGTAGCCCGCGAAATTAAAATTTTCTTACGTTTTTTGCAATTTGCTGGTCAGCATTAAGTTGTACGTTGATTTATATATGAATCGCGGCCGTAAAAAATATGTGTTTACAGAATTATAATCATTAAAGTCATCAACACAACTCTCTAAGACCACGTAAGTCCAAAGAATGATGATTTCATGAAACAGTTATTCTTGGGACTTACGTGGTCTTAGAGAGTTGTGTTGATGACTTTAATGATTATAATTCTGTAAACACATATTTCTTACGGCCGCGATTCATATATTAATCAACGTACAACTTAATACTGACCAGCAAATTCCAAAAAACCTAAAAAAAATTGAATTTCGCGGGCTACCCTGGCGCTTTCGCCTTAACATCTACCGCGCATCATCAATTCATCAAGTCCGTTTAGCGTGATAGCGTGTTGCTAAATTATAGCGTCTCCGCGTTCAGACTGCGCCCGAGTTTTGAAATAGCGCGCTATAATTATAGCGTATAAAATAACAAACTATATGAATATATTTTATAGTTTATAACACGTTTACAGTTTATAGCGGATTTGAACATCACTGATTAGAACTAGTAAGCCGTTATCACTGCGTAACAGCCTGCACTTACGAATTTTAGTGTTGCTGTTGAGTTACGGGTTACGGGTCGTGGGTTCGAACCCGGCAGGCGCTAATGAAATGAAGATTAGAAACACGAAAATGACCCCTCCCGCTCTGGGTGGAGCGGAACGGAGTGTCAGATTCTTACTGACTATAACCCACCCGTGTTCCTTCCTTAGCCCTTTATGTTCCGGGCCAGCGGTAACCCTTTCGGACAATCCCGCTGACCCATGTGCCTAGCCTTTTTCCAACTATATTGGGGTCGGCTTCCAGTCTAACTAGATGCAGCTGAATACCAATATTTTACATGGAGCGACTGACCTCCACAACTCAGTTACTGGGTAATATCACAGGGTATATGATACCCCTTGGTAAGACTAGTTGTCAGACTTTCGGGCTACTGACGACCCGTAACGACTGTCAAAGAGCTACGAATGACAGCCGGGATTAACGGCTTAACTTGTTTTCCGAGGCACGGCACGGAGGGGTCTTGTTCTTGGTATGTGAAGATGGTCACCCATCTACGGACTAACCGCTGCAAGCTTAGCTGAACTTGATCGTTCGACCCCTTAGAGCATTTAATTTTAAAGTGCTCGATCGACCCGTGTGGCTTTTACTACTTAGCCACAAGCCCTGTAATTATTAGTAGTACATACTAATTCCATGAATTGTATTGATCTTGGGCCGACGCGCTGCCATCGGCGCCATCTTTGTTGCTTTATTGATTGACGTCGAGATCGAGTGTGTTGAATGGTGTTGTCATAGAGGAAAGTAATATGGTGTTGTGTTGAATCAACACAGCCATTAAACGAAGAGAAGAAGAACACAGTCCGGTTTAATTTTTTCGTAATTTTGCTAAAAGTGAACAAAATAAGTGCTTTTAAACCGATCAAGCTATTTCAGCAAGTTATTAAAATGGCCTTCAATAAACAATGTGAGTTAAAATGTGTGAATTACCCCTCCGAACCTAGCTTTGTAACCTGGCAAAATCAGAAAATTATACTATAATATAAATTGTATTTTTACGCTATCTACGAGTATTGATGAATGATTGTTAGATACGAACTCCGTATTGCATTATATTATGACCCTTTGGCTTTATGCTCCATTTTGAGAATGACTAACAATAGAAGAGGCGCAGTATTGATCTGCAGAACCTCGCCTGCCGCCCGTCCGCCATGTAGTCGCAAATTCGCCAAATCGCCATCGTTTTGTTAATTGATTTTTTTGCTGCTGAATTCTGCGTAAAATAACGGTTTTCTAGCTTAGAAACTTGTTTACGTGATTTACCAGGTACTCATTAATTATTGATAACATAACAACAATGCACACGGATTCCTTCTTTAAAACTATGGATTTGTTTGCTCAGAATCCGGTCAGTGGGTCGTCTTAGGGGCGGAATACTATGATTATCTGCGAAATATATTGCAAATCAACTGTTTTACCTGTAAACTATAATTTATCATCTCTAAACATCATCACATCTTCCAATATATTTCTTCTTATATTATTTTATGTATCTCTGATAAAATTAAAGAAGTCAAGTAATTATCTTTCCAAGGGGTGTCAACAGGAAGCGACGATGGCGGCAGTACGTCTTAACACACTAAATCTCTGGGGTAAGAGTAGTACACCACACACCGTGCTGCTTGAGGGACTCCATAAGGAGTTCCCCATTACAAAAGCCATAAACGACCGGGTTCCTAAACAATTTATCTTCGATAAAAAATACAGGATCCAGCTTCACGAGGATCGCCGATGCGAAGGGCTGCGCCCTGCGGAGCTGCGTATCTTTACGGATGGTTCCAAGACAGGTAGTGGCACAGGTGCTGGAATCTTCTCGGAGGACCTCAACATACATATAGCCACACCGTTGGGGGTCCATAACACAGTGTTCCAGGCTGAATGCTTGGGCATCTCTCTGGCCGCTTCAGCCATTATGGCCAGGGAAGTAAAGGAACACTCAATCCGCATACTCTCAGACAGTATGGCTGTTCTGCAAGCGCTGAACAGTTATACTGTTGACTCTGGGCTAATATACGAGTGTCACCAGCGCCTCAACCAGGTGGGTAACCTCAATAATATAACCATTCAATGGATCAAAGGACACAGCGGCTCGTTAGGTAATGATGCAGCCGACGAGCTAGCCAGAAGAGGGTCGAGCATGGCACCAGTGGGACCTGAGCCCATCGCGCCACTCCCCTTCGGGTATATACGCACTCTGGTAAGGAAACGCACTAGAGACCAACACAACAAACTATGGACGGACCAAGGCGAATGCAGGCAGGCCAGGGAAGCACTTCCCACATTGGACGGCCGCCTCACGAAACAGGTTCTCCGTCTAACTAAACAAAAGCTGCGTATAGTTACTGCAGCTTTAACTGGCCACGGGTCATTCAATAAACACCTCTTTGTCATAGGAGCGACAGACAGTCCGCTGTGCAGGGCCTGCATGGAGGACGACGAGACAGCGGCACATGTGCTTCTAAACTGCCCGGTGGTCGCCACGTACAGGGCAAAGCACTTCGGTAACCCAGGTACCCTACATGAGACGGTCAGTAACATCAAGGCGTTGCTGGCCTTCCTCGAGGAGCTGGGGTGGATCGAATGACCGATTTTCCCACCCGTACGCAAAATACGCGCATTGACGTGGAGTTGCGGACACCAGCCCGTATTACCTATTACCTAAGGGGTGTCAAGGGTCACTGCTTAGGGTTTTCACTCCGCCCCTAAGACGACCCACTGACCGGGTTTTCTTAAGCTCCATCCCGGAACTCTCCTTGCTTAAAAATTTTAAACCCCATGTTTGACTTTCCTGGGATTTGTTCAACAGCTAGTTGCATATTTGATTTCATTAAGGGCTTTTTTTAACATGACCTAAAGCGTGGTCACTGTCGGATTGCATAGAAAAGAAAGAGAAGCGCGATGACACAATGCTGATAATTTATTGCAAAATATGAAGCAATTATTTAATTTAAAACAATTGATTGTTTGGACTAAACAATTAAAACACTTGTAATTTAGTATATTGCTTGTAGAATAATCTGACAAAAAATTAGAATGATTGTATGTGTGTTGGTATGGTTTTTAATGTAAAAAGAAAGTTTTTAGAGGTATCTTCATGATTTTTTTCGATTGTATCAAATTAGTTGTATTATGTTTCAACACACTATCTACCTAGCATATATCCTGAAGAATATCATATATTTATCTAATTTTGTTTACTGTAGTCAATCATATACTTTTATTGTTTCTAAGCCCCTTAACTTGAAATGCTTAAAATAATGGCTATTTTATTAAAGCTGCAAGATTATTCAAACTATCTTTCTTGTATTTTATATTAAAGTTATTCTCTCTTATAAATTTTGGGTAAGGTTAAATTAGTACCTACTTAGATAAAATATAAATACCACATGCCTACTTATAATTTTATTTACTACTTATACTTGTAACTCGGAGTGTGTTTCAGTCTTCTGAGAGTAGTCATGAATCTCCAAACTCATATAGTTTTAAAACATAAGTTGTTTGTCATGTGTAAAAGTGTTAGTCATTTTATCATTTATAAAATGTAAACTCTGCCGAAGCTGTCATTGCAAAAGTATGCAATAAGCACACTCAACTATCACTATCAGTCTGCTTGTTTAGTCTTCACAGTATGGAAATGATTATTATCAGTGGAACACTAAACATGCTCACTCCATTGAAGTGATGATAGGTCTTTGGTATAATTGGCTAGTTGCCCGTTTTTGAGAAACCAATTAATAATAGATGGATGGTCTATTTCCATCAAAATATGAATATTTCAGCAACATTAACAAAACTAATTTTTATAATACAATTTAATTTTTATTGTCCAATGTGGCATTCTGTCATGGTGGCTCAAGTTATTTCAGGAGACTTTTTCAGGAGAGAGGAGTTATCAAATTGAAATCAATTTTAAATATTCAGGGCTGCAATCCCTTGAAGGGGTTGTTCCCGTTCGTCCACACCCCGTCGTCCACACTGCGGATGACTGGGAAAGATGCGTTCTGTTCGTTCACAGTGTAGACTAACAGAACGCAACATTCCCAGTCGTCCGCACCTCGAGCGTCGTCAAAACTGATAAGCAAAGACTATCTTTTGTTGGAGGATCGACGGGGTGCAGTTATAATAGTTGAGTATTTTTGGAATAAAATACGATTTTATGTTACAACGCTTATATTATGGAGCACATTTTGGATTGACACACAGAATGACAACAACAATATTTTTTCTATTCAAAATAAGTACCTAGGTACATGAAATTACTCTCCAGGGTGTTTCTATTAAAAAAGGTAAACCAAATAATAGTTTCAACAAGTATATCCAGGTGATTGTAACTTTAAAACTTTTTACATATTAATTGCATTTAAACTGATATTGATACAATACCTAATGTGTAAAATTAAAATGTGAAACATTCTTATGCTATACATTTAGTATAAAACACGCAAAAAAGCTTTAGATTTACTAGGTATGTACTTTGTGAGATGACAGGGTGTGGACGACTGGGAATAATGCGTTCTGTTCGTCCATAGTGTAGACGATCAGAACGCAACATTCCCAGTCGTCCGCAGTGTGGACGACGGGGTGTGGACGAACGGCACAACCCCCTTGAAGCAGTGAAAAAATCAAACTTCTAAGTCAACAAAATCGAAAGATACAGGTGATTATATTCCTGAATCAAAACCTATAGGGTATTTCCCATTGATCTAAAATCATGAAATTTAGCAAGAAGCAATGTCATGTAGCACAAGTAAAGGGAAAAATCCGGATACCGTTAATTTGTAGATACATTACAAGAAAAAAAAAATTAAGTACGGAACCCTCGGTGTGCGAGTCCGACTCGCACTTGACCGGTTTTTATTAGATTAGTATTAGTCTGATAATGATTAATGTAAATTAATCTAAAATAATTTAAGTACAGACGCCAGCACATCAAGCTGGCGCTCAATCTGTTAAATTTTTTTAATAGATTTTCTACTTTATCAGTAAAGCATAAGGTTCAAAGTTGATTGGGAAAATTTGACAGTCTGGTTCGGGTCAGTTCGGGTAGTTTGATGTGCTGGCGTCTGTATAAAACTAAATTGGTTTTTGATATTTTTCACTGAGACCAATTCTAAAATACAGAATTCATAAGGTATTTTTCTTACTGTTATCTAGCCTATTGCCATTTTCAATGAATTGGTGACAAGCTTGTACCTACCTCTGTTTGGTTAATTCTGGACATTTCCATAACCAAGTATAATCAAGTACTATGCACAGTCCAATAAAGTAAATTTTTCTTATTTCACAGATAACACTAGATTCTCCGGGCGCTTCAACTCACCGGGACAATTTGTAGCTGCTGGGGAGGTAAATTCAATCAAATAGAATTTTTATTTATCCACTGAACGTCTATGGATGGTAAAAAAAATTAATGTTAGGTAGACTATTTTATTTATTGTTGTACATTGCAGTAAATGTTAATAGTACTTAACCCTTTGATTGACTAATGAGCAGACACAATAGAAGTTAATTGTTCTTATGTCGGACTGTGTAACATAAGACATTCGAGAGGTTAATATTATGTATTTTAATAAATAAGGTTTGTATTGTTAATACAATTATGTTTTCTTGAATTACTTTAAGAATGGAAAGGGTTAAAAAAAAATTATATAAGCAGCTGTTTTGTCTTATCAGACCAAAAGTTGCTAGTGAGATAGCTGAGCATCCTGGGTTTGACTTTCTAAGCAGGCATAGTGCTATTGAGGTTTTCTGTAAGGGATAACTCAATAGCAGCCTTAAACTTAGAATCATACCTTGCAGTAGGCTCTCCTATTACATGAGGCTATTGACACTATAGACAGAAGTAAAATGTTTCATATTTAAAGCAGGGACTTATTTTTATATTGTGTCAATTTTATTACCAATCAACAAAGAGTAATAAAATAATTTATATAAACTCGTAATGTCTGTTACCACAGTGCTTTGGCGAGCCGCGAGAGCCCTGGTACTGGCCACACAAAGTCTTCAGCTACCCTCTGACTGTGCTCAAGTCCTGCACATCTTCTCCTAACATCGTATGAGATCAATGCAAATCAGAACCTTGCTCACAGTCCCTTACGATGTTTGGTATCCACCAGGGCTTTGCAATGTTGAATGATTAACGCGCCTGTGGTGAGATGTTCACAAGGTGTCGATGCGAGACTCTCAGAGGATAGCTCTGTGGTTTGAGAAAGTAGTATGGTCACGAAGCAAATAATTCGTAAACATACAGCATTCTCTAGACTTAAGTAGACGTAAGCTGCTCCGGATTTCTAACATGTGACAACCCTCTGAAATTGTAACTATGAAATTTCTTGATGCAATAATACCGTATGGTCTTCCAATTGGTGAAACGACGAGGTTGCAATTTTACTGGGTGACAGACATGATAGGAATATGGATGTTGATGGGTGATGTGAGCCCACCATCACTGTGTATGAGATGACGGAAAATTGTTGTATTCCAAACTGTGCCTTGTTTTTTACAGTTTTATGTTTGCTTCTTAGATTCTAATGCTCTGTTTATTTGTTATCCGCGCACTTTTCTTTTCATTTATAACTCTCATTGGCTATATTTTCGGCAGCATTATGCTGTTTCCCCGTACGTTTTAATTTGATACGTTTGGATGCATGAATGTGCTAGCGAGTGAATGGTGGAGCGCATCTCCCACTCGGCTGAATGACGCCAGTTGGTGTCGGGCGGGCTGCAATCGGACATCGACTGGAAGCATTGGCAAGACCCTACACCAAAACACTGGTCATCAGTGAGTATCTTAACATTTCTGCGTTATCGGTGCAATATGTCCTGCATCCGATCCGCATACCACAAAATACGGTTCGCCACACTATATGAGCTGCTTTCTAGTACGAACCCAAGTCGCACTTGTGTGTTTTATATTGTCCGTCAGACCGTATTTGATCTGACGTGGATGGGAGTCTGTGCATGAGCGTTTAGCTCGTTATGCCAAACGCTCATGCGCCGACTGCATGAGCGTTTGGGTGTACGAGCTGACTGGACTGATTCTATCTGTATGTTATCGTCGTGGGCTTGTTGAAGGGTTACTTATACCACCTAAGTAGACGTTGCGAATGCTTGGTGTCTCAATATGTACTATGTCGTTAGATGTTCGGGCAGTCGCCGCGCAAACAGCAGCAGCAACAGAACCTGCAGCCAGTTCAGGTGAGCCGAGTGTGTAGAACTGTGACACGGTGCGACTCCTCGAACACCTCGCACGACTATGTAGAAGTAGCGCTTGGCAGTAACATACTATACCGTTGTTCTGTAACCCTTAGCTCCATGTCTCAGACGCACCGAGTTCCCTGGCTACTCATGCTCGCACCTCGCAGTCTTTCCCCACCGTTTGTGCGATTAGTCGCAGTGTTTAGTATAGATGCTTATTTTGATAAATCTTTTATACAACGCCCAGAAAAGTCCAACTTAAGAGCGCTATCACAAGTTTTTCTTGTTTAGAGCGTTTGACTCGAGTTTTGATTTGTGATTATGGTTTAACTAAAGTCACAATAGTAAAAAAAATACATGCCCGAGAAAGTTTAATTCCTTCTTTTGGGAGCGCATTCAATAAATATTTCAGTTTGTTTACATAAATCAGTAAAAAACTTGTTCCTGCAAAGGCTGTTTCATAAAAATTTAATTTCGGGCATCTCGCGATGCTCTGTTACATCGAAGATATAATAGTTTAATAATTTATAAAAATGTCCACGGTACAACTGTATCTTCTACTTTGGAATGCATACATCAATTTATTATGTTTAATACAGTAATAAACCAAAAATAATTCCGTAAAACAGAGAGTTAATGATATTTTTTCAGCCGAAATGATATTTTTTATCTCTGTTTATTTAATAGAAATTCAAACAAAAAGTGTTTAATAACTAAGGTTACTTTGTCACCTTGCTTGAAAAAAAAAAATACTCTATTTTAAAGTAAAATAATATTTTTAAGCAATTGTTTTATGCAATGCTTTTTTATCAATATAAATCTCGGGATGCACGGTCTTAGCTTTAGTCCGCGCCGAGCGCTTTCAGAGGGAGGACGTAGCGCTCACTCGCTGCTGCCGTCACGTGATCTCGTTCGACAATTCGCCACGAATAAAAAGCGACCAACACTTCTTGATACAAGTGAGTTTTTTTTTTAATTAGTTATGTTCTGATTGTAATGTATATAATATAATTATTTTCCTATGATGTTCCAACGCGAATATAATTATAGAAAAAAAACATACGTAAATATAGTTGTTGTTTTTAATTTTTCTGACTTTTTTATTTATCTCCAACATTAATTTAATTAATTATTTTCAGACAATAGTTCACAATAATGGGCAAAATAGAACTTTTGGTGCTGTCAAAATAAAAAAAAAGGTTTTGGCCGATAATTTGAAACGCGCAAGAGAAGCTCAGCGGTAAGAATTTTATGAGGAGTGCGTGCTTCCTGAAATCATAGATTCGAGGAAAGCACGGTCTATGCCGCTTCGGAGAATATTATTTTAATTATTTTACAATTATTATACTGGTTTTTTATGGTTCCGTACCTTAAGGGTGCCAACGGGACCCTATTACTAAGGCTCCGATGTCCGACCGTCCGTCTGTCTGCTAGTTTCTCATGAACCGTTACAAGTTCACAGTTGTAATTTTTAATTTTAATAAAACGACTTTTGATTTGTCTTTTTTATTTTCTTTTGACTTTTTTGACGTGACAACGTCTAATAAATCGATGAAGCTGGCTGCACACACGAAAAAAACATGACTCATGTAGCGTTACCTCGCGGCCTTGCTCTGCTGTAGCGTTGTACGCCATGGCGGCTTGAAGTGCAAGCGAGAGCGCGGAACGAGCGATGAGAGACAGATGATGTCGAACGCTGCCGAATCGGCCTCCGCGTTCGGCAATTTCATTAATGTTTTGTTATGACGTTGTCGCGTTAAACTATCGTCCGTAAACCGACTTTACAGACAACCGATTTTTATCCAAACTGTAGAAACAACATCACATTGCATTTATTTCTAGAAATAAGTACTAAAATGTCTTCCTACCTGCTAAATAAATTACATAATATATTAAACTTCGTAAAAAAAGTAGGTACAAAAAGTATTTATAAAAGTAGCACAAAAGTATTTGTAAGTAATGTTAGAGGCTGGCAACGCGCAAGTAATGCAGCTTCTGGCAATGCAAGCGTCTTTAGGCCAGCGTTGCCAGTATGTTACTTTTGTAACATTTTACGTTACTTTTGACCCTCTCATGTTACCTCCATGTTACACGCCTCAAAATGTTACTTTTAAGACTTAATAAAAAATATTTCACAGAAAACAAAAAATAAACATGAAACGGAACGCATACAAGAAAGGTTTCGTTCGTCATGTTGGCGCACTTGATTGTCTTGATTTTGTGACCAAATTCTGACGCGACGACAGCGCGAAAATTTTTCACTTCGTTTGTCGTATCGCATATTCACTCACTCGCGTGAATTTCTAAATGACCCATCCCGCTTACTTAGGCGAGTGAGCGACAGCCTAGTAGTGGCATCCGTGTTGGTTCAGTTCAGTTTGTTATTACGATTCTTTCGAAGCCTACTAAGGGGACAGCTTTTTTTTATGTAATAAAGTGCCATGTTATTATTAGTCGTTTTCCACAAAAAATAAGGTAATGTTACTTTCTCCTGAAAATGTTACTTTTTGAGCTCTCTCATGTTACATTTGACTATCTGTCACTGGCAACACTGCTTTAGGCTGCGGTAACTACACACCATCAAGCGGGCCGTATGCTAGTTTGTCACTTTAATGGTATAAAATAAAAATTAAAAGTGAAGTAAATTTGTATGACCCTATTGTAACTCAAACCGTTGTAGGTAACACTCATCGGTACAAATAATATTTCATGAACTATAATAACAGTAATTTAATTTATTTTGAAAACGAAGGCTCTTGTTGGTTTGATCCTGGCGTCCGACGCATAGCGGTTTGTATGTGTGCATAGCGTTCTTCCCTAGACGCACGTGCGCATCTGCTACCGCGCGCCGTCGAATTTACCTAAAACTGAGCACTTCGGTTTTGTAATAACGCTCTTAAGTAAAGTCCATGATATTAATTGTAACCACAAAAAGCTCAGTACGCTAAATCAATTAGTTATTTCTGATCATTCATGTTACAGCATGTAAAAGCTTAATGATCTTAGCATAAATGTGAGATGAACGTGACTTAGTGCGTGTTTTATTTAGCCGCAGCTGAAGGAAGACGACGTGAAGATGGAAGACGTGGAGGCGGACGCGTCGGCGCTATCCAAGGACGAGGAAATGAGCCTGGCCTCGCGCCCGCACTGGATGAAGAGCAAGCTGCCAGGAGGTGAGGCTGACATAACTTATTGACTACTGCAAACTAAATGATATAAATAAATTCTTTATTGGCATAAACTGGGTTACATAAAAAATATATGAAACTCTGACTTGAGAGCTAGGTTAGAGTATCATAATCATAATTATTCTTAAAACATTAGTCAAATTTTGGTAATGTCATTAGAAAATATCGTGAATTTGTGTTAAAAACATATTGACTACATCTCTATTGGTTTGTACTTTCAATGCAACGTTGTCCAATATCATTTAGAGCATGTTGTTTTACTCTACATTACTGTACTTTTCACATCTGCTTATCCTTTAGAGAAATGCAGGCGTGATATTGTGTTATTTGGATTACAGTGAAGAAAGTGAGCAACAAAGAGCGTCGTCGTCGTCAGAACGAGAATCTGCGTCGCCTGCTGACTCCTAAGAACGCACTCATGGTGCTCAACGAGATGATGCCCAACGAACAGGTGGCTAATGTTAGTGTTGAGGGTTTTTTTCACCAGTACCAGTTACCACTCTCAGTGAACAGAAACAAATTGTCATAGTGTATGCATTACAGGAAGATTTTTAAACACCATCTTAATTTTCACTAGGCGTTAGGTAGGTAAATTATTTATCAATTTAGCGTGGTTATATCAAGTCAAAGGTTGAATACTATGCTTGCCGCGTGTACTATGCTGAATGAGAGCGAACGGGTGCAGCGGGGACGAGTCTGCGTATCCGCGGGTAGTATCCACAAACGGAGACCTTTTTAGGGTTCCGTACCAAAAGGGTAAAAACGGGACCCTATTATTATGAATCCACTGTCCGTCTATCTGTCTGTCTGTCACCAGGCTGTATCTCATGAACTGTAATAGCTAGACAGTTGAAATTTTCACAGATGGTGTATTTCTGTTGCCGCTATAACAACAAATAAAAACAGAATAAAATAAATATTTAAGGGGGGCTCCCATACAACAAACGTGTTTTTTGGGCGTTTTTGCCTTGTGGTACGGAACTCTTCGTGTGCGAGTCCGACTCGCACTTGGCCCGGTTTTTTTTTCGACTACATCGTGATGCCATATCTCAATATTTTAGAACAGTGTGATACTAAAAGAAAAAACACGTATTTAGTTATTTTCAGCAAAGATCTTATCTAACAATAATCGTTTATTTATAAAAAGGGGGATACATTTACAATGAATAGCTTAACAATTAAAATAAAATAGCGCACAGTTGCTAATTTGCCTGAACTAGGTTGAACCTGTGCTTCAGGCCAGAAAGTGCATAAGTACTTAATGTAATAAATTAACAATCAATATAACGTAAAAAAATAAATTAAAACTTAGGTACTTAAACAAAGTAAAATATCATGTTAGCAGTTCTATTTGCAGACAATAAGTAGGTCTTCTGTCTTTGCATAGTCGATGGTTAATAAATATTTAAGTATAATTTGTTTACAGCTATAGTAATTCAGTTTATAGATACTTTGGATGGTGATTAAAAATTCCTCCAATGTATAGTCACTGTAAGGGCCGGCTGCGTGCGCGCCGCAGCGCAGTGCGGTGCTCACTAAACATTGCATTTCTTCAAATAAATTAGAAAATAATTAATCGAGAGAAGCTCACCTCTGTCCGCTTTGATGCGCGTCGGACTAATAAAGTTTTTTTTAACATTTCAACGTAAGGTTGATATTTCTTTGGCAGTGAAAGATGTTCTTCGCTGCACCTCACCACATACCCAGGCCCTTAATATTTATAATATAGTAGACTAGTAGAATTTCAACGCGCCAGAGTAACTAGTGTTACACGCGCCTACATGTATTCCCATTGCATTTGTTTAGGAGTTTACATTTGTATTTTCCGACAGCAATTCAAAGTAGAGCCTTCGGCCGCCAACCAGTTCTACAAGACGGCCAACGCGCATAACTTCTGCGCAGACCTCACTATCGATGGCACCAACTACAAAGGATACGGTAAGATCACTAGGATTATTGACGCGCCTGATCTATTGCTGCGTTGGCTCGCTTCTGTGTCCCAGATTATTACCGCCGCGGCAGGAAGCACAGGCTGTTGGCTGTGGCTCCATGTCGCACCGTAGCGCGTGCTAAGTCCCCAGTACCACGTACTCTGACCGCACTTAATGATCTCTTGGACTCTAATCCAACAACCGATCTGTCAGAAGTACTGTGAGAGGGATTTATGAAAGTGTAGTTATCTTTTTTATCTGAACTCGATGTTTTATATTTTCTCTTTTATGTGTATCATGTGTACAAAGCGTCTTTAATTTTTTTAATTGGTGTAATACCGTTTTAATTAAAGAAAGAAAGAATTAAATACTTACGAATATAATATTATAAATTCGATAGTAACTCTGTATGTCAGACCTGCTTACGCCTAAATGTCTGAACCGATCGTTATGCATTTTGACAGGTAGGTATTACTTAAGGTATCCGGAGAAGGACATGGGCTACTTGTCAGCTTGGATATTTGCATTAGAAATGATGAAATACCAAACACAAGCAGATGAAGTCGTGGGCAACAGATAGTACTCTGTAAACGAGGAAATGTGAATTTTATTAACAACTAGCTGCGCCTCGCGGTTTCACCCGCATAAGTGTCGATCCCGTGGGAATATCGGGATAAAAAGTAGCCTATATGTTAATCCAGGGTGTCGGCTACCTCCATACAAAATTTCATGAAAATTGGTCCAGCTATTTGAGCGTGAAGAAGTAACAAATATATAAACACTCACACACAAACTTTTGCATTTATAATATTAGTCTGATTCCTCCACCCCTAGATTTCAGTTCAGGCGTGATGTTAAATGCTATGTTGTTGTCCGTAGAAACCATTAATGAATAAAAACTAATAAAAATAAACTTTTTCAATTCCCTAGGTGACAACAAGCTAATGGCTCGCAACGCAGCCGCTGAGCAGGCGATAAGAGATCTCATCATAAAGAAGATGAACAAAGTGATGACCAGTGACGGCAGTGAGTTCACTTATACCGTTATTACTTAACTACGGCAATACTTGCCTGTACGAAAGTAGGTGTGGTCATAGTAAGAAGTAGCATTGAGATACCTTCTTACTGCACGACACGATTGAAATGATACCAATGGTAACACGTACAGACGCCAGCACATCACTCTACTACAATCTGTCAAATTTCTTTAATTGATTTTCAACTTTGTCTCTAAAGCATAGGGTTCAAAGTTGATTGGGAAAATTTGACAGTTTCGGGTAGCTTGATGTGCTGGCGTCTGTACCTACAGTGTGTTCCAAAAGTATTTGATGAAAGAGTAAACAAACCCTGTTCAGATTAAATTCTTACTCATTGATCTATTCACTCACCAAAGTGGATTAGTATGTAACACATTCATCGTTAGGTTTCAATTTTATATCTGACTAGTTTTTCTAAAAAATATTTTTTGATGAACATTATCCCATCAAAAACATTTTCATGTAAAATGTTGCCAACACGAGACCATATGGCTCGCACTGTCGAAAAGTTATCAGCACAATTTATGTAGAGCCAAGCTTCTAACTCTACAAGCCCTAATTTCACAAACTCTACACCTTAGTCAAAATATGAGGCTGGGCCATTTCGTTACTACAAGAACTATTGTATAACATAAAAGTAATGAACAGTGAATTGATTTTTCACCTTACGCCCAAGTGACGATAGCGAAACGGCCAAGCCACATATTTTGACTGAAGGTGTAGAGTTACTTATAAATACGTAGAGGTCCGCGTTAATTTGAGGAAATAACCTACTAAAAATTTTCCATTATTTTAAAACTATATCTCCTAAGATATTCATTGAAATCAAATGATGTCAAGGACAATTTTGTTCATAATTAAATACTTGTGATAAATAACGTATTTATTTGAATAAGGATTAATATTATCACTACATACATACATAGTAATACATAGTATAAAACAAAGTCGCTTTCTCTGTCCCTATGTCCCTTTGTATGCTTAAATCTTTGAAACTACGCAACGGATTTTGATGCGGTTTTTTTTAATAGATAGAGTGATCCAAGAGGAAGGTTTATATGTATAATAACATCCATTAAATAGTGGAGAAGTACTGTTATTTTTGAGGTTTCTAATGTGATGTCGTAAATAATTACATTTTTTCCGCTTACATTGCAAACGCAGGCTGAACCCTATGAGTTTTATCAAAATAATGTACTAAGTATTGTACACATTGAAAAGGTCTACAGAAAAGTCCGTGATGGTATATGTCTATCTCTTATGGATAACCCACAATAACTTTTTTTTGTCATTTACTTTTTACGACAAATAATGGCTAATTTTCGAAGCGATTTTAACCAATACAGCATTAATCCTTAACCAATTAAATACCTTGAATACATTGTTCATTTAATATAGATCTATATGGCCCTTTACACCGTATGATTTAAGTGAATATTTTCGAAGATATTACAGATTTAAAAATTGCGGGACGTAGCGTTTGCGGCGGTACCGGCCGGCCGCCCGGTGCGGCAAGAGCGTGTATATTTTATACCCGTGCGAAGCCGGAGCGGGCCGCTATGTTTTTATATACAACGTTCACAGTTTTTCTGTAGTGTATTTAGTATCAGCATTGCACCCGTGCGAAGCCGGGGCGGGTCGCTAGTACTATATAAAACTCGATTACCACTGACTCACTGACATAATTGTTCTCCCAGATGGTGAAGGGGGAGGTGGGTATATTTTTACAGATTCGTATAAAAGTAACTCTCACGAGTATGGGAAAAATCCCAAACCTCCCCTTTTCCACCCCACTCTCCCCCCTCCCTATCGTATCTCGGAAACTAAGAATCCTGTGTTTTGTTGTTTTACGGATTCGTATAGAGGAGGCTCGGAAAAGTAAAATCCATTTTTCAAAGTTGCCCCCCTTGCCCCCCTTCTCCCCCCCCCCTCTAGGTAGATCTCGGAAGTTAAGAGACTTGGAACATTTTTTTTTTCAGATTCATATCAAGGGGCCCAGAGTTGGTCAAAATCATTTGTCAAAACTCCCCCCTCTCCCCCCTTTACCCCTCCCCCCCTCGTATCTCGGAAATTAAGAAACCTGTGTTTTGTTGTTTTACGGATTCGTATAGAGGAGGCTCGGAAAAGTAAAATCCATTTTTCAAAGTTGCCCCCTTGCCCCCCTTCTCCCCCCCCTTCTAGGTAGATCTCGGAAGTTAAGAGACTTGGAACATTTTTTTTTCAGATTCATATCAAGGGGCCCAGAGTTGGTTAAAATCATTTTTCAAAACTCCCCCCTCTCCCTCCCTTCGCCCCTCCCCCCATCGTATCTCGGAAATTAAGAGTCCCGTGTTTTGTTGTTTTACGGATTCGTATAGAAGAGGCTCGGAAAAGTAAAATCCATTTTTCAAAGTTGCCCCCTTGCCCCCCTTCTCCCCCCTCTCTAGGTAGATCTCGGAAGTTAAGAGACTTGGAACATTTTTTTTTTCAGATTCATATCAAGAGGCCCAGAGTTGATCAAAATCATTTTTCAAAACTCCCCCCTCTCCCCCCCTTCACCCCTCCCCCCATCGTATCTCGGAAATTAAGAAACCTGGGTTTTGTTTTTTTACGGATTCGTATAGAGGAGGCTCGGAAAAGTAAAAACCATTTTTCAAAAACGACCCCGCGAGCTGCTTGCAGCTCGCGCAACGCCCAAATACTTTTTACAAGGGTAAGAAATACTCCTCAAAAACACGACCCCGCGAGCTGCTTGCAGCTCGCGCAACGCCCAAATACTAGTTATACTATATAAAGCTCGATTTCATGTTTATAAAAACACCTTCGCAAATAATGTATTATTTTAGAAAAAATTTGATTACCACAAAAAAGGTTATAGTGAGTCAACCTTAAAAGATAGACGTATGCTGTCGCGGACTTCTTTTTGGAACTTTTAAGGGGACAATGGGCATTGTTCATATTTTTTTAAATGTTGTAATTGAAAAACCATTTCGAGGAATAGCGTTACTGATCATTACGGACTAATTAATTTTGAAAAATATTCATATGTTATTGATATTTTTGATAAAATACGATTGACCTTCTTTGCCCTTCAAATTACGTACGACTGGCTGTACAGTTTTGTATCGTTGCCTCAGAAAATAAAAAGTAAGAGGCAAGTATTGTCTACAATCTGTCAAATGTCAAATTATTGTAAATATGTCAAAAATATAAACATTCTTGTTTATAAATCTCATTATTACATTACATACATTATTTCAACACTCGACAATATTTAATATACTGGAAGAGTTATGGAATACAGGAAGTGCTTTGTTCCAACTTGCAGCAATAATAGTAATAATGTCCCCGCGTGCGTTATTATTCTATTTCTAAGTCGCCGCATCGATTGTTCTAGTGACGATAGAGAGTAGTATATTCCTTGGAGGACACTTACACATAAAAAACCATTTGTAAATAAATACGCTAAGCTAGGATTCGATTATTTAAGACGTCTATTCGGCCTATTGACACTTTGACAGATGTGACATTGTTGACGTTGTGTTGACAGATTAAAATTTTTAATAATGTACTAGTAAGGCAACGGCACTTAATCTTTATGCTACTGGATGACGTCACCTACCTTAAAAACTTAAAATAATTAAATAATTTTTATTAAAATAACTATTGAGCCAATCATCAAAATATTCAAATTAGTTTCTCAAAATGCTCTAAAACAAAAAATAAAATATAATGGTTAGAAATTTTGGACAATCCCCATTCCGTCATTCATGATTTTTGCTTAACTTTAACCGTTTATGCAGCGTACGCAACGGGAGCTCTCAAAAGGAATGTTTTTGCAACATTTTTCATTGATTCTCCGCTCCTATTGGAGGTGTGAGTGGACTGTCCAACAAAAAAAAAAATCGAATCAATAGTTCCTGAGATTAGCGCGTTGAACCAAACAAACAAACTCTTCAGCTTTATAATATTAGTATAGATCAGATGATTTTGGATCATGCCATATGAACTCTGTTGATGTCCATTGCAAGATAATTGACAGAAAAAGGCGACAGATATGACGAAAGATCATTAATAAAACCTTAAGCATAATATTCCCCGTTTGTAGCGACGTCCTTGGTCATCCCCGACTCGGGCTCGACGAACGGCGACGCGGTCTCGGACGTGGAAGCCCTGCCGATGATCCAGCTGGCTTCGTTCGCGCTGCACAAGCTGTTCACTGAGTGGGAGTACGAGGGCCACAAGGTACCGCAGCTCAAGCCCTCCTCGCTGTCGGTACGTACGCTAGTCATAATCAGCCAATAAATATTACAATACAATCTGGGAAATACTTTTTTGTCTTAGTTTTTATCTGATGTACGACTATTATCTAACTATCTGGTGTATTGTGTGTCTCTTAGTCTGTGCTAAATAAATGTATTTTCTTTCTTTCAATGTCAAAGGTCACAAAAATAGCTTTTTTGGCGTATATCCCGCTTCCTATGGTTTCAATAATGTTTACATATACACGACAAAAGTCAAATAAAGTTATATGCCGGTTTACAGTTTATTATCCCTCATTCCGAGTGGAAACCCCTAATCTGACTGGACTATTTAATTAGAGCTGTTTTTTCTGACGCATCTGGCGTAAAACATAATTATTCACATTTACCTTTCGAACACACGAAATCTCCGTCACGTACGTTTCCCGCAGACATCGGAGAGTCCGACGGAGCCGGCCGGCAAGAAGGGCAAGGAGCTGCCGCAGAACGCACCCGCCATGCACCCGTGCATGCTGCTCACGTACATGCGGCCGCACCTGGAGTACCGCGAGCTGTGCGTGGAGGGGGACCGGCCGCAGAACATGCTGTTCACTATGGGCGTGGACGTGGACGGCGCCACCTACATCGGCAAGGGTGAGTGAACCGTGGGCGTGGACGTGGACGGCCCCACCTACATCTGCGAGGGCGAGTGAACCGTGGGCGTGGACGTGCACGGCCCCACCTACATCGGCGAGGGTGAGTGAACCGTGGGCGTGGACGTGGACGGCCCCACCTACATCTGCGAGGGCGAGTGAACCGTGGACGTGGACGGCCCCACCTACATCGGCGAGGGTGAGTGAAACGTGGACGGCCCCGCCTACATCGGTGAGGGTGAGTGAACCGTGGGCGTGGACGTGGACGGCCCCGCCTACATCGGCGAGGGTGAGTGAACTGTGGGCGTGGACGTGGACGGCCCCACCTACATCGGCGAGGGTGAGTGAACCGTGGGCGTGAACGTGGACGGCCCTGCCTACATCGGCGAGGGTGAGTGAACTGTGGGCGTGGACGGCCCCACCTACATCGGCGACGGTGAGTGAACCGTGGACGTGGACGGCCCCGCCTACATCGGAGATATAAACTTAGAAAGTACATCATCATCTGCCGAGCCTTTTCCCAACTATGTCGGGGTCCAGTTCCAGTCTAACCGGATGCAACTAAATACCAGTATTATACATGGAGTGATTATTCTTACATTGCTAATATATACTCAGAAAGTACATATGAATTGAAAAAAAACCGACCAAGTGTGAGTCGGACTCGCACACGAAGGGTTCCGTACCGCAAGGCATAAAACGCCGAAAAAAACGTTTCGTTTATACCTCTTCAAATTTTAACTTTATTTTAATTATTTGTTATAGCGGCAACAGAAATACATCATCTGTGAAAATTTCAACTGCTGTCTAGCTATCACGATTTATGAGATACAGCCTGGTGACAGACAGACAGACGGGCAGTGGAGTCTTAGTAATAGGGTCCCGTTTTTACCCTTTGGTTACGGAACCCTAAAAAGTCACTTTGGTAATGTGGAGTCATTGTAATAGGTAACATTTGACAATTCATCAAATATTCAACAACGTAACCTTGTAACGGCGGGCATAAAATAACATATTTTTTCGTTTTGTTAGAACTGCACAATTGCTTACCTTTTTTCAATTACGATTACATATTTATTGTAATAATGACCGATACGAGTAATTTTACGATTTGCTTTCATTAATAAACCATTCTAAACATAATAAACAATTTCTGATCTAAAGAACTGAACGTCGTTACAAGGTTACGTCAGTTAACCATTTTTCTTTTTAAACACTAGGGATGTTACTCTAAAAATCGAAAGCTGATAAGTAGAATCGAATGCAATGATGACTTGTGAAGAAATATCACCATACATTAATAACCACGTTGTGATTATAATAAAACATTTATTTATTATTCTTTTAACTAACTAGGTATAAAAATACAAAAAATAATGAAATAGAAAAATCATTGATGTTAGGTACAATTTAGGTGGTATGT
Organism: Luperina testacea; assembly: GCA_927399505.1. Lineage (NCBI taxonomy): Eukaryota > Metazoa > Arthropoda > Insecta > Lepidoptera > Noctuidae > Luperina > Luperina testacea. The sequence goes on along the minus strand of OV656770.1, from coordinate 581,522 downwards.
TGCTGGCAACACCAGTGCCTGTCGATGACGCCATGTCATGTCGCCATTACATGACGCAGTCTTTTGTCGTTGTGCGAAGTGACTGTGCGTTTTTGGTGTGCTCTCTGTTATTTTCTTCTGACCCGGCTTTTTTATTGGACTGATCTTACTGACTACGTTTACCTGGCTATAAATTGGACTCCGATTGCTTAACGATTAGTTAACAAGAACAACATTACAGTCTTACCATGTCGAAACGGGGGAAAACGCTAAACAGTCAATCTCGCGAACTAGTGGTGAAATTGTACAATTATTTTGAACGGGAATCAATTAACGATGGGCCTCTTTTACCATTGACACAACCGAGAGAACGCGTTGCCGAAGCATTGGGAATAGGGAAGAGGACAGTAACTCAAATTCTGAAAGAGAAATACGGACCATCAGGCTCAGAAGATAATACTTTACGTACACCGAAAAAAAGAAAGAGGGACAAGAAAATTGTTGGCATTGATAATTTTGATGCTGCTGCAATTCGCAACCACATTTATGGATATTACTCGAGAAAAGAATATCCTACACGGGAAAAGCTAATAAGTTCGTTAAAAGACGCAGGCTTATTTTTTGGCGGTAAATCGTCTCTATCAAAGGTTTTGAAATCGATTGGCTTTAGTTTTAAAAAATCTGACAAGCGGAAAATCCTGCTAGAACGCTACGATATTATTTTGAAGAGAGTAACATTCTTACGTCAAGTAAATAAAATTACAGATTGGGACAATGTCGTGTTTATTGACGAAACATGGTTGAATGTGAACCATACGGTTTCGCGGACATGGACCGATGATACAGCGGCGTCCACCTCAAAAGTTCCACCGGGAAAAGGAGCCCGACTTATTATATGTCACGCGGGATCAGCTTCTCAAGGTTTTATTCCAGACTGCCTCCTCGCATTCGCCTCTAAAACTACAAGTGATTACCATGAGGAAATGAACTTTGAGGTTTTTAAAGAGTGGTTTGAGAAGCTGCTAGTCAGCTTAGAAAACCCATCGAAAATTATAATGGACAATGCACCGTATCATTCTGTACAAGTTGATAAACCACCAACTCAAGCAAATAAAAAGCAGGAAATTGTCTCGTGGCTGGTAAGAAATGGTGTGGATGCAAGTCCAACTTTATTAAAAGTTGAGTTGTTAAATCTAGTAAAAGCAACTAAGCCGTCCAAGCTCCGCTATGTAATCGATGAACTAGCCCTAGAGCATGGACACGAAGTTATTCGATTGCCTCCCTACCATTGCCAGTATAACGCCATCGAGCTTATTTGGGCACAAATAAAGGGTTATGCAGCGCGGAACAATACTGAACCACCCTTCAGTACTGCTAAAATGATGTCTCTGCTAAAAACTGCGTGTGCAGAAGTCACTACAGAAGACTGGAAAAAAGTCGTAGAGAAAACAAAGAAAATAATTTTACAAGATTTTGAACGAGATGTGAGAATAGACAATATTATTGAAAATGAATTAATAATATCTCTGAGTGCTGACAGCAGTGATGAAGATGACAATACTTTTAACAGTTCTGATAGTTCAACTGAATAAATGCAATTTTTTTGTTAAATTGTGTACTTGTCTTATTTTGCTCCTTAAATTTACGAAAAAAATAATAATAATGGGACAGGGATTCGCCTGATGATTTTTAAAATTCGCATATGTTTCAAGTCCGTATCGATTCATTCACTTTAATCGATGTTTATAAGCAGGTCACCTCACTATGAGGATAAAACTGACAGACGTCAAATGTTACCTATTAAAATGACTCCACTGTAGTTGCTCGTATTTGAAACCACAATCTACGGGGACAAATTAAATTAGCGAAACTTCGAAGACGTGATGGGTCATAATATGGTCTAAGAGTGATGAAAAGAATTTTTTTTTTCTTAATTCTTTTTACACTAACAGGGGGTCGTTGCCCCAAAAACATTAGATGTCGATAGCTATCACGTCTGCGGGATTTCTATTTCTACTTGACAAAATAACAAGTCTTTACTTCCGGAAGATGCAAGCAGAAGTAGTGCCTTTAAGACTACATTCTGTGAGGCACATTAAGTGCTCTAGAGTTCTCATGTTGTGTGATTTAGTTAACACCCTTTAATCGATTTACCGAGTCATGTTTTACTGTAATGTGTTGCTGCAACTGATTGTCAGCAACATTTCTAGTATGTATCTGGTCATCTGTATCTGTATCTGTTGCGTTATTGCAATATTGCTGGAGCAACAGTTTTGTATGTAGTGGTGGTTTTCAAAAACCACAGCGTAACTGCGTACAGTGGATCGCCCATCAACACAGAAGAGACAAAATAATTTGTATTTGTTTGAGTCTGTTCACCAACAGAACTAGATCAAATATGTCAAAATGTATGCCAAACCTAAATAATTGTCATATGAGATAATAGGTATTCATTAGTAGTCCATTGCGATTTCCATTTCCTTATTTTTAATGTAGTTACCTGAAAATGAGGTTGAATAGTATTGGTTTACTAGATTAATGTACAATGCCCACTGTGCGAGAGGGACACACTACTAATCAGTGCTCTGCCCTTTCATTATCATTGTTTCCATACATATTGGTAATGCAAAAGAACCTTCATGTGTGACGCATAAAGTGTTGTTTCTGTTTACAATTTGAAATACAGCTAAATACAAGGTGTGACGTGTCGCGTTCTGTCTCGCGTTCAATGTCACCAATGACTTTATTTTTACGCAATTATTGCGCGAAAATATTAATTAATCTAAAATAATTTGCAATCTAAAATTAAGTTGAGTTTTGGTATTAAACTCAGAAACACATAACAAAAAAAAATTTAAAGGAAGGAAAAAAACCACCACTACATACAAAACTGTTGCTCCAGCAATATTGCATTATCTGGTCACATACTAGAACTAGGCTGGTCGATAACTAGCCTATTTGTTGACCGCCACCTTGGATTTTGACTTTGACAGCAGGGCTATGGTACTAAAATATTGCAGCCACTTATTGCCGTACAAGTGGAACTCGTTTCGAAACCCCTTCATAACTCCCATTTCATGTTATCATCGCAGCGTCTAACAAGAAGGAGGCGCGCAAGCTGGCGGCCAAGGCGGCCTGCCAGGCGCTGTTCTCTGTGGCCTTCACGGCCGCGCCGGCTCCGGGCCCCGCCGGCCCCGCGGGCCCCGCCGGCCCCGCGCCCGCCGGCCCCGCGCCCGCGCCGCAGTAGCGCGGCCCAGGGCCCCGTGCCGCCGAACGGTCCGCGCGCCTCTTCACCGACGTGTCAAGCCACTATCGTACCTAACGTAACCTACTCGCGCTCGAACTCGTCCGTCGCCTACTAATATTTCGCTCGAAAGACGTTCTGCTCCCACGAAACATTCTAGCTCTCCGCGCTATCCAACGTTTTCTCGTAATCGTTCGCCTCCGCGCCACTGTACTCGCGCGCCATGCCCGACCGCACGTGCGTCTTCGCCCCCTAGGCGAGCTCGCCCCTCGCCCCCGAGGCGAGTTCGCTCCTCGCCCCCGAGGCGAGTTCGCTTCTCGCCCCCGAGGCGAGTTCGCTCCTCGCCCTCGCGTGAGCCAGCGCCCGAGCCGCGTCCTACATACACGCGACATCCTACATCCCCGCGCTTGCGCCGCAATCGTACGCATACGCAGCATCTTACGTCCACACGTGATCGTACGCCCGTGTGGCATTCTAAGCTTACGCGTGATCGTACGCAAACGGCATCGTACACTCTCGCGTGATCCTTCAACTATGCGAGAACCTACGCCTTCGCGTGATCGTACACCCTCTCGTGATAGTAGACCCTCCGGTGATATTACACCCATGCCGGAATCCACACCTTCGCGTAATCCTTCACCCATGCGGCAACCCACATATTCGCGTGATTCCGTACCTATTCGGCAACACACGCCCCCTCGTGACATCGCGCCCGCTTGTAACGTCACGCCCCCTCGTGAGCCTAGACGACACCCTGCGTCAAATCAGAATTTTTTGCCTACACTACAAAATGTTTTGCCGACACACCAAAATGTTTCGTTGAAAGACCAAGATCTTTCACCGACACCCGGAGATCTTTCGCTGACTCACAGGGGTACTTCACTGACGCACCTTTGGCGTTGCACTTTTTCTCAGGGGCGGCACCCGACATTCAGTGGGCGTCACCTAAAACTCCTTTCACGATTCATAAGCCTTGGAATCTTTCGCAGTTACACCAAGGCTGGTCGCACACTGCTAGGTATCCTTCGCCGGCACACCAGAATCTCCCTCAGACACCAAATTCTTTTCCCGGCACACCAGAAAGTTTCGCAGACACACTATATTTTATCGGTTTCACACCAGAATGTTTCGCAGACACCGGTATCCATCAACGGCACAACAGAATGTTTCACAGATACGTCAGAATATTCCGCAGCCTTACTACTTCGATGAAACAGCAGACACACCGGTATGCACAACAGGATGTCTCGCAGTCTCACATGAGTGTGTCGCTGACACAGTATAATCTTTCGCAAATGATTCTGCCAAAGTGGCATTTTTAGGCCCCCTGTTTCTGGGATTGACCCGACTGATGCTCGAACACTACATGTTGCACGCGACCCGGCCGAGTTCCAGCGCGATTCCAATCAAAACGAATATATCAATTATGCCGATCTTCACTCATTAATGGTACATAACATTACCAATTTTTTTATATGACCTTGAAAGCCGTGGAATTTAATGTAATTCATATTTTTTCTTGATTATAACTCGGTTTCTCTACTAGCCCGCAAAATTCATTCTTCCGTTTTTTACAACAAGCTTGAATTTAGCGGGCTATCACCTAAGTAATGCTAGAGTTTTAAGAGTATTCGCAATAAAAGTATGTTTGTGATGAACACGTGTAACGTGCCTAGAAGCGCGTAGAATGTGGCCACACCGCGTACATGGACTGAACGAACGCTACACGTGTTCCTCGCAATAAATGCATGCTTCAATATTTTATCCAATACAATTAATCTTTAGGCAATTATGAATTACTTATATGTTTTATTATCAATAGAACAGTGAGCACATTTACATGCCCGGTTATATTTTTATCAAATCTCTCGATGTATGTAGCTCTATGTATTATATATGTAGCCTTATTAAATAAATGGTGACCATTAATGAAACCATTACTGGTGTTGTTTTATTTTATGTCCACACCAAACCCGAGAGCAAAATAAGGTCAGCGCAGATTAGGAATTAATTTGCACTCTGATGCAGGATACAAGGGAGTCAAAATAAAAGTCTTTGCTGGACATAACTACATATAATAACATTTCGAATATTGTACTTGATCGAAACATACTCCTCTTATCACAATAATCGGAGTTCGATATAAAAGTGGCCTGGAAGAAGACAACACGTCTAATGTGCCGATCAGATACATACGGAAGTACAATCATAACGACAACTCATATTAATGGAAGGATTGTCTTTATAACAGAATGTAAAAAAATAATAATATTACATACATTACATCCTAAGTAACTTTAGTTATAACTTGCTAAAATCTTGAAAATTATTTTTGTTTTTTCCTCGTAACATGTATGGTTATGTACTTTTTTGTACAGCCTGCAACGAAAGTCGATTAACACTTCAGTTCTGTTAACCAAAATGATGAGCACAATAGGTATGTAAAAAAGATTGCTACAAATGTATATTTTACAATAAAAACTTTCAATACCTAAGTACTAGGAATGCTTTGTATCAATTAAGTAATTGAAAATATTTTTGGCCGTTGCACCTTCACATTTCATATTTGACATGGCTTGGTATGTACCTGATCGGGCCCCCATATTACAAACAAAGAATAGTCGACAGAGACATGACTACAGTAGGTACCCAATGTAACCGCTACACACTACTCAGTCTTAGCAAATGCTACGCACGACTGTCAGACGCACGCCCCGCAGACGTACAATCTGCAGATGCACGTCCTGGGGGCCTAAAAAGGTCACTTAGGCAGAATCATAAAAGGATAACATTATGAATCATAATGGACAGTTAACTGTTAAGTTAATCGTATCAAATCCCGTTGGTGAAGGATTTTTCAGTTATTTTTTTTTTGTCTGCTAAAATACCAATCAATCCAAATCAAATCCCAATCTTTGATTATACCTACGTAGTGCAGCGAAAAAAAGAAAAACAAGGACTGTCTTCGCCATATCATAATTCTTAAGATTATCCTTTTATGATTCTGACAAAGTAGCCTTTCCCCTGTAGACGTACCTACTGGCTAAGCTAATGGCCGGCCACTGGCTGTGGCTTACGGATGCGGGCGGTTTTTATTGTTTTATTATTATTATTGACTATTAAAACTCGATCACAAACTAACCTGACTTAAGCAAGTCAAAATACAATTTTGACCATTTGTTTTTCTACGTTAAGTACCTATTTTCTTTGCACCCATGTCCTTTGTAGAGTAGGTATACCTAATGATAAAAATAAGAATAGCACATGCAATATAAATTCATTATGTAGGTAAGTACCTACACACAATATTCTATAATCAGACCTATCATCAAAACCGCTATATAAAAAAAAAATTGGTAGAATGATCAATAACATTCAAAATTACAATATTAGTTACAAAATGCTCAATTATAAATGTTGGGACGACTATTTGTTGGCCTGGACCCTAGACGAAGTCAAAACTGGACGTCCGTGTCATGTCCATGTACATAATATCCGTGGTAGGGAGCGATAGGTATTATCACCAATAATAATATGTCTACCGAAGAAAGCTTATATCGTCCATGCTTCTTATTTAAGCAGTAAAATTGCAAGTATAAAAACTAGTAAGTAGGTAATTATACGAAAACAACAAAATATAAAACAATAACTAACAATAAAAAACTTAATACAACAAATGAATTAACAACACGGTAACATGAGGACGTAATGGCAAACTTAAAAAAGTATTAGGAGACTACTACCGCAGAATAGAACAGAGCAGAAGGTTTACACGTTGCTACAATGCGCGGCATAATGGAGACTTGAGTAACAACGTTCTGGGGGCCTAAAATTGCCAGTTTGGCGAATCATAATAGGATAACATTATGAGTCGTAATGGACAGAATCAAATCCCATTGATGAAGGATTTTCAAGATATTTTTTTTGTCTGTGCCAAAATACTATTCAGTCCAATCCAAATCCAATCCCTATCACTGATTATACCTACGTAGTGCAGCGAAAAAAAGAAAAACACGGACTGTCTTCGCCATAATTATTTTGATTCATAACGTTGTCCTTTTACGATTTTGCCAAAGTGGCCTTTTTAGGCCCTTATGTAAAGTAGTCACACGATTCGATTTTTGTCTTATCATTCTAAATGTCTAATCACACTACAATCCCGGCATGAACATTTCCCAAACTGCAGTTTCACAGCTCGGCTAACCTGTGCTGATCACTGAGTCAGTACCAGTAGGTATATCTATACTGCGTTTGCTACTTTGTTATTAAACATTTAAAAAGAACTTTAATAATGATTCTTAAAGTTCACTTTGCGCTATAAATTACTAATATTTTTATGAATTTTTCAATAGTACCTACCTAATACCTAGTTATTCTGAAATCAACTTAATTATGGGGACTACATGACCTAAAGCGCGGTCACTGTCGGACAACATAGAAAAGAAAGAGAAGCGCGATAACACAACGCTGGTAATTTATTGCATAATTATTATATGTATACATAGGTACTTATACATCAAAAAATCTATTGTTTGGACTAAAAAAATAAAACATTATTATAGTGCTTTAGTATGTTGCTTGTAGAATAATCTGGACAAATAATCAGAATGATTATACAATCATTCTGATTTTTGTCCAGATTATTCTAACATACTAATATACATACATACTGGTATATTAGTATGGTTTTTATTGTGAAAAGAAAGTTTATAAAGGTATCTTCATAATTTTTTTTATCGTATCAAATTAGTTGTATTATGTTTTCAACATACTATTGAACTATCCTGAAGAATATAATATATTTTTCTGATTTTGTTTACTGTAGTCGATAATAAAACTTGCAATTTTTTCTGTTTAGGTCCTGTAGTCCCCCGATATCCCTTTATAAGTGGAAATACATCAATTTGTAAACAAGAGTTTGAATATACTGTAAAAACACAATAGGTATGTGCGATTAGTCTGTGGAGATCCTGAGATCCAGTAATTGTAGTAAAAAAAACGAGTATTAATGTGCATCTTTGTAGCAAGTTGTAAACAGTGGGCCTCTGCACCCATAATTTGTGCTAAGTCATAATAATAATATCATCGGTTACATCTAGGAATACTTGTATGTGTTGGCACGCTTTGTACCCATAGTAGCTACATATCTGAGAAATACAGCATCGGTAACGCAGCACGATCAAGAAGGACAATATTGCAAATTATACATTGAAATGGGTCTTACAATAATGACATACCTTGTTCAAGACACGTTCACGAAACATTAGCTTTTGAACACTGTTTTTTTTTAAATGGAAGCAAATTCATAAAACAATATTATGAACAATACTTAGTAGTAATTCTTAATTCTGCGTTACCGTTACCCATGCCTGCTTTAATATTAAATGCAAAAAACGTACACTTCCTACCTAAACTAAGTCTCACAAGTACCTATCTTCTTTACATCAATAATTTGGACGTCAACGATTCGAAAAGCACGTTCACATGATTCTCAACTTTATTTTCATATTATTATAAAGATCACTTTCTTAATGTTAGAGCCACAAAAATAATCAAATTGAAAACGTCAAGTCGACCGCTACGTTCAGCCCTGGAGGACCCTAGTTCCGCTAATGGACGAAGATCTAAGCTAACGAGTAGATAATACCAATTACAACAACCGGTAGGTCCACATGGACAGCGGGTTCTGTAGCAGCGCCAGGTGCGGCGGCTCCTTGCCGCCCACCAGCAGCAGGTGCAGCTGCGTTTCGCCGTTCCTCGGCACACTTCTCGCGCGTCGCTCGCTCAGGTCTTGGAGCTCAATGTCTCCCGGACCTACGCCAGAATCTGGAGTCAAAGCGGCTCCTAAGTTCCTCACGTCAGGACCTAAATAATGAGGATTGCTGAAACCGAGCGAATTGCCAGACAATCTGTTGACCCGCTCAGCGCTCGCGTAGTCAGAAGTGGACAGTTCTGCTTCTTCCTCGTCAGTTATTATCGTGTCCTTGGTGAACCTAACGGACGCTGACTTCGGAATGGTGACCACGGTGACTTTGCCCTCAAGTTTCACTGACGATATGCCATCTCTCTTCTTAATGCTGCTTATTTCTCGTCTTATGTCCTCTTCCTCTTCAGAGTCGAGGTATACAAGCTTGGTAGCTTCCACCGGAGACAGCACCGGCGTAGGGAGGATCATGTCGGCGAAGTCGGGGACAGAGATCGGTTCTCGAGACATTTCTGATCTGTATTCGATGACGTCACCTTCTCTCGGGCTCTCGCCTCCGTCTGCGGGCTGGCGCTTGTCGATGACGTACGCGGAGTGGGACTTGGACAGCGCGGCGGCCTCCTGGCGCACGAGGCTCTCGGTGGAGTCGCGCTCGCCCGCCAGCACGCTGTAGGAGCAGCGCGCCGCGCGACGCATGTGGAACGACGACAGCTTGGAGATCTCGCGCAGCAGGCTGGCGGGCGGCTCGGGCCGGGCGGGCGGGCCGCACGCGGGCGCGGGCCGCACGGGCGGGCCGCACGCGGGCGCGGGCCGCACGGGCGGGCCGCAAGCGGGCGCGGGCCGCACCGGCGGGCCACGCGCAGGCGCCGAGCGCACGCGCGTCGGCGCCGCCGGGATCAGCAGTGCGCAGCTGTCCACGCGCGGGGACGGCCACTTCAGGCTCTGGATCATTCGCTCCCAGGTTTCCGTTGCTGTAAATTAAAAGAAAATTATGTATTAGGCAAAGGACACCTTGACAGGGTATTTGAGAAAGTAAGGCGAAACGCTCAAGTAGTGTTACCGAAGTGAAACCTCCAGAGCTCGTTGGTGGAGTGGCCGTGCGTCTCTCCACCGAAGATGTACAGGTGTGCGCCGGCGCGCAGGCCCGCGTGCCCGCTGCGCGCGCTCGGCGACAGCTTGGCGGGGGTACGCACCTGGCTCCACACACGCGACACTAGAAATAACAGACATACGTATGAGAACTAGGGTAGAATAGGTATCTACGGAAGTAGGTTTATGGTAAATCCGATAATCGTCAGCCATGCTTAAGTTTTGTTTATAACTTTATATTTTTTCACATCACCTGCTCGCTAACGTCAAATTATATGTCATGCAAACCTAACCTAAACCACCATAAACCAAGAACTGTATTATTTGCGATGATTTTAATATTGACTTATCATCTGACAATAAAAAAAGAAATGACTTACAACTTTTTAATTAGTTCGACTACATTAAGATAAAAAATATCGGTCCCAGTATTATGGACCCTTGTGGTACGCCAGTGTGCAGGGACCTATATGTTTCCTCACTTGTACAATTTTTACCAGAGTTTGTCTGTGCTTTTTTTTGTATTTGTATTTGCTTTGATCTCCACGAACATCTTCCTGTTTTTTAAATAAATTTGCTAGTCGATCTGTGGCGAGACCTTCTAGGAGCCACTGACACTTTACCAGGATTGATTTCAGAAGGCACAGCCTGGTTATCCATCCTAGTACTAAACAAATCGAAAGAAATCCGCTATAGAAAAAATTCGTTACGCAATCACAATTTTTTGGGAAATATAATAATCTGAGGGTTGAATAATCGCCGACCATTTGACTAGATTATAATATTATCTCATTTTCTATTATCTTATTATTTTTTTATTATCGCTCCGCTCTGGATTCAAAGAAACACTCCTTCGAATAGTTGTTTGCTCTCTTGGCAAACAATTATTTACCTACATACTCATTTTCTCAATTGACATTCCCAATTCAAATCACATTAATGACCGCGGGTCATAATGAGATTCAATACAATATGCTTGGCTAGAGCCTTAAATGACTTGCCATTTTCGGGCTAGATCTAGCACTTTTTACTGAAGGTAAACTCGTTTTTTCATGCTTTAGCCCGAAAAGAGCAATCTAGCCCTTTTCAAGCGATACGAAAACTTCACACCGCGATTACTAAGTTATGAAACAATGCGCGCCATGCAGTAGATTTCTTCAGTTTGTTTTCTTCAATTTCTTCAGCTTGGAAATTTGGCAAAAATAATTTTGTCATTGCCCCATTCGAACGCGGATGTCGAACGTGTTTTCAGTTCTATGAACGTAATTAAAACAAAAAACAGGAATAAAATGGGGTTAAAAACAATGACATCCATATTACATATACGATGGGGTTTGAAACGATTGAAAGAGTCTTGCTGTTCCCACAAGGTGCCAACTGAAATAATACAAAAGTGTGGGAGTAATTTGAAGTACCTACTCCTTCAAATTGGCTAAGAACACAGATGTCAATCAGCCATCAACATCTTCTGCTTCGGCAGAAATGATTTTGGAAGATTTCGATGAAGACTCTGAATTTTAACAATTTAATAACTTAATAATTATTATAATTAGATTACCTATATTATACGTTTCAAATAAACAATTTTTATCTCTGCATTTGTATTTATGTTTTTAGCTCCTTCTTCTAGCACCTCTTTTGATGGCAAAATTTGCGAAATCTAGCTCTTTCTAGCTTGGCCGACTGCCCCTTTTCAAAAACCAAGGTGGCAACACTGTGACTTGCAAACCTAACCTAAAGATTATGTTTACATGACATATAATTTGACGTTAGCGAGCAGGTGATGTCAATTTATTTAATAGTAAGTTTATTTATTTACATACAATTCATGTTTTATAAAACTAAGTAAAATCCTAATTTGAGTAAACAATTACGAACGAAGTTAGAATGCTTTTCGCGCGTTTTTTTATCTTTTTCACAACCTTTTTTTTTTAATTTGGCTCGCACGTTTTACGTTATCTATCATACAGCCTGTTACTTGTTCATACATGGTTCATACAATGTTCGTGATTGATCTCTTTGGTGATTGGAACTTTTACTAACAATATCCACATTCCAAACTGAGTCCCTAGGGACTAAAAGTGATTTGAATTTAAAGAGCTATTTTAGTCGCTGTTTACGAAGAATATAAAAAAAAAATAAATAAATAAAATATCTTTATTTCAGACCTATAAGCAGTCCATACGTAGTTAGTGGTTAGTAACAAACTGTGCTTACATGCTATGTTATTGTTGTTAGTACTTAATTCTATTTAACATAATCCTAGACCTAATTCTACCCAGTGCCTTTGGATGGGGCAGTCCACTCTGCTAACAATCATTTTCAGGATGCTGTTCCGAGTGCTACGCAAACGTTGCAGTAGGGAAGCCTATATACTAGCTCTTTTTGAATTTACCTATGTGATAAAAAAAACTTTTTTGTATTAATGTAGATACAGGTCGACCAAAGAGTTCTCACTTTAGGTATAGGTTTTAGTCGTCGACGGACAAAATGATCGGCTGCTGTGGTGCGTATACCACCCCACGTTAGAATGTTGGATTAGGGCTGACGCTCCCCCCCTCGGTGGGTTCCCGCACCCCCCCCCCCCCGGTGGGTTCCCGCATTGTCGAGGCGGGCTCAGTAGCCGTGGCTTGGACACCCACGGTGAAGCTAAGAGCTCCCTACCTTCCGCGGCCTTGACGGGGTCGCCACCGTGTGAAGGCGGACGCGGTGGGGCTGCAGAGGAGGAGGAGTGTTGGTATTACGTTGGCCACTCCCTATCCTCTGCAGCCGAAAATTGGCAGGCGGCGGGGCCAATGACCTGACCCGTCGTAGGGGTACCAAGGGTGCCGAGACACGGGGTCGTCTGGCGCCCATGTGCTGGTTTGGTCCCTGGGGTGGTCACGGCGTGCTATGTGTTCTGGTGCGCCGGTGATGGGGAGTACTCCCCAGAGGAGGGTCCGACAACGGACAGCCGCGGCGGGTTCACGGATGAGTACCACACTATCACACTATCTCCCCGTGGTAGTGCAGTATGCATGAGTATTTCTCCACGATAATAAAAAAAAAAGGGCTGACGCTCCATTGACGATATTTTTTATTGTTTTTGATGAAAATGCATAAGATTACTTAAATCGAAAAAATAAAAAACCCGACAGGCAATAATTATGTTATCTTAGTTTAATCTCAGATTTGCCTCACCAACTGCATCAGAATGCTTAAAAGTGAATTTAGAATAATAGAATTGAATCTTAGTTGCAGTCGGGTTATGATTTTGTAATTTTAATTATTTTTGGAATCGTGTCCTCTAGCCCTTTATTTTGACCCCACATAGTTATTGCTACTACTCCACATATGACATACCATACTTGTTTTCGTCTAAAATCCGCCATTATGATTTTATAAAAACAAAACTCTAGCCTATAACCTTCGCGCGACCCAAACGAGTCGATAGACAGTTAGACACCTCATGTATTAAAATTCATCCGTCGGTAGAATGCTTCAAGGGTTTAGGGAATTCCACATACAAAGATAACTGTTCAGTATGCAAAAATATAACCCTGTCTTGTCACATATTCGGGTAAATAGTGTATGACATCGCACATAATTGGGTATTCCCAGATTATTTAAAAGATTCTGAAACTACTAATTCGATAGTCGAACTGGTTTTTATTACCTCGCAGTATAAAGGTGTCTTCGTCTTGGGCGAGCTTGAATCCCTCACAGCACTCAGGATTCTAGTCTTAACCCAGAGCTCCCTCGCTGCGCTCGGGAGCCCTAGCATCCTTCGTTGCGTTCAGGATTCAAGATAGCGCCCGCGACATTAAGACACTGCTTTATCCGCTTCGTGAATAATCTACTAGGTAATATGGTTGTATCTGATTTTACCACAGAGATTTACTTGTTAAAGACTTGGCAGGTGCTGATAATAATCAGAGCTCTTCACTTGTTATTTTCTCAAGCCGCACAAGGTACCTAGGAAGGACTAGCAGTAGCACACTTATACACTGAACCCTACCCGGGTTCAGTGTATAAGTGCGCCAGTCTTTGTATCTTTCTCTATCACCCAAAGGTTTTCTGGAAAAGTTAGGAAAAAATGTTTTGCACCTATAAGAGTTATGTTAACAATGACGTGGGGTACTCACTGGTATCGTAGAACCAGAGATCGCTGCAGTCGCGCAGGTCGCACTGGCCGCCGTGCACGTACAGGCGGTTGTCGTGCAGCGCGGCCGCGTGCCGGTGCCGCGCCGGGCCTGCTGTGGCCGTGCGCACCTGGTGCCACGACTCCGAATCTGGAATACAAGTTGCTTTTGACTTTTTGAGACATCGGGAAATAATATAGTCATCTGTAAATTAACATCACGGCTGTAGGAAGGGGTAGGTCAGGTTAAAACACTATTGCCAACAATCAGGCATGAATCCAGACTCTGGGCTGCTCTTGAGGTTGAGAAATTCATAACAAAACCATATAACACTTTGCCTGAGCTGGAGTTTGTACACAGGAACACTGTAGTGGTACTTGTACACAGGAACACTGTAGTGGTACTTGTACACAGGAACACTGTAGTGGTACTTGTACACAGGAACACTCTGTAGTGGTACTTGTACACAGGAACACTGTAGTGGTACTTGTACACAGGAACACTGTAGTGGTACTTGTACACAGGAACACTGTAGTGGTACTTGTACACAGGAACACTGTAGTGGTACTTGTACACAGGAACACTGTAGTGGTACTTGTACACAGGAACACTCTGTAGTGGTACTTGTACACAGGAACACTGTAGTGCTGCTTGTACACAGGAACACTGTAGTGGTACTTGTACACAGGAACACTCTGTAGTGGTACTTGTACACAGGAACACTGTAGTGCTGCTTGTACACAGGAACACTGTGGTGCTGCTTGTACACAGGAACACTCTGTAGTGGTGCTTGCGACTACTAGACCAACAAGGTATTCAACTCAACTGTATTTTAATTTTTAAATGACAGGAAAATCTGCTTTTAATTGCCATAAATTAACTCATTCATCACTCACCGTAATGAAACGCCCAGAGTTCATGCGTGGAGCCCCTCAGATCCTTGTACCCTCCGTATATGAGCAGGCAGTCCTTCAGCGCGTGCGCAGAGTGTCCGCGCCGCCCCCGGGGACCGAGCCCAGCGCCCCGCGGCTCGCGGGAGCCCCGCCGTCGCAGCGTCGACGTGTAGTTCGACTGGCCCGGGAGTTTGCGCCAGATTTGTGTCTGGAAAATAAGAATAGGCTGATGTTAAAACGAAGGACATAGAAAAGCACATAGGTAGGTATTGTGTTCAAACGGCCGTAGCTTTTAGGTAAGGGTGATCAAAAAGTAGGTACCTGTTAGGAAGGCAACGGGACCATTTGTTGCGTGATACTAAGTGATTAAGCCCTATGTGGTTTTATTGATAGGATTAAAATCAGCCGAGTGTGCAACTGTGTAAGCCCTTAGATCTTAACACCCCATTGGGCAAGACCAAATAAATAAAACAATTGAAGAATATATTGCAATCAGTAACCAAACCTCAAGATAGCAAGACGCGAAGGCTAGACATGGGTACCTGCTATAGCAGCCAGCCTACCCGTTGTCTTCACGTTATTGGTGGGCTGGCGCCTGGCGGTTCACACGTTCTAGATGCGCCTTTGTTACATACAGCGATTGCTATCATGCTAGTGAAAACAGAGGAACCTAAATAATATAGGCTCAGACGGATGCTAAAGCGGCCTTCCGATTGTCGGTTACAATTTAATTCCTATAAGTACGAGACGTTTCACTACGTGAATGTTTAGTGTTTTGCTGTTATTTCCTACGTGTCTCAACCTACATAGATGACGAGGTCCAGTAGCGAATCAATCGCGTGCTCCCGAAGTCTCGGGTGACCCAATAAATGCAATGCGACAATGCACGCGAGCTTATGCTAAGTAATGGTGAACACTTCAAGGACGTGTGGGGTTTGTTTGGAGCCGACCGAGCCGTACAACGCTTCGGTCAATCATGCGAGTAGGTATATTGAAGCATTTTGTGAGTACCAGAAGCAGCCTGAACCCACGATTCGTAGCACCAAAGCCAAGCGACTTCCGCTAATAATTATGTAGTAATATATCTATATAGCTTACAAATTAGGCCGCTCTCTCGAAAAAAGCTTGAAAAAAGCATGCAGATGAAGCCATTTTTTGTCGGCATTTACAGAGAAATTACATCTGAAAAAAATCCTTAGTAATCTTCATGATATAATACGTAATTTGGTTTAGCCATAATTTTTCTACCGGTATCACTTAATTTAAAAAAAAATCACCAAATCACCTCCAAATCATTGAGATGAAACCGTTTTACTCCTTCATTTTTTATCAAAAGAGTGTAAAAAAATATATCTACATCTTCGCAATACAAAGGAGAATAATTTGGTTTTGTTACTTTTTTAAAATATGTATTATTTTTATGATAATAAATTAAAAAGGCCTCTGATAAAGGACTGCGTCTACATCACCCCCGCACTCGTCCATAAATTTAGTGCGGGGCGCATCGTGTTGCTAGGTGGACGTATGTCGCGTTGCGAGAACTCCGCACTACGAAATAAAATCGTAAAATATTACTGCAAAAACAAAAAGTGTACCTACCCAAGCGGGGTTTTATGAAACTTATGCGCTATCCATTACTCTGTGTACATAGGTACTGTTTATAAAATACCTACCTCATTCAAACGAAAGTCGTAAGTACTAGTAGTGAATGATCACAGAAGGTCCACGTCCACGAAATGATTCAGCCAATATTATAAATTTTACTTTTCGGTGCCTAAGTAAAGTCTATTATTCTGATGCGTTGCGATTATTTGTGACATATCGTGACACAAAACTGAAAATGCTCCTAAAGTAGGTATTAATTATGATTATAGGTTACGTACTTGCTAATAATTTGTCAATTTATTGATTACCGGCGTAATTATTTTCAAATAAAAAAATCAAATCAAATCATTTATTTGCATAAAACAGGTTCAGTGGATGTTAAAAAAGGTCAAATGGTACACTGTTAATAACCATATAAGGTGTGCAAATATAAAACAAGAATGTTAACTGTTAATTTCACTATTCAATAATGTACGGACGCCAAGCACATCAACCTACCCGAAACTGTCAAATTTTCGCAATCAACTTTGAACCTTATGCTTTAGTGATAAAGTTGAAAATCTATTAAAGAAATCTGACAGATTGTAGTAACTTGATGTGCTGGCGTCTGTACAATGTCATTGAAAATAAAATTATCGTAAATACAGATCAGTCAACAAAATAAGGAATTAAAAATAATAATGTCATACAATAGTAAAAAGTAGTAGTTCAATAATATAATATATGTATATACAGGCTGGATTTTTTTAACCTCACCTAGAGGGCAAGTACTCTAAACACTGGAGATAGCAAATTTTACTCAAAGGAAAATCCCTTCATTAAAAAAAAAACAAATCTGCAATCAAAGATGTTCGAAAATTCGCTTGCCGCTCTCGGGAATCGAACCGCCTAAAATCCGAAAAAATAATACCCTGTACTTTTATGGCATCAATCGATAGGGTCAATCATAAGGATCAAATCTCTCTATGGCAGATCGAAAGTCGAATACTTTTTACTCGACTTCTATCGTCGCGGGTGACATCAATCAATCAATTAAATCAGCCTATCGCAGACCGCGGGTGGCACAGACTACATAAAATTAGAAAAACAAATTGGTAGTCATGTTTTTTATTATAATTATCACTTATCATTACTATCCATGTGGGTTAAAGTGGGTCAATAATATTATTCAACTAATTAAATCAAATAAAAAAATCATTACCTATACGTAGTGAATCAATTAGTTCTACCAGAGAAGTTGAAGGTAATTCTGTTGATTTGGATGTGAATGTATTTTTTTTTACAAATTATGAACCTATATTTTTGTTTTACTTGTAAATATATGTATAACTGCATTCATTTTAGGAACAAGATGATTTGGGCATTCAAAAACTACGGTCTCTATTGGATGACATGGTGACTCACAAGCATCTTGTAAGGTCTGTCGAAGAACTTGAAGATTATTCAGCTGAATTTTAGTTATAATATATTTGTTTATAAAAAATATAACAAATAATATGACATACACTAGTGATAATTATACTACCTATACCTACCTACCTACTTTACCTGCCTACCTATCTACCCTACCTTCCTATCTGCCTTACCCTAACTACCTACCTACCCTACCTACCTACCTACCCTACATACCTACCTACCTATCTACGTACATGCCTACCTACCCTTCTTCTCTTCATAGAAACCTTCCTAAGACTTCAACGAATATTTAAAAAAAAACCGAATTGGTCCAGCCATTCTTGAGTTTTGCGCTTAGCAGCACATTTAGCCATTAATTTTAGTTAAATAGATACATTAAGTTGTTTACCACATGGCAAGCCAGGCTGTAGGCATATTAAGGGTATAGCTTCTACTCACGGCCTCGAAAGCTTTTAACAATTTTATTCGTAACCATAGCCCGAAAAGTACATCCATATCAATAGATAATACCTAAATAAAACCAAAACTGGACCATTGTAAATACAGGGTGTCCCAGAACTCAACGTCAAGCCGAAACGGGGTGACAGGATTGATCATAACCATCACGAGAAAAATCTGAAAAAAAATCTATCCCATGCAGTTTGAAAATTATGGGCATTTTAAGAAAAACCTAGAATTTTGATCAAACTGTAACATTTTTCGGTTATTGTGGTTATTCTTTTTTATTTTTGTTCATTTGAACTTTGGAAACGTAATCCTAAATAACATTTCTAGAATCCCAATAAAAAATAATGACACAATTGCCTCAAGTTTCCGAGAATTGAGACTATTCGTTAAACTACGAATTTAAAATTTTCAAGATTCGTCGACTTTGATAGGCCCTCCTTTAAAAAAAATGTACTAGAGTGCCTTGGCAAGTGGCATTAAAAGTTGGTGCATTTAATCAGAATTCTAAAATGGTACAATACTTGTTAGTTCTATACAATAAAAAAGAGTAAAAAAATTGAAACCCCAAGTAACCCGATTTTTGCTATCTCAGTTAAAATGTTTTTGATTCGCACAAGCTCTAGGTAGGTTCTTAATTTTAAGGCAAAATGATGAGAGAGATGGATAGTGGGTATGTTTGCCATGAGTGAGCGAGACAGATAGTGACGCCACTTTTATTAAAGTGAAAAAAAGTTAGTAAAATAATGAAAAATCTTGATCTAGTTTAATTTAGGTTTGTTGGAATAAAAGTCAGATAGAGAAATAACGTTTTTTATTACAATAAATAAGCCCATTGAGAACGTAGCCGACCTGCGTGAACGCATTTCTCAAGCAGCTGAGGAGATCAACTCTTGAAGATATGCCCGACTAATAAGTAGATCTTTTTTAAGAAGATGTAGGGCTTGTATTGAGGCTGATGGTAAACAATTTGAACATTTATTGTAATAAAAATGTTATTTCTCTATCTGACTTTTATTCCAACAAACCTAAATTAAACTAGATCAAGATTTTTCATTATTTTACTAACTTTTTTTCACTTTTTTCACTTTAATAAAAGTGGCGTCACTATCTGTCTCGCTCACTCATGGCAAACATACCCACTATCCATCTCTCTCATCATTTTGCCTTAAAATTAAGAACCTACCTAGAGCTTGTGCGAATCAAAAACATTTTAACTGAGATAGCAAAAATCGGGTTACTTGAGGTTTTAATTTTTTTACTCTTTTTTATTGTATGGAACTAACAAGTATTGTACCATTTTAGAATTCTGATTAAACGCGCCAACTTTTAATACCACTTGCCAAGGCACTCTAGTACATTTTTTTTTAAAGGAGGGCCAATCAAAGTCGACGAATCTTGAAAATTTTAAATTCGTAGTTTAACGAATAGTCTCAATTCTCGGAAACTTGAGGCAATCGTGTCATTATTTTTTATTGGGATTCTAGAAATGTTATTTAGGATTACGTTTCCAAAGTTTAATTGAACAAAAATAAAAAAGAATAACCACAATAACCGAAAAATGGTACAGTTTGATCAAATTTCTAGGTTTTTCTTAAAATGCCCATAATTTTCAAACTGCATGGGATAGATTTTTTTTATATTTTTCTCGTGATGGTTATGATCAATCCTGTCACCCCGTTTCGGCTTGACGTTGAGTTCTGGGACATCCTGTATATGTGGTACACATAATTATTTAACTTTCACGATGACTTGACCTTCTGTGATTTCGATACTCTGTGACGAGACTAGGCGAGGCAAACCGTGGTGGCGGCGCACACAACCGCACATTTTCTGTTACATGCGGGTAGCGGAGTGGCGCGGAGAAGGGGTCGTTAGCTCCGCCCAAATGCTCAAGGTTATCGGCATTAATACAGGCCTTAAAATAATCGTTTACAAGCTCCCAAGTGTTTTAGAAATGGCAGGTTGTTTTAGAACTCATTTTTAACAGTCAATGAAGTAGAAAATTGTTTTAGAACACGCTCAACCGAGGTAAGCTTTTTAAATGTGTCCTAATTCACACAGAAACACAAGTCAGTAGGTACACTTAACTAGACTACAGTAACCAATGACTGAGAATCGGACACTTCCCGATCACAACAGTTTCTCATGAAACCGTAATTCAGGTAGGTAACGATCCTAATACCCATGTATAATGTTTCAGAACCTGGAAGCAGTGTCAAGAGCCAGATCCTTATCTTATCTACAGGTGTCACAGGTGGTCATACCTACCTACTAACGTCTAGACAAACGTTGTAGGCACGGTGCATTGGCTCTGCTGGTGGTGGCTGAGCAATTGACTACTGTCGTACTATGGGCTGTAGGTTCGATTCTCGCACTTTATTAATGTTTGTATGACCTACGCAAACTATGTTGTGTCCTGCTGTTTGTATAATGTGGGATGTGTGTTACACCTATAACGCTGGGAGCCTGTATGTATGTACGTGTAGGTACTTATACACACATTTCGCCAGTAATATTTAGCTTCCACATGTTATAGAGGGCCGCGAGGCTATATTGCCATTAACCAGGCACCAATCTAGACTTCGGTCTGCTACTGAGAAATTCGACATGTAAAAACCCAGAGATTCTAGGGATTAGTTTGTGCCAAGAGAACACGTAAATGGTTTTACCTCTGTATCATATATCCAGAGCGGCGTTTCGTTGGAGAGCGCGCCGGCCTCGCCCCCGAACACGTAGAGCTGCGCCATGTGCGCGGTGGCGCTGTGCTCCTGCAGCGAGGGAGGCGGCTCGCCGCGGCACTCCAGCTTCTCCCATTTACCAGTAGCTGGAAGGATATAAATAAAAATAATAATACCAGCCTGTTGCTGTCCCACTGGTTCTCGTACAGAGAAGGCACGAGAATTAATCACGACTATAGCTCAAGGCGGGTTGGCGGGTTGGTGGGTTGACTTATAATAATTATAAGTCCAGGGTTCCCCACGATTAAGTAAGTTATTTAAGTTATTTATTAAGGTTTGAATCAATACACGAAATTTTTCACTTTTTTGGATCATAGGTAATGCCATCCATAGATATACCTACTATTTCACAGCACTAGATACTTGAGCAAAGGTTAATCCAGTTAACTACCTAATTAAAAGTTGCAGATGTTGTAACAGAAAGCGCATAGGTCATATTTTATATAAATCTGTGTCAAGGACTTGTCGGATAGAAATTATGTCTGATATTATTAATAGAAAGAAAATAAACGGTATTACGGTATTACCATACCATCACATTTACTCAGAACAAAACAAAAGACTCATTACGCAATCTGTGCAGCAAAAAGTTCCGACTTGTAATTAGCGTTTGAGTCGGTTAATGAGGCTCGACCTAATTAAAACGCCAGTCGGAAGCTGCAGCAGATGCTCCCGGGAAGAAAAGACACGTTTTTGTGGAGGACCCTCCAGCGACTGCTGACGACAGCCTCTTCGATTGATATGGAGTGCCGCATTCAGGTCGGCGTCCCACAAAGAACACAAGTTGAGGAGATTGCAGATATATAGCCTCCGCAGGCGTGACTCTAAGGGAACTGTTTAAAGATATTAACATCATGACGATACCTTGTCAATATATCTATGAAAACATCAAGAGGACAATTTATTCTACATCTTTTTAGTAAATGATGTGAAAGACACAATTATATCACTAGAAATAAAGGTTTCAGGCTGGCTAAAGTAGACTCGTCTTTCATGGGGTACTGTTTAAAATGTTACAATAAAATACCTACCCACATACTTCAACTGAATTACACGGAATTTTTAATCTTGTTTAAGACGCACACTATGCAGCCAGGCATATTATAAATTGGGGGATTACATCGCTGATAAAAATATGGCTAAACGCTGGTCCTGCTCCATAAGGACGCATAAATAAATTGATTAGCATCGGAAAATACTTTTGGAGCTGCTGAAGATTTTAAAATACTATTTTTGCATTGAATTTACATTCAATCTCCTAGTATTTTATAATTGCATAGGACATGACTGTGTGAGTACTATGTACATACTTGCTGTAAAGCTAACATTTATTGGGTACGTCTTTCATTAACTGGAATGTGCCCCGGCGGCTGAGACTATGTCATGCTCACTCAAATCTCTCGCTGATGGTGGCGCATGTGTTAGATCATTTAGCTCCCTTCAAAATGGTTGAGCTGAATGGTGCTAATCCATGCGTCATGTTCGTGAACGGCCGCGCATTTAGTAGGGAGCTAACTGGTCATCTCTTTGCTGCCATGGTTTATTTTAATTTAATTTAATATTTGAATTGTTTTTTTAATCTTATCACTACGGATGCTTTTAACGTTCTGCATCGTTCTTACATGCATAATTTTTAACATGAATGATGTAACCAAGACTTTATAACCATATTAATATTTTGATTTAAAAGAGTGTCCATGAAGTTTCTTGCCCGTTCTTCTCCATAGGTACCTACGCTTTGGAATGGGCAACTAGCTTCATCTTTCTGACTGATTCAAAAGTGCCTGTAATTGGTTTATTTGAAATAAATACTTTGAGCTTGATACCTATACCTAAGTACACCATTGTATTGTAATTTACTTTAAAATAAAATACATGTTTTTTCTATATTTAGCTAGGAGAGCGAGCTGTTTGTTTATCTTTTCGAGAACAGTGTTTGCAGGTATTCTACTTTGTTATCAAAATATAGGGTGGCGATCTAGTCAACGGCCGGTCGATTCTTCTTTGTAAAAATCTTACCATGAAAACTTTGCTAATAAGGAAAGGAAAGTTTTTTTAGTATGATGACCTCTTGACAGCTGCATGTGACTAAATCGCTATAAGTAAATTGAATATGCCTGTATGAAGGTTATGAAATTCCTTACCTACCTACTTGCTAAGTTACACTAAAGCACATATCTAGAGAGTACCTAATTCCTACAAGGCAATCATATAAAGTTATTCAAGTTGGAGACATGCTGACAGATTTTAAGAGGTCCTTATTATTGCGTTCCTATATTTTAACCCTAATCTGTACGTACACTGTAGAAAGATCAGAGGCATATTTATATAATTAAGGTCAGCGCTCACTAGGCGGCTCGACATGGCATGGCACAGCTTCGGCGGCATACCACAGCTTCGCGCGGTATGCTCAAGTCCCCTTGTGAGGATATCAACGAAATGTTCGTGCTAAGAGTATTAATATAAGATTCAAAATAATTTCCGCATACGAAATCCTTTGCCATGCCATGCCGCTTGGTGAGGGCCGACGTTCATGTATTCCACTTACCCAGGCTATACCTCCAGAAGTCCCTGAGTGGCACCGCGCCCCCCGCGCCTCGCCCGCCGAGTACGTACACATGCCCGCCCAGCAGCGTCGCCGTGTGCTTGCCGCGCGCGCACGGCACCACGCGCCCGTTGCTGCAGCCGCACTCCACCGAGCTCCACATCTCATCTGACAAAAACAGATTATTTTTCTAAATGCTCATACAAAGATATGAATATGATCACAATATTCTAAGATTTTAACAATACAACAACCAGCACCTCTGGTAACATATTGAAGTCATATAATGTGTCTACTCTCAATTGAAACTACTTAGCAAATGGACAGTCATCAAATAGGGACCATGACGTGTAGACCGTCTTAATTTTATATATAGATTTTCCACAACAAGGACCACCTTGTTAGCGTTTTCCCTGCTGAATAGGAAAAATCTTTTCACATTAATAATGGCAATAGCTGCGTAAAAAGGGAAGAAAATGTATATAACACATGCTTTAATAGCATCAAAGGCAAAAACCCATTAGATTCAGCTTTTGAACGAAATATAAAATTGCATGCTCCAAGGCTTTCGACAAAGTAAACCACAATATTGCGTCTTTCCTTTCTCTGTAATCGAACGTTTCCGACTACAAAGTCCTGTCCCTTCGAATAAAATGCATTCTTCCCTTCGTTGTGCATAAAAATCACCAAGTAGTCGTCGTGTGGGGTAGATGAAATGCCAGCGTTCCCTTAGGGCTCCTCGCTAGGACCCTCCGTGTTAACGTCTCTAAGTATTGCTTATTGCGAATGAATCCCTTCTTGTTCCGTGTACGAACGTGTTTAGGAGTTATCGTTTACAATGTGTAAATATTAGTTAGAAACGAGAAGGATTTAGTTTGTTTGTGGAAGGTTACATAAATGACGATTGCCATTGTGTTGTGATTTGTTAATCTATGAACTTTGAACAAAATTGATTCATAAATTGTAAAAAGAAATGTTCTTTTGAATTAGTTTCTACTTATTCAAAAGAACAATTTCTAAACTAAGAAAAACTGGACAAACACTAATTTACACCGCCCATATTTCATTATCTAATACGTAAACTCACTCATTCTGCATGCATCGTAGTAGGTATACGTGTAACTCATAAGATACATTATTGTAGATCAGTAGATTGTGTACTATGCCTATCTTTGTAGTAAACCGCAGAATTAAACAGATTAAAACTTTGTAGAACTTAACAATTTCCTGAGTTGGCCGGCAGCCAAGCATTCTGTCTGTAGCAAGTTCAATATACGGATAACGAATGGTCGAGGGACGGGCTGGAAAAAAAGGTTTCCTCATTTTGTCACGAAATTCCGCGAATCTTTCGAGAACGGAGAATATTTGTCTAAAAAAATGAACCTTGATATACTTTTATGCAATAAACCCTGAAGATAGAAATGAAAAGAATGAATTACCAGCTATCATAACCTCGGGCGCAGTATTCGATAAATTCTCTTCAGGGCAATAACATTAAACCCTTTTACGAGAATACGAGACAAAGCCACAGCCCTTCCTATAATAAGACTTATGGCTTCATGTCCGTCCATTTTCCTAAACTCTCGTATATTTTTCTCATCAAATATTTAGTTGGATCGCCCTATAATTAGTCCCTGTGTAGCAAGCAACCCTTCGTTTGCCACATGAATTGTTTGACAATTCAGCTTAGAGCTCTGGACGTCGCGTCGGCATGTTGGTACACTTGTAGGTAAAAAACAAAAACATAGGGGAGACCAGGAGCGTCTCTCTACAATAGTCGAGGGTGAATGAGACGATGGTACACGTTTGTGTCATCAGGCATTCCTGATGACACAAACGTGTACCATCGTCGTCGTCTGCACACGTACTTTGCTGGACTTATCGACTCCTTAATATCTATTTGCTAAAACAATCTTGTACCTATAGAAAATAAGAGAGGCAGTAATATCTCACTGTAAGGAGGTGAGGTTCTTAACGACACGTATTTCCACATTAAAATTTAGGACCGTTGGCAATGTTTCCAAGGTCAATATCAATGGAGTTTAAGAGATAATTTCAGGACTGCCATAACTTTAATGACTTATAGCTTGTTTCGCCAAGTTCAATTTCCGACGTAGGCACCTATTACAACTTTTGAAAATTATTTTATCTTTTATGTACCTAACAACTTCTTATTTTATTTTATCTTAGAAGTTTGCAGGGAATCTGGGGCAGTAGCAGCACTGATTTCCGTCACATTTATTTTCGCTGAATTGCAACATACCTTATGCACAAATGTTTTATTGTTATAGGTCATCAGGGTTTATCCGGAGACCCATTCCTTAACAAATATTTCTCTACGCTCTTGATGGCCTGTAAACAGCGAGGTCAGGCTGGGGTGAGAGCACCTTGGGAGGGCATTACCTCCTCTCGCTAGCTAACGAGTGCGGCTTCGACGGGTTAAGCGAGAGCCTGTGCCTCGCCAGCGGATTAGAAAGAGCTCGGCAAGGCACACGTCGACGCGATGTAGGTAAGGCACACGTCGCAGCTTTGAAAAGCGTTTAAACAAAGCTGAGTCGTGTGTTACGTGGACGTGTTGTTGTTAACTTCCAATAGGACGCTAATGTCGGGAAAAGGGACCGACGCAAACTGTGTATAGATACGCTTAGTAATCTGTCGGTGGGATTCAGATAAATTGTGTTTTGAGGATCACGTGGGATAGGTGAGCTCGTGTTTAGTTAAAATTGCAAAGTTAGTTCAACATGCCTTACTTTTTGGCGTATGTTTACTCGGATAGGCTTTTGGGTATATCTTTTTTATTGTTATCTCTAGTATCAAACAATTATATCAAATTATTTTAATAGGAAAATATATATATTTTTCAGTAGATGTCGCTCTGAGTAACTCAATTTCCGGAACCCGGAGGCCGGAGCGCACATTTCTAACCTCGTATCGGCGTCGTTTCGACTTACCATAGCTATACAGAGATATCTCAGCTTCTGAACCACGTCGTAACACGTCTTCATAAATAATTCGATACTTCCGCAATATGGACGAGAAGACAACAGTAAATTACGACCTTGTTCGACCAAACTTATGAAAGAGTCGGAATAAATGGATTACCTAATACTACCTATATTTCTGTTTGGGAATCTTTTGGTAATCCGTCAGTGGCTTACAACTCGGGAACCTCTTAGCTTGATACTTTATTGATGAAAGTGGTTTCAAGATAACATATGATTGCCACTTATCGTGACTAATGGAGGCTGGCGGCTTCGGAGGAATCACGTTGTAATACGACGGATATATGACAGAATGACATGTGGGCAAGCGTTTGAGTTGAGCAGGGAAGTGGACCGTGGTCTAATCATAGTTTGAGTCGATAAAATATAAATGTAGGTAATTAAATGAACATTCAATCATATTCGAATTCATAATTATTACATCCATTAATCGTCACGGGGCCAGCATGATGGAGTGGCCAAGTCTTTCTCACAAAGAGGAAGCGACGTAATAGGCTAATTATGCAAAATTAACATTTTATAGATACGAAACATAGGCTCCGAGTAACAAACCAATTTTGCTAGTAGAAAGTGATAATCTTAGTCGAAAAGAAGATCAATCACAAAATAAGACAAACAGGAACAAAAAGTAGGGAAGATCAATGCAATAAGTACAAAATTCTACAAACACTTATAGTAGACGCTGAAGATGGTGTCGTTCATGAAGCAATAAGTCCTGATGAGGCGGCGATCAGCGGGTATGGCCGCGTGTTCTGCCCCGACGCGCCGTGAATACAAATCACCCGACTCCGCTTGCATAATATCCACATAAACGAAGTGGGCGGTGCTGGGGTTTCAATTAATTTAGACGTTTTCTTTGCATTGTAATCAAAATCAAAATCAGAAGTAATTTATTCAAACTAGGCTAAGAATCCGCATTTTTCGAACGTTAAAATTATGGCCGCCTTTCACCACTTCCTAGTGCTTTCGCTGGGGAGAAGAAGTGGCGCAACAAACTCCCCAGCAGCACAGCTGTCTGTTCAGTTAGGACACAGAACATTAATTATTGAGAAAATTAATTAAATTATTTGCCATATGTCAGCTAGCCACGCCAATATACCAACAAATACAATAAAATCTATACGCGTCAAACAAAAAAAATATTTTAAATGTAAGCAAAAAAACTTACTACCTAAATAAAAGCCTCCAGGTGGTATAAAGGGCGCTGTTTACATAGCTGAGGTTGACTTGTGAATTGGAAATGTTGTCTGCTGGATAGCAAATTATTATTACGTTTATTTATTTACTTAACTTATTTAATTACATTTTTAAATATTTCTTACAATATAAAAAACGTTTAAAAATATAAAAAAATTGTGATCCGCCGGTGTCGGGAGCAGGGTCCAAGCTACCGGTGGATAGGGCTCCAGAGACAGGAACCTTCTCACAAAGCGAGCCGTATCGAGGAGTACTGCCTTCTGAATCAGGCCTTTGATCCAACCGCCTAACGAGAGCCTCGATAGATGTTGATCGAGACTTTCGGCCATAGTACCCGACAGCCGCGTAGTGCCTAGTAGTGGCCGATACGACAATCGGCACAATGATAGCCGAGCTCCATTCCATATGTCAACAACCTCGTGTGCTAAGTCGAGATATTTAATTTGTTTCTCTTTCTCAGCTTTCACGAGGTTCCCGTTCCCGTTCCCGTTCATCGACAATCATTGTGCGGCGCGCTAATCGACCTATCACCACTATATCAGGCTTATTGGCAACAATAGTCCTGTCAGTAATGATAGACCGATCCCAATATGACGTAACATGGTCGTTTTCAAGAACTGGGTCGGGCACATACTTGTAATACGGTACCTCAGAATCCCCAAGTTTAATTTCAAAGAAAAAAAATATTATTATTATTTCCTTTATTTAACTTTGAAAGGCTTACGAGGGGCCAAAGCCAACTCGCAGAGGCCCTTACGAAATTTTAATGAAATGCGGCACCAACCGACGACGACGATACAGGGATGTATGCACTATGCAAGTGCACCCAAGGATAACCCCGGTTGGTGTAGGACTATTGCAGGATCCCCCCCGGTGGGTTCCCGCATTGTCGAGGCGGGGGGGGCTCAGTAGCCGTGGCTTGGACACCCACGGTGAAGCGAAGAGGAACCCGAGGAGGGGCCGCTCGTCAGGGCTTTTGCTGAAAAGCCAACGACGTAGCGGCCAAAAGTAGGTTGCGGTGTCGCTTGGGCGACATCGCAACTGAGGCGGGCCGCGATGTCGTAGGTACCGGAGGCATCGCGGCTGAGGGTTGGAGGCCGCGGCGGGAGAGGAGTGCCGGTATTACGGTGCGCCGCTCTCCCTACCCTCCGCGGCCTTGACGGGGTCGCCACCGTTCGATGGCGGACGCGGTGGGGCTGCAGGGGAAGAGGAGTGTCGGTATTACGTTGGCCGCTCTCCATATCCTCTGCAGCCGAAAATTGGCAGGCGGCGGGGCCAATGTCCTGACCCGTCGCAGGGGGGACCAAGGGTGCCCAGACACGGGGTCGTCTGGCGCCCATGTGCTGGTTTGGTCCCTGGGGTGGTCACGGCGTGCTATGTGTTCTGGTGCGCCGGTGATGGGGAGTACTCCCCAGAGGAGGGTCCGGTAACGGACGGCCGCGGCGGGTTCACGGATGAGTGCTAACGCGTGCACGTGTTCCCGCCGTAAGCGGCAGAGGAGGACACCGTGGAGTTTTAGTGGGTTAGAGTCCCACATAACTGCACTATCTCCCCGTGGTAGTGCAGTAGGCATTGAGCATTTCTCCACGATAAAAAAAAAAAAAAAAAAAAGGACTATTGCAGGATATGGAAAAATAAAAAGTTGGACTATGGGTTTGGGTGGCTAATGGCTAAAGTGGACTGGTTAGGGGCCGTCCATTAATCACGTGATGTGTTTTTGGCATTTTTTTAACCCCCCCTCCCCCTTGGTGATATATGGTGAGGTTTAAGACTTACCCCCCCCCCCCCTCATATCACGTGTATCTTTAGTACCTACAAAGAATCGGACCTTTTTTTTATGTTTATAAAATACAGGTATAATCATCTAATTTTATTAGAGTTTGCAGGATGTTTTTAAAAAAATAAATACACGTGATATATTACTACACCCCCCCTCCCCCCTTGTGATATTTCGTGATTTTTTATGGACCCCCTCCCCCCCTTTCGAGCCTCACGTGATTAATGGACAGCCCCTTACCAAGAACTATAACCCCTGCCTGATCAATGTTTTATATACCTATACACGAATAAAATAGCAGGTGGTGACTTGCACACTCAATAATGGGCCCCCGGAAACAGTCGCTAGCACATAGTGACGTAGCGACAAGGGGGCAACAGGTCCTGAGGTGCTTATGAGGAGTGGAGAGGTATTCCACGGCTATCAGGACAATCCCAGAAGTACAGTCAAGATCCCTACCAGCATCTTACTGAAATGCTTCCTTCCTCTGAGCACGTTTGCTCTTGCGAATCTCCACTCATGCCGGTCAATAAAGGCAAGAATGAGGTGGGAGCTCTGTTCCTCGTCATTTTTCACTCCAGCCGGCCAATAAAGGCAAGCGAGAGGTGAGGAACAAGACTTCTCCCGGGAGATATGGTCCATGGGGTCGCTACTGCCACTCGCCACATGCTGCCCTGCGGGTTTCTGTATCCCTCTTGGTCTGGCTCCTCACCTCAGACCTGTTCCGGCAAAGTAAACTCTTCTGGCACAGACCTAGAGTTCGGAGC
This sequence comes from Luperina testacea, assembly GCA_927399505.1. Taxonomy (NCBI): domain Eukaryota; kingdom Metazoa; phylum Arthropoda; class Insecta; order Lepidoptera; family Noctuidae; genus Luperina; species Luperina testacea. The sequence continues at coordinate 550,998 of OV656770.1, read as the reverse complement.
GCGCAAGCCCCACCACGACGTCAACGTAGAGATACGGCGGGGGGATTATTATTATTATTGTTTAAATGCCATTACATGAGAGATTGAATAGATTATTCTGTGTGTGCTTTTTATCGAAAAACTTTGATTGGCCTTAGAGTACCTACAATGACATATTCTCAGCAATACCTACATTATGAAACACTGTAATGTTAGTTATATCTTGCCCCTTCATCTCATGAGCGTAATCTTGAAAGAAATTGTTGCTCCCTTAGCAATCCGCTGACTTGATAAGAATAGGTAACCCCTTACTTCTTCTCAAAAAGTCTATTTAGCACCACCAACAATCATTCTCCAGCACACAAAGGAACTGTATCTTTTATCTTCTGAGTCCTTTGTGCGCGTCGCCAGTCGTTCCCCAGTTCATAGATCACGGTACCAACGCGGTGACGTCGTGGCGTCGTTATCTCCAGACATATCCACCTTGTACCGATCAATACACTCCAAAATGGATCGCTTTGCCGATCACTTGTTTATGTCTCATGAGGAAATACAGGAAATACAATGATAAGTGGTTAAAATTATTTTTGGCACACTAAAGCCACCTAAACATAAACTTGCTACTATCTCAGCAAATACACAAACGCGAAAAATCTGACAGCTAAAGACGGGGTACCTCAGCTAATCTGACGTGATCCTGACAGAACTATACATACACAGCGAGCACGCCTAGGTACTGACTGTACATGGCGCGTAAGATGATGTTTCTCGCGGCTTTAGTCAGTGCCAATGTTATCACTACCAGTGATTGATGATTGATGATAGTGATGATTTTACTACGAATACCTATTCGTAGTAAAATTATTAATTTATCCTGTTCAATTCAATAATTGCAAAGAAAGGGGCATAAAACCGTAGGTACAAACAATAAGAGCAGGATATAATTATGTGTGTGCGACCTGCCTAAATCTTAATTACTTACTTTGCTTTTTCCTCACTCTACCATAATGTTATGTCAGTATTTGTATTGTATCTCCGCAGAGTGCTGCCTCGTTAACCTTTGACCTCATCCCGGGGTTAAGAGACACGTCACGCTGTGTCAGGAGGGTGTTAGCTGCGAGCGATTGTCACGCGATCACTTGTCGACACGTTCAAGCTACACTATGTGGTATCGTTGCTATTTGTATCTAGTGGTAATTTGCGTGTTTACCTGTTTTTATCCTTTTTTTTTATTTTTCTGATGGTAGCTTTAGATGGCTTTCTCATGAATTGCCAAGAAGATGCACAAAATCGAGAGAAGTGGAAGAAATGGGGGACAGTTCAGGATAGCAAGTACCTACTTGCTATCCTGAACTGTCCCCCATTTCTTCCACTTCTCTCGATTTTAGGGGGCTTCCATGTTGGACGCTTAAGGACGCCTTGGCCCATGCACTGGAGGTGGAAGCTGTGCGGCAGGATCATCGTTCCTATCGCGTCAGGGAGGTTGCAGTGGCTATAGTTCGCGACCGCAATAAAGGATACAGCCCTAGGTGCTACGGCTGTGTGAAAGGGGCCACCTTCGATCCAGTTGCCCTAAGCGAACTGCTGAAAGAGAAGACGGCCGATCACCAGAGGGCAGTGCAGCTAACAGCATAGTCGCTGGACTGTGCTGGTGCTGACCAGCAGCAGGGAAACGAGTAATAGCCAGGACTGCAGGGCGGGTGCTGGCTGATGTTCAAAGAGCCCCAAGGGTTTCGATCACACAAACCCATGACAGGAACAGCCTAATCATCAAGGGCAAGGTTAACGGAACGCCGTGTAAGCTGACTATAGACACGAGCCTCTCGCACGGTTGTCAGTTCCCAACTCATAAGACGGTTCCTTGGGGACTCCGCATACAACCGAGAACGCATTAATTTGGTAACAGCCATCGGTCAGCGCATACTCGTCCAGAAGAAGATGAGTTGAAGCTAGGCAACAGAATCTACCTGCATAATGTCATCGTGGCTGATATAATTGACGATTAGATTCTGGGCCTTGACTTTATGAGGAAGAATTGTTGCGAGATTGACGTCAAGCAAGGTGTTTTGAAATGTGGACAAGAGGAATTTTTCGTGAAAGGGGTGTTACCAGGGAATGTGTACAGCCTTAAGAAGATTGTTCTTCCGCCGAGGTCGGAAACGATTGTGCCGGTTAGTCTTCCTCGGTATCCTGGGAAAACTCCTCTTTGTGTACTCGTGGAAACACCTTTTCCACGAGTTCACAACGAGGAGTTTTCCCAATGACCTTCCATGGAAAGTGGCACGAACGTTGGTCAGAGTCACCGACATCTCAGGGATACGTATGCTGAACCTTTGTGATCACGAGCAGATTATAGAGAAAGGCACACTAGTTGGTACTTGCGAGGAAGTGGATTGGTTGCGTCGATGCCAATATCTATCGACTGGGACCCTCAGCAAGGATGAACAAACAAGAGTGTCCACACTTTTAGAAGGCTGCCGCAGCGCTCTGTTCCAAAATGAAATAGTCAAGGCGAAGAAAATGTTACTCAAGTACGCCGATGTTTTCTCGTCAAACGATCCTGACATCGGAAAAACTGGTTTAGTTCAACACAAAATAAATACACGAGAAGAATCCGTCGTGGTCCTATATATCGTGGAGTGGATGAAGGCCAGAGCTCCTAAGCCCAAGTGGAGCGACGTCTCAGCGATGAGTTCGATCACAAAAAACTATATTGGGCTCAATGGGACAGCTTGGTGATTCAGGATGGAGTCCTGTGCCGTAAATGGGAACATGGTCGGGGAGACAGCTGTCATTTGCAAATGATTGTCTCTAAAGCTTAAGTACCGGATGTTCTTCAGCTGTACCATAATGGTTGTTCAGGAGGTCATCTGGGAGTAAAACGGACTCTACTGAAGATACGAGAACGGTTTTACTGGGTCCATTGTCGGGACGATGTCGAGGACTGGTGTCGCAAATGTACAAGTTGTGCAGCTGTAAAGGGACCTCAGACTCGTAGTAGAGGTGCATTAAAATTGTACAATATTGGTGCACCAATATGGTGCGGTGCACCAATATTGTAATTTCACTTTCCGGAAAATTAAAGTTGGAACAAGTATTTCTTGGTTGTGATGGATTACTTCACGAAGTCTTCGCCATTCCAAATCAAGAAGCTTCGACAATTGCAGATAAATTAGTTCATGAAGTCTTCTGTCGTTTTGGAGTACCTTTAACTTAACACGTAACTCCAAAGAATGACGATTTCATGAAACAGTTATTCTTTGGAGTTACGTGGTCTTAGAGAGTTGTGTTTGATGACTTTAATGATTATAATTCTGTAAATACATATGTGTTACGGCCGCGAATCATATGAAAATTGCAAAAAACCTAAAAAAAAAATTATTTCGCGGGCTACCCTGGCGCTTTCGCCTTAATTAAAGTGTCATTTTTGGTAATTTAAATCGGCAGTTTTTAGTGTCACGAAACCCGAGCTCGTAACAATAGTAATAAGGTTCCTACGAATTTACGAAGTATTAAACATCAGGAAAATGTGGTATGTATGTACAACATTATGTTCTTGGGACGAAAACACCTAGGTAGGTACTAGTTTCAAGTAAATTATTTAGCTGACCCAAATATAGCGAGGAAAAGGCCGAGATTTAAATGTAAATAAGTAGATATTTTGTGTGTCGCAAGTAAATCCCGGGTAAAATAATGTCGACCGTAGGTTCAATTGAGGTAAGGGACATAATACCCAAAATGAGTTGAGTATACAGTTTTGTTCAGAATTTTTCGCTCTATCGAATGGTGTATATGAAAAAATTCTAGCTTAAGAAAAATGTCCCTTACCCTAATGATTTTTGGATCCAAATTTCGAATCACCCCCATAATAACAATGTATCTGAAAAACTACGCAATACAGGAACTTGAAATGGTGTAATTATCGCCGCCAATCCACTTCAAATAAGGTAAGGGTCTTCCCAATCAACGAATTACCGTTACATGGTTTATTTTTGAAGAAACAGTAATATAAAGTGTGTACTTCATTTGCTGTCAAAAACCTCTTTACACTGTATTTTTTTCATAAATTTTTTCAACAAGTCCTTTACACTATTTTTTATTAATAGATTGGATCCAACGCAGAGGTCAATTTAATGTAAGGGACGGGACTACAAGTTACTTGGTCAGTAAGGGACATTACTAACAAAATACGTTGTTGTAAGGGACATCTATTTTCTTAAATAGCTAACTTATTTAAATAAATGTTACACATGTAGATAGAGCACTAAAATACAAGATTATGTGTGAAATCAGACCCGAAAAAGGTTAATAACTAAAAAAGTTATGGGCGATTTAGTCCGCAAAAAAACTTTGTCGGCCTCTCCTGAAAAATCATATTTTGTCCCTTACCTCAATTGAACCTACGGTCGACGCTCCGGGTACAGAGGGTTGGCTCAACAAGCCCTCTGAGAGTTTACTTTTAGGTAAGAATAGAGCTTTATTTATGATGAAATGACACCGAAGTAGATAACGTAAATGTTATGCTACACCGGCCTGAAATAACGATGTCAATTGCATTCAGGTTTGCGAGGGGTTCTCAAAGTAAGAAAATATTCATAGAAGAAATGAAATAATTTCGCGGTTAATTAAACTTTTTACATTTGCCGGTTCTGAGAGCTCTTCGCCTCTCGGGTCCGAGGGACCCCGAGACTCCGCTGGAAAATGTAAAATTAATCATTCAATGATGTATTTTGAAACTATGGTTTCATTGTTGTGTCAGTTTGAAAACGTTTATACATAATATAGTTTACTATATCATTTAAGACCTGAAAGTCAAGAAACGATAATTTAACTAATTTAAGGTCTATCGATAGATAGTGATCGTGCATAATTTTTTTAAAACTTCGAAATAAAAGTAATTTTACAGTTTTCAACTGACGTCAAATGTATCGCTGTTTTGAACCTTATTTGTTGCCGCGATGCGCTGAGTAAATTACCAACAAATTTGATTCCTAACGCGATTGATAGTTGATTTGTAGTATTTCTGAATTCAATGTCACTTAGGTAGGACAGTAGGACAGCAACATTGAATTTTTACAGGAAAAACTGACAGACTGATAAGTCTAGAACACCTCATGCGCTAGACAGGTACAAGGCTACATAGAAAACTTTAAATATTGCTAAATATTATGAGTAGGTAGGTAGGTAGGTACCTACTAGAATACATACTATAGTTCTGTATACCTACAGAATAGCAGGTATGCTGGAAGAGATTTCTTATGAAATAAGCATCACCTTTGTACCTATTTTTCTGTTCTGTTTTATTTCGTGTTTATATATGTGAGTACATAAATGGTAACATAAAAAATAAATAAAATAAGAATAATGCAATTATAAGAAAATAAGCCTACGTGACTGCTCATCCACAATCATAAACTTAGCCTTTTAAATTTAAACAGGTGGATTTGAAGATGAGCAGAAAATCACTTTCAAGTATTTACCCCTTTCATGAATAGGCTCAGACCAAAGTAGTATATGTGCTCCTATCAATACGTTATCGACTGCATATGATATTATATCGACAGTGCCGAGGGGTGTCGGCAGACAGGCAGCCAGGCCAGGGAAGTGAAGTGCGGGGCGCAGGGGGGCGGCAGCCAGGGGTAGCAAATTGGATTTGGCGCGCGATTGTTACGTACGTCTGGTGCGAGAGGTGCCAGGCTTTGAACAATCAGAGGGAGAACTCTGCAGTCTGGTCGGTTAGAAACCTTATTTTTGAGTATAGCTAGGTAACTAGCAGTATATGTAGTAGATGTACCTATATCAACATAATACAATTAATTTCAACTGGAGATCACTACAGAGTTTGAGAAGGTCTGGTTTTTCCGGATTTTTTTTTATATTGTACAAATAAGACCATGATTTCGGGGATTCAATTTACTGTTCAAATCTTTCATTGATTGAATTTATGGTAGTGTCCAAAAGACACTTGAAATATTCAACTTCAAATATTTTATTTTCTGGAGAAGTTATAGTTTGTAGCTAGGTTTGTAACTTGTTTATAGAGCGAGTCCTACTTACTAGTAAAATCCCTAGATTTTACTAGTAAGTAGGACTCGCTCTATAAACAAGTGAATAAAAAGGGGCGACGCGCGCCGCCGCCGCCGCCGCCGCCGGCGCGCGCCCTGGGCGATCGCCCAACCGCGCCGTATCCTAACGCCGCTACTAATTACATATGTAAGTAACATTAACAGTGTTCTGACTCAAAGTAAACTTAACTGTTTATTCATGTGTTTCGGAAGTACTAATAAATAGAAGTCGTGCTAAGGTTGCGAAGTGGCACAACTGTTGCTTACTGGTAACGAGACGAATAGCTGGAACCGTACCTAACTAATAATATATAATTTGTTTGAATTTCATCAGTTGCATCCTCTGACGGATATCGTAGCGTAGATGTGATTCGACCAACATTTATTGGCATTCAGAGCAATTTAGATTCTAAAAAACCGGCTACCTCTTTTTCCTGTTTGAGATCCCCAATCCAGGCGAGCCGTCCCTACGCTGCTATTTTATTACAAGAGAATTATTCCTCAAACCACATCCCAGTCAAGGTATGGTTTTAATAAGATTTTTGGCTTTTTTTCTAGGCTAGGATGGGTTTCGATCATTTCAGATTTTATAGTCGCTTGGGTAGGTACCTCACTAGTCCCAGCCCCCAGCACCTACCCCTCCTATATGCAATGCTCATCCCGTTTGCTCCGGATTACCGGCATCGTTCCGTTTCGTAACAAATACTGTTCAGTGACCGGATCTGTGTCTGTGCACAGTTACATTGCATCCAGGGATTATGTAGTCAGCTGGGAACGAAGGGGATTGGGTGTTATTGTGAACAGTTTACTTGAAATGTAAAAGTGTAACGTGTTAGACTCGGCAATTATATACGCTAGATGGCACAGTTGTTCTAAGACATTACTTATGATAGTCCTCTAATGGTAAGTACCTAGATCTTAAATCTCTTCGGTTGTAGTACTTGTAGACGCATTAATACTTCGATTAGATCTCTCATGCCTAGGTATCTATACCTGCAATATGAAAAAATCTAGAAACCAATTACCTATTTAAAACAAAAACACACCTGGCTTGTCAAAAAGTGAATTAAAAAATTGAACTAAAAATTAATAAAAACGGGCTAAATGATTTTTCGTATCATATAGCCTGTTGTTAATTTTTTAGTTCATTTTTTTAATTCACTTTTCTTTTATTATTACATATTTCACTTATCTATTATTATTTTTTTAAATTATTTATTTTTTATTTGACTTATACCTTTTAGTGATAATTTATTTTTGTTAGGTAAGTACAAGACTTACTATCTGCCGACCGGGGTCCGCCCGCGTGAATATCGAAAATTATCCCAAGGGAACATACTCCCGGGATAAAAAAGTGTATCGTATGTGTTATTCCAGACTACAATCTACCTCTGTGCCTTTCATCAAGATCCGTTCAGTCGTTCTGACGTGATTGAATAAAGCTAACATCTGTCCATCCAACCAAACATCCAAACTTTTGTTTTTATAATATTAGTATAGATATAGATTTTGTCTTCAAGAAGCAAGCGTGGAAATAAATAAGCCTATTTTTTTATAAATAATTTTTCTATGGGGTTTTGAATAGTACTCCATAGGAAACGACGAACCCATGCGGTTGTGGGTCCTAAGTGAAATAAAATATTTTGAATGTTTTGAACTCTAAGGACACTGTTTATTAAACTTTTTTGTTTTTATTACTTGCTTGAGCTAGTTTGTAGGTAGGTACTGCTTTAATTTAAGAAACTTTGCTAAGTTTGCAAACGCGCAATATTTGGAGTTTGCTACTCCTGGCAGGAGATCGAGTGCGCTTTTTACCGAGATGAAAACTTGCAAACAATAAATATTAATAACATGTTTCATCTCTTTCTACTTACAAAACTAGATACCCGTTGTTACATACATAGACATACCTACATTATACTTATTTACATGTTTATAACTCGGCCTATTTGAATGTGAAACAGAGAGACATCGATCGGAATGAATAGTGGAGTCGCTCAGTCAGTCTGTCTCGCAGTAGCCATTGTGTGACCACAATAGGCCACTGATGAGCTGGCTACAATAGACGGCCTGGCTATTGAAGAACAGGCTACAATGGCCCGACCAGATGAGCCGATATGAGTTGAAATTGCAGTCCTGATTAAAGATAGCGCACGTAGTAATCAAGAAGTGGGTGTACCTGGAACTGTTACTGGCCTCGTGCACTAGTGGCGACAAGAGACAACGTTGGATTTTATAGTCATTACTAGCTTTTAGCTTTTGCCCGCCGTCGTCCGAGTGGCTATCGGACAATATCCCTCGGGAACTTCCTACCGGGATTAAAAGTACCCTATGTGTTAATCCAGGTTATAAATTATCTCTGCCAAATTTCATCCAAATCCGTTTAGCGGTTATTGTCCGTTAAAGGACAAACGAACAAACACGATTCCAAAAACTATATTTTCGGCGCCACGCCTTAAATTGTAGTAGTCACTTTTTTTTCGAAAATATTCAATGTAAGTACAGTTTTGACTTCTTTACTATTTTATTATAGTCATTATCATAGATCGGAGTAGGTAGATTGAACTGGGGTCATTGATCCGAAACGTATATATTACTATGGACATTCCTCCGGAATTGGTGGTAGTCAGAATTTCATTAGTTAGCCGAAATGTATATCTATCTATAAAAGATCTAGCCATAAAACGCTAAAAATAAAAAATAAATATTAAAGCTTCGATCGGAATTCGATTGTTTTTATTATTCAACAGATAAATAATGAATTAATTTAGTTTTGATACCTTCCTTTAAATTTTGAATTGAGTAGTAATAATATCACTACCAACATTAACAATATTTAATTGAATCCGGAAATACCGGAATTACTTTCCGGAAAAATGGCTTATCCATGTTATTCTTTCTGTGTGCATTTATGATACAAGTACCAAAAATCAATCTACCTACTCCGACCACTGGTCATTATAATGACAATGTTTATCAAAAAATGCTTATCTAAGCTTAGTTAAGGCGAAAGCGCCAGGGTAGGCCGCGAAATTCAATTTTTTTTAGGTTTTTTGGAATTTGCTGGTCAGTATTAAGTTGTACGTTGATAAATATGTGAATCGCGGCCGTAAGAAATATGTCTTTACAGAATTATAATCATTAAAGTCATCAACACAACTCTCTAAGACCACGTAAGTCCAAAGAATAACTTTTTCATGAAATCATCATTCTTTGGACTTACGTGGTCTTAGAGAGTTGTGTTGATGACTTTAATGATTATAATTCTGTAACCACATATTTCTTACGGCCGCGATTCATATATTAATCAACGTACAACTTAATACTGACCAGCAAATTGCAAAAAACGTAAGAAAATTTGAATTTCGCGGGCTACCTTAGCGCTTCCCCCTTAAGCTTAGGTACCCGATTTATATCTCTGTTTATAACATAAGGACAATAGAGAGCTCGTCCTTGTTACTAATGTACCTACTTTGACAAATCACTGCAAAAGATCTTGTTACTGTAATTCGTTATCAAACTGGCCGTCACAGTTAAAGTTTGATCGTTGTGTTATACCTATGGTTTTAACCATGTTTTAACTGATCGCCCCTCATCCGTCCGACCCCGTGGCCCCCGGCTGTCTTTAGGACCACCCTGATGTGTGGCCTGTTATGATTTCATTTTATACAAATTGGGATAAACGGGATTTCGCAGTTAAAGGCGGTTGCTCCGGATTGCGAATTATTCTTATTGGTTTCTACCAATAAGAATAATTTCCGTTCGAATTCAATAGATTGATTCAAGAGATTATTCAAGAGATTTCTGAAATGTTTCAGTGGGTACATGGCAGTTAGGATTCTGCCGCGTAGTTTAGCAGCAAAGCCGAGTGGATTTGCGACGCACCCTGTTGCGCGGGTAATCGCAAGTTGTGCCAACCAATGTGGAACCAATGTTCAGTGCACACTATTATTATTAGTCACACTATTTGACGGCACGGTTGGCGCAGTGGTTAAGCGATTCACTGCTGCGCTGCGTGTCGCGGGTTCGATTCCCGCACGGAACAAATATTTGTATGTCCTACAAGTAGTTGTTCCGCGTCTGGCTGTTTGTGTATGTGAGTTTAAATGTTTGTAAACGCACCCACAATACAGGAGAAATTCATAGTGTGGGGCAACGTTTTTTTTTTAAAAAAATATACATATAGTAAGGTTTTACCTCACTAAGCCTGGTACCATAGCATTAACTCGCTAAGCCTGGTCCCATAGCATTACGTTAAGATGTGAAAAATTAAAGGGGAAAAATACTTCCCTAGGCGCAGTCAGGGAGCATAGGGTGTATTCATGTAGAATGCTGCGGCGTCCATATACCAGCGGTTGTCGAAGTCAACGCTGCAGGGCCCGATCTAGCTATTTAGCCGCTCCGTACAAAAAATACATTCACCTAACTACACCATATCTCAATTAAAAATCATTACATAGCCACAGAATAATTAATATGACATAGCGAAAGAGTTTGTTCCTTCTTTCCTATTTAGTTATTTCTTCTTCTTTCTTTCGACTGTTTTTTTTTCTTTTTTCAAGAGACAGCATTAAGCAAATTATAACTTAGCACTTTGCCCGCGACTTCGTCCGCGTGAATGAATTTCGTACTTTTCTCAAAATTTTTCGAATATACAATGTTTATGATCTTTATCATTTATTTTGATAAATAAGAAGTAGGTATTCGGGCCAATTTTCAAGTTTATTAACCAAATGAATAAAATTTTTCATATGAACTGTATCCCCTCTTTTTATACCCATAGGGGTGGAATTTTGAAAAATCGTCTGGGATGTTTGTATAACTTGACTTAAGTATAGATTATATTTATACCAATTTTCCAGTTAATCAAGCCACATAATAAAGTACTCCCCTGTGAAATTGATTACCTCTTTTCACAACGTTAGGGGTAGATTTTCGAAAAACCCTCATAGACTTTATATTTATTTTGGTCTTACATACTGAATGGACCGCGCGTTAACATTCTTCCATACAAAATTTGACACCCCCAATCTCCGTTTAGGAGTTTAAAATTCCAAAAAATTACGAACTGTATAATTTACTTACTTAAGTAGGTTTTGTACCAAATATCAAGTTCAATTTATACAATTTTTTTTTTAATTAATCAGGCATCTCACTAAAATAACCTTGAAAATCGAATTACCACTTTTTGCCCCGTTAGGGGTCAATTTTCGAAAACCACATACACTTATTATTGATTATTTTCTGTCAAAGCGAACCGTCGCCGATAAGCGCCGCGCCGCCAAGTTCCTATATCAGTTTTAAACATGTCTATTACTGCAGTGTTGTTTTGACAATATTAAGGATGCTTGAAAAGGTTCGTGAAATCGTGACACACCTACATGAAGAAGAGGCACTTAAGGTGAGGTACAGAGGTAGAGATACGCGCTGAAAATATTTGTGTCAGTCTTACAAGAACCAATATTTTCTTATGAAATGAAGAGGATATTAAATCCTCTTCCTAATATTAATGGATAAACTTGAGCGTTGGGCGCAAGTGTAGCGAATGAGCTGATAAGGAGCGAAGCAATGCTCCCATTACTCACTGTCCGACACCCGGCCACCCGACAGCATCCAACTTGAGGATGTTATACAGAAATAAGAAATTATCGTCGCTAATGGACGGAGCGGGCCGCCCGCGCCCGGCCGGTCCGGGAAGTGCGCGCTTGCACCACTGACCTACAGGGTTATTTTCACCTCGAAATATTGGAAGGAGATAATTGAGCAGATTCTGTAACTCCAAACTATTAAAAAACGGTGCCCGTCTACGAGCTTCCTGAAGAAGGTATCAAAAATCCTCATTTTGTATTCTTCGTACCTACTTAGTTCGAAACGGTTCTACTTCGGAACCCTCGCTCTCTCTTTAAACACAAAGCTTAAACGGCCGCCACTGAGTAATTAAAGTGTAGTTGTGTTTAATTAGGCACTCAGTTGCGGTCATTTTATTACCTACTGCTCTTGCGTAGTCTCAGATATTGTAATGTAAGTAGTAGGTCATCGCCAAAAGTATATTTGGTTGATCCGCCTCCTAGAGGAGCCTATGTTCAGGCATAGGGATTTAGCTACACTAACGAGCTAATATAGATAACAAAGCCTCAGAAGAAAGGATACTGCCGGTCATTAGGGTTTCACTAAAACGCTATCGATTCTCGTTTAGCTGCCCAGCCAGCACTGTGAGCCAGCATGACTGCAGTGCTAATGATCAAATGCTGATGGCTCTTGCTTTATTACCACTATACGCAAATTACCTAGATACTACGTATAGTTGACCTCGTAATTGCTCTTCCACTTCTGACAACCATTCCAGTTAATTAAACTTCACTTAACATAACATCACACCTGCACTCCCCGGAGAGTTGGGCAGAAGTTTCGCTAGTTGTTTAATTCCCATGCAATGTAGCCTTCTGTATTGCCATCCACCGGGCACAAATCCAGACTCCAGGCTGCTACTGAGAAATTCTAAAAGGAAAAAGCCATGACCTCATGCCCAGCAAGCAGCCAGGCAGCCAGGCAGCCAGGCAGCCAGGCAGCCAGGCAGCCAGGCAGCCAGGCAGCCAGGCAGCAGTAGCGCTCGCGACCTCTAGAGCAACAATGGACTGCCTCGCAGGTTCATTGAAACTATCAAACTGTCACATAGACATCAGTAGACCTTGTCGTTTTAGGAAGTGCAAGGGACATTCATTCTTAGGGTGATGAAGAAATAACGAGGTTAACTCTACTACTGCCGAGAGATGATTGAAATAGGACAACCTAGCAGAATACCTAACATAGTCTTTATTCGTGTCTGCTGCCAAATTCATAGGATTTGTCCTTGGAGCAGCTGAGCACTGACTCACTGAGCATAATCATAACAGTTTACGAAGGGGTTGGCTCGTAACACAGCGCTATAGGCACTACAACTAGGAGTACATACATATACATAGGGACAGAAGTTTCAAAATATATAACACAGAGCAGAGTAGGCCTCGTGACGCCGTTCATGTCCTCGGAAAATATTACTCGCAGTTAGTGTTTTCACTACAAGTCATATTTTCGAGGAGATTAAGTCTTGTGCAAGAAAACTAGCTCTTTGGTTGCGGGTTTGACTCTTTTCGCAATAAACGCGATATCTGTGTCAGTACATTTCACCTTCATCGAGAGGAATCTATGCTCAAACCTCAAAAAAGTGTTAAAACTGCGACAGGTAGTTGTTTTTTTTTTAAAGATTAATTAATTATTTATTTATATTAATTTATTTCAGAGAAACTCCATATTAGTTTACATAATAAAAAACATAAAATGATAAAGTGTAGGTAACTAATTGCACCTAAATTATGTTAGTATTGTTAGTACCCGAACCTTACATAGATTAAGTACTCTAAGCGATTACTTATGGACCAAGAGCGCAATAGAGAGCGTCCACCTTTCAATAACCTCTGCAAACAATCCACTCTCATCTTAAACGTAGGTTATGATATCTCCAGCTCTTAGCAGCAGCAGTTATTCGTGGACCTTCTGTTCTGTACTCCTTATTTTCAGCTAGGTAGGTACCTCCGGAGCTCTGCTGCCGACTTGGTAGACTCGTAACTTACGCCTGAACGCGCTCGTGGACGGTCAAGTGTACGGGGGCATGAGAGATAGGAAATTGTTTGCTCAGCTAAGAGACTGAATTATCAGGATGGTTTCGACAGCGGAGGATCTGTTCATGTAGGCTTAGATAGATGTAAGGATCCGATAACACAACAACAACATTTTAAAAGAGTAACAGCGGACTTCCTTGCTCCAAAAAAAAAAACCGGACTCGCGCACCGAGGGTTCCGTACCATCATCATCGTGTTTTTAATTTTTCATCGGCGAGGCCTATATTCGTCAGAAAATTTTAACACTGCACGCTGCGATGTAGAATATTGCAGTTTTAGGTCAGCATCTTTTGACCGATATAGTGAAACTATTGTAACTTTTGTTGTTGATTTCTGAAAAAGTGTGCTATTTAGAGACTTCGTTTTATTTTTCCTGTAATCTTTACATAATCTCCTATCACATAGAATAATTTCAGATTTTACTCTTTGCAAACTTCGAAGATTAACGGTATTTTTTTTTACATTTTTCATCAAAAGTCGATAACTATGCGGCCTAAAAAAAGAAAAAATGTTTGAGAATGTGCAAACTGCGCTCTTTCATATGATACCCCACCCCCCTTCAGTCTCTGTTGCAAAAAATATACATGACGGCGCGGTCATAATATGAACGCGCGAATATATTATTCTGCGTTCTTTTATTTAATTTGTGTAGTGAATTTGGTTGATCAAATTATTTGTATCGTAAACACTGATTTAGATTTTATTGTAAATAAGTCGCTCAACAAAAGAGGGGACTACTTAGTCCGTGTGGGCTTGCAAGTGACGTCAGCGCCGGAAGTAGTATCGGTTGTTGTAGCAAAGTGGGGGTAGTGGGGCGACCGGTGCCTTTATAAAGCAGCCGGCGCGCGTTGTAGAGAGGCCCCCCCGACCTATCACCATGTTCGGCAAGCCGATCCCTTGGGAGAAGCAAGCCAAATGTCTCGGTGTTATCCTCGACAGGCACCTCTCCTTCGCAGAGCACATAAAGGCGGTTCGCTCGCGCGCCGCCTTCGCTCTCGGTAGCCTCCACTCGATGCTTAATGCACGCAGCAAATTGTCACTCAAGTGCAAATTGCGTATCTACACAGCGTGCATTCGCCCAATCATGACATATGCCTGCGTAGTTTTTGCTCACGCAAAGCCCCACCACATCCATATGATGCAGACCCTCCAAAACCGTGTCCTCCGAAAGGCTACGGGAGCCCCTTGGTTCGTCCGAAATGAGATCCTCCATGTCGATCTCAAAATCCCCACTATCCACCAATTCATGAAGCGCCTTTCCAAGCACTTCTTCGATTCCGCCCCCAACCATCGAAACCCGCTGGTTGTCGAGTCCGCCAGATATACTCCCTCCAAAATTAGTAAATTCCGCCGTCCAAGGCATGTTCTCACCGACCCAGATGACCCTATAACCCTCCTCCAAGAGAGCAGTAGGGCAACCAGTACACTTAGGATAAACAAACACAAGAAATACCAGCCTCGCGGACGAGGTCCCTCGCGACGTCCCCATGTAAATGCCCCCCACCGACCCTTGCTCGATGTAGTGCCAGCCCGCGCCGCAGCTGAGCCTGTAGATTTAAATTCCCGACTCTGACCTCTGAGTTTGTTTCGGCATTTCTTCTCAGAGTAGTCAATTAGGAAATGCCGGCCCCATCGTTTGTTAAATAATCAAAATTCGATCCAGCCTGTCCCAACTTGCTGCCCTCCCCCCAGCGACGCCCTAAGCCGAGGCTCGTACCCCACAGGGGGTGCCCTTAGCGTGTAGTCGCTTAGTTTATTTAGTTAGTTTTAAGCCCCTGGCTGGAGGCTGTGAGTTCTCTCAAGGCAGCCGCAGGATTGTCCGGTTAAGTAGTCACGACCTCTCAAGGTCAACTACGAGATGCCATATTAAAAAAAAAAAAGTTGTAGAGAGGCACTTTGACTCGGTCCGTGGCGCTAGTCGTACGCTCGCAATTTCACATACCTCTTTGTCTTGATTTTTATAAAGTTTTGTTAATTTTTTGAAAGTGTCGTTAATTTATTAACGAAAATAAAGTTTGTCAAAGTTAATGCTTTACCTCATTCATTAAACCCCGCTTTCTGCTGCCCGTGGATACGACTGAATACACTCGTCAGCTCGGAAATCCGATTTACATAATTATATTTTAAATCTATCTTATTTGCAAAATAGTTGGGCAAACGTCATCTAAAATTCCAAATTTCAAGTTGATAGCATTAGTAGTTCTTGAGATATCCAGCTGTGACAGACAGACAGACAGACAGACTGAGTGTCACCATAAGGGTTCCGTTTTACTATTTTCATATGGAACCCTAAAAACTACCGCTTGGAAAAAATAGAATTGATTCGAGTTGCCCCAACTCGAATGGGGAAAATTTCGGGTTTTTCAAAAATCGACTCCTACCAAGGTGGAAAAAGGATATAACGTTTAATCCATCCCGGATTGCTGGGAAATAGGTATAGTAGGAAATGCTGTATTCACTAGCAGGAATAGCGCCAGCAGTGTTTCGCAGAGCGCTGGCAAGCTCCAGCGAAAGAGCCAAAATGGTCTCCGACACACGACCCCCTTTGCACGACAACATCCTTGTGCCACAAAGGCTGTAAAGCCGAAACAGTTTTTTAAAGTGTGTCGTCCCACTTACTGGCGAACTATCACAAGAAAGACTGCAGCTGTGGCGAGACGTGCTTCCTTACCCAAACTGTTCGTTCCACCCGCTGAAGACCTGCTCCCACCTGGACATGAGTTACCTTGGGTAACCTGAAAGTCTTTAAACAGACTCCGGACCCAGATTGGCCGAAGCAAGGAAAACCTGTTCAGGTGGAGATTCATAGACGACTCCAGCTTGAAGTGTAAATGTGGTGCTGTTCCACAAACAATGGGACACTTAATATCGTGTCCTGCGTGTCCTGTCAGCTGCACGTTACTGAACTGGTGGACGCTGGTGATGGCGCCAAACAAGTATCCGAATTCTGGGCAGAGTCCATTTAGATTGCTATCGACTCGCGAAGAAGAAGAAGTAGGGGTGGACGTTACTGGTTGACGGCACGGTTGGCGCAGTGGTTAAGTGATTGACTGCTGCGCTGCGTGTCGCGGGTTCGATTCCCGCACGGAACAAATATTTGTATAACCTACAAGTAGTTGTTCCGGGTCTGGCTGTTTGTGTATGTGAGTTTAAATGTTTGTAAACGCACCCACAATACAGGAGAAATTCATAGTGTGGGGCAACGGTTAATAAAAAAAATTGGGTATCGGTCTTTGAGTCAAGTTATAAAAACATCAACGATTTTTCAAAATTCCCACCCTTGTAGGGATGAAAAGCGGGAATACAGTTTATTTGAAAAATCTGATTTCTTTGATTTACAAACTTAAAAATTGGCCCGAATACTTATTTATCTAAATAAATGATAAAGATCATAAACATACATTTTGAAAATGTTTAGAGGAAAGTACGGAATACACGCGGACGAAGTCGCCGGCAAAGTGCTAGTCTTCTATATAAAATAAAACAAAGCCGGGTTAGTTACACCATCTATAACTCAAGAATGGCTGGACCGATTTTTATGATATATGATTTGTTGGATTTGCCTCAACCTCGAATAGCAGAATAATTATTTAAACATGGGAAAAGTTCACGAAAAAAAAAACATAATTCATAATGTGAGGCGGTACGAAGTTCGCGGGGACAGCCATTGACTTATATATTATTACTATATGACATCATTGACTTATATATTACTATAACATCATTGACTTATATATTATTATGACATCATTGACTTATATATTACTATGACATCATTGACTTATCCTACATATATTACTATGACATCATTGGGGTCAGCTAGTTTGAAATAAATGATTTGAGTTCTAACACAAATTGTTCAGGAACTTGTCAATGTTGATGTCAATCTATCACAACGATCATAATACATATTTACAAACCCTTAAAAATAATGAAGCAATACCAAAGTCAAAACCCCTGTTGATTTCAATCAACGACTAACTACCTAACCTGAATTACAAAACATTGCCTTTTTCAATTAAAAAACATGGCATTACAAAAACTAGTCTATCGAGACACAACAAAGCTCATTCTCGAATAACTCAAAAATTCTAAACACTTCAGCAAACGATTATCAACTTCATACTATTCAAAATAAGGTCTGTCTAACATAAACACGTGTCAACGACTCCCTCGCCAAGTGTCGAATCAAGTTCCGTAGGAATAAGTACCGTATGGGGGTAGTTTTAAAGTTATTTACCGTTTGGTGGGCAGGCGGGTGAATGACCGCCACCCCCGTTATGCAATGTTTGTCTGTCTGTCATGTCGTGCTAAATATGAAATACCGATGCAGGATGTGAATCAATGGAAAGCAATCACAATTGAAAGGTTTAAAGTGATCGCGATTGCGGGAATCCGGTTAGTTTCGAGCCAAAAGAGCTTCACTTTCAGTGAGACTCGCAACCTATTATGGATAGACTTTTTGCTTGCTTTGTATCCCTTTGTATTAAAAAAGAGTTCTGTAGTTTGGGCGACTGAGTGGAAATATCACTGAAGATATTATTTAAAATAATTATTTGGAAAATATGTTGGAGCATGTAAAGGAAAATTATGTAACCGACGGCTTTAATTACCAAGGGGATATTGAGAGGGAACGTAGGGCGCTAGCAGTCCGATGTAACATGTTGGCTCGTAGGTTTGCACGCTGTAGCAGGACAGTAAGCTTATTGCCAAGTATTGTACACGTGCAGTCTGTGGATCAATATACTCAGCGGGCTATCAGTGCCCTACGTCCAATATAATAACGGGTTCAGGATGTTGATGGGGCTGCCCCGTTTCTGCAGTGCATCAGGTATGTTTGCACAAGCACACGTCGATGGCTTCCGCGCCATCGTCAGACAGAAATCTGCCTCTTTGCTCTGCAGAGTGCGGGAGAGCTCCAACTCCATCCTGAAGACCATAGCGGGCAGGTGCGATGTCCGTTATTAGGTCATGTTGTTCGAAGATGTATTTCGAACAACAGTCTTGTTTCCAAATAGGTAGATAATAAGTTTACTAACATAGCTATAAGTTATCTTTTTGTTTACTAACCCATATGGATGCTGCTTATCCGAAATAAATATTATTTGTTATACAAGAGTGCAAAGTTGCTTTTTAACCGCGTGCTCAATTTTGATGACCGAGCAAGCGAAGGATTCTAAAATTCCTTATCCTTTTAAATAAAAAAAGAATTTTCTAAATCGGTTTATAAATGACGGCGTACTGACTAGTGAGGTAACAAACATTAAAAAAAATACAACCGAATTGAGAACCTCCTCCTTTTTTTGAAATCGGTTAAAAGTACTTTTAATCTACTACGTCTTATTATCATTGCTTGTAACCCAACCAGACCCGCCATCGGAGTTGGTTTTCGACAGTTATAGTCACATGACAATAAAGCCTCTCTCTTTGGTTATAGTGCAAGCAAACCATTCTTTTTGTACGTATTTTAATTTATGTTGTTCATGAAATTATTACTTTACTTATATTTATTTTGTAAATTTGGTTCAAGTGATAATTTTAAATTTATAGATGTATTATTATTTTAAAGTGCTGATATACAATTTTATAGCTGTTTTCATAAAATTTAAAGAGCTATTAAATACATCCCATTTTTTTTGTACTGGACCATACCTGGGAACCGGAGTGTGGGTTACGATACGGAGATATTGAAGGTCAAACTTTTCCGGTTCCAACTTTTTTTCACGAAAACGATTATTAAATACATATTGATAACTTTAAATACCCCCACAACTCCTTTACCGTTGCATGCGTTCATAAGCAGATGTTTTGCGCATTGCCGTAAACAACCATTTTTCATGCCAAAAATAAATGTTATTTCCCAGCAATAATTTTTGTTCAGTGTTTCCTTGTTTGATGTACAGCATGCGTAGGGAACGGTTGTGATGGGTCTCGTTACACCCTGTCTATGTACAGCATGCGTAGGGAACGGTTGTGATGGGTCTCGTTACACCCTGTCTATGTACAGCATGCGTAGGGAACGGTTGTGATGGGTCTCGTTACACCCTGTCTATGTACAGCATGCGTAGGGAACGGTTGTGATGGGTCTCGTTACACCCTGTCTAAGTACAGCATGCGTAGGGAACGGTTGTGATGGGTCTCGTTACACCCTCTGTCTATGAATATCTTTCCTCTTAATCATTATTTCGTTTAGTTTTATTACTGTCTTATTTTAGGCCATTTGTGGTCGTCGCTGATAAGAAATTGATAACCATCTTGGGGTTATTTCGTTATCGTAATAAATTGGTTCTTCCGGCATCCATATTTAGTACGAAGAAAGAAAGAAAACCCGTTCTTGTAGATATGAAACTTGTAAGTATAGTACCTAATTACCTATTTACTATATTGTAGGTGAAGAGTTGTCCTTTGATTACAAATAAAATGTCTTACTCTTAATTCAATCTGTTATAAGCAATACTAAGAGAGGGTTGAGCTTGAGGAATACCTAACACAGAAAGTTTGTAGGTTTGCAAGCTCGCATCAGTCACTCGCAGGTGGTTTAGATATTTTCCTCGAAGCTTCAGTACGTACACACCGCTCGCAAAATGTATGTATTGCAGTAAATAGAGCCGTTATGTCCTGCTCATAATAAACTGAGCAATTTATTAAAATAACAATTTGTTCCCGTTCCCATGGTATGGAACAATGTGGGAGCAATGAACGAGGTGGGAGGCAATAATATGTAACTACGGTCCAATTAAACTTTAACGAGATTAGCACTTAGAATACTGAAACTGTTTAACTATGTCTATGTATAGGTACAATTTTGCAAAGATTTAAGTAGTTGTGTAAGTTTCAGTAGTTACAATTAAGACTAATTTAAATTTATTGTCCCATGACAGCTTAGTTCTAGAAGTACTTAAAGTTTTATTAGTCGATCCAATTTCACAGTAACAAAATGAAGCAATTACAGCTTCGAAATGGCGCGGGCGTGGCGAGCGGAAGGTCTAACTTTCACCTTCATCCTTATTTGAGCAAAAGAAAGTACGACCACCAAACTCGCCTGTTAAGTACCTCATTAACCAAACATTGTACCTACATAGAAATAGATAGCTCGGTTTATATCCTTCGTTTGTGGTTTAGTGCCTGCTTTATAATATTTTATGACGCTCAGTTATGGTTCACTGAACAATCTCGAGGTTAGGGCAGTTATAATAGCTACATGAAATTCTAGATAATATCAATTGATTACTCTATTCGGACAGAATCTACCCTTCTAACTATTACCGAGGGGTTGTACTCCCTGATTGACAACGATTTCATCAATATTAATGTACATTCCGTGGCCCCGCGTCGGGCGCCAATACACCTATTCTGCGGAATGGGAAATGTAAGACCGTTTTAATTAAAAAGTAAATGAATAACGTGAGGTCAATGGAACTAACCTTTGTAGAGAACCGGGTCACAAGGCCATTCTTGAATATCCTACTTGTTCAGCCTTTCAGTGACTGTGAATGTTCTTTCATGTTTTTATATTATCGTACTTTTCTTTGTGCTATGTCATTTACAATTAACTATTCAAATCGTAAAAATCGTAAGGATACATGTATTTTTTTTTAAAGAAACACAACCTAAAATCAGTTTTCAGGGACGACGTTTGGTAATCTCTACTTCCTGAAAGTAAGGGCTCATCTTTCACAGAAACCGTTCAATAACACACCTCACAGATCATCCAAAAACAGATCTACGACGTCAATACCATCCGCAAATATGATAAATACCTGTCAATACAATTTACAAACAAAGACAAAATAGAACCCCAATTCGCACCCTATAAACAGGTTCCCTTCTTTTTATCCCAATTAAAGTACAGATGTAGGCGACCGCAGCACGCGTCTGTCGTTACTTACCGAGGGCTCGGCATCAGGGCATCATCCAAACAAAACAGTAAACACGGCACTAGACGGCGACACAGAGCGACACAGAGCAACACAGACCGACACACACGCGCGACTGGGACGGAGGTGCGCGACGCACTGACGAGTTTCGTCAGTGTTGCAAGGGTGGCTTTTCAGAGTCCTGGTTTTTTGTGTGAAGTATTCCTGCCTTCCTGGTCCTGAAAACAGACCCTTGTACAAAATCAAAATACATATTGATGTACTGTACGTTAATGTGAATGATACCTGCTCTGAAATTATGCTGCGTCTTCTTAGATGTTGATTCAACTGAATAAACAGTAAATTTACATCAACGTTTGATCTACTAGTTGCAGCTTTTCATTTGGTTTACTTTTTACTATAACCATAAGTATACCTAATAATGTAGCCCATCCACCAAGTATATTATTTTTCATATTAAACTTGAAATCGTTGAATATGAAACCTAATTCAGCACATATCCCGCAATGAGACTCTATCTCCCATCTTATGGGGTAACTATCCACCTTGCAACTCCGCCGCGTGTAGGGGTGCGAGGGTGCGTTCAGCACACCGGACACTACAGAGTCCCATCGGCGTTGACGCCGGACGACGACGACGTCGTTGCTACGTTGTGATTGCACGGTTTGTTATGACGCCACGTCGCGTCATCATTGCCGAGTAAATTATCTAAAAATAACATTATGAGTCATGCTGTTTGAATTCTAAAGGCCGCTTAGTGTGTGAGATTACGAGCTAGTCATAGATTATGACCTCAAACTATATCGGCAAATTCAGGCAATATATTCTAATCCGATCCTGCATAGCCGCCAGACCGTTCAGGCACTTTCAGGCCTATAGGTCTAAACACAGCCTACCTCAATACCTATTCGTCGGACGTGAACTTTACCCGAAAGGGAAGATAATTGCTCCTCTACTGATGACCATGACGAGCCTTTAGTCTCTTACCGGTGATAACTATGTTGACAGGAGGCATAATATTTTATACATTGTGCAATGTTCCAACAGGGAATGCCAAGGTGTCCAGGAAGTCCAACGGTTGGGACATTTAATTGTCGCTCAACGCGAGACCGTTAGGGGTCAGTAGAAAGAGGGTCCTTTCCCCAAACAGCAGGTATACTTTTAACAACAGACTTCCGCAAAGCTACCTTAATTAATAAATCCTGACCATCAAATTTGCCGGATAGGCCAAATCATTAACAATTTAAATTAAGAAATGACATAGACAATTAGATTATACCCAAAAGAGTTGTTTCTCTAAATCCGGTACTTGAGTGTGAACTGTGTGAATCGCGGCATTGTACATACTTGCGGTATGTTACGCAACCGTGCCAAGGCCGAGACGGCCAATGAACCTGTACCCAGGAGACTGCTGTATCTTATTGGATTGCTCTGAATTGGAGATCACTAGGAATCTCATTTAAGTTCCCAAAATTAGAAAATAGTGTACGTATGTAGGTATGTCAGTTGGTTGGCTTTCATTGAATTCAATCTTCTTTACAGATGTTTAGAGGTCTATTCATAAAAGAGAACAACTCATGCTATACAAAATTCCATTGTTACAAAGATCAGAAAATCTTTTTCAGGAAATTCCAAAAAGCCTTTTAACCGAGCTCTCGCTACATCAATGAAAGCCTTCCTGTAATTCGTTTAAAAACTCCAACATTCCAGTAATTACAGTCTCGTATTTCATACAATTTTCAATAATGAAACATTTCGCGGAAAGGGTTTCAGAACGCGTCCGGATTCCGGATCAATATGGCGGCGGCGGGAACGCGAGGAAAGCGCGGGAAGCCTTGCAGCGCGCCATTTTGTAGTTGCCATGGCAACCAGACGGAGCCTAGAGTGGCCTAGAGATACAGATGGTGTTGGTAATGAGATCGTGTGGTTCGATTTGTGTCGCTTGGTACTGTTTATGTATGAGACAGGCTCTACTCTACTAATGAGATTTCTGTTTACGAGCTCTATTTAGAAAAAACTAGTAGGTACCTAGGCGACCGCATTGTATGTATAAGACATCGAAAACGCCTAGTTACGATTTTGCTGCAACTGTTCTGAAAAACAAAAGGATTTTATATAGGTATCTACTGTTTGACATACATCTCATCTTAGGTATCAAATAACTCAGTCTTCTCTCGTCTGAAGAAAGTCTTGTCTAGTCTCACCTTATACTTTGAGGTTACATTCATCAGCTCAATTTTTAAGTAATATCAGCAATCCGTCAATTGTTCAATTATTATCAAATATTCTGTATCGCTCCCCCGAGCCCTGAGCCCCGAGTCACGAGCCCTGGCGGCCTGGGTGTCGTCGACAAGCGCAACGTCTCGCACCCCATTCAACATCGCTAAAACAAAGAGTCCCACCGCTCCAGACTGTAGCAGTTAACTGAAACTCAATGGCCTCAACATTTTCAGCATACATATAAGCAGTAACTCTTACCAGAAGGAAACGTACCTAAGTATTTATTTATTTCAGTTTTGGTATGGGTTTCTAGTAAGTACATAAGTGAAACTAAGATATTAAGAGGATATATTATGCGGTCGGAGAGACTTTCAAAAAAGCCTAAGTAAAAAGTCATAATTCGAGGTTGGCTCTCGCCTATTACCTCCTCCAATATTGGACCAATTTAAAAGGACTTTCATAAACTGAATAAGAAGGATATGTACTGTGTCCCTATGTTTTTACTTTTTCATTATAGTTGTCAGATTTGTACACTAGGCCTCTGTTGACAGCGGTTTAAATCGGCATTTTTTTAAGGTTCTAGTGCTTATAAAAATAATGTATCATCAAAAAAGAAAACATAGAGACATAGGTACAAAGAGTTAATATTTATTATTCTGTAAA
Organism: Luperina testacea; assembly: GCA_927399505.1. Taxonomy (NCBI): domain Eukaryota; kingdom Metazoa; phylum Arthropoda; class Insecta; order Lepidoptera; family Noctuidae; genus Luperina; species Luperina testacea. Next base: position 526,536 of record OV656770.1, on the reverse strand, counting down.
AATCGTTGCTTTATGGTCATTAACCAGAAAGAAAACAAGCGAGAGCGTTTCTATGGATTTTCCATTTCCTTATTCCCATACGGGCAAGCAAAGATTTTTTGGAAATACACAGTACTTTTACACAGTTCTTCCTTTTCCACAGTTAGACTTAAAAAGAGACCCTAATAATGTCCTATGGAGTCCGTAGGACATTGGTCAGTTGGGGCTTCTTTTTTAGGGTTCCGTAGTCAACTAGGAACCCTTATAGTTTCGCCATGTCTGTCTGTCCGTCTGTCCGTCCTCGCTTAATCTCTGTGACCGTTAGCACTAGAAAGCTGAAATTTGGTACCAATATGTATATCAATCACGCCGACAAAGTGGTAAAATAAAAATTGGAAAAAAATGTTTTATTAGGGTAGCCCCCCTATATGTAAAGTGGGAAGTGATTTTTTTTTTAATTTCAACCCTAACGTGTGACATATTGTTGGAAATGTATTTAAAAATGAATAGGGGTTTACTAAAATCATTTTTTGATAATGTCAATAATTTCGGAAATAATCGCTCCAAAAGTAAAAAACAATGTGTCCCCCCCCCTCTAACTTTTGAACCATAAGTTTAGAAAATATGAAAAAAATCTGAAAAGTAGAACTTTATAAGGACTTTCTAGGAAAATTATTTTGAACTTGATGGAAATAACAGTTTTTGTACAAAAAAGACAAAAAGTTGTACAAAATAATTGCAGGAGCGCGAACATAATGGATACCCACTTTTAAACTCATAAGTGGGAACACTAATTGTGACGGACGGGAAACTACGGAACCCTACACTGAGCGTGGCCCGACACGCTCTTGGCCGGTTTTTCAAATTATGTTATTTGGACATAATTTATTAAGCAAAATATTTCCTTATAGAAACGAGTCAGTGAATATTTGTACATGTAAATTTTTACGACATTACTCGTGTCATCGTGTGCTCAAGTTTGTCTGCTTTAGCTGTACTTCCGCATAGGCATAATTTATGCAAAACTACACATTATTCTGTCTGAACATCACACATTGTTAACAACTAAAACCTGTTATCTCTCAACAGATGCTATAGGTTAAATAGCGCGACATTAAGATATAATGTCTTCATTAAGGTGTATAGATGGCTCACTGACCTTGTGCATGTGGGCGGAGCTAAGCGTCCTACGTAAAACGCGTGCGGTGGCGCGCTACACTAAAACGAATTTCAAAGAATATGCAGAGGCGCAGACATGCCGCACGTAGGTCGCCATTTTTGCCTACGATTCCAGAAGGGAATGGCCGATGCAAGACTGATATATTTTGTACTAGCTGTTACCCGCGACTTCGTCCGCGTGGAATTTAAGAAAAAAGTTATTGTTGAGTTCGCAGAGTTTACGATAACTTATTAATTCTGTATTCCGCGTAAAGAAATACCTATGCATGTTTAATGAAATTCTTCTAATATTTCTCCATTTAGTTCTTTTTGATCGTTTTTGCATTTTTAGTTTAATTATTATTTATTTTTAGTTTTTCGTATTAGCCTTTTTATATACAATATTTGGTGTACGATTTTCTTGGGCTAAAACAAAAACACTACTTATATTATTATATTATTATTTATTCAATCAATTTCTATGGAGATTAAGGAATCTTCACGTACCTATAGAATCCACTTATAAACATAACTATACTCCGTTTCTTTATTATGATTTGTTTACATTTGGAAGTACCTAATTAAACGGAGTATAATACAACCTCCCTATTTGAATCGGATATTATTCAATATTTCATTTCATTGGTTTTAATTTTTTTTCGTAGGAACCTATTTTCTTTTTTTTTTCTAAAATAAAAGTAGCCTAAGTTACTCCTTATTCACCTATCTGCTAGTGAAAGTCCCGTCTTAACCGGTCCAGCCGTTTCAGAGATTAGCGGGAACAAACAGACAGACAGACGGACAGACAGAGACAAAAATTGTAAAAAAAAATATTTTGGTATATTACAAAAACAGTCAGAAGTCGACTAGCAATCTCACAAAACTATGGCATAGCAATATTAGTACTATAAGAATGTTTGACAACACTACAAATTGGCCACATGATTGTTATTACAATTTTCAATAAGTTTTGCAAGCGTTACGGTGGCCAAAGTGGCTAGCACTGTTCCTCGCATGGCGAACGTTCGGGTTCGAGTCTCACATCAAACATGAAAAATATTTTTTAAGTATTACACGTGAAATAAGAATGCCGAGTTGCTAACCAATAATTATGTTAAATATTCTACAAATAAACGAAGATTCTTTTGTTTTACAATTATTATTTTCAATCTTAGTTGGAAGTAAAAATACTTGCATAGGAAATTGACCCGTTACCTTCTATGAATAAGGAGCATAATCGCGTTTACAATTAATATTTTCACAAACCATTAAAGTAAAAATACTTTCATACGAAATTGTTCCGTAGACTCTAATTGATAAGGAGAATGATCGCATTTGCGAAAACTGACGCGTTGGGTACCTATGTAGTTGAGCGAGTAGCCGTATAAAATACTTTGAAGTCTTGCAATTATTTCGAGTCGGTACCTAGTGTAGGTACGTACTTTGGTATCTGTTTGTTGATGAAAGCTGTTTATTATATTTTATTTTTTGATTAATTTTTTCTAAGTTATGTTGTTGGTGTAAATGTTTGTACTATCAGTATATAAAAAATGGTCAACAAGAAAATAAACGGAAGGCAATAAAGAGATCTTATTCGACGAAACAAATTGTAAAGTAAGTACCTACTTTTTTGTACACACCATATTTTGTTTGTACAGATTATGACGCGTAATTTCGACATACACTACAACAGTTCGATTGGTCTAGTGGTCTCGTGCGTCACGTCACTATAGTTTAGTCACTAACGCCCGGCTTCAAATCCAAACTTTTCCATATTTGTTTTTTTTATTTTCTTATTTGATATGTTTTTTTAATTATTATTTTACTTTTTGACGATTTTCTTGTTTGAAAATTTTCAGACTATATTATTATTGCTTACACTCTTTTGTAAAACACTGTAGGTATATAATTTTTTTCCGAATCAAGCTTGGTGGACGTTTTTATTTTATTTTTATTATATTACTCTAGATTCTGAAGAAAAATAACTATAGGAATAAAAATGATTGTTTTTATTAAAATAACAATTACTTATTGAATTATTTTAAAAATAAGAAAATAAAAATATGCGCATTATAATTAAAAAATAACAAAACAAAAGATAAGTACATTATAATTAAAAAATAACAAAACTAAAGATATGCCGTCCACTGAGATTCGAACCTGGTGATTACGCAGTGAGAATCCGGACAATCGCGGAGGCAATCGTGCATCTTATTCGAGTCGCGAAATTACGCTTCTAAATATAATGGAAGTCGCTCATCGACGAAATCCACGCGGTGCACCCCGCCCAAGGCGGGGACTATTCGTATCCACTTCATCTGCTTCACCCCCTCAAATACATAAAAGTGGTCTATTCACCGCCACGTAAAGAAATACCTATGCTAATTTTATTGAAATTCTTCTAATATTTCTCCATTTAGTTCTTTTTGATCGTTTTTGCATTTTAGTTTAATTATTATTTATTTTTAGTTTTTCGTATTAGCATTTTTATATACAATATTTGGTGAACGATTTCCTTGGGCTAAAACAAAAACACTATATTATTTTATTATTTATCCAATCAATTTCATTGGAGATTAAGGAATCTTCACGTATAGGATCCACTTATAAAAAATAAAAAAAACTATACTCCGTTTCTTTATTATGATTTATTTACATTTGGTTAAGTACCTAAATAAACGTAGTATACAACCTCCCTATTTGAATCGGATATTATTCAATATTTCATTTCATAGGTTTTAATTTTTTTTCGTGGGAACCTATTTTCTTTTTTTTTTTTCTAAAATAAAAGTAGCCTAAGTTACTCCTTATTCACCTATCTGCTAGTGAAAGTCCCAGTCACAGAAATAAATCCGCACAAGAATATGAGAAGGTAGTAATCAATAAACTCAGTAATGCAATTATACCTACTCGTAGATTGACAACTAAGAATGCTCATTTTTTATAAATTAAGGTTATTTGAAAACATTTTTTTTTTTATTGTGAGTAAGTAGTTATTTTCTAAACAGTCAAAATAAAATGGCCTGAAGCGGTTGTTTTAATATTACAAACAGACACTCCAATTTTATTTATTAGATAAAGTTTTAAAGATTTTTATTTATAAGATTAAGTATCTAAGATAGATAGATACTTATTAGTCCACTCAACGAATAAACCAAAAAGAGGTGTAGAGTGCGTGAGCTGGGCCCTGAGCGATTTCTTCAGAAAGTTGCTCAGAGTGCTTAGGGAGTAAACATACTAAAAGTCCCCGCGTCTAGGAGGTGAGCCGGAGTGGGGGGTATAAAAATTCCCACTTTTGAGTTTTTCGCTAATATCTATAAAACGGTGCGTCGTCGTAGAGAAAACGTATTTTTCTTGACTTGCTTTGCTTTGGCATTTTTATTTATTTACAAATTATCTTATACATATGTATTTACAAAATAAACAATATAAAAAAAAACAGTATTTAGAAATGGCACCACTAATAAAGCGTCCATGCGGACAATAGAAATGGGCCCTCTGCAGCGAGCTAATCTATAAACGCATACTGATACAATTCGTTCATAAATATTTGCACTAACACAGCCAAACGCGCGTAGTCGATCGATAGCCGGGCGGAGCAGCGAGCGACACAGCCACCCCGTCTCAGTGCTAACGCACGACTGCCGCCCGCGCCCGCGCAGAGCACCTCTGAACCTATATCTCAAAATGGGGCATTGTCTTTGCAACTGTTGATTGATTTAAAAACGCTATTTCAAATATGTAGTACCTCTAACCACCAATTTTTCAGTGTAAAAATATTTCCAAACATCAAAGCCGTTTAGAAGTTATAAGCAAATGTTAGCGAAAATAGCGTTTTGGTAAATATTTTTTTAAGGCAAAAGTATTAGCCTTATGAAAAAACCCTGTTTCAAAAATGCTGTACATGAATCTATAGCAAACATATATTTTTTACAGACCTTCTAACCAAACCGTTAATGAGTTATAAGCTTCATAAAGTGACCGAGTTACGGTACTAAACGAGAGTAAGGCCCTTAAGACATGGACCGGACAATGACGTCTTAAAAGACGTATAATAATAATAATAAAAATAATTAATTCAATAATTATTCGCTATGTAAACATAGCGAATTATGTGCATCATGAGTCACGACCGAGGGGTTCCGTGCACAGTCCTGTAGCCATGTAGCCTGTAGGGCCCATCTCCGTGAGAGCCTTGCGTTCCCGGCAGAACGCAAGGCTCTCACGAAGATGGGCGCAAAGGTGGGACTGCTGTCTGGGGGACTCCTAGTGAGAGGGTGCCTCGCATTTTATTATATTCTGTTAAAAGGGACTGGGAATTGCCTTTGATTTTTGTAAGTCAGATCAATAGAATTAAATTTACTAGAAGTATGGATTATGGACGCACTTGTGTTGAAGAAGGGCGCGCGTTGAGCACTGTCTTTTTTTCATTTTGACGTTCGAAAAGTGCTAATTCTCAGCCTAATTTGAATAAATTACTTTTGAGGTTTGTTTAGTTTTTTGGACAAAGCTTAAAAAGCCACGGAGAAATCACATTAAAAAAAAATACGCAGGATTGTCTTTGGCGTCCCTAGGGCTTTATTTCAGGGGGTCCTGGCCCCCAACCTATTGATTTTTTTCGTTGGAAAATACTCATGGATACCCTCTGTCTGGGAAGAGCGAAGGGTTATGTCTACATATCGGACTCCTACCGACTAAAACCCCACTGTTCCTTCTACTACCATAAGTCGGGGGCCCGCGAGATATTTGTACATTCGCCGCACCCCCAACTGTCGACTGGTATCAGCCCGCCAAGTCTAGCGGGCCTCAACCCCAAGTACGGGCGATCCCACTACCGATAATTTTCTTTTAGCACGTTTTTCATTATTGAACATTCTGCTCCTAAAAGAGTTTCATCAATTTGGAGAATACCCTTATAATTACCCACAAAAGGCTTCCACTTTTGAGATCTAAATTAAAAAACGCACCAATCGAAGCGGCGGTGGCGGGCCGCGGTTTTCCGACGTGCGCCCGATCGTCACATTGCATTGTGGCGCGAAATTTAAATGTACCTACTTTAGCTTATTACTTTGCGCATTCGTAGATTCAATTATATTTGTGATTTCAAAAGTAACTAAAGGGAATATTATGTAGGTAATAATGTATTATGTGAAGGTCTTGGTGGTAGATTATTTATTTGATTGCTTTTGTGTGAAGTTATATTATGTAATTATCCAGCTTAGAATTTTGAACAGCTCCCCAAACAAAATTTGGGCTTCAGATCATTCTGGGGGTGGGCACTGCCCAAACGCCATTATACGCCTAAGAGGATTGTGTTTAGAAAATTGTCTATCTAAGTATACAACCCTAAATAACTCAGCACCATCGACAATCAGAGTGAACAGAGTCGAAGATCATAAAGTCATCTCTCGCACCTTTAACAACATTCAGTCGCCGTTCCTTTCTTCCTCAAACAAAAAGTCAAGCTCTTGGAACATTATGAATCTCGTCGTAAGTAGTCGTAAGTAGGGCATACACAAAGGGCCCTTTGAATCGACTGGCGTGTAAATAAAGAGCTGGCACGCGACGCGATGTGCAAGCGCGGCCTTTTACACGAGCGACCGTTGAGGCAGGTTTGTATTGGGAAATGCTATGCTACAGGTACGCTATACCTGATTATAAAAGGTTTAATTTCGGAGAATTTGTAAAACGACAAGAATAAATACTGGAACACCAATGAACAGATACAAAAAAGTGCACGTTTTCATGGTTACTCAAATCAAACCTAAATAATAATAAAAAAAATGCTACGGGTTATAGACTACGCTACATGCTACATAGGTACTATGCTATGCGGTACGTGTTCAGCGCTAAATACTACGCACAATATACTACGATAGGTACGAGATCCAGACTACGCGCTACGGGGTCCCTGCTACGCGCTGCGTGCTACATGCTACGCGCTCCGTGCTACGCGCTACGTCCAATTTACATAGGAAAATAAAAGACTTCTTTTATTTTTTAAATCATGACTTGTAAAAGTGATTCCGAAATTTTATTTACAGAATAGGGATGTGTCCAATATGAGTCAAGTAGAAATAATTTAGTAAGGTCCCTGAATTTGAACAGAACTGATATAGGCATGTGTTCCATACAATTCTATCCCAACCAAATGGCGACGATGCGAAGGGTTTGTTCAAATTCATGGCCCACGTTCTGTGAAAGTACAATTGTTTAGGATACGATGGGACTGGCATACGCTGTGCGTAAAAGCCCCTACAAATAAATAAAGATTAAAAAAAAATACAGTGAATAATTTCATCTACTACGGTCTCCGCATGCTACGGGCTACGCAACGGGTGTCATTGACTACAACAACCAACTTAATACAACTAGTAAAGGCATTTCTTAGTGGCTCTGAGGTCTTCCGCCTACGTACTCGTGCCCCACTTACATTATGGTATGCTTTTTGTAAGTCACGGTAGAAATGGATCTACATAGGCTACCGAAGTAAAACGATTGTCAAGTTTGGTGTGTCAGCCTAATAGGAAATCTATTGGCTTGTGGAGCTTAAGGTCGCACGTGTTCGAAGTTATGTCAATCAACAATGTCACGACTCATGAAATCATGAGTATGACTTTGTCCTAGAGACCTACATCGCTTTACATTTATCGCGGACGCTGCTCGCATAATTAACCTAAATCCAGGAGTAAAATATTAATCTGTGGCTACTTCCGCACGGGCCTGGCCGCCGCGCCGGTGGGACATGGGGGCGAAAGTGGGTCACACAGGGACCTGCGGGCTCGCCTGATCATGCGTACCCACGTCGGGATCGTTCGGCTCAGAATTAACTCTCTTTATGAGCCCGTGTAAAGGCGCCTCATTAAAATACATGGAGGAGCAGGTGGGGGAGGCTTTTTAATTTTGGGATTAACATTGTGAAAGAATACTATGTGACAAAGTGAGTTAAATGCGGATATCAGCTAAGTATCAGTAGACTGAGAGCCCAATCCCAACTGCAAAATGTTTGGAATGGAGAAGATGATCGGTACTGATTAGTTAGTGATGATGTGATTAGGAACGAATATAGACTTTGTGTTCCCTTTATTTATTAAATACAGCCCTTTATTTATTTCATAGTTGTATCGGTTTGGCAGCTAAAAAATCTGTTTCAAAGATTCAAAATAAAACGAACGATCACCATATCTAGCCCTACCTATACTAGGCTAGGAAATTGCACGGATGAACAGTTGATTAGATTCTAGGTTCGAAGCACGAATTACCTAACACCTACGTAGGTTTAATAGTTACCTTTGATGTGGTGCATTGGACCATTAATAATGGTGGCGAGCTGTCCCACCACTTCCAATCGTCATATTATTATTATTGTTTCCGATACACCAATCGGAACTGGTATTTTGTTCAGAAGACACGGGCAGCTTGTAGTTCGGGAGTTGACAGAATTATGATAATATGCATCGTAAAAATAAATGAGAGCTCACGAAGTGAGGTATCATAGTGATTTAAAAAAAATAACGTTGTTTCTAGAGAAATGTGGTTTGTAAAATAAATAGGTGGGAGAAGTTTTAATAGCAAACGATCCTTTCGGAATAGTGCAACGGTGCAGTTGGTGCAAACAAACATGTTTTGCGGATTTTTGGAGAGCTGAGATTGCAACGAAAAGCTTACAGAGTAGGTACATACTCTGTAAGCTACAGCTCTGTATGTAATACTCCGGAGAATTTTACAGTGTAGGTATTTACATTGTAGTGTTACCGGTTTTTAATATTAGACATCTTTCTTCAACTGTCTTAACAGAGTGTTGGCTAAAGACGAATGCGACCGTCCAAATATACAGGGCTACACTCCATTCCAAACCAAAAACCTTATTAATCAGAATGATGGCGTGGTTATCTTCATCAAAAATACGTTGTGCTTTAGCATTACTGAGCCGTCGTTTGCCGATGCCAGCTGCCTTGTCTGCAAAATCCAAACAATATTACTTTTATAGTATTATATAGACCACCAACACAAAAAAATATAGACAATTTCTTGAACAGCTTAGATAACCTATTAACAGATTGGGTACTGTAAAACCATTTCAGTAACAGGAGGCATCAATATAAACATTACTCCAAACAACAGTGATCCCCGCTCTTGTCAATATCTAAATTTGATGGTATCGCACGGTCTACTTCCTGCCCATGTGATCCCAACTCGGTTTAACAACTGTTTGGATCATATTTTGCTTAAAACCAATTATAAGGCAACCACGTTGTTAGTAGAAACGTCAATAACAGACCACTCCGCTGTTCTATTAAACCTAGAAATTAAATCGTCAATCCGTAACACAAACAGATGTGTCTTTTCCCGCCTAAACTTATCCTGTGCTAGGAGCGACATCGAAAACTGTGATTTTTCAATTATCTCAAACCTAAATGACCTTAATCAGACACCCATACTAATAAGGAACACTATCTTTGGAACCATTCCCTGTAAACTTAAAATTATAAAACCCTGGATAACAGTTGATCTGCTGAGATGCATATACGCAACCGTGACAACATGCATAAAAAATCAATTAATCAACCTCAAAAACGCGATTTTAAAACTATCATACTTGCGCTACCGAAAGGAGGAGGCAATTTCTGGGCACAGCAGCAGTTAACTAGTTGAAATGTGTATTAAAAAAAACGTTATATTTTTCTAAAGTAAAACACTAAATATCGTAACAGGTTTTTATCTAGGAAGCGAGAAAAGTTAAATTAAGTCAAAAACTAAATAATCGATTAAACACAACTGAATTCTTAATAATCGATATTGAATAAATCGCTAAAATCACAGAATATGTATGAAATGTTTATCAATCGTTTCGTGGAATCGATTCATGGCGAATCGAGTTCCTTTACTTTTTCTTCAGCTAGCAACACTGGTCACAGACTGACAGTGACAGGATAAAACCGGCACTCGTTCGCTGTGCTCGTTCGTTTTGTTACGTTCTGAGTGCGCACGTATTTTCCATGTTTTATTGTTTAACCCCACGACCTCGGCTTTGCATATTATACAGGACTATTCGACGGATGCACTCCATGCATAAAACCATTACACAACCGAAGCCATGCTAAAATATTTCGCAAATAACATCATCACATCACAAAAAAGTACAATGTTATAATATAACCTCACTTTTACTATAGTTCATATAATTTGATTCCTGGATAGCCAAATTTCACCAAATTTTCAGTGAGGCCTTGCTATTATATCCTCTTACAAATAAGGCTAGTTTGATTGAGTTAACACCTGGGCCCAGAAAACTATGGAGCCCTTCCTTTCTCCTTTCTGCAACAATCTGCTTAAAAAACTTAAAACAGCTTATGAACAAAACACTGCATTAACGCACACTATGTAGACAAGCATAGTATAAGTTGGATGATTATATCGTTGATAAAAATTATTGGGTTAATGCTGGTCCTGCTCCACAGGCACTTGGGCTCACTAGTTATTTCAATAATTGGAAGAGGTGCTTCCCTTTTTCTTTTTTTTTGTGTTTCTGACATTACGAACTTAATTTATTTTTTGTTTTATTCAATCAAGTTTTAATTATTGAATACTTCATTATTAAATATCTCTTCCTATTTGGTAGTAAAATTCTATTAATCTCTTAAATAAATTGCAAACTATAGTTTTGTATAATTTAGAAGCATTTTTAAAATTTTGTAAATGTAAGACCCATGTTTCCGTTTATTATGGTTTTTCTTGATGTTGACTTGAAAGAGCATGGCAGTTGAGAACGTGTCATGCTCACTTAAATATCACATCGATGGTGGCGCGTGTGTTGGATCTTTCGGTTCCCTACAAAATGGTTGAGCTGGATGGTGCTGATCCAAGCGTCATGTTCGTGAACGGGCGCCGTCGGTTGAGACTGGTCATCTCTTAACTGCCAATGCTTATTTTTAATCTTATATTTTGAAATCAAGAGAAATCACCTCATCGCCGCAAGATTGCCTGTTTGTCGGTCTTCTACAGAATGTACTTCGGTGAGTGTGCCCAAGAACACCATGACCTCATTCCACCGGCCCCCTTCTACCTTCGGACATCCAGACGCACTGCAATTTACCATCCCTGCCTAGTTGCTATTTCACCAATTCGCACTAAGCGTTTTCAAATGTCCTTTATAATGCGCATAGCAAAAGAGTGGAACTCTCTACCTGCGTTTGTTTCCGAGTGCATACAACCCGAATTTCTTCAAAGTAAGAGTGAACAGGCTTTTTCTGGGTAAGCTCACTCCATCGTAGACTTTGTCTCTGTCATCTCTGACCTAGACTAGAGTCAAGAAAAAAAGACAAATGAAGAAACATTTTTTTTTATTTGAAATGGGTTTGCCATTTCAAATAAAAAAAAATGTTTCTTCATTTGTCTTTTTTTTACATTGTTCTCACATATAGAAGCAACATCAATAATGTACCCAGGATTTTGTAATATCTTGATTTAAAAGAGTGTCCATGGAGTTTCTTGCCCGTTCTTCTCCATAGAGATCTACGTTTTGGAATGGGCAACTAGCTTCAACTTTCTGACTAACTGACAGACTATTTAAATTTTGACAATTCAAAAGTGCCTGTACACAGGCCCCTCTTTTCCATTGGGCACTCTGGGCAAGTGCCCAGGGCCCCGCGATCTTCGGGGGCCCCGGCCTGCCCTCATAAAAAAACATTCTTTGCAGCCACCGTTCCATTCTACGCATTATTAGTAAGTACCCGATTCAAAGAAAAAATAAGTGATTTGCAGTGCAATTTGCAATAAGTTTCTAGCCCCCCAGTTATGAAATATTTATTAGTATGTTTCTCTTATTGTCTCTTATCTACACAGGGGCCCCGTGATTCTTATGTGCCCAGGGCCTCCAATAGGTGAAAGACGGCCCTGCCTGTACAAGGTTTAATTGAAATAAATGCTTTGAGTTTGAGTTTAAGAGTTTGCTTATTCCGACGCTAAAAATAACCCAAAAAGATGTGCGGGGCCATCCGTAATGTGCTCGACACAAATAAAAAAACTTCAGCTCCGATTGACCTCCTAGAAATAGACACTGACCCAATCGTATCGGTCAACGCCGTGAATAGGTTCTTTGCTGATGTCGGCAGAAACCTGGCTAACAACATCCCGCAAAACTTAAACAACACCCAACGTACTCCAGGCTCAGCCTCAGTATTTAACTCAATTGGCCTTCTGGAGACAGACGAGGAACTGGTCGGAGCTATTATTAAAGATCTCCGCGTGGACAGTGCCTCTGGCTGGGATGATATCTCTTTCAAATTGATAAAATCCACCAGACACAAATTAGTTCCTGCCATAACGCACATTTGCAATCTTGCAATTCCCACCGGCACTTTCCCTAAGACTTAAAAAAGCCATTGTTCATCCAATCTTCAAAACAGGTGACAGAGGCAGTGTAAATAATTATCGACCAATCTCAGTACTTCCAGCCATTTCCAAAATATTGGAAAGAATCATCTACAAATATCTCCTCAACTTTCTGAATAAATATAAAATCATCGCTAAAAACCAGTACGGCTTTGAAAACAGGGTATCAACGGAAGACGCTGTATTAGCTCTATTGGACTATATTGTCAACAAAATTGACTGTAAACAAAAATGTGTCGGCATATTTTTGGACCTCTCTAAGGCCTTCGACACTGTCTCTGTCCCTATTTTACTCAGAAAATTAGAACAGATCGGAATATGCGGCACAGCACTCAAATTGCTCAAGGATTTTCTATCGGACCGGACCCAGTGTGTTAAAATAAGAGAGTATGTCAGCAGTGAACAACTTCTGGATTTCGGTGTGCCACAAGGAAGTTTGCTGAGCCCCCTCCTCTACCAAATCTATAGTTAGAGTTAAGGCCAGGACTCTCGGAAATCTCGGAATCGACCTATTTTTGATTCAACATTAAACAATCAAATATTCTTTGTTTTAATCTGAAAAAAATATATGGCATAGTTTAACTAACATTCTTGATTATTCTATGGTTCAAAACACGATATTTACAACTTCACTCGATCATAAAAAATCGCAAACAAATCGAAAACAGCGAAGTTTTTAATCGTTTTTCAAGTCGCATTTGAAGTAGACTTAACTTTTACTCGCAAAAAAATATATGAAAAAATAGGCAATGATGTATAGTAGAACATTCTACGGTTAATTTTTCTCAAAACTGATTTTTATTGTCTTAACAAGATATAATCTAAAAAGGCGGCCTGCGCGCTTCACTTCAGTAGCCCGCCGGGCGTTACCGAGGTAGGACCTGTGTCGCTTTTGCTGGCTCGCCGCGTTCCCGCTAATCGATCGAAATATACGTTATAATATTGTTAGTTAATTTCCGTGTTTGTGTATTAGTTTCAAAATTCAGTCTGTAAATATTGTTTAGGTTCTAGTATTAATAATTAAACTAAATATTAGTTTGTTATAATATAGCTGTAATATAGTGATAATTAAGATTAAATTATGGGGAATAAAAACAGAAGAAAGAAAAAAAAACGTTCAGCATTGAACTGCAAAGCTTAAAAAAAATAAGGTAATTTTGATTATTATTTTTCTACGTATTTATAACTACCCACTTATAAGACGACGCGACAGAATAATATTGTAGTTGTATAGGTTCTCTTGCTTTCGTCACAGTACTAGCAGTAGCAGGTCGGTACCATAAATTTACAATTATCGTAATATCTGTAATAGATTTTCAACTTTACTACAACGGAATAAGGTTTATATTCAATTGCAAAATTTGAGTTTTTGAGTTTGTGTTTCTAGTTTTGTGATTGTATAGGTAAAATATTATATTTTTTCGAAGTGAAAACTTCTTTAGCATTATTGTGATTTGAAAATTTTATGAAACGAAAAAGCTACAGTAGAAAAAGCTACAGTAAAAAGAGACATAAGATTTAACGTGGGAGAAAATGAGATAGGAAGCATTATACAGTGTTTTTGTTTTTTATTATTACAAATGACATCACATTTAATCCTATGCTACTAATTTGTGATGATGATGGTGATGGTGTTGGCGATGGCGATGACGATGGTGATGGCGATGGTGATGGTGATGGTGATGGTGATGGCGATGATGATGGCGATGGTGATGGCGATGGTGATGGCGATGGTGATGGCGATGGTGATGGTGATGGCGATGGTGGTGGCGATGGTGATGGTGATAGCGATGGTGATGGCGATGATGATGATGGTGATGGCGATGGCGATGGTTATGGCGATGGTGATTGCGATGGTGATGGCGATGGCGATGATGATGATGGTGATGGCGATGGTGATGGCGATGGCGATGGTTATGGCGATGGTGATGGCGATGGTGATGGCGATGGCGATGATGATGATGGTGATGGAGATGGTGATGGCGATGGTGATGGCGATGGCAATGGTGATAGCGATGGCGATGGCGATGGCAATGGTGATGGTGATGGATGGATGGATGTTCTTTAGCATCGTTGTGATTTGAAAGTTTATGAAACGAAAAAGCGACAGTAAAAAGAGACATGTAAATTCATAAGATTTAACGTGGGAGAAAATGAGATAGGAAGCATTATACAGTGTTTTTGAAGGTTTCACTTCTACCACGTGTGAATTGCACACTTGCTGTTTTTTTATTTAAAAATATGAAATTCGTTGTGAATGAAATAGGAAGAGTTCAATAAAAATACGTATTGTGGTGTTTTTGATTAGTAGATTTAATTAAAAAAACTTATTGACGAATTCAAGCAACCAAAAAAAGTGTTTTACAAAAAAAACAACCGACTCAAAAAAAAAAACACTACAACGTGAAGAATATATTTTCATTTTTTGACACCGACTTTCGAAACTAAAGTTATTTTTCACTTTGTAGTGTTTTTTTTTTTTGGAAGTCGGTTTTTTTTTTGTAAAAAAGTTTTTATTTTTCACTTTTTAGTTGTACTTACCTACCCCAAACAAATTCATATGTCACTACTTGCTATGTGAATATCAGTAACAAAGCTATTGAACACATCTGCTTTACCCTTTGAAGGGTACAGGCGTGATGTTATGTTGTGTGATTGCGATTACATATGCTATAGCAGCAATCGCGGTTGATTTGCTGGCATTTATTGAAGAGTTCCGTTGTTTCTCTCTGAAAGTCATCATCAGATCTTTACAAAAATAAAAAAACAGCATGTGTGCAATTCACACGTGGTAGAAATGAAACCTTCAAAAACACTGTATAATGCTTCCTATCTCATTTTCTCCCACGTTAAATCTTATGAATTCATGTCTCTTTTTACTGTCGCTTTTTCGTTTCATAAACTTTCAAATCTCAACGATGCTAAAGAACATCCATCCATCCATCCATCCATCCATCCATCCTTCACCATCACCATCACCATCGTTATTGCCATCACCATCACCATCACCATCGCCATCACCATCGCCATCGCCTTCACCATCGCCATCGCCATCACCATCATCAACATCGCCATCATCATCGCCATCGCCATCACCATCGCCATCAACATCGCATCACCATCATCATCATCGCCATCACCACCACCATTGCCATCACCATCACCATCATCAACATCACCATCGCCATCACCATCGCCATCACCATCACCATCGCATCACCATCATCATCATCGCCATCACCATCACCATCACCACCACCATCGCCATCACCATCGCCATCATCATCATCGCCATCATCATCATCGCCATCACCATCACCATTGCCATCACCATCGCCATCGCCATCACCATCATCCTCATCATCATCATCACCACAAATTAGTAGCATAGGATTAAATGTGATGTCATTTGTAATAATAAAAAACAAAAACACTGTATAATGCTTCCTATCTCATTTTCTCCCACGTTAAATCTCATGTCTCTTTTTACTGTTGCTTTTTCGTTTCATAAAATTTTCAAATCACATCACAACGATGATAAAGAAGTTTTCACTTCAAAAAAAAAATTGCAGATCTGTCTATTTACGATGGAGTTATGCCCCCCCTAACATACATTAAAAAAAAATAGAAATATCCGAATTGAGAACCTCCGCCTTTTTTGAAGTCGGTTAAAAATATAATATTTACAATCACAAAACTAGAAAGAAACTAAAGTAGGATGATGAAATTAAAATACTGTAGACGAGCAGCCCTATATTTCAAGAATAGGGCCGATTCACAATACTATTACTTATAAAAATAACCGTGACAGGGGTCAGCGAGTTCATTCGAACTGCGCTTTCGCGGCATTTGCCACGCGAGGACGGAGGTAACGCTAAATGCCTACTACGCTCGAAGATCCTGGCCTTAACGAACTCTGTCTACTCACCCCCCCCCCCTCTAATCATATTATAGGGTACGCTGATGACAATGTTTTACTGTCCAGCTGACGTGACTGGGAAACAGCTAGGGAGGCCGCTGAAAGGTCCATGATCCAAGTAATGAGCTGGTTGGGCAATAATAGCTTAACCTTAAATGTCAGTAAAACCAATCTTTGGTTCCAGACCCTCTACCCTTCCATCTGACCTCTCACTACAAATCAAGGCTCATGTTTGTGATGAGCATAACCACAACAATCCCTGTTCATGCCAGACTGTGACGAGAGCCGCCTCTGTTAAGTATCTCGGCCTTTACCTTGATTCCTGTCCAAGCTGGAAGACCCACATTGAGTCTCTGTCTACGCGCACTAGAAAACTCATTTACGTTTTCAAAAAGTTGAGAACTTCCGCCCATAAGGATATCCTAAAAATAGTTTACACCGCGCTATGTGAATCAACACTAAGTTATTGTATCGCTGTGTGGGGTGGTGCAGCCAAAACCATTCTCGTGCCATCTGAAAGAGCTGAACGTGCAGACGCAGTAATCAAAGTCCTGTTAAGCAAACCATTTAGGTACCCAACTCAGCAAGTGTATTCGGACTTTAAGGTACTCACAGTGTCAAATGTTTATGCTTTGTGCGATGACCCGTGCACATACACAGCACTCACATACACTTACTCATGCATCTACACTCACAAATACACAGCTAGACTCACACATACACAGCTACACTTACACAATCACACACAACCGGCACTTATGTAGTTACTCCCTTTTCCTTAACTATTTTTACCCTCTTTTCCCCGTTTGTTATCTTCAAAATTAATTGTATTAGTCTAGATTATTTTTTTACAAAAGTGCACATTACTAATTTGTAAGTAATTATTGCAATGGACGGATGGATGACCCCTGTAACACAGGTTTTGCCTAGCACGGGGGTCGTTGATCATTTATTTTGGACCAGGCTATTCGCACGCTTAAATTAAGTGTCTCTCTGTATCTGTGTACCTTTTTATGTCAAATAAATGTATTATTATTATTCTTCAAAGTGCCCTGCCCTCCCCTTCAAGACATGTTGCAACGGCGTGATAAAACTTTCAAACGTCTACATCGGCTGAAAAAAACCCGTGCGCTTAAAAAGAGTTATTTCTACATTTTCCAAGATAAATAATAGCTCGATAAAGCGTTACAGATGAGGCCGGGATGAAAAACATCGTGTGTACAATCACGTAACACAGGGGTGGCATACATTTTTACAGATATATTTTGATGCCACATTTTTCAACGTTTTCATAGCGAATTCTATAAGCAAAGAAACCACTCTTTAACGTTGCAAGAAACCTTAGTCCGTAAATTAGCCACTTATATCGGTTTCCTCCAAGTTACCGCCCCGCAGAAAGGCGATCCTAATTTATTTTTTAACTGCGTGATATAAAAAATAGTTCTACCTCGTGCCACGGGTTGGCCATCACTGTCGTAGGGTTGTACAAAGTGTATTTATGGCTTGTTCCTGCATTCTGAAGGTGCGCGTGCCGCCGCGTAAGTACACCTGATTTATGTCTACTGGGGAGCGGGTTTACGGCCAAGACTTCAGTACGATATTGATGTTTTGATAGGTCCCTGTCTCGATTATGATAACGAGGACACGATTTTGTTTATGCACAACAGTCTATCGGTAGTCAGAACAGACCTCGGTAGGTAATATAAGTGTTTTAAATAATGCAATCTAAATTGATTTTTAAAGTGGTCGGTAGGTTGTGACATGAGCATGACATCCATTTTTCATAGTCCGAGCTGGAAAGTGCGCGATTTGTTCTTCGGATTTCCAGATTAGGAAAACCGGAGAAACGATTAGTTAATTTTCATTTAATCATAGCAATCCCTAAATAAGTATTGCATGATATACCTCTCGGAATCTTATCGGAGCAAAAACCAGTACCTAACTAATAACGAAAAAAAACCGGGCAAGAGCGAGACGGACTCGTGACCGAGGGTTCCGTACCATCATGTTTGTATGTATCATGTTTTTAAATTTCGCCATCTCTTGACCGATAATGGAACCAATGTAACTTGTTGATTATTTCTGAAAAAGTGTGTTACAAAAAAAAAAAGATAAAAGAAGAGAAGAGAAGTAAAGTTTACTATTAAGATTATCTTTACATGATAAGCTTCTATCACATAGAATAATTTCAGATTTTTCTCTTTGCAAACTTCGGAAATAAGGCCCCCCCCCCTTATTTCCGAAGTTTTTACGGTATTTTTTTACATTTTTCATCAAAAGTCGAAAACTATGCGGCCGAAAAAAAAAGAAAAAATATTTGAGAATGTGCAAACTGCACGCTTTCATATGATACCCCACATGCCCTAGTAGCCCCACTTCGAATTTTTCAGACCCCCTTTCAGTTCCTGTAGCAAAAAATATACATTTACAAACCAATATTCCAGTTTTTACTTAAAACTAAAAATTACGAAATGTCGGTCGGTAAAAACTAAAATACAGATCCCAAGACACCGACTTCCGAAATTAAAGTTATTTCATAATTTTTAGTTAATTTCATTTTGAAGTCGGTTTAATTTTTTAAAATTATTTTTTTTTGTAAAAAGAGTTTATTTCTTACTTTTACTTACCCCACACAAATTCATATAACAATACTTGCTATGTAAATATCAGTCACAGGAAACTATTCAAACATCATCAATATAAACTAAGTGGAAAAAAACCTATTATTGAAGCTAACTCAAAAACTACCCAAGCAAAGTTAATAAAGTTTAAATGGGACCACCCCTGAGGCATGTAACCTTATCCATTAAAAAATGAGAGAATTTTGCAAATCCAACTGTACAGACTGTTATACTCTAGGCTGATAAAATTTTCGTTTGTCCTAATAATTATGCTACATAATTAGTGTTTAGGTCGTTTCCCCCTATCATCATCATCATAATCAGCCTATAATGTTCCCACTGCTGGGACACAGGCCTCCTCTCTGTGAGAGGGAGTGGGCCGTAATCCACCACGCGGGCCCAGTGCGGGTTGGTAGATGTCACATGTCTTCGAATTTTTGGTTCTAGGACATGCCGGTTTCCTCACGAAGTCACGATGTTTTCCTTCACCATTTTTGAGAGCAGTGGTGATGAAATAATTTACACAAAGTAAAGCGCCTGACTGGGTTCGAACCTACGACCTACAACTCTTAAGTCGCGGCTGATACCTCTGGGCCACCACTGCTCTCCACACCACTGTTCCCCCTATATGATGGAGTTATGGCCGAACATACATAAAAAAAAATTAAACCAAATTGAGAACCTTCTCCTTTTTTGAAGTCGGTTAATTAAATCAATTCATAAATAAAAAAGTTATTCTCGAATTTACTTGCAAGATTAGAGGTACCCTAATAACAACTTTGACAGAAATGTGGGTGTACCATGGTATACTGAACACATCTGCGTACTCCTTTAGAGGGTACAGGCGTGATGTTATGTTGTGTGATTGCGTAAGCCATGCATACATATGAGATAGCAGCAATCGCGGTTGATTTGGTGGCATTTATTGAAGAGTTCCGTTGTCTGTCTCCGAAACTCATAATCATCATCTCAAAATTTAAATGGGACCATTTCGAAATAAACCTCTTTCGAACAACAAAAGAATTATGCATACACAAAACAATAATAATATGTATTATATAAAAAATATTATAAACATCCGAATTGAGAACCTCCTCCTTTTTTGAAGTCGGTTAAAAATTATGATAATTGTTTAATAATTATCATTAAAAATATCGTGCACGTAATCACGTAACCTTTACTTACCTACTGTATTTTTTGTTATAACTTTTGTGTCAAAATATTATACGATACCTGACGATACCTATATTACCTATTATTCCAAAGCATCAAACATTAGAAAAAAAAATGAACGCACCGTAACTTGACAGAAGGTTGGCCAGCTTGACGATTGACATTTGCTAGTGAAGTGCGAAGAAAACCTACCAATTTCTTATCGAAAATGGGTTTTTAATAGTATCGATTATGAACTAACTAATACTATGTTCGATAATGTTTCTTGAAAAGCTATATTTGTTGTTTATTAGAAAACTACAGTATTTCATTATTTTCGTAATAATGTTCTACTTGATTACTTACGACAAAGGGTTGAATTAATTTTAGTCCACTTAACAAAGGAGTTGTAGAGTGCGTGAGCTGGGACAAAAGCGATTTCTTTAGAAAGTTGTTCAGGATGCTTAGGAAGTAAACATACCAAAAGTCCCCGCGTCTAGGAGGTGAGCCAGAGTGGGGGGATAAAAGTTACATCTTTTGTGTTTTTCACTTATATCTTTAAAACGGTGCGTCGTAGAGAAAAATTATCTTCTATGGAATGAAAACTCATTAAATTTTCTATAACATTTATGTTATACACTCGAATTTCGAACCACTTTCGAACTACACGTTCCGGAAAACTGTAAATTTTCGAAAAAAAAGTACTTTTATCAAACACTAGCTGTTGCCTGCTACTTCGTTCGCGTTATTTCGGGATAAAAAGTAGCCTATATGTTAATCCAGGTCCTTATATATCTACATACCAAATTTCATCCAAATTCGTTCAGTCGTTATTGAAACTATTATTTATGTATATTATACTATAATATACGATTTAAATCTCTGGCGCACCTACCACCAAGTGCAGCTGTGGCTCGGGAATGAGCTGCCTCCTCAAGAGTGGGGATGGAAACATGTAGGAGACAGCCTGGTGCCAATAACAACCGAAGATTCGCCAGCACCGGAGGAAAACAATATTTTGCCGCTGCACCAAGGATTGTGGCAAATGTGGATGTCGGAAAGCAATGCTGAACTGTTCTCCGGCGTGCCTCTACTGCTAAGGGAAACGCCTCAATGGTGTGTCTGTTGACAAAGACGATAGTGAAGACGACGTAGAGCCCCTTCAGCAAGAACCATCCACTGAGGTTGAGGGGTGCCTTGGAAAAAGAACTCTTGTCAGGACCCTCACGGCCTAAATGGATGAAGACTTAAATGGTTTTATATAATATACATAGATCAAATTTTCGATAACGGCTGAACTAATTTGGATGAAATTTAGTAGGTAGATAGATTAGGACCTGGATTAAAATATAGGCTACTTTTTATCCCGAAATAACGCGAACGAAGTAGCAGGTAACAGCTAGTGTATGATAAGTCGTTCTTTCGAAAATCTTCAGTTTTCCGGAACGTGTAGTTCGAAAATGGGTAGTAATTCGAAAAAAGTGTAAATATACCATAAAAGTTGTAGAAAATTTTATGAGCTTTCATTACATAGAAGATATTTTTTCTTAAAGACGCACCGTTTTAAAGATATTAGTGAAAAACTCTAAAGTGGGAACTTTTACCCCCTCCCCCCACTCCGGCGCACCTCCTAGACGCGGGAACTTGTAGTATGTTTACTCCCTGCACCCTGAACAATTTACTAAAGAAATCGCTTAGGTCTCAGCTAACGCAGTCTACATTTCCTTTTGGGTTATTCGTTGAGTAGACTATTTCTGTATGAGTCAGTGTATAATTTTAATTAAAAATAATTCATCAACATCATTCATTTTATTTGGTAAGTATCTGTTTGCAAACCACTATTGTATTGGGGTCATCCTGTAAAGATAGTGTGTGTAAGTTTAAGGTTACATGACCTAAAGCGCGGTCACTGTCGAAATGCATAGAAAAGAAAGAGAAGCATGATGACACAACGCTGGTAATTTATTGCAAAATATGAAGCAATTATTTAATTACAAAAAATCTATTGTTTGGACTAAAAAATAAAAGACTAGTATTTTAGTACTTATGTTGCATGTAGAATAATCTGACAAAAAATCAGAATGATTTTATGTTTATTATTATGGTTTTTATTGTAAAAATAAAGCTTTTAGAGGTTTCTTCATGATTTTTTTCTATCGTATCAAATTAGTTGTATTATGTTTTCAACACAATATCTATCTAGCATACATTCTGAAGAATATCGTATATTTTTCTGATTTAGTTTACTGTAGTCGATCATATACTTTTATTGTTTATAAAACTTGCGTTTTTTGTGTTTAGGTCCTGTAAGCCCCTTAGTAAATAATAAATAACATTAGTCATTGAAAAACTGTGAGAAAAATAACTTACCACCAGCTCCATTATTTTCAATTTCAAGCATCCTCAAAAATTATCACACTGTCTTGGGTTGGCACATCACTACAAACGTCACAGATTTTGCACAGGTTTCTTTCTTTCTCAATCGAACAGCGATTGCAAGTGTTTGTTTCATGTTTGTGTTAAGTTGCACTGTACTAACGGATCAGCTAACATTCCGTTGAAGCACTGATAAATATTAAGAATGAGGTGAGTAATTACATGTTTATCGGGCATCAGCTGTAATTCCGTTGACGGGCGTGGAAAGACTGAGTGCCACTAGCCACTGCCAACATGCAAATAATGAGTGAGGAAAACAGTGTTGATGGGCTTCGGTGGTAACTCCGCAGATAATATCCCATGAGCGTGCAGCCAGCGGTCACAAGAAGGTGGCGGGGCGCAGCGGCGCTGCAGCGACATGACGCGCCCGGGACCTCCCAATGAGAACCTGCCTACGGTGAGTGGTGTGATTTTGTAAAGATTTTGGAGTAACATTAATGCTATAACAGGAAGGACAAATCTTTTTAGTTGCTAAATATTTGGCTTGGTCTTTAGTTTCTCCTACTTTATTTTGTGTATGTAAGTACTCTTAGCCAAAGACAGCCCTAACGGATCTAGACTGTTTACATTAATAAGTAGTGTAGCTGATATAAATAAATGGTTTCTAGGAAACAGGTCTGCCTGGCTATTTTATAACCATCTATTTTACTTATCGCAAGATCAAAAGGAATACACTTTTTGTTAAAATAATGGAGAAGACTATCTAGCTTTCTTGTTCATAAATCATATTGTATCTGAAGCCAATGTTTAGGAGCAAGTGAATTGATGTAATCTCCGTTCATTCCGGTAGGTAAAGGGAATGAATGTAGTTGTTCAATCAGCCCTAGCTTATTTCACTGATAACAAAGTATTGCAACACATACTAAATACAATCAATAACATAGTTACTGCATATAAACCTATAAGCCTTTCAATGGAGAACAACTTACCTTGAATGATACTGCGGACACAACCCCCCCCCCCCATAAGCTGAAAGAGTATGGATTGGTTAATTTACTAAAACAAGACAAGTTGTGCAATACTTTCCAATCTGGGCATTTACTGTTTGTGCTATTGTCTATGTAAATTCTGTGCTTCCTGTATAATTAATTCATTGGTGTTATCATACAATGGTAATATCCTGAAAGAATAAACACAATGATCATGGATCATCCTTATCTAAAGGACAGGAAACTCAATTTGTTTTTTTTTTTTGTGATATTTGTGTTAATGTTAGTACAATAATGGACTGAGTCAAATAATAATGTGAATAAAATAACAGTAACAAATAAGAGTGACAATAATCAATAAGTGCTTAGATATATTATGATTGTGTACTATCTTGCTTATCAATGGTAGCGAACAAGATAACACTGGACTTATCATGCAAATCTCGACAGTGCATTATATCACTTTTTGTTGTGGATGTGTAATTGAACTATGTAGTTTTTTTTCTGAATAAAATAAGAAGCTAAGCAGTGCAAGTAGTCTTGAGTCAAATGCAACACAAAATAAATTTCTTTCAGTGTGTAAAAATGGTAGAAAATAGGAACACTACATTCAAATGAATAATGGCATGTTGTGTTGTCCCACAACTACTTGTTATCGTTATGTTTGATAACTTGTTCCCTAATTCGGTAGTGTACAATGGACACTTCCAGTCACTGCCCTCTAGTCTAGCCAGCTTGCCTTCAAACAATTACAATTATCATAATAATTCAGTGCGTTTTGTAAGGAAGTCAATGATCATTTGTTTTAGAAACACCCACATAGAAATAGGTTGATCGACAACTAGTACTGGAGTGTTACCAGTAGTACATTAGGTACATACTAGCTTCCGGACAAGTCGTCAATATAAATATTCTACTGAGAACTTCCTTAGCCTAGCGGGTACTTAGATCAGGAGCTACATCATCTCATATGTTGATAAGATAGTGCAATAGGTATTTTCATTACAATACATACAGGAAATACCAACTTAGTTGATTTCCAGTATCATAGGTAGAATACAGAATAATAGAATATTGTTTACATGATCATTGAGACAGGAAATGTATTTTTGTAATGTTTGTATGAGTTTCATGTGATCATGTGGGTGGCAGTGCTTGTAGTGCAAGTGTTAACTTTTCTAATAATAATGCAGTGGGGCTATTAATATTGTAACTGGTAAAAAGAATAATGTATGCCAAATGTATGACTCACTACCATATTAGATTCTTGTATTAATCATTCAGACATAATCATTATAAATAGTTGTTAATGTGTAAATAGAATGAAAATAATTTGTTGAAATGGTTTTAAATTGGATTAATCAATCCATACCAATCTTTTTTATTTTTAAACATTTAAACGGAAATTATAACAGCAGGGGAATAATTCATTCTTCTTATTTTTAACAAAAGAATAGAATTTGATGTATAATTAATTAATTAGACTAATTCTGAGTGAATCTTGTTGTGAGTGTGCCATGCCTTCTATCTAGGTTTTTTTTGCTACAATGCTAAAAGAATCTCTACCTACACAAATACAAAATTTTAATTGGCTTACTCTACAGTATTTTTTACGGTCTATCAAATTCAATATGAGGCAATTGGGATCAACTGAGTTTGATACCTCCCCGCAGAACTTCAAAGTACCGAAAGTTATGTTCTAACGTGTGTAGTTATGTTGATTGTGACTTTGTTTGCAGTGCGGCCGGTAGATGCCTTTGAAGTATGTCGTTGTTCAAAAACAGTGACAGTGTTAGTGTGTTGCTATTTTATTTTTGTATATTTTGGGCTGATTTTTTGGTTGACATGACACTCTTTGTGCGAATTAGCAAAAGTTAACACTCGTTAATATTTTAATTTGCTGCTCAATAGTTATTTCTTACTGATTTTGTGATTGTGATTTTATGAAAGTGTAGCCAGAAAAACAGTCTTCTTTGCCCAGTTTAGTGATATGTGTCAAAACAATAATTATTATTATTGTGAAAACTGAACAATTTTGCATCCTGAATATCCATAAATGTAACCCAAAGCCTTTGAGATTCATTATTTTCTAGTCTTCAACCCTCAATGTAATTTGTCTGACAATTCTACAGCTACCCTATTGACACCTTTGTAGCTCAACCTTGACTCGTGAGTGTGTACTTATCAGTTCTAAACCTGTTTCTCTTGTCACCCCCTCACCCCCTCCCCCATTACACCTTCACTAACATTATCATTTACTATTATTCACCACCTGCAGATCAAGCTGGTAGTGGTAGGAGATGGCGGCGTGGGCAAGAGCGCGATAACCATCCAGTTCTTCCAAAAGCTGTTTGTAACAGACTACGACCCCACCATCGAGGACTCGTACATTCAGCACACAGAGGTGGACGGACAGTGGTGCATCCTGGACGGTGAGTACCTGTTCATATATTATGTTATGGAGAAGGGTTTATGAACTGGCCAGAAATTGTAGCTGTAACCGTCTGAATTTTGGGACCAGTAAACTGGCGACAGATTTGTAGGCGTCAATAGATTTTTTGATGGCACTTACATTTCTGGGCAAAGATGGGATTTCATTATGTTTTTGCTTAGCCAGATGGCGCTGCGCGAAGTTTAACGTGAAATAAAAACGCTCTGTTCTAACATATCTTTAAAAAATCTTTTAGTGTATGTATGTGAATATAATTAAGTGAAACTGTAAAAAAATAACTAATAACCAAGTGACATTGTTATCCATAAGTTTTGGTACCAATTTAATGAAAAAACTGGCAAAAAGTGACGACTTAGTGTTTGTTTACAAAAGCAACAATAACGTAACAAAAGTGATACAAAAAGACAATGAGTGAACCAATGTTATCTCAACTAAGTTTGTTACAATAAATAGCGTGCTAAATAAGTGATATAAATCCTAAATTGCACTACTGTGAACGTTAATTTTCAAAAAAAATCAACGGATGAGATCGCGTTCCAGTTATAAACTTGACAGAGTGTCACATAATTGGCACTCATGCATTAATCTACCGCCATCTAGCTGTGAGTAGCGGAACTTGACGGAAACATTCCAGGTTTACAGAGAATACTATTATGAGCATTGAAAACCATATAGTGTTGTAAGCCTAGAAATTTTTCTACCAAAGTGAGAATTTTAAAATAATTTTAGGGGTTAGTAAAAATAATATCATCAACATTTTATAATGGATTCTTACAGCAACATAACGCAAAGAAAGAGGGCTACTGCCAATCTACAGCAATCCAAATCATTAACTGATTTATCTAAATCTCACATACTTGACTCAACAATGACAAGTCTTCCAAGCACATCCCTGGATGTAAGCCACTCATGTTGTGAAGTGCTCAAAGCACAAATCAATCAACTGGCAGGCGAACTGCAGTCTGCTAATAACGAAATTGATGCATTACATGAAGAAAATAGTAAATTGAAAAGCGAACTGATAAATTGCCAGAGAATTATAAATGTCTACAAAAAACTAGACTTCATAGAGAATTCCCCAAAAACCTCGAGCAGGAAAAATAAAAGAAATAAACTACATGACAGTAACAGAGAAAGCGCATGTCTACAGTATATGACCCCAGAAAAACACAATCAACTACATATTGAAGAAATAACATGCACACCGGAGGTGAAGAATTCTGATGAGAAGATACAGAAAGCCTTACCAACTGGAGATAACAAGGACAGACAGGTGAAGAATAAATTGGAGGAGGCACAAGCAACGAATAACAATAACGCAGTGGTAACTAAAAATCAGATATCAAATGTAGTTATGTCGCCCAATGAAGCAAAACTAACGCCGCCAATGCAAAATTCAACACCGGATAAGAAAACTCAAAGAACAAGCACACTCAATGAAGCCAAACATAGGAAACTGTATGTATTGAGTAATAGCACACAAAGAGGTATACTAGAAGCTATTGAAGAAAATATCTCTAAAGAATTTAAATTCTGTAGTTACTCATTACCAAATTCTAAGATAAAACAACTATTAGCTAATTTAAAATCGAAATTAAGAGATTTCACTATGAATGATTATTGTATAATTTTTATTGGAGACACTGACATTAAATATAGTAATAATTTTATTGATTTAATAAAAGTTATCAACCAAAGCTTGGCGCAGATAACCCATACAAATATTATAGTATGCACTCCTTCGTATGTACGAGGAGCGCCTATATATAACTATAAGGTTGAGACGTTTAATGAATTACTTTATATGAACCTCCAATATCATGACTGCGCATACTATTTCGACACCAATTATGACCTAACATTTGAATTTGACATGTTTTCTTATAAATCAGGTATATTAAATAAAGCTGGAATAAAATTCATATTTAAAAGTATAATGAATAGGATCAAAATTGACTTGGAGTTATTCCCCTTAACATCTGACACTATTAACAACTCAGAGGCAAATGTTAAAGAGTTGTTTTTTCTCGAATAAATATATTAATATCTTACATCAAAATATAGCAAGTTTGTTGAAGAAATCGGATGATTTATCAGTATGTCTAAATCAACTAGCTGAAAAACAAATATGTATTGATATAGTATGCATCACCGAACATTTCATTATGGAAGGCTGTGAGAGCCAATTGTATGTACCCAATAGGGATGTTATGGATATGAAATTTCGGATACGGATTAATTACGGATATAGGAATGATTATTATACCGGATACGGATACGGATACGGATATGAAATTATTTCGGATTATCCGTTAGTTTCGGATAATTTCGGTTACGGTTATTAATTTTTTTAGGAATTTCAAAAGTACAATACAAATAGTTAATAAAATAGTTTTATTTATATGTAACTATTTGGTAGGAATTACAATCAGACTGTGAGTTATTACAGCTATTTAAATTAAAAATGATTATAAATAAATGTTGAGTGTTATCTAATCTATCTAAAATGAAAATGTAATAATAAAATTATTACTTATACTTATTTAGTAATTTCGTATTCAAAGAAAATATTAAAATTAGATTTAAATTTAGAATGCACATTGCACATATTTATTTACTATGATTTAAGTTTAACATAACAATCATAGCTATCTTTATCTTGTGTCTCAATTAGGCTCCGCCCCTATCCGATATTATCCGAAACTTTTATTTCGGATTCGGTTACGGTTACGGATAATTTTTTATATCGGATATCCGATAGTTTCGGTTACGGTTACGGAGCTCCCTAACATCCCTGGTACCCAATTACAGTCTAGCGTCGTCTTATTGCAGAAAAGGGAAAAAAAGAGGGGGAGCATGTATTCTTGTGAAAAATGGCCACAAATGGAAAGAACTGCCTAAAATTGGTAAATTGTCGACTTCTAGTATGTTTGAATGTTGCGCCATTGAGCTTATAAGCTATAAGATAATTGTCGTCTGTATTTATAGGGTACCCAATGTAAATAATTATAATGATTGCTTCAATAAGCTTGAGAGACTTTTCCAAATGATATCAAAGACATCTGGGAAAAATATTGTAATAGCAGGAGACTTTAACATAGATTTACTAAAGTCTAATAGACTTTCTGCGACATTTGAGTGTTTACTATTAAGCTACAATTTACAACTAGTATTTAAACAGCCGACTCGCATGGCCAGCCAGACATGCATAGACAATTTTGCGCATAATTTTAGTAAAGCATGTAAAAGCGAAGTAATAGAGTTTGCATTGTCGGATCATACAGCACAGCTACTTCAATGTCCCGTTACAAAGGTGTGCGCCATAAACTATTGGTATAGTACAAGAAGAGATTACAGTAAAGAAAACTTAGTTAAATTCAATCACTGCATGCAAAATATTTCTTTCTCAGAGATATACGAAACGAACGATCCAAATATAGCTTATAATGCATTTATCGACGCCTTAAAGTTGTTTTATGACTTGTGTTTCCCGTTTATTCGAGTTAAAATAAACGTTATAAATAAACCTAAATGGGTGTCAAAAGGTGTTAAACTATGTAGCAGAAAGAAAAGAAACCTTTTATGGAAATTGAGATTAAACCCTAGTCGAGACAATAAAATAAAGTTATTCAACTATTCTAAGTTATATAAAAAAATAATAAATCTAACACAAAAGGCACAAAACAACTACAGAATAGTAAAAGCCACAAACAAGGCAAAAACTACGTGGCAAATAATAAACCGAAAGAAATTCAATACTCCAAAACATCAAATTGATAAAATTAAAATTAATAACAATAATGTAATAGATCCTAAGGGCATTTCTGATACGTTCAACAACTATTTTGTTGACAAAATACAGCCCTTAATCAATGACGGTAGCCAGCCTAACCCACAACGTAAGATATGTACAAGATGTAAGTCGATGTTCATGGCACCAAGCTTACCAGATGACATATTTAAAATAATAATGTCTCTGAAAAACACAAAGAGCGTAGGTTACGACGGCATCTCCACGAATGTGATTAAATCTGTAGCTAAGAAATTATGTGTCCATTTAAGTTATTTACTTAATCTCAGTATAGCTGCTGGTGTATACCCAGATGCCTTGAAAATTGCCATTGTTAAACCCTTATTTAAAAAGGAAAACAGAGAGCTAGTGGAAAATTATAGGCCAGTCGCACTGATCTCTATTATTTCAAAAATATTTGAAAAGTATATTCACAAAGAGCTTTATAAATATCTTGACAAATGTAATATTCTGTGTGAGCAACAAAAAGGATTTAGACCAAGAAAATCTATAAATATGGCGATTTATGATTTTATATATAATGTCATAAATAATGTGGATAAACGAAACCCAGTCTGCGCCATTTTTTGCGATATGACGCAGGCATTTGATTACGTCCACCATCCTACACTACTAAAAAAACTGGAAGCTTATGGTATACGGGGTAATATTTTAGAACTTTTTCAATCCTATTTACAAAATAGACGACAAATAACAGAAATTAATAGGATAAATGTAATTAATAAACATGACGAGATATTTAGATCAGAAGTGCGAAAAGTTAGATATGGGGTACCACAGGGTAGTGTGCTGGGTCCCTTGCTATTTATAATATATACTAATGACTTACCGGAGTGGATTGAACAACCATTGACTCTATTTGCAGATGACAGTACCGTGACGATACCTTCGAAAAGCGTTGACACATACCAAAGTGACATTAATAATTCGTTAAAATTAATTATAAAATGGTTAGATGAAAATAACTTAAGAATAAATTTAAATAAAACAAAATTAATCCAATTTAACCAACGAATGACTGATATAGATAATCTCAATGTGCAATATAATGCGAATAAAATAAAAGAGGTAGTTAGTACTAAATTTCTCGGGCTAGAAATAGATAAAAAACTTAGCTGGAAACAACACATTGAGTTACTTTGTAAGAAACTAAGTTCATCTGCATACGCATTATATACCTTATCGGGTATTGTTAATCTGGATGCATGCCTTACTGCGTATTATGGTATAGTTGAATGCCATCTGCGATACGGAGTTATCTTTTGGGGCAACTCAACAGAAAAAGAAACTGCATTTAAGGCGCAAAAAAGATGCATACGATCTATTTTTAAATTGCAGAGCACTGATAGCTGCGTGCCATATTTTAAACAATATAAATTATTAACATTACCATGTTTGTACATTTTAGAAATGGCAGTGTTCGTAAAATTAAACCCGGATCGCTTCGCACGAATGGCTGACGTATTTCCAAGGAATAGGCGTGACAATAGTTGTCTGTGTATCCCTAGTGCTAGAACAACTCTGATGCGCAGGAGTGTCTGCTGCATGGGACCGGTGATATATAATAAAATACCAAGTTGTTGGAAGGACTATAATTTGACACTATTCAAAAAAAAGCTAAGAATTTTTTTAGTAGGCAAAGCTTATTATAGGGTTGAAGAGTTTTTATTGGAGAAAGAAGTTGTTTGACTATTTTATATATTGTATTTAAATATCTACATATTAGAAATTGTGACATTAATTTTATTATTGACTGATTATTTTTATTAATGAATTAGAATATTATTATGTATTATTAGTAAATATTAATTATGAATTTTAATTGGACCTAAACATGATACTTTTGCATGCCTTGTAATTGGTAAAATATGGCTGTTTCTTTATTTAATATATTATGTAATACCCTATCTTGTACCCGTATTTGCAAAATAAAATATCTTTATCTTTATCTTTATCTTTATCTTAGCGGATAGGTTCGCTTTGAGTACTACCTCTTATGATCTTAAATGATGATGCGGTCAACGATGTTGATATGCTTTCTTTGCACTTATGGCAAAGATCAGCTCAAGAAAATATCGCCAAATCACATCTTTAATTTACCCACATATATGTATATTGATTCTTCTAAAACAGCCCTGTTGACTCGCTTCCAGTACTGGACACGGCAGGGCAGGAGGAGTTCAGCGCCATGCGCGAGCAGTACATGCGCAAAGGCGACGGCTTCCTGCTGGTGTACTCCGTCACGGACAAGCAGAGCTACGAAAACATCCGCCACTTTCACACGCAGATCCTCAGGGTCAAAGACAGGTAAGAATCTTGGCTGTGACAGACAGTCTTCAGTACGGTCATGCTGTGGCCTAGGCTGGTAGTCTACTCAAACCATTAATCAACCAATCTGGGGAGACGGTAGTGCCCCCGCTAAGAGGAGCCAAGCGAAGCGCAAGCACTACCTACCATTTCTCGAAGTGCTTCATCGTTTTTTTGAACCCTCCTAACTTGGGTTTAAATAAATATAAAGTTTCAATTGCATTGCTCTTATACTTTAGAATCTAAAGTATAAGAGCAATGCAATTGAAACTTTCTAAAAAATCTAAAGTTTAGATTTTATTGATATCTAGAAAACCCTGATTTCGTCACTGACTCACTGATGATCATCAACATTCTTAGGGTACTTCCTGAAGCCCCAGAAAGCTGAAATTTGGTATGTTAGCTAGTAAAGTACACAAACGAAAAAAAAATTCTAAATCTTGGAAAAAAAATGTCATAAGCAACTTACAAAAAGAAGTGAAATCCCACTTTGGTGGGATTTCACTTCTCACATTTTCATGTAAGATGTTGCCAAGTGCGAGCTATATGGTCTCGTCATATGGCTCGCACCGCCAAAAAGTTATCAGATCTCATCTAGAGCCAAGCTTCTAACTCTACAAGCCCTAACTTCGCAAACTCTACACCTTAGTCAAAATAATTATGTGGCTTGGCCGTTTATAAATGATAAATGATTTTATTTTTGTAAGTAGGTTTGCACAAACACTTTTACACGTCAATAATATATTTTTTAAACTAGATGAGATCGGCGTTTCCTATCTTATCTTTCCTTTCCTATCCTAGAAATTGGAAGCAGCTCAATCCCAAGCCTTTTTGTCCTCAATATAATCTTTAACGGTATAAAAGGCTTTTTTGCACAACTTACGTTTAATTAATGATTTAAATTTATTAAGGCTTAGATCTTGAACGTGGCTTGGTAGTTTATTATAAAAGCTTATACATTGGCATCTGAACGAGCCACCTATTTTTTTGAGCCTTGTTGTAGGTACAACAAATTTGTGTTTATTTCTAGTATTTATATTATGGATATCACTGTATTTTTTTAACAATTTTATATTTTTATGGGCATATAAAAGATTTTCATAAATATACTGAGAAGGCACAGTCATTACATTAATCTCTTTAAAGGGCATTGTCTAAACTTGGCCATTTTTAAACACGATGCTATGCAAAAAAGTAATTTACCATTATTTTAAATTATATTTTAGTAATTATCTGATGAAATAACTTTGTATCAATTAGCACTGTAAAAAATCTTTTTTTTTTAGTATCTGATTTGATCTAAAATCGTTTCACGAAAGAATTACCTTCGCCGTAATGTTGGAACCATTGCTTTTCATTGAAGAATTGTTTTACCTTCAATGAAAAGCAATGGTGCCAACATTACGGCGAAGGGAATTCTTTCGTGAAACGCACGGTTCCGACTTTGGATTTGGTTTCGGTGTTGCCAAACCAAAATTCGTTAAAACAACAAATTAAAATCGATTTAAAATACAATGCAATCTCTCCACTGTATTTAACATAGTTTTCGTTAAATTACATAAGTAAAAATGCTAATAAACGATTTAGGACATAAAAAATTACAAACTGACGTTTTATACATTATTTCTGGAGAACTTATAACATTTTGATCGATTTCGAATGGATCGATATAGAATTGCTTTTTTTTTATGGCAACACGGTGCTTAAAAATATTGTGTCAATTTGTCAAAATGACAGTTAACATTCGCTTTGTTTCTTTGCATCGTGACTTCGTGAGTGTTGTTTTTGTGAGTTTTTTAACGACTACTTTGGTTTTTTGTTAAAATGGATTCCAATTCTTCCCTTCTTGACGACCCTCGCACTTCTATGGACCCCGAACCTTGTATTTACGTTGAACCTGGCACACCTACGGAATCTGATACGGATCAATTAAATGTTAAAAAAGTATCTAAATCTACATCTTGATACAAAACTAGGTTTATAGACTCATTCTTACTGATATGAGCTATTAAATCAATCACATACTATTAGCTGAACTGTTTGTTTACGAGTGGCCAAAGTCCTATAGAAAATGGACAATGCCCTTTGTCTCTGAGAGAGTGTCTCGGACTTAATTTATACATTGATCGAACAGCACGTTTCTGCAAAACAAAGATAGTCTGAATATCGGCAGCATTTCCCCACAATAGAATGCCGATCGACATTACACTATGAAAATAACTAAAGTACACTAAACGGGCAGTCTCTATATCAGTTAAATTACGAATTTTTCTAACAGCGTATGCTGCGGAACTTAGCTTTTTTGACAATTTCTATATGTGGACCCCACTGAAGCTTAGCATCCAAAGTTATGCCCAAGAATACTGTGCTGTCTTCAGAATTCAATTCCTCGCCCTTTATCAACACATTAGTTTTCACCTGCCTAACGTGGGGTAGCGTAAACTTAATGCATTTATAAAAGTTTTTAAAGATCTTAACATTAAATCAACAGAAGATCTCTGGGGAATGTCTGTAAAAGTATGTAAGGAGTCTTTCCGGATCTTATGAAACATAGTAAAGTATTACCTTTGTTCAAATCCGGTGATAGTAAAGTAATACCTTTGTTCAAATCCGGTGATAGTAAAGAACCCAACAATTATAGACCTGTGTCAATTCTGCCAGTTCTCAGTAAAGTGTTTGAAAAGTTGATGCTCAATCAAATGTTACGTCACTTTAAAATTCCATCTTTCATGAACACCAGTACGGTTTCACCAAAGGGCGTTGCACTACTGACGCCGGTGTTACCTTAATAAAGAACATTTTTAACGCCTGGGAAGAAGCACAAGATGCCATTGGAATCTTTTGCGACCTCTCTAAGGCTTTCGATTGTGTATACCATGAGACACTTCTGATGAAACGGGAGCACTATGGAATTAGAAAAACAGCACTTGATTTGCTAAGATCATACCTGAAAGATAGAAAGGTGAAAGTTCAAGTAAACGGCGTAAACTCATTGGGGTCTGAAATGACAATGGGCGTTCCTCAAGGTTCGATATTGGGCCCATTCCTCTTTTTAGCTTACTTTAATGATTTACCCTAATTACTTCAAAATCAACCAAAGATGGTGTTATTTGCAGATGACACATCATTGATCTTTAAAATAGACCGACGGTCACAAAATCTTGACGTCGTGAATAACTCTATTCTTCAGGTCCGAGATTGGTTTACGGTGAATAATTTAGTGCTTAATGAAAAAAACCAAATGCATTCGGTTTACATTACCGAATATTAGAAGTAGCGAATGTGAACTCATATTGAATGGCCAAAAACTAGAATTTATTGATCAGACAGTTTTCCTAAGAATCACGCTAGACGAGAAATTACAATGGGGACCTCTTATAACATCTATTGCGGGGCGGCTAAGCTCGGCCGCTTATGCTGTTAGAAAGATAAGACAGTTAACAGATGTAGAAACCGCGCGTTTGGTCTATTTTAGTTACTTCCACAGTATTGTCATATGACATTTTACTATGGCGTCGGGCTGCTGACATTGAATCCATTTTTATTTTACAAAAGAGAGCTGTTAGAGCCATTTATAATCTACGTCGCCGCGAATCTCTTAGGGAACTATTTAAAAAGGTTAATATCATGACGGTACCTTGCCAATTCATTTACGAAAATATTATGTATGTAAGAAAAAATCAACATCTTTTTAATAAAGTAAGTGATAGATATAATTTTAATACAATCTAATTTATCTTTATTAGAAATAAAGATAAATTAGATCAACCTTTTTTCAGATTATCTAAAGTACATACATCTTTTATGGGGTACTGTGTTAAATGCTACAACAAAATACCTTGTGACATATTGCAATTAAATGAAAGAAAATTTAAAACTCATATTAAAAGTACACTATGTAAACAAGGATATTACAAATTAGAGGATTATATCCAAGATTAGAATGCTTGGAAACATGCTGGTCCTGCTCCATAGGACAATCTAGTGTCTAGACAAAATCAAACTGGTTCCTAATTTAATTTACATTTTTAAAATTATTATGACATTGATTTTTACAATCTGTGACTACAGTAACTCACACACTTGTTAAAATTCTAGAAAAATCATCTACTTTTCCAATATTTGTAAATATGTGAGCACCATGTATCTATCACATAATTGATTTACCTGTAATTGCTTCATTTTTAATTCTTTTTATTTTTTTTTGGGTAAACTTCTTTTATTCTAGGTGCAAAACCTATGTATACAAAACCTTGTAAAACATTTTAAAAGAGTAACGGTGGAGTTTCTTGCCCATTCTTCTCCATACGAAAACTACCTTTTGGAAGGGGCGACTAGAATCAATTCAATTTTACTGTAAGTTTTGACGTTCAAAAGTGCCTTTAATGTGCCTATTTGAAATAAATGATTTGACTTTGACTTTGTGTTATTTGACTTTGAGCCTCATGTAGCTGCTGTTGTAATATATGTTTTTGATTAAGAGCTTGTTCATACTCTATGCTACTCTGGCTGAACCCGTCCACAACAAGTTGAAGTCTATCCCACATTCCCACTATTTCGCTATCGTCACTTGGGCGTAAGGTGAAAATTTGATTCACTGTTCATACTTTTCTGTTATACAATAGTTCTTGTAGTAACGAAACGGCCAAGCCTCATATTTTGACTAAGGTGTCTACACCTTAGTCAAAATATGAGGCTTGGCCGTTTATGAAGTTAGGGCTTGTAGAGTTAGAAGCTTGGTTCTACATGAGATCTGATAACTTTTTGACAGTGCGAGCCACATGGTCTCGTCTTGGCAACATCTTACATGAAAGTGATTATGGTGGGAATCCCTTTACCAATTGACGGTTTTTCCACTTGAACAGATATCAGTTTTACCCAAATATAAATTAAGTTGATTTCAGAATGACCAATAGGCAATACCTACTAAGGAAAATGACATACATTACCTAACAATATTGAAATGGTAAACTTTATGTGTTGGCATTAAAGTTGTTTTTAGTGTTCCGTACCTCAAAAGGAAAAACGGAACCCTTATAAGATCGCTCCGTTGTCCGTCTGTCTGTCTGTCCGTCGGTCAAGACCCTTTTTCTCAGGAACGCGTGGAGTTATCAAGTTGAAATTAATATCAAATACTCAGGGATGCAATCCCTTGAAGCAGTGAAAAAATCAAACTTCTAAGTCGACGCAATCAAAAGATACGGGCGTTTATGTTCCGAAATCAAAACCTATAGGGTACTTCCCGTTGACCTATAATCATGAAATTTGGCAAGTAGCAATTTCACGAAGCACAAGTAAAGGAAAAAAATCCGAAAACCGTAAATTTGTAGTTATCATCATCATCATCTGCCTAACCTTTTCCCAACTATGTTGGGGTCGGCTTCCAGTCTAACCGGATGCAGCTGAATACCAGTATTTTACATGGAGCGACTGCCTATCTGACCTCCACAACCCAATTACTGGGTAATACGATACCTCTTGATAAGAGTGGTTGTCAGATTTTCGGGCTTCTGACTACCCGTAACGACTGTCAAAGATCCACGAATGACAGCCGGGACCAACGGCTTAACGTACTTTCTGAGGCACGGAGGGGTCACGGTATGTAAAGATGGTCACCCATCCACAGACCAACCGCGGCAAGCGTAGCTTAACCTGATCTATTGACCTGTGCGGCTGTTATTATTTAGCCACTGGCCCCTCCGGTAAATTTGTAGTTATATTACAAAAATAAAAAAAAACTCGTAATAAACTACATATTTACATACCTACAAATTTGTAGAAATCCTCGGCGCGCGAGTCCGACTCGCACTTGACCGGTTTTTTTTTCAAAATCAAATAGATTGGAAAGTACTGTATTGCATATTTTAAAGTCGCACGCTGGTTTTCAATTGTTTTTCTAGCAGGATGAGAAGTGTGCGCGGCGAGACATGTTTCGCTGTGAACTGTCTTATGTCAGCCCCAATGATTATACTGTTGCGCTCTGTAATAAAAATAAAATTGCAACACAGTTTTTTTTCATAATATATTATGTTGTTCTGCAGGGAAACGTACCCGATGCTCCTGGCCGCTAACAAGGTGGACCTCGTGCACGTCCGCGCCGTCAGCGAGGAGGCGGGGCGTGAGCTGGCGCGGCAGCTCGGAGCGCCCTACATCGAGACCAGCGCCAAGGAGCCGCCGCTCAACATCGACGCAGCCTTCCACGAGGTGAGTGCACGTGTGCGTGAGCGAGGAGCCGGGCGCGAGCTGGCGCGGCAGTGAGGAGCGCCCTACATCGAGACCAGCGCCAAGGAGCCGCCGCTCAACATCGACGCAGCCTTCCACGAGGTGAGTGCACGTGTGCGTGAGCGAGGAGCCGGGCGCGAGCTGGCGCGGCAGCTCGGAGCGCCCTACATCGAGACCAGCGCCAAGGAGCCGCCGCTCAACATCGACGCAGCCTTCCACGAGGTGAGTGCACGTGTGCGTGAGCGAGGAGCCGGGCGCGAGCTGGCGCGGCAGCTCGGAGCGCCCTACATCGAGACCAGCGCCAAGGAGCCGCCGCTCAACCTCGACGCAGCCTTCCACGAGGTGAGTGCACGTGTGCGTGAGCGAGGAGCCGGGCGCGAGCTGGCGCGGCAGCTCGGAGCGCCCTACATCGAGACCAGCGCCAAGGAGCCGCCGCTCAACATCGACGCAGCCTTCCACGAGGTGAGTGCACGTGTGCGTGAGCGAGGAGCCGGGCGCGAGCTGGCGCGGCAGCTCGGAGCGCCCTACATCGAGACCAGCGCCAAGGAGCCGCCGCTCAACATCGACGCAGCCTTCCACGAGGTGAGTGCACGTGTGCGTGAGCGAGGAGCCGGGCGCGAGCTGGCGCGGCAGCTCGGAGCGCCCTACATCGAGACCAGCGCCAAGGAGCCGCCGCTCAACATCGACGCAGCCTTCCACGAGGTGAGTGCACGTGTGCGTGAGCGAGGAGCCGGGCGCGAGCTGGCGCGGCAGCTCGGAGCGCCCTACATCGAGACCAGCGCCAAGGAGCCGCCGCTCAACATCGACGCAGCCTTCCACGAGGTGAGTGCACGTGTGCGTGAGCGAGGAGCCGGGCGCGAGCTGGCGCGGCAGCTCGGAGCGCCCTACATCGAGACCAGCGCCAAGGAGCCGCCGCTCAACATCGACGCAGCCTTCCACGAGGTGAGTGCACGTGTGCGTGAGCGAGGAGCCGGGCGCGAGCTGGCGCGGCAGTGAGGAGCGCCCTACATCGAGACCAGCGCCAAGGAGCCGCCGCTCAACATCGACGCAGCCTTCCACGAGGTGAGTGCACGTGTGCGTGAGCGAGGAGCCGGGCGCGAGCTGGCGCGGCAGTGAGGAGCGCCCTACATCGAGACCAGCGCCAAGGAGCCGCCGCTCAACATCGACGCAGCCTTCCACGAGGTGAGTGCACGTGTGCGTGAGCGAGGAGCCGGGCGCGAGCTGGCGCGGCAGCTCGGAGCGCCCTACATCGAGACCAGCGCCAAGGAGCCGCCGCTCAACATCGACGCAGCCTTCCACGAGGTGAGTGCACGTGTGCGTGAGCGAGGAGCCGGGCGCGAGCTGGCGCGGCAGTGAGGAGCGCCCTACATCGAGACCAGCGCCAAGGAGCCGCCGCTCAACATCGACGCAGCCTTCCACGAGGTGAGTGCACGTGTGCGTGAGCGAGGAGCCGGGCGCGAGCTGGCGCGGCAGCTCGGAGCGCCCTACATCGAGACCAGCGCCAAGGAGCCGCCGCTCAACATCGACGCAGCCTTCCACGAGGTGAGTGCACGTGTGCGTGAGCGAGGAGCCGGGCGCGAGCTGGCGCGGCAGTGAGGAGCGCCCTACATCGAGACCAGCGCCAAGGAGCCGCCGCTCAACATCGACGCAGCCTTCCACGAGGTGAGTGCACGTGTGCGTGAGCGAGGAGCCGGGCGCGAGCTGGCGCGGCAGCTCGGAGCGCCCTACATCGAGACCAGCGCCAAGGAGCCGCCGCTCAACATCGACGCAGCCTTCCACGAGGTGAGTGCACGTGTGCGTGAGCGAGGAGCCGGGCGCGAGCTGGCGCGGCAGTGAGGAGCGCCCTACATCGAGACCAGCGCCAAGGAGCCGCCGCTCAACATCGACGCAGCCTTCCACGAGGTGAGTGCACGTGTGCGTGAGCGAGGAGCCGGGCGCGAGCTGGCGCGGCAGCTCGGAGCGCCCTACATCGAGACCAGCGCCAAGGAGCCGCCGCTCAACATCGACGCAGCCTTCCACGAGGTG
This sequence comes from Luperina testacea, assembly GCA_927399505.1. NCBI lineage: Eukaryota > Metazoa > Arthropoda > Insecta > Lepidoptera > Noctuidae > Luperina > Luperina testacea. The sequence continues at coordinate 486,131 of OV656770.1, read as the reverse complement.
AGTGCACGTGTGCGTGAGCGAGGAGCCGGGCGCGAGCTGGCGCGGCAGCTCGGAGCGCCCTACATCGAGACCAGCGCCAAGGAGCCGCCGCTCAACATCGACGCAGCCTTCCACGAGGTGAGTGCACGTGTGCGTGAGCGAGGAGCCGGGCGCGAGCTGGCGCGGCAGCTCGGAGCGCCCTACATCGAGACCAGCGCCAAGGAGCCGCCGCTCAACATCGACGCAGCCTTCCACGAGGTGAGTGCACGTGTGCGTGAGCGAGGAGCCGGGCGCGAGCTGGCGCGGCAGTGAGGAGCGCCCTACATCGAGACCAGCGCCAAGGAGCCGCCGCTCAACATCGACGCAGCCTTCCACGAGGTGAGTGCACGTGTGCGTGAGCGAGGAGCCGGGCGCGAGCTGGCGCGGCAGTGAGGAGCGCCCTACATCGAGACCAGCGCCAAGGAGCCGCCGCTCAACATCGACGCAGCCTTCCACGAGGTGAGTGCACGTGTGCGTGAGCGAGGAGCCGGGCGCGAGCTGGCGCGGCAGCTCGGAGCGCCCTACATCGAGACCAGCGCCAAGGAGCCGCCGCTCAACATCGACGCAGCCTTCCACGAGGTGAGTGCACGTGTGCGTGAGCGAGGAGCCGGGCGCGAGCTGGCGCGGCAGCTCGGAGCGCCCTACATCGAGACCAGCGCCAAGGAGCCGCCGCTCAACATCGACGCAGCCTTCCACGAGGTGAGTGCACGTGTGCGTGAGCGAGGAGCCGGGCGCGAGCTGGCGCGGCAGTGAGGAGCGCCCTACATCGAGACCAGCGCCAAGGAGCCGCCGCTCAACATCGACGCAGCCTTCCACGAGGTGAGTGCACGTGTGCGTGAGCGAGGAGCCGGGCGCGAGCTGGCGCGGCAGCTCGGAGCGCCCTACATCGAGACCAGCGCCAAGGAGCCGCCGCTCAACATCGACGCAGCCTTCCACGAGGTGAGTGCACGTGTGCGTGAGCGAGGAGCCGGGCGCGAGCTGGCGCGGCAGTGAGGAGCGCCCTACATCGAGACCAGCGCCAAGGAGCCGCCGCTCAACATCGACGCAGCCTTCCACGAGGTGAGTGCACGTGTGCGTGAGCGAGGAGCCGGGCGCGAGCTGGCGCGGCAGCTCGGAGCGCCCTACATCGAGACCAGCGCCAAGGAGCCGCCGCTCAACATCGACGCAGCCTTCCACGAGGTGAGTGCACGTGTGCGTGAGCGAGGAGCCGGGCGCGAGCTGGCGCGGCAGCTCGGAGCGCCCTACATCGAGACCAGCGCCAAGGAGCCGCCGCTCAACATCGACGCAGCCTTCCACGAGGTGAGTGCACGTGTGCGTGAGCGAGGAGCCGGGCGCGAGCTGGCGCGGCAGCTCGGAGCGCCCTACATCGAGACCAGCGCCAAGGAGCCGCCGCTCAACATCGACGCAGCCTTCCACGAGGTGAGTGCACGTGTGCGTGAGCGAGGAGCCGGGCGCGAGCTGGCGCGGCAGCTCGGAGCGCCCTACATCGAGACCAGCGCCAAGGAGCCGCCGCTCAACATCGACGCAGCCTTCCACGAGGTGAGTGCACGTGTGCGTGAGCGAGGAGCCGGGCGCGAGCTGGCGCGGCAGCTCGGAGCGCCCTACATCGAGACCAGCGCCAAGGAGCCGCCGCTCAACATCGACGCAGCCTTCCACGAGGTGAGTGCACGTGTGCGTGAGCGAGGAGCCGGGCGCGAGCTGGCGCGGCAGTGAGGAGCGCCCTACATCGAGACCAGCGCCAAGGAGCCGCCGCTCAACATCGACGCAGCCTTCCACGAGGTGAGTGCACGTGTGCGTGAGCGAGGAGCCGGGCGCGAGCTGGCGCGGCAGCGCGGAGCGCCCTACATCGAGACCAGCGCCAAGGAGCCGCCGCTCAACATCGACGCAGCCTTCCACGAGGTGAGTGCACGTGTGCGTGAGCGAGGAGCCGGGCGCGAGCTGGCGCGGCAGCTCGGAGCGCCCTACATCGAGACCAGCGCCAAGGAGCCGCCGCTCAACATCGACGCAGCCTTCCATGAGGTGAGTGCACGTGTGCGTGAGCGAGGAGCCGGGCGCGAGCTGGCGCGGCAGTGAGGAGCGCCCTACATCGAGACCAGCGCCAAGGAGCCGCCGCTCAACATCGACGCAGCCTTCCACGAGGTGAGTGCACGTGTGCGTGAGCGAGGAGCCGGGCGCGAGCTGGCGCGGCAGTGAGGAGCGCCCTACATCGAGACCAGCGCCAAGGAGCCGCCGCTCAACATCGACGCAGCCTTCCACGCACACACACACGAGCGAGTATGAGCGTGTCCAGCGAACTGTCTTACTTATTGTCAGGATAGCTAATCCTTATTCTAAGGAGGCCTCTTCTTTTTTACTGGTGAATACAAATAGCTAACTTCCCTAAATCTAACATCAAACTTACCGTTTGTTTAAAGTTGGTGCGCATAATCCGCAACCACCCACAACAGGAGGAGAAGCAACGTCGCCGGCGCAAGTTCGGAAAGTGTGCGCTACTGTGAGCTGCCGCAGCCTGCACACACCACACACACACACCCCCACACAGACACACACACACACACACGCCCGAGCGACACTACGGCTTTGCTCCAAAGTATAAGTTATCGTACGATTATATTGTTGTAATATCGTCGAGTAACTGTCGAAGCACAAATTACACTGCACCATAGATTGTATGTGATGTCAGTATAAATAATATGTCAACGAAATAATATGTGAAGTGACCATAGACATGGTCTTTAATATTAAGCTGCATATAATTCTTGTAGTCTTTTGTATTTGACACATGAAATGACGAAAAGCAAGGGATATAGATACTTAGCTTTATACCGATTAGGTATGTTACATAAAAGCATAATTATTATTTATGTATCAACCAAGTATTAATATACAAGACATTTTAAAAAGCTGTATAAACTTTTTTATAATTGCAAGACCTGTATGTTATATTTAACTTTCTGAAAAATCGATGAAAACGCATGAAAATTGCTGCACAATGTAAATGTTGTTAATAGATATCAAATTAGCATGTTATTTGCACTAATAAGATTGTGACAGCATGGCTTGTATATCAGTGATGTTAACACGCATAATATTTATTAAAATAATTTTGATAAAATATGTATTTGAAAAATAAGTTTTAAAGGTTACTACTGACTACAGCGTATCTGGCAATATTATCAGATTCTTAAAGGTAACTACTGACTAGAGCGTATCTTGCAATAGTATCAAATTCTTAAAGTGACACTTCACAAGACTAGGAATGAAATCTGAAATAAAATAACAATATTTTTTATCAAACCGAAGCTTTGCAAGCATGAATATGAATGCGCTAATAGTCGACAGAGATTTACTTTGACGTCTAGAGGACGATAAAAGTATGTATTATTTATTTAATAAATGTTTATTTCGTATATTGTGCAACATGTACCAATGCGTAGCATTTATTTTAGCTCAGTAAGTGTCCATAGCGTAAGAAATTATCGTGACCAATAGAACGATTTAAATAATGTATTTTTCGGTAATAAATTTATTAGACTGTTTAAAAGGTATGCGCGTAATAAATCAGGCCACATAGAAAGAGAAAGAGAGAGAGTAGAGAGATTATATTTGACCATCTATTCTCGTCGACTACCTTTCGTCGAGTATTTATTAAATATTTCATGCATCAGCGATAGGTACTGAGTTGCATAGCTTGCTAGACTTTCCAATAAGTTCTAATTTACTTAGTTATTTATCTAAAAAAAAAGTCGTGCTTGAACTCCATTGTGGCCCGGTATAATGTGCGCATACCTTTACTATGCACACCAAAGTTTCTTCGAGTAGAAGAGTTGTGAACAATGCATTTGTTACACTGTCACCAAAGAGATTCTCTATAACTGTAGCTTTTATTTTTATAAGCATAAGGACTAAATTTCAATGTTTAAAGTTTTATGTGTAAGATTATTGTGACAATGTCTGTGTGAGGTTTTGAAACAAGGGAGCACATTGTTAAGGTTGCTAGATACCGTATTTTTACCATTACGACACATTTTCTTCAAATATGGATGTAACCGGGCAACCCTACCACACGACAATAATTTCAACAATACGTGTATCTAGCAACCCCACATAATATATGGGTGACTATGCAAAGTATTAAAATCCTTGTTTCCAATACATGTTATTTCCACTTAAACAAGTAACAACTTGACTTTTGTGTAAATGAAGTTGATTTCCGAATGAGTAGAAGTATGTCAACATCACTAAGTAGTTACAAATATAACAGTTGCAGTGTTAACTGAACTCTGTGAGTAAGCATTGAAGTTGATTTTCCGAAATTACGTAAATTGGAAACTAAAGTATTAGCTCTATTCATTTAAGCACAGACATAGTCACGGTATGTAATTAGTTGTGAAGTGCACAAGTAAGCGGCTAGCGACAGATCTTCAGACATTGCTGACGCTGACGTTACATAACACTAAGGCTGAGTGATTTCCAACGTTATAATAACTATTTATAGGGTTTATTTTCAATTGTAAGCTGCGGTCTCACTACGCTTTTGATTTACCGTTCAATATTTAAAATTCAAAGAACGGTTTCTCTAGAATTGTATTGGAATACAAAAAAATCGCTCGCTTGTACCTATCTAGTCAATCCTCTTCACAATATAATCTTCATACAAGGTAATGAAACAAGCCACAAACAGTAAACCTGACATGTCTGCCTATTGCTCCAAGATATCCGTAAAAAGGAAAATATCACTGCATTGTTTCGGGCTTGCCGTCTAAGTCCGAACTCGAACGTAGAACAAAAACGGCACAATTCGGTTCCTAAATATTTATAAACTTAACTATCTTACAGGTTACAATACCAAAAACTATTGTTGAATGTAAGCTTTATACTTAAGCGTTTGTTACGTAGTGTGGCCGCAACGTACGAGTTGGTATCTCGCGTCGCGCGTCGGCATCGGACACCGTTCAGTTCAAAGACCGATATTAACAAACAACGCGACACTAGACGTAAGTACATTAGTACACGTATCGCTAAGACACAGAAGGAATTGAACTCGAGTATAAGTGTTCCAATATTAATGTTAGGCTACGATAGATATACACGTTTCTGTAACATTTCATTTTTTTGACAGACGTTCATAGTTATGTTGTAACTGTTAAAGATTAATAAGTCTTAGGCTTATTTTGTCGAAGTATTGATCATAGTATGTTTTTGGGCTTAGAGGCGAATTGTGAACTTTCTTTATTATTATTAAATCTGTTTACATGTCCGGTAAGCTAGCATCTACATAAGTTTGTTTTCCGGACTTCTGTGCTAAAAACTAACCTAGCTTACTCTTACATCACATGTTGTTCCCTTCAAAGTAATTGTTTAACTATAACCACCAATATATGGCGCTGCGCCAATACTTCACATCTGAATCGCGCCCGTAAAATTCTCATAAATGTCTATCCCAAATTCTTGTTTAAATGGAATTATTAATTATTATTTTTAATTATTCTTCTTTACTTTTTAATATTAAGGGTGTAATGCGACGGAGATGTCTGCAGTAATTTAGGGAAAACGTGGCAAGAGCTAATGTTTAATATAGTGTTTCCTGAAATTTTAAATAATTTGGTTCAATGATGCGGTAAGGCTGCCTGTCCACCGGAGCGGATAGGATTGCAACACGTTAATATTTCTCAGTTTCTCCGCTCCGCAGCCTCGCTCCGCTCCGGTGGACAGGCAGCCAGCAAGCAGTCTTAATTCCAAGATGCGATGGGTGGCAAAAAAAATGCAAATTGGCAATGTTATTACGAAGTATTTGCATGAAAACCTGCCCTTAGAGCTGAACTGTCTTCTAAAAATGCGATCAATAAATACGGACAAACAGGCGCTGCCAAGGGAAATGTCAATAACCTGTCAAATTGAATACATTTCTTTAGTTCTCTATTTTGCCACATGCATCAGTGTGTTTATATTTCCGTCGCATTAATAGACTATACAATGAAACTGAGAACCCCTCGGAGTTGCAAGCAACGTACTGTTCTCAGAGCTTCCTACATCTCCACCATCATGTATACTAATTATACATCTTACAAATAACTGTTATGTACTTGTTTATATTTGTTTTGATTCTGGCGTGGGAATGGCAATCGATGGGAATAGTAAGTTGCCATCTTAGAAAAAATATTTAATGACGTGTTGCCATTCTTATACTTATGATAAATGCTTGCTTCACAGTATCCGGACAGGCACAAGATTGAGAAAACGATTTGTATGGAATTATCTGCCAGTCAAATTAACTGTTACTTATCCGGAGGTGGTGAAACAGGCCTAACGTATCTTATTTCTATTTACAACTGACCTCCAACAAAAAAATATATCTATGAACAAATTTAATCGTTGAACAATATTTTCACAAATTCTATTAGCATTAATTAAATTGACTAAGATTTATTTTATATTGCTTTATTGTTGTTATTCTTTGGTCTAGTCTCTTGAACTCGTGTCCAAACTAGAAAGTTTACAATAAAATAATGACACTAATAGTTCCGCGCTGCCCCGTCTAGCATCGGCGTAATGATATGATCGTATATTGTTGTTACTATATGTTTTGTATGTTGTAACATATAATAAATGTAGAAATATATACGAGAAAGTTTTATTTCATCATCCCTAAAGATCTGGGGGCCTAAAAAGGCCACTTTGGCGAATCATAAAAGGATAACGTAATGAATCAAAATATGGCGAAGACAGTCCGTGTTTTTCTATTTTCGCTGCACTACATAGGTATAATCAAAGAGATAGGGATTGGATTTGGATTGGACTGATACTAATCAGTCCACGTAACGTTCATTTAAGCACAGACAAAAAAAAATAACTGAAACATCCTTCATCAATGGGATTTGATTCGATTAACTTAACAGTTAACTGTCCATTACGATTCATAACGTTATCCTTTTGTGATTCGCCAAAGTGGCCTTTTTAGGCCCCCTGTGCTTGGCCTCTTTAGCAACTAAGGCAGCAGAGGCGCAAAAAGGAAATTAGACCAAAATACAAGTTTGCTCGCCGACGTCTGAAGACAGTCTGTTTTCCAAGACCAAGTCACATCTTAATCATAGCAAAACTACATCAAATGTACATACTTTGATCATACATACGTGAATCATATTTCAGTTTCTTCTCTCGTGTATAAACAGCGCCCTCTATGAAAAGCCTCGAAAGTGGTGCAGCAAACACCGGGTTACATTCATTCGCGTAAAATAAACGCCACCCTTAAAAATATTCTGCCAATGTACTGCCGATAGATGGCGCTATATATATCACATTGTTATTGCCCTTCAGCAAATATTATTACTTAGCCACAAGCCTCCCAAATACCTACCAAAGCAATAATTACTTAATTCATTCTTGTTTGCCTCAAAAGAAAACATGACTAAACTTGTAGTAGGTACTCGTAAGTATATTGTACTCGAATTTTCCGGTTCACATTACCGTTTGCTAATTAGCCTTAAATGCTTTGAGAGTAAGTGCCTACCTACTTGGGGAACAAAGAGTAATATGGGCCAAGGCGACGCGCGTTTCGATTGTTGCCGCCGCGCCGCCGCTACTCCGCTCAGTGCGTGCGGCGGGTACCAACGAGGTGACTTGACTTTGTTTACGCTCATTATTTGGCAACATCCAGCGACGGACGGACCATGTCTTATTTATACTGTGCCAATACTGATCGTGTTGCTCAGTGTGTTTTATTTGTATGTAATTAGTGAAAATATGCAATCCATATAAACTGCTTATATTCACATCGGTGAATAGAAGCATCGGCTTTTAATGTCTGTGACTACGCCCGGACCACCAACACCAATCGCTTCTATATTTGGTTAATAATTAGTGCTCAATTGGTACTAAGTAGGTACTCGAACAACAAAATTGGTAGGTACCTTAGTAGTTTTCGAGAAAATCGACTATGAAGGTGGTCCGGCGGTAGTCACGCTCCCTTCAGCAGGACCACCATAGGCGCCGAAAAAGGGGGCACGCTAGAGCTATTCTAAGTATACAAATAATTAGTACCCTTATATGTGATTTATTTCGTAAAAAAAAACAGAACTAACATTTGTATTTACCGAGAAATCAACGATGATAACTTTGTCGCAATTGTTCAGCAGGACCACGACTTTGAATGTTGATTCCAAGTTAGAGAAGCTTGTCGCTTTCCTCAAACCCACATAGAAAATTGCGAGATAAAAATAGTACCCAAAATTCAAAATTAGTACTCCAGTAGTTTACGAGATAGGTATACCATGCCATTGGTGGGGTGGCGGTACTCACGGTGCCAAATTTTCATTTCAAGATTTTCCTATTAAAAACTCTGTGATTTCTTTCCAAATTTATACAAAAATTAGTACTCCTAAAGAAGTTATAGCGACCAAAAATTCAAATTCCTGTGTTGTATTTAGCTTTCATTACTTTTCCATAGGTACTAAATCTCCGCGTATAATCCGACCAAATTAGGTTGTCAATGGTATTGAAGAGGCACATAAATTTATGGATGTCGGAAAAGTATTAACAACAGTTCAATATCTACAGATTGGAGAACCATATACCTACCTAAAACTTAATTATTATTTCTTTTCGCTTCTCATCCTATACTACGATTTTTGTCGTGTCACTCGATAATACCCACTAATATTTACTTAATCGTGCGTAAGTAGCAACAGGTTGCGAACCCGTCCCTAGAACCTACCTCTGGCACAGAGGGAACTACCTCAGTCCAAGAGTGACTGATGTCACGTATTTTGGTAAGTGTAGGTACTTAGTCCCCTCCGCTGTGTGCCTACTCCTTACAGGTTCACTCATCTACGCTGTTTATTTTGGTAGGGTGTCACTCGAGCAGCCTTTACATTACCCTGCAATGAGAGGGTGTTGTTACCTGCTTTAGCGGCCATAAAAATACAATAGTTATCTAAATAACTGACAAAAGCTGAAAAATTAGCTATAGCTATTAAATTAAACTGTGTGTGTGTGTGTTAATTTAACTGTAGCTATTAAACTGTTCCATTTTATAACTTCTCCCGTGACCTGGAATATAATTTGTTTTGTGAGCATTAATTTAAATGAGAGCGCTTTTGTTGCGATTCACTCATTATAATTAGGAGCTCGTTAATTATAAGTTTACTTGAGGCTGCTTACTAATTATTGTGTCCTGTTGCACGACTCTGTTGTGGAACAAGAAATAATGATTATAATGTTTAAGTAGATAAGTGTTTAGAAAATCCGATGGTGCCTTCAAAAGTGAAAATAATACTGTTCTAGTAACTTGATGTTTAAAGTATTCTATCGCCTATCATTTGGGATGTAGGTATTCGAGTTGAGAACCTTTATGAGACCGTGAGTGACTTTAGGCTAAAAGTCACCCAAAGGGCAATGGAGAGTGCTATGCTTGGAGTTTCTGAGGAGATCCGCAGAAGAACCAAAGTAACCGACATAGCCCGAAGAATTGCCGAAATTAGTGGCAGTGGGCAGGGCACGTTACTCGCAGAACAGATGGCCGATGGGACCGAAAGGTTCTGGAGTGGCGACCGCGTACCTACCGGAAGACGTAGCGTTGGAAGGCCTCCCACAAGGTGGTCCGACGACCTTGTGAAGGCCGCAGGAATCCGTTGGATGCGAGAAGCACAGGACCGGTCGAAGTGGAGGTGCTTGGGAGAGGCCTATGTCCAGCAGTGGACGTCTTTCGGTTGAAATCAGCCCCGGATCTACGATTTTTCGAACCGGGGCAAAACCTTGATAGTGGCGCCCCCTTCCTTCAGTGTTTGAGAAAAACTTGCAAATTGTTGATTTCCACTACGATAATATGTGATTTCACTAATAAATTACTTATTTTATTAACGCTGATTACTCGCAAACGCAATCAACCACATAAACAAAGAGTGTTGTCACTTGACGTTCAACTGTTTGAATTTGTTCGGCTCGGCTCCTATAGATATGTATTAGAGATGTTACGGATGTCGTTTTACCGGAACCGGAACCGGAATCGGAGGTTTTAAATTTGATTGATCGGAATCGGAACCGGAATCGGAACTGGAATCGGAACCGGAATCGGAACCGGAACCGGGGCGGAGTAGAAGAAAGATGTGTTAAGGGGCCTCCCCTTAAAACATATTTCTTCTAAGATCCACAAACAAAACAATAAACTGAGACTGTGAGCGCGAGCGTGTATAAAATAAACAAACATTACCCTGGTGACAAGTTAAAACTTTTCTGTAGGCGCTCTAGTCACGTGTATCGCTGCGTTTCGAACTTCGGTCTAACTCCGATTCAAAATTATCGGAACCGAAATCGGAATCGGAGGTGTAAAATTAATCGGAAGTTCCGACTTTTCGGAATCGGAACCGAAGCTCCGTAACATCCCTAATATGTATGTGTCGGGGATTCCCCTTGGCAGAAAGATCACGGACACTACGCACGCGTTCAATAATTTACTTGATCTGTTATGATGCGTTCATAAATCACTTAGTATGTGTTCAAAAACTAACTGGGCGTATGGAAATAGAAAAGTTTGTTTTTCAAACATATTATATTAAGACTCGATTACTTGTTAAAAATTTATGAGATTGTAGGAAAAGAGGCTTCATTTGTTCGATATTTCGAATTCTTGTCTCAAGGATTTGGCGCCCCCATGAAACTGCCGCCCGGGGCAGGTGCCCCGGTTTGCCCCCCCTTAGATCCGGGGCTGGTTGAAATGAGTGACTTTATTGGAAGGTTCGAGCACAAACGTTTTAGACTAGCCAACACGGTCGAACTACGTAGGTAATAAAAGTCTAAAGAAAAGGCGATCGCTACATCATACCTCCACCAACACAAAGCGAATAGCATTCACAACTTTACATTCAAAAAGCTATCAGCGACTTCGAAAGTCTACAGAGTTATGGCTTGTCTTTGTGCGACTTCCGAACGACAATAGGCAAATAACTCTCTGACACAATGCTCAGTGGACTCGCTCAGCGCACCTCGGCTCACCGTATCCTCTCACAATGAATCCATCCCCCATCCCACCCACGTAATTGAAAAAACGATCGAATTCTACTTGATTTCCACTGTAAGTTTTGTTACGTTTTAAAGTCAACTGTGCCCTTTTAAGCCGGTAATTGATACGACTTGTAACTCACCGTATCTGTGTCCATTGAATTCTCTTTACGGAAGGTGCATGTATGTAATTATTTCGCTGAAAGAGCGCGATAATTACCTACGTTTAGAAATTGGCAAGCACAAGTAGGTAGCTCTGTTGTGTACTCGACATACCTATAACCTACTCACTCTGATATGGTAGGTAGGTACCTACTTGATTTTAATACGTACTTATTTGTTGTTGATGAGTTGTTTGGGACAGCGGTAAGCGTTTTTTTTTAATGTCATGAATAGGATTTAAGTTTTTCATGGAATGCGTTCTCTAGGTATTTCCTACAACGGGTAGGGAAGTAAGTGTATCCTTAACGGCAGCTTAATAAATCAACAGCTTGTGTAGAATACACCTTTAATCATATAGGTATTTACACGATACAGAAATAAACCAAGGCCGAAGCCATAGATCGATATCCGTGGCCGAAGCTATAGACCAAAGTGTCGCTTTAAAAGAGCTCTTCTTCCAAATTGGAAGTTGTCAAGTGTTCGAGCAATATTTCGCAGATCCTGTCAATGCAATTTGTATGCAAATTGGAGGCATACAGCGCTGCGGCTTTAAACTGCCAATCCACGAACAGGATACACTGAATATAGTTAGGATGTAAAAAGTTGTATCTGTAACTGAATTGATCTCACTGGGACTAAGTGGGCTCAGTGTTGCTTGCTTGCTTGTTGACTATTTTGTTTTTAATATTGTAATCAAAATAGTCTTTTAGGATATGTTTATATGCATGGGAGGATATAAATGCGATACTTTGGGCACCTTTTGCGATTTGCCCAAGGTATTCTATTGCGTTCTTCATGAAACATTAAGCACACTACGGAATCCGGAGCAATTCTTTGGATCTTCTTACTTGATACTTAAGTGATAGGATTCAGAGAGTTGATGTTAATGGAAAAAGATCACCCGGATCTGTAGTAATTGTGGGTGACCCCCAGGGTTCAATTCCTGGCCCATTTTTGTCTCTTATCTACATTATAACATATGATTATTGGAATAAAGTTATTTTCTGCAGGTATGTTGCTACATATTCCACAATTTTTAGAAATACTTGCAAAATAGCCAAAGCCCTGTACATCACTACATAGTATAAAACAAAGTCGCTTTCTCTGTCCCTATGTCCCTATGTCCCTTTGTATGCTTAAATCTTTGAAACTACGCAACGGATTTTGATGCGGTTTTTTTTAATAGATAGAGTGATTCAAGAGGAAGGTTTATATGTATAATAATAATAATGTTTCCGTGCGAAGCCGGGGCGGGTCGCTAGTCTATAATATAAAAATGAATCGCAAAATGTGTTGGTAAGCGCATAACTCAACAACGCCTGGAGCAATTTGGCCAATTTTTTTTTTAAATGTTCGTTGGAGTTCAAGGATGGTTTTTACGGCGAGAAAAATTCGAATAATTGCGCCAATTTTTTTTTTTAATGCGAGAACATTGGAAATAATGAACACAACACAAGAGCCATCAGACAAAGGAAAACAAGAATAAAAGAGGATATGACCGCAGTAAACACACGGTTTTTTATAATTTGGAGCAATTCCAAAAATATTATTTGAAAAATCACAATAATCACAAAATCGAAAACTCTGGTGTTGACTGAAGAAAACACATACTTAGAGGTGTTTTAGTTTTTTGTAAAAGAGTTATTGATTTAGGCGTTTAATCGATTGCAAAATTCACAGCGTTATTTAAACTAATAACAGAAGCGATTATACGAAATCAAACTGGTTGCTAATTAATTATTGTAGAATTTATAATTTTTTGTAACATTGATTTTACATTCTGTGATTACTTTAACTCAAACACTAAATTATTACTTACCTACTTAATTTTAGAAAAATCATCTACTTTTGCAATATTTGTAAATATGTGAGCACCATGTATCTATCATATAATTAATGTATTTGTCATTACTTCATTTTTAATTATTTTACTTATTGTGCATAGTAATTTTATTCTAGGTGCATCGTCTGCACATAATTATAATAAGATTAATCAGATATAATGAATGATATGATAATGTATACAAAATATGTATTATAAAACATTTTAAAGAGTAGGTAGGTGAAGCTTCTTGCCCCATAACAAAATAAAATCTTATTCACCGTACTAAACCATCTTTGGAAAGAGTAACTAGAGTCAATTCTATTTTTTTTTTGTGAATGACGTTCAAAAGTGCCTTTTTTGTGCCCGTTTGAAATTAATTATTTGTTTTTTAGCCATTCTCCTTTATTTTAGTTACCAACCCGAAAACGTTATTCTCCTTTGTCTCAGATGTTTTTATGATAAAACTAGCTGCGCCCCGCGGTTTCACCCGCATAAGTTTCGATCCCGTGGGAATATTGGGATAAAAGTAGCCTATATGTTAATCCAGTTTGTCAAATTGTTATCAAAATTGGTCTAGCCGTTTGAGCGTGAAGAAGTACTAAATATATAAACACACACACACACATAGGTACACCCCCACACACACACTCACAAACTTTCGCCTTTATAATATTATTAAAATAAAATAGCTCGTCGTCATCATCATCGTCATCACTGCCTTCCTGGCAGCTTTGCTCATCATATTGTTATCACATTCACAACATTTTACTGTCCGCATTCCTCGATCAGGGGTGCGATTCTGTAACTATCTCACCGTGAAAACTTAAGTGAAGTGACCGTGGAGTGAACTGTCAATCGTGTCAATTTCTAGCAACAACAAATTCACATCACCTCAGTTTTCACGGTGAGATTTTTCAGAATCGACCGGCAGATCATGTGAAATTGCTTCTTCCTGTACACTACTAGATAGAAGTGCGCGCAATATCAGCGCTCAATCGATCTCACGCCACTTATTGCTGGCGGCAATTAGCCTGAAATCTGCTACAAATTTATCAAGGTATACGCCATTGATGCCCGAGAAAAAAACACTTAGTGAGCCATCTCGCTCTGCATAAAACAAAATTATTCAAAACCACTTAGCCGGGTTCTCCATTCTCCTTGGCATGCGAGTGTTCTCGCCTTCTCATCATTTATCTTTATGGAGGATATCGCCTTTCTTCGTCTTCGCACAATATCGCTTTGCACGCGTTAATTCAATTTTTTACGAATCACTTTAATGAAACGCCGCTACCAAAATGTTAACACCGGTGTGCTAACGGTACCAGGATAAATAAAACGCGCTTTTGTAGTAGTTTGACCTGCATAATTTTATTCTTCAAACTAAATTTATAATATTATTTTACATTTGATCGCTTACTCGTATCTTTGTCAGCTCTTCAAACCGACCCCTTATTCTTTTCCTATTCTTAATACAAAATAGTGCTTGTCTCATAATTATTATGCCATCAACTATTCATGAAGGTTGCATGGTACAGCCATGCAGGCTAGAGGCTCCGTCGTACCTTCGTGTTGTTTACCTACATTAGATAGTACCGTTAGGTATTTATAGACTGCCTGCCCTGCTGAGGACCTTAGACTACTATCTTTGTTTTGTAGAAATAATTTATAATTAGTGAGAAAATGCAGGTATAATTTTTATCGTACCAAAAATAACAAACCACATCAGGATCAAGCCGCCTTCATAATACCTTGACGATCACTTTCAGTAGGTAGCTGTGGGCTCTAACCTCGAAGGTTTGTGCCTGAGCAATGGTCAACACAATTTATAAATGCTAATTAGCTACTTAGAACAAGTTACGCTAAAGCAAGCAACACACGTACGCGCGTTGGTACGGTACCTCGAATTCAGATAAAAATAATGAAGACGTACCTACATACGTATCTTATTTGTAGGTATTTTATTTATCTCTTTTGTGCTCACTTTGTACAAACGCTTTAGCGTCTGAAGCTGAAATTAATCTCCCGCAATAAATTAACAACTCCGAAAAATATGCCTTTTCATACATTGTTCTAAGACCCCAGTGTTTGATGTCAAAGACACTTTTAATAGGTAACGTTCTTGTTGACATAAAGACGAATAAATCTTTGCGTGAAAGGACTCGTAATCCTCGTTATGTCGCTCACTGGAAGCGTCGTGCTCCCAGTACTCACCATGCTCACCATACTCCTGTGCTCCCGTGCTCCCAGTACTCACCGTGCTCACCGTACTCCTGTGCTCCCAGTACTCACCGTGCTCACCGTCCCAGCTAAAATAAATTACTCCACAGAATATTTTCGTTTGTTTGTGAATTGTTTCTATACAAAGCTTTTTATTGCCGCTTTGTTAAATACTTGCTTGTTACTGTTTACTGAGTCTGTGACTGTGTCTATGTACTGTGTGCGCTGTTCTGTGTGTTGTGTACTGTGTTCTGTGTGTTGTGTACTGTGTCAAGAATCTGTGCCGGCCGCGTATCTCAGCGGAACATTATTGGATTCGTGTTTTCTGTAATGTATTATTCATGAAATGAGTCGATTGCTGGTGTCCAAATAATACTGTTGAAGGTTTCTAGAATTTCATATATTTGCAGAACGTTATTTGGTTGTTTTGTGACTCCACACACTTCACACTCCACAAGCGCTTTCTTTGAATGTTTAAGAATTTTTTCAACACTGATTCAATAATAATTTATGCATCAGAATTCGATTCAGGGGATTGGTCGCATGCCTTGTGTTAGGTAGATACCTAGCTAGATAGATATCTACCAATATAAAAGTGTATAAAACAAGCTTGTAATTTATTGTATGTCCTTTTATAAAAGGCTGGCGCATATTTCCCTCCTCAGTTCCTATAAGGCAATATTACAAAGAAACCAATAGCGCTTCTTCCAATTAAGATAATAATGACTTCATTACGATGTTCATTAATTCACTTAAACAATCGTAATTCATTCGTATTCCTTCACAGAATTCTTCCAGAACATTTATTTGATTTATAAAGAGGGTCGGTGGAATAACAGCCAGTGAGTCGCCATAAGATGGGTTTTTAACAAAACTGTACCTTCACCCAGGGCCCGATCTAGCTACTTGGCCGCTCCGGGCAAAAATACATTCGCCGCTCTTTACACGAACTCTAAGTATATCTCAATTAAAAAATCATTACATAGCCACAGAATAATTAATATGACATAGCGAAAGAGTTTATTCCTTCTTTCCTATTTAGGTATTTCTTCTTCATTCTTTCGACTTGTCTTGCTTAGTGCTGTCTTATAATTGTCTCAGGATTGCATTAAGCAAATTATAAGAGACTAGACTTTTCCCGCGACTTCGTCCGCGTGTAGGTATTTCGTACTTTTCTTAAAAAAAAATCGAAAATGTATGTTTATGATCTTTATCATTTATTTAGATAAATAAAAAGTAAGCATTCGGGCCAATTTTCAAGTTTATTAACCAAATGAATAAAATTTTTCATATGAACTGTATCCCCTCTTTTTATCCCCATAGGGGTGGAATTTTGAACAATCGTCTGGGATGTTTCTATAACTTGACTTAAAGTTTATTTATACCAATTTAGTTTATTTCCACTTAATCAAGCCACGTAATAAAGTACTCCCCTATTAATAAATATATTCATATCTCTTAAACTATCAAAAATCGCGGAACATACATGGGGTATTTTCGGATATCCTTAGGTATGAAGCACCTAATTTTTTTATTGAAGTCACTATTTGGACCACCTGTATATATAAGACTAGTAGCAACCCGCGGGTTTACCCGCATAAGTGTCGATCCCGTGGGAATATCGGGATAAACACTATCCTATGTCCTTCCACGGGATGCAATCTATCTCTCTGCCAAATTTTATCGAAATCCATTCAGTGGTTTAGGCGTGAAAAGGTTAGGACAGACAGAGTTAATTTGGAATTTATAATATTAGTATGGATAGTATGGATCAGGGTTGTTGCGAACATCAGCATCAACATCAGCATCAGCATCAGCATCCGCATTTGTCGATGCTGCAGTGCGATTCTGTAACCATCTCACTGTGAAAACTTAGGTGAAGTGAGCGTGGAGTGAGCTGTCAATAGTGTCAATTCCTAGCAAAAACAAACTCACTTCACCTAAGTTTTCACGGTGAGAATTTTACAGAATCGACCGGCAGATTATAATGCTGAAGTTCGAGTCGTGACATGACCGCAGAGGGGGCGGGGCTTATAGCACGGTGTTGTTTTCGGTTGCGAGTTTTGACCAATACAGATATTGATTGAATTCCAATGTTAATTATACGAAATATAGATCTATCTATATTTCGTAAATTTAATATTGGAAATACCTAGGTATTTCCTAGGACCTAGACTATGTAGTGGTACTACATCATATTATGTACTACCACTAGGTACTTAATTTCTAACCAATTATTACTAAACTAGGTACTAAGCTTGATTCTATTTTTTATTAAAAGTCACAAAATTATTGAACCAACCTTTTATTTCAATACCAAGGAAAACTGTACAATTTTTAGGTATACATTCATAATGGTCACTGCTTTTTTAAGAAAATAATTAAAATCAGCATCAGCATCAGCATCCGCTGATGTCAATGATAAAACATCAGCATCCGCTGATGTCAATGATAAAACATCAGCATCCGCTGATGTCAATGATAAAACATCAGCATCCGCTGATGTCAATAATAAAACATCAGCATCCGCTGATGTGAAAAAAATATGCATCAGCAACAACCCTGGTATGGATAGCACTTTAAAATATGTTGGTCCGTCTAAAAAATTACAGTAGCAAAAATAGCATTTTTTTAAAAGAAAAGTTATTAAAAATACTTTTTTATCGGTTTGATACGCATGGTAATTCTTGTAAGATTTTCCTCTCATAGTGAGAAAATTAAGGACTCCGTGCAACCGCCCGGTGCCCTCAATTTTGCCGCTCTGGGCATTTGCCCAGCTGCCCCCCCTTAGATCCGGCCCTGCCTTCACCGTCTTGAGGTAGATAGATAGATACCCTATGTAGGTACAGTTCATGACAGAAGATGAGTTGTATTTATGAAACTTATTCGACAGAGGAATTCTGTCCTGGCACAAATACTGCACCATCCCTTTACTCACTTTGTAATTTTCTAAAACCTCGTTTTCGGGAAGATCGAGAGCCCCGGTTTAATGCACGTACAGCGTTCCTTTCGGACTTTCTTTCATTCTTCTCGGCAAAAACACTGAGACGATGGCGACGGTAGCCCTCCCGACATGTTTTGAAAATCAACTTCAAAGTTTTTAAAATCAATATAGATTTTGTTTAAGACGGCGCCTATGCAGCCCAACGCGAGCGATTTCGTACCTCTCGCCCGCGCCACCCCGCGCCCCCTCTACTATAATACGCGGAAGCGCGCGGCGCGGGCGGCGAGCGGCGACGCAGCAAGTGCGATCGACTGCGTGAGTCGAGTTCGAGTTTGAACGGCGCGGCCGCCCAGCTGATAACAGCGATCTGTGCCGGAGACGGACCGTGAATTTGAACTAGATTCGTATGGCAATAAAAATGTATTCGTAAAAAATTATGTCATTCAAATAAAATTTATTTATTTATTTATAAAATAAATAAATAAATAAAGTTCAAATTCACGGAAGTATTTCCACGGTACGACGGATCGATGTGTAAAAGATAACACAGCTAAACAAACGAGCTCATTGTCGGTATACAATACATACATAATTATTATTTGAAGCTCTGTTCATAGACCTACAAACTGACATACCTACCACCAACATAGTAGGTAAATAGGTACTAGGGCTTCCATCCCGAGGCGCGAGTTTCGAAATTTAGAGGCTCGTGTTTTTTTTTTGTGGACTCTATACTATATAGACTGATCCGTTATTCTATCCTCGCGTAGGTACTAAATCTATTTACTTACCTAAAAGGTTAGTATGAAATAAAATGTTATGTAAATATTCATCAATGTTTATTTATTAAACAATTTAATATGTATATTCAGAATATATAATACCATTACAATAACAATAAAAATCCCATAAAAAATAAAAGACAAAGAGGTTTCAAAAAATTTCGCGACGTGCAACGTTCGAAGGTATGTACTTATTACAAATATCGTATTACCGTAATAACAAAAAGTAATGTTCCCTAAACAAAAATAAACTCTCTCATAACATAACCATGCATGTACCTAGAACAAAATAATGTTTCCTTATAAATAAAAATATCGACCAAGCAAGTCGGGCCATGCATAATATAGGGTTCCGTAGCTGTAATTACAAACGACTGTAACATACTTTTTATGATGTAAAGATAAATAGAAGGCTATTAAAAGAGTATTGTTTGCTAAAGGCAAAGGCAAACCTTTGAACTAGGACGTCTATTGTCTATTTTGCAGTTTTATCTTTATTATTCGAAAAGTTATAATCACATTGTTCGCGAAATTATTTTAAAACAGTTTTTACTAAGTTATAGCAACGTGGAAGTTTCTAGGTTAGAAATGGCAGGGAGGGTGGGGGGCACTGCAGTGCCTTGCAACGCCCCCTGGCATTGCAAGGCAGGCAATTTGGCGGGCCATATTTCGCAAACGGTATAACTGAAAAAAAGTGATGTATTAATTTATATTACCTTCGTTTAAATAGACCTATTCAATTATACCCATCAAGAGGGGGTGCATTGAAAAAAATAATTCTTCCCCATTTGTATCTTTAGGCTTGTAAAAAAAACCGCCCAAGTGCGTGTCGAACCACGCACAATGAAGGGTTCCGTAGTTGGGAATGAGTTTATCCCAAGAAGCCTAACCTTTTCTCCCCTATCAACTCCAAATTATTTATACCGCAACCAAAGGCTGTTGAGGGAATAGAAAAGGTTTTTAATTCTTTAAAAAAAATTTAAGTCTATCATTCTTCTTTCGTCTGATTCTTCATTGATTTCTATCTGACCTGTCCTCTTCGTCTGGAAACCTACAAGATTAATGCATTTTATTACATAAATATAAAGCAGATAATAATAGCAATGCATGAATGTTCTGAAATAGTAGTATATTTTTGAATAGCTCCGATACTTTCCCATGGCCAAAGCCCATTCATATAATATGCCACTTGACAGAACTTGTACGGAACCCTAAAAACCGTCAAATAAAGAATATTCTCCTTTTTGAAGTCAGTAAAAATGCGAGAACTGCAATATTATCGATGCATTCATTTCTATTACCTACCTTTGATTCTCATAAACCAAGTCTTCGAGCTCATCATCGTCGTTCACTTCGTCCACGTCGTCGTTTTGGATTTGTTGAAACAATAAGATTTTAAACTTTTTGGACTTTTTGAATAGTAGCATTTGGGCCCGGCTTTGCTCACGTGGTACCTGAATAAAAACTAACCTTAGTATTGCGCTTCCAGTCCCAAGCTCTGAGACTAGATTTTCAAGACTCACACACTGTCTCGGAAATTCCCGGGAATATCGAGACTTATACAGAATGAAATGGAATAGATACGCACAATGAATGATTCCGTAGTTGGAATGAATTTATGCCAAGAACAAACTTAACATTGTAGTTGAAAATCATGTTCTCACTCGTAAACTTGTAAAGCCTACGTAGCTGTGATAGTTTTCCTTTTAACATCGTTATACTACTAGCGTGAATTTTTTCACATATCGAAAAACAATCATTTATCCTTAGAAGGACTTGATTTTAACAAAAATCAGCACTTTAAAGCTTATTACACTGGCCTGCAAAACTAAGTATCACACTTTTGAAATTGGAATAACTTTTTAAGTGCAGAAGATTTTCGAAAGAAGAACTTTCGAAATAAAAAGGACTCGAAAAAGAGTTAAGTTTTTTAAGAAATGGCTGAAAAGAGCTTTAAAAAGAAAAATAATCCTTTTCGAATTACAATTTTACCAATAATTTTTTGTTTCTGTTTTTGGTTTCAACCTTTTTCTTGATCGATGAGTCTTGTTACAAAAGCTAAGTTAGACAACAGCACATACATTTTATTTATCGTGCTTCTTTCACCTGAAGAATGTGCTAGGATCATGACTTTTCTGGAACTAGGCATCAGTATGCGTTGTACTGCAAGAATGGTGGGTGTGACGTTACGAACGGTCCAGAAGGTGAAACGAAGGTACGAAGAGATTGGAAACCATCTGAGGAGACCTTGTAATGACCGACCCAGGTGTACTAGTGCCCAAGAAGACCGTTATATTGTTACCACTGTGTTGAGAAATCGCCACCTTAATGCAGTTGAAGTCCAGCAACAGCTTCTTCAGACCAGAAGGGACTACATTAGTGACAGTACAGTGAGAAGATGACTTGCTGAAGCAAATCTGAAACCCCGAAGACCAGCGAGTGGCCCCAAACTCGAGAGAGAGCATCGAGTAGCGAGACTGCGATACGCCCGTGAACACATACAGTGGGATGAAGAAGAGTGGTCAAGAATTTTGTTCACAGATGTGTCTCGATTGTCACTTTACACTTTCGATGGAAGGCGAAGTGTCTACAGGCGGCCTGGTGAGCGATACCTTCAAGACTGCTTCTCAGGAAGAGTCCAGTACGGTGAAGGCAGTGTACATGTATGGGTTGGCATATCTTCAGAAGGTCGCACAGAGTTAGTGGACATAGAAAATGGCACTCTGACTGGGGAAAGTTATGCCCAAGAGATTCTCAACGCGTATGCAGGGCCGTATTTAGCAAATATGGGTGACGGATCGATGCTGATGCATGATAATGCCCGGCTTCACACGACTCAGGTTGTGCAAGAGTATATTCAGGAGGTAGGTATCAGCGTGAAGAAGTCCTGATTTAAGCCCGATTGAGCATGCCTGGGATGAGCTAGGGAGGCTAGTCAGAAGCTGTAGACCACCACCTACCACCCTCAGGGCACTAAAACAGGCCCTGATTGAAGAATGGGAGAATATTCCCCAAAATCAGCTCTGAAACCTCGTGTTCAGTATGCCAAACCGGCTCGAAGCTGTAGTCAGAGCCCGAGGAGGCAATACCAGTTATTAAAAATTTAATTAAATGTAACTGCACTGTACTGTATTTTTGACACTAAGCTAAAAATGGCTATTTTTATTGTTTTAGATATTTTTTAAGTTAAAAATATTACTAATGTATAGTTACTAGTTTCAAAGAAAGCCGATAAAATTTGCTACAAAACGTTTTTTATTTTAAATCTCTAAATTCTATAGTTTAGAAAAAATATAAATTTTAAAAGTGTTTTACTTAGTTTTGCAGGCCAGTATATTTCACAAACTGATCCCTAAATCGAAAAATGGTTTTCACAAACCCGCAAGATTTTTTAAAGGACCATCCAACGGTAACATGGGTAGACGAGAAAAAAAAAACGGCATGTGTGCAATTTACACGTGGTAGAAGGTGAAACCTTCAAAAACACTGTATAATGCTTCCTGTCTCATTTTCTCCCACGTTAAATCTTATGAATTTACATGTCTCTTTTTACTGTCGCTTTTTCGTTTCATAAACTTTCAAATTACAACGATGCTAAAGAACATCCATCGATCCATCCATCGATCCGTCGATCCATCGATCCGTCGATCCATCGATCCGTCGATCCGTCGATCCTTCGATCCACCGATCCGTCGATCCATCGATCCGTCGATCCGTCGATCCATCCATCGATCCATCGATCCGTCGATCCATCCATCCATCCGTCGATCCATGGATCCATCGATCCATCGACCTGTCGATCCATCGATCCGTCGAACCGTCGATTCGTCGATCCACCGATCCGTCGATCCATCGATCCGTCGATCCATCGATCCATCCATCCATCCGTCGATCCATCCATCCGTCGATCCATGGATCCATCGATCCATCGACCTTCGATCCATCGATCCGTCGATCCGTCAATCCATCGATCTGTCGATCCATCGATCCGTCGATCCATCGATCCGTCAATCCATCGATCCGTCGATCCATCGATCCGTCGATCCATCGATCCATCGATCCATCCATCCATCGATCCATCCATCCATCGATCCATCCATCCATCGATCCATCCATCCATCGATCCATCGGGCCATCGATCCGTCGATCAGTCGATACATCGATAGATAGATAGATAGATAAAACGTTTATTTAGTGCAACAAAAGACACAATACAGTCTGTTATTAAAAACATTAAAAAAGGTGAGAAAAAAAAATTAAAAATAACAAAGATTAAAAAGATAAAATGAACCATAGACACCTAGCTCATAAACATCAATAACGTCGATCACTACTGGGCGGTGTGTGTCTTATGATTGCACCAAATGGGAGTCCAGCTCAGCATATGCCAGGTACAATACCTGACGCTGGTATTCTGCTGCATCCCGTTAGTGACACACGGATGTCGAGAAGACACACATCGATGCTTCGATCCGTCGATACATCGATGCTTCGATCTTTCGATCCATCGATGCTTCGATCCATCGATCCATCCATCCATCAATCCATCGATCCATCAATCCATCGATCCATCGCGATCCGGCGATCCATCGATCCATCGATCCATCCATCCATCGATCCACAAAAACACATAAAATTTCAAATCACAACGATGCTAAAGAAGTTTTCACTTCAAAAACATCCCCACTTTACGAGTACCTAAAAAAACCGATAGCGTAAAAATTTTTTTTTTCAAGATTTTATTTTACCACTTTGTCGGCGTGATTAATAATGTACGGACGCCAGCACATCAACCTACCCGAAACTGTCAAATTTTCGCAATCAACTTTGAACCTTAAGCTTTAGTGATAAAGTTGAAAATCTATTAAAGAAATCTGACAGATTGTAGTAACTTGATGTGCTGGCGTCTGTACATATTATATCCATGCCAAATTATAGTTTTCTAATAGTACTAAGAGCCTCTGAGCTAAACTGCGGACGGACATGGCGAAACTATAAGGGTTCCTTTTTGACTACGGAACCCTAAAAAAGAGAAAGCCATCATGGCATTTTTTTTTTCTTTAAATAAAATTCATCAGTTTGAATAAGTAATATTGATTAGTAAAAATATCAGTGATTGAACTAGGATGATATTATTTTGATACTTATTGTATTTTTACCCGCATTATATAGGTAGATAGGTAGGTACACACGGCCTTGTATCAAGCTATACATTTCCAGTATATAAGCTGACCTCTCATTGTACGGGAAAGATTCAATTATGTTACATTATGCGATTTAAAATTTACATACATAAATACAAAGCATCACGCCTGTATTGCCCGATGAGGTGGGCAGAGGTGCGGGAATCGAACCCAGGACCTCACAGCTCAGCAGTAGCGCTTGCGACCGCTAGACCAACGAGCCAGGTAAAAAAAATATTAACGGGGATTAAAAATTTACTTTTTTTTTTTCCCCTGGCAATAGACATTCGAAATACCTAAGTAGCTAAGGAAATAAAAGAATTGATACCGTTATATAAATCGGTAGTTAGGTACAGATGCCAGCACACCAAGCTACCCGAAACTGTCAAATTTTCCCATTCAACTTTGAACCTTATGCTTCAGTGATAAAGTTGAAAATCTATTAAAGAAATTTGACAGATTGTAGTAGCTTGACATGCTGGCGTCTGTACTTATTTTTTTCTTTCTTTCGTTCAGAATACGGAGTTGTTTCCTCAAACGTTTTGTTTTTGTTTTTTTTGAAAAACGTTGTCCCACACTAGGAATTACTCCTGTATCGTGGGTGCGTTTACAAACATTTAAATTCACATACACAAACATCCAGACCCGGAACAACTACCTGTAGGCAAATACAAATATTTGTCCGGTCGGGAATCGAACCCGCGACACGCAGCGCAGCAGTCGATCGCTCAGCCACTGCGCCAACCACGGAACAAACTGTTTTTTCTGTTCCGTGGCGCCAACCACGTGTCGTGTTTTCCGAGAGTTTTCTTTTTGCCCATCTTTATTTACACTAAATAATGATAATAATTTATTATGTTTACACCAAACGGGTTTAACTCCTTTTTACAGTAGGTAATACTTACCACTAAACAAAATAAAAATGTCGAAAATAGTCCTCTCTCTGTAATGTCGCCAAACATAGGTTCGTCCTCCAACAGGTGCCGTAGCAGACTGCAAAGAGTATGATAATAATACGGGAGAAGAGAGCCCTCTTGCGTCATTTCGAAGCAGCCAGATTCGAAACGCCATCTACATATCTTAACGGGAACTAAGGCAGGAATGTATATATACCTACATACGTATAGGTTACTATACTCTTTGCTTGTATGTATTGGTGATCTTTCTTGTTTTTTGCAAATATCAGCTGTGTTTACGTCGTATGTCGATTAAAATGCGATTTGTGCATATAATGACGATACATATACTAAATTACAATCATTAAAATTTACTGTCTGAAGGAACTATTATTGATATTTTAATGATCGTGATTCAGTAAGTAAACGAGTCATCATTAGCGAATCGCATTTTGATCGATGTGGACACAGCTTCTATTTGCAAAAACATAAGAAAACTTTATATAGTATAATTTGAATTTCACCCGCTACATTTACTTGAATAGAATTAGCATTTAAACACAAAATGGAGACACGAAACACAAACAAGCGCAGACGCAAGTTGCGGCGGCCATAATGTGTGATGTTGCCAGACCAGAATATGTCACACAATATGGATTTACGTGACAAGGTTGCCATAATTGATAATGCTGGACATGTATGAAATATAATAACGTGATAATTTTAATGAAATATATTACAAATTATTCTCTAAAAAAATACTATAAACTAAATTAGAGAACTTAGTTATTTGATTTTCTTATTTTCGTTAAGTTGGGATTACAGAGACATCTATCGATAATTATAAAACTAATAGTTTCTCTGTTAAGTAAAGTAGATGGCGCCTCTTTCTTTACGAAAGTAGTGCTTGTTCTAACTGTCTCCCCCCTGGCAGACTGATTGAATAAATTGAAAAGGATAGCGCTATTACTACCGCGTGCAAAACAAGAGACAGAAAGAGAGTATGCTCGCTTAGAATAAAATGACGCAAGCGCCAAATCACTGGATTGCTAATTACGAGGAGAACGAGTAGAAAAATAAAAAAATAATTCTGCACGATTTGAGATAATATTATTACCTATCTATTAGTTTAAAAATCATCATTAAATTCCATAGGGTTTCAGAGATCTAACTCAAAATAAGTGCAAAACGAGGTTTTTTCGTTATTTTTTTTTATCGAGATTTTTTTATCCAATCGTGTTTTCGCTTCTGCAAATTTAAAGATTATAAGTCCAAGTTTAATGTGTCCAAATAGCAAACTCTCAAGTCTTACAGATACCGATATCCAGATCGCCCAATATCACCAAAACATCATAATATAGACTCTTAAGTCCAATCTGATGTAGACTAACCACTTCTCTGGGCTAGTTCACTGACTTGATCCGGCTCGAAGGACCAAAATTTATGTTCTTGCGTTAAGCGTCTTCCTCTTCAAGGTGTGGTTGTGGTTGAAGTAAATGATAACTTCTTGGTGAAAATATTAGAAATTTGATTTATTGCAATTTTGAGTTAGTATTCGGTACAGTATTTAAAGTTTGATATAATGAAGCTAAACAGAGCAAGGTCGATTTTAATGTGTTAGTTTTTTGAAGAAAACCAGCGGTTTTAACGTGCCGCGAAGGAGTAGTCGGAAGTCTTCGTAAACTGCTCCTATTGGTGCTTCTTTGACGACTTCCTTGAGGACCTCTCATTGGCCGTCCGAAGATGACGTGCTGATTTTGGTCCTTCGTGCCGCATCAAGTCAGTGAACTAGCCCAGAGAAGTGGAGAGTCAGACGTGGACACGAGCGAGAGACGCGCAACTCGGTAAGACGTGCCAGCCAAGACTCCCAACCAACCTTCTCTTCCCTTGTGTTAATAGTGTTTCTTCTCTCGAATTCCAGTGTTCTGTACATCATACTTACACGCGAGATCAGTCAGGAGCCGCAGCGACTACAGCCTCTGCGCTCCAGACACAAAAATTGGGTTCGCAAAATCGTGAGTACTCCAGGTTTCTATATCCACCAGAATGTCTGAACCAGGTGCTACACATCTCAAGGTTTCTGTTAAATCACCTCTTGAAGCTCCGTTAATTAAACAAATTGACATCCTCACACGCAAAAGGGGAGTAATCAAGGGTAGATTGTCCCATTTGAAAAAATATGTTGAGTCATTCCAACAGCCGTTACATGTCAGTAAAGTTTTTGAATTCAAATTACGCATAGATAGTGCTACCTCTCTGTTATCCGAATTTAACTACCTTCAGTCGCAAATTGAAGAATCGTGTGATAGTTTGGATGAACATCTGGAATATAGGGAACAATTCGAACAAAGCTACTTTAGGGTCATCGCGCAAGCTAAGGCTATGTTGTCTGAGGATGGGAAAATACCTAAAAGTTCCACTAACTCTGATCCACTACAACTAGTGAAGTTACCCACTATACAATTACCAACCTTTGACGGTTCTTATGACAATTGGTTAGAGTTTAGGGACACCTTCTTATCCTTAGTGCATAATTCCACACAAATAAGTCCGATTCAGAAGTTCCACTATTTAAAATCTGCTTTGAAGGGTAGTGCTGAATTAGTGATCGATTCACTGGAATTTTCATCCAACAATTACAGTGTTGCATGGGAGTTACTCACTAATAGGTTCAATAACAGCCGTCTACTAATACACAATCATGTAAAGGCTATTTTTTCCATACAAGCTTTAACTAAAGAGTCACCGGTATTACTGCGAAAGCTCGTCGATACGATGTTAAAACATTTACGCGCACTAAAAATACTCGGTGAGCCGACCGATTCCTGGGATACCCTCATAATTTACATGATTGTGTGTAAGGTGGACCCTGCTACCGAGCGAGAATGGGAGCAATTTGTAATCACACAAATGGTACACTGTCCTGTCGATACGAAGTGTGAGTTTAAGGTCGAGGATTTAATTCGTTTTCTCGGACGGAGAGCGGACATGTTAGATAAGCTATTAGCGACGCATAGTAAAAGCACACACGATGGTAAGAAACACACTAATGCGGTCACTTCTAAGGTACACTGTAACGCTTTTTCGTCCGACATTACGAAACCACTGTCGCACAAAAAACAGTACAAACCTAGCCCCATGTGTAAGGAAAAACATCCGTTATTTTCATGCCAGAAATTCCTTGATCTGTCCATTGCAGACAGACATAATTTAGTCACGCATAATAAATTATGTACAAACTGTTTGCGCTCAGGGCACCAAGCGAACGACTGCCCATTCGGACCGTGTAGGAAATGTTCTACGAAACATAACACACTACTACATCGTAATGAGTCAGAGGATGATAGCACGCGAAATCAATCTCTCTCATTAGTGACAGTAGGACAAGTTTCGCAACCCGCATTTGAATCACACACACATAATGCGGATTGCGACGGCGACCCCACCACGCTAGGGCCAGTCGCTAAGCCAGTTCTGTTGTCCACCGTGTTAGTTGAGATAGCCGATATTCACAATAATTATCACACGGCACGCGCACTTCTCGATAACGGTAGTACACAATGTTTTATCACAGATGCGTTATGTAATCAATTACACACACAAAAAATACAGTCCACTTACAAAATAACAGGTGTAGGTAACTCAGTTTCCCAGGTCACAGAGACCTGTAATGTTAGAATTAGGTCCCTGGTAGGTTCCTACACTACACACATACATTGTTTAATTCTACCTTCCATAACTTCACAATTACCAGCCGTTTCTTTATCTAAAGATGGTTTTAATATTCCTGTAAACATTCAGTTAGCCGATCCCTATTTCTTCGAGTCTCAATCCATAGACATATTGATTGGTGCTGACCACTTCTGGGATCTTCTGGAAAATGGGAGATTTCGGTTGAAAAATGGTCCATACCTACAAAACACTAGATTAGGGTGGATCATTTCAGGGCCTTTGAATACCGGCACACATAGTTCTCACGTTTCATGTAACGTCACATCGTCATTGGATGAGCAGTTGAGGAAATTTTGGGAGCTCGAAGAGATAGGCAGATCGACTGATCTCCACAGTAATGAGGAGCAGGTTTGTGAGGATCATTTTATAAAGACTACCACACATGGTTCTGACGGCAGGTTGATGTATACTTGTTGAGATGAAATGTTTCTGCCCGCAAGTGTCAAAAGTAGAGAAAAATTGGTCGTCCTTGACATTGTAGACTTTTGTCGACTGAAGAATAGAAACATTTCATCTCTTCAGTTTTAACTTCGCCATGCTTAGGACGGTAGAAATCTTTCTACAATCTGTCATTTTGTCTATTCTTCCATTGACAAAACCCGTTTCTATGGTTGTCATGCTACGCATGCAGGTCCGCCCTGTACTGTAAGTAAGCCACGGCATGTGAGCTCGTTCACTTTTTGCGATTGTTTCTTGATATTTTTTTAAAGATTCCAAATAATAATAAATTATAATTGTGTAAATAGTTAAAGTTGTGTTATGTATGTATATATAAGCATTTCTTGATAATTGTAGTATTTAATTAAGAATAAAATAATAAGTAAGCAAATAACAACTTATACCTAATCCTATTTATATAAAGTAAAGTCGGATTAGTTACACAGTTTATAACTAAAGAACGGGCACGCCACGATAGAGGGCACGCCACGATAGCGGCGATAAGACCCCTCTTTGAGGAGTGGCTAGAGAGGCGTCACGGCGCCCTCACCTACCGCCTGACGCAGGTCCTCACCGGACACGGAAGTTTCGGGAGGTTCCTGCACATAATCAGGCGGGAGGAAACGCCCGGGTGTCACCATTGCCAGGATTGCCCAGAGGACACGGTGGAGCACACGGTGGAGGTCTGCCCCGCTTGGGCGGAGCACCGCCGTGCCCTCGTAGAGGCGATCGGCAGCGGCGGCGACCTCTCGCGTCCGGGCCTGGTTCAAGCCATGGTCCGGGGCGAGAGGGAGTGGGGGGCAGTCGCCTCCTTCTGCGAAGCAGTCATGCTAGCGAAGGAGGCGGCGGGACGGCTGAGGGAGAGAGCCTCCCGTCCCAGCCGCCGCGGGAGACGCTCCGGGCGTCGGGAGCCGCGCGACGACTCCCGGCCACCGTAGGCGCGGGCCTGCGGGCGGAGAGTAATGGGTAGCTCACCGTCCGATCAGGACCAGGCCCGTGCCGGACGGCGCGTACGTATTCCACGCGCGCCTCAAAGAGATGTCAGCATCAAACGAAGGGGCCCGCAAGGGCCGAAGCCTGCCGGGTCAGTGGGATTGTCCGAAAGGGTTACCGCTGGCCCGGAACATAAAGGGCTAAGGAAGGAACACGGGTGGGTTTTAGTCAGTAAGAGTCTGACACTCCCTACCGCTCCACCCAGAGCGGGAGGAGTCATTTGATGATTTCCCATCCTCAAAAAAAAAAAAAAAAGAACAGCTAGACCAATTTATAGGATCTTTGATTTGTTGAATTTGTCTCCGCTCAGACAATCTCTGGGGAATGTCTGTAAAAGTTTGTAGATCTATCATCGAAACGATTGCGCCCTATTTAGCTTTCATATTTTAACATCAGTGTAGAACAAGGAGTCTTTCCAGATCTGATGAAACACAGTAAAGTAGTTCCTTTGTTCAAATCCGGTGATAGTAAAGACCCCAACAATTTTAGGCCTGTCTCAATTCTGCCGGTTCTCAGTAAAGTGTTTGAAAAGTTGATGCTCAATCAAATGTTACGCCATTTTAATAAAAATTCCATCTTTCATGAACAACAGTACGGTTTCACCAAAGGGCGTTGTACCACTGACGCCAGTGTCAACCTAATAAAGAACATTTTTAACGCCTGGGAAGAAGCACAAGATGCCATTGGAATCTTTTGCGACCTCTCTAAGGCGTTCGATTGCGTAAACCATGAGACACTTCTGCTGAAACTTGAGCATT
The DNA here is from genome assembly GCA_927399505.1 of Luperina testacea. NCBI lineage: Eukaryota > Metazoa > Arthropoda > Insecta > Lepidoptera > Noctuidae > Luperina > Luperina testacea. The sequence goes on along the minus strand of OV656770.1, from coordinate 455,188 downwards.
ATGGGATTAGGAATTTAGCTCTTGATTTACTAAAGTCATACCTAAAAGATAGAAAGATTAAAGTTCAAGTAAACGGCGTAAACTAATTAGTGTCTGAAATAGCAATGGGCGTTCCTCAAGGTTCGATATTGGGTCCATTCCTCTTTTTAGTTTACATTAATGATTTACCCCAATTACTTCAAAATCAACCGAAGATGGAGTTATTTGCAGATGACACCTCATTGATCTTTAAGATAGACAGACGGGCACAAAATCATGACGACGTGAATAACTCTATTCTTCAGGTCCAAGATTGGTTTACGGTGAATAATTTGGTACTAAATGAAAAGAAAACCAAATGCATTAGATTTAAATTACCTAATGTTAGAAGTAGTGAATGTGACATCACATTGAATGGAGAAAAACTGGAATTTGTTGATCAAACTGTTTTTCTGGGAATCACGCTAGACGACAAATTGCAATGGGGACCTCACATAACATCTCTTGCGGGGCGGCTTAGCTCGGCCGCTTATGCTGTTAGAAAGATAAGACAGTTAACTGATGTAGAAACCGCGCGTTTAGTCTATTTCAGCTACTTTCACAGCATTATGTCGTACGGCATTTTACTATGGGGTCGAGCTGCTGACATTGAATCCATCTTTATTTTGCAAAAAAGAGCTGTCAGAGCCATTTTTATAATCTACGTCGTAGCGAATTTCTCAGGGAACTTTTTAAAAGGATTAATATTATGACGGTACTTTGCCAATTCATTTATGAAAATATTATGTATGTAAGAAAAAATCTACATCTTTTTAATAAAAATAGCGATATACATAATTTTAATACTAGAAATAAAGATAATGTCATTAAAGTTCTATCTGGGGCTAACTGGGGTGTCCACCCGAAACACTTAAGAATCGCTTATATTTCCCTAATTCGAAGTCGTATGGACTACGCTAGCTTTCTGTATGGAGATAGTTGTCACTCAAACTTGTATAAACTCGACAAAGTTCAAAACCAAGCGATGAGGATCATTGGCAGTTTTATAAAATCGACACCAATTCATGTCATGAGTAGTGAATTAAGCCTCCAGCCCCTATTTATTCGTAGAAGCTATTTAGCTGGTAAATTTTATCTAAAGTGTAAGTCGCTGTTAAGTAGTCATACAGTTGTTGACCTGCTGGATGGTTTTTTACCTCAGATGCCTTTGTGGAAAAGGAAGAATAAGCCTTTGCTCATTTTAAGCCATGAATATCTAAAAGACTTGCGAATACACTGCAGCCGGAACTTGGAGATGTTTGGGTATTGTTCTTGGGTCAGTTACATGGATTTATCTAAAAACATTAACTTTAGCATTAGCGGAGTAAATCAAGCAAAAAAACTATTCCGGCCTTTGGTTTTAAGTGATTTATGTTGTCAATTTTTAAACACAGAATATCCAAATTTTTATCAAATATTTACAGATGGTTCCAAAGGAAATGATAATTCTGGAGCGGCTTTTTATGACCCTCAACAAAATATATCCATGGGTTTTAGTATTGACTCGAACGTGTCTCTGTCTATAATGTATCTTGAATTTTTGGCAATTAGTGAAGCTTTATCATACATTCAATCAATAAATCATAATAACTTTCTAATACTAACTGACTCCAAGAGTTCTTTACAACATGTAGCTCGTTGTACCTCGACAATTCGAGGAACACCGATAGCATACACAATAATGGATCAGATTCTGGAATTACAACAGAATTCTAAATTAGTAATACTGCAGTGGATTCCGTCACATATCGGAATACATGGCAATGAGGTGGTAGATATTTGTGCTAAGAGGGCCTGTGTAGAGGGTACTCCGTTAGATATAGTACCAATTTTCTCAGACAACTTCTATTTAGTTAAAAAATACTGTCATAAATTGTGGAAAGAATTTCATGACGTGAGATCAAGAGAAAAAGGTATCTGGTACAAAACCATTCAGCCTGAGCCTCTAATCATTCCCTGGATAGATAACTGTTCACTCAATAGAAAAGATATTGTTACTGCCATGAGGCTTCGATCCGGTCACATCCCATCGAGGAAGTTTACGTTCCTTATGGGTATATCACACCTTCACCTAATTGCGAGAAATGTGGAATAATCGAGGACGTACATCATATCCTGACCGAGTGTGAGCGGGGCGAACGCCTCAGGAGAAATGTTTTTGATACCCAAAATATGTTTGGAATTGGTACTTTAAATAGCGTTTTAGCTAAGGCTATGTCAGACGAGGCTAAAAATCTGTACAAAATAACAATCATATAAATTAATTTCAAATTCAAAATGTGGCTATGATGGAGCGACATAGTCAGTATTGTGACAAAGCTCCTTAATAAAGAGAAAAAAAATAAAATAAAGATAAAATACATCGACCATTTTTCAGATTAGCCAAGGTACACACATCTTTTATGGGGTACTGAGTTAAATGTTACAATAAAATACCTTGTGATATATTGCAATTAAATGAAAGAAAATTTAAAACTCACATTAAACGTACACTTTGTAAACAAGCATACTATAAATTAGAAGATTATATCCAAGATAAGAACGCTTGGAAACATGCTGGTCCTACTCCATAGGACATTCTAGAGTCTAGACAATATCAAACGGGTTGCTAATTTAATTGTAAATTTATTCTTTTTTTTATTTAAATTGTTTTACATTCTGTAACTACTTAACTCACACCCTGACTTGTTACTTGTAATTTTTTATTTTTATTTAAATGAAAATCGTTTACTTTTACCATGTTTGTAAATATGTGAGCACCATATTATATCTATCAGATAATTAATTTATGTCATGGTTTCATTTTTAATTCTTTTACCTATTGTGGTATAGTAATTTTATTTTAGGTGCATCGTCTTTACATATTATGATTATATAAAATGTATGCAAAATATTATATAATATAATAATAAGAATTTTAAAAGAGTAACGGTGGAGTTTCTTGCCCGTTCTTCTCCATACGAAAACTACCTTTTGGAATGGGCGACTAGAATCAATTCTATTTGTTGTAATTTTTGACGTTCAAAAGTGCCTTTTATGTGCCTATTTGAAATAAATGCTTTGACTTTGACTTTGCTCTGAATAGCAGAATACCTATTAAAACATGGGAAAAATTCACGAAAAAATGTCATAATGAAGTTGTCATTTTCTCATACATTTAATTTTGTTCTTATTGACTCTGAGGCGGTAAGAAGTTTGCTGGGTTGCTGTTACTTAATTAATGAAAATAACAAAATGAAATCCTAACTTAACTAAAACTATACACAAATTAAAATATAGCGTCAAAAAATTCATCCATCATCACTGGTTTATTAAAAATTGGTAATAGATATGAACCTCCTTCCTTGTTTGTATGAGTATAATTACCCCCACTCATAACTACATCATTTCCTTTTTTTTTAAATTTTCTATAATTTTTCAAATATTTCTACAGAAAATACTAAGAAAGTACTAAATAGTAGTCAAATAAGTTCACAAACTGTTGCTGTTCTGTACTGTAATATAAAATATATTTACGTTGGAAAAATCTACATATTTTTAGCAAAAATTTCTTTTATGGGTTACTGTGTAAAATGTTATAATAAAATACCACTCGATATTTTTCAACTAAATGAGAAGAAAAAAACATGCATTAAACGCACAATATGTAGACAAGCATAATTACAAGTTGGACGATTATATCGTAGATAAAAATGCTTGGCTCAATGCTGGTCCTGCTCCACAGGTACTTGGGCTCACTAGTTAAAATTTCAATATTTGGAAGAGGTGCTTCCCTTTTTCTTTTTAAATAGTGTTTCTGACATTACGAACTTAATGTTTATTTTATTCAATCAAATTTAATTGTTGAATAATACAATATTAAATACCTCTTCCTGTTCGGTAGTAAAATTTTATTCATCTCTAAAATAAATTGCAAACTATAGTTTTGTATAATTTAGAAGCATTTTTTTTTTTTAAATTTTGTAAATATAAGAACCATGGATCCGTTTATTATGATTTTTTGATGTTGACTTGAAATAAAAAATGGCAGTTGAGAATGTGTCATGCTCACTTAAATGTCTCACAGATGATGGCGCGTGTGTTGGATCATTCGGTTCCCTACAAAATGGTTGAGCTGGATGGTGCTGATCCACGCGTTATGTTCATGAACGGGCGCCGTTGGTTGAGATTGGTCACCTCTTGCCAAGGCTTATTTTTAATCTTATATTTTAAATTGTTTCTTCATTTTGTGTTTTTTTAATTGTTCTCACATATAGAAGCAACAAGAATAATGTACCAGGATTTTGTAATATCTTGATTTAAAAGAGTGTCCATGGAGTTTATTGCCCGTTCTTCTTCTACGTTTTGGAATGGGCAACTAGTTTCAACTTTCTGACTAACTGACCGACTATTTAATTTTCACAATTCAAAAGTACCTGTACATGGTTTAATTTAAATAAATGCTTTGAGTTTGAGTTTGACTAGGCGTGTTGTTCACAAACTGTTTCTGTATTGTATTAGGCGTGTTGTTCACAAACTGTTGCTGTAATGTACTAGGCGTGTTGTTCTTTCTTTTTGTCGAGGATAAAACAGCAGTATCACTGACATCTTGAAGAGTAAGCCAGCGGCGTTTTTCAATCAAGGAATCGTCTGCACAAACCGTGATTGTTTTATCGCAGATAAAAAAGTCGCGAGACGAGCCCCAGCAGCCAGCAGCTCAACATACCGACAACTACACACACTGAAGCTGTGTGTAATGCGTCCGCACTATTACTTTGTTTCACACAATGTGTAGTGCGTCGGCACTATTACTTTGTTTAACACAATGTGTAGTGCGTCCTCACTACTAGCTCGCTGAGCGTTCTTTCGTTCGTCCATAAAAACCGGACAAGAGCGGGCCGGGCTCGCGTCTTAGTTTATTCACTACTAGAAATATAATGTGCCTTACCTTGATTGTATTTTTCCCTTTCTCTATCTGTAATCTGTCTCTGTTAAAAGATACACCCCTGATACAGACTGCGTAGCCGCGGCCCCGTTGGGTTAGTTCTCCTAAACAAAACATGCTTAGTTTTCCAAACTTCCAAAAGGCATTGAAGGCCTCGGCCGACTTCGTGACTAGTGATGTGACGATGCTAACACTGAGTTCACCGTGGCCCCCTAGCGCTTTGGACCCCTCCTGGGGGGGGTTGCTCAACGACTGTTTATAAAGGTCGCTTTATCGGTAACCTATTATTATTATTATGGGGTTGTAAGTGAGTACTGTTGTACCTAATTATCATTCTTAGCTATGTAATTGGTGATGTTAGTACTTAGTAGACATAATGTTGTTGTTCTTGGAATCCTGATGCTCGTACTCTTGGCAAAGTTCCACAATTCTTACTGTTCGGTCTTAGCTTCACAGTCTCTAGATTTTATAGCCTTTCTTAGCCTATATTATAGCCATATCAGTTTGTGTACAATTCTATGAGTTTATTGTCCTATAAAGAAGTTACCATCACTTAAAGGTCGCAGCCTAGTTCCAGCGCTCGCCGGAGGTCGCATATTGTTTGCCATAGATCGGAGAGTGTCATCTAGTTTGGATCACAAAAGAGCGGCGCGCGGCGGTTATAAAGGTGTTCAACTACAAATTGCTCCAGTTTGCTTTCGAAATGTCGTTAAAGTAAACGTTAACTGGAAACAGTGATAAGTGTGGAGTAACTCGTGAGCTGTAGGTTGGTTGTTGCTTGCGAACAGTGGTGACACAAACATGAGGTAGGTAATTAGTCTGTCAGTAAGTAAATGAAATATTTGGTCTTTATCTACAATGTTTAGTGAGCATTCAGTAAAGATATTCTTTGATTTGGGAAATGCGAAGATATTTGACTCTACATAAAACCTACCGAACACTGAACAAACACCAATCTGTCTTAAGAGCTTCCTACCTATGTATATTTTCATTTTCACATGGACATCTCTTCGCATGACAATATATTATATATTCAGTCGTTTGTAAAACCACGAACCAGTCAACCTGCTGTGATTTGATCATGAAATATTGTTTTTACTGTAGGTATAATATAATATATGGGAGTCTTTGCTTGCGAGTATTTTCATTAAAAGGAAAATATTCGAGTCGTTGTATCGAGATAATAATGTCATTACTTTTACAACGCGCGGTGACAAAAATGTTCCCAAGTATTTTCATGAAAATAAAAGCATTTTGGGAATTTTGATGAATAATCTTTTGTCCCCCTCATTGACGCGCTTAGGGGTGCTCAGATTGTGAGTTGTGACGTCATCGTCACAATCTTGGCAACTATAAGATGAGATACTTATACTTACTTACGATTATTAAAAAAAACCGGGTAAGAGCGAGTTGGACTCGTGCACCGAGGGTTCCGTACCAAAACGTAAATTAAATTTAATAACATATGAATGTTATTAAATTTTCATCGGCGAAGCCTATATTCGTCAGAAAAATCTTCATCTCTTGACCGATTATGGAACTAATGTAACTCTAGTTGATGATTTCTGAAAAAGTGTGCTATTTAGAGACTTTGTTTTATTTTTCCGGTAATCTTTACATAAACTTCTATCACATAGTATCATTTCAGATTTTTCTCTTTGCAAACTTCGGAGATAAGAGGGGAAGGGGGGGGGAACGGTATTTTTTTTAAAGTCGAAAACTATGCGGCCTAAAAAAATGGAAAAATATTTGAGAATGTGCAAACTGCGCTCTTTCAAATGAGACCCCACATGCCCTAGAAGCCCCACTTCGAATTTTTCAGACCCGGCCCTTTGTTGAAAAAAATATAGGTACATATATTTTTATTTCTTTCTTATTTGCAAAATAGTTGGGCCAACGTCATTTAAAACTATTCCAAATTTCAAGTTGATAGCATTAGTAGTTTTTTGAGATATCCAGCTGTGACAGACAGACTGAGTCTCACCATAAGGGTTCCGTTTTACCATTTTGGTACAGAACCCTAAAAACTACGTAGGTATATAGAAGTAGCCAAGTTTTCCTACGATAATGAGTACCTATGTGGTGTAGTAGTGGCTAGCGTAACACAGGCACCTGTGCTGGCAATGACCGGTGTATGACGTCAATTGGATTTAATCAATTTCCCCGTCAATTTCCGCCACGTACCACTGTGCACCAGCAGCACACCACAGAGGCACTCAAAAGGCCTACTCCTGAAACAGGCTATAAGATAAGATTAAAAATTTCTTTATCTCTAACATACAGATTTTCCTACAAGTTTTCCAATTCGTTATAGCGGGTGATCCGTTGATACCATTTATTTAAATATAAGATTTCTATTGTTGAGATCTTGAATACTTCGACGGGTGCAAAGTAAAAAAAGTCAACTGCAATTTTGAGATTTTTGGTTTTTTGTAAAAACTAACTTAAAATATCATGTTCTACAACATAGCAAAAACAAAAATACAAATATCACCTTATTTTTGGTACTTTTGTCACGTAAAAGAAGACAACTACGCCTGTTTTGTGAAATTGCACGATGTAGATAAATAGAATAGATATATAGATAAATAAAATAGATTTATTAAGAGAAAATGTTAAAATTAGCAAAGGATCACTTAAAACGAAATTGAAAAACATTATACTGGATAGCAAACATAACTAAATAAAGTCAATTCAAACTTATGTTTCAAATTAATATTATTTCAAGTTAAACAAATATCAACTGTATTTAAATGGTAATTAAGTTAATCTCAGAGTGACTAGTACAGTCGGCTTCACTATGTGGGTACCCCCCTTGAAAGCATCTACGCTTTCAAGGGGGGTACCCACATAGTGAAGCCGACCGTACTATTGAAAACGTTGTAAAAATGTCTGAATATATGTAGTGTAAACTATATTGTGTAGGGTTTAAACTTTAAAGTTATTTTGCCATAAACTCATATTTTGATTACATCTTTGGCAAAAAATCGTGAATGCAGATTACATTGTATAAGATTGAACCATATAAGTAGTAGGTATGTAATAAGGTGGTGCATTGTTATGTAAAAGAGCGCCTCTCGCCATCAAACGTAAAAGTTTGGCGAGTTTAGATTTAAGTTACACCTCTGTATTTTTGATATCATTAAATAAATAAATAAAAAAAAAAAAAGATGCGGATAACTACCGCCTGGCCGTTTATTATAGATTAATATTTATATAATATTTATAGATTGCATCTGTTGGCACCGCGGATCGCTAATGTGACGCTGTCACTGTCATTGAGACGTCAAAACAGCTACGAGTGCCGGTCGGCGATTCCCCGCGCATTCCGTTGAAGAAACCGACATGACATACGTGTCTGTGTCAATAATTATTACTTGTTTCTCACTTTACTCATTGTAAAAGTTTAATTAAGTAAACACCAACCATAAAACAAACAAAAAGGAGTTCGTTATTTAACTCCCAAACAGCATCTGCGAATACAAAAATAGTAAGGGATAGGTTTAAAAAAATCACAGCAGTATTTTTATCAAATAAAAGCTAGCAATGAGTCACTTCGTTCTTTAATAAACCTAAGGATGTTGGTGGGGTTTCCGCGCTTCTGCAGCGTTTCGCAAATGTCCGCGGAAGCCCATGTTGACGAGGAGAAATGCATCAATAATGGGTAGGTTGCGCGGAAGCTCCAACAGCATCCTGAAAACTTTATTAAACAAAGTGGACAGTCCTCAGTCCCTTTATAGGGCACTGGGCATGGAGGCGTGTGCCAACGTGTGTTGGGCCACGTCATTTTTAGTTGCTTTAGTTTGTAAAACTTTAATAGCATAGTTTATTTAGTAGGTAGTAGTTTTTTATAGTTATTAAACATTGTTACTAATACTATACGGATTTGGTGTACTTGTAGTGCGAAATAAAGAATGTTTTATTATTATTACTATAAACAAATTATTAAAAAAAACCCGACTACAAAAATACATAAGGAACGTATTGCAGGTGGATAAACGTAGCTGTTTGTAACGTATTGCAGGCGGACAAACGTAGTTGTTTGTAACGTATTGCAGGCGGACAAACGTAGTTGTTTGTAACGTATTGCAGGCGGACAATCGTTGTTTGTAACGTATTGCAGGCGGACAAACGTAGTTGTTTGTAACGTATTGCAGGTGGACAGACGTAGTTGTTTGTAACGTATTGCAGGTGGACATACGTAGTTGTTTGTAACGTATTGCAGGCGGACAAACGTAGTTGTTTGTAACGTATGACAAGCGGAAAACGTAGTTGTTTGTAACGTATTGCAGGCGGACAAATTAGTTGGTTGTAACGTATTGCAAGCGGACAAACGTAGTTTCTAACCTATTGCAGGTGGACAAACGGAGTTGTTTGTAACGAATTGCAGGCGGACAAACGTAGTTGTTTGTAACGTATTGCAGGTGGACAGACGTAGTTGTTTGTAACGTATTTCAGGCGGACAAACCAATAACCCGAAATATGGTGTCACTTTTGATTGTCCCAGGCTGCGATACTTTACAAAAACAAAGTTCAGTAGCTAATAATGCTTACAATACTTTATTACACTAGCAAGTGGTTCAATAAGAGCCACTTTACGAGCACGTAAAGTGGCTCTTATTGAACCACTTTTAGGTCCACAATGCAGTGTATTAAAAACACGTGCTTTTTCTTTATGTTATTTACTAGTCAAAGATGCGCGCTTTTTTAATCTCATCAAAGTCAAAGTCAAATCATTTATTTCAAATAGGCACATTAAAGACACTTTTGAACGTTAAAACTTATAGTAAAATCGAATTGATTCTAGTCGCCCCTTCCAAAAGGTAGTTTTCGTATGGAGAAGAATGGGCAAGAAACTCCACTGTTACTCTTTTAAAATGTTTTACAAGGTTTTGTATACATAATATAATTATATGTGAAGACGATGCACCTAGAATAAAAGAAGTCTTCCCCAAAAAAAACATAAAAAGAATTAAAAATTAAGGAATTACAGGTAAATCAATTATGTGATCTCACATATTTACAAATTATTTACAAATATTGGAAAAGTAGATGACCTTTCTAGAACCCTAACAAGTGTGTGAGTTACTGTAGTCACAGATTGTAAAAATCAATGTCATAAAATGTTTAAAAATATAAATTAAATTAGCAACCAGTTTGATTTTGTCTAGACACTAGATTGTCCTATGGAGCAGGACCAGCATATTTCCAAGCATTCTTATCTTGGATATAATCCTCTAATTTGTAATATCCCTGTTTACATAGTGTACTTTTAATATCAGTTTTAAATTTTTTTTCTTTCTTTTCTTTCATTTAATTGCAATATGTCACAAGGTATTTTGTTGTAGTATTTAACACAGTACCCCATTAAAGATGTATGTACTTTAGATAATCTGAAAAAGGTTGATCTAATTTATCTTTATTTCTAGTATTAAAATTATCTCTATCACTTTGTGGGACTCGCGTATCCACATACTTACGTCTGTTCGCTCTTCTGTGGATTTGATACCGTTTTTGACACCTCGTAGCCAAGAAAATTTATCTTGTCCTTGCCATACTCACACTTTTCTACCTTTAACATGACGCCGTACTCCTTGAGACGTTCCAGCACTTGACGTAAGAGTTGTTTATGTTCTTCCTCGTTCTGCGAGTACAGTAAGATGTCGTCGATGTAGCAGAAGCAGTTATCTACACCCCGTAAAACTTGGTGCATAAATCTTTGGAACGTTTGGCTGGCATTCCGTAATCCGAAGGTCATGCATTTAAATTCAAACAGCCCAAATGGTGTGGTAATAGCTGTTTTCTGAGCGTCGTCTTCATTTATCGGTATCCAGTAGTATGCCATTTTGAGATCAAGTTTTGAAAATATCTTCATGGCAGCTGGTAGGTGAAGTCCTGTATGCGGGGTATCGGGTATCGGTCTGGTTGAGTGACTGCGTTTAGCCTACGATAGTCATCGCAAACCCGTAGTCCTCCGTCTTTCTTTTTCACTACATGTAGTGGACTTGCCCATGGGCTCTTAGAAGGTCTGCAGATGCCCATCTCCAGCATGTGATAGAACTCCTCTTTGGCAGCCTTGTATTTATCGGGTGGCAGAGGGCGGGGTCGGGCGAAGAGCGGGGGGCTTGTTGTTTCTATGTGGTGAACGACGTCGTGTTTTGCTGGTTCTTTCAGGGACATTGGCCGCAGAACCTCTGGACATTGCTTCAATATCTCGTAGTATGCTTGATCGGAGTTAATGACGTGTACTGTTTCTTCGCCGGTCGTTATTTCAAGCGCATCAATCGATAACTCAGTCACATTATCTATGAGCTTCTTCCTGTGGAGATCTACCAGTAATTTGAAGTGACGCAAAAAGTCGGCTCCCAGGATTGAAGTTTTCACATCTGCCACGATGAACTGCCACAGAAAACTACGACGAAGACCAAGATTTAATCTGAGCGTCTTTTCACCGTAGGTATTTATGGGCGTATTGTTTGCTGCATATAATCTGTACGCGCTGACAGTCTTCATTTTTCTTTTGCTTGTGGCGGCTAACACCGAAATATCGGCGCCTGTGTCCACAAGAAATCGCTCTCTGGTATCACGGTCGAAGACACAAAGGCGGTTGGTAGTACACGGGACACCGACGTCCGCCATCGTCGGTGTCGGAGCTAGTTTACCGACGGCTGAGTCTTGTTACGTCTACAACACGGTGATTCGCAGCGCTTTGCCTTGTCACCGTAGCGATAATGGTATCTGCACTCCCACTTTGGATCGCCGGGTCTGGTTGACGACTTGTTCCCCTGCCGCGACCGTGACTGTGAACGCGACCGGGAACGGAACGGGCGTCTGTAACGATGAGCTGTGCGTCCACGTAACTCGGCGACTCCTAGACATAGTTTCTCCATTTGCTTCGACAAGACATCTAATTGTGCGGACATCACGGGCTCTTGTGACGTGGATACTGCGGCGACGGTCGATGTTGAGGGTTCTGAATATTCTGCCATCTTATCAGCCATCGCGGCGAGTGTGTCGAGTGACGATTCTGTGTTGATCGACAACACGACGCGCATCTGTGTGGGTAGGTGGTTGAGCCACTCGATCTTCAAACCTTCGTCCGTGATCATGCCGCTGCCGAGTTCTTTCATCTTGCGTAGCAACTGTGTGAATTTCTGGTCACCCAGTTCCAGGCCGCTGATGAGCTTCTGAAAATTTTTCACGTCCGATGTGTCATATACCATCAGCAGACGATTCTTCACGGCTCCGTATTTGTCCGTGGCTGGCGGATTATATAAGATGTCCGTGATATGCTGTAGATCGGTGGTTTGTAGCTGCTGCAACACATATCGGTACTTTTGATCATCCGATGTCTTCAGAGGATCCACGACGGCTTCAAATTGAATAAACCAGGCTCGTGGTATCTCTCTCCAAAACGGCAGCAGTCTTGATTGGATGGAGACTGCAGCCAGGTCGACTTCGGGCTTCAACATTTTGCTGTCGCTTGGATTTTCTTGCGACATCTTCGAACTGGGTTGTCGGTTGAGTTGTCGGGGTCACCAGTTGTTGGGGTCTTCGGGATAGCAAATTAAACATGTTGCAGGGAATAATTGCTCATTTTATTCGTAAAATATCCTTTCTTACATTCTATTTTGGAACATATAATTTGTGTTAGGCTCACTATTTTAAAATATTTAACCGACCAATGGGAGAACATTGATTTCACTAAACGATCTTCGAAGAACGGGAACCCATCTCTCACTCGCGCGTGCGCGACGTATAGCGCCGTCTGTACGCACACTATAAATATTGCCGGCGCGCGGCGCTGGCGCATCTCGTCACAGTCGTCAGTACGTATTTGCTTCCGAGGCTGGCATGTCGTCTGTTCGTGCGGCGAATGTTTTTATGTGGCGCAGACGTATGTGGATTTTAGGGTATATTATATGTTCTGTGATGTGGATACGAGAGTCCCACATCGCGGGGAATAAAACTTACTACTTAACTACTTACTTACTTTATTAAAAAGATGAGAAATGAATTGGCAAGGTACCGTCATGATATTAACCTTTTTAAATAGTTCCCTAAGAGATTCGCGGCAACGTAGATTATAAATGGCTCTAACAGCTCTCTTTTGTAAAATAAAAATGGATTCAATGTCAGCAGCCCGACCCCATAGTAAAGTGCCATATCGCTCATTTGGAGAAACATCGACTTAACTGCTATTTTACTTATTTTTTAAGTACGTCTTTATTTTTCCTAACGTAAATACGTTTCTAAGTGCTTTGTCATATTTAACTCATTTTTGAGAAAAAATACATTTACGTCGATGATTCTCCAAATGAGTGATATGACATAATACTGTGGAAGTAACTAAAATAGACCAAATGCACGGTTTCTAACTGTCTTATCTATCTAACAGCATAAGCGGCCGAGCTTAGCCGCCCCGCAATAGATGTATATGAGGTCCCCATTGTAATTTCACGTCTAGCGTGATTCCTAAGAAAACTGTCTGATTAATAAATTCTAGTTTTTGGCCATTCAATATGAGTTCACATTCGCTATTTCTAACATTCGATAATGTAAACCGAATGCATTTGGTTTTTTTTTCATTAAGTACTAAATTATTTACCGTAAACCAATCTTGGACCTGAAAGTCAAAAGTCAAAGTCAAAGCATTTATTTCAAATAGGCACATAAAAGGCACTTTTGAACGTCAAAAATTACAACAAATAGAATTATTGATTCTAGTCGCCCATTCCAAAAGGTAGTTTTCGTATGGAGAAGAACGGGCAAGAAACTCCACCGTTACTCTTTTACCTGAAGAATAGAGTTATTCACGACGTCAAGATTTTGTGACCGTCGGTCTATTTTAAAGATCAATGATGTGTCATCTGCAAATAACACCATCTTCGGTTGGTTTTGAAGTAATTGGGGTAAATCATTAATGTAAGCTAAAAAGAGGAATGGACCCAATATCGAACCCTGAGGAACGCCCATTGTCATTTCAGACCCCAATGAGTTTACGCCGTTTACTTGAACTTTCACCTTTCTATCTTTTAGGTATGATCTTAGCAAATCAAGTGCTGTTTTTCTAATTCCATAGTACTCCAGTTTCATCCGAAGTGTCTCATGGTTTACACAATCGAACGCCTTAGAGAGGTCGCAAAAGATTCCAATGGCATCTTGTGCTTCTTCCCAGGCGTTAAAAATGTTCTTTAACTGTTCTTTAACGGTAACACCGGCGTCAGTAGTGCAACGCCCTTTGGTGAAACCGTACTAGTGTTCATGAAAGATGGAATTTTTATTAAAGTGACGTAACATTTGATTGAGCATCAACTTTTCAAACACTTTACTGAGAACTGGAAGAATTGACACAGGTCTATAATTGTTGGGTTCTTTACTATCACCGGATTTGAACATCAAAGAGACTTCATGCCAAAAGAAATACACGGGCCATATTTCACTTTTTTTTTTAAATAGTCTGTATTGTCCTTGGTCCCAAAATGAACTAATATTTATTTACCTTAAGGTGAATGCGCAGGAACCACGGACAATTTAAAGTGAATGCGCAGTGGTAGACCGCAAAATTCAAATTTTCTTAGGTTTTTGCAATTTTCAGGTCAGTGTCAGGTTGTATCTTGATCAAAATATGATTTGCGTCTGTAACAGGTACGTCTTTACAGAATTATAATCATTAGAATCATACATATTTCTAAGTTAGATTTGTTCCATAAGAACAGTTCTTAGGAAACAAATCTAACTTAAACATTCTATTAATATGTACAAGGTAAAAAAAGAAAGGAGGGAAAATAATCAAAGGGCATCAAAAAATTCATCCGCATATATTATTATTATAATTCATTCATATATTATTACTATTATTATATTTTATGTTTTAACAATTAATAATTTAAATAAATATTTTATTTAAAGAAAAAAAAATAAAAAAAATTCTATTCTAATGACTATAATTCTGTAAATACATAAATATTATAGTCGCGAATCATATTTTGATCAAGATATAACCTGATACTGACCTGCAAATTACGAAAAACGTAAGAAAATTTTAATTTCGCGGCCTACCACATTCACCTTATTAGTGTCCGTGGTCCCATCCGAAACCAAACGGAAGGAAAAGACCCTGACTGGCGTTCTATTATTGCGGATTCTCACTGAACTAATATAAATTTCTCTATGCCAATAGTATTTTCTAATTCCACACTAACTAAACTACAATTTGACATACGACAACACTACGATCAGTCTAAACATTATTTTGTGTTTATTATATTTTTCCTATGGGCTGTTTAGCGGTCTGTTGTCAGTGCGTGGTCAGTGGTTTTTTAGGGTTCCGTTGTTAAATAGGAACCCTTATAGTTTCGCCATGTCTGTCTGTCCGTCTGTCCGTCCTCGCTTAATCTCTGTGACCGTTAGCACTAGAAAGCTGAAATTTGGTACCAATATGTATATCAATCACGCCGACTAAGTAGTAAAATAAAAATTGGAAAAAAATGTTTTATTAGGGTAGCCCTCCTATATGTAAAGTGAGAAGTGATTTTTTTTTTAATTTCAACCCTAACGTGTGATATATTTTTGGAAAGGTATTTAAAAATGAATAGGGGTTTACTAAAATCATTTTTTGATAATGTCAATAATTTCGGAAATAATCGCTCCAAAAGTAAAAAACAATGTGTCCCCCCTCTAACTTTTGAACCATAAGTTTAGAAAATATGTAAAAAATCTGAAAAGTAGAACTTTATAAGGACTTTCTAGGAAAATTATTTTGAACTTGATGGAAACAACAGTTTTGTACAAAAAAGACAAAAAGTTGTACAAAACAATTTCTGGACTAAATTTGTAGTATAATCGTATATGCAAGCATTTTTTTAACTTCGTTTACATATTTTATTATCCTGAACGTATCTTTTTCAAACAAAAACAAATAAAGAATTATTAAAATCGAATCCCAATATTTTAAGATCTATGATCGACTACGATTACTACGCGAACATAATGGATACCCACTTTTAAACTCATAAGTGGGAACACTTATTGTGACGGACGGGAAACTACGGAACCCTACACTGAGCGTGGCCCGACACGCTCTTGGCCTGTTTTTTCAGTATATTATAGTGTACTCTGTGGTGCTTTTATTTACACTTGCGCGCGCGTGCTGGCTAGCGCGGCGCGCAGAAAAACCAAACCAGCGCAGCGCACCATTTTCCATACAAGTTAATATTTAATAATACAAGTCTGTTTTTTCCTCGCAAGTGTGTTGAAAAACGTCGTATGAAACGCGTGTGCATTGATCATTATACGCTCGGCTTCCTTATCGAATAATACCGCCTCGAGTATAATGATCAACATAGTACATATGTATCATAATGTACTATTACATTATTAGGTAAGATAGTTTATGAATAATATTATTTAGTTTATAATTATGTGTGTATCGCACAAAGAAACATTGCATATTTCATTTTACATTGCTGAAACAAAATTGAATGGTTGTTTTTCTCTTTTCAGTTATGTGTGTTTTGCAGTCGGGTTTTTGTTTTTTTAAATCATTTTGATTAATATTGTGCAGCCCTAATAAAATATGATGTGTCACTACGTCATGCTTAGATCAAGTTTTATGTTTTTCTAACAAAATAATCGCGATTATCATCGTGAACTCTTTGGTTTTAATGCTGCGTTTTGTCCCGTCCGTCACCCCCGCGATGTTACAGCGGCCATTAATAACTCGGGTTGTCAACGGGTTTTATTTTATGAAACACCAGAGTCACCCCCACCTCGCCGTGTTGAACAGTCATCACATTTTCGTCACACAGAAACATTTTATAAATTGTGGAATTGCTTAATTCTGCTTGTTCGTTGTTATACATATCAGAGAAGCTTTATCTATACTAATATTATAAACCTGAAGAGTTTGTTTGTTCGTTTGGTTGAACGCGCTAATCTCAGGAACCTGGTTCGAATTAAATATTTGTTTTGTGTAGGATAGTCCATTTATCGAGAAAGGCTATAGGCTATATAACATCACGCTACGATAAATAGGAGCGGAGCATCAATGAAAAATGTTGCAGAAACGGCAAAAATTGAGTTTCCGTTGCGTACCTACTTAAACGGTTAAAGTTACGCAAAAATCATGTATGACGGAATATTTTGTTCCCCTTTAAAAGTTCTAAAAAAAGTCCGCGACAGCATATATGTTTATCTTTTAAGGTTGACTCACTATAACTTTTTTTTTTATGTTACTCAAATTTGTTCTAAAATAATGCATTATATGCGAAGGTGTTTTTATAAACATGATATTAATCCTTATCCAAATAAATACGTTATTCATCACAATTATTTAATTTAGAACAAAATTGCCTTTTACATCTGGTCACGCCAACAATAATTCAGTTCTGAAAAGTATCAGAACCAACCTTCGATACGATAGCGGACGTGTTAACTACAGTGAATCGGCAGTGACGAAAATCGAGGCGGAAAAAGGGGAAGAGAAGGGTCATGCAGCACTCACCTGGAGCAGGCCAGCGGGATCCAATCTCCTTCGACTATCAGCACGATATCACTTCGAGGGTCGCGCGACCAATATTTGAATATATGGTTTTAGTTCTTATTACACTGGGTAATCAAACACAAGGGTGCGTTTGGCGGAGCGGGAGCATATTGAATATTACAGAGAAAGGCTCGAGATGATCCTCGTCTCTTCGCGGGTGGTCAGACGAAAAGGTTCGCCATGCGGTGCGGGGTGGTTCGAGATATCCGTTACAAAGGTGCGTCCATGTGCAATTTCTTCGTCGAACTGACAGCTGTCAGTCCTTGTTCTCTCGTTCTCATGTTCACCTCTTGAATGAATGATGCTAAAGCGCTGCATGTGCAGGTTGGGAAAAGGAGCGGGAAATACAAACTGCCTATTATTATAAGAGTGAATCTATCTAATCAGTGTTGACGTTACCAACATCATTTGATTTCAATTAATATCATAGTTTTAAAATAACTCCGCCAGGCGGTCGGTCACGAGTACCTACTATAGTTCCACTCTTACTGATCATAGCGTGATGTATCTAAAATAGCTTCTTAAGGGGCTTTCATGACCTAAAGCGAGGTCTTTGTCGGACTGCTTAGAAAAGAAAGAGAAGCGCGATGACACAACGCTGGTAATTTATTGCAAAATATGAAGCAATTATTTAATTACAAAAATCTATTGTTTCGACGAAAATATTAAAACACTAAGTAGTATTTTAGTATGTTGCTTGTAGAATAATCTGACAAAAAATCTGAATGATTGTATGTATATTAGTATGGTTTTTATTGTAAAAAGAAAGTATTTAGAGGTATCTTCACGATTTTTTTTCTATGGTATCAAATTAGTTGTATTATGTTTTCAACACACTATCAACCTAGCATATATCCTGAAGAATATCATATATTTTTCTGATTTTTTTTTACTGTAGTCGATCATATACTTTTGTTGTTTCTAAAACTTGCGTTTTTTGTGTTTAGTTCCTGTAAGCCCCTTAAAGTAATGTAATAAACTAATAAGTTATAATCATAAGTAAGACTCTTAAAGGACCCCTCCGGTGGGTTCCCGCATTGTCGAGGCCCGGGCTCAGTAGCCGTGGCTTGGTCACCCACGGTGAAGCGAAGAGCCCCTCCTCGGGTTCGAGGAGGGGCCGCTTGTCAGGGCTTTTGTCGATATCCGACGATGTAGCGGCCAACAAGGCCACCGTGTGATGGCGGACGCGGTGGGGCCGGGAGGGGAGGAGGAGTGTTGGTATGACGATGGCGGTGAAAATTGGCAGGTGGCGGGGCCAATGACCTGACCCGTCGCAGGGGGACCAAGGGTGCCCAGACACGGGGTCGTCTGGCGCCCATGTGATGGTTTGGTCCCTGGGGTGGTCACGGCGTGCTATGTGTTCTGGTGCGCCGGTGATGGGGAATACTCCCCAGAGGAGGGTCCGGTGACGGACAGCCTCGGCGGGTTAGAAAGAAAGAAAATACGTTTATTTGTGGCAAACATGACGCATAAAAATAAAAAAACACAAACAACAGAAAAACAAAATAACAATTTGGGAGAAAGTATGCGTCACGGATGAGTGCTAACGCGTGCCCGTGTTCCCGCCGTAAGCGGCAGAGGAGGACACCGTGGAGTTTTAGTGGGTTAGAGTCAATAGAGTCCCACATAACTCACTACTACCACTACTAGCATCGGAATAATGTTCTGTGTCTGTATTTGTTTCATTTGATTCTGAATCAACGACTATACTATCAGGGACTCTATTACCTTCTGCTTATGTTAATATTGTTGATGATTTTACTGATTGCAATCTTAAATTGTGCGCAATGTACACTATTTTCCTAGCCCTGTCATTTGTCAGTCTATTACGTATGTACTATTTAACAAAAAACAAATTGTATTTTCTTATTGAACAAAAAAAATAATAACATCAACTCTTATACGATAACCGCCTTACCAAATTTTTATTTTACTACTCATGAAAAAAAAACTACTCCAGAAAAAAAAACTGTTTTTTTCATGTTTTTTATAAACGTTTTTTTTCATCTCAGAAAAAAAACCGTTTTTTTACAACTCTACGGCAGAATGTATGTCTTTTTAGTAGGTTTTATTCTCAAATTAAGGCGGGTGAAACTGCGGGGCATAGCTAGTTTACAATGTACAAATAAAATATAATAATTATATCAAGCCTATTCAAAGCGGTTTAATAAATAATTCACTATGAGCTGGTCTTACGAATAACTCGCAGTGTGCAGTGTTGTGAGTGTGTTGTGATTTGTTATGTCAAATTAATCTCCAGAACGGCTTATTGATCTGAAACTCACCCAAGCAGTAGGTACAATGCACTGGCTCGACGGACAAACAAATACTCGTTATTTGTATGTAAAGATGATTTTATACTTATAATGGCAGAAAGGTCAAATATTTTCCTGATGTTTTTAGGCGTTCTATTATCGAGAGTTGAAATACGAGTATGTTCAGGAGTGAAATATTTGAGATGATAATATTAACATTATTGTTGGCCATAAACATTAAACATCCAGTATTTTGTTGGGTATTAATGGTGGTATTAATGGTAGTATTAAACAACGGACAGTAGATACAGAGGCGTGCAGACGAGAGAGAGGCAATTATTTATTTGAAAGAATATAAGCCCTGCCTGTTGGACGATAGCTTATCGTCTCAACGAAAATCGCGAAATCTTTTCGTAAAACAAAAGCGTGCCGATTAATATTTATGAGCTAATTAAAAACTGACTGTCTTCGATTGTTTTGTACTAGCTGTGATCACCGTTCAGTCAGCGTGAGAATCGGAAAGTTTGACGTTTGATGTCTTCCACATGGTTCCATAATTCGATCTATTCTACTCTGACAACACAGAATTTTCAGATTTATGGGACAAGTTGAAGTCTACGTAATGGATGGAGAAAGGTGGTCCGCTATCACCAAACTGTCCTAGCGAAATTATCATATTTATCTGGGGGCCTAAAAAGGCCACTTTTGCAGAATCACAAAAGAATAACATTATGAATCATAATGGACAGTTAACTGTTAAGTTAATCGTATCAAATCCCATTGGTGAAGGATTTTTCAGTTATTTTTTTTTGTCTGTGCTAAAATACCTATAAATCCAATCAAAATCTAATCCCAATCTCTTTGATTATACCTACATAGTGCAGCGATAAAAAGAAAAACGCGGACTGTCTTCGCCATATTATAATTCATAATGTTATCCTTTTATGATTCTGCCAAAGTGTTCTTGTTAGGCCCCCTGTTCTCCCGTTCCGGAGACACCGACATTAAAATAGTTGAGAAAGGTTTGTCATGACTCCCAGCAGTCACCACTGTGCTGTGACTGCCAACAGTGGATGAACAATACAATTAATAGCGATACTCTTCGCAAACAGGCTAAAAAAAAGTAATTTAAAAAAATAAACCCGACTGTGGTAAAAAACTTAAGTTAACAAAAACTGAAAAGCTAAAAACAAGCCAATTTTAAATTAAATTAAAGTTGGTAGCTTTATTTTTTTGTAATATTAGATTGTAACTAGTTAACTACCCACTTAACTAGTTAATTTAATTTTTCCTTAAATTGCAATAGTATTGTTATTTTTCCTTTTCTTTGTAGTATATTAAAATAGTAATGTCAATTTCTTATATAATAATATCACAAAATGTTAGTAATTTGAATAATTTGTATCGTATGCCTAAAAGGCGGGACATAGCTGATCAAAATCACTGTAATTCTTAACACCTGTATCTATTTCTGTACCTATGATCCACAATAAACATGATTGATTGATACATTGATACACTCGAAAAACATAACCCTCCTTCTGGCGCAGTTGGGTAAGACTGGCAATAAATTATGATAAAGCTTGCGTAACTCGTAAATCTTTCAGCAAGACAATTATTTCGCATTCCCCCCTATCGTTGCAGGCACAACCGAGCTGTGTAAAGAATCCGCATCGCATCTATACTAATATTATAAAGCTGAAGAGTTTGTTTGTTTGGTTGAACGCGCTAATCTCAGGAACTACTGGTTCGAATTGAAAAAATATTTTTGTGTTGGATAGTCCATTTATCGAGGATGGCTATAGGCTATATGACATCACGCTACGACCAATAGGAGCGGAGCATCAATGAAAATGATGCAAAAACGGGAAAAAATATTCCTTTTGAGAGCTTTCGTTGCGTACGCTGCGTAAACGGTTTAAAAGGTTACGCAAAGATCATGTATGACGGAATTGTTTCCCTTTAAAAGTTCTAAAAAAAAGTCTGCGACAGCATATGCACTATAACCTTTTTTATGGTAATCAAATTTCTTCTAAACTAATGCATTATTTGCGAAGGTTTTTTTTATAAACATGATACCTATTAATTCTTATCAAAATAAATACATTACTCATCACAAATATTTAATTTTGAATAAAATTGCCCTTGACATCATTTGATTTCAATGAATATCTTAGGAGTTGCATAGTTTACAAATAATATAGTTGCATAGTTTACATGTCTAAGTAATACTCTTAAAGTAATGGAATATATTTTTAACCGACTTCAAAAAAGGAGGAGGTTCTCAATTCGGATGTTTCTATTTTTTATTTTGTATGTATATTCGGGCATAACTCCCTCATATTGGATTTGCAAATTTTTTTTTTGTTCGAAATAGGTTTATTCCGGAATGGTCCCATTAAAATTTCATAAAGATCTGATGATGAGTTTCAGAGATAGACAACGGAACTCTTCAATAAATGCCAGTAAATCAACCGCGATTGCTGCTATAGCATATGTATGCATTGTTTACGCAATCACACAACATAACATTACGCCTGTACCTTTTAAAGGGGTAGGCAGATGTGTTCAATAGCTTACATCACTGATATTCACATACCAAGTAGTGTTATATGAATTTGTTTGGGGTAGGCAGGTACAACTAAAAAGTGAAAAATAAAAAAGTTATAACAAAAAAAAAACACCCGACTTCCAAAAAAATACTACAAAGTGAAAAATAACTTTAATTTCGAAAGTCGGTGTCAAAAAACAAAAATACAGAACCAACGACACCGATTTCCGAAATTAAAGTTTTTTCACTTTGTATTTTTTTGGAAGTCGGTTGTTTTTTTTAAACGGTTTTATTAAACGGTTTTATTTAGCTCACCCCGTTTGTTTTATTTATTTTTTATTCTTGGGTCATATTTAGTAATTCAAATTTCACCCTCTTCCTGTCAACCGATTAATCTGAAATTTTGTATACACTTTGGATTTTGGTGACAATACAATTATGTTTATTCATTATCATTATAAATTCAAGATGGCCGCCGCTACAAAATGTCGGATAATTTATGTTTTATTAATCCCATCAATATGGGTATCAAATGAAAGGGCTCAACAAGCAGAATACAATATACTATAAAAAATTGAAATCCAAGATGGCAGCCGCTACAAAATGGCGGATAACGTAGGTTTTATCAATGCCATCAATATGGGTATCAAATGAAAGGGCTCAACAAGCAGAATATAATATACTATAAAAAATTGAAATACAAGATGGCGGCCGCTACAAAATGGCGGATAACGTAGGTTTTATCGATCCCATCAATATGGGTATCAAATGAAAGTGCTCAACCAGTATAATACAATGTACTATATAAAATTAAAATCCAAGATGGCGGCCTCTACAAAATGGCGGATAACTTAGGTTTTATCAATCCCATCAACATGGGTATCAAATGAAAGGTCTCAACAAGTAGAATACAATTTACTATGCAAAATTGAAATCTAAGACGGCCGCCGCTACCAAATGGCTGATAACAATTTTTTTTCAAGCACTAAATGAATTAAACAAAATGCGAAATAAAAACTAAAAACTAGAAAATATAAAAATAGGTAAAAAATCTTTTTCAGTTAAACGGTTTTATGTTAAACATACATTGCAATGTTTAAGATAAATGTACTAAAAACCAAAAAATAATAAAATAGATACAGTCGTGGGAATTATAAACATATGCATAGACTAGACTAAAATAAAACCGTGGGGCACGTCAATTGTCTACATTTTAATCAACGATTGTAGACAATTGACGTGCCCCACGGTTTTATTTTAGTCTAGTCTATGCATATGTTTATAATTCCCACGACTGTATCTATTTTATTATTTTTTGGTTTTTAGTACATTTATCTTAAACATTGCAATGTATGTTTAACATAAAACCGTTTAACTGAAAAAGATTTTTTACCTATTTTTTTTTGTAATAAAGTTAGTAGGTTTTTTTCCTGAAATTACCGCGGGTGACACGTCTGATATATCAGCGCACAACCTAAACCGCTGATCCTAGAGACATAAAATTTGGAGGGTGTGTTCTTTGTTAAGAGTATCCACTAAGATAGGGTTTTTAGAAATTTCACCCCTAATAGGGTGAATGAGGGGAGGGTGAAATTTCACATGGACGAAGTCGCGGGCAGAAGCTAGTAATATAATATAATGTTTGCTATAAAATATGTTACAAGTAATGTTCACACGCGGTCATGTGTGCTGTAGGAGCGCGCATATTATTGTTGTTAACTTTAACTTAGAACTTTTATATCGTACACCTAAAATAAATTACATATATGTATAGCTAAATAATACCTAATGTGCCGAGTTCAATATGTTTACGATTCATAAACTGGGAATTGGACGCGCGTTTATATTACGGTAAGGAGCAAACACGATGGGTGATATTGAACCCAGAGAGATTCATAACCCGTACTTTCTGCAGTAGTCGGGTAAAATATTATGTTTTTGGTTGTGTTCATACAGTTATTTATTTATTTATTTCAGGCGACGCAGGCCCATACATAAATATATATTTTTATTGTAAAACAGTACTTCACTAGCTATGGGGCTTAAATAGCCCCATCAACTCAGATGTAAAATAGCTCAGGAATTTGAAAACTTTTATATATTCCCCTTAAAACTACTGAAGCTTTAAATTCATCCCCCACGCTTTCTGCTGCCTTACTTAAAAATAATGTAAAGGCATGCCCTTTGGAGTTTAGGTTTCAGCATACAAACCCCCAGGCTGTCATAAAAGCTTTTAAAGATCTTAACATTAAATCAACAGAAGATCTCTGGGGAATGTCTGTAAAAGTATGTAGATCTTTCATCGAAACCATTGCGCCCTATTTAGCTTTCATATTATTTAACACCAGTGTTGAACAAGGAGTCTTTCCGGATCTTATGAAACTTAGTAAAGTAGTACCATTGTTAAAATCCGGTGATTGTAAAGAACCCAACAATTATAGGCCTGTATCAATTCTGCCAGTTCTCAGTTAGGTATTTGAAAAGTTGATGCTCAATCAAATGTTAGGTACATCACTTTAATAAAAGTTCCATCTTTCATGAGCACCAGTACGGTTTCACTAAAGAGCGTTGCACTACTGACTGTGTTACCCTAATAAAGAACATTTTCATCCCCCCATCTCGGAAAGAGTATTTTTGCTCTTCGATATCTGAGTGCAAAAGCTGTTTTTATCCGCTAGAGGATAAAGTAAATTGAATTTAGAACATCGTGTGCACTAAGTTTGTGAATTCAAATCATCATTAAACCTATTTACTTCTACCTCCATGGTGCCGAATTTATCATACAACTTTTTTTTTATTTTTTAAAAACTCAGACTCGGAACCTTCTTGGTGTACTTTTTTTTAA
This sequence comes from Luperina testacea, assembly GCA_927399505.1. Lineage (NCBI taxonomy): Eukaryota > Metazoa > Arthropoda > Insecta > Lepidoptera > Noctuidae > Luperina > Luperina testacea. Next base: position 430,051 of record OV656770.1, on the reverse strand, counting down.
TTTGCTTTGCGCGCGCAATTTTCTTTTCACGTCATATTGTTAAAACCTTAGGTTAAAAATAAAAACAAGAAACTTGTAAACAAGTAAAAAATCTAAAATGAGTGAATCTAGCGACGACGAAGTTTATTTGACGCCAACAGAATTGACTGAAACTGTAAAAAATGCGCAAATGAGCTTTCTCCCTCAAAAATCACGCGAGAAGTATTTGAAACAGTACGATATGTTTAACACGTGGCGACTAGCTATAAAGGAGCCAAAACTTTATCAGAAAACGTTTTGCTGGCATATTTTATTGAATTATCCGAGACCAAGAAATCAAGCACTCTACGGAGTACGTATTCAATGCTAAAAGCAACAATAAAGATGAAAAAAAAACATATATATAGACACCTATCTTAGATTAGTGGCATTTTTAAAAAGAGCCTCATCATTTCCTCGCTTAGGTGGGATGAAAAGTTACGTGTTGCACTCGAGTGCAAAGATTTTTCACCTCGTGCCCTTTTGATTCCCTCGCTAACGCTCAGGATTCTAATTTTTGAATCACTCGCTGCGCTCGTGATTCAATTTTAGAATCCTTCGCTTGCTCGGTCATCAAAATTGAGCACGCGGTTAAAAAGCAACTTTGCACTCTTGTATAACAAATAACTATTTTAACGCCTGGGAAGAAGCATAAGATGCCATTGTAATCTTTTGCGACCTCTCTAAGACTTTCGATTGTGTAAACCATGAGACACTTCTGATGAAACTGGAGCACTATGGAATTCAAATTTTAATAATAATTTTCTGAAATGATTTTCTTTCGTTAGGTCGGTTTTATATATAATTATATATATAGAGAAAACGTAGTTGACATTATATACAGACAAAAAACCAAAAATAACAAAATTAAATTCTAACTTAACTAAAATTAACACAAAAATTAAAAAATTGCGTCGAAAAATTCATCCACATCGCTGTCGACTGGTAATGTACCCAAGAGACTGGCGGCATTACCACGGTGTATGGCGATGCTTAGCCTCTGGCCAAAGTAAAAGCCAGCCCTTGGGTCACGGGAAGTGTCAACCAGCCGTTTAGAAATTTCTTTAAAAAGACCATGAGCACTCGGACCCCACGGACCGAGAGTTTCAACCCCAAACGGCTCGAATATATAATTTCAGATAAGGTAAATATAATAGTAGATTATTAACCAAGGGGATAAAGCAGTGTCTTCTGTCGCGGGTGACGATTTAAATCGCGAGCGTAACGAAGGACTCGAGGTTTACTCCCGAGCTTAGCGAGGGTGTTAAAAACTTAAATCACGAGCGAAGCGAGGGATTTAAGACGAGTCCTGAGTGTAGCGAGGGATTTAAGTTCACCCAAGACTAAGACAGCTTTATCACCGAGGAAAATACTCTACTTTTCGTACCATTTGCGAAAAAGTTAACACAATAATAATATGAGATAAGCATTTTAGAACATTAACTTATTTATAAAAATAAATTAAAATAAACTTAATGTTTATGTATTTGAAGAAAACAAAAACGCGGCAAATTCCTAGACTAATATTTTTTTGTCGGAAAAGCAAAGGCATCAAGCTCATACGGCCTAGTCTGTTTTCGTAATTGTATTTAATAATCATAACTGCATAATAAATGTGTATTCCTTTTTCAAAAAGATGTATAATGCTTTATATACAAACTCAATGGTGTAAACACAGATGTAGTTCAGTATAAATTTCGGTAAGTATTCCAAATTTAAATCACATTCTCCCCCTAGAGGATGAATGAAATTCAGTACAATTTTCTTTCCCTGTTTTTAACAGATTAAAAATGACTATTATTATGTTCACTTTTTGTGGCATAGAATGTCACTTTTTTGAGCAAGTGGTACGAAAATATAATATAAATATAATTTTCTATGCAATTAGAAAAACAGCACTTGATTTGCTAAGGTCATACCTGAAAGATAGAAAGGTTAAAGTTCAAGTAAACGGCGTAAACTCATTAGGGTCTGAAATAGCAATGGGCGTTCCTCAAGGTTCGATATTGGGTCCATTCCTCTTTTTAGTTTTTGTTAATGATTTACCCCAATTACTTCAAAATCAACCAAACTTAACCAAAGATGGTGTTATTTGCAGACGACACATCATTGATCTTTAAAATAGACCGACGCGGTCAGAAAATCTTGACGACGTGAATAACTGTAATCTTCAGGTCCAAGATTGGTTTACGGTAAATAATTTAGTACTTAATGAAAAAAAAAACCAAATGCATTAGATTTAAATTACTGAATGTTAGAAGTAGCGAATGTGAAATCATATTGAATGGCCAAAAACTAGAATTTATTAATCAGACAGTTTTACTTCCACAGTATTATGTCATATGGCATTTTACTATGGGGTCGGGCTGCTGACATTGAATTTATTTTTATTTAAAAAAAGAGAGCTGTTAGAGCCATTTATAATCTACGTCGCCGCGAATCTCTTAGGGAACTATTTAAAAAGGTTAATATCATGACGGTACCTTGGTACCCATCTGACGTCCACTACCCAGTTACTGGGTAATACAAAACCCCTTGGTAAGACTGGTTGTCAGACTTTCGGGCTTCTGACGACCCGTACCTAACGACTGTCAAAGATCCACAAATGACAGCCGGGACTAACAACTTAACGTGCTTTCTGAGGCACGGCGGGGTCTTGGTATGTAAAGATGGTCACCCATCCACGGACCAACCGCGGCAAGCATACCTTAACCTGATCGATCGACATGTGCGGCTGTTATTTCTTAGCCACAAGCCCCTTCCTTCTTCTAAACAAGCACCTACTGATTCTACCAATTTGTGAAAATAATTGTATGTGCTTACATAATCTTTATCCTACATAAATAACTAATGAAATGTAGCAGTATCTTATGTGTTAAACTATTAAGTATGTTGGTTTTATGTTCCACTGTGTGTCCAGATTCCTGGTGCTCCTACTGTCAGCTTCTCTGCGGTGCGCGCCGCGAGGGGCGCAGGCGCTGCTGCTCACCGATTCTTACACAATGCCTGTAGGAGTCGTGCTGACAGGTATAATATATTGTTTGTCTTTCTTTTGTCTTTGCATCGAGAAATTATACTTACAGTACTTTCATAGTTATTTTACAGTGATGCGACATCGGATGTGAAAATAACTGTAACCTTTTGCATTCCGTTCGTAGTTCTACGTGAAAAACAATGGAAATGATATTGTGTTTAAGATTGTGTCATACGAGACGTTCAAATTATTGTAGTAGACGATAATGAATTCGTCTGTCTGAATAACCCAAACTTCAAGTTCGTTATTTTCGTATTTTACTCGTGGCATGACGCATTGTATGTTCTATCAAAGACGCAGGCATGTTATTAATAGTATTTATTAATAGCCGCCGCCGCGTCGCTAGGAAACTACCTACAAGTGATATTCATGAACACAGAAGGTTGCATGTTAATGCTTCACTCGAGCACAGTATAAATAAGACATACAGTACGTCGTCTTCATACAAACGGACGAAACGCGAGCTATACCTACGCGCCTCGACCACGGCATGCGCTCAGCATGCAGACAGTCGCGACTGTGCCGCAGTGACGAACGGACGGTGTGTTGTTTTTTTAACAATAACCGCGCGATTTTTTCACAAAAAATAAGTTCAAGTACATATTTAATATGACGAGTAGGCGATATTGTGCTGTTTTTGGTTGCATGAATTCGTCAATAACGCATCCAGAGATAGCTTTTTTTACATTACCTGGAAACTCTGAAAGGTAAGACTATTTTACTTACTAGTGGGTAGGTACATAATGTGTGTCTTTTTAATGGATAAGTATTTCCTATTACCTCCGGAAAAAAAGTTGTCTGGATTAATAAATAAAGTGATTAAAGTAAAGGAAAGTGATAGACACGAGTGAAATAAGTAGTTATAGGCGGTTCATGAATCATTATACGGTAGGTACGCTTGTGTTAAAACCTCGGGGCATGTGTGTTTTGTTAGTTTGTATAATTCAAAGTAAAGACGTGGTTTTTATTATTAATAATAGTTGCTTATTGTAGGTACTGTGTGTATGAATAATACTAGAAAAAAATTGGTTGTCTGTAAAGTCGATTTACGGCCGATAGTTTAACGTGACAACATCATTTAAACAAAGCATTAATGAACAAAACATACATACATGCATGCATACTTTTATGAATAAAATTAATTATTTTTATTGAATAACTGTTACTGTAATAAGAATAACTGTTTCATGAAATCATCATTCTTTGGACTTACATGGTCTTAGAGAGTTGTGTTGATGACTTTAATGATTATAATTCTGTAATAGTACATTACGATATTAGTGCGTTAAGATGTTATAACCAATACGCACGTATATCGTACGACGTTTTTTAACACATTTGCGAGGAAACAGAAAAAAAAAACATTTCACAATACAAGTACAAAGAAAAGAAAATTTGAGAAAAATGGCGCGAGGATTATTTTCTGCCGTGGCTGCGTGAAAATGTTGGCAAAGACACTAGAGCATGCAGCCAAGTTTTTAAATTACCGAATAAACTGTTTTTTTTAATTTTAAATAAAATCAATCTGTGAATGCACACTTGCTTTCCCGCCATTTTAACAGCGCGCTAGCGCTGCCTACTGACTGGCGCCGCGCGGCGATTAGTTCGAAATTTGAATAGCAAAAGCGCGCTGCTCACTAGCTGGAGTCGTGCGGCGGCGATCAAAACAACACGCATTTTTATTAAACACTTCCTATTCAATTCACAAAGTATTTTATTTGTTTATATAAAAAGAAGTAGGTATATTTATTTATTTATTTTATTATTTATGTACACACAGTAAAATACAATAACAAAACTAAATGGAAACACAAAGTAGGCAAATGTAATTAAAATACTGGAGGCGGGCAGCCCTATCGCATGTTTACGTACCGCGCGGCTGTAGGCATTTACATCAAGGTTACGGCCGAGATACAATACTGTATGTCTTTATACTGTGACTCGAGTGTCTCGACACGCCTCAGTTGTATAATTATGTTCGCTACATAGTGCACTCCAGCAGTCGTACTGAGAACTCGTGTTGAGGACTCAGGGTCTGAGACGCCATTACCGAGTCTTTATGCAAGCTCTGAGAGGGTACTCCCTTTCTTCTCCTAAAATTGTTTGTCCGAAAATCATTATCCATAACACGTTTGCTACAATATAAACTTCAGTAACCATAATGTTCAAAAATTCGAAATTTTGTTTTACATAATAAAATTAGCCGCCGCGGTCGAGGCTGTCCGGCTAAGCCGGCCAGCAAGCCGAAGCAGCCGTGGTGAGCGAAAGCCGTCTGCGACGATTAGCACGCGTGGCACCGCCGAAGACTCGCAGCGCCGGAGCCGTGACAGAAACCATGCCTGCTGCACGTTGCATGCTCGCTTGCATGCTGCATGCTTGCTTTCATGCTTGCTTGCTGCATGCTTACTTGCATGCTGTATGCATGTAATACAAACTTGTTTTAAAAACATTATTAGGATAAATAAACATAAATAATTTGAATTTAGGAATTATAACTTTTATTGAAAACGGTTTTAAGTCTATATTTATGACAAACAAAAGGGCATATTGTATTTAAGGATTTCCATTTTATCCCATGTGATATTATGTGACATTAAGTTCGGGTAAGTTATCATTCGGACAAACGAAGTTTGGAATAAAAAAAAATATGGCGCATTTATTTCATCATTTTTAGATTATTGATAAAAAAGTTAGGTAACACTATATAGAACCCTCTGAGAGCTGTCACTCAGTCAGTTTAATCACCAAGCACAAAATAACTCTTTATGTTTCCTTTTATATAACATGCAAGGAAAACCTACTAAGATGTTGTCTGACCGGGGCGACGACCCCAGGTTGGCAGTTGCGGTTGTGATCGCTAGATCAACGAAGCAGACACGTTGCCCTTACATTTTTCAGTTTTTGTTTAAGTTTTGTAAATTATAATACTGAGTAATCACTGATCCACAAAAAGGCGTGGTAACACTGATAGCTCATAGGAACGATTTCCATTACAGTAAAAAGTATGTCTGTTTGCTATTTTCCGCAATATCCGATGTCGCGTCTCTTGAACATTCACGAGCGGAAAATTGGGATGTGATAGTGTGCTCATTGCCTAGAAAAGATTCAGAATAGATCATAAGTACATTCAAGGTCTGTGAAAGTTAAAATCAGTGATATATCTAAAGATCACTAGGCAGAGATTACAGGAGTTTGATTGCGTGTTAAGGTAATGTAATAATGTGCCTTAACACGTTATCAAACTCCTATAATATCTATACTTATCTCCATTCACCGTTATAGTAATAACAGTACGATATTTTATAAATACCAGCCTGTAATTGTCCCGCCGCCCTTATAAACAGAAGGTCAATGGTTCGACTACATCGTGGTGGGCGCAGGCGCAGCCGGTGCGGCGGCGGCCGCACGGCTCGCCCTCGCCGGGGTGCCAGCGTGCTGCTGGTCGAGGCTGGCGGGGACCCCAACCTCCCTTCCAAGGTACCAGCATAACACAAATTAATTAGGGTTACTCCAGTACCAAAGGGGGCTCCAAGCTCGGACGTTAACGGATATAGACCAGTAGCAGTACTGTCAGCTTTTGCTAAAGTCTTCGAGTTCGCGTTGTGTTCAACTATCCACTCGCAAGTAGCCTCACAGCTCAACGATGCGCAGCATGGTTTCCGGGCGGGCCGTAGCACTAATTCTAATTTAATGTGTTTTTTTAAATCAAGCCACCACAGTGATGGACTCGTAGACTGGTGCCCAACTGGATGTCGCTTACTTCGACTTCAGGAAGGCATTTGATAGTGTCGATAATGACATATTTTTAAGTAAATTTGCGGGGGTGGGTTTTACCCCAGCTCTCTTGAAGTTCTTTGCTAGCTACTTGGGCAACCGCAAGCAAATAGTAGAATACGCAATTTACATCTCGGACTCGTATTCCACCCTTACAGGAGTTAGTCAAGGGACAAATTTAGGACCTTTAGAATTATAATCATGATAAATGATCTTCCAGAAGTCATTAAAGAAGATAGCTGTTTATTATTTGCTGACGATCTCAAGCTTTTCTTGCGTATCACTGACGAGTCGAGCTGCGAAAGGCTCCAGCGGGACATTGATAGGGTGGTAGCTTGGAGTGAAGAGAATAAACTACACTTTAATGTGACGAATGTAATGTCATTCACGCGGGCCGTGGTACCCCGACGTCATGATTATCGTATGGATGGTCACGTCATATCGCGGGTGGAGTCAGTGCGAGATCTCGTGGTTAATTTCACTGGGGATCTTTCGTTTCGGGCTCATGTAGTGCAGGTTTGCAAAAAAGCGTTTAGAAATCTTGGTTTTATCTTGCGTGAAACCCGTGACTTCACTAATATGGCAGCAGTGAAAGCACTTTACAATGTGTTGATGCGAAGCAACTTGGAAACTAGTGCTATCATCTGGAATCCTTATGAGTTGAAGTATTCTCAGATGCTAGAAAAAATGCAAAATAAATTTACCCGATACCTGTACTTGAGGCAATTTGGGGTCTACCCTTTCTACCCGCTTATGTATCCAACTCTCTTTGTAATAGGGATGGTTGGGTACTATAAGTTGGAAGTAAGGCGCAACCTCGCTCTCGTAAAATATGTTTTTATGGTTTTTCGTGGTATGTTAAATAATCCACAAATTAGAATCGTTGGGATTCCTTGTTCCAGACTACAGTTGGGACCGAGGGAGAGGCTTTTTAAAGTCCCGGCATCGCGTAGATACTAACGTATTAAAGTTTGCACCAGTGATTCGAGCGATGCGAACACTGAATAGTGTGTCTCGGCGTTTGGATATATTTTCTTGTTCTTTGGCGGAATTCCAGAGGGTGACACTTAGTATGTTGTCCACTGTATAGCTGCGTTCCTTCCCAGACCCGTTACTTGGGACTGGACTTTTAGCAATTTATGACTACTTTTGTTAGCTTGGGTCTTACCTGTTAAAACAAAGTATGTGTTAATGAATAAATAAATAAACACCGGTGCATCATAATACAGTTTGTTAGCAAAGTGTTTCACTGTTACCGTATTATTTCTGTTGATACAGATCCCAAGTGCAGCCATGGTACTCCTCGGCTCAGATATTGACTGGCAGTACAAGACCACCACCAACAACATATCCTGCCTCTCGTCCGAGGGTCAGCAGTGTCGTTTCAGCCGCGGCAAGTGCCTCGGCGGGTCCACCTCCATCAACTACATGATGTACACGCGCGGCAACCGCCAGGACTTCGACGACATTACCGTCCCTGGCTGGACCTGGGACGACCTGAAGCCGTACTTCCTCAAATACGAAGGTTTACAAGACCAAGATCTACTGCCACCCTCTTCTGTACCATACCATAACACTACAGGGATAATGCGCGTCGGTTTCTTTGATCATTCACAAAATCCATGGCACTCCAGACTCATAAAGTCATTCAAGTCTCTCGGTTTTGCAGAAAATCCTGACGTGAATGCGGAGTCGCAGATCGGTGTCAGTCAACTCGTCGGCTATGTTTATGATGGCGAGCGGATGAGTACCGCGCGAGGATATCTAGCGAGGGAGGACGTCAAGAGTACCCTGAAGGTGGCCAAGCACACACGGTGCACCGGAGTCATTATAGATAGGAGAAACATCGCCCAAGGCGTCACTGTTGTGCAGGGCTTACTGAAACTCAAAATTTATGCACGCAGGGAAGTGATCCTCAGCGCAGGAGCCATCGGAACTCCTCAAATACTGTTGTTGTCTGGCATTGGCCCGGCTGAGCATTTACAGAGCATGGGTGTAGGCGTTAAAGTAAACTTGCCGGCTGTCGGAGTAAACATGACCGACCACGTACTACCGCTTGTACTGGCCCTGGTAGATAGAGGTGAGAGCATCACGGACGACCTGATAGGGCTGGCGACCCGAACGGAGCAAGCGGCGCAGCTGCTGGTCGCGCGCTCCGGACCGCTCACCTCCATTGGGCTCACCGACGTCAGCGCCTTCGTCAACTCGCACTGCTACGACTTCGATCGGAGGACGCTACTCAACGAGAGCTTCGACGGAAGTGACTGTGAGCTGCCAAACCTTCAGATAATTCATGCCTATATCGATAGGAATTTAGTGCCACTAACTAAACCTATGGTCATGCAAGCGACAAAATTCAATTCAGATATAGTGGAGCAGATCAGCAATGCGAATAAAGATTACGCAATCATAGTAATATCTCCGGTGCTTTTGTATCCGTATTCAGTCGGTCACGTTCGGCTCGGCAGCTCCGACCCGCTCGATTATCCTGCCATCTTCCCGAACTACTTAAATGACGACAGGGACGTGGACGACGTTGTGCGATCAATAGGGATTGTGGAACATATGATTGATTCGCCGCCGTTCAGCAAACGAAACGCGAGTATTTTACATTTGGACCTGCCTGGGTGTCCTCGTGTGGGTGAGGACCGGGCGGGCTACTGGCGCTGCTACAGCCGGCACATGACTGTCGCGGTGTATCACGCGGCGGGCACGGCAGCGCTCGGCGGAGCGCTGGACGAACGGCTGCGCGTGCGCGGCGTGCGGCGCCTGCGCGCGGCCGACCTGGGCGTGCTGCCCCGAGTGCCGCGCGGCAACACAGCTGCCGTGGCCATCGTTATCGGGGAAAGAGTCGCTGACTTCGCACTGGGAGATACGTGGCACTAGAGAAGTGCTATCATTTTTTATGTGCAGGATCTACAAGATACCATCTCTGTGTAAAAATGCATTACCAAAGAGAGACGGAACAACGAAAGGACGTCAACATGAAGTATTAAGTAGATAATCAATCAGAATAAGCTATGTGTACAGCGTACAGCTGTTGAGATGATATATGAAAGCGCAGCTGATTCCTGATACGAGTGTTAATAATGTGTCCAACAGAAACATAAGTAGGTACCATAAACTAGCTCGTGGTAATAAAGGTTCCATAGTTTACGTGCGGTTAGAACAATAAAGGTTCCATAGTTTACGTGCGGTCAGAACAATAAAACTTTCATCGTTATAGTATTACTGTTCCCGCACATACGAGTTAGTTTCGTTATTGAGTTAATAATTCTATTTATTGTTTCAACGAATGTTTGTTCCGTTAACTGTATCTCGCGCTCATGTATGTATTGTAGGCTATCACTTTCAAATTATGTGTTTGTATTAGCTGAGCCAAGACACGGGTTATTGATTAATTAAATTAATTTTGCTTCTACATCAATTAATTTTAAAGTAAGGGCATCTGTTTGCCAAAGACAATTTATCTATCAATATCGCCCGCAATTATTTATAAACACCGAACTCAAACGATTAATTATATTTTCCTTCGATTTTTTTTTGCTTACGCAATAAACTCAGCTGCTAAGTAAATTCATGATGATAATTTTGAGTAAAATAAGTAAGTACCTATTTAGAAAATAAATAATATGGTCACTTCACTTTGATTGTGTAGTTATGAATGATAATGATAGTCATTGTGAATGGTCAATTGAAGTATAATAATCTTAACTTAGACGTGTTCTGAAGTCGTTCGTTGTTCGTATTATATCTGTACATTTTAATTCATTCGATGACAAAGAACTTTAAAAATCTAAGCTAAAATAGCAAGAGCTTGAAGTAGTTAGCCCGTCTACTTCAGGCTCTACTAAGATGGGTCTGGTTGTACATCCGAGACTATAGCCGCTAAGCCGAAGCTCTTGTAAAAGTTAATGAAAAATTAAAATTAAATTGGTTTAGGCAAAGTTGTGATCTTGGAGAGAGTGCGAAGTTTCCTCTCGCGTAAATTAACTTTGCAAATTATAAAACGTTTGCGTCGACATGGAATCATTCTTCATGGCGTTATTCGCGGCGGTACATTAGGATTCCGCGAGGTTCTGTCTTGCATTAAAATATTATAACGGAAATAACAAAGATTTCACTCCGAAATGTCTGCCTTCATTATTCATGTTAACTTAACTGTCAACTTATTCTATACATGTTGCTCGCCATTTACACTTCTGCTCATGGTGATGAGCAGAAGTGTAAATGGCGAGCACACCACAGTATACACCATGCACTGCATCATGGTGATGCAGTGCATGGTGTTTAAGAAGTCCATACCTTCTTGATAGCCTAGTGGATCACATCACTGAGGGAAGGTGACCTGTGCTAGTGGAGCACATCACTGAGGATAAGTGACCTGTGCTAGTGGAGCACATCACTGAGGGAAGGTGACCTGTGCTAGTGGAGCACATCACTGACGATAAGTGACCTGTGCTAGTGGAGCACATCACTGAGGGTAGGTGACCTGTGCTAGTGGAGCACAACACTGAGGGTAGGTGACCTGTGCTAGTGGAGCACATCACTGAGGGTAGGTGACCTGTGCTAGTGGAGCACAACACTGAGGGTAGGTGACCTGTGCTAGTGGAGCACATCACTGAGGGTAGGTGACCTGTGCTAATGGAGCACATCACTGAGGGTAGATGACCTGTGCTAGTGGAGCACATCACTGAGGGTAGGTGACCTGTGCTAGTGGAGCACATCACTGAGGCACGGTGACCTGTGCTAGTGGAGCACATCACTGAGGGTAGGTGACCTGTGCTAATGGAGCACATCACTGAGGGTAGATGACCTGTGCTAGTGGAGCACATGACTGAGGGTAGGTGACCTCTGCTAGTGGAGCACATGACTGAGGGTAGATGAGCTGTGCTAGTGGAGCACATGACTGAGGGTAGGTGACCTGTGCTAGTGGAGCACATGACTGAGGGAAGGTGACCTGTGCTAGTGGAGCACATCACTGACGATAAGTAACCTGGGCTAGTGGAGCACATGACTGAGGGTAGGTGACCTGTGCTAGATGGAGGGTGACTCTCGGAGAAGTAATTGTCGTGTGTCAATGATGCAAGACTTCGAAATCTGTGTTTTACTTTTAACTAGCTGCGCCCCGCGGTTTCACCCGCATAAGTTTCGATCCCGTGGGAATGTCAGGATAAAAAGTAGCCAATAATCCAGGGTGTCAGCTAACTACATACCAAATTTTATCAAAATTCTCCCGGTCCAGCCGTTTGAGCGTAAAGAAGTAACAAACATATAAAAAAAACACACGCACACAATTTTTTTTTTGAGGATGGAATATCATCAAATGACCCCTCCCGCTCTGGGTGGAGCGGAAGGGAGTGTCAGACTCTTACTGACTAAAACCCACCCGTGGTCCTTCCTTAGTCCTTTATATTCCAGGCCAGCGGTAACCCTTTCGGACAATCCCGCTGTTACGTACGGAAAACATTTGCAATAAATCAGTGATTGAGACCTCGCCACAACGACCTTACGCATATTTGCATTTTTCTATCAAATTAAATAAGTACATCAATAAAAAAAATGTGAGGTAAAAGTAGTCTCGCTTACCACCGAAATCGTAAAGCTCACGTTTGCTTGGCAAACATTTTCGCCCGCACATTGCGCGCGCGCGTGAGTTCAGTTCGTCTTCAGCACTCGTATAGTGCGCATGTCGCGCATGCCAAACGCCCAATCCGCGAACGCGATCTTTTTGCATGAGATGTCGCCGCTGCGAGGTCTCACACTTTGGTCAAACTGAAGTTACTGTTTCATTTACCCGACTAATCGCGTACTTGCGTGCTGTGCGCAACATTAAGTGGTCCTTCGAGCCGGATCTTGGATCTCGGCCACGTGTTTTAGTCGGACTAAAAAACCTGTGTGCAGGGATGTCGCTGCTTCACACACCCCCGAAGGGTGTTAAAACACGTAGTAAACGTGCAACGGAGCAGCCGACTACGAAAAGTGAACAGTTTCCAGTAAAATCAGTGAAAAGTGATAAAACCGCGAGTTCGTCGGCGGCGGCCCGTAAAAGGCTAGAGTATGAAGCGGCTCAACTTCAAGCACAAATCGACCTCGATTTAGCACAAAAAGAGCACGATTTAGCACAAAAACGCGCTCAAATTCAGAAGGACTTACTTTCGAAAAAACTAGAAGTCGATTTATCAGACTTACAAGAAGAGGATCACGGCTCGGTCTCGAAAAGTTCGAGAATCGTCGAGTCGTGGTTCGATAAGCAAGATGGCGTCGTCGCCTCCATCGCTAAAAGCGATTACGCAGAAAATGTCTGTGCACTAAATTCGATGCCGATGTTTAATAAAACGTTGAACCATACGGAGCAGCAACAGGACTTCGTCAGCAAGCGCCCGCCGTGTGGCGACAGCATCAGCCAGTTGACGGAGGCGTTGCACCAAGTACTTACCCAAAGTAACGTTCGTGATAACAACAGAGAACTCCTTGCGCGCCTAGCAACCTCGAAAGATTTACCAGTGTTCGACGGTGACCCTATGCAGTGGCTGCAGTTCAAGGAGTCGTATAAAGAGTCGTCACACATGTGCAGTTATAGCGAAGCAGAAAACATTTGGCGGTTGCGAAAGTGCCTACGTGGTGACGCGAAAGAAGCCGTGTCATCACTCCTCATCGGCAACACAACACCGCAATCCATAATTGACACATTAGAACTACGATTCGGTAGACCCGAGTGTTTAATTCATAAAATATTAACACAACTAAAGAAAATTCACCCACTCCCAACCGCATACCACACGGAAATAGTGAATTTTTCAACAAAAGTGAAGAACTACGTCACAGCTGTTAAAGCTATTAAGTTGCAGGAATACCTACAAAGTCCGGAAACGACGTCTATAATACTCTCAAAGTTACCGCCCGCCCTTATCAATAAATGGGCCGAGTATACCTACGAGAGACAAGATAGTTCTACACCCAAACTGGAAATACTATCAGAGTTTCTGTATAGAGAAGCTACTATCGTCGCAACCTCAGGCGTGAGCTACATATTCAGTCAGAACGACGTAAGAAAGAAATACGAAAACATTAATACAAAAACTCATTCAGTACTAGCGTGCACTACTACTTACGACAATAAATGCATGTTTTGTCGTACCTCTCCGGCGCACACGTTAGACAAGTGCGGCAAATTCAAACGCGCTATGAGACGTGATCGATGGCAATTTGTACGAGCTAAACATCTTTGCTACAAGTGCTTGAGCGCACGGCATAATGAATCCGCCGCGTGCAGCGCTCCTAACTGCAGTGAATGTGGACACCCGCATCATCATCTCCTTCATTGGACGAAGACTACAGCGGCTGCACTGCCCGCAACCGCGCGCCCGGCAACGTCCGCGCAGCCAGAGACAGCGCGCCCCGAGGTGGACGCAGCCCGCGTGCACCCATCATCGCCCGACGAGTCGCGCCGCGAGGATACCGTTGCCCACGCCCACACCAGTGCGTCCACTAGTGTTAGTGTATCGTCAGTGCCTAAAGTGTTATTAAAAATAGTGCCGGTTACCGTTCATGGACCTAAAGACAATATCCACACACACGCGTTGCTTGACGACGGTGCCACCGTGACGCTGATATCTGCTGATCTTGCTGATCAGGCGGGGCTTCACGGTAAGACAGTCACCATGCGCGCCCGCAGTGCATGGGACTCCGGTGAGCTCGTGTGCCAAACGGAAAACGTAAGTTTTGACATTTCTAGTAATACCGGTGAGCGTTTTAATTTGTGTGCTCGAAAAATGAAAGAACTTAATTTACCTATTCAACGATTATCGTGTATGGACTTTAGTAATTATTCGGACTATATTGACTACGACTTGTGCAAATGTGACGCACAACCTAAATTATTAATCGGACAGGATAATTATGATCTTATTGCTCCTATCTTGTGTATAAAAGGAAATAGAAAAAATGAACCTTATGTTACAAAGACACCGCTAGGGTGGTGTGTACACGGTGTTGTAAACAATATAAATATTTTGAACATGTCAGCTGATCGTATTGCTAGTGATGACAGCACGCAACATTGTTGTGATTCTGAGTTGAACGAGCTTGTAAAAAAATCATTTTCGTTAGAGTCAATAGGTATATCAGAACGACCGCGACAAAATGCGGACGAGTTGCGCGCTATCACCATACTAAACAACACATGTGAATTAGTTGATAACCAATGGTTTGTGGAATTGCCTTGGAAACATGACAACTTTGTTATGCCTGATTCTTATCAAAATGCCTGTAATCGTTTAAAATCAATCGAGAGGAAAATGTCAGCCGACAACACTTACGCGTCGCGTTACCGGGAACGTATTCAGCATTTATTTTCCAACAATTATGCCAGGAAGCTAAACGAGGGGGAGTCTAGCGACCACATTTGGTACCTACCGCATTTTGGGGTCGATAACCCCAACAAGAAAAAGTTACGTTTAGTTTTCGACGCGGCTGCGAAAACACAGGGATGTTCTCTTAACGATTTTCTATTAACAGGTCCGGACTTGTTGCAGTCCTTATTTGGAATTATGTTTAGGTTTAGAGAAAATCAAATTGGAATTATTGCAGATATTAAAGATATGTTTCTCCGAATTAAAGTTAAAGAAAAGGATCAACATACACTTAGGTTTTTATTTACAGATGAAGCCACTAAGACCGTTAATAAATATGCTATGACGTCATTAATATTTGGCGCGAACTGCTCGCCTTTCATCGCGCAACATATTAAAAATAAAAACGCATTACGTTTTAAGGATACTTATCCGACTGCTGTCGACGCTATATGCAAGCAACATTATATGGACGACTATATCGATAGCTTACCCGAAGTCGATCTTACACAACGAACGATTAAAGAAGTCTCTCTTATTCACCAGCGGGGTGGATTCGAGATACGTAACTGGGCTAGCAACGTACCGGATGTCCTGGGAAACGTACCGAAAGAAGCCTTGAGTGACAGTGTCTGTTGCACCTTCGAGAAAGACCAACCGGAGAGGACACTCGGTTTATTATGGTACCCTGCTAGCGACGAGTTAGGGTTCGATTTGACCCTGAAGCGTATACCAGCTGATGTTATAAACTTAAAAAGAAGACCAACAAAGCGCGAACTGTTATGTATTGTTATGTCCATTTTTGACATCCACGGTTATCTGATACCGTTTACAATTAAAGGAAAAATAATAATGCGCGAGACTTGGAAAACAAACAAAAAATGGGATGATAAATTAAGCGATGATTTATATGATTTATTTAAAAGGTGGATTAGTCAAGCTCAGGAAATTAATAATATAAGAATTCCGCGATGGTATTTTTCGACTGACCCGACAAGCGATAGTTTAGCGAGTTTGGAAATTCATATATTTTGCGATGCATCACCGAGTGCGTACGCCGCGGTCGCTTACTGGCGGCGCGAAAGCACCAACGGACGCGTTACCGTATCGTTCATCGCGAGCAAATGCAAAGTTACTCCCCTGAAGTCAGTCTCCGTGCCGCGATTGGAGTTGCAGGGAGCAGTGTTAGCGTGTAAATTAGCTAGTAGCATAAAAAAAGAACACCGTTTGCAACCGAATTCAGTACACTATTGGACGGATTCGACTACGGTTTTGCATTGGATTAAGAATCAATGTCGAACCTATAAAGTTTTCATTGCAAACAGACTCGGGGAAATTGATGAGTTAAGGCCAGGGCTCTCGGAAATCTCGGAATCGACCTATTTTTGATTCAACATTAAACAATCAAATATTCTTTGTTTTAATCTGAAAAAAATATATGGTATAGTTTAACTAACATTCTTGATTATTCAACGGTTCAAAACACGATATTTACAACTTCACTCGATCATAAAAAATCGCAAACAAATCGAAAACAGCGAAGTTTTTAATCGTTTTTCAAGTCCCATTTGAAGTAGACTTAACTTTTACTCGCAAAAAATATATCAAAAAATAGGCAATGATGTATAGTAGAACATTCAACGGTTAATTTTTCTCAAAACTGATTTTTATTGTCTTAACAAGATATAATCTAAAAAGGCGGCCTGCGCGCTTCACTTCAGTAGCCCGCCGGGCGTTACCGAGGTAGGACCTGTGTCGCTTTTGCTGGCTCGCCGCGTTCCCGCTAATCGATCGAAATATACGTTATATTATTATTGTTAATTTCCGTGTTTGTGTCTTAGTTTCAAAAATCAGTCTGTAAATATTGTTTAGGTTCTAGTATTAATATTAAACTAAATATTAGTTTGTTATAATATAGTTGTAATATATAGTGATAATTAAGATTAAATTATGGGGAATAAAAACAGAAGAAAGAAAAAAAAATGATCAGCATTGAACTGCAAAGCTTAAAAAAAAAAGGTAAGTTTGATTATTATTTTTTTACGTATTTATAAGACGACCACTTATAAGACGACGCGACAGAATAATATTGTAGTTGTATAGGTTCTCTTGCTTTCGTCACAGTACTAGCAGTAGCAGGTCGGTACCATAAATTTACAATTATCGTAATATCTGTAATAGATTTTCAACTTTACCACAACGGAATAAGGTTTATATTCAATTGCAAAATTTGAGTTTTTTGAGTTTGAGTTTCTAGTTTTGTGATTGTATAGGTAAAATATTATATCTACTAATTTGTGACGATGACGATGACGATGACGATGACGATGACGATGACGATGACGATGACGATGACGATGACGATGACAATGACGATGACGATGACGATGACGATGACGATGGATGGATGGATGGATGGATGGATGGATGGATGGATGGATGGATGTTCTTTAGCATCGTTGTGATTTGAAAGTGTATGAAACGAAAAAGCGACAGTAAAAAGAGACACGTAAATTCATAAGATTTAACGTGGGAGAAAATGAGATAGGAAGCATTATACAGTGTTTTTGAAGGTTTCACTTCTACCACGTGTGAATTGCACACATGCTGTTTTTTTTAATTTAAAAATATGAAATTCGTTGTGAATGAAATAGGAAGAGTTCAATAAAAATACGTATTGTGGTGTTTTTGATTAGTAGATTTAATTAAAAAAACTTATTGACGAATTCAAGCAACCAAAAAAACTGTTTTACAAAAAAAACAACCGACTCAAAAAAAACACTACAACGTGAAATATATATTTTCATTTATTGACATCGACTTTCGAAACTAAAGTTATTTTTCACTTTGTAGTGTTTTTTTTTGGAAGTCGGTTTTTTTTTGTAAAAAAGTTTTTATTTTTCACTTTTTAGTTGTACTTACCTACCTCATACAAATTCATATATCACTACTTGCTATGTGAATATGAGTAACAAAGCTATTGAACTTACCCTTTGAAGGGTACAGGCGTGATGTTATGTTGTGTGATTGCGATTACATATGCTATAGCAGCAATCGCGGTTGATTTGCTGGCATTTATTGAAGAGTTCCGTTGTTTGTCTCCGAAAGTCATCATCAGATCTTTACAAAAATAAAAAAACAGCATGTGTGCAATTCACACGTGGTAGAAGTGAAACCTTGAAAAACGCTGTATAATGCTTCCTATCTCATTTTCTCCCACGTTAAATCTTATGAATTTACGTGTCTCTTTTTACTGTCACTTTTTCGTTTCATACACTTTCAAATCACAACGATGCTAAAGAACATCCATCCATCCATCCATCCATCTATCCATCCATCCATCCATCCATCCATCCATCCATCCATCCATCCATCCATCCATCCATCCATCCATCCATCCATCCATCCATCCATCCATCCATTCATCACCATCACCATTACCATCACCATCGCCATCGCCATCACCATCGCCATCACCATCGCCATCGCCATCGTCATCACCATCGCCATCACCATCACCATCATCATCATCGCCATCACCATCGCCATCACCATCGCCATCACCATCACCATCACCATAGCCATCGCATCATCATCATCGCCATCACCATCGCCATCACCATCATCATCGCCATCACCATCACCATCGCCATCGCCATCACCATCGCCATCACCATCACCATCATCATCATCGCCATCACCATCGCCTTCATCATCATCGCCATCACCATCGCCATCACCATCACCATCACCATCGCCATAGCCATCGCATCATCATCATCATCGCCATCACCATCGCCATCACCATCGCCACCACCATCGCCATCACCATCGCCATCGTCATCACCATCGCCATCACCATCGCTATCATCATCATCGCCATCGCCATCACCATCGCCATCACCATCACCATCACCATCACCATCGCCATCACCATCGCCATCGCCATTGCCATCACCATCATCCTCGTCATCATCATCACAAATTAGTAGCGTAGGATTAAATGTGATGTCATTTGTAATAATAAAAAACAAAAACACTGTATAATGCTTCCTATCTCATTTTCTCCCACGTTAAATCTTATGTCTCTTTTTACTGTTGCTTTTTCGTTCATAAAATTTTCAAATCACAACGATGCTAAAGAAGTTTTCACTTCAAAAAAAAAATTGCAATTCTGTCTATTTACGATGGAGTTATGCCCTAACATACATAAAAAAATAGAAATATCCGAATTGAGAACCTCCGCCTTTTTTAAAGTCGGTTAAAAATATAATATTTACAATCACAAAACTAGAAAGAAGCTAAAGTAGGATGATGAAATTAAAATACTGTAGACGAGCAGCCCTATATTTCAAGAATAGGGCCGATTCACAATACTATTACTTATAAAAATAACCGTGACAGGGGTCAGCGAGTTCATTCAAACTGCGCTTTCGCGGCATTTGCCACGCGAGGACGGAGGTAACGCTAAATGCCTACTACGCTCGAAGATCCTGGCCTTAAGCAAGGCGGACGAGTGGCACTATGTGCCTACTGACTTAAACGTAGCTGACTTGGGAACGAAGAATACCGATTACGTGCTTAGTAGTGATTCCACGTGGTTTTCCGGACCGTCGTTTTTGTACCAACCGCCTTCTTGCTGGCCTCGACAACCGGAAATAAAAACAAGTACTAGTGATGATAAAATATTAGAAAGAATAAACATTGTGTGCGATAATAATAATAAAATAAATTGTGACTTACCTGTACCGGATCCAAGTAGATTCTCCAGTTGGCTGCGATTATTACGTGCTACGGCTACAGTTTTATTATTCATAGATAAATGTAAGAAAACAAAAACAAATGGACTTACCGATGGGTTGATGAAACGAGCTGAAACATTATTGCTTCAGCATTCGCAAGCCGCAGCTTTCTCCAGTGACATCTTGCTGTTGAAACAAAATAAAGAAATAAAACGCGATAGTAGACTACGCACTCTGACACCCATGTTGGATAATTCTGGACTACTACGTGTGGGTGGAAGAATTGGAGCCACAAAGGATGTAGCGATGGACACAAAGTCACCTGTGATCCTGGATGGACATGACCACGTGGCTCGACTCATTGTCAAGAATTATCACATCCGCGCAGGCCACGGATGCAACGAGTTGGTGGTTAATGAACTGCGTCAAAAATATTGGATGTTACGTCTACGTCCTACTGTTCGTACAGTTGCGACGCAGTGCTTGATCTGTCGCATCAGGAAAGCTAATCCAAAGCCGCCGCGACTGGGTGACTTGCCCGAAGGTAGACTCACACATCACCAAAGACCGTTTACCGTTACCGGTGTCGACTTATTTGGACCGATAGAGGTCACAGTTGGAAGATCAAGACCAAAACGCTATGGTGTCCTATTTACGTGCCTGACAGTACGCGCCGTACATATTGAGGTCGTGCCGTCCCTCACTGCAGATTCTTTAATTATGGCCTTACGCAGAATGGCCGCTCGTAGAGGCTGGCCAAAGAAGATTTATTCTGACAACGGGACCAATATGCGCGGCGCAGAAATTGAACTAAAGAAGGCTTATGATACCGTAGACAAAAGTGCTGTCATGAACGAAGCCCTGAACAATGGGGTTTCCTGGAGCTTCATTCCGCCAGCTAGCCCGCACATGGGAGGATCTTGGGAACGACTCGTGCGCAGTGTCAAGACCGGCCTTAAGGTAGTACTGAAAGAGAGGGCCCCGCACGAAGAGACTCTGATTACGCTTCTAGCTGAAGTAGAGAATATGATCAACAGCCGACCCCTTGGTCATGTTTCCGTGGACCCTCGAGACGACGAAACATTAACGCCGAATCACTTCCTCATTGGTTCATCGTCTAATTTACCTAACGCAGGAGTGTTTACGGACAAAGATCTATGTCTGCGAAAACAATGGCGTATTTCCCAACGCCTAGCTGACCACTTTTGGGCCAGATGGGTGAAGGAGGTGCTCCCCGATCTAGTGCCGCGCCGAAAATGGAGAGACGAGGGTGCACAATTGAAGATCGGTGATATGGTAGTAATAGTTGACCCTAACTCTCCCCGTAACTGCTGGCCTAAAGGTATCGTACAGTCCGTGTACCCCGGTGCTGACGGACGCGTAAGGGTTGTCGACGTTAGGACTAAAAATGGCATACTTAAACGTCCTGCGGCAAGGTTAGCAATATTTTAGATTCTAAAATATGAAAGAAATGTGCAAAAGAAATACGTGTTGGTAAAATTTGTTATCTGTATTTTATTTAGTGAATGGCGTTGCCATAACCAATGCTGCCGGCCCTCGAGGTGTTATTTAATTATTGCAGAGCGGAGGTTGTGGTAACTACCCTTAGTATAATATTTATATCGTATGTATATTTTTCAAGTCGGCTCGGAGCTCAAGCAATGATGAGACCGCAAACATGTTAGAAAATAAGAGTATGAGATCTATTTTTAGCGACAGAATTAAAACAATAGACAGCATACAACTGTTGGAATGCTGACAGGTACCTATATAATGTTTTAATTAAGGTTATCGTTTTGAGTGTCGTGTCGACACTGAGGGGGAGAATGTTACGTACGGAAAACATTTGCAATAAATCAGTGATTGAGACCTCGCCACAACGACCTTACGCATATTTGCATTTTTCTATCAAATTAAATAAGTACATCAATAAAAAAAATGTGAGGTAAAAGTAGTCTCGCTTACCACCGAAATCGTAAAGCTCACGTTTGCTTGGCAAACATTTTCGCCCGCACATTGCGCGGGCGCGCGCGCGTGAGTTCAGTTCGTCTTCAGCACTCGTATAGTGCGCATGTCGCGCATGCCAAACGCCCAATCCGCGAACGCGATCTTTTTGCATGAGATGTCGCCGCTGCGAGGTCTCACACTTTGGTCAAACTGAAGTTACTGTTTCATTTACCCGACTAATCGCGTACTTGCGTGCTGTGCGCAACACCCGCTGACCCGGCAGACACACACACACTCACAAACTTTCGCCTTTATAATATTAGTCTTAGTGTGATATGTCCAAACTGTAATTTAAGTTTTAAAACTTAAGATCTACCTATAACAGTCCGGTGGACCTCGCGCTAAGTTAGATCTTGCAATTACCGCAGTATTGTAAACAAGGAAGCTTCTAAGCTAAGAATTAAACGAACTTACGGTTTCTTATTTAATTTCACGGAGCAAGTTGTAAATAAGAATTTTAATTAGCGGGCGTCGCGAATACTCGGAGAATAAAAAGAGAACTTGTTTCTACGTTTTCAAACATGACGCTTATATGTATAATGTAGGTAGGTACTGTCTATAGTTTGAGCTGAAGTACTGTCTGTAAGTTATTAACACGTAGACGATGTGTGTGAATCTATGTAGTACATGTTGACTCACATATGTAAGAAGTTTGGATGTTTTCTGTTCTCTCACTTATTATATTGCATTTGTTTATGATATTTTTCTCGCATTTGCGCACGAAAGCCTTAATGGAGAGTCAAATCCAATAAAGCAATAGGTATTCGATGTTTCGAGATTTATTTCAGCTGATTTATTATACATAGGATGTGGTTGAGTAAGCCAGGAACGAACATTGTATAGCACTAAGCTAGGAATGGATTAAAGGGGGTCCTATTTCAGTGCGAAGCTTGTTGGTATTGTGGTGTCAACAGCAGCTTACGTCATACACTCATAGCTTATTTATATGAGTATTTCTCTGTTCCTGGGAGCATCGTACAAAGTGCAGCGAATAGAACTTCCTTGCTCCTACAACAGTGTGGTGTAAAGTGCGCAGTAAATATTAGATGCGGCCACGTAGCGTCCACGTAGCGTCCACGTAGCGTCCACGTAGCGTCCACGCAGCGTTCACGTAACGGCCACTACAGTCGGCAGCTCAACTTGGCTAATCTTTACAGTGCTCCCTCACAGATTTCATATTCTGTTTGAGTTGAAAGGTTGTTGAAACGTATAGTTCTTAAGTTATACGTTTGAACAGACTTTGTTTGAATGTCATTTACATGAGAAAGAAATCACTGTCAGCACTGTAGGCACACCGATACGTTTCGTAAATACTTTGCACTAATAAAATTATCGCTCTCAAACAGATAGACTATAAGTACCTACTTAGATTCTGTCTTGATTAAATTGAGAGGTCAAGGAACTCTAAATTAATCGCTATTCTATCAATGAACTGACAGGTGAGATCCTCTACCGTCTTTGTGTATGACGTGGGCGTGTGCGTCGATTATTACTCGGTAATTGGATGATGGCGTGTGCGTAATGACGCGTAATGACGCGGGTTATCGGCTTTCATATCACTGGTGGTGTTCGGTGACACAGAAATGACAAGCTGCCGTGAACTCTGATGCCCGTCAAAGGGATGACTTGCTACACTCGTTAGGAATTATAACATCACTGCTTTGATGTCTCGGGAAACAACACGATCACACTAACTCTGAATGAGTTTACTCTCTGTGCTTTTACAGCCCTGTAAGGGCGAGGGCAGCACTGAACAATGAGTTGACTGATTTTATAGTACATTATGATATAAGTGCGGTAAGTTGAAAATTACAGCCGAGGCGATATTGCTTGCCCGAGCCGTAGGCGAGGGCTAAAAGAAAGCAGAGGCTGTAATTTTCACAGCGCACGTATGTCATACGACGCGACGTTTTATAACATATTTGCGAGGAAATAAATAAAACTCGGACTGAATTTGCATATTTGCTTGTTTTCCATATGATGAAATTTTGATACGCTTGTAAGTATCTATCGGTCGATTTTTCAGGCAAGAGGCTTAGAGTAGCCTTTTTCGCTGCCTCTGAGACTTCTGGCGGTGTGGAATTAATAAATTCATCATTACTTGACGACATTTTCAAATAAAAAAAAAAGTACAGCGTAAAGAAAAAGCGCGGCGATGCGCGCGCGTTTGCGCTTTTTTTTCAGGCATAGGCACAAAACAGCCAGTATTATTAATAAAGTAAATTAATATTTTTGTTTTTGTTACAGATATTAATGGTTGTAATTTATTGGAAAAATTAATTAAATTAAGGAATTAAATGTTTATTTATTATATTTTATCTCCCAAATTTTATTTTATTCATAAAATGTTGACTACTTTTCTGAAATAAAAACTCTTTGCTAAGATTTAAAAAAGTACCGTTCGTTTTGACGGAGCATCTTGATAAGCCGTGCGATTTACTTTACATTACCGCACAAGTACCTACGTAATGAGATACATTACGATATTGAAATTGGTGAAATAAGAGACCCTGTACGAGCAAATATGTTATAAAATATTTTACGTGACGTCGTCTCACAGGTCTAGTGCATAGTTTCTCAACCTTATTTTGCCCACCTCCAACATTAAGAATATTTTTTTTCTAGAGCCCTCCCGATTTTTTTACTTACCATCATATCGCGCATCTGAAACAGCTACTGCCACGATTCTATTTAAACATGTACCATTATATAGTCATAAGATAGGATAACTTTATCTGGGTTTTCCCTGAAAGTCTCAAACACCGGCGTTATCGCCCACGTTGAGAACCTATGCTCTAGTGGTTCGGACAGTCGTAAGTACGGTTGCCGAGTGTTATGGGTACTTAGTATGTAGGTTTGGAAGTGTTATTGGGGTTTTCTTTGCAGAAATTTTCAAAATAGTCACTCGGGATTCGGACTTCTTGTAACTTGCATTGTTGGGCTTTACACACTCCATACACTGTGCCTCCTTCTTCGATGAATATGTGAAGTTTTAGAACAATCTGCACGAGTGGCAATATACAATGTGATAGGGGTGGGACTTCTAACCCGTTAAGGCTGACTACTACATCTAATTTTATCGACAAAAAAAATAATATGGGGGGTTGAACCCCCTCCCCCTAAAAATTATGGCTATTTTAATATTTTTTTTAATGTACTACGGCGCGCTTGATACTTTATGTGATATCAAAGGTTGTATGCGTCGTAGAAACAAAAAAAAAACGACAAACTGTAGCTAATAACCTTGGCTAACTAATTCATTACTTTTTTCATATGTTTGATAATGTTTTGGTGAGAAAAAGAAATAATTTCTGAATTATTTTGACCGAAAAAATCGCTATTTTTCAATATTTTCACGAATTACTCAAAACTATGTCCCATAAAATTATTAATAATTTGCGCTCATTTAAAAGTATTTGAGTTATTCTTTCCAACGATACCAAAAACATCATTTTTTTTTTTGTTTCTACGACGCATACAACCTTTGATATCACATAAAGTATCAAGCGCGCCGTAGTACATTAAAATAGTTATTTGTTATACAAGAGTGCAAAGTTGCTTTTTAACCGCGTGCTCAATTTTGATGACCGAGCAAGCGAAGGATTCTAAAATTGAATCACGAGCGCAGCGAGTGATTCAAAAATTAGAATCCTGAGCGTTAGCGAGGGAATCAAAAGAGCACGAGGTGAAAAATCTTTGCACTCGAGTGCAACACGTAACTTTTCATCCCACCTCAGCGAGGAAATGATGAGGCTCTTTTTAAAAATGCCACTAATTTAGGATAGGTGTCTATATATATGTTTTTTTCATCTTTATTGTTGCTTTTAGCATTGAATACGTACTCCATAGAGTGCTTGATTTCTTGGTCTCGGATAATTTAATAAAATATGCCAGCAAAACGTTTTATGATAAAGTTTTGGCTCCTTTAGCTAGTCGCCACGTGTTAAACATATCGTACTGTTTCAAATACTTCTCGCGTGATTGTTGAGGGAGAAAGCTCATTTGCGCATTTTTAACAGTTTCAGTCAATTCTGTTGGTGTCAAATAAACTTCGTCGTCGCTAGATTCACACATTTTAGATTTTTTACTTGTTTACAAGTTTCTTGTTTTTATTTTTAACCTAAGGTTTTAACAATATGACGTGAAAACAAAATTGCGCGCGCAAAGCAAATTAAAAAAAGTACCTACACCAAGAAGGTTCCGAGTCTGAGTTTTTAAAAAATTAAAAAAAAGTTGTATGATAAATTCGGCACCAAGGAGGTAGAAGTAAATAGGTTTAATGATGTTTTGAATTCACAAACTTAGTGCACACGATGTTCTAAATTCAATTTACTTTATCCTCTAGCGGATAAAAACAGCTTTTGCACTCAGATATCGAAGAGCAAAAATACTCTTTCCGAGATGGGGGGATGAAAAAAATATTAAAATAGCCATAATTTTTAGGGGGAGGGGGTTCAACCCCCATATTATTTTTTTTGTCGATAAAATTAGATGTAGTACTCAGCCTTAACGGGTTAGAAGTCTCACCCCTATCACATTGTATATCAATATAAACAAGTTAGTCAACGCAGTACACGGCGAGCAAGCTTGTTAGTTTTACCAAAAACAAGAATTAATTATGGCAAAAAAATGATAACTTTTGAAGGAGCACAGCTTTATAACAAATTACCGTCCTGTATAAGAAATGTCTCTTACAATGCATTCAAAACTCAACTTAGCCAGCACATAATTGCGGATCGATCACTTCTGGAGAAATGAATGCATTGGATGGGTAACTATTAAATTATAATACTGATGACGAACATATTGTAATCTATATTTTTAGTAGGTATTGTTCTCAAGTAAGTGACTTATGTCTTTATTGGGAATAAAGTTTCTTTAAATCGAATACTGATATGTTACCACCAGCTCGCTGACTGCCAGTTGTACCACAGCATGATTAGCTCTAATATTATTATACATATCTACATAGTAGAGAAGTGACGCGTGCGCTCGTCATGACGTCATATTTTACGCCCCCTTCCAAGGAGTTTCACTTCAAGTTCCCTCGTTAGCGCATATTACTCGTCAAGTCGTCACTCGCATGCAAACACATGTAATAACACGCTCGGAGTGCAAGATATTTGAAGCATGTTCAGTTAGTCATGTTGGCTGTGTATTTACCGGGAAATGAACTGAATTTACAACAATATTGATTGAAATTAAATTGGTTGAAAGCGCACGGCTGTTCAATAGTTTAACGGAGGATATAAAAAATGTGACAATACAAACACATTCAAACGCAGATTAAGGAAATACATCACAACATGTGAAATAAACTAAAACAGAATATGCGAATGAATGTCTCCAGGCTCCAGCACCCTAGAGGTAATTAAAGTAATACTAGTTATAGTCACTTAATTATTACATTATAATAGAACTGTTATTTTTAAGTTCATAAGGGAAATAAAGTTCTTTAAACCTAACCTAATTTAATTTTACGCTAGGATGTTGTCGAAAAAGACGTCGTAAGTACATAGTTAATAAAAAAAATAAAAAAAAAGTACATAGTTAATCGTTGACCAGAATAAAGCGATTACAAATGCGCTCGTTGAAGTCAAATAAACTCGCCATAGCTATTGATGTGTAAAAGTGATCTATTCCACATAGTCCACTATTCTTGAAGAAAATTTAGAATGAAAGATTTTTGTGAAAATCCTCTATACCCGCTGTATTTGTAATGAGTTGTTCGTAGGTAGGTAGTATGTAGTACGTCGGACTCGCACCTAGTTTTCATTCACAAGCTGTCCCTCGTCAGTCTTTACGTACTACTGCGTACCTACCTATGTCAGCCTGTGTCCTCACACACAAGCGATTTCTCTTGACACCCATGTCTAGGAGCATCGCACTGGAACAATTTAATTAACTCTTCCGACAAACGACGGATTTTAATGATGGACTCTCGTGTACTGAAGATCATGAATCTTGCATTCTAATATTTGCAACAAATAATCCTGTTAATACATATTTAGCGACCCGCCCCTGCTTCGCACGGTGCTTACGACTCGACAAAACAACGATATTTCTATATTATATTAAGTATGTCATTTTATGTATTATATACTTATTTATGTATTATATTACTTATACGAAATAATTATTCTAATTGATAGTGAAAACCGCTCCAAAATCTAATGGATTTTTGACGTGACAACGTCTAATAAATCGATGAAGCTGGCTGCACTCACGAAAAAACATGACTCATGTAGCGTTACCTCGCGACCTCGCTCTGTAGCGTGGAGGCGTTCCATTCCATGGTGGCTTGAAGTGCAAGCGAATATTAACAAATGCAATGCAACTACTCCATCAGTATTTTCTTATGACGTTGTCACGTTCAACTATCGTCAGTGTTTAGCGTGTTAAGGTTCACTTTCGGTTGGCACAGAAACTGGAGTAATTAAGACGTGTGTTTGCTTCAAAGCTTTATTTTCAACTGCTTATTCTAATATGACATGCTTCTACATAAACAATTAACACCACTATTAGATAGAACTATGTACAGGTATAATCCTTCCCAACATACCGCCCACCAAAAGAGCTTTAAGTTCTTTTAAACCAAAAAAAATTGTAACGTTGAATTAATTTACACATTTCCAATAACAATCAAATAATAGACACAAAATGGTAGATAGTCAGAACTATAACCAACTGTAAACTAATGAAATTGAATTCTCAGTAAATCAATCTTAATTCAGTACATACAATATTTAAATAAACCTACGGTACGGTATGCATATTGAGATTAAATCTAGGTGTCTACAGGTAGAAGACATAATTTACCAATTGATCGCTTAACTATGTGGTTACCAGTTTTCACACTATACACTCTAGTAACTGCATCTTGGCCAGGGTGTTTATCTACGATGCGTCCAAGTGGCCATTTCCCGGGAACAGTATTGTCCGTCTTTACGAGCACTATCTGACCAATCTCTAAGTCTGGAACTATCTTTAACCATTTCGGCCGTTGCTGTAGTCTGGCTAAATACTCTTGCTGCCATTGCTGCCAAAAGTCTTTCAAGAGCTTTTGAATGTGCTGCCATCGAGATAGTTTGCTGACAGGTACGTCTTTCAAGTCTGGTGAAGGTACGGTGATTGGCGCTTCCCCGATCAGGAAGTGTCCTGGAGTAAGTACTTCCATGTCATCTTTGTCTGAATCATCGATGGGGCACAACGGTCGCGAGTTTAGACAAGCTTCGATCTGGCACAAAAGCGTAGTCATTTCTTCAAACGTCATGTGACTATTTAAAACTCGTTTGAGGTGATATTTAGTGGATTTTATGCCAGCTTCCCATAGCCCACCGAAGTTCGGACTGTATCCCGGAATAAAATGCCACTGCGTCCCATCCTTGGTCAAAGTATTTACTACATCACCTTCGAAATCTAACTTTGCTGCATTCCAGGTTTCAACAAGCTCTTTGTTGGCTCCGACAAAATTTCGGCCTTGGTCACTCCACATGTGATTGCATCTTCCTCTACGTGATACAAATCTTCTGAACGCTCCGATAAACGCTTCAGATGTCAGGTCGCCAACAAGTTCTAAATGGATGGCCTTAGTTGCCATACAAATAAACAATGAAATATAGCCTTTGTTCGTTTTAGCGCCTCTTCCTCTAAACTTTAGAATTTGGTACGGGCCAGCAAAATCAACCCCACAATTCAGGAATGCTCGGGCCGGTGTCACTCGTTCTTTGGGTAAGTCTCCCATAAACTGGGTTCTAATTTTAGCCCGCTGTTTTGCACAAATTAAACATTTATGCACTGCAGCCTTGATTAAACTTTTTCCTTTCACAATCCAGTATCTAGATCGAATGTAATTAAACATCAACTGTACACTTCCATGCAAAGTTACCATATGTGCATCGTTCACAATCAGTCTTGTTAAATATGATTTATTATCTAAGATGATGGGGTGTTTTCTATCCTTGTCTAGATTAGCGTGTCGAATTCTACCGCCCACCCTGAGGATATAATTTCGATCTAAATATGGATTGAATGACTTCAATACACTCCTGTTCTTAACATTACCTTTCTCTTTCAGGTCTTTAATTTCTTCTTCAAAACATTCTTTTTGTGTTATTTGTATACATTTGTGTAATGATTTTTCTAATTCTTCAGTGTTTAGACTAATTTGTGTTTTTTCCTTTTTCAGGTTCAAGAATTGTCTGCAATATGTCACTGTTTGCAGTAACTCCTTGAGTGTATCACAAACCTCGAAGCGGGATGACCAAGTTTTCTCCTTGATATCTTGTTGTTCCGATACCATGTTTACATTTATAACCTTTCTCATTTCTAGGTCCGTCGAAGTGCTTATGTTGGTAAATATTATTTCCTTTTGTTTCAGCCAGTCCGGTCCTTCCCACCACAATCGACAGTTCTTCAACTCTGATAGCAGCATGCCCCTGGATACGACATCTGCTGGGTTTTCTTGTGATAGTACGTGAAACCATTTGTTGCCGATGTTATCTATTATCGTTACGACTCTGTTCCTCACAAAAGTTTGCCATCTTGAAGGATCTCCTTGCAACCATGATAAAACTATTGTCGAATCTGTCCATGAAAATATTTGATTAGTAGGAATATGCATGGCTTCGCTTATTTGCTTTAATAATTTTGAAAGTAACACTGCGCCGCATAGCTCTAGTCGCGGTAGTGACATTGGTTTTACAGGCGCAACTCTGGATTTGGCAGCAATTATAGTCGTTTTGTATTGATGGTCTTCTCCCAGCACCCTCAGGTAAGCTACAGCTCCGTATGCTTTTTCAGAAGCATCACAGTAACCGTGTACAGAAGCGGTCTTCATGCTTTGACTTGTGCATTGTAACCATCGCTGCAGTTCAATAACCTTCAAATGTGATAAGCTTTCTCTTATACTAATCCATTTTTTTTCTGTTTCAGGGTCTACTTCGTCATCCCAGGCGGATTGCTTCAGCCACAAACTTTGGATTAAGATTTTTGCAGGTACTATCGCCGGAGCCAGCCATCCCAACGGGTCGAAAAGCCGGTGAACGTCAGCCAAAATCTTTCTTTTGGTCACTACTCCTGTCATAAGGGCGTAATCAAGATGATAATGAATAGTGTCTTCACCCATATTCCAGGATAAACCTAGTGTTCTGACCGTACCATGCAACTTCATGTCTATTTTAACTTGCTTACTATGCTGTTCAGCTTCAAATTGTTTCAGAAATTTGCTACTGTTCGATGCCCACTTTTGCAGCTTGAAACCTCCTCCTTGCAGGATATGGCTGATATCTTTAGCGACTTCTATAGCCTGTTCTACTGTGTCCTGTCCAGACATTAGATCATCCATAAAAAAATCATGCTTGATGGTTTCAGCTGCTATTGGATAATCTTTGCCTTCATCTTCTGCTAGTTGTTGCAGCGTTTTGACAGCAAGGTAAGGCGCAGAAGCAGTACCGAACGTGACTCGTAGCAGACGATAATCTTTGATTGTTTCAGTTGCATCCTGACGCCAAAGAATACGTTGATAATCTGCGTCTTCTTGTGTCACCAATACCTGTCTGTACATTTTCTCGATGTCGGACACAAAACAGATAGGCTTCATTCTCCACCTCATAACTAGACATCTCATGTCATCCTGTAGCTGAGGTCCTATCAGTAGTTCATCATTTAGGGATATATTATTGCAACCTTTGGACGAAGCATCAAAGACAACTCTGACCTTCGTGGTCTCACTTGTTTCTTTCAGGACTGGATGGTGTGGTAAGTACACTGCTGAATTATCTATCTCGCTTTTTGGAACTATTTCCATGTGTTTCAGATCAGTATACTCCTTCATTACTTTTATGTATTCCGTCCTCAACTGTGTATCATTCTCAAAGCGTTTTTCAAGTTGCATGTATCTTCTCAATGCTATATCTCTAGTTTTACCTTCACATGACTTAGGTTTTTCTGTTTTGAGTGGTAATTTTACCACGAATCTTCCTTCAACGTTTCGCTTGTATGTTTCTTTGTATATTTTCTCACAGGTTTCTTCTTCTTCGGTTAGTTTCATCTTACTATCATCTTCTACTTCCCAAAAGGATTTCAGCATATTTTCAATGTCAATATGTTGATGCATGACGGTGATATCTTCCGAAGAAGTGGTTTCTTCCACCTTTCCAAAAAGAATCCATCCTAGGCGTGTATCTTGTGCACTTGGGGCGCCTATTGGACCTCTAACCAGCCCGCCCTTCAGAATGATGTCATAAATTTGAACACCTAATAAAAGGTCCACTCGCCCTGGTTCATTGTAACTTGGGTCTGCCAGAGCGAGGCCTTGTAAATGCGGCCAGTCAGCGATTTTGTGGGTGAAATGTCTTGGTGGCAAATTGGAGGTTAAGTTCTTGGGTATGACGTACGCCTTCAAAGAAATCTTGAAATCATCTTCACACCGAGATAATAGATCAAATTCTACGATGTGATTTATGTGTGTCTGTTTCCCTCCAACTGTGGTGATGGTTCCTCTGCTTGATTTGCGTTTTATCTTTAATCTTTGTGCTGCTCTCTCACTGATAAAGCTTTCATGTGACCCTTGGTCAATTAAGGCGCGCAGTACTGTTGTAAGTCCATCGTCATCCCTAACATATACTAGTGCTGTTGCCAGCAAAGCTGTGGACTTCTTCGTCGTGAAGTGTGATGCTATTGCGACGTCTTCTTTTGTTTCTTCTTTATCTTGTTCCTTTCCTTCGTTATTACTCGTATGACTGTGTGGAGTTTGTGAATTGTCTGACTGCTTGTTGTTACTTCTCTGCTGGTGCAACAGTGAGTGGTGTCGTCGGTTGCATCGACGGCAGAACACAGGTACGCGACATTTCCAGGCTGAGTGTCCTGGTGCCAGACAATTGTAGCAGAGGTTATTCTTCTTTACAAACTCGTTCCTCTCCGTAGGTTGAAGCTTTATAAAGTCTTTACAATGGCATAGGGCGTGATTTTCCTTGCACATTGTACACGTCTTCGCCGGTGTGCTTGCAGAAGCATGACATAACTTATCTTTGATAGGTTTCTCCTTTGAGACCGCGGCAGAACTACTAGCGGTCACCAACTCCAATGTACGGAACTTAGACTCCAAAAATATATATAAATCTTTCAAGGTGGGTAACTTGTTAAACTCCTGAGTGTACGTATGCTCCTCCCAATCCTTATGGGTCTCAGGGTCTAATTTCTGAACCACTAAAAATATAATTAGAGGGTCCCAATTGTCAATAGATAAATCTTGATTCTGTAGACTATTCAAACATTCAGTTGTAGTATCTAGCAAGGACTTTATCTGATTTGCAGTTGGTGTCTTAATCGCCTTTTGTCCGGTAAGTCGTTTCAGCAAAGTATTTACTATCACTCGTTTATTCCCGAAGCGACTTTTCAATATATTCCACGCTTGGTTGTAGTTATTGTCCGTAACCCTTATATGTTTCAGCAACGCTTCAGCTTCACCGGTAATACTTGATTTCAGGTATTGCAGCTTCTGTACCAAACTTAGCGACGTATTGTTATGGACTAGTGATATAAACAAATCATGATAAGTGGGCCAATCATCGTAATTACCATTAAACTCAGGCAGATGAATTCTCGGTAATTTAACTTGAGTTTGGTTAATCGTCGCGATGTTACTACATACTTCTCCTGATGGTGACAACAATGTAGAAATCATGTCCTTTAAATCTTCTTGTAAACACAAGAACAAGTCTTCAATAATGTAATAATCTTCGTTAACAAAGTACTGGATGTTCGCACGTTGATCTTTCGGTGTACACTTAACAAGTTCTTCATGTGTTGATTTAAAGTGCTGCCAATATTCTTCTATACATTGTAATCTTGCTTGGATGTAACCCTTTGTTAATCGTGCCTTAGGACATTTCTTCAGATTAACTTGGGCTTTTTGCATTTTACCAGCTGTTTCTTCTAGAAGATTGAGTAATTGACTGCTTGAAGTACTCATTTTAGTAAAAAGGCACTTTTATTCGTTTGATTTTAACCCAAATTCATGTAAATACACTAAGTTATGGCGATGTAATAACTCGTAGTTTTATAAAATCTTCACTAACGAGCTTGTTATTCACTCTTATCGCTGTGGAATGTGCAATCCTTTTGTATTCGATCGGTCGAAGAGTTTTTATAACTTTAAAAAACAACATCAATGAATCCGGCTCGTTTGGACCATATGTTTAGCGTGTTAAGGTTCACTTTCGGTTGGCACAGAAACTGGAGTAATTAAGACGTGTGTTTGCTTCAAAGCTTTATTTTCAACTGCTTATTCTAATATGACATGCTTCTACATAAACAATTAACACCACTATTAGATAGAACTATGTACAGGTATAATCCTTCCCAACAGTCAGTAAACCGACTTTACAGACAACCGATTTTTTTAAAGATACAAATCGGTCACTTCGACAGACACGAACATCGACTTTAATTTATAAAATGTATAGATATATTATGTAGATATTATTAAAGAATAAGAAATCTTGACATCATTACCAAATGGATCGTGGACGCGTATAAACTTCTTATCAGCAGTACTGCCCAACTCTCGCAAGTAGGCTAACTAAAAGCCTGTCAGCAGCTGTGCCTGATGAAGTTAGTGCGCCTGCCCACAAGTAGCCGGCCCGTCCGCTCCGCGCCTGCGGACGGAGCGCCCCGCGCCGGACAGAACAGACTAACCACATCTGTTACATTAAGGCCAGGATCTTCGAGCGTAGTAGGCATTTAGCGTTACCTCCGTCCTCGCGTGGCAAATGCCGCGAAAGCGCAGTTCGAATGAACTCGCTGACCCCTGTCACGGTTATTTTTATAAGTAATAGTATTGTGAATCGGCCCTATTCTTGAAATATAGGGCTGCTCGTCTACAGTATTTTAATTTCATCATCCTACTTTAGTTTCTTTCTAGTTTTGTGATTGTAAATATTATATTTTTAACCGACTTCAAAAAAGGCGGAGGTTCTCAATTCGGATATTTCTATTTTTTTTATGTATGTTAGGGGGGGGCATAACTCCATCGTAAATAGACAGATCTGCAATTTTTTTTTTGAAGTGAAAACTTCTTTAGCATTGTTGTGATGTGATTTGAAAATTTTATGAAACGAAAAAGCAACAGTAAAAAGAGACATGAGATTTAACGTGGGAGAAAATGAGATAGGAAGCATTATACAGTGTTTTTGTTTTTTATTATTACAAATGACATCACATTTAATCCTATGCTACTAATTTGTGGTGATGATGATGATGAAGATGATGGTGATGGCGATGGCGATGGTGATGGCGATGGTGGTGGCGATGGTGATAGCGATGGTGATGGCGATGATGATGATGGTGATGGCGATGGTTATGGTGATGGTGATGGCGATGATGATGATGGCGATGATGATGATGGCGATGGTGATGGCGATGGTGGTGGTGATGGTGATGGCGATGGCGATGATGATGATGGTGATGCGATGGTGATGGTGATGCGATGTTGATGGCGATGGTGATGGCGATGGTGATGGCGATGATGATGGCGATGTTGATGATGGTGATGGCGATGGTGATGGCGATGGCGATGGTGATGGCGATGGTGATGGCGATGGTGATGGTGATGGCGATGGCGATGGTGATGGTGATGGTGAAGGATGGATGGATGGATGGATGGATGGATGTTCTTTAGCATCGTTGTGATTTGAAAGTTTATGAAACGAAAAAGCGACAGTAAAAAGAGACATGAATTCATAAGATTTAACGTGGGAGAAAATGAGATAGGAAGCATTATACAGTGTTTTTGAAGGTTTCATTTCTACCACGTGTGAATTGCACACATGCTGTTTTTTTATTTTTGTAAAGATCTGATGATGACTTTCAGAGACAAACAACGGAACTCTTCAATAAATGCCAGCAAATCAACCGCGATTGCTGCTATAGCATATGTAATCGCAATCACACAACATAACATCACGCCTGTACCCTTCAAAGGGTAAAGCAGATGTGTTCAATAGCTTTGTTACTGATATTCACATAGCAAGTAGTGACATATGAATTTGTTTGGGGTAGGTAAGTACAACTAAAAAGTGAAAAATAAAAACTTTTTTACAAAAAAAAAAACCGACTTCCAAAAAAAAAAAACACTACAAAGTGAAAAATAACTTTAGTTTCGAAAGTCGGTGTCAAAAAATGAAAATATATTCTTCACGTTGTAGTGTTTTTTTTTTTGAGTCGGTTGTTTTTTTTGTAAAACACTTTTTTTGGTTGCTTGAATTCGTCAATAAGTTTTTTTAATTAAATCTACTAATCAAAAACACCACAATACGTATTTTTATTGAACTCTTCCTATTTCATTCACAACGAATTTCATATTTTTAAATAAAAAAACAGCAAGTGTGCAATTCACACGTGGTAGAAGTGAAACCTTCAAAAACACTGTATAATGCTTCCTATCTCATTTTCTCCCACGTTAAATCTTATGAATTTACATGTCTCTTTTTACTGTCGCTTTTTCGTTTCATAAACTTTCAAATCACAACGATGCTAAAGAACATCCATCCATCCATCCATCACCATCGCCATCGCCATCGCCATCGCTATCACCATCGCCATCACCATCGCCATCACCATCACCATCATCATCATCGCCATCGCCATCACCATCGCCATAACCATCGCCATCGCCATCACCATCGCCATCACCATCATCATGATCGCCATCGCCATCACCATCGCCATAACCATCGCCATCGCCATCACCATCGCCATCACCATCATCATCATCGCCATCACCATCGCAATCACCATCACCATAACCATCGCCATCACCATCATCATCATCGCCATCACCATCGCTATCACCATCGCCACCACCATCGCCATCACCATCGCCATCACCATCGCCATCATCATCGCCATCACCATCACCATCGCCATCACCATCGTCATCGCCATCGCCAACACCATCACCATCATCATCACAAATTAGTAGCATAGGATTAAATGTGATGTCATTTGTAATAATAAAAAACAAAAACACTGTATAATGCTTCCTATCTCATTTTCTCCCACGTTAAATCTTATGTCTCTTTTTACTGTAGCTTTTTCTACTGTAGCTTTTTCGTTTCATAAAATTTTCAAATCACAATAATGCTAAAGAAGTTTCCACTTCGAAAAAATATAATATTTTACCTATACAATCACAAAACTAGAAACACAAACTCAAAAACTCAAATTTTGCAATTGAATATAAACCTTATTCCGTTGTAGTAAAGTTGAAAATCTATTACAGATATTACGATAATTGTAAATTTATGGTACCGACCTGCTACTGCTAGTACTGTGACGAAAGCAAGAGAACCTATACAACTACAATATTATTCTGTCGCGTCGTCTTATAAGTGGGTAGTTATAAATACGTAGAAAAATAATAATCAAAATTACCTTATTTTTTTTTTAGCTTTGCAGTTCAATGCTGAACGTTTTTTTTTCTTTCTTCTGTTTTTATTCCCCATAATTTAATCTTAATTATCACTATATTACAACTATATTATAACAAACTAATATTTAGTTTAATTATTAATACTAGAACCTAAACAATATTTACAGACTGAATTTTGAAACTAATACACAAACACGGAAATTAACTAACAATATTATAACGTATATTTCGATCGATTAGCGGGAACGCGGCGAGCCAGCAAAAGCGACACAGGTCCTACCTCGGTAACGCCCGGCGGGCTACTGAAGTGAAGCGCGCAGGCCGCCTTTTTAGATTATATCTTGTTAGGACAATAAAAATCAGTTTTGAGAAAAATTAACCGTAGAATGTTCTACTATACATCATTGCCTATTTTTTCATATATTTTTTGCGAGTAAAAGTTAAGTCTACTTCAAATGCGACTTGAAAAACGATTAAAAACTTCGCTGTTTTCGATTTGTTTGCGATTTTTTATGATCGAGTGAAGTTGTAAATATCGTGTTTTGAACCATAGAATAATCAAGAATGTTAGTTAAACTATGCCATATATTTTTTTCAGATTAAAACAAAGAATATTTGATTGTTTAATGTTGAATCAAAAATAGGTCGATTCCGAGATTTCCGAGAGTCCTGGCCTTAATGGACTAATAAAACTAATCTTGTCCCTCCACTTCTGTTGTTTTACTACCTGGCAGTCTAGACACGTTAATGTCGGTTTCTGTCACTGACATGACACCTCGTGCGGAAACAGAATAGTAAAACTAGTGTCACTCTCACAATAATTAAGACGAATCTAACGGCACCTCTCAAGCTGAAATCGATCAAGCCGTTTAGGCTACAGTGCGTGCCAAAGAAATATACATACATACATACACTCGAAAAACATAAGCCTCTTTCTGACGCAGTCGGGTAATAAAAAGCCATTAAAAAGTTATGAGTCAACAAAGATTCGTTTTTAGGGTTCCGTAGTCAACTAGGAACCCTTATAGTTTCGCCATGTCTGTCCGTCCTCGCTTTATCTCTGTGACCGTTAGCGCTAGAAAGCTGAAATTTGGTACCTACCTACCAATAAGTATATCAATCACGCCGACTAAGTGGTAAAATAAAAATTGGAAAAAAATGTTTTATTAGGGTTGTACAAAATAATTTCGGAGTCGGAGCGCTTGCCGCGGAGCGTGCAATGTTGCACGCTCCGTGTTCGCGCACGTACCCACTACCGGGAGCAGTTGCAGGAGCGCGGAGCGCTGCTGGAGCGCGAACATAATGGATACGCACTTTTATTAAACTCATAAGTGGGAACACTTATTGTGACGGACGGGAAACTACGGAACCCTACACTGAGCGTGGCCCGACACGCTCTTGGCCGCTTTTTCTTGCTATTTTTAACGTAACTTTGGGTGTAAATCTATATAAAGTCGAAAGTTTGAGTGTGTGAGGGTGTGTGTGTATGTTATAATATGTTTGTTACTTCTACATGCTCAAACGGCTGGACCTGAACCGATTTTGATAACATTTTGTATGGAGGTAGCTGACACTCTGGATTAACATATCAGCTACTTTTTATCCCGATATTCCCACGGGATCGACACTTACGCGGGTGTAACCGCGGGGCGCAGCTAGTAAGTAATAAAAGAACTGTAAAATCTTCAAAACCCAGTCCGTACCGACAAAGCTCAGTTATCGAAGAGTTCAATAAACTTTATTTGTAACGATGATAAAGTAGTGATGCCGTACGAAGCGCCAGTCAACCTGCCACATCGCTGGATGTCCTAGTGAGATGCCCTCATTGTCCCCAAGCACGTTTTTTTAAGGGTGAACGAGGCTTGAAGGTACATTTGGGGAAGAAACACAAACCCCACAATGTACCTTCATCATGCTTGACAATATCCACCTCCTGATTCACCCGCTCAACCTTTTTGGAAAACCCTTGCAAAATTAAAAACGTCAACTCCAGTTTTAAAGAGAGTTCCTCGTGGCGTGAGACCATCTGTGGCTTCGAGTTTAGCGCTTTGCATCCGCCTCGCCGACCGAGAGAACTCTCAAAGTGCTTGGGAGCAATTACTCACTTTCCCGTTTAGAATTTTACATGTGCGAAAAAATTAGGCTAATAAAAAAACTTTAACAGCAAAAAACAAGGATAATTGTAACATTTCGACCCGAAGTTTCAACCCTAAATTAACAGCGCACCTCCCCCAAAGAGGTTCATTGTCATACGACGTTTTGTAACATATTTGCGAGGAAATAAATAAAACTCGGACTGGATTTGCATATTAATTTGCTTGTTTTCCATATGATGAAATTTTGATACGCTTGTAAGTATCTATCGGTCGATTTTTCGGGCAAGAGGCTTAGAGTAGTCTTTTTCGCTGCCTCTGAGACTTCTGGCGGTGTGAAATTAATAAATTCATCATTACTTGACGACATTTTCAAATAAAAAAAAGTACAGCGAAAAGAAAAAGCGCGCGGAATAATACTAGGACGCATTTACGAATCTGACAAAAATGAAGCAGTTTTTCGGTACATTTTGCGGCAAAATGAGACGAAACCAAATGTAACTTATAATTACCACAGATAGTACTCTTTCATCTTTAAATGGTGGCAATTTTTTATTCGAAAATTTTGGTTTATAATATAGTAAAAAAGAATTTCCGTTGTCTCTTCACACAAAATCGGCGATATCGTGCTGACTTTAGGAACATTTTTCTTCTATTTAATAACATTTTATTTATTTAAAAATATTTTACGTAAGCAGACATGTTCAACTCAAAAAGGTGGTAAAAAGAACTATAAAAACATTACAAATAGGCTCAGAAAAAAATAAAAAAACGGAGTAAATTTTTTCACATATTTAGCAGTAATGCGTGAATCTTATTGGATTGAAATAAGGGTTATTTTACTGGTCACTGTCTTGGTTTATTGTAAT
This sequence comes from Luperina testacea, assembly GCA_927399505.1. NCBI lineage: Eukaryota > Metazoa > Arthropoda > Insecta > Lepidoptera > Noctuidae > Luperina > Luperina testacea. Next base: position 389,727 of record OV656770.1, on the reverse strand, counting down.
GAAATATTAGTCTGCGCTCGGCCGTCGTGAATGAACTCTCAAACTCTGTGTCGCTTGTAAGCAGCAGCTTGTGTTGAAAAGTTCGCTGTACAGATACAAAATATTTGACATACCAAACTTGATACTTCACACTAGGGATGTTACGGAGCTTCGGTTCCGATTCCGAAAAGTCGGAACTTCCGATTAATTTTACACCTCCGATTCCGATTTCGGTTCCGATAATTTTGAATCGGAGTTAGACCGGAGTTCGAAACGCAGCGATACACGTGACTAGAGCGCCTACAAACAAGTTTTCACGTGTCGCCAGGGTAATGTTTATTTATTTTATACACGCTCGCGCTCGAAGTCTCAGTTTATTGTTTTGTTTGTGGATGTTAGAAGAAAGTAGAAGAAAGATATTTTAAGGAAAGGCCCCTTAACACATCTTTCTTCTACTTCCACCCCGGTTCCGGCTCCGATTCCGGTTCCGAATCCGGTTCCGATTCCGGTTCCGATTCCGATGAATCAAATTTAAAACCTCCGATTCCGGTTCCGGTTCCGATAAAACGACATCCGTAACATCTCTACTTCACACATTCTGTATGTACCTACTACCCAAGGAAAGATTTTATTCAGTCTTATATTTTTTCTAGAAGTAAGTAGGGATTATAAATTCATATTTCGTTTCGGACTTGATGGAGTATAGGAGGTACTTCGAAGACTGCTACTGAAATTACTAATAGTCGAGCTGAGCTAGGTGTGCCGAGTTTGGGCTTGTTTTGTTAGTTATGTTGAGATCTTACCTCCGGACTGGATGGAGTGACCTACAGGTGTACTTCGAAGACTGGTACTGGAACTAATAGACGAGCTGAGCTAGGTGTGCCGAGTTTGGGCTTGTTTTGTTAGTTATGTTGAGATCTTACCTCCGGACTGGATGGAGTGACCTACAGGTGTACTTCGAAGACTGGTACTGGAACTAATAGACGAGCTGAGCTAGGTGTGCCGAGTTTGGGCTTGTTTTGTTAGTTATGTTGAGATCTTACCTCCGGACTGGATGGAGTGACCTACAGGTGTACTTCGAAGACTGGTACTGGGGCATTTTCATTTTAAATGGCGCAGGTTATAATAAACAGCTTTTAAAAAATTATTATTGTTTTAGGACTTTAAACTTTGAATTACTGTAAAAAAATATATAATTTATGTGATTTATGTAATAATTCCGTGCAGAAATAAGTATTTAATTTTCTAAAATTATTTTTCTAAAGTAGATCGGGCTAAAGATGTCTTGTTAGTAACAAAAATCAAACCGCGATAAAAATTAAACTGCTGGAAATGAAATGAGAAAAACGCTATTGATAAGTTTTGGTATATCGATTAATGAAATTAAACATTAATACTTGGTTATTAGATACGTATTTTTAATTAAAATTTCAACAATTTGGTCAGTATCGTAACATATTGTCCAAATGCAAGTTTTAATTTTCATGTAACTTATTTGATCGGTCAAGGAATGATAAAGTTGGAATATAATCTTAATTTAGTTTATTTTTCTTTATTTATAATATTCTAATAATATTATTCCGGATAATATTTTAAGTTTTTTTTTAATAAATAAGGCAAAAATATTTTGGGACAGTTACTAAATGGACATGTGACGTGACGAAACAGAATTATTAGGAATAGAACTCACTGTGAGGTTAAAATCATACAAAATGTTAGTTTTCTTATGAGAGTAGAAGTAGAGTAGAATATAATATATCTACCTAAATTAAACAAAAATGCATAGGTATTAAATATGTATTTTAATAAAACATTTTGTTAAAGTACTTTAAAATATTTATTTGGTACGTATCGAGTATCTTAATCATCGTTTAACAACTAATTAACTATAAACTAACAAACTATTAATCAATAAACATAACCACCACGGTATCTTAATTATAAAATTTTAATAAAATAAGAATAAAACTTAAACTTTCAATCAGTATAATTTCTAACATACGTACTAAATATTTTTAATCAGTCAAAATTGCTCATCAGTTAAGGTGGAAGCGTCGCGTTGGTCGCGAAATTCAAATATTATTACCGTTTTAGCAATTTGCAAATTTCGTAAGTTTATTTTATGAGTTCTAAGCTTTACATGTCTGTTTCGTAACATTTTTTGTCCATCCTATAGTAACGGTTGCTAACAGGACGTGACGAATGTAGATCGTTTTAAAACTAAATTAAAATACTCAAACAATATTATCAGAAATCAATCAAATTCTACTTTTATGCTTTCAGCAGTGTTTGAGTTATGTACAGCTAAAAAAGAAATAAAGACAAACTTAATATTCACGTAAAAAAACGTTACTAACCTCAATAGATTTTTCTTGACCAACTTTTTGTACCGCGAAACGTACCGCACCAGCTGAACACCTTGCGTGACTACCTTCAAAATGGCATTTCATACTTTGACATTTGTACCCGGGATTGCTATGAAAGACAAATTTACACGATAAATGTGTGTTTTAGTAGTAAAAAGCGTGTTACTATCCGGACATGTCCGGTAGTCGCGAATTCGTGGGACAAGCTTTTTATCAATTTATTTAATATTTTCTTTACTGACTGAGATTAAATGCTTAGTTTAAATGATAAATTAACTATCTAACAATAAAATTAAATTGTCGCTATGTTAGCTGTAGTACAAAAAAAAACTAAAAAATTAAATGCAATGATACATACTGTCGGTGGGACATCATGATTTTACACATTTCCGAAACTTTATTAATTTAAATAAAATTGAAAATGTGTTCTATCAGGAACCAATAAATCAAATCCACAAGTTTATAAAATTACTTTCAGTGCACATACCCTTTTTCTTAAAAAAATTGTTTCTAAATATTTTTTTCATAATTTTGTTGTCATGAGACAATCGAAAAACGACCTGCGCCATTTAAAGTGAAAATGCCCACTGGAACTAATAGACGAGCTGAGCTAGGTGTGCCGAGTTTGGGCTTGTTTTGTTAGTTATGTTGAGATCTTACCTCCGGACTGGATGGAGTGACCTGAAGGTGTACTTCGAAGACTGCTACTGAAACTAATAGACGAACTGAGCTAGGTGTGCAGAGTTTGTGCTCCTTTTGTTAATTATGTTGAGACCTTACCTCCGGACGTGATGGAGTGACCTGCAGGTGTACTTCGTAGACTGCTACTGGAACTAATAGACGAGCTGAGCTAGGTGTGCAGAGTTTGGGCTTGTTTTGTTAGTTATGTTGAGATCTTACCTCCGGACTGGATGGAGTGACCTGCAGGTGTACTTCGAAGACTGGTACTGGAACTAATAGACGAGCTCAGCTAGGTGTGCCGAGTTTTGGCTTGTTTTGTTAGTTATGTTGAGATCTTACCTCTGGACTGGATGGAGTGACCTGCAGGTGTACTTCGAAGACTGCTACTGAAACTAATAGACGAACTGAGCTAGGTGTGCAGAGTTTGTGCTCCTTTTGTTAATTATGTTGAGACCTTACCTCCGGACGTGATGGAGTGACCTGCAGGTGTACTTCGTAGACTGCTACTGGAACTAATAGCCGAGCTGAGCTAGGTGTGCCGAGTTTGGGCTTGTTTTGTTAGTTATGTTGAGACCTTACCTCCAGACTGGATGGAGTGACCTGAAGGTGTACTTTGAAGACTGCTACTGGAACTAATATACGAGTAGAACTTAGCTGATAAGAATGTGTATAGTTTTTACCTCTATAACTCGATTGTGATTTTAGACCAAGGCCTAAGACGTATGGGAAAAGCTCTCCTAAGAAACTTCATGATTTAAAAGAAATATGGAGCTACAAGAGCATTCTTCACATTGTCATAATGTTTTTATTTTGTTTTTTATTTTCGTTACTTTTAATTATTATTTTTATCATTTACAGCTCCTGGTCCAACTTAGTACGTTATCCTAATTGGCAATCCATTCCAATTTGACAGTTCAACAATATCCATTGCGCTGTTTTTGTGTTACGAATTTTTAAAGATTTTTTTAAACATTTATGAAGCAATGAATATTGTTTAAGCTTTGGTACTGAGGGACCTGAGGGTGTGTGCCAAATTTAAAACGTATTTTCTTTCTAGTTTTCGAGAACCTACTTGCATTTGATACCATAGCAAATTTATTATATAAAATACGAAATAAAACGAATAAAATAAGCTTGTTTTAAATTATTAGTTTTCAATAAGCTCGTCCGCAAATTGTTAATACATAAGTAGGTATTTTGGCAAGTACTTGATTAATCACTGTTCAGTGAAACTTTGTAAACAGCATCTACTTTTATGAATACTTCACATTACCTACAAACTTTTTGAAAACAAATCAACGTAAGCTTAAAAAATACATGGCAAAAATTAAATAAAATTAGGCTCAAGTATCAAGCGTGTCAGTTTACTCATAATTTCGCCGCTTCGCGCATTTCGCTGTGTGTGTGAGCCGTGCACGTGTAGTAGTAAGACTCAATACCTAAAATTGAAGCGCGTCATTTCGTAAATGCGTCCTTAAGGCCAGGATCTTCGAGCGTAGTAGGCATTTAGCGTTACCTCCGTCCTCGCGTGGCAAATGCCGCGAAAGCGCAGTTCGAATGAACTCGCTGACCCCTGTCACGGTTATTTTTATAAGTAATAGTATTGTGAATCGGCCCTATTCTTGAAATATAGGGCTGCTCGTCTACAGTATTTTAATTTCATCATCCTACTTTAGTTTCTTTCTAGTTTTGTGATTGTAAATATTATATTTTTAACCGACTTCAAAAAAGGCGGAGGTTCTCAATTCGGATATTTCTATTTTTTTTATGTTATAACTCCATCGTAAATAGACAAATCTGCAATTTTTTTTTTGAAGTGAAAACTTCTTTAGCATCGTTGTGATGTGATTTGAAAATTTTATGAAACGAAAAAGCAACAGTAAAAAGAGACATGAGATTTAACGTGGGAGAAAATGAGATAGGAAGCATTATACAGTGTTTTTGTTTTTTATTATTACAAATGACATCACATTTAATCCTATGCTACTAATTTGTGGTGATGATGATGATGAGGATGATGGTGATGGCGATGGCGATGGTGATGGCGATGGTGATGGTGATGGCGATGATGATGATGGCGATGGTGATGGCGATGGTGGTGGTGATGGCGATGGTGATGGCGATGATGATGATGGTGATGCGATGGTGATGGTGATGGCGATGGTGATGGTGATGGCGATGGTGATGGCGATGGTGATGGCAATGGTGGTGGCGATGGTGATGGCGATTATGATGATGGTGATGCGATGTTGATGGCGATGGTGATGGCGATGATGATGGCGATGTTGATGATGGTGATGGCGATGGTGATGGCGATGGCGATGGTGATGGCGATGGCGATGGTGATGGCAATGGTGATGGCGATGGTGGATGGATGGATGGATGGATGGATGGATGGATGGATGGATGGATGGATGGATGGATGTTCTTTAGCATCGTTGTGATTTGAAAGTTTATGAAACGAAAAAGCGACAGTAAAAAGAGACATGAATTCATAAGATTTAACGTGGGAGAAAATGAGATAGGAAGCATTATACAGTGTTTTTGAAGGTTTCATTTCTACCACGTGTGAATTGCACACATGCTGTTTTTTTTATTTTTGTAAAGATCTGATGATGTCTTTCAGAGACAAACAACGGAACTCTTCAATAAATGCCAGCAAATCAACCGCGATTGCTGCTATAGCATATGTAATCGCAATCACACAACATAACATCACGCCTGTACCCTTCAAAGGGTAAAGCAGATGTGTTCAATAGCTTTGTTACTGATATTCACATAGCAAGTAGTGACATATGAATTTGTTTGGGGTAGGTAAGTACAACTAAAAAGTGAAAAATAAAAACTTTTTTACAAAAAAAAAAACCGACTTCCAAAAAAAAAAACACTACAAAGTGAAAAATAACTTTAGTTTCGAAAGTCGGTGTCAAAAAATGAAAATATATTCTTCACGTTGTAGTGTTTTTTTTTTTTGAGTCGGTTGTTTTTTTTGTAAAACACTTTTTTTAGTTGCTTGAATTCGTCAATAAGTTTTTTTAATTAAATCTACTAATCAAAAACACCACAATACGTATTTTTATTGAACTCTTCCTATTTCATTCACAACGAATTTCATATTTTTAAATAAAAAAACAGCAAGTGTGCAATTCACACGTGGTAGAAGTGAAACCTTCAAAAACACTGTATAATGCTTCCTATCTCATTTTCTCCCACGTTAAATCTTATGAATTTACATGTCTCTTTTTACTGTCGCTTTTTCGTTTCATAAACTTTCAAATCACAACGATGCTAAAGAACATCCATCCATCCATCCATCCATCCATCACCATCACCATCGCCATCGCCATCGCTATCACCATCGCCATCGCCATCACCATCGCCATCACCATCTCCATCACCATCATCATCATCGCCATCGCCATCACCATCGCCATCACCATCGCCATAACCATCGCCATCGCCATCGCCATCACCATCATCATCATCGCCATCGCCATCACCATCGCAATCACCATCGCCATAACCATCGCCATTGCCATCACCATCATCATCATCGCCATCACCATCGCTATCACCATCACCATCGCCACCACCATCGCCATCACCATCGCCATCACCATCGCCATCACCATCGCCATCACCATCGCCATCATCATCGCCATCACCATCACCATCGCCATCACCATCGTCATCGCCATCGCCAACACCATCACCATCATCATCACAAATTAGTAGCATAGGATTAAATGTGATGTCATTTGTAATAATAAAAAACAAAAACACTGTATAATGCTTCCTATCTCATTTTCTCCCACGTTAAATCTTATGTCTCTTTTTACTGTAGCTTTTTCTACTGTAGCTTTTTCGTTTCATAAAATTTTCAAATCACAATAATGCTAAAGAAGTTTTCACTTCGAAAAAATATAATATTTTACCTATACAATCACAAAACTAGAAACACAAACTCAAATTTTGCAATTGAATATAAACCTTATTCCGTTGTAGTAAAGTTGAAAATCTATTACAGATATTACGATAATTGTAAATTTATGGTACCGACCTGCTACTGCTAGTACTGTGACGAAAGCAAGAGAACCTATACAACTACAATATTATTCTGTCGCGTCGTCTTATAAGTGGGTAGTTATAAATACGTAGAAAAATAATAATCAAAATTACCTTATTTTTTTTTAAGCTTTGCAGTTCAATGCTGAACGTTTTTTTTTTCTTTCTTCTGTTTTTATTCCCCATAATTTAATCTTAATTATCACTATATTACAACTATATTATAACAAACTAATATTTAGTTTAATTATTAATACTAGAACCTAAACAATATTTACAGACTGAATTTTGAAACTAATACACAAACACGGAAATTAACTAACAATATTATAACGTATATTTCGATCGATTAGCGGGAACGCGGCGAGCCAGCAAAAGCGACACAGGTCCTACCTCGGTAACGCCCGGCGGGCTACTGAAGTGAAGCGCGCAGGCCGCCTTTTTAGATTATATCTTGTTAAGACAATAAAAATCAGTTTTGAGAAAAATTAACCGTAGAATGTTCTACTATACATCATTGCCTATTTTTTCATATATTTTTTGCGAGTAAAAGTTAAGTCTACTTCAAATGCGACTTGAAAAACGATTAAAAACTTCGCTGTTTTCGATTTGTTTGCGATTTTTTATGATCGAGTGAAGTTGTAAATATCGTGTTTTGAACCATAGAATAATCAAGAATGTTAGTTAAACTATGCCATATATTTTTTTCAGATTAAAACAAAGAATATTTGATTGTTTAATGTTGAATCAAAAATAGGTCGATTCCGAGATTTCTGAGAGTCCTGGCCTTAACAGATAAGCGATGCGCGCGCGTTCGCGCTTTTTTTTTCAGGCATAGGCACAAAACAGCCAGTATTATTAATAAAGTAAATTAATATTTTTTGTTTTTGTTACAGATATTAATGGTTGTAATTTATTGTCAAAATTAATTAAATTAAAGAATTAAATGTTTATTTATTATATTTTATTTCCCAAAATTAATTTTATTCATAAAATGTTGACATCTTTTCTGAAATAAAAACTCTTTGCTAAGATTTAAAAAAGTACCGTTCGTTTTGACGGAGCATCTTGATAAACCGTGCGATTTATTTTACATTACCGCACAAGTACGTAATGAGATACATTACGATATTGAAATTGGTGAAATAAGAGACCCTTTACGAGCAAATATGTTATAAAATACTTTACAGGTAGGGAAATAACATTTGTACAGACTTTAACAGAAATATATAATTATAAGTGCACAAAGATGTAGGTATCGTCCGTACATCTACATTACAAGCTCAATGAGAATGTTTTGAGAAATTGTTAATTTTCCGCGCGAGCTGAGCGGCCAATTAATCACGTCGCGGTGTCTGCCACTGTCTGCCCTCGTAATCGCTGCTTTGATTAATTCTCGACTCGAGATGTTTTATTGTTACTTAGATATCATTGTTAATACACACTGAGATTATAAATGGGAAAGTAAAACGGCTGAACTAGCCAAATACGAGTAGGTATGATACTTCGCAGATAATTGAACCGAAGTAATGATGACCCAAGATACGAACTTCGTTAGTAGTCGCTGAATACTCGCAGATTTCAGTTTTGCTAAATAATTCAGTGGGTCACTTTGTTCTCTCCTTGTTTACTTTTAGCTGAAATAATCTAACCGAAATCAAATCAAATCATTTTTATTCCAGGTACACCCATATAAAATTTAAAATATAACCAGATTACAAATTATTAATTAATCATAAATTAATTATTATAAAAAAAGGAATAGATAAGTTATAATTTAGCTGGAATATTAATAGCCTACGAAGAAATAGTTTACCTCGTATATGCCCCTCAATATTCCATTGTTAGATTTGTGTATACGGTTCATAACGGAGGCCTGTGACTTTTTCACCCTGCTTTCGGCAAACATGCCGGACGCACTATACCGCCAAGACAGACCCAGAATCATCTGAATGCGTTATTATTATTGAACACGCGACTTGTTATACGCTGCGTGTATTTTTACCTAGGGCACAGGTGTAGAGATTCTGGCAGTACGCGTTAAACAGGGTGATTTTCACTTGACTTTAACATTTTGCAATTTGTCGTGCCAGCATATTAGGTAGGTACTCTTGGCAGCGAGCGTACGTCTTTGTCTTCCAATGTCTTCGTCATCTATACGTTTCTCAGTCAGTATAAGACCTAAATATGTGAAACATTTGACAGATTCCAGCTTAGCGTTGCATAGAAATATGTCCGGTATATGCATTGTGCTGTTGTCGTAGCGAAAACACATTTTTTGGCCCTTTCTACTTAAGACCATGCTCATCCGCATATAGGTACCTCATATATTTCTATCATCTTTTGCAAGCCGTAACAGACGGGCTGACCTTAACGTCGGCGTAACTGAGATTATTTACTGGTACGTTGTTAATTGAACAGCCGACCCTGGCTCCGTTCAACTCCAGCCATTCACATATAGGGTACATATACATATTGTGGGTGATGTTAATCCGCCCTGCCTTACGCCCGTTCTGAGAACATAATCGCTGAACTAGGCTTCCCCACATTTTACTGCATTAGCTTGGCCCTCATGCCACTTTATATACATCGCCTTTCCTATTTTTAACCAATGGCACTACTACTGACTTCATAAAATCTTTAGGTAAGAAAGCATGAGATAAACAAGCATTAAAGTATCACTAGTTTTCCTGCTAACTGTGGCCCACCCCGGATAACATGGTTTAAAATAAATTAAAGTTGGAAGCAGGCGGGACCCATTTGAATTTGAAAATAAGGTGGGTGTACCATGGAAGGCCACTCTAACAAATAAACAGTTATTATTCGTTTATTTACTGGATAAATAAAATTACTTACATTATTTACTTTTAATATTTACTTTTTATATTTATAATTAAATAAGTAAATCTACAATAAAAAGAAGTGGTTTATATGTTACGTAATAAAACAAAGTATTACTTGATTACTTGTTAGTTTTATTTATCCAGTAAACGAATAATAACTGTTTATTTGTTAGAGTGGCCTTCCATGATACACCCACCTTATTTTAACGTCGTCGATTCCCGATATCGAAGAAGCGAGGGACCGTACTGCCAAAATAGCAGCGTGAGCGATTCGCCGCCGCGTCTGTGATTTCCAGTTCGATGGGTGTTTGTGTAAATAAAAGGAATTTATCATCACATGGCAATAACTACGAAATTTTAATAATTGGCCTTCGGAGGAGCATGGCCTTCCATGGTCCACCCACCTTATGTATAATAAAAATGGTATGGGTCCCGCCTGCTTCCAACTTTAATTTAATTTAAAATGGGCTTGTTTTTACCTTTTCTGTTTTTTTATTAACTTAAGTTTTATTCGCAGTCGGGATTTTTAATTTTTTTAATTATTTTTTTTTATTTCCAGCTTTTTAGTTTACAAAATAATGTGATTGTAATAAATATTGTAATATCGCAGACGATTTATTTCTCGGTACGTGTTTTTTTTATGATTTGTCACTTTGAATTACTTTTAACCATATAAGTTGTATATATTTTTGTAATCGCTTTTTAAAACCCTTTATTTTGATACCCCAATTGATAGGTTTTGAGAAAAAATAAAAAATTTGAAGACATAATTTCGCGCCAAAAATCGGCCGTTTTATATTTTTTCAATTTTGATATACCCAGTGTCACTCTCACAGTAAATACAAATCTAACGACACCTCTCAAGCTAAAATCCATCGAGCCGTTCAGGCTGCAGAGCGTGCCAAACAATTATACATACATACATACATACTCTCGAAAAACATAACCCTCCTTCTGGCGCAGTCGGGTAATAAGTCCATCGTGCCCCGCAGACTTGCCACGTTTCATTTTATGAAACGAACGAACGAACGAACGTTTTTTTTTTGTTTCGTTTTTTTTGTTTTTTTTTTTTTATTCTGGGCACGATAACCATGTACAAGACCGCCTTCGTAATTCAAGCCTCCTGCAGATCCTGTCATTTTAAATTGCGTTGCAAATAGCTCAGAGAACTTATTGGGGTCCTATTACCTACTGACACTCGCTGCACGATTGAACTTTGCTTGGCAATAATCTCCAATTTTATTTGATTTTAGTTCTGTTGACACTACTTAAGTTTATTTTAAAGGTCTTTCTAGTACAACACATTTTTTCATAGATGCAACCCTGTGATGGCTTTCCGTAAAATAACCAGCTCTGAAAAGCGTTCCTCGCGATTTCGTGAAGTGGTTTAACATGGTAGTTCCAACCGGTAACATAACTACTCTTTAACATGGTAGTTCCAGCCGGTAACATAACTACACTTTAATATGGTAATTACAGCCGGTAGCATAACTACACTTTAACATGGTAGTAACAGCCGGTAACATAACTACACTTTAACATGATAGTTCCAGCCGGTAACATAACTACATTTTAACATGGTAATTACAGCCGGTAACATAACTACACTTTAACATGGTAGTTACAGCCGGTAACATAACTACACTTTAACATGGTAGTTCCTGCCGGTAACATAACTACATTTTATAAGACATTTGCTCGTAAAGGGTCTCTTATTTCACCAATTTCAATATCGTAATGTATCTCATTAGTACGTACTTGTGCGGTAAGTAAATCGCACGGTTTATCAAGATGCTCCGTCAAAACGAACGGTACTTTTTTAAATCTTAGCAAAGAGTTTTTATTTCAGAAAAGTAGTCAACATTTTATGAATAAAATTAACTTTGGGAGATAAAATATAATAAATAAACATTTAATTCTTTAATTAATTTTGACAATAAATTACAACCATTAATATCTGTAACAAAAACAAAAATATTAATTTACTTTATTAATAATGCTGGCTGTTTTGTGCCTATGCCTGAAAAAAAAGCGCTTTTTCTTTTCGCTGTACTTTTTTTTATTTGAAAATGTTGTCTAGTAATGATGAATTTATTAATTCCACACCGCCAGAAGTCTCAGAGGCAGGGAAAAGGCTACTCTAAGCCTCTTGCCCGAAAAATCGACCGATAGATACTTACAAGCGTATCAAAATTTCATCATATGGAAAACAAGCAAATATGCAAATTCATTTTCAGAAAGTGTGTTTTTAGCCTATTACATGGAACTTTCTCAAAAATATAAGTCAAGCTCATTGTGGTGCTACTATTCAATGCTAAAAAGCACTGTGAAAACAAAACATGGTACTGATATCAAGTTATACTCCAACTTGCTGGCATTTATAAAAAGACGCTCATGTGGCCATGTGAGTAAAAAGTCGAAAGTATTTTCAGCTGACAATGTCGAGAAGTTCCTAAAAGAAGCTCCGGATTGCCGATATTTGGCAACAAAGGTCAGATGAAACTAAATTATTGTTATTAACTTCTTTCACTTTCGTATTTCTTTACAATATAGGTGTTTTGTACGCTGTTTTTATCTCTTTTCAGGTTGCATTTTTATTCGGTATAAATGGTGCATGTAGACGTCAAGAGTTGGCAAACATCACAACTAATGATGTCAAGAACCATGGGCGGGTTCTTCTTGTCCAGGTCAAAAACACAAAAAATAAAATTCCAAGATCGTTCACAATACAGGGGCCTTTTTACGACATGGTGAAGGAATACGAAGCGCTTCGTTCAACAAAAGCGATGTCTAACAGATTTTTTCAAAACTACCAAAATGGAAAATGCACTAGCCAATCCATTGGCGTAAATAAATTTGGAGCAAAGCCGAAAGAAATTGCCACTTACTTAAATTTGGATGATCCACATGAATACACAGGGCACAGTTTCAGAAGGTCCTCGGCTACATTGCTCGCCGATTCAGGTGCGAATTTATTGACACTAAAACGCCACGGAGGGTGGCGGTCGAACAGTGTACCGAGGGCTACATAGATGACTCGATGAGAAATAAAGAAGAAATTAGCACCCGCATTACAAGGAATATAAATTTGGAGCCAAGTGTTGACTCTTGACCATCTACGAGCACACACGCATACATTCCACCATCGTCGCCGCCGCCGCCGCCGCAGCCACCGCCGCAGCCACCGCCGCCGTCGCCGCCACCGACTGCAGAACTCTGTGGTCTCGTTTCTCCTACTTTCACTCAAGAGAGTGAGAGAGAGACTGGTGAAATTGTAACTAATAATAATAACTTGACAACATTAAAAATGCCAACTGGCAACGTAATAATCAATTTTACTAATTGCTCAATTTTTCATAACTGCTTTAATTAAAGATTTATTCGTTTAAGAAAGTTCGAGTTTTATTTATTTCCTCGCAAATATGTTATAAAACGTCGTATGACATACGTGCGCTTTGATAATTACAGCACTTATATCATAATGTACTATTAACATTGTAGTTCCAACCGGTAACATAACTACACTTTAACATGGTAGTTCCAGCCGGTAACATAACTATACTTTAACATGGTGGTTCCAGCCGGTAATATAACTAAACATAAACTTTGGAATGAGGACTAAAACTGAAGATATCTATAAAAATATTTTACTGGTTAGCTATGATGTAACAGCATTTACTGAATCTTGGTTAAATAGTAACATAATAAATGGAGAGTTCATTGACTCGCGTTATATGATGTATCGTTGAGATAAAGTTCTAAGGCATCTAAAAAGATGGGGGTGAATTCGAAGATTAATGGTTGTCTGTAGAGTTAACTGTTTACAATTATACTAGGAAAATTGAACTTTGTTTTAACTAAATGCCACCGCCTGTCAAACTGGATTCTCTACAATGCTTTTTAAGTACCTAATGTTAACAACGTGCTAAATAACGTCGACGATGTTGTGATTCTTGGGGATTTTAACTTGGGTTTAATCGATTGGAATAGGAGTGATGATGGCCTGCATCTATCGCCATCTAATTATGAAAATTCACTGGGGTACTCACTTGTAGACTTTCTATCAATCAACGAACTCCACCAATTTAATTCTATTTTAAATGCTGACTGCAGAATTTGAGACCTAGTATTGAGCAACATGTCAGATATAACAGTTACTAGTCCCAATAACCTGCTTAGTAAATTAGACTTCCACCACCCGAACATCCTCATCTCTATTCCGCTTTCAAACGTAAAACAATTACAAATAAAATATCGTTCAGGTTACAACTTTTTTAAAGCCGACTATGAGCAAATCAAAATCTATCTTAAAAATATAAATTGGTATGATGCCGTTCATGAATGTGCTGATGCTAATGAAAGGGATGATGATGCCTTTACAGCATACTAAAAAACGCTATTTCGTACCCAAATATGTAAGAAAAAAATCTAAATATCCCTCGTGGGATATTTAATATTTATTTATTTATTCCTCTCTAATATTATGACTCACTTGTTAAAGCTCTATCTGAAGAAAAGAAATTTAGGCAAAAATACCGCAAATATAATAATCCTCGAGACAGACTCACCTATGAATTACTTCGTAGTCGCTGCCATACTTTAATAAATAACTGTTATAACACATATAAATGTAAAATTGAAAACGATATTTCCAAAAACCCTAAAGCCTTCTGGCGATTCATAAAAGATAAACGACGTGGGGAATCATGCATACCTGCTGACATGTTTATGAATGATAAGGTGGCTAGCAGTGGTCCGGAAAGTGCTAATCTTTTCGCGGATCAATTTGTCTCTGTTTTTAGCCAAAATCCAACCGCTACTTACAATACTTCCTGTGGATTTTCAGGTACTGACTCTGTCATAAGTACTATTAAATTTACTGACTCTATACCACCTCTGTTTATTAAATCTCTGTTTATTATTTCTGCTGCGGTATCGCACTCGGTCACGAACACCTTATCCTTGACGTAACCCCAAAGAAAAAAGTCTAATGGGGTACAGTCCGGTGAGCGAGCTGGCCATGGCTGTGGACCAAATCTGCCAACCCACCGGTCTCTAAAAGACTCGGTGAGGCAGCGTCGGACAGGAAGGGTCACGTGTCCCGAGCCCACGAAAGCCGCCGACCGCGATTGCTACGTCGCAATGCTGGAACACCGGTCTTCGAGCATGAAGACCAACTTCATGCAACCTCCTTCGCACGGTTTGGTCGCTTACCAGCAGCTAGTGGTCCTCCTGGAGCCTTTGTACTAGTTGCATCGCTGTGGTATTGGGTTGTCTTCTGGCGGTCATTTGGAGAAATCGATCCTGTCTCTGCGTAGTAACACGATATCTACTTAATTATTATTTACCCGTGTGTCATTCAGCCACATCCCCAGTACTGCGATAACGTGACCACAACCTTGATATCACGATTTGGCTGGTGTGTAGGGCCTCAGCAACGACGCGTTGAATAGCACCATTTTCCAACATGCTCACGGCTCGTAACATTTCATCTCGACTGAAATGACGACGTTACAGCTCACACGGCACGTTAAATTGAAAAAGAAAAACAATTAATCCCTTTTCATAAATTAATATTAATAAAACAATTTAAATTTTGCTTAACGTAACGAATTACTAACAATTTTACCGCCGTATTTTGTTTTTTTTTTTTGCATTTTTTAATTTTGAAAATACATATAATAAAAGAGGTTTCAATCTGTAGGTATATAAACTTTTTATGGAAACTAAAAAAAAAATTAAACTATAAATTAGTAAATAATTTCTGTTGATCTGTGTATATCCCATGCAGTCATCGATGAGACATGGTCTCTTTGTAGATATAACAACATATTGCTGTCACCAATCCAGTGGGGGGTTATTTGTTCTCGAATCACAACGAGTTCCTGCGGCTTTCACAAGAACAAGACAGAAGAAATATTGAACTTCAAATATGTACCTGAAACAATATTTGATCTCCCCTCGAATTTGGGACTGAGTGAAACAGCAAATTAAATCAAATACAATAGAGCTTTATTGAGAGATGACTCAGCATCCGTTGCCGTTCCGATACGTACCGCCGGAACCGCGGTGTTCCGGTTCGGTGCTGAAAATATACGATTTTGTTGTGGAAACAAATATTGTTTGTTTGATAGATTGTGAGGTATTTGTGATCCGTTTGGGAGTGTTGAGTTGCAGTGCTTGGCCAGACTGCAAACGCAGGCGCGGGGCGGGCGCGGCGCGGCGTACTCAAACATAAGAACTTCATTTAAGGGCCTTACTCTCGTTTAGTACCGTAACTCGGTCACTTTATGAAGCTTATAACTCATTAACGGTTTGGTTAGAAGGTCTGTAAAAAATATATGTTTGCTATAGATTCATGTACAGCATTTTTGAAACAGGGTTTTTTCATAAGGCTAATACTTTTGCCTTAAAAAAATATTTACCAAAACGCTATTTTCGCTAACATTTGCTTATAACTTCTAAACGGCTTTGATGTTTGGAAATATTTTTACACTGAAAAATTGGTGGTTAGAGGTACTACATATTTGAAACAGCGTTTTTAAATCAATCAACAGTTGCAAAGACAATGCCCCATTTTGAGATATAGGTTCAGAGGTGCTCTGCGCGGGCGCGGGCGGCAGTCGTGCGTTAGCACTGAGACGGGGTGGCTGTGTCGCTCGCTGCTCCGCCCGGCTATCGATCGACTACGCGCGTTTGGCTGTGTTAGTGCAAATATTTATGAACGAATTGTATCAGTATGCGTTTATAGATTAGCTCGCTGCAGAGGGCCCATTTATATTGTCCGCATGGACGCTTTATTAGTGGTGCCATTTCTAAATACTGTTTTTTTTTATATTGTTTATTTTGTAAATATGTATGTATAAGATAATTTGTAAATAAATCAAAATGCCAAAGCAAAGCAAGTCAAGAAAAATACGTTTTCTCTACGACGACGTACCGTTTTATAGATATTAGCGAAAAACTCAAAAGTGGGAATTTTTATACCCCCCACTCCGGCTCACCTCCTAGACGCGGGGACTTTTAGTATGTTTACTCCCTAAGCACTCTGAGCAACTTTCTGAAGAAATCGCTCAGGGCCCAGCTCACGCACTCTACACCTCTTTTTGGTTTATTCGTTGAGTGGACTAATAAGTATCTATCTATCTATACTTAATCTTATAAATAAAAATCTTTAAAACTTTATCTAATAAATAAAATTGGAGTGTCTGTTTGTAATATTAAAACAACCGCTTCAGGCCATTTTATTTTGACTGTTTAGAAAATAACTACATACTTACTCACAATAAAAAAAAAATGTTTTCAAATACCTTAATATAAAAATTGAGCATTCTTAGTTGTCAATCTACGAGTAGGTATTTGCATTACTGAGTTTATTGATTACTACCTTCTCATATTCTTGTGCGGATTTATTTCTGTGACTGGGACTTTCACTAGCAGATAGGTGAATAAGGAGTAACTTAGGCTACTTTTATTTTAGAAAAAAAAAAAAAGAAAATAGGTTCCCACGAAAAAAAATTAAAACCTATGAAATGAAATTTTGAATAATATCCGATTCAAATAGGGAGGTTGTATACTACGTTATAATAAAGAAACGGAGTATAGTTTTTTTTTATTTTTTATAAGTGGATCCTATACGTGAAGATTCCTTAATTTCCAATGAAATTGATTGGATAAATAATAAAATAATATAGTGTTTTTGTTTTAGCCCAAGAAATCGTTCACCAAATATTGTATATAAAAATGCTAATACGAAAAACTGAAAATAAATAATAATTAAACTAAAATGCAAAAACGATCAAAAAGAACTAAATGGAGAAATATTAGAAGAATTTCAATAAAATTAGCATAGGTATTTCTTTACGTGGCGGTGAATAGACGACTTTTATGTATTTGAGGGGGTGAAGCAGATGAAGTGGGATATGTATTGTCCCCGCCTTCGGCGGGGTGCACCGCGCGGATTTCGTCGATGAGCGACTTCCATTATATTTAGAAGCGTAATTTCGCGACTCGAATAAAATGCACGATTGCCTCCGCGCTCTACTGTCCGGATTCTCACTGCGTAATCACCAGGTTCGAATCTCAGTGGACGGCATAATCTTTAGTTTTGTTATTTTTTAATTATAATGTACTTATCTTTTGTTTTGTTATTTTTTAATTATAATGCGCATATTTTTATTTTCTTATTTTTAAAATAATTCAATAAGTAAGTAATTGTTATTTTAATAAAAACAATCATTTTTATTCCTATAGTTATTTTTCTTCAGAATCTAGAGTAATATAATAAAAATAAAATAAAAACGTCCACCAAGCATGATTCGGAAAAAATTATATACCTACAGTGTTTTACAAAAGAGTGTAAGCAATAATAATATAGTCTGAAAATTTTCAAACAAGAAAATCGGCAAAAAGTAAAATAATAATTAAAAAAACATATCAAATAAGAAAATAAAAAAAAACCAAATATGGAAAAGTTTGGATTTGAAGCCGGGCGTTAGTGACTAAACTATAGTGACGTGACGCACGAGACCACTAGACCAATCGAGCTGTTGTAATGTATGTCGAAATTACGCGTCATAATCTGTACAAACAAAATATATATGGTGTGTACAAAAAAGTAGGTACTTACTTTACAATTTCGACGCCCCCAAGGAATAAACCTGTATTATACTATTACTGACTTTTTATACCATTTACGGTATCTATGGGTCGGGATACACATATGCAATTTTTTTCAAATTTTTTCTGCGGTAATTTCCAACGTTTTTCCTAATAACACTTTTGTTCTTTGGAAATTTTCCATTTTTTATTTACTAGAATAATAACGAAATACATTATTACAAATTAAATTCTGTGGCTACATTTCGGTAAAGAAATATTACTTTAAAATATTTCAGCAAAATTTCTGGTTAACGCGGTTACAGGTTTATTATCGTAAATTTTGTGGTACACATTTTCGGTAATGCACTGTTACAGGTATCACCCGGGACATACATTTTCACCTACTATGCATATTAGCGGTAACTTGCTCGCTCTCGGCGGAGTTCATCCACCAGTTTTACGTCTCCAATGAGCCTCTTAGCTCTGCGTTCTACCGAGTCAAGCGCGGCAAGTTGGTATTTCGCTGAGCCATCCCAAAGGTGGCTGCAATACTCTATGCAGGATCGGACTTGTGCTTTGTAAAGGGTTATAAAAGCTGTCCAGGCGTGAAGTATCGCTTCACCTTATTAAGGATGCCCAGCTTCCTGGCCGCAGTTTGGGCTTTGTACTCGATGGTGGCGCCAAAGTTGAGACTAGATGTCAACTCCATGCCCAGGAACTCGAGCCGATCTGTTACAGGAACAGATGTACCCCGAAAAGTAGGAGTCTGGTCGAAACGTCTCCTTTTGGCGGTAAAAACACACGCCTGTGTTTTGGTGGCGTTAAAAGAAACCAAATTGTCATCACCCCACTGGGAGACAAGGCTTAAGGTCAAATCTGTCCGCTCCACCATGGCCTCTCTCAAGAAACGAAGTTCGGCCCCGCTGGCCTTTGTGCTGGACAAGTATCTCTCTGAAACAGTACTGTCATCTGCGTACCCAACAATACCAGGCTGAAGTAGGTCATTGATATGCAGCAGGAAAAGAGTTGCAGAGAGAATAGACCCCTGAGGAACTCCGGCATCAATAGCCATAAGGTCAGAGGAGCAGCCGTCAACGACTACTCTGATCGACCGCTCACTAAGGAAGTCTGATATCCAGCTACAAAAATCAGCTGGGATGCCATCAGCAGGAAGCTTGCTGAGTAGACCGGCGTGCCAGACCCTGTCAAAGGCCTTCGAGATATCAAGCGATATAGCAAGTGCTTCGCCGTGTTCCTCGATGGCTTCACCCCAACAGTGCGTGACATACACAAGAAGATCGCCAGTTGACCGTCCCCGGCGAAAGCCATATTGACGGTCACTGAGGATCATTCAGGTCTGTTTGCTCCCAAGCTCCCAACTCTTTTATAGTATTTTTTTTCCCATAATCTTTTGAGTTTTTGTTTAGAATTTTTGGCAATTATTTATTAAATAATATTATTTTGATTTCAGATCTACCAAAGAAAAAATACGCTGATTGTGATAGAGATCCAAAGTCTCGGGAGAAAATATACTGTGAAAGAATTGGAGCAAACAGATATTTTAGACATTAAAAAATTGGTAAATCCTTTGATTTGGCGTCGCGATATAGGTGGGAACACGATACGCTGGTCTGATGTAATGGAAATTTATGTATCATCATCCTAACAAGACAAGGTTTTCTTTAAATATGATTTTGATGGGTTATTGTTCTGAATTCAATATTTCGAATTCATTTCAAACCAAACGACGTGGGCGAAAACCTAAGACAGATACTTTGATAGAAGACACTGTATTGGCATGTGCTTATCATCAACCTCTTCCTAAAA
Source organism: Luperina testacea (assembly GCA_927399505.1). Taxonomy (NCBI): domain Eukaryota; kingdom Metazoa; phylum Arthropoda; class Insecta; order Lepidoptera; family Noctuidae; genus Luperina; species Luperina testacea. Next base: position 369,365 of record OV656770.1, on the reverse strand, counting down.
GCAAGGCGTTGCTAATCTCTGGAACTTCCAGTAGGATTTGAAAAAATGACAGCCCTATTCTTGAGGAAGGCTATAGACTATTTAATATCACGCTAGGACCTTCAGGAGCCTAGCAAAAAGAAAAAGTCAGAAAGAACCCTAATCGATAACGAAGTAATAGCGCGGGCAGGCGATGCGATACGACGGGGTGGGTCGGGAGATTAAGAAATTTCACGCGGGCAGAAGCTTGTCGATTATCAAAATGTCTAACCTAATTTTGATAGTACACCTAAACCGTATTGTTTCGTAACAGGCTATGGTGCTGGCGGGAGACTGGGGATAGGAGGCATCGATTCAGTCTCACAACCAACTCTATTGGCTTCAATACAACACGTATTTATAACAAAGGTATGTACAGGATACACACCGCCTGTTGCTAAAAGCCTCCAATGGTAATTTGATTTCATTTTAAGTCAACTTACAAATACAGATTTACTGTCTGTGCAATAGTTGAGCGATTCCACGGTATTACCACGCATTTTATGAATCCTTAAGTTTTGTAGAAGATAGTGATGATCGCGATGATAATGATGATGCCAATGATAATACCGATTAGTTATTAATGTTTTTACTTGGCTACTTTTTTATACTTTTATTGATTGTAATTTGTGATCTCAATAAGAACTTTGTTCTCAATAAACGTTATAATTTTAATTACATTTTGTGAGTTTTCTTTAATTATTCCCTCGAAGATACCGACGACAAATTTATTTTACATAATCGGTTTTTAATGATTACGATAATATGACTACCAAAAATTTTCTTAAAATACGGGTTACACTACTTTACCCCTTTATGGTTATTTAAAATTTTACTATAATAAGTCGGTAACTGAACATTACAATCTCTCTCTGTAATGAAAAAACACGTTTAATAATCCAGTAAAGCAATATTATGCCTATGATTTTTAAGAAATTTACAAGAATAATTCGGTAAGTTAACATTACTGGAATAATATGGATAAGTCCGGATCGTAAGATATCAATACCCTAAAAATTTTATGAAACCATTTTCGGTAATATGTATTTTGGTGAATAACTAATTCTGTGTAAATTTAATAGTTACAGTTAATACTTTAAACTTTTCGGGTAAAAATTAGCTTTTCCGTCATGTAACAACGTTGTCATAAATACCTTTTGTTGAAGAGATATACCCCAAAAACACTAAATCATTTTTCCTGTAAAATTTGATTTTTGCGATTACCGGTTTATTCCCCGGGGGCGTCGATTTGTTTCGTCGAATAAGATCTCTTTATTGCCTTCCGTTTATTTTCTTGTTGACCATTTTTTATATACTGATAGTACAAATATTTACACCAACAACATAACTTAGAAAAAACTAATCAAAACATAAAATATAATAAACAGCTTTCATCAACAAACAGATACCAAAGTACGTACCTACACTAGGTACCGACTCGAAATAATTGCAAGACTTCAAAGTATTTTATACGGCTACTCGCTCAACTACATAGGTACCCAACGCGTCAGTTTTCGCAAATGCGATCATTCTCCTTATCAATTAGAGTCTACGGAACAATTTCTGTGAAAATATTAATTGTAAACGCGATTATGCTCCTTATTCATAGAAGGTAACGGGTCAATTTCCTATGCAAGTATTTTTACTTCCAACTAAGATTGAAAATAATAATTGTAAAACAAAAGAATCTTCGTTTATTTGTGGAATATTTAACATAATTATTGGTTAGCAACTCGGCATTCTTATTTCACGTGTAATACTTAAAAACTATTTTTCATGTTTGATGTGAGACTCGAACCCGAACGTTCGCCATGCGAGGTACAGTGTTAGCCACTTTGGCCACCGTAACGCTTACGAACCTTATTGAAATTTCTAATAACAATCATGTGGCCAATTTGTAGTGTTGTCAAACGTTCTTATAGAAGGTCATTAGTACTAATATTGCTATGCCATAGTTTTGTGAGATTGCTAGTCGACTTCTGACTGTTTTTGTAATATACCAAAATATTTTTTTTTACAATTTTTGTCTGACTGTCCGTCTGTCTGTCTGTTTGTTCCCGCTAATCTCTGAAACGGCTGGACCGATTAAGACGGGACTTTCACTAGCAGATAGGTGAATAAGGAGTAACTGTTTGTTTTGTTACTTTTTTTTATACAGCGTGGCGCTACAATGGTGACATTAATTTAACACACGTGTAGGGCTAGTGCCCTTTAATCATATTAATTTTAGTAGGTTAAAATAACTCGTAAATTGAAAAAAAAATTTTTTCGAACAAACTAAATGATAAAAATGTAACTAAAATTGGGATCACCCTTGCAAAAAATCATTCATGAAATTACTTACCTACGTTACGCTGGCTTACGTTAACTCGGAGCGGCAACGCGTCGCTTCACGCGCTGCCACTTTTCGCGCTTTAATATCGTATGGACGGTACTGTGATGAACTTGAAAATGCCTAGCGCTCTGGCGGAGGCTAGTTTTGGGTTGGTTTTGGAAATATTGTAGCACATTTTCAGTTAACTGGATTGGGTTTTGTCGTGTAGGTGGTCGATCAGGGCGTTGAGACCTAGGATCCACTGGCCGGTTTTCGCGGATGCGCTGAAGAGCTCCTACAATAGTGCGAGGATTAGTAGGGCATTGTCTTGAACCGCCATATCTCTCGCGATATGTCCTTATGGCAAGAGCGGCATTTTCACGACATTCTCCATAAATTAGGATCATGTCCGCATATTCAGCTGCTGTGTAGTTCGGATGTGTATTTGCCATCACGATCACAAGTTTACACAAGCACTAATAACACAAATAAAAGCGCCCGTATCGCAAGAGATGTCAACGTACCTACTAAATTAGAAAACGAAAACAAAACAAAGCGTCTTTATCGCAGTACCATAATCTAATTACTCATTAGTTCATTACACAAAAATAAATAAATAAAACAATAGGTAAGCGTCTTTTTCGCGGAAACATTCACAAAATTAGTCGACGTAATTATGTACACTACTGTGAAGAAGTGTGTCAAGGGCACGAGTTAGGCTAGCACTAGAAATGCAAAAAAAAGAATTGGATTTCGCTGCGACGCGACGGGGCGGGGGGGGGGGGGCACGCGTCGCCTGCGCCGCCCGCTCGCCGACAAAGGGATATCACGTTACTTTAAAGTATTGTTTATTTATTTTAATTTCATTGATGCGATGTTATGATCCGTGACCCGGCAAATGACCGCTGCGCGACAGTTCTTTAAGTACAGGTTGCTCCAAAATGCTATTTTAGAAAACTTTAAATAAATCCGCAAATAATAACGTTTAATGGAAACATAATTTCTTCATGAAACGAAAATGTGAAAACGTATATGTGTGTTAAATTAATGTCACCATTGTACCGCCACGCTGTATATAACTTGGTTTTTTATTTTGCTGTATTTAGTTTGTGATCTTCCTGTACGAGTCGCAATAAATACTTTTTCTTTCTTTCTTTCTTTTCTTTCTTAGGCTACTTTTATTTTAGAAAAAAAAGAAAATAGGTTCCTACGAAAAAAAAATAAAACCAATGAAGTGAAATATTGAATAATATCCGATTCAAATAGGGAGGTTGTATTATACTCCGTTTAATTAGGTACTTCCAAATGTAAACAAATCATAATAAAGAAACGGAGTATAGTTATGTTTATAAGTGGATCCTATACGTGAAGATTCCTTAATCTCCATAGAAATTGATTGAATAAATAATATAATAATATATAGTGTTTTTGTTTTAGCCCAAGATAATTGTACACCAAATATTGTATATAAAAAGGCTAATACGAAAAACTAAATATAAATAATAATTAAACTAAAAATGCAAAAACGATCAAAAAGAACTAAATGGAGAAATATTAGAAGAATTTCATTAAACATGCATAGGTATTTCTTTACGCGGAATACAGAATTAATAAGTTATCGTAAACTCTGCGAACTCAACAATAACTTTTTTCTTAAATTCCACGCGGACGAAGTCGCGGGTAACAGAAGGGAATGGCGGATGCAAGACTGATATGTTTTGTACTAAAATATATCAGTCTTGCATCCGCCATTCCCTTCTGGAATCGTAGGCAAAAATGGCGACCTACGTGCGGCATGTCTGCGCCTCTGCATATTCTTTGAATTTCGTTTTAGTGTAGCGCGCCACCGCACGCGTTTTACGTAGGACGCTTAGCTCCGCCCACATGCACAAGGTCAGTGAGCCATCTATACACCTTAAGCGTCCAATGTCCATAGTGGGCACGCGGGCGCGGTGTGCGGCGCGGGTTGCTTGGCACGAGGAGCGCGCGGGTTGCTTGGCACGAGGAGCGCGCGGGTAACTCATGCCATAGCTCGTTCATACAAGTGGCCGCAGTGAGTGCGCGGGCAGCCCGCGCGGGACCGGGGTTCTCAAACTAGTTCGAGCTTTTTCTAGTAAAAATAGGTCTTCTTCATCCTATTATATTTTGACAAACACTGGACACGACAACACTCAGAACGAAGGCGCGCTCGACTGCGGACAGGCAGATCGCTCGCGTTCCCGCAACCACGCTGCTCCCCGCTCCGCGCTGCCAGTCTGGCCAAGCATGAAATCTGTAGGATTTAGAATATAGAAACTAATTATTTAATCATTTAAATTGCAGATATCTAGAAAATCAAAATGAAAGCGCAGCGTTTTATAGCAATTAACGAAACAACAAAATAACTACAACTGTTTGGTGCTGATTCATTTCTAGATAAATAAACGAAAGATTAACTCCCAGGTAAAAATTTATTAAAAAATCGCCTACGCAGGAAATAATGTTCAAGGACATTGTCCTATCACTAGGAGCCTAACTTGTACCTGGCAACCTACGTTTCTTACAAGTTTATATTCAGTGGGGTCATCACGTCAACCGCACCAAATATTTCACACCGAGCTGTTCATTCCAAATCCCCTATTCAGCGTGCTCTATAAATATGATTCGGGAACATTTTCGAAATCAAAGGAAGGCGAGAGCGATATTATCAGATAATATCGTATAATATCGGGGATTCCGCACTGATTCAACGGCTCGCGATAACCTCACAACGCTTCAGGAAACGATTCCACAACAATGGATGATTTTATACCACGTCAATATCTTTGTGAGAAATACAGTTTATCCGTTGTCCATTCTTTCATGAGTGGGGATTGACTTTACGATGTTGTCATGGAGACGTGGATCAATCCATACTTACTTTTTACATTATAAATGCGAAGGAACGATTGTCATGTTCGAAAAATGGATGGCCTGGGGCCTAGAGAAGATCATAGAATAATTATTCTATTAAAAATGATGCTATACAAAATACACACAGACAAAGTTAGTTTTAATAATATTATAGGCCGTTCGGTTCCTAAAAGTTTCACGTAACAAGCGTGGCGTAGTCTAACAAAAGATTCATCGATTCTAAGACGTGACTGTAACATGGACGAGATAACGTACTCACCTGTCGGTATTTTTTTCGTGTAATACTTTTTAATTGAAATTTGTTGTTTTAAATTAATACGAGAACAACTAGCAATGGATTTTTATCTCGTGAATATTGTATACTGTGAATTTAAGTTCACATAAATTGTTAATGCCAAAATAATACACATTCACGTGAGCAAAGCCGCGGGCACAGCTAGTAATAGCATAATATTTTATCGCCGTGGCCTTATTGATGATACCATTACATACTAATTATCACTTGCATCAAGTACGATCAAGTTTGACGATTTGAACAAAACCCTTGGTTCATAGGTATTGCATCGTAATCTGTATGAGGGTATTTTTAATGATTTGTACCCGCATACGATTTGATTATTTTGACGTCTGACGTCAGAGCTACGCATCGCCGGCCATGAGGCCGCTATCCCACTGGCATGTTACGAGCGTCGGCGTCTCTCGAACGTCTGCGTAGCGTCAACGTTGCGCAGACGCGATGTTGAAGTCGCGTCGTCGCGTGACAAACATTAACGTCCGCTGAACGCGACGTCAACGTCGCGTCTGCGCAACGTTGACGCTGCGCAGACGTTCGAGAGACGCCGACGCTCGTAACATGCCAGTGGGATAGCGGCCTCATGGCCGGCGACGCCGTCCTGCTCTGTCCGTGTGGGTACGGGCGGGGGCTATGTTATTAGAGTACAGTGGCTATATTATTAGAGTACAGTGCCAAATATTCACTTTCTTGTGATCTATTAGACCAAAAAGGGTTTTTTGTTGTTTTCTTACTATTTGCTGTACTTAAGTCTTTTTTAGATTGTTCTCACATATAATTATAAATTCACATTAATGACGTAACTAGTGTTTTTGTAAAAATATAATTTAAAAGAGTGTCCATGGAGTTTCTTGCCCGTTCTTCTCCATAGGTACCTAGACCTACGCTTTGAAATGGGCAACTAGCTTCATATTTTCTGACTGTCCGACTTTTTGACAATTCAAAAGTGCCTGTATATGGTTTAATTGAAATAAATGCTTTGAGTTTGAGTTCCCAAAATTGACGATGAGATTTTCTTTTTCTTTTACGTAATTCTCGTCGAAGTAGTAAAGTCAACAGTGCTTTCTCGTCGGAATCCATTATGTTTCTGATTGTACAGTCAGCTGCAGAGAAATGGTACCCCCTCAAGACTTAAAGATTATCGCCCGAGCACGCTCGGGCCCGCGTGTGTCACGTGAGCCTTGAGCAGCTCCCTCCCCCGCCACCGCACCCATCTCTGCCCGAGTGCATCTACCGATCCGCCTCAAATATTATTTGCAAGTTTTTAATATTTTTTTATATGGTATTTTATCGGCTTCCTTCTGGCCGAACCGTATATACCAAGAATAACTTACAAAAAGAAGCTTTGCGTGTGATTAAGATACGAACCCACATCACCAGGCGCCAGCCGATTAATTAGAACGTGCCTCATACCACTAGGCTATTGGCTCAGTTATCAACCTCAACGAAAATTGGAATAGCATTAATCTTTTTATCGAACAAGGTTATTAACGGTCTAATCTTCTAGATATTAAGGTTTAAATTTCAACTTCCGTGTTATATTTAATACTATAGCACCTTACCGTCTTGTTTTACAAAATGCAATACGCAACTACTCAATTAACTAAAAGATAAGGTTGAAATTAGCATAGATTTCTCGTTTGGTTGAATAGAATGTGTTGATTCCGATTGTTGCACTACCCTAATTTTACTTCAGAAACTTAACTACTGTATGAACTGCGAGTTAAGGTTGAATTTAGTATAATTCTTCGCCTTATTTATTAAACTGTGATTGAGGGTATTTTTACTTTTCAAATGTTTCGTTTTCGTGCCGATGCGCTTGTGTGTAATTATCTTCAGCGCAATATTATCCAATTTATTAAGTTTTTGACCAGTTGATTCTATTAACCGATGGTATGGTTCGATTAACAACTTTATTGAAGGCTAAAATTGTTATTCTGTGGGAAAAGAAACAAAACATAAAGAAAATAGCACAAGATATGGGCACAACGGTAAGATTTACGTTATTCTTACACATAATATACCTATTTATTGTTGCAATCATGTTGCATTATTACTTACAAGTTGGATTTTTTATGTATTTCTAATATTATTATTTTCATTACAGAGAAAAACATTTCGTAGATGGATACAAAGGTATCAAGCAACGGGTGATGTGAAATGTGATCGCCAAGGCTCTCGCCAAGGCTCTCGCCCGATTGCTTACACTAATGAATCGGAGCGACAACGTAATATTGTGAAAGTTCACTCAGTGGCACCCTTCAAAACTATGCGTTCAAGTGCTGACTTCAAGAAGTGATAGACAGTGACGGCCATCCTATCCGTTATGAATAGGCAACTCGGCAGATTGACTGTGCAACTTATTTAATAAAATTGCAATGAGCAAGTGTTAATCCCAATATTTGTGGGATCATTATCTCATAGTTAATCAAAAATAAACAACCTTTATTATTATCAATCCAGTTAAGGCTCCTTCAAACAGGCGCGACACGACACGCGACACAAAGGCACCGCAAGTCGCGCAACGAGCGGTGCCTTAGTTTCGCGCGCGATTCGCGTTGCGTGTCTCGCCTGTTTGCAGGAGCCTTTACTCTTGTTTACAAGTAGTCTAGTAGTGTGTTAACGGTGCACCATCTGACCTCACATATTTTTCTAATGTTGTGTTAAATAAGGGTTATCAGCAAATGTGATAAAAGAGAAAGATGTATATTGCTATACTGTTATAGTTTAGCATGTTGGTTCTTCCTCTGTAATTCACAGGCACAAATGACAACATTTCATTTTTTAACCAGGCTTGTTTCCGATAAGATCATACAGAGTATAAAAAATGTATGTTTTCACAACTTTAAATAAATAAATATTATTGTAGTTATGTTTTTAGAAATATCTGTAAACGAACCCTTATCTAATGTTAAACGTTCTAAACCAAACTAGGGTATCTATTTTGTGTTTAGTTAATATTCTAAGTAAATAATCCCAATTTAACACAGACAGAAATCTGTATATTCAACCAGGAAGTGGATTCCATGAAGTCCTAGAAATGTAATTAAAAAATAAATGAATATTGTTTATACAAAATGCCTAGCTTTTATTACAAACCTCCATTTGATTGTTTAATAATAATTAACGAAAAAAACTAAACTAACTACTAAAGAAACTATAAAATAATAATAAAGGTAAATAAATAAAATAAAAAAAATCTTCTCACCCGCGGATTGAACTCGAGACCATCGCATTGCTAAGCTGCAGTGTTAACCTACAAAAAACTTAAATAGGTTCGATGTCATTACCAAGGGGTAACCACGATGTTAACTTCGCGTTCAGCGGACGTTAATGCTTGCCACGCGACGACGCAACGTCAACGTCGCGTCTGCGCGGCGTCGATGCTGCGCAGACGTGAAGTTGACGTCAACGCTTGTAAAACGCCAGTGGGATAGCGGCCTCACGGCGGCGATACAGCCACGTACAGTTCACTGTACGATCGACCACACGGCAAACGTGGACGTTCACGTCCACGTTTGCCGTGTGGTCGATCGTAATAGTTAATATAGTATACTCAAGTCGAATTTCCCCGCATTTGCCCTTGTAACTAATTCAACAATTACCGATCACAGTGCTACTTATTTTAAATTACCAAAAGTAGTCACTCGTACAACTTCGCGTTAAATGTTAACAGACTTGAAGAATACTTACATAATATCGAATTTGACCCAGTCTACGATTCCGCTCATGCGCAATTTTGTATGTTATAGGTACTTAATCAAAAATATATTATAGAATATGCAATTCCGAAGAATACTGTCATATCTCGACTAAAAAACAAAAAATACAATATAAAACCATGGATCACGACAGGACTCATTCGCTGTATGAAAAATAGAGATAAACTGCATATGAAAGCTAAATCCAATCCAGATAATTTAATTTTGCAACTGTCGTTTAAACGATATCGTAACTTTTGTAATGATCTTCTAAAAGAAGTAAAAAACCACTACGATAAAACTGCACTAGAAAAGGCTGGTAAACAAACAAATAGTAAAAATATCTGGAATTTTATTAAAAGTGTAACGTTTAACTCGAAACAAAATCAGTCATCTTCAGGTTTATTACAAGTACACTTATCACAGTTAACATCTGCCAACATTGCTAATAATTTCTTTGTTAATGTGGGAAAGTGTTTGGCTGAAAAAGTTCGGGGCCAATCACAATACCTATTTAACAAGCACACCATTTACGTGTAGCACTATTTTATCATCCTTTGCATTGCTAGACACAGATGAGACTGAGGTAGAAATGATAATTATTATGAGTTTGAAAGACGACTGTGCAGTTGGCTGGGCTGGCATAACATATCAAATAAAATTATTAAACAGTTCAAGCACATTTTGGTATCGCCACTAACTTATACTCGTATTTTGCAAAATGTTTATCTGCAGGTGTTTTCCCGATTGCCTAAAAAAAGCTGTTGTTGTCCCCGTTTATAAATCAGGCAGTAAATCAAAAATTATAGACCTATTTCTTTACTGCCTCTTATGTCAAAAATATCAGAAAAAATTATAGGTAAATGAAAGGCTTTACAAATACTTGCAGGATAAATTAATTTTGTCTCAGCGGCAGTATGGATTTAGGCCTAAAATGTCAACAGACGATGCCGTACACCATCTGACTATTTAGGTCCTAAATAGTCAGTCAGATGGTGTACGGCAGTGGTTACCATTATCAAGTTCTTGTCCTAAATTTTAGGACAAGAACTTGATAATGGTAACCACACAGTGGGAATTTTTCTGGACCTCGCCAAAGCTTTTGACACGGTTTCTATTCCTATTCTGTTGCACAAGCTTGAAACCATAGGTATCAGAGGCACCCAGCTGAAACTATTTAAGAGATATCTAGAATATCTTACCCAATGTGTAAGGGTTGAAGATGTTCTCAGCGAGGATAAAAAAAAACACGTCCTTCGGAGTCCCCCAAAGAAGTATTCTAGGGCCTACCCCTACACTATTTCTGATATACATAAACGATCTTTGTAATCTAAGTCTAGGTCATGGCCAAAATTTTCAATAAATATAATATTATTTCCTTTATTAAACTAAATACATATAAATTATATTTTTAAATATTAATGTAAAAGAAATATAAAAACATTTAAAAATATAAAAAATAGTAGCCCACCGGTATGCGGTATCGAAAACAGGATCTAAGCTACCGGCGGTCAGGGTTCCAGAGAGAAGAACCTCCTTATAACGTGGGCCGTGTCCAGAAGTACCGCTTTCTAAATCAAGCCCTTGATCCAGCTGCCCAACGAGTGCCTCCTTAGGTGTTGGTCGAGGCTCTTGGCTATTAAACCATTGGCTGTCACGACTATCGGCACAATGATCGCTGAGTCCACATCCCACATGTCGACAACCTCGCGAGCCAAGTCAAGATACTTGATCTGTTTATCTTTCTCGGCTTTCACGAGGTTCTCATGCGGGACGGTTATGTCAATAATCATTGTGCGCCGCTCTGATCGATCCACCACCACTATATCAGGCTTATTGGCAACAATAGTCCTGTCAGTGATGATGGATCGATCCCAGTACAATGTGATATTACCATTTTCGAGAACAGCGGGTCGGGCACATACCTGTAGTACGGCACCTCCGCTTCCACAACAGCCAGGATAATCCATCAAAAGCTTGCTTTGAAATAACACCTATTATACAGCTTATTTCAAAGCAAGCTTGCCTATACTGGCTACAAGGTTGTGTCTATGCAAATACTCTCCATTAGCCAGACGAGAACACCCGGAGATGATATGCCTGATTGATTCTCCCTGCCGGTGACATGCCCGACAGATGTCAACCGTGCCATCTTTCACAATAAATCTCCGGTAGTTGTTCGTCATCATAACTTCGTCCATAATTGCAAAAACAAAACCTTCGGTTTCTCCAAAGAGGTCACCGAAAGGCAGCCAGGCTACGGACGCTGGTAGATCTACATCGGGTCCATGTAGGGCCCAGAAAAAGCGTCTGTGAAGCTCCTTACTCTGCCATACTTCCATGCGATCATTAGTGTCAAGCACTACTGGTTTGCGCCAGTTCTCTTTAGCCAAGGAGAGCGGGTTGAGGCCCTTGTCCACTATGACTACATCTCGATGCATCCCCACGTCGGTTTCTAGGAAATATTTCCTGAGACTGCATATCTCGCGATTGTGGAGGGTCTTAGCGTTTAAAAACCCTCGACCTCCACACTTTCGCGGGATAAACAGCCTCATTACCGATGACCGTGGGTGATGCATGCGATTTGCAGTCAGCAGTGTACGTACCCTCCTATCCAGGGTGTCGAGTTCAGTCTAAGTCCATTTGAGTATGCCGAAAGAGTAGATCAAAACCGGCATGACCCAACCGTTGAAGGCGCGCACCTTGTTTCCGCCTGATAGAAGACTATTAAGTACTTTTTCAGGCGGCCAAAGAAGCGCTCCTTCAACGATTGCTTCATGACAGTAACATTGATCCGTAACGCTTCCGACATACCCAAATACTTATAGGTTTCAAATGCGGAGAGGGCTCTAAGGTTTCTGGAATCCGAGAGTTGAATTCCCACGGATTCCACAACCTCCCCTCGCTTTACATGCATGACCGCACATTTGTCCACACAAAATTCCATCCTAATGGCGCTACTGAAAGTTTGAGTTACTTTCAGTAGCTCCATCAGTTGCAAAATTGTTGGGGGCAAAGAGTTTTAGGTCCTGCATGTAGAGGAGGTGTGATATAACCTGACCACCTCTCCTCAGCCGATAGCCTAGACCTGAATCCTCCAACAGTGTGCTTAGAGGATTCAAGGCTAAGCAGAACCAAAGCGGCCTCAAACAATCACCCTGAAATATGCCTTGCTCGATCCTTATCGGTTCGCTATTCATCTGAATATTTCGACATCCTGGATAGCGAAGGACCGTCCTCCATTGCCCCATACACGACATCAGGAAGGTGCGCAGAGTTGCATCTACTTTGTACAACTCCAACACCCTCATGAGCCATGTATGTGGCACCGAGTCATAGGCCTTCTTATAATCTATCCAATATGTCGACAGATCCTTTCGGGAACGACGCACCTGTTGGCTAATGGCCATATCAATGAGGAGTAGCTCCTTAGTACCGCGGGACCCGTTCTTACATCTATTTTGAGAGGCAGACGTGATGGAGTTGATGTTTATATGTTTGTCAATTTTAGCTCTCAAAATGGATGTAAGAAACTTATAGACCGTCGGTAAACACGTGATCGGTCTATAATTTTTGGGTTCCTGTCGTTAGGAACTGGGGTAGCGAACCAGACTCCAAAGCAGTCTGGAACTGAGATGCCGAGCGAGCGTGTGACCTTGAGAACCACTATTATTATAATCCAAAAATTCTCTCAATTTTTAATGGAAAAGGTATGCTTCAGGGGTGTTTTCATATAAATTTTATGAACTTGATGAAAAAAATAAAAAAAAAATATAAAAAAAAACAACCGACTTCAAAAAAAAAACCACTACAAAGTGAAACATAGCTTTAATTTCGGAATTCGGTGTCAAAAAAAGAAAATGCGGAACCAACGATACTGACTTCCGAAATTAAAGCTATTTTTCACTTTGTAGCTTTTTTTTAGAAGTCGGTTGTTTTTTTTATATAAAAGTTTTTTACAATATAACATACATTTTGGATCACTCCGGAGTATTGCACAAGTTGTGTTATTTACCTCGGTGTATCTCGTATCAGCACGACCAAGATGGTAATAAGTATCTCAAGTCGTGGTTCAAATATTAGGCGGAACAACATATTTGTTTCTTTGAATGACAACTAATAACAACAATAGGCGATCAACAAGGTTGTAGGCAGCGGGTCCGACTGCCGAGAGGCTATTTTAATACACGTGTTTGTGTATCTCAGAATGTGTCTAAAAAAGGACAAAGCGAGGCGCTTTAATAAATGGTTAACGGAGTGAACATAATTCGGACGAAAAACATTATTAGCTTTTAAATACAGTGTTTTGTTTATTCCAATGCATTTCTGGGATTCGGTGTTATTTGCTTACCTCCCGGATGATATCAAACCGCGAGATGAGATCGATCCAGACTCGTAAATGAAGAGTTATCTCTTATAGACTGAAGTGTTACAATCTACTAAACGTTGTTTGCCCACAGTACTGTTGTGCTTGGCAACCGCCAGTCGAATGTATTTGTACTATATGTTGTGTAGGTATTTGGTTACTCTGGCAGTCAATACTTTGGTCTTTATTAGCTGGGTAGTTCTTCAAAAAGTATTCTCCGCGTAACTTTCATGGCGAATATTTTTTTTTTAATAATCTACATTTAAATGTACCCACATTTAAGACGCTGTAAAAATAATACGTGTTTTTTTATTTTATGTAAATCGGTGCATAAACTACTGAGATATTTTATTTTGAACTGTGCCCATGAAAGTTACGAAAGACGGCACGAAAGTTACAGACGTATTTTCTACAAGCAAAATATAGTTTCAAATCCTTATTTTTTCTCAAATTTCTAATTTATAAATTGCCATTTTATATTTTTAGTGTTCGATAATTTTTTTTGTTGTGTATTTTTGTGGTGTACAATAAAGTATATATAAATATAAATCATAAATAAAAGACTTATTATTTATGAAGCAACTTCTATTTGAGATCAACAATTATAGTGTTTTGAGATATTATTAGTTCTCATCACTCCTTATTAACTTAGATTGGTAACAATATGGGTAACAATTGCTTTGCTCCCGAAAATTAAACTTTAAAATTTACAACATAAACATAATTATTACTTACTAATTATTGCTGGCAGATAATGGCCCCGATTCTGTTGTTCACAAACTAAACTAAATTTAAGTTCAGGCCTCTTTTTCTTTCTATTTGATTATGAAAAGGACAGAAGATAAATATTAGTTGAGTCCTGTCAAATTAAGATAATCCATACACAATTTAGACGTGATTAAAAAATTGGCTATTAAAGACACCTTTTTTGAGCTTCACGATAGCATCTGCAGCGTCACAAGTAATCTAAATTTATCATTCAATGGAGATATATAACTTTTGTGGTGCCCTAGCTAACTTTCGTGGACAAATTACCACGAAAGTTGTGCCACGAAAGTTATGGAAATTTCACATTTTTGAGAATTACGATTAAACTTATAGGTAAATAAACAAACAAAGTACTTGAGAATAATCTCGAAGATCTATCTTATTTCTTAATACAAAGTGACTTGGAAAATTATAAGCATTATCCTTCAAAATATGCGCATGAAAGTTTCTAGACCAAGGCTACTTGAAAATATTCAAAGAATAACTCAGCTCGTATTTTTTTGTTTAGAAGCGATGAACGTACGTGTCTCGCCCACTGACGCCGGGATACTCTGAGCGTCCGCGCAGCTAAAATGTGTAGCGACAAGTTGGCGCTCTTGGAAGATACGTGCAGTTTTGTTGCGCGATCTCGAAACTAACAAAATCGTGTGACAGAGACATAAAGCTTATTAACTATTGTCACTTAAGAGATAAAATTAATATTCTTTGATAATTATGATGCATAGTTAAATACAATTAATTAGATTTATTACATTATATGCTTATGAATTGAAACCAAAAGTTATCAAAGCTTGCCGTGAGCGCGAACAGAGTGTGACGCGAGTCAAGATAACGAGGTCAGACAGTCAACAGTTGAGATAACGCTACTACCCGATAACAACGGGATAAGCGGAGTCGATTATAAATAAAGTAATAAATATAAATAGGATATTAATATTGAGTCAAGATAACGAGACCAGACAGTGGAGATACCACCACCGCCCTAATAAACAACATCAATAAACGGAAGCGATTAGATAAGTGAATTGTGGTGACAACCATTCTGTCCCCACCACTGTGTTAGCTGATAAGACTTAGTATATAAACTAACCCAACTATAATTTAAGCACATTATTGTATTGACTCTACAACATACCACTGTACTACTAACACGTTTTGAGAATAAAATTACTTTTATCTCCATCACAAGTCTCAGTCTTTTAACTGGCGCCCAACGTTACGGGCATTTCTTGAAGAAATTATCAATCAAGGCGACGTGCTGAATTGCTGTATCTCCGCTACCAGACACCGAACCAAGAAGATTACTCTATCAAACCTGCCCAGAACCTACAAATAAAGAAAAAGATTCAAGACTTCTCCTGCAAGGTGACGCTGACTCAGAGAAAAACTCTTCTCCGTACACATCAAGGTGACGCTGGCTAAGAAGAACTTCTCTTCGTACATCGCAGTATAGAAGCTCATCGGAGTAAATCGACGGACTTCAAAGACCCGACTCTACGAAGCCTCTACTACATCCAGATGAAGACAGTGATAGCCCTCATCATTCTCACAACACAACTGTAAGTACACGTGATTATTTCCCGGTTAAAACAACCTCAAACTGGCATTTACTCCTTCAGGTAGAAAATTAGTAAACACCCCAAAGTTAATAATGACGTCATCCGTAGATTCCAACCCTCAAATTAGACCAGAAAGTAATATTCCTATTCCCCAGTTCTCTGGAGAAGGTGGAGAAAGATACCTACACGGTTTTATCACCGCAGTAGAACGTTTTATTCAAATAACCTCTGGCACAGATGCACAAAAAGTCAATATAATCTTGTCAAAGATAACAGGCAATGCGGCTACTCTCATATATAGCTACCCCCATAACTTCACTTGGTTAGAAATTAAAGAAATCCTAAAACAACAGTATGGATCATGGAATAGAACGATAGGAGATGTGTTTCAGGAAATTAATAACTTAAGACCAAGCTCGCCAAGCTTAACTAACGTTATATACGAGTTACAAATGTTAATAGCTGAAGGATGTACAATTAACCAACATGTACACACCGGTTTAAAGGAAATAGCTAACCAAAAGTTAATATCACTCCTACCACCTGAATATAAACCAGCCTGTGAAAAACTAGACTTCCTAGAAACTTGCCTTAGAGCTAGAACTCTTGACAAAGAAGGATATGTAATTAACATCAGAAATACGGGAAACAAACCGAATGGTCATACTCAACCTTTCGTTAAAAATAATATGAGCTCAACCCCCCAACAACACAACGCCCTTGTGTATAATTCAAACCTTGGTAATAGACCTGTTCAGCAAAGACACGCATATCCAATCTCACCTTTCTCGGCTAGGATTCGGATGCAACAAGCAGAACAAGCTAAACAACCTTGGTATGGCAACTATAATAATAATCAACCTCACGCTTACCCTAAGCGTAATTTCAATAATAATGCTAATAATTTTAATCAAAGACCTCCATGGCAACCAACTCGGCCCAACTGGCAACCAAAACCACAAAATGCCGAACTACAGGATAAAGACGCGACTATGCGTACTGTAACAGAACGACCTCAATTAAAAAGAAACCGAGTATTTAACATCGACGAACCTGAATGTAATAGTGATGACTATCCCGATACCCCTTTTGAAGAATACATGCAGCAATGCGCCAACGAATATTTTACTAACATCAACCCTAGATATGAAAACAATGATCAAATTTATGAGCCAACACACGAATATGACCCAAACTCGGAGGATTTTCAGACGGATTTACCCCAGAATACCCCAACATAAATTCTACACCTCATCATACCCAACTACCATACATTAAAATACCTAATACAGACGAAAAAATACTAATAGACACCGGATCAACACGCTCATTTATTAAACCCAATATAGCTAAAGAATTAATATCGGATGGATACGCGATTTATATTGACGAAACATTTTCAGTCCAAACCCCGCACGGACTCTCAAAACATAATGGTAAAATAATAACCTACCCCATGGTAAATATCTTCGGACAACACAGTAATCCAATAGAATTTTATATGTTCGACTTCTCTAATAACTATGAATACCTAATAGGATGGGACACATTAATTAAACAAAACCTATTAATAATTCCTAGCGAGAACAAAATAAAAACACCAGACGATATAACTATACTATTACATTATCAAGAAAACAAGTCGATTACGTTAGGACATATTCTAACAGAGAAGGGACTCAGTCCATGTCCAGAAAAAACCAAAGCAATAACCAGATTTCCACCACCTAAAACAACCAAAGAAATCAAGTCATTCTTAGGACTAGTATCCTATTATAGGAAATTCATACCAAACCTATCCAAAATAGTAAAACCTATAACTGAGTGTACAAAGAAAGGAAAAGAGATAAAACATGATAAACCATTTTTAGAAGCTTTCCAAAGAGCAAAAGACTTAATCATTAACCCACCAGTCCTAGCATATCCAGATTTTAATAAAATATTCACAGTAACGACTGATGCAAGTGATATAGCATTAGGAGCTGTTATTTCACAAGAAAATCATCCTATAGCATACACATCTCGAACACTAACGGAAACGGAACAAAAATATAACGCGACTGAAAAGGAACTACTAGGTATACTTTATGCCCTAACACAATTTAGACCATACATCTATGGGCGACACTTTAAACTTGAAACAGACCACCAACCACTAATATGGATAACCAAACTTAAAGAACCAAACGCTAAGCTTACCAGATGGAAGTTAAAACTTCAAGAATACGACTATGAAATATCACATAAAAAGGGAAGTACTAACCACGTAGCAGACGCTCTGTCTAGAATCGTACTAATGCATAACTCAGACCAAGCAACCGTACATAGCAACTTCGATGACTCAGATGAAGGATTTATAATAAAATCAGAACATCCCCCTAGGCGTATGAATAGAATATTTGTAACGACAGAACCATATCAAGTGAAAGTAATACAAAAAGACAACCACACCTACGATTATAATCTAAAAATAAACAATCCCCAAGACTTTATAAAATTCTGTAAAGAATATCTCGGATCAAAAAGATATGCTATAGTAGGAAATAGTAATAAACTCATAGAACAACTGTCTGAAATATACAGGAAAAATTTCAATAATAAAGAACTCACAATCATTTGGTTTACACAACCACGTGTAGAAATCACAGACAAAGAAGAAATCCTAAAAATAATTAGATCAACGCATGAATTTATGGATAGACATATAGGAAACCCAGCTTTAATAAAGGAAATCTCTAAAACATACTATATCGAGAACATCAAAAAACATACGCAAAACTATCTGAATCAGTGCGAAACATGTGCTAAAGTAAAATACGATCGACAACCATTTAAACCGCCCTTTGAAAAAACCAAAACACCAACAAAACCAATGGAAAAATGGCAAATAGATACGTTCCACTTTAAAAAGAAAACCTATTTAACCGGAATAGACACATTTTCTAAGTGGACTTTCGCCACAGAACTAGTTGAAAACAACTCCCTACAAGTAATAGAAACGCTATTACGACTCTTCGCTCTAATAGGAACCCCCGACCTAATCTCAACAGATAACGAGACTATACTAATATCGGAAATAGTAAAAGAATTTCTAGCAGGATTAAAAATCAAACATCATGTGACAACACCCCTGCACCACACGTCTCATGGAGACATAGAACGGTTTCACTCCACCCTAATAGAGAGATTAAGAGTACAACAGGAACTAAAGAAAGAAGATGTTAACTTAGCAGTACTAGCATATAATTCCACTATACATAGTGCCACTAACAAAACACCTAACGAATTACACTTTTTACGAAAAATTAACGTAGTACGAGACATAAACAAACTACAATCCCTAATAGTCCCAAGCGTTGCTATACAAAGCAAACTATTAATATTCCAATTCGCTATACCCATAGTCTCTAAAGAACAATATAATCTAGAAACAGTAATTAGCGTAATCACCCCATCTAACCAATATTGTCAAATGCCTAGTATTAAGAACGGCCAGTATTTAACGGGAACCAATCATGTGTATAAAGTAGACAAATGTAATAACAATATATGTACAGCTTCACCAACAAAGAAATGTGTAGAAGAAAGCATTCTGAAACAACGCAACAACTGTAGCGTTATAAAAATCTACTGTCCAGCACGATACTCATACAAAATTCAGAATGACTTATATTTCCAGTTCAGATTAAAGGAACAAACAATCTATGATAGATGTGCCGACAGAAGCGTGACCATCGTAGACTCATATATAGAAGATAACACCAAATGCGGAAGCACTCAAGATCCTGTGGATATTCAGACCTTTACTGAAATCACAGAACCAGCAAACGAGTTACCAATGACGTTACCAGAAAATATGGACAACATAGAAGAGCAGATCGCAGCAATCAATAGACCCGACTTAACCTCTGATAAGATCAAAGACATAGGGATCCTGACCTACATAACGATAGTAACCATAATCTTGTTAACTATCGTCTTTTTAACTCGTCGAATCATAAAAACCCGACAGAGTACAAAAAGACTAGGAGGGGAGAGTCAAGATAACGAGGTCAGACAGTCAACAGTTGAGATAACGCTACTACCCGATAACAACGGGATAAGCGGAGTCGATTATAAATAAAGTAATAAATATAAATAGGATATTAATATTGAGTCAAGATAACGAGACCAGACAGTGGAGATACCACCACCGCCCTAATAAACAACATCAATAAACGGAAGCGATTAGATAAGTGAATTGTGGTGACAACCATTCTGTCCCCACCACTGTGTTAGCTGATAAGACTTAGTATATAAACTAACCCAACTATAATTTAAGCACATTATTGTATTGACTCTACAACATACCACTGTACTACTAACACGTTTTGAGAATAAAATTACTTTTATCTCCATCACAAGTCTCAGTCTTTTAACTCGCGCGAAGAACACCGATTTTGCTCCCGTTTTCGACATTAGATATTTTTTTAAATAAACATTAGAAATAATTTTAGATGTTTAATGTTTAAATTATGTACACATATAAATAAAGATTAATCTGTATTTGGTTCTAAGACTGAATGTTTAATAGGTTACGAATTAAGACCGTGTGACTGCGTTTTGAGGGACCTCGAAGAACTACCCAGCTGCTAAATGTTATCAGAATGTTTATAGCGCATATTACTTAAGTTTAGATATGTTGGATCACCCTTCTAGAAAAGGATCTTAAAGAAGAAGGATAGGATTAAATTTTCAAAAAGGAACCTTTACCTTCCAAGAAATCCCGTTTTTAGGGTTCCTTTCCTCAAAAGGAAAAAACGGAACCCTTATACGATCATTTCGTTATCCATCCGTCTGTCTGACAGTTTGTCAAGACCCGTTTTCTCAGGAACGCGTGGAGGTATCAAGTTGAAATTAATATTAAATACGTAGGTCTCCGGTCCCTTGGAGTTCGAAAAAATCAAGCTTATAAATCAATGTAAAATATACGACCATTTCTGCTACATATTTTGATACTCGCAAATAAATCAAAACCTGTAGGGTATTTCCCGTTGACCTAGAATCCTGTAGCGAGAAGGAAGGTTTCACAGCACATGTAAACGAAATAGTTCGAAAAGTGTTAATGTGTAGTTTTATCGCATAAAAAATATATGTTGCGATTACAAACTTACATTTGCAGTTGGAGAATTGACCGTGATTTTTAATGTTTTGGGAGAACATTGTTATTCAACTAAAATGTTGTTTGTTTTGGGGATAAATTCATTCCAACTGCGGAACCATTCATTGCGCGTGGTCCGACACGCACTTGACCGTTTTTTTTCCTTACTCCACTTACCTACTTTTTATGTGTCACAAGCATTTTCGAAAATGCATTTAAGAAACATGATCCTGAACCCTGTTTTTGTAGCTCATAGCAATGAAACCGTTACATTGGTGGCCATGTCCAGTCGCTGTTAAACAACAAACAAAATAAAGTTTTCCAGTGTTCCGTAGTTAAAGTGAAGTAAAATGGCGGTGTTCATGTTACGGCGAGTTGTGTCTCTTTGATGTGCTCTCGTTGTTATTGTGACTCGATACTGTTTGTAGCAGTAACGAGCCGCTCGGCGCCGCTCGACTGTAGGCACTTCCTACTCCGTAGAATCACTTGTGTATTATGTAGGCACCTTTGTATGTTAACATGATATCTATAGGTACTCTGTTCTTTATAGACCATCCAAGTGATTCATCATGACGTCAGTTTGCAGTTTTGCACCGATGTTACAATATAAGGACATTATGCAAATATTTTTTGATAATTTGTGACAGCACTCGACACAATTTTGTTAATTTTGGATGTCTTTAATTATAGGAAATCTGAATGAGAAGTCGTTGCAAAAGAAACCATAGATGTTTTTTAATTTTACTATTTTGATGAAAACTAGTTTGCAAGCGACTTTGTGTAACTTTTTCCATAATAATACTAATTTATATCTACGCTGGCACTCTACTACGCTTCGTAACGTCCTACAATCCGCAAGTAAAGTAAGACATCGCACATGGCTCATTAACTCGAACATTAAGCGACTTTAATTCCACGACGCTAATGAATTAGCTGCTGCTCGTGATTAGGGCTGTCACAAGTACTTACAGCTATTTATTAAGTCGCCCACTCTGTCACAACTCGGACAAGGCGACCACGTGTGTGCTTTTTTAAATAAATTACACGTCATTAACTAATGAGAATTTTATTTCAGAGCTTTCGTCCTTCTGTCCTTACTCGTTTAACTAATCGTCCGTCCGTTCTTTTGCATTGTCATCGTATTCGTTCATTCACAGCATTGATATTGTCGGTTTCATGGGAATGTTTTATGTACTGCTCTGTCATGGTACGTACTGCCCGGCTGATGACGAGCTTGCCGAATGATGGATATTGATGTTTGTATGAGTCTTGTTGGAGCGCTATCATCAAACATGAAAGTCAGAATAAAAGAAAAAAGAAAAGTATAAAAAAATCTTATTCAATATTTTAATATGAAAAAAAAAACCTACATACATAATTACATATATAAATATATGTCTTTAAGGAGTACGATTAAATTCAGCTAATCAACATCTTATTCAACATCAACTTAAAGGAAACATTAAAACAATAAATGAAATTAATTTCTGAAAAAAAAAATATGACTTAGGAAACTTGGTATTTAACAAACTTCATGATATCTTTAACAAAATAATTTAAAGAAAATGCTGGTTTGCAGCCCTATGTTATATGAGCGCGTTTCGTTTTGTTCTTTGCCGGCACGAAGTGAAGTGCGTTCCTACTGGCCGAGTGCCCGCCCTGTGTCCGCTACGGTCCGTGTGCACGCCGCACGGCGCCCGACACCGGGGACCGAGCTCTCTTGCAAGGAAACGTTAGTTTTTAAGTAGTCGCCTTTTATTTTATCTTTATGCACATTTAGCTTTGTAAAGTTAACTGTGCCACCCCGCCTATCTCCACATACGAGGGTAGAATTACTTCGGTAGACATTTTAAATTAAAAAAGCAGGAGTGTCATAATTACTTTTTAATACTTAAGTGTTATAGATATTGTTGTTGGTTGTGTTGTAGCCTGCGTGTCTTTTAAGAGCTTTACAATAATTATGTTTCTGTATTTTCAGAGGTGAAGTGCTAGTTTAGTTTAAAGCTCTTTGGAAACCGCTCAGTATAGCTTAATTTTTAGTTCAAGTATGTCACGTGAAGCAACTAATGCTTTGCTATTTCTAGTCGTGTTGATCCCCAGCCAACCCAAACTATTTAGAATGCGTCGTGGCAACCCACGGCGTCTTATAGCCTTCCGCAGTAATTAGTTTGTGTCACCCATCGGGGTTAACAACAGGAAATTGTTTCTGTTATAATCTCCTTTCTACATTTTTCCTTGGAGGCTTATTATGAAGTCCTGCCAGGACCAACTCCAATATTATGAAGTCCTGGCAGGACCAACTCCAATATTAGCGACAACACTGCGAAATTAAGGAGCAAACCCCCTTACTCCTAAAGTATACATAATTAAAACTGTTCTAAAGAAACACAAAACTCTTCCTTTTGACCTCAGCTAAACTTTGAAAAAAAGAAAAGATATGATAGCGGAAGTTCCGGTTCACTAATGTTTCACCAAAACTCCATTGACAATTTTTTAGTTTACAACCAAGGTTTCGTATATTATTTATTTCACAAACAACTCATTCCACGAATGATTTTTTTTTTTTTTTTTTCAGATAGGTTGGAAGGGCCAACAATGGATAGGTTTATCAAGCTACATGTCAGACATGGGACGTGATAGATCTTCCTCGAAATGGTGGCGGTGTTTTTCTTTTTCTTTTTGTAGTTGTACTCTAGTTGTAGTCTACTAACATAGTTTTTTAAGTTTTGGTAAAACTAACACGCTATGGGCCGATGACGCCTGATAATAAACGTTTTTTTTTTTTTATAAACACTCGCTTTACAAACATTTATTTGGCAAATGCTTCTCTTTACAAATGTTTCCGATGACATTTAATCATTTAAACATTTTTCACTTAATATTTAGATTCTTTTGGTTTATAATAAAAGCTAAGAATTTTGCATGAATAATATTCATTTATTTTTCTAATTACATTTCTAGGACTTTATGGAATCCACTTCCTGGTTGAATATACAGATTCCTGTCTGTGTTAAATTGGGGTTATTTACTTAGAATATTAACTAAACACAAAATAGGTACCCTAGTTTGGTTTAGAACGTTTAACATTAGATAACGGTTCGTTTTTATAGATATTTCTAGAAACATAACTATAATAATATTTATTTATTTATTTAAAGTTGTGAAAACATACATTTTTTATACTCTATATGATCTTATTGGAAAAAAAGTCTGGTTAAAAAATGAAATGTTGTAATTTGTGCCTTGAATTACAGAGGAAGAACCAACATTCTAAACTATAACAGTATAGCAATATACATCTTTCTCTTTTATCACATTTTCTGATAACCCTTATTTAACACAACATTAGAAAAATATGTGAGGTCAGATGGTGCATCGTTAACACATTACTAGACTACTTGTAAACAAGAGTAACTGGATTGATAATAATAAAGATTGTTTATTTTGATTAACTACGAGATAATGATCCCACACATATTGGGAATTATTAACACTTGCTCATATATGTTCCAATGCAATTTTATCAAATAAGTTACACAGTTACATTACATGTACATACTTCTGAAACTTTTGTAATCTCGCGATTTACGGCGCAATGTGAGGGAAATTGGAAAACTTGTTCCGAACACCAAACGATACTCTACCGTGGGCCTGGAAACAGGACAACTCCGTTGAATTATTTTGGGTATCTCAGGAAATGGTTTCTATTACATCATAATTATATTACTATTGTGTCTGTGTTAGTGTAGTAGTTTACTCGAAGATGTGTAGGTAGAACAGTTGTGAGTTGTGTAGAACAGTTGTGAGTTGTGTAGAACGGTGGTGTTTTTGTTTTGCGATTATTGAAAACAGATAAGGTTAGTCAGAGTCTATTATTTTTTATTGGTGCAATATGTAATAACTTCAGTAACATTGATTAGCAAAAAACTCCACAAAAAATTTGAAGCTGTTGGCAAAGAGTTTAAACATTTTCTATCAACTCTCATGTGTGATCAAATAAAAGTCGTTCATAAAATTAATTGAACAGATCTCGGTCAACCTCGACGGTTCCTGCGCACACACTGTTACAAGTTGTACCTACTATTTTAATTTAGTTGATTCGTTTGAGATAATCTCATATCGCTAATAGAAAGTTGTGAATATTGCACATGGATCAGACATAGTTGCGACTACTGAAAGGTGGAGTTTCTTGCCCATTCTTCTCCATACTACCTTATGGAAAGGGCGACTAGAATCAATTCTATTATTTATACTATATAAAGCTCGATTACCACTCACTGACTCACTGACATAATTGTTCTCCCAGATGGTGAAGGGGGAGGTGGGTATATTTTTACAGATTCGTATAGAAGTAACTCTCACGAGTATGGGAAAAATCCCAAACCTCCCCTTTTCCACCCCACTCTCCCCCCTCCCTATCGTATCTCGGAAACTAAGAGTCCCGTGTTTTGTTGTTTTACGGATTCGTATAGAGGAGGCTCGGAAAAGTAAAATCCATTTTTCAACGTTGCCCCCCTTGCCCCCCTTCTCCCCCCCTCTAGGTAGATCTCGGAAGTTGAGAGACTTGGAACATTTTTTTTTCAGATTCATATCAAGGGGCCCAGATTTGGTCAAAATCATTCTTCAAAACCCCCCCCCCCTCGCCCCCTTCACCCCTCCCCCCATCGTAAGAAATACTTCTCAAAAACACGACCCCGCGAGCTGCTTGCAGCTCGCGCAACGCCCAAATACTTTTTACAAGGGTAAGAAATACTCCTCAAAAACACGACCCCGCGAGCTGCTTGCAGCTCGCGCAACGCCCAAATACTAGTTTTAATATAAATGTTGACGTTTAAAAGGGCCTGTGATGTGCCTATTTGAAATAAATGCTTTGACTTTGTAAACTAGTGAAACGTTTTTCATATGTTGACCTCACCTATAGTGTTTTTTGAAGCCAATTTATAGAAATAAAATATAATTATTATATTTTATTTCTATAAATTGGCTTCAAAAAACACTATTACAGGTCAAAAAAAAATTTTTAACTAGGTGAGGTCAACATATGAAAAACGTTTCACTAGTTTACAAAGTCAAAGCATTTATTTCAAATAAGCACATCACAGGCCCTTTTAAACGTCAACATTTATATTAAAATAGAATTGATTCTAGTCATCATTCATCAAATGAATCAATCATAATATTGACATCACAAATGCACGGGCGTTTAAGTTTTTCACAAAGACAAAAACCACCCAGATTCGTTTCTGAAAAGAACAATCGAGAGTCACTTATATTCCACTATAAAAGCATTTCTCTAATAAAAAGAGAAGCTTAGGCGATTCTAATGACACCGAAATGCTCTTTTATGAATCGAATTTATCGCTCACGTTCCGACAATGTCACTGTTTTGAGCTCAAAGTGCTCCGCTTGCAATTAAAAGGTCGTTGAAGTTTCGGCCGTATTTTTCTTTGAGCCCTGAGCGCATTGTCTCTGCAAAAACAGCAGAGAGGAACCCTTTGAGCGGTGCGCGCCGAGTCCACGACGAGGCGCATTTGGGAAGAGTTGCATTTTTGCATATGTGGTGGTAGCGAATCGTAGTCGTAGTGTAGAATGTCGTAGCTGTAAAGTAACATAACGTAGCTGTGGTGTATAAGGTGTTCCGTCGCTTCCGCGGACTACTACCACGAAATTGCTCAAGAGTTAGCTAGTGAAGTACTGTTTTGTAACAAGAATATGTATGTTTAGGTATTAATGTATGGGACTGCGTCGCATGAAAAAAAAAATAAGGGTGCTTGCGTAAAGATGCGGGTTCCCGGTAAAGACAAGTCGGTACCGATCGGTGCGGGTGAAATAGTCCCACATTAACTTATGCGCTCACACACAAGGAAACAGGTAAAACATGTAACCGTTTCCTTCCGAAGATCATCCTGTATAGGTCTATACCGGGAGTCGCGTCACGGCGTTCGTCACGTTCGTTCGTGTCATTGTACTTTGTCGGCGAACTCACCGATACACCATCCATCATAGTCCGCGCCTTACGTGTGACGTGGGCGAGCGCTGAACATTCCCCGCGGGATTACACGCCGTAATTAAAAAATGTGTATTGTTCGAAACACGGACACTACGCAGATGGCTACAGAAGTCACACCTGTCTTGTTCAACTTCTCTAATGTCAATCTTTACATTAATGCCTGGTTTTCATCCGCTTTTGTGGTTGTTTATGTGGTATTGGGGTAGTATCAAAATTATTACAGTGTACAAAT
Source organism: Luperina testacea (assembly GCA_927399505.1). Lineage (NCBI taxonomy): Eukaryota > Metazoa > Arthropoda > Insecta > Lepidoptera > Noctuidae > Luperina > Luperina testacea. The sequence goes on along the minus strand of OV656770.1, from coordinate 342,073 downwards.
TAAAGCATTTCTAGTTATCCATTTAAGTAGTCCTTCTGTGCCGTCGTCTGACTGCCTATAAACCGGGCGCGGTGCGACGCGGTGCGAGGGGGGAGAGGGCTGTAAGTCAGACAGCCATGTATTATGCATGCACGTGGCGTCGTCCTGCAGTCAGCTCCACATCTACATAACTGATTCACTCTTACCGGTGCTAATTGCGACACACTAAGCTTCCCCGAGTGCCGTAATTAAACGGGGCCTTATCTCCGGATTAGCGGATGAAATTAATTTAATTTTCTTTCATTTATTCACTTTATTAAGCTTAATTTTCTTTCTTTTTAAAAAGTTTATTTCAGGCGGCATGTGGCTATGACAAACTATTGTGTAGTTTAAGTACAGAATTTGATTAAATTGGTGGCAATGTGAATAACTAATTAATATTTGTATTTGGTTGACGATGTGTCTCATGTAAATGATTTGGAAAATAAACAAAAACTATATTAGCTCTTAAATTTCCCCAGACGTCATGAAGAGCTAAGTACAAAACTATATTAGCTCTTGAATTTCCCCATACGCCATGAAGAGCTAATTAGTACAAAACTATATTAGCTCTTGAATTTCCCCAGACGCCATGAAGAGATAAGTACAAAACTATATTACCTCTTGAATTTCCCCAGACGCCACGAAGAGCTAATTAGTAGAAAACTATATTAGCTCTTGAATTTCCCCAGACGCCATGAAGAGCCAAGTACAAAACTATATTAGCTTTTGAATTTCCCCAGACGCCATGAAGAGCTAATTAGAACAAAACTATATTAGCTCTTGAATTTCCCCAGACGCCATGAAGAGCTAATTAGAACAAAACTATATTAGCTCTTGAATTTCCCCAGACGCCATGAAGAGCTAATTAGAACAAAACTATGTTAGCTCTTGAATTTCTCCAGACGCCATAAAGAGCTAAGTACAAAACAAATACAAACACATATTTAATACACATTAATCTGTGAGTATAATATCCCATCCTCGGTACTAAACAAACAGTCACAATAAAAACGGGTTCAGTATATTTTCCGGGCGGAGGGTTCCGTATTAAATCCTGTAATCCCGGCGTTACACCAGACTCTATTATTTAGCGAGCTCCGCGTAAAAATAACTTGCTACAAAGCCGACCTGTTTCACCGGACGCAGCTCCCGGAGCCGGCTACCTCCGGCAACCCTGAAATACGAAGCTGAAAAGTAAACGAATAGAGACGCGAATTGCGATTCGCGTTTCAAAGCATTCGACTACATACATTTTCGGTCATTATACAATTGTTAAAGAATTACTCGAATAATCGTAGAGAAATATTCAAAGACATTTCTTTGAACTTTACACCTTTCACGAAGTTTCGTATAAGAAATGATATTTATTATTTAGTAAGTAGAACTATGGAATTGAAAGATGAAAGAAAACGGTCGACCTCGCTGAGTTAGTTCGCGGTCAACGATGGCGGTTAATGAGTCAGTCACTATTTTAGTAAGCAAACTACTTGATGAATCAGTTTTGAAACTAAATAACTAGTGAATTGAAGAGCCGAGGTTGCTGGTTATATCTGTCCACTTCTTGGGAGGTTTTAAAAGAAGTAGGTTTCATGATCGAATTGAAATCATATTTGCAATCGATATTCAATCAAAATAGACAATGATTAATCGATTTGTGAAATCTTTTAGAAGCTGTCTTCGTGCTTCCTAATTTTCTTTGCGATCGATCCTGAACCCCTCTAACGACATAATTGATTCAGTTGGAGCCGGCTTGCTCCGGATTGTGTTGGCTCCAACCGGTTTGATGCGGATCGGCTCGTAATTAAACCGGTTACGACACACTACGATTACGGAACCGATTCCAGAGAAATAACAAACGCTCATGTGAAATATTTATCAATTTGTTATATAATTGTAGCAAGGGTGTAGCGTTTCACTTGGCTGATCGATATTTTGTAGCATTAAACATTGACAGGCGAGCCCTCTGACCCAGTATTCAATAATTTGTATTACTGTCGAAGAAATGTATTTTGTATTTTAAATCGTATTAGATTTGAATTGAAGTTGTTTCTGATTTTGATATTGGAAGGCTATTCAATCGACCCAAGTTTAAATCACTAAACATTTACAAAAATACATACCTATACTTTCTGTACACTTACATTTTTTAACCGACTTCAAGAAAGGAGGAAATTCTCAATTCGGATGTTTATATTTTGACGTGACAACGTCTAATAAATCGATGAAGCTGGCTGCACTCACGAAAAAACATGACTCATGTAGCGTTACCTCGCGGCCTCGCTCTGTAGCGTGGAGGCGTTCCATGGCGGCTTGAAGTGCAAGCGAATATTAACAAATGCAATGCAACTATTACATCAGTATTTTCTTATGACGTTGTCACGTTCAACTATCGTCAGTAAACCGACTTTTCAGACAACCGATTTTTTTTTTCTTGTTAGAAAACCGATTGAAGATCAAACCTCAAATTCTGTTTAATAGAAGAAAAATATAATAAACATGTTGATGTATTGTAGCAGTAAATCACAAAGTATATTATCAATAAATATTTATGTATTCCTAGGTATTCGAGATTGTGATCGATGTGCTTCCATTAGGGTGTGCTCAAGCGAGACATTTATAATGTGTATTTAAACTGTCGGAACGTGTTCGTGACAGAGTGATGGCCGCCGCTTGCGCATGTTTACACTTGAAATAGAGTTTTATTTAGTGTATCAGAATAGCATAATAGCATCATACTCATGAGTACCTACTAACTATTTGAAGCGGATTATGAGCCTCTAATATAGATTAGGAAACTGCTTTTGAATATTATTGTCTTTTTTATCTTTATCCTCAAAAGATTGGTGTGGAGTTTAGAGTCGGCTTATGTTCTGACGTTATTCATTTTATTCTTCGTTTTTTAACCGACTTCAAAAAAGGAGGAGGTTCACAATTCGGATGTTTATATATATATTTTTCTTTTGTATGTTCGGGCATAACTCCCTCATAATTATAGATGAATTTGCAAATTATTTTTTTTGTTCGAAAGAGGTTTATTCCGAAATGTTCTCATTTAAATTTCGTAAAAATCTGATGATGAGTTTCCGAGACAGACAACGGAACTCTTCAATAAATGCCAGCAAATCAACCGCGATTGCTGCTATAGCATACATATGTACCTATGCATTGTTTATGCAATCACACAACATAACATTACGCCTGTACCCTTTATTACTACCCCTTGGTAGGCAGATATGTCGCTGATATTTACATAGCAAGTAGTGTTATATGAATTTGTTGTAGGTACAACTATAAAGTGAAAAATGAAAACTATTCCAAAAAAAAAAAAATAACCGACTTCCAAAAAAAACACTGCAAAGTGAAAAATAACTTTAATTTCGAAAGTCGGTGTCAAAAAAAGAAAATACAGAACCAACGACACCGACCACCGACATTAAAGTTATTTTTCATTTTGTAGTGCTTTTTTGGAAGTCGGTTGTTTTTTTTTGTAAAACAGTTTTACCTATTTATGTAAAATTATGAGACACTTTAAGCGGTCTGTTTTAGTTTTAAAATATTCTGTAAAATGAAACATAGTTCGGATGCTGCTGGTATTACCGACACAATCCGATATCCGATCCGTTTTCGATAGTTTAGTGAGGTACTTTTCACGACACCCACATCTATTCTGAGATCAAATCACGGTATTCTTACGCAAACATCAAATTTTTACGCAAACATCACTTTTTACAGGAATTCTATTCTTGAGCTCGTAAAGTTGTGTTGATGTGATCTCCGGGAGCCGAGAGTGGTACTCGGCCACCTGTCGCTGTTTACTGGAACGTTACTTGACGAGAGGTGCGCGTATTTTAAGTGATCATTGTAATATTTCTTCGGCCACGCGGAATTAGTTTCAATAATTTGGGTAACATTCCATGTCGGATTTAAATTCCACTTAAATCCGTTCTCAGCTGTTGAACGTGGTTGTAAATCAAATTGGTATCAACATTACATTTCAAGAAGTTTATCATCCCAGCTCTTACAGGGTGAATTTTTAACAAGAGATTTTTATGTGTCATTTTGGTGGGATATTTTTATTTCAATGCTATCTACATATTTTTAATGACAAATAATACTTTAGCCTATTTTATAACACTGTGCGTGAGTGGACATCAAATTACCACCGAAATGATAGACTGTGCACCGGAATGAAATAAATCCACCGAAATGATACAGCTAAGAACAAATGTGCCGGGCAGCCAGGGTTAGGTGTGATTTCCACGAATTTTAGATAAACACTGAGACAGGACAGTACACAGTTATTTTAATATAATCATTAATATACAGATATTAGAGTTAGTATTAAATAATTATATCATTCTTTGAGGTTACAATAACCTCAAAAAATGATATTAATGTAACGTTTATAATGATATGAATGAATTGTTTCTTTACTTATATAACCTTTGGTAATTTTTCTGGTTGTTGTTGTGTGAAAATGTTGGAAAACTTTATCGTAAATATTGCTGGTAACCATAAATAAATATTTTTGTTTGTTTATGAACTAATACGAATTTACTTTATATATTTTCAAAAGAGTGAACGAAGCGCGATATAAAACTTAAAGTTTCTGATTAATATGATGGCTGCATTTGTAAGTTATGCCATTAATAGTAATACATAATGTCTACCTGTTGCACTAAGAGAAAAATGCTAGGTATAATTTAGTTAAATTGGTAACGAGACGAGAATAGTGTTTCTACAGGTATATAAGTAAAACTTCTAAAATGAAATCAACTCTTAAATTTCTAAAAACCAATAAATGCACACAACATTATAAAAATATCTTAGTTGTAATAGCTTAGTACTTTAATCCTTTTACATAAACGTACCTATGAAACATAACAGAAACCTGAAATTGAGATCACGTTATTCTTAAATTACTACAACAATAAAGAAACGTAGGTACAAGGTACATATCTAAATAGAACAAAAAACAACAGAGTTTTGTTCTACCTAATTACTTATACATAATTGCGAATTATAGTTACTCCAATAAAACAGTCTTTCTGGGTACGTATTTACGAGTAGGTTTAAATATGTATATAGTTTAAAAAGATTAATTTTTCATCATGTTACTTTAAATCACACAATTATTTCTCAAATTCATTAATCAGCCTCTTACTCATAATAAATGATATAAAAATAAAGGTAAGTGACTTATAATGAAGGTAAACCCTCGAAATAATTATTTTGTTAACAATTAGTAGGTATGATAATCTACACTGTGGTGACTCACACACTCATCACATTATCGTTGAGCCGAACAAATGTGTATCTAAAGTATATACATGTAATAACTACATAGATATAATTATGTAGGTATATGACGGAGAAGGTATAGTGTGTCTCGTTATTTTCAGCCATATTTAACTATTGTGGGCGTACAGTGGGTATGTGTTGGTTATTGCGCAATAGAAAAACCGTTTGCAGTTCAAATAAGATTATAATTTCACGAACAATTTAGTCACACTAGCAAATTACACACTGTAGGTACACGACACAACCAGATACGGAACGCTGGACAGTTTCTGAGCACATGTTGTCCGTACGATGTCCAATCTCCAAGTCCAAGTCCAAAGTGAGCTCCACATCGTTCTGTCGAGCTGTTTTCTAACCCCCACGGACTCAGGCTAGACTCTGTCAAGCGCCGCCGGGTGGCGCTAGCGTTCCGAATAGTCAAATGTATGACCGGATACGACATATATATGTATTATATATCTTAAACACAAATATTACACAACAAATACACCCGAATAATCTAATCTACACTCTAAGTAAAAGTACATTACAAAACTATGACTTTGTAATTGACACAAGGATCTCTAAAAGTTTATGGTTTTATCATTTCGGTAATACATTTCATTCCGGTGGACTGTAATTGGTATAACAGTCCACCGAATCCACTGAAATGATAACACCGAGATGATAAAATAGGTAGAGGTTAGTTCTACATTTAACTCCGAAATAAAATTATTAAAAAAATATGAACACTACTCAAACAAAACAGAACAAAATTGTGTATTAAATTCGCCGTAAGTACGGCGAATTTAATACACAATTTTGAAACAAATTAAACTCATCTAGCACGAGTTATAATAGCCACCGAAATGAAACTATTTTTGTCCCCATATTACTGAAATGATAAACTTACTTTTTTGGCGGGAAACCGCAAGAGGTTGGGACCGGTGCGTTCGCGCCGAGAGCTTGAGCCGGACTGATCCGAAGTGAGGAAAGGTGAGAGGGGCGTAACAACGCAATGTTGACATGGCTATTCTACTAAAACTTACTGTCCTCTGAAATGATAACTTTTTTCCAGACAAAAGTTGACTGCCTGTCAAATCCATGAGAAAGAAGATAAACAAACAAAAATAGTTTTATTTGATCGAATATATTATAATTTAATGATAACAAAATCGATTAAAATCCATATTACGAATGTATTTGCAGGGGAAGGTATTTTATGAGCGGAATTGGGTTCAGGACAGGCCACCGTGATGATAAAATAACACTTTGTAAATTTTTTTTTGGTATATTAGAGGGTAGAAATCAATGATTTTTTTGTCAAGGTAGAGAAGTACTTACTTTGTTGAGAAAAAATATATAAAACCAAAAATCAGCACATTGCACTACCGTTCTCAGGTTTGCCGTGTATTTTTTTTTGCTTGCGCAATTCACCCTACAGATAGAGTACAGATAGAGCAGTCTGCTGGTAACGTCGCCGTCGCAAATAAGCAATGCTACCTTCACAGGATCGTTTTATTGCAGATTGTGTTAAGATCATAGTCTTCATACTAGCAATTTTCCTTTGACGTTGATGGTCTATTATGTTACCCTGATTACACACTAACTACGATATTGAATAACCTCAAACTCCCTCTCAGAGACGAGAGTTACACTACTAGTTACACTGTAGCGTCATCGGTTCTGTCGATTGCACTATAAACTATTCAAACTTCAGTTAGCTTTTCAACTCTGCAAGTTGCCAAATATAATGGTCCAACTTGTAGTTGAAGCATAAACTTGACGAAACGATTCATAAACGCGCAGTGACACTTGTTTGCTCTGTAGGTCACAACGTATCTCTCTGCGGGGGTTTAGGCAGATTAAAACATGTGATGGAACGAATAACAATATTAACTGACGATAAACTTCTCCTATTATTGTTTCGGCAAATAGATTATGTCGTGGTCAAAGTATGAGCCAGTGAACCTCCAGAGCCACTCGTGCCATGTTGATGATCCAACACCACCAACACCAATATAATGTAGTAATGAAACGGTGCTACAAGCTTGCATCTTCTGTTTTTCAGTAATCGTCTTTTGTTTGGGACAGATGCAACATGACGTGGCTACGACAGATGCAACATGTGCCTACGTCAGATGCAACATGTGCCTACGACAGATGCAACATGTGCCTACGACAGATGCAACATGTGCCTACGAATCTTTAATTTAGTCCCTACCTTTTTTTTTTTTTTTTTCAGGATGGGAAATCATCAAATGACTCCTCCCGCTCTGGGTGGAGCGGAAGGGAGTGTCAGACTCTTACTGACTAAAACCCACCCGTGTTCCTTCCTTCGCCCTTTATGTTCCGGGCCAGCGGTAACCCTTTCGGACAATCCCGCTGACCTTAGTCCCTACCTTAGGGAAGAATAATATAGTAGAATTTTTATTACTTTTAATGAAACTTTTCTACAGTAGACTAGAGGAGACGCAGCTTGCATTCATTATTCCATTGCTGATCATCTGCAGGCGAACATAATAAAAGTCAGTTTAAAAGACTTACCATGTTCACTAACGACGCAGATATTAAATTACTATTCTGGCACGTGTGTGTGTGCGCCTTTAAACAGGTGATAGTTGCTCGTCTGGCGTGTGATGTCATTAGGTATTTTGTAGCAAGTTGCCTGCATACCGTGGTGGGGTGACATATTACGAGTATTAATAAAGCTCTATGGAGTTCCCAGGAACTAATAAGTTACCTACCAGCACAAATGCGGAGTATCGTTTTCCTGTGTATTGATAACCGCTAACTACATCACCAGACCCTGCGTCTAATGTAATCATGACTCTATTCACATTTGATCTTAGTGGTCACGTGGGGCTCTACTCAGCGGTAATAAATGTAAAAATGTACTCATTAATTTGTCGAATTATATTGAACTTGCAAACGGTAAGATAATTCTGGTTAAATTACGATTACCGCTATGCGATAACCGCCGCGCGCCGTATCAAAATAAACGTTTCTGGAAAGTTGTTGGAGGATCCCCTCTCGAAAATCTCATGTTTGCGGGATCGATCCTAAAATTAAATGGGATACGATATTGAAGAAGATCCACTCCGAACAAGCTTACAAAATACTTATATGGATTTATAATGTAAATTCACATAATGCGTACGCTCTAGGCGTTACAACTTCAAAATGTTGTTAAACCGCGGCTTATCCGTGGCAGTTCGAAACTTTCTCGTTCTCAGCTTTCCTATAGGATAGCAATTTATGCATGAGTTAATAACCACAGAATGTACTTGCTGAACCCTTTGTATTCCCTAGGTATATTGGTTTTAATTCCGGTTGTATTTTGAGACGGCGTGGGGCGCATATCTTACGGAGCACGGCGACACGCTACACTGCCAGAGTTTGAGACGGCGCGGCGCCGCGGCGTGCGGCGCGTATCTCACGGAGCACGGCGACACGCTACACTGCCAGAGTTTGAGACGGCGCGGCGCGTATCTCACGGAGCACGGCGACACGCTACACTGCCAGAGTTTGAGACGGCGCGGCGGCGGCGCCGCGGCGTGCGGCGCGTATCTCACGGAGCACGGCGACACGCTACACTGCCAGAGTTTGAGACGGCGGCGCCGCGGCGTGCGGCGCGTATCTCACGGAGCACGGCGACACGCTACACTGCCAGAGTTTGAGACGGCGGCGCCGCGGCGTGCGGCGCGTATCTCACGGAGCACGGCGACACGCTACACTGCCAGAGTTTGAGACGGCGGCGCCGCGGCGTGCGGCGCGTATCTCACGGAGCACGGCGACACGCTACACTGCCAGAGTTTGAGACGGCGGCGCCGCGGCGTGCGGCGCGTATCTCACGGAGCACGGCGACACGCTACACGCCAGAGTTTGAGACGGCGGCGCCGCGGCGTGCTGCGCGTATCTCACGGAGCACGGCGACACGCTACACTGCCAGAGTTTGAGACGGCGGCGCCGCGGCGTGCGGCGCGTATCTCACGGAGCACGGCGACACGCTACACTGCCAGAGTTTGAGACGGCGGCGCCGCGGCGTGCGGCGCGTATCTCACGGAGCACGGCGACACGCTACACTGCCAGAGTTTGAGACGGCGGCGCCGCGGCGTGCGGCGCGTATCTCACGGAGCACGGCGACACGCTACACTGCCAGAGTTTGAGACGGCGGCGCCGCGGCGTGCGGCGCGTATCTCACGGAGCACGGCGACACGCTACACGCCAGAGTTTGAGACGGCGGCGCCGCGGCGTGCTGCGCGTATCTCACGGAGCACGGCGACACGCTACACTGCCAGAGTTTGAACAACCTGCTGCTTTACTTTGATGAAGATGAAAGCTGGGCGGAACCATGGACATAGGCACTGAATGTAAGCATAAGCACAGATAAGGAGAATATTGAAATAATCTTCTATCTACGAGTATATATGTAAATAAAAATCATGTTTGTATTTTTGTCCTCTATGCGTTCCGAAACCATTGGTCAGGTTATGATGTGTGATTATGATTGTGGTAGGGTGTTCTATGGATGCCCGTGAGGGTTCCTAATTATTAAAACATGGTAAAGTAACAAAAAAAAAATCTGAGGTGGTACGAAGTTCGCCGGGTCAGCTAGTATTATACTTATCTATACAAATAAATTAAATTGGAGTGTCTGTTTGTAATATTAAAATAACCGCTTTTAACTAAATGCATATGGATGTATACACGGTACATATACCAAAATAACATTTTTTACAATTTTTGTCTGTCAGTTTGTCTGTTTGTTCCGACTAATCTCTGAAACAGCTGGACCGATTTTGTTGGGACTTTTACTAGCAGATAGCTGATGTTATAAGAAGTAACTTAGGTTACTTTTATTTTAGGCAAAAAAAAAAATAGGGTCCCACGAAAAAAAATAAAAACCAATAAAATGAAATATTGAATAATATCCGATTCAAACAAGGAAGTTGTATTATACTTCTGTAAGTTGAATCTACTTTGGACACAGTCTGTTAACACAAACAAATAGATCGCTATACTTAATCACTTTTAATTCACTACTAATTATTAATTACAAAAAATATTTAACAATAATGCACAGTATATGTTATTGATCCGACGAAGCACGAGCGACAAGTCAATCAGCTCACCGAGCTAGTTATGGAACCCCAGCACTTATAATTGTATTGAGTGTAGGTAAAGGGTGTCTCAGAATGTTTTTCGTTTTTGAATTGACCAATTTTGACGACACGGTTGGCGCAGTGGCTGAGCGATCGACTGCTGCGCTGCGTGTCGTGGGTTCGATTCCCGCACGAAACAAATATTTGTATTGCCTACAGGTAGTTGTTCCGGTTCTGGCTGTTTGTGTATGTGAATTTAAATGTTTGTAAACGCACCCACGATACAGGAGTAATTCCTAGAGTGGGGCAACGTTTAAAAAAAAAAAAAAAAAAAAAAAAAAAAAAAAAAAAAAAAAAAAAAATCGCGCCAACCGCAGGTAGCAGGGGGAGGGGAGTGGACTCAAATGTTTGGCCGGCTTGTTAAGTTTAGTAGCCATGAATCGTTTCACGGGACCACAGCGCGCGTTTTGCGTGCGAGCGTTTTATAAAAACAACGATTATTACACTGTTGTTCGTCGTCTCTACAGGACACATTTTAATTTAACAAGCTTAAGACATGTGCCAAGTGCCAATTTAATTAAGCATTGGGTGTGCAAGTTTGAAGAGACTGGGAATACAATGCCGGACAAATCGACTGGGCGCAAAAGGACATCAAGAACGAGCTTGAACGTCGACCGCGTTCGCCAGTCTGTTATGGACGACCCACGACAGTCGTTGAGATTGCGCGCAGCTTCTCTTAATCTGAACAAATCTACGGTTCATCGCATTATTTCGAAAGATTTACATTTTCACCCCTATAAAATTGTAATTGTTCAAGAAATGAAGCCTGATGATCCTGTTAAACGAGTCGAATTCTGCAGGACAATGAAAAACCGTTTTAGGAGTTTCAATAACATCTGGTTCTCCGACGAATCGAATTTTCACAGATACTGGGCTCCCGAGCAGCCGTTAGAACTGCATCAGAAGCCCTTGCACTCGCCAAAAGTTGTTGTTTGGGCTGCCATATCAAGTCAAGGAATAATCGGTCCTTATTTTTTTGAGGATGGCCGAGGTCGGACGATCGATATTGCCATATGATCCGGACTTTTTTGGCTACAGAAATGCAAAACCAGAACGGCTACAACCGTAACACCTTTTTCCAGCAAGATGGAGCCACTTCTCATGTTACAAATGACTCATTAGCTGCTCTTCACGATTTATTCCCTGGAACAGTGATAAGTCGCCGAGGAGACATCAACTGGCCACCGAGGAGCCCTGATTTAACGCCTGCTGATTTCTTCCTATGGGGCTACCTAAAAAGTAAAGTTTACAATCCATTGCCACCCAACCTGAATGGTTTGAAGCAAAGAATCACTGAAGAAATCAACTCTATTCCAAGAGCGATGCTCCAGCGAGTGATTGAAAATTTTAGCTCCAGGTTAAATGAGTGTGAACAAGGGAATGGTGCGCATTTGAAAACGGTGGTTTTTCATAAATAAACTTCAAGAATTGCTCTTTAATAAACCATAAATAAAACAAGTTTCAATTGATATTGTTGTTTTTTATTTAACATCTAAAAACGAAAAACTTTCTGAAACACCCTTAGCACTTTTGTCCCACGACCTGTGTGGTCGCTGAGCTTGCACACTTTAAAATAATGTTTGTTCAGTTTTTACTTAGCTAGTAGTTCAGTTCGTGACTTGCATCCAAATAATTATGTAACACGTCTCAATTAAATAGAATTAATTAAGTAATTATGTATGTCTATTTTTAAAAAGCCCTTTAAGGCGCTCCCAATCCTGACTAACTCGAGCTTTTTAAAGACCGCCTTCCCGCTACCGAAGTGACGTCTCATGCCGGTAGCGAGTGACTTGACAGCGACGTTCCAACGTCCGGTTCGGTGCAGGTGAGCACTGAGCCCACGGTGCGTCGCTTGACTCGTGCTATACAGGCGTTATGTTTGGTCGCCAGAAGTAGTGGCGCCAACATCGTTTATTTAATTTAGGTACTTAACCAAATGTAAGCAAATCATAATAAAGAAACGGATTATAGTTATGTTTATAAGTGGATCCTATACTTGAAGATTTCTTAATCTCCATAGAAATTGATTGAATAAATAATATATATTGTTGTTTTAGCCCAAGAAAATCGTAGGTACACCAAATATTGTATATACCTAAAGAAATTTTTCAATAAAGCTAATACGAAAAACTAAAAATAAATAACAATTAAACTAAAAATGCAGAAACGAAAAAAAAGAACTAAATGGAGAAAGAAATATATGTACAAAAACAAAATATCGATTCATAAAATAGAAGAATTTCATTAAAATTAGCATAGGGATTAATTTCTTTACGCGGAATACAGAATTAATATGTTATCGTAAACTCTGCGAACAGAACAGTAACTTTTGTTAAATTCCAAGCAGACGAAGTCGCGGGTAACGGCTAGTAATAGTAATAAAAACTATATTGCTCAAAAGATTACAGAGATCTTACATTGGTCCTAAACTAGGCAAGCCTGTTTCTTGGGCACCTAAATCTATTGTAACTCACAGTCAAAACTGAGCAACCAATAACACCCCATTATTGAGAATAGTAAGCATTACTGCATAATGTATGGCAACTGATGAAATAACTAGTAAATAACTAACAGCTCTTTTGACTCTGAATGGGAAGTATAACCCGTTGATCTCTTGACGTATGTATCACACAAGACAAGTATACGTCACTTAGCTGCGCAGGCGACCTCGCCCCCGGGAGCGGCGGCTAATTACACCCCTAATAATAATAACCAGACGACTGACCCCCTCCACTACGGCGCTGTTTAATTCAGTCGGCTATTACCTACTTACTGCGAACGTGTCGCGTGTTCTTTCCCCTCCGACGAAGCACTGCGATGTAGAGGTGCTCGTAATTATTCAGTACCTACGTGTGACTTGCTTCATAATACTCTCACGGAGATCATAAATAAATGTTTGTCGAGATTTGGTCGTTACTCTTTGCTCATGTTGATGAACTGTGGTTTTAGCAACTAATTGGGGTCCAGCATTAATATTCTGAAATTCATACATTGGATATAGATAAACCTACCTAAAAGCTCTGTTAAAGTGAAACGTCAAACCAATCAGTTTTATTAGAAGCAGGTTTGTGGAATAATGTACCTTTCAAGTGGTAAATGATTTTTTTAAATAGTAGCCGTGGTTTTGGAGATTACCCTCCACATATAAACAAACTCACAAAAGTTGCTCTTTCACTCTATACAGTGTGTTAGGTTAAACGAGGGACATATTTTAAGGGAGTGTAGTACTCATGAAAATGAACAACTTTTAATATGGGCCTGACTCAAAAATATGAAAAAAAAAAACAGCTGTTCCCCACATTTTGTCCAGTTATGCGAACAGAAATGTATAGAGCGGCTGGTTTTATTTTCTCGATTTCAATGTTGGTTTCTTAGTAAAAGTTCTTCATTTTTATGAGTACTACACTCCCTTAAAGTATGTCCCTCGTTTAACCTAACACACTGTATAATATTAGCATAGATACGATTTAATTAAGAGATTTCCATAAAGACAAGTTCTTTTATATAAATTCTGTTTAAACATTGTTTTTATTACATAATACTGTTGGAACTTTATTAAACGATGAAAGTATTTCGAAATCTTTTGAATTCTTATCGTGTAACTTTTTTTGAACTTGAGGAGGGGGAGAGGGGAATAACAAAGAATGAGATTTGTTGTGGCAAACCGTGCGCCCGCCGCGCCCGCCGTGCGGGTCCGAAGTGGTGCACGCGGGTCATGGCGCGGGTGACGCGGGTCCGAAGTGGGGCACGTGGGTCATGGCGTGGGACCGAAGTGGTTTACGCGGGTCATGGCGCGGGTCCTAAGTGGGTCACGCGGGTCATGGCACGGGTCCGAAGTGGGTCACGCCGGTCATGCCGCGGGTCCAAAGTGGGTACGTGGGTCATGGCGCTGGTCCGATGAGGACTACGCCGGTCATGGCGCGGGTCCGAAGTGGGTCACGCCGGTCATGGCGCGGATCTGTACAACCTGTTACTTTAATTTATCCCCAAGTGGGATTTATACATATCCGCAGGGTTGTCCGTGGCATCACAGCAGCACATCCCCATCAGAATACCAGCGCTGCGCTGTTTATTTATTAGATATCGCATAATTATGCTGAGGTAAGAGCCTTTTTAGCCTCGCACACGTCTTTTTTTCTTTCTTCGTTATTTTTTTTCTTGTTTTTTTTAAAATGTAATTTTGTTATTTTTTATTGCTTATTATTACTGTTTGTATTTCCTGTACGTTTACCAAATAAAATATATTTCTTTTTTTCTGGGGCTTTTGAAATACGGTGTATCCTGGATTTTTTAAATGAAAGCTTAAAGGTGTGCTTAGCTTTTTTAATAGGTGATTCCGTAATTATTTACCTGAATAGCTTGTCAATATTTTAATTCCTCTGCTTGAAAAGATTTTGACGTGAGTCAAACACTTATGTAAGTAGTTTAACATCATTACGTTCACCTTTTTATAAAGTCACACGGGCGGGTGGCATACGAATCATTAATTATTTATGTAGAGTAATAATTATATGAGAGGTACCTACATGTTCCAACACCTAAATATATTAGTATTCAAGTCATCATTCTGGTCGCCACGGAGTGGTCAATAAACTAAACTAGTCCACAATTTTTAATGTTGGCAGTTAAATGAGAACATTAAAAGAATGTTAATGAAAACTCTAATCGAAACGTGCTGATGGACCGTTGCAGACAGTGTCTCCATTATTATTAACATTGGGAGCTCTAGCGGATTACACAAGCAAGACAAAGGAGAACGAGATATATGTAATTCACATTAAATGTATGGAAGACGACACCGCGGCACCGGTAAGGTTCTGTCCAAAGATGACGAAATAAAGGAACGATGGAAAGTTTATTTTGAAAAGCTAATGAATGAAGATAGGTTTGGTGAGGGAAATGAGCTGGAATGAAGTAAAATAATAATATGTAAGTAGTTCAAAGTATGAAAAATGGAATGGCCATCCCACGTTTCTCCCGGTCTGCTCCGATTTTCGGTATCTCGGTTCACTCATGTAAAGCAATGGCAAAGTAGATTGGACTATTAAACACGGCCTAGGAAACAATCTGCGACTCCCGCATATCCCTTACACTCAAGGGAAACATATACATCATATATAAAACAATGGTCAGATCTGCTGTCTTATATGGATCAGAATGTTGGGCCAGGATGAATGAAAGGCAGTTGCATGCAGCTGAGATGAGAATGCTAAGAGGGATGTGCGGTGTTATGCAAATGGATACAATAAGAAATGAGTACATGTCATAAGAGTAAGTCTGAAAGTGGTACCGGTAACGGATAAATTGTGTGGAAATCGATTGTCATGGTAAGATGGGCATGAGATGCGGGGGAATGAGGAATATGTTGTGACAGAAGTTTTGAGTATGAATGATGATGACTACTTATAAGACTAGGGGTGACCAAAGAAATGATGGATGGACTGTGGGACAGATGTGACCCCGAGATGACAACTCATCTCATAGAGAAGTATGGAAGAAAAAGACATGTTGCACCAACCCTAAATAAATCGGGATAAGGGCAGGAGAATGATGATCGCGTGCAATTAACACGACTTCTATTACTTAGGTACAATTAACACGACTTCTATTATTTAGTTACAATTAACACGACTTCTATTACTTAGGTGCAATTAACACGACTTCTATTATTTAGGTACAATTAACACGACTTCTATTACTTAGGTACAATTAACACGACTTCTATTACTTAGGTACAATCAACACAACTTCTATTACTTAGGTACAATTAACACGACTTCTGTTTCTTAAATACAATTAACACGACTTCTATTACTTAGGTACAATTAACACGACTTCTATTACTTAGGTACAATCAACACAACTTCTATTACTTAGGTGCAATGAACACGAATTCTATTACTTAGGCACAATTAACACGACTTCTATTACTTAGGTACAATTAACACGACTTCTGTTTCTTAAACACAATTAACACGACTTCTATTACTTAGGTACAATTAACACGACTTCTATTACTTAGGTACAATCAACACAACTTCTATTACTTAGGTGCAATGAACACGAATTCTATTACTTAGGCACAATTAACACGACTTCTATTA
This sequence comes from Luperina testacea, assembly GCA_927399505.1. NCBI lineage: Eukaryota > Metazoa > Arthropoda > Insecta > Lepidoptera > Noctuidae > Luperina > Luperina testacea. The sequence goes on along the minus strand of OV656770.1, from coordinate 325,503 downwards.
CTTAGGTGCAATTAACACGACTTCTATTACTAAGGTACAATTAACACGACTTCTATTATTTAGTTACAATTAACACGACTTCTATTACTTAGGTGCAATTAACACGACTTCTATTATTTAGGTACAATTAACACGACTTCTATTACTTAGGTGCAATTAACACGACTTCTATTACTTAGGTACAATTAACACGACTTCTATTACTTAGGTGCAATTAACACGACTTCTATTACTTAGGTACAATCAACACAACTTCTATTACTTAGGTACAATTAACACGACTTCTATTATTTAGGTACAATTAACACAACTTCTATTACTTAGGTGCAATTAACACGACTTCTATTACTTAGGTACAATTAACACGACTTCTATTACTTAGGTACAATCAACACAACTTCTATTACTTAGGTGCAATGAACACGAATTCTATTACTTAGGCACAATTAACACGACTTCTATTACTTAGGTGCAATTAACACGACTTCTATTACTAAGGTACAATTAACACGACTTCTATTATTTAGTTACAATTAACACGACTTCTATTACTTAGGTGCAATTAACACGACTTCTATTATTTAGGTACAATTAACATGACTTCTATTACTTAGGTACAATTAACACGACTTCTATTACTTAGGTACAATCAACACGACTTCTATTACTTAGGTGCAATTAACACGACTTCTATTACTTAGGTACAATTAACACGACTTCTATTACTTAGGTGCAATTAACACGACTTCTATTACTTAGGTACAATCAACACAACTTCTATTACTTAGGTACAATTAACACGACTTCTATTATTTAGGTACAATTAACACAACTTCTATTACTTAGGTGCAATTAACACGACTTCTATTACTTAGGTACAATCAACACAACTTCTATTACTTAGGTGCAATGAACACGAATTCTATTACTTAGGCACAATTAACACGACTTCTATTACTTAGGTGCAATTAACACGACTTCTATTACTTAGGTACAATTAACACGACTTCTATTATTTAGGTACAATTAACACGACTTCTATTACTTAGGTACAATTAACACGACTTCTATTACTTAGGTATAATTAACATGACTTCTATTACTTAGGTACAATTAACACGACTTCTATTACTTAGGTGCAATTAACACGATTTCTATTATTTAGGTAAAATTAACACGACTTCTATTACTTAGGTACAATTAACACGACTTCTATTACTTAGGTACAATCAACACAACTTCTATTACTTAGGTGCAATTAACACGACTTCTATTATTTAGGTACAATTAACACGACTTCTATTACTTAGGTACAATTAACACGACTTCTATTACTTAGGTACAATCAACACAACTTCTATTACTTAGGTACAATTAACACGACTTCTGTTTCTTAAATACAATTAACACGACTTCTATTACTTAGGTGCAATGAACACGAATTCTATTACTTAGGCACAATTAACACGACTTCTATTACTTAGGTGCAATTAACACGACTTCTATTACTAAGGTACAATTAACACGACTTCTATTATTTAGTTACAATTAACACGACTTCTATTACTTAGGTACAATCAACACAACTTCTATTACTTAGGTACAATTAACACGACTTCTATTATTTAGGTACAATTAACACAACTTCTATTACTTAGGTGCAATTAACACGACTTCTATTACTTAGGTACAATTAACACGACTTCTATTACTTAGGTACAATCAACACAACTTCTATTACTTAGGTGCAATGAACACGAATTCTATTACTTAGGCACAATTAACACGACTTCTATTACTTAGGTGCAATTAACACGACTTCTATTACTTAGGTACAATTAACACGACTTCTATTATTTAGGTACAATTAACACGACTTCTATTACTTAGGTACAATTAACACGACTTCTATTACTTAGGTACAATTAACACGACTTCTATTACTTAGGTACAATTAACACGACTTCTATTACTTAGGTACAATCAACACAACTTCTATTACTTAGGTGCAATGAACACGAATTCTATTACTTAGGCACAATTAACACGACTTCTATTACTTAGGTGCAATTAACACGACTTCTATTACTTAGGTACAATTAACACGACTTCTATTATTTAGGTACAATTAACACGACTTCTATTACTTAGGTACAATTAACACGACTTCTATTACTTAGGTACAATTAACACGACTTCTATTACTTAGGTACAATTAACACGACTTCTATTACTTAGGTACAATCAACACAACTTCTATTACTTAGGTGCAATGAACACGAATTCTATTACTTAGGCACAATTAACACGACTTCTATTACTTAGGTGCAATTAACACGACTTCTATTACTTATGTACAATTAACACGACTTCTATTACTTAGGTATAATTAACACGACTTCTATTACTTAGGTACAGTTAACACGACTTCTATTACTTAGGTACAATTAACACGACTTCTATTACTTAGGTATAATTAACACGACTTCTATTACTTAGGTATAATTAACATGACTTCTATTACTTAGGTACAATTAACACGACTTCTATTACTTAGGTGCAATTAACACGATTTCTATTATTTAGGTAAAATTAACACGACTTCTATTACTTAGGTACAATTAACACGACTTCTATTACTTAGGTACAATTAACACGACTTCTATTACTTAGGTATAATTAACACGACTTCTATTACTTAGGTACAATTAACACGACTTCTATTACTTAGGTACAATTAACACGACTTCTATTACTTAGGTATAATTAACACGACTTCTATTACTTAGGTACAATTAACATGACTTCTATTACTTAGGTACAATTAACACGACTTCTATTACTTAGGTGCAATTAACACGATTTCTATTATTTAGGTAAAATTAACACGACTTCTATTACTTAGGTACAATTAACACGACTTCTATTACTTAGGTACAATCAACACAACTTCTATTACTTAGGTGCAATTAACACGACTTCTATTACTTATGTACAATTAACACGACTTCTATTACTTAGGTATAATTAACACGACTTCTATTACTTAGGTACAATTAACACGACTTCTATTACTTAGGTACAATCAACACAACTTCTATTACTTAGGTGCAATGAACACGAATTCTATTACTTAGGCACAATTAACACGACTTCTATTACTTAGGTGCAATTAACACGACTTCTATTACTTAGGTACAATTAACACGACTTCTATTACTTAGGTACAATTAACACGACTTCTATTACTTAGGTACAATTAACACGACTTCTATTACTTAGGTATAATTAACACGACTTCTATTACTTAGGTACAATTAACACGACTTCTATTACTTAGGTACAATTAACACGACTTCTATTACTTAGGTATAATTAACACGACTTCTATTACTTAGGTACAATTAACATGACTTCTATTACTTAGGTACAATTAACACGACTTCTATTACTTAGGTGCAATTAACACGATTTCTATTATTTAGGTAAAATTAACACGACTTCTATTACTTAGGTACAATTAACACGACTTCTATTACTTAGGTACAATCAACACAACTTCTATTACTTAGGTGCAATTAACACGACTTCTATTATTTAGGTACAATTAACACGACTTCTATTACTTAGATACAATTAACACGACTTCTATTACTTAGGTACAATTAACACGACTTCTATTAGGTACAATCAACACAACTTCTATTACTTAGGTGCAATTAACACGAATTGTATTACTTAGGCACAATTAACACGACTTCTATTACTTAGGTGCAATTAACACGACTTCTATTACTTAGGTACAATTAACACGACTTCTATTATTTAGGTACAATTGACACGACTTCTATTACTTAGGTAAAATTAACACGACTTCTATTACTTAGGTGAAATTAACACGAATTCTATTACTTAGATACAATTAACACGACTTCTATTACTTAGGTACAATTAACACGACTTCTATTACTTAGGTACAATCAACACAACTTCTATTACTTAGGTGCAATTAACACGAATTGTATTACTTAGGCACAATTAACACGACTTCTATTACTTAGGTGCAATTAACACGACTTCTATTACTTAGGTACAATTAACACGACTTCTATTATTTAGGTACAATTGACACGACTTCTATTACTTAGGTAAAATTAACACGACTTCTATTACTTAGGTGAAATTAACACGAATTCTATTACTTAGGCACAATTAACACGACTTCTATTACTTAGGTGCAATTAACACGACTTCTATTACTTAGGTGCAATTAACACGACTTCTATTATTTTGGTAAAATTAACACGACTTCTATTACTTAGGTACAATTAACACGACTTCTATTACTTAGGTACAATCAACACAACTTCTATTACTTAGGTGCAATTAACACGACTTCTATTATTTAGGTACAATTAACACGACTTCTATTACTTAGGTACAATTAACACGACTTCTATTACTTAGGTACAATTAACACGACTTCTATTACTTAGGTACAATCAACACAACTTCTATTACTTAGGTGCAATTAACACGAATTCTATTACTTAGGCACAATTAACACGACTTCTATTACTTAGGTGCAATTAACACGACTTCTATTACTTAGGTACAATTAACACGACTTCTATTATTTAGGTACAATTGACACGACTTCTATTACTTAGGTACAATTAACACGACTTCTATTATTTAGGTACAATTAACACGACTTCTATTACTTAAGTACTTATGATTACGATTATTCCATAGGTTTAGGATATAAGTCTGTTTTGTAAGAAAAGTTGAATGCAGTGTCGTTTTTGTTGCATCCGCGATAATACAGATGTCTAGTAGGTTGCCTTATCCTATTGGATCACCGACCACCAACACCGAGCTTGTCCTTTTGGATCACCGACCACCAACACCGAGCTTGTCTTATCTCAAAAGATCCGATCTTATCTTAAAAGGAGTCAAAAAAATCTTTTAAAAAATCGGTTGTCTGTAAAGTCGGTTTACGGACGATAGTTTAACGTGACAACGTCATAACAAAACATTAATGAAAAATGATTGCATACTTTTATGAATAAAATTATTAATTAATTTAATTCATGATTTGTATATTTCAAAAAAATACTTGTTTAAAGAAATTAATTGAATGAAAGTGATTGTTTAATTGGAATGTTCAATTGGCTCCATAAAATAGTATATTCTCTTGCGCATCGGTTAAGCAGTTCAACTTGATATTAAAATTTCTAAATATTTTTTAAAATCATGTTTGCTAAATCGAAATTGTGATTAAAAAAATCGGTTGTCTGTAAAGTCGGTTTACGGACGATAGGTTAACGTGACAACGTCATAACAAAACATTAATGAAATTGCCGAACGCGCAGGCCGATTCGGCAGCGTTCGACATCATAACTGTCTCTCATCGCTCGTTCCGCGCTCTCGCTTGCACTTCAAGCCGCCATGGAACGCTACAACGCTACAGAGCAAGGCCGCGAGGTAACGCTACATGAGTCATGTTTTGTCGTGTGTGCATCAGCTTCATCGATTTATTAGACGTTGTCACGTCAAAAACGTCATAAGAAAATACTGATGAATGATTGTATAGCAGCTGTCCACGCGGACGCATCGCTCACTCAAGTAGGAGAGAGACAGATGATGTCGAACGCTGCCGAACGCGGAGACCGATTCGGCAGCGTTCGACATCATCTGTCTCTCATCGCTCGTTCCGCGCTCTCGTTTGCACTTCAAGCCGCCATCGCCATGGAACGCTACAACGCTACAGAGCAAGGCCGCGAGGTAACGCTACATGAGTCATGTTTTTAGGGTGTGCAGCCAGCTTCATCGATTTATTAGACGTTGTCACGTCAAAATGTGATTATGACTCAATCTTTTGACGGCACGGTTGGCGCAGTGGTTAAGCGATTGACTGCTGCGCTGCGTGTCGCGGGTTCGATTCCCGCAACAAATATTTGTATGACCTACAAGTAGTTGTTCCGGGTCTGGTTGTTTGTGTATGTGAGTTTAAATGTTTGTAAACGCACCCACAATACAGGAGAAATTCCTAGTGTGGGGCAACGTTTTCTTTAAAAAAAAAAAAAATCTACGACACAATGTGACTTTTAACACCAGAAGCAGTTTTACAAATAACACGTAGGTACAGTCAGCCGCAGAGAAAAGGTACCATACCAAGACTTAAAGATTATCGCCCGAGCACGCTCGGGCCCGCGTGTCACGTGAGCCTTGAGCAGCTCCCTCCCCCGCCGCCGCACCCATCTCTGCCCGCGTGCATCCACCGATCCGCCTCAAATAATATTTGCAAGTATTTAATAATTTTATATGGTATTTTATCGGCTTCCTTCTGGCCGAACTGTATAGATACCAAGAATAACTTACAAAAAGACACTGCGTGCGATTAAGATACGAACCTGCTTCATCAGGCGCCAGCCGATCAACTAGACCGTGCCTTATACCACTAGGCTATTGGCTCAGTTATCAACCTCAACGAAAATTTGAATAACATTACTCCTTTTATCGAACAAGGTTATTAACGGTCTAATATTCTAGATATTAAGGTTTAAATTTCAACTTCCGTGTTATATTTTAATACTAGCACCTTACCGTCTTGTTTTACAAAATGCAATACGCAACTCCTCTATTAAGTAAAACATAAGGTTGAAATTAGCATAGATTTCTTGTTTGGTTGAATAGAATGTGTTGATTCCGATTGTTGCACTACCCTCATTTTACTTCAGAAACTTAACTGCTGTATGAACTGCGAGTTAAGGTTGAATTTAGTATACTTCTTCGCCTTATTTACTAAACTGTGATTGAGGGTATTTTTACTTTTCAAATGGTTTCATTTTCGTGCCGATTCGCTTGTGTGTAATTATCTTCATCGTAATATTATCCAATTTATTAAGTTTTTGACCAGTTGATTCTATTAATCGATGGTATGGTTCGATTAACAACTTTATTGAAGGCTAAAATTGTAGTTCCGTGGGAAAAGGAACAAAACATAAAGAAAATAGCACGAGATATAAGCATAACGGTAAGATTTACGTTATTCTTACACATACCTATTTATTGTTGCAATCATGTTGCATTATTACTTACAAGTTGGATTTTTTTTTTATGTATTTCTAATATTATTATTTTCATTACAGAGAAAAACAGTTCGTAGATGGATACAAAGGTATCAAGCGACGGGTGATATGAAATGTGATCACCAAGGCCCTCGCCCGATTGCTTACACTAATGAATCGAAGCGACAACGTAATATGTATTGTGAAAGTTCACTCAGTGGCACCCTTCAAAACTACGCGTTCAAATGCGGACTTCAAGAAGTGTTAGACAGTGACGGCCATCCTATCCGTTATGAATAGGCAACTCGGCAGATTGACTGTGTAACTTATTTGATAAAAATGCATTGGAACATTTATATGAGCAAGTGTTAATCATTCCCAATATCATTCCATAATCAGTGGGATCATTATCTCGTAGTTAATCAAAAATAAACAACCTTTATTATTATCAATCCAGTTACTCTTGTTTACAAGTAATCTATTAATGTGTTAACGATTCATATCTGACCTCACATATTTTTCTAATATTGTGTTAAATAAGGGTTATCAGAAAATGTGATAAAAGAGAAAGATGTATATTGCTATACTGTTATAGTTTAGCATGTTGGTTCTTCCTCTGTAATTCACAGGCACAAACAACATTTCAACACTTCATTTCATTTTTAACCAAGCTTTTTTCCGATAAGATCATACAGAGTATATAAAATGTATGTTTTCACAACTTTAAATAAATAAATATTACTGTAGTTATGTTTCTAGAAATATCTATAAACGAACCGTTATCTAATGTTAAACGTTCTAAGCCAAAATAAGGTATATATTTTGTGTTTTGTGTTTTTGTGTTTGTAGGTATTCTAAGTAAATAACCCCCATTTAACACAGACAGGAATCTGTATATTCAACCAGGAAGTGGATTCCATGAAGTCCTAGAAATGTAATTAGAAAAATAAATGAATATTGTTTATGCAAAATGCCTAACTTTTATTACAAACCTCCATTTGATTTCTTAATAATAATAAACGAAAATCACTTACTAAAGAAACTAAAAAAAAAAATAAAAAAGGTAAATAAATAAAATAAAACAAAAACCCTTCTCATGCACGGATTTGAACTCGAGACCATCACATTGCTAAGCCGTAGTGTATACCACTAGACCAACACGCCATTTGTATTACGTTACAAAAAACTTAAATGGGTTCGATGTCATTACCAAGGGGGTAACTATCACTATGAAGCGAGCTGTACAAGTATAATTCAGGGGAGTATCAGAATCAAGTGTCCACCATGACAGCTGACAGCTGACGGCTATAAGGTCGATAAAACTGCTCACAACGTATTAATGAGTTGTTTGAATAATGCTGGATTTTTTTTTTGAGGGTCGCATCATCACATCATCATATTTTTTGGAGATACATCAGCCGCAGTAGCGAGCTGTCTCACGTGTCAGAGAGATTTAATTTTTTCATTTAGTGGATTTTAAGTACGTGAAATTGGCAAAATTGTGGTGTTTGTTCCACAGAAGCCATTAATCAAGAGTTGAAGTTGAAGTTGAATAATGCTTTATTGAAACATTTCGCATTGTTTCCAGGCACACCGACACCTGGGAGTGGGAGGGATGTTATCATTAATTGACTTAGTTCACATACTCGTACATACGTACGATAGGGATGGGATGGGAACTGTGAAGGTATCTTGAATGCACACTGCATGAAGTTTTTGAGTTCTATCACAATATATTTCTGATTACTATCACAATAATCACCAATATCAACTTACTCTATGGTTGATAGGTCACTTTGAAAGCATTACCTACAATGTCACAAAACCTCTTTATATGCACTCTTTTAAAATTATTCGCCCTTAGATAATGTACGAAAGATGTAATTTAAAAAATATGCAAGATTTTATGTTTGAGGAATATGTACACACAGCTTCATTAAGTGATTACCCCTCCAAAAGACATGTGCGTTCAAATCCGTGATAGGCCCAAGTTGGTTTTTGTATTTTGAAAAAACATTTTATTTTAATTAATTTATTGTTTTAGTGAATAAATAAGTTTAAGATAATATTTATTTTTTAAAATTCTGATTTTATTATTGTTTTTTTCAATAAAACGTTAATACTTTTATTATTGCGAAAACGACAAGCAATAAATAGGGTTAACATTTACGAACGTTTCATTCATCGTCTAAATAGACTAGAGGTTTCAAGACCGCTTGCCGTGCCTATGAGTGGGAGTTCAAATCATAGGCACGAAAATAATGTGCTTTTTGTTCATTATAATTATTATTTTAATATATTTTTCTATTTTGTTTTAGTAATTATTTATAAAGAATTTTAAAATAAAGAAAAATAAAATACCTTAATAATCATATAATAATATTTATTATTGCTATTGTTGGGAAGGATTATACCTGTACATAGTTCTATCTAATAGTGGTGTTAATCGTTTATGTAGAAGCATGTCATATTAGAATAAGCAGTTGAAAATAAAGCTTTGAAGCAAACACACGTCTTAATTACTCCAGTTTCTGTGCCAACCGAAAGTGAACCTTAACACGCTAAACATATGGTCCAAACGAGCCGGATTCATTGGTGTTGTTTTTTAAAGTTATAAAAACTCTTCGACCGATCGAATACAAAAGGATTGCACATTCCACAGCGATAAGAGTGAATAACAAGCTCGTTAGTGAAGATTTTATAAAACTACGAGTTATTACATCGCCATAACTTAGTGTATTACATGAATTTGGGTTAAAATCAAACGAATAAAAGTGCCTTTTTACTAAAATGAGTACTTCAAGCAGTCAATTACTCAATCTTCTAGAAGAAACAGCTGGTAAAATGCAAAAAGCCCAAGTTAATCTGAAGAAATGTCCTAAGGCACGATTAACAAAGGGTTACATCCAAGCAAGATTACAATGTATAGAAGAATATTGGCAGCACTTTAAATCAACACATGAAGAACTTGTTAAGTGTACACCGAAAGATCAACGTGCGAACATCCAGTACTTTGTTAACGAAGATTATTACATTATTGAAGACTTGTTCTTGTGTTTACAAGGAGATTTAAAGGACATGATTTCTACATTGTTGTCACCATCAGGAGAAGTATGTAGTAACATCGCGACGATTAACCAAACTCAAGTTAAATTACCGAGAATTCATCTGCCTGAGTTTAATGGTAATTACGATGATTGGCCCACTTATCATGACTTGTTTATATCACTAGTCCATAACAATACGTCGCTAAGTTTGGTACAGAAGCTGCAATACCTGAAATCAAGTATTACCGGTGAAGCTGAAGCGTTGCTGAAACATATAAGGGTTACGGACAATAACTACAACCAAGCGTGGAATATATTGAAAAGTCGCTTCGGGAATAAACGAGTGATAGTAAATACTTTGCTGAAACGACTTACCGGACAAAAGGCGATTAAGACACCAACTGCAAATCAGATAAAGTCCTTGCTAGATACTACAACTGAATGTTTGAATAGTCTACAGAATCAAGATTTATCTATTGACAATTGGGACCCTCTAATTATATTTTTAGTGGTTCAGAAATTAGACCCTGAGACCCATAAGGATTGGGAGGAGCATACGTACACTCAGGAGTTTAACAAGTTACCCACCTTGAAAGATTTATATATATTTTTGGAGTCTAAGTTCCGTACATTGGAGTTGGTGACCGCTAGTAGTTCTGCCGCGGTCTCAAAGGAGAAACCTATCAAAGATAAGTTATGTCATGCTTCTGCAAGCACACCGGCGAAGACGTGTACAATGTGCAAGGAAAATCACGCCCTATGCCATTGTAAAGACTTTATAAAGCTTCAACCTACGGAGAGGAACGAGTTTGTAAAGAAGAATAACCTCTGCTACAATTGTCTGGCACCAGGACACTCAGCCTGGAAATGTCGCGTACCTGTGTTCTGCCGTCGATGCAACCGACGACACCACTCACTGTTGCACCAGCAGAGAAGTAACAACAAGCAGTCAGACAATTCACAAACTCCACACAGTCATACGAGTAATAACGAAGGAAAGGAACAAGATAAAGAAGAAACAAAAGAAGACGTCGCAATAGCATCACACTTCACGACGAAGAAGTCCACAGCTTTGCTGGCAACAGCACTAGTATATGTTAGGGATGACGATGGACTTACAACAGTACTGCGCGCCTTAATTGACCAAGGGTCACATGAAAGCTTTATCAGTGAGAGAGCAGCACAAAGATTAAAGATAAAACGCAAATCAAGCAGAGGAACCATCACCACAGTTGGAGGGAAACAGACACACATAAATCACATCGTAGAATTTGATCTATTATCTCGGTGTGAAGATGATTTCAAGATTTCTTTGAAGGCGTACGTCATACCCAAGAACTTAACCTCCAATTTGCCACCAAGACATTTCACCTACAAAATCGCTGACTGGCCGCATTTACAAGGCCTCGCTCTGGCAGACCCAAGTTACAATGAACCAGGGCGAGTGGACCTTTTATTAGGTGTTCAAATTTATGACATCATTCTGAAGGGCGGGCTGGTTAGAGGTCCAATAGGCGCCCCAAGTGCACAAGATACACGCCTAGGATGGATTCTTTTTGGAAAGGTGGAAGAAACCACTTCTTTGGAAGATATCACCGTCATGCATCAACATATTGACATTGAAAATATGCTGAAATCCTTTTGGGAAGTAGAAGATGATAGTAAGATGAAACTAACCGAAGAAGAAGAAACCTGTGAGAAAATATACAAAGAAACATACAAGCGAAACGTTGAAGGAAGATTCGTGGTAAAATTACCACTCAAAACAGAAAAACCTAAGTCATGTGAAGGTAAAACTAGAGATATAGCATTGAGAAGATACATGCAACTTGAAAAACGCTTTGAGAATGATACACAGTTGAGGACGGAATACATAAAAGTAATGAAGGAGTATACTGATCTGAAACACATGGAAATAGTTCCAAAAAGCGAGATAGATAATTCAGCAGTGTACTTACCACACCATCCAGTCCTGAAAGAAACAAGTGAGACCACGAAGGTCAGAGTTGTCTTTGATGCTTCGTCCAAAGGTTGCAATAATATATCCCTAAATGATGAACTACTGATAGGACCTCAGCTACAGGATGACATGAGATGTCTAGTTATGAGGTGGAGAATGAAGCCTATCTGTTTTGTGTCCGACATCGAGAAAATGTACAGACAGGTATTGGTGACACAAGAAGACGCAGATTATCAACGTATTCTTTGGCGTCAGGATGCAACTGAAACAATCAAAGATTATCGTCTGCTACGAGTCACATTCGGTACTGCTTCTGCGCCTTACCTTGCTGTCAAAACGCTGCAACAACTAGCAGAAGATGAAGGCAAAGATTATCCAATAGCAGCTGAAACCATCAAGCATGATTTTTTTATGGATGATCTAATGTCTGGACAGGACACAGTAGAACAGGCTATAGAAGTCGCTAAAGATATCAGCCATATCCTGCAAGGAGGAGGTTTCAAGCTGCAAAAGTGGGCATCGAACAGTAGCAAATTTCTGAACCAATTTGAAGCTGAACAGCATAGTAAGCAAGTTAAAATAGACATGAAGTTGCATGGTACGGTCAGAACACTAGGTTTATCCTGGAATATGGGTGAAGACACTATTCATTATCATCTTGATTACGCCCTTATGACAGGAGTAGTGACCAAAAGAAAGATTTTGGCTGACGTTCACCGGCTTTTCGACCCGTTGGGATGGCTGGCTCCGGCGATAGTACCTGCAAAAATATTAATCCAAAGTTTGTGGCTGAAGCAATCCGCCTGGGATGACGAAGTAGACCCTGAAACAGAAAAAAAATGGATTAGTATAAGAGAAAGCTTATCATATTTGAAAGTTATTGAACTGCAGCGATGGTTACAATGCACAAATCAAAGCATGAAGACCGCTTCTGTACACGGTTACTGTGATGCTTCTGAAAAAGCATACGGAGCTGTAGCTTACCTGAGGGTGCTGGGAGAAGACCATCAATACAAAACCACTATAATTGCTGCCAAATCCAGAGTTGCGCCTGTAAAACCAATGTCACTACCGCGACTAGAGCTATGCGGCGCAGTGTTACTTTCAAAATTATTAAAGCAAATAAGCGAAGCCATGCATATTCCTACTAATCAAATATTTTCATGGACAGACTCGACAATAGTTTTATCATGGTTGCAAGGAGATCCTTCAAGATGGCAAACTTTTGTGAGGAACAGAGTCGTAACGATAATCGATAACATCGGCAACAAATGGTTTCACGTACTATCACAAGAAAACCCAGCAGATGTCGTATCCAGGGGCATGCTGCTATCAGAGTTGAAGAACTGTCGATTGTGGTGGGAAGGACCGGACTGGCTGAAACAAAAGGAAATAATATTTACCAACATAAGCACTTCGACGGACCTAGAAATGAGAAAGGTTATAAATGTAAACATGGTATCGGAACAACAAGATGTCAAAGAGAAAACTTGGTCATCCCGCTTCGAGGTTTGTGATACACTCAAGGAGTTACTGCAAACAGTGACATATTGCAGACTATTCTTGAACCTGAAAAAGGAAAAAACACAAATTAGTCTAAATACTGAAGAATTAGAAAAATCATTACACAAAGGTATACAAATAACACAAAAAGAATGTTTTGAAGAAGAAATTAAAGACCTGAAAGAGAAAGGTAATGTTAAGAACAGGAGTGTATTGAAGTCACTCAATCCATATTTAGATCGAAATTATATCCTCAGGGTGGGCGGTAGAATTCGACACGCTAATCTAGACAAGGATAGAAAACACCCCATCATCTTAGATAATAAATCATATTTAACAAGACTGATTGTGAACGATGCACATATGGTAACTTTGCATGGAAGTGTACAGTTGATGTTTAATTACATTCGATCTAGATACTGGATTGTGAAAGGAAAAAGTTTAATCAAGGCTGCAGTGCATAAATGTTTAATTTGTGCAAAACAGCGGGCCAACCCAAAGAACGAGTGACACCGGCCCGAGCATTCCTGAATTGTGGGGTTGATTTTGCTGGCCCGTACCAAATTCTAATGTCTAGAGGAAGAGGCGCTAAAACGAACAAAGGCTATATTTCATTGTTTATTTGTATGGCAACTAAGGCCATCCATTTAGAACTTGTTGGCGACCTGACATCTGAAGCGTTTATCGGAGCGTTCAGAAGATTTGTATCACGTAGAGGAAGATGCAATCACATGTGGAGTGACCAAGGCCGAAATTTTGTTGGAGCCAACAAAGAGCTTGTTGAAACCTGGAATGCAGCAAAGTTAGATTTCGAAGGTGATGTAGTAAATACTTTGACCAAGGATGGGACGCAGTGGCATTTTATTCCGGGATACAGTCCGAACTTCGGTGGGCTATGGGAAGCCGGCATAAAATCCACTAAATATCACCTCAAACGAGTTTTAAATAGTCACATGACGTTTGAAGAAATGACTACGCTTTTGTGCCAGATCGAAGCTTGTCTAAACTCGCGACCGTTGTGCCCCATCGATGATTCAGACAAAGATGACATGGAAGTACTTACTCCAGGACACTTCTTGATCGGGGAAGCACCAATCACCGTACCTTCACCAGACTTGAAAGACGTACCTGTCAGCAAACTATCTCGATGGCAGCACATTCAAAAGCTCTTGAAAGACTTTTGGCAGCAATGGCAGCAAGAGTATTTAGCCAGACTACAGCAACGGCCGAAATGGTTAAAGACAGTTCCAGACTTAGAGATTGGTCAGATAGTGCTCGTAAAGACGGACAATACTGTTCCCGGGAAATGGCCACTTGGACGCATCGTAGATAAACACCCTGGCCAAGATGCAGTTACTAGAGTGTATAGTGTGAAAACTGGTAACCACATAGTTAAGCGATCAATTGGTAAATTATGTCTTCTACCTGTAGACACCTAGATTTAATTTCAATATGCATACCGTACCGTAGGATTATTTAAATATTGTATGTACTGAATTAAGATTGATTTACTGAGAATTCAATTTCATTAGTTTACAGTTGGTTATAGTTCTGACTATCTACCATTTTGTGTCTATTATTTGATTGTTATTGGAAATGTGTAAATTAATTCAACGTTACAATTTTTTTTTGGTTTAAAAGAACTTAAAGCTCTTTTGGTGGGCGGTATGTTGGGAAGGATTATACCTGTACATAGTTCTATCTAATAGTGGTGTTAATCGTTTATGTAGAAGCATGTCATATTAGAATAAGCAGTTGAAAATAAAGCTTTGAAGCAAACACACGTCTTAATTACTCCAGTTTCTGTGCCAACCGAAAGTGAACCTTAACACGCTAAACAGCTATTATTTAACAAAACTATGATCTTATTTTACAACAAAGATTTATTTTGATTTGATAATTTTATTTACAGTTATCATAATATACTATTTTACCAACTGACACAATTGGGTTCCTAGACAAGTAGCATCCTATTAACGTAAACGATAAAATAGTAAGCGGTAGAAATATTTTAGATTGACATAACCTAACGAAATGTCACGTGACCTGTCATGCCGTCTCAGTATACAAATTTGACATTTGACAGTCTGACAAGTGACATCGAAAGAGACAAGTTTTGAAGCATTTGCAACTTGTCTAGGAACTAGAAGTTAGTTTGGCAGGATTACAATCATGAGCATAATAAGTGAATAAACATGTTATCAATAGATAATCAATTAACATCTCTTATTAGCTCATGATATCTACTTAGAATATTTTGCTATACAAAGTAAAATAGTGGAATCAAATGAGTTAAATGTCTTCGTTGTTTATTTTGTTGTCATACTTAAATATAACTGCTTTTTCTGGTTCTCTTCGATGTTCTTCTGTTAGACATATTTTGCAGGTCGATAACTGTGAATGTTCGCTGCGTGTACCTAAATGTCTTCGAACCGTGGACAGGGATATTCCATGCCGTTGCGAACTGTAACGAGTGGATGTAAACGGCGGTGTAGTGTGAACCTTAACAATATCCCGATTATGTTCAGATTGGTCCGTATAGATCCCAGTAGTTCTCCGACCCATGGACATTGTCTTAACATCGCCGGTTTCTTGAAATCTGCGCACCCATAAGCGCACCGTTTGTCTCTGTATAGAAAAACATGGTTTTAAATAAGTTTTTAAATACCACACACAAGATACCGCAAATAGCTCAACAAGAAAAAAATCGGAGAACACAATTAATATTATAATGAACTTACTGCTATGCCAAGCTGTCTCGCAATTCCTTTTATGCTCACATTTTGTTCACACAGAACAACTACAATTTTAGTTCTCATAAAATCATAAATCATTTTAAAAATTAATGGATAAATCGTAGTCGTTTACTCTTCGCCGTTTTAAGTGAACGTATACATCAAACGTTGTAGTTATAACTTGAGGGTATGGATTAATTTTATAAAAACAACGTAAGTAAGTAAAATTAATGGATACCCTCAAATTATAACATCTATCGATTAGACATCCCCACCTAAAGATAAAATGACTCAGACCATAGTAGATAACAATTTCAACGCAATTCATATGGGCTCGCTGGCTAGTTCGTCAAACTGCCGGTATGAGTATGACGACGTTCGGTGATGCGATGGTTCGAATCTGAGTCGAAACAATGTGGGTTCTTTTTGAAGTATTCTTTAGATTATTTGTAAGGAATTTAATGTAACATTTTAAAACTTGAGGGGTTAGCACATACTGACGCTGTCTGTACGAGTACTTATACGATATTAATATCAATAACATTAGCTGCGTGCAAGTGTAGACGGCGACATTTATGTAGCCTATGTCACCTATGTGGGAGGTCTGTTAATTAGTATGTAACGCATCGCACAAACTCGACAGTAATGATGACAGTTAGTGATGCGACAAGGGGCTCTTAAGCGAACTAATTATGTTCTCAATATTACAAGTCCATTATGAATGAACGATCAAAGATGATTGCCGTCAGCAAGGACGCTGGCAGGCACATTCGTGATCACCGAATCTGACAAGTACTTACCATCGCACACCAAGGTAGAACATGTCAATGGCATTCAGTCTGTCTCTGTTTTGTGAGCTTGGTTTATTTAATAAATAAGTACTTATGTAAGGGACGTCTATGCATTTCAGTGTCACCTGAAAAAATTTGTGTAAATAACTTATAGGTACTAGGGAACATTGATGAAACCGTGCATCAGACTACTAAATAGTTGTTTGGTCATGAAAGCACTTCGTGACGCGCGCCGTGTATCTAGTTTGTGTAATGCACCACTCATTTCTTACATGTAACACTTGGTCCCTCTCTATTAAAAAAATCCAAGCTTTGTGTTATTCAATTGTAAACTTTAACATAACTACAAAGTGCTAGGATTTGTTTGTACGGTACATGCTGGCCAATTACTTAGAGCGCATTGTCCTAGTTGGTTTTTAGTTTTTCAGTAATTACGTAATGCATAGGTAGTAATGGCGGTGCTTTTACGTAAATAGTTTCGTGGTAATACGTGTGCTGCGTGGTGCGTGGGAGGATGCCCCCAGCCTCCCGCGCACCACGCATGTGGGTGGACAGCTGCTGGGGGCATTAGTGGATGATGGATAAAACTACATTGTTCGTAAAACCTTGTTTTTGTTCATTGCGTGGCGTTGTTTACTATTGTTTAGTTTTTCGTGTAAATGAGAGTAGGCTGTTATGTGATGTGGTGCGTATCAATGTGGACGTGATGGACGTACACTTGAGAGTGCCTATTGTGTGTCGAGCGGCTATACCACAGTATAAAGACATAACTATACCGTTGCGTGATGATGTGCGTAGGTATCAATGTGGACGTGATGGACGTACACTTGAGAGTGCCTATTGTGTGTCGAGCGGCTATACCACAGTATAAAGACATAGCTATACCGTTGCGTGATGATGTGCGTAGGTATCAATATGGACGTGATGGACGTACACTTGAGAGTGCCTATTGTGTGTCGAGCGGCTATACCACAGTATAAAGACATAGCTATACCGTTGCGTGATGATGTGCGTAGGTATCAATGTGGACGTGATGGACGTACATTTGAAAGTGCCAATTGGGTGTCGAGCGGCTATACCACAGTATAAAGACATAGCTATACCGTTGCGTGATGATGTGCGTAGGTATCAATGTGGACGTGATGGACGTACATTTGAAAGTGCCAATTGGGTGTCGAGCGGCTATAATGTTAGTATTGTGCGTGACATGAATCTATCATTTTGCAGGGTTCCGTACCCAAAGAGTGCCAGCGGGACCCTACTGCTAAGCCTCCGCTGTCCGTCCGTCTGTCTGCCAGCGCGCCAGCTTGCTGTATCCATGATGTCCGTCCGTCTGTCTGCCAGCGCGCCAGCTTGCTGTATCCATGATGTCCGTCCGTCTGTCTGCCAGCGCGCCAGCTTGCTGTATCCATGATGTCCGTCCGTCTGTCTGCCAGCGCGCCAGCTTGCTGTATCCATGATGTCCGTCCGTCTGTCTGCCAGCGCGCCAGCTTGCTGTATCCATGATGTCCGTCCGTCTGTCTGCCAGCGCGCCAGCTTGCTGTATCCATGATGTCCGTCCGTCTGTCTGCCAGCGCGCCAGCTTGCTGTATCCATGATGTCCGTCCGTCTGTCTGCCAGCGCGCCAGCTTGCTGTATCGATGATGTCCGTCCGTCTGTCTGCCAGCGCGCCAGCTTGCTGTATCCATGATGTCCGTCCGTCTGTCTGCCAGCGTGCCAGCTTGCTGTATCCATGATGTCCGTCCGTCTGTCTGCCAGCGCGCCAGCTTGCTGTATCCATGGTGTCCGTCCGTCTGTCTGCCAGCGCGCCAGCTTGCTGTATCCATGATGTCCGTCCGTCTGTCTGACAGTGCGCCAGCTTGCTGTATCCATGATGTCCGTCCGTCTGTCTGCCAGCGCGCCAGCTTGCTGTATCCATGATGTCCGTCCGTCTGTCTGCCAGCGCGCCAGCTTGCTGTATCCATGATGTCCGTCCGTCTGTCTGCCAGCGCGCCAGCTTGCTGTATCCATGATGTCCGTCCGTCTGTCTGCCAGCGCGCCAGCTTGCTGTATCCATGATGTCGTCCGTCTGTCTGCCAGCGCGCCAGCTTGCTGTATCCATGATGTCCGTCCGTCTGTCTGCCAGCGCGCCAGCTTGCTGTATCCATGATGTCGTCCGTCTGTCTGCCAGCGCGCCAGCTTGCTGTATCCATGATGTCCGTCCGTCTGTCTGCCAGCGCGCCAGCTTGCTGTATCCATGATGTCGTCCGTCTGTCTGCCAGCGCGCCAGCTTGCTGTATCCATGATGTCCGTCCGTCTGTCTGCCAGCGCGCCGGCTTGCTGTATCCATGATGTCGTCCGTCTGTCTGCCAGCGCGCCAGCTTGCTGTATCCATGATGTCCGTCCGTCTGTCTGCCAGCGCGCCGGCTTGCTGTATCCATGATGTCGTCCGTCTGTCTGCCAGCGCGCCGGCTTGCTGTATCCATGATGTCGTCCGTCTGTCTGCCAGCGCGCCAGCTTGCTGTATCCATGAACCATAATAGGTAGAACGTTGACATTTTCACAGTCTGTATTTGTATTGTCGCTATAACAACAAAAAACAAAAGTAAAATAAAGTGGGTTCTGCAGTGCGATTCTGTTACCATCTCACGTGGAGTGTGCTGTCAGTGTTATCCCACCAGATACTAGGGGTTGACCAACCATACATTTACAATCTTAACCGAGATTTTAATAATATTATTTTATGTAATCCTATTGAAATTTTCATATAATTTCAAAGCTAGTATTTTAGTGGGCAAAACATTAATATTTTGTGGGGTTTTACAATACAATAGTAAAACAGAATCTCAATGTTGTTTTTTTTTCCTTAGACTAGTAAGTCCTTATATAGCCTGAGGCGCGAGAGCGTCACGCACAAACAGTAAATAAAATAAAATATTCACGTTTAAGACAGCTAGACTGATGAAACACGCATCGACATTGTTTGTTATTATGAGCGATTGTAGATCAAGTCTAGTAAAGACTGCGACGATGTTCAGTGATGATCATGCAATCTGCAATATGATAATGACAGTGACTAACGCGCAAGCGTGGCGTGATCACTTCACCCGATTCACGACATTAAAATAATGTCGTGAATCGGGTGACGTGATCACGCCACACAAATTACGTGGGATTAAATTCTATGGTCCGTCAGCCAGGCACACCGTTAGCACTCGATGACTTGACACACTCGGTTATCTCTTCTAATTTAATAGATTTGGGTTAATAATAACGCTGAACATCGTCGCAGTCTTTACTAGACTCGATCTACAATCGCTCACTCACGCTTACTGAACTCTAACAAGTAGAATTGCATAAACGTTTTGCGTTTAACAATGCAGCGGGTTAACGATTAGAGCTTATGTAAAACAGCGAGACAGATCACGGGGCCTATAAAGGCCATTTTGGCAGAATCACAAAATGATAACATTATGAATCAAAATGGACATTGGTGAAAGAGTTTTCAGTAATTTTTTTTTGGTGTGCTATAATACCAATCAATCCAATCCAAATCCAATCCCAATCTCTTTGATTGTACCTACGTTGTGCAGCGAAAAAAAGAAAAACACGAACTGTCTTCGTCTTGTTTATTCATAATGTTATCCTTTTATGATTAAAGTGGCCTTTTTAGGCCCCCTTTTTGTAGAATTTAGTTTTAACGCTAGTGGCTCTGTGTGTCATAATAACAACAATGGCGTTCTAAACCGAAATAAATAGAACGAGTAATATGAGTGAAAATTACTATAAGTGAAAACAGTGATTTTAAGGACAATTTTATATATGTTACCCGCCAAACCCGATTTTAGGATGAACTAGTTTCGCCTAGGCAAAACCAGTTCTCCCTACACGGGTTATATGGTTGCGGTCGCGCCGGTCGGTCGATAGGTGAAGGGCACCCCGAGGTTAGGTTTGGTTAGGTTATTTTCCCCCCGGTGGGTTCCCGCACTGTCGAGGCGGGGGGGCTCAGTAGCCGTGGCTTGAACACCCACGGTGAAGCGAAGAGGAACCCGAGGAGGGGCCGCTCGTCAGGGCTTTTGCTGGTAAGCCAATGACGTAGCGGTCAAAAGTAGGTTGCGGTGCCGCTTGGGCGACATCGCAATTCGCAACTGAGGCTGGCCGCGATGTCGTATGGGAGGCATCGCGGCTGAGGGTTGGAGGCCGCGGCGGGAGAGGAGTGCCGGTATTGCGGTGCGCCGCTCTCCCTACCTTCCGCGGCCTTGACGGGGTCGCCAACGTATGATGGCGGACGCGGTGGGGCTGCAGGGGAGGAGCAGTGTTGGTATTACGTTGGCCGGTCTCCCTATCCTCTGCAGCCGAAAATTGGCAGGCGGTGGGGCCAATGACCTGACCCGTCGTAGGGGGACCAAGAATACCCAGACACGGGGTCGTCTGGCGCCCATGTGCTCGTTTGGTCCCTGGGGTGATCGCGGCGTGCTGTGTGTTCTGGTGCCGGTGATGGGGAGTGCTCCCCAGAGGAGGGTCCGGTAACGGACAGCCGCGGCGGGTTCACGGATGAGTGCTAACGCGTGCCCGTGTTCCCGCCGTAAGCCGACACCGTGGAGTTTTAGTGGGTTAGAGTCCCACATAATTGCACTATCTCCCCGTGGTAGTGCAGTATGCATGAGCATTTCACCACGATAAAAAAAAAATGGTTAGGTTATTTTAAACACTTTACACAGAAATCCTATGTCGCAGAAGAAATCCTATGATGCAAGAGCGAGAGAGAACTGGTTTGGCCTAGGCGAAACTAGTTCATCCTAAAATGGGGTTTAGCTGGTAACATATATTTATAAAGTTTTCAGAGTTTTATGAAAGTCAGTCCTGAAAATACAAAATAACCAAGTATCAGCGATCAACTTGGAAGTAGCTTTAGCCGGTCGCTGCCGCGACACCGCTTGCTTCGCTCGCACGGATAGCGCGCAGTCGGTCTTAGTTCTAACCTAACCTAAACCAATTGGTCAGGGTGCCCTAGCTTAGATACTGCGAACAATTTGACATTAGAAGCCATACTAAACGCTTATAGTGACTGCAGATAAGCCATTCTGCACAACGTCTAAATGTGGGTAGCAGTTTTGTTAAACGTCCAATGACAATCCAGCTGAACAACTTTTAGTAAATAAAACAGCTGAACGTAGTTCAGCTATTTTATAAAACGGAGTTGTTTTGTAAAACGGCTAGCGGTTATGTAAAACAGCGGATTCGACAATCCATCTGCGACACATTATACATGCATGAAAATCCTTAACAGGTATGTATGAACCAATATAGATATAATTAGATGTTTTTTTCAAGTTTATATCCTTATACTCAGATGTGTTTATATCCATACACATCTTATCACTCCACATCTAAGGATGTAACCTACACTTACAGCCTTCATTGATATCGTGCAGTGCCTGAAAACATTCTCACTTAGTTTTTGATGCCTACAACTGTTATTATTCTTTGATGTCTTAATTGGAACCCCTTAGCCCTGTTCACAATCGGTGTACATGGGCTCAGAGGAACAGGCCCAGTGACTCCGTCATTAATTGATTCCTGATTTATCAATCGACAGCTGGCTCCGGGTGTAAGGCTGGTTCAGTAGAGCGGCGATAAGGATTCAATTAAGAGCCCTGTGAGGTAGCCCTCCTCGCAGTCAATATAAGCACAGAAGGGTTACCGATTACAACAGGTTATTCAGCAGTCCCGGCCATTTTTTTTAGAATATTGTCGAAGATTGCGTTGACTTTTGCAATGTGGTTTAGTCATTTAGCGTTGGGGAATGGTAGCTTAGCTTGTGCATTGTTTGAAGTGGACCTATAGTCGGGGAAGGTTATACGTATTGTATTATTTATTATTATCATAAAATAACAAATCAAAAATTCTTTATCCTGATATTGTTTAGTTAATATAAAACTTATTACCAAGAAAAACATTTTACCGAGTGACAGTTTCTAAACGTTTCAATTCATACCTTTGACAAAATGCTTACCCCTACTACAAAATTACAACACCGCGTTCACAAAAACAAAGCGGGTAAATTCGCATTGTTTTGATGAGAAATGAGAAAGATTGTTTTCCTACCGGAAAACAATCGTCGGGAAACAATCGTCGTCGTCGTCGTTGTTTGTTTTCTCATTAATAGTGACTTCATATTATGCAATCAATGAGGTTGTATAAAAATTTACCTAATTATCTAAGATGTAGTCGACGGACTATTTCTGTCAGCAGAGTTAAAAGGAACCTAACCTGCCCGAGTCGGAGTGCCCCAAGACCCGAGCTCGCTTCAAAGTTAAAGTCAAAGTATTTATTTCAAATAGGCATATCAAAGGCACTTTTGAACGTCAAAAATTACAACAAAGTAGAATTGATTCTAGTCGCTCGAAGCCGTCGCTCGCTCATGCATCCAAAGTTCTCAAGTTCAATCTTATGTGTTTCTGGGAATGAGTCTAGCAAAAGTCTATTTTTACCCGACTGCGCCTGGAGGGCTATGTGTACGGTTCGTACACTTGTAGAGTTGTTACGGTTGAGGTTGGAGCGCGTAGAGAAAAGATCACTTAGTTCCCGATAGATTTATTCGTGTTTACAGGTAAACTTGTTGACGATTCCTTTCTCTAATGTTAGTCACCGCGTAGCAGTAATCGCACTCATCGATTTATTGTATGGCATTAATATTTATAGCACAAAAATGACGCACGTATGGTGCGAGGCAACGCGTCAGCAAAACATGTACAGTTTAAGACTGTACACTATGTTTTTACATTTTCGTTGAAATAAAATACCATGGGAAAATCCACCGAACAAACAATATTCGTTAAAAAAATATTCTACTGTTTGATTAGTTTGTAGTATCAAATAAAAAAAATATTTAATAAAAACTCGACTGCGGTAAAAAACTTAAGTAAAAAAAAACGAAATAGCTAAAAACAAACCCATTAAAAAAACCGACTTCCAAAAAAAAACTACAAAGTGAAAAAAAGCCGGTGTCGTTGGATCTGTATTTTCGTTTTTATAAAATACCATGGGAAAATCCACCGAACAAACAATATTCGTTAAAAAATTATTCTACTGTTTGATTAGTTAGTTGTATCAAATAAAAATAATCTACTATATAAAAATAAGTCGGGTTTTCCTTCCTGACGCTATAACTCCAGAACGCACGAACCGATTTCCACGGTTTTGCATTCGTTGGAAAGGTCTCGGGCTCAGTGAGGTTTATAGCAAAGAAAATTGAGGAAAAATTTCAACAGAAAAGCGGGACCATGCGAGCGGAGCCGCGGGCGACCGCTAGTATTTAATAAAAAACCCGACTGCGGTAAAAAATTTAATTTAAAAAAAAAACGAAATAGCTAAAAACAAACCCATTAAAAAAACCGAATTCCAAAAAAAAAATACTATGTGAAAAAAAGTCGGTGTCATTGGTTCTGTATTTCCGTTTTTTGACACCGATTTTCGAAATTAGAGTTATTTTTCACTATGTAGTGTATTTTTGGAAGTCAGTTGTTTTTTTTTTTGTAAAAAAGTTTTTATTCTTCACTATTAAGTTGCACCTACCTACTCCAAACAAATTCATATAACAGTACTTGGTATGTGAATATCAGTGACAGGAAGCTATTGAACACACACACACATCTGCCTACCCCTATAAAAGGTACAGGCGTAATGCTATGTTGTGTGATTGCGTAAACAATGCATACATATGCTATAGCAGCAATCGCGGTTGATTTGCTGGCATTTATTGAAGAGTTCCGTTGTCTGTCTCCGAAACTCATCATCAGATCTTTATGAAATTTAAATGGGACCATTCCGGAATAAAGATATTTCGAACAAAAAAAAAAAGGTGCGCGTCGCGTCGCTGAATTGTTATCCCAAGTAACACAAAATCGATATAATGGAAAAAGTGATGACCAGAAAATTTCTTCTAGCTTCGTTATAGAATTTAAGGGTAAGAGCATAATTTTTTTTACAATTCCACATATTTTTATAATATTTTTGTAATAAATAGCTCTTTAATTTGAAGGCGCATGAAATATTTGATTCAAATAATACATACTTTCACAGTAAACTGATACTCGCAACCTTAATTCACTCATAGAGAACAAAAACAAGAGTTTAATTACTTGCCTTGTAGCACTTATATTTTTTTGTTGAAAGAATCCATGTTCTTTATACACAAGATTTATTAATAATAACAGAAATTAAAAATAATATTTGAAAATGTTTTTATTTTGCCTTTGTAATGGTACAAGCTGTATAAGAGCCGCATTTAACATATGCGCACTGCTTTAACCTGTTTTCACAGCCCATTATAATGCGTTTATCATTCCGGTAGACAACCAATATAATGCTGCTAAAATGCCATTCTTACACTTAAGGCTGTATAATTTGGGGCCCAAATTAGCATTACAAGAGCTGAATAGTGGTTTATAATGCCTATATGTAGACTTCTTATAAAGCTATAATAATATGCTAATTCTGTTATCCATCGATTATAAAGCTATTTTGTGCTACTTGGGATGTGATAGTGAAATGTATTTGTATTTATTTGTAAATAAGTATTTTAATTTAATATTATAATGATGTTAAGTTAAATTAATTTTGTTTTGCGATACTATGAAAATATGTACTACAAATTACTAAATAGAACTTTTTTCTTTCAAAAATAGTCTTATGAATATTTAATTAAAGCTTAAAATTGCATGACGGCATTTTTGCCTTACGGATTTTTTACTTCGTGCATTTAAGCTCAATAACTTCAAAGACGATACAATGGTTATTTATGCAACTGTTGTATAATAAGGGTTATCGAATGTAGGTTTATCACATGAGTGTTTTAATACCTAATTATGTACAGTTGCATACAAGACTTTATCTACACCCATGATATGAATCCTCTATAAAAGGTTCTGAAACCATAGGGTGTTGTACAGTGTTGTAAGAACTATGTAAATTCATGGAAAGTTTAATTGCTGAGGATCTAATAAAAACAAACTAGGTATATCACACTAATATTATAAAGGCGAAAGTTTGTGTGCGTGTGTTTATATGTTCGTTACTTCTTCACGCTCAAACGGCTGGACCAATTTTGATAAAATTTTGTATGGAGGTAGTTGACTCCCTGGATTAACATATAGGTTCCTTTTTAACCCGATATTCCCACGGGATCGACACTTATGCGGGTAAAACCGCGGGGCGCAGCTAGTAATTCATAAAGATACCACAAATTGAGTAATGAGAATGTGGCTATTTGATGTGTAAGGAAGGGATCGAAAAAGTAAAGGGGTTGCATAATGAAATTTAATACAACATTATAACACTCGTTTGGATGATAGCATGGTAACTGCGACACTAGTTGTTTTAATTCTGGCAATAAGCTAACTGTTTCAGAAACTTTGACAGAGTGTTTATAGCATGGGTCTAGATAAAGTTGATTATGTTACATCTATTAGATTAGGCATCGAACAAAATGAAAAGCCTGCCTAAGTGCATTTTCAATGTACCCGAAGGTCGTGCAGAGCACGAGATCTGTGAGTTTTGATGATTGCGGTGCACTAATGAATCACTATGTAGTACACCCAATGTATTTTTTTACAGAATTCCTTTCATTTGTAATCATTTGTATCGCCCGGAGCTGGAATAAAATGTGAAATACGGAAAAAGGTCTTTTAAAGGTTACGTAACAATCACAAATGGAGCTTGTTATTATTGAACCTTTTAGTAAAGAAATGAATAACTTTTTAGGGTTCCACTCGTGACTCGACCGTCACTGTTCACACGGTTGTACTTAAGTACTAAGCAGTAAAATTGATAAGTAAGTATCTAAATAATATTAAATAAACAATTATAAATAATATTTGTTAGTATGTTGTCCACTGTATAGCTGCGTTCCTTCCCAGACCCGTTACTTGGGACTGGACTTTTAGCAATGTATGACTACTTTTGTTAGCTTGGGTCTTACCTGTTAAAACAAAGTATGTGTTAATGAATAAATAAATAAATAAAATCTGTTCCAAAAGTATCTGACGGAAGTGTAAATAAACCCTATTCAGCTTAAATTCTTGCGCAATCACTTACTAAAGGGATTTAGAACCACGTTCTGAATCTGTATTTATAAGGTTTCAACTTTTTATCACACCACTTTTCTCAGCTACCAATGTTAGTGACGCCATTCAATAGTAATTGAACAATTTATCCATGAAAATTGAGGTTATATGTATGAACTTCAATTGTCAAAGAAAAACAACTTTTAAAATTACAATTTTGGGTTCAAGTATTAAAATAAGCAAATCAAAGCATTTTAGGAAAGATTTACATCAGCAGGTATTTAAGTTTTCTGATCCATTTGTTTATACAGTATGTTAACTAACAGAGGGCGTTCCCGTTAACCCGCAATAGAAAAAACGAATTAAACGCTAATTAAACGCGAATTTAACGATATTTAATTGATACGTTAAAGAAACACTCTGTACACGCGTACCTACTTGAAGGACAGCAATGTCGGAATTTATTTAATTAAATAAATTAGAATTAATTAAATAAATAGAGTATCAATTTACGATTTTTAGTGAATATTTTAATATAAAAAAAATAAAAACCTTTTATTTTCGAATGGTAATATTTTTTTTAGCATGTATGGATGCTATACTATTGCGGGTTAACGGGAACGCCCTCTGTTAGTTAAAATACTGTATATTCATCTGATACCATCAGGTTCTTTTGGAACAGACCATAGGTATTATATTTTTGAACATAGTATAGTATAGTTCATTTTGGACCATGGGTATTTATTTTTTATTTGTTCGTTCAAATATATAATATTAGTGGCGTTTTAAAAAATTTCCCACTATAAGTTTGCCTTCATTTGATGGACATTCGTGCCTTCAGGCGAAAGCGATTGTTTTAAAATACGAGTAGTCTTTCGCAAGTGACGTGACGAGAGAAGTTTGCGTCATCAATATATCAACAGTCATTAATAGAAGCGATAGAATAGAATATAATAAACGTTTACTGTTCGATCGAGCCATTGCCATGAACGCGAGTAAAACAGCACACTCCGCAGTAAAGCCACTCGAGCATCACTTTTGGGTCAGCTTTGTGATAAAAATCATATTTTTATGTTTGTTTTCAGTAAACTAACTCCAGTTTACAACCGACTTAATGGTTATAGGAAACAATTCCAGCCGTTTCCATTCCAGTCTGACTAGATTCGATGATTCAATGCATAAGTTGGACTACGTCTACGTCATCCACAGGTTTTTCTGATCCATTTGTTCACATTTTCACCAGAGCAGCTACTTTTGTAACAGACATTGAATAGTGTGGGTAAGTACAAGTAGTTATAGAACTTGTATCGTTAGGAGTTAACTGCGTCCACAGCGAGTCGCTCCACAAAACAGAGAGTGCGCTCGTGTGTTGTGTCGCAGACGCGCAAGTAACACAATACTCAACGCAATCTGACAAGTTATGTCCCTGCATGCTCCATACTTAGTTGTGATTTGAATGACTCTGCGCTGCTGTGTGGCTTACGATCGGCTGGTTGTAAAGTTGTGCTCGTACTTTCACATAAACACGTAGGGCTAGTTTATTGTTTGTCTCAAAACAATCGGAATTTGGATTTGTACACACGGCTTCATTAAGTCATTACCCCTCCAAAAGACATGTGCGTTCAAATCCGTGATAGGCCCAAGTTGGTTTTTGTATTTTGCAAAAACATTTTATTTTAATTAATTTATTGTTTTAGTGAATAAATAAGTTTAAGATAGTATTTATTTTTTAAAATTCTGTATTTATTATTGTTTTTTTCAATAAAACATTAATACTTTTATTATTGCGAAAACGACAAGCAATAATAGGGTTAACATTTACGAACGTTTCATTCATCGTTTAAATAGACTAGAGGTTTCAAGACCGCTTGCCGTGCGTATGAGTGGGAGTTCAAATCATAGGCACGAAATGTGCTTTTTGTTCATTATAATTATTATTTTAATATATTTTTCTATTTTGTTTTAGTAATTATTTATAAAGAATTTCAAAATAAAGAAAAATAAAATACCTTAATAATCATATAATAATATTTATTATTGCTATTATTTAACAAAACTATGATCTTATTTTACAACAAAGATTTATTTTGATTTGATAATTTTATTTACAGTTATCATAATATACTATTTTGCCAACTGACACAATTGGGTTCCTAGACAAGTAGCATCCTATTAACGTAAACGATAAAATAGTAAGCGGTAGAAATATTTTAGATTGACATAACCTAACGAAATGTCACGTGACCTGTCATGTCGTCTCAGTATACAAATTTGACATTTGACAGTCTGACAAGTGACATCGAAAGAGACAAGTTTTGAAGCATTTGCAACTTGTCTAGGAACTAGAAGTTAATTTGGCAGGATTACAATCATGAGCATAATAAGTGAATAAACATGTTATCAATAGATAATCAATTAACATCTCTTATTAGCTCATGATATCTACTTAGAATATTTTGCTATACAAAGTAAAATAGTGGAATCAAATGAGTTAAATGTCTTCGTTGTTTATTTTGTTGTCATACTTAATTAATATACATAACTGCTTTTTCTGGTTCTCTTCGATGTTCTTCTGTTAGACATATTTTGCAGGTCGATAACTGTGAATGTTCGCTGCGTGTAAATGTCTTCGAACCGTGGACAGAGATATTCCATGCCGTTGCGAACTGTAACGAGTGGATGTAAACGGCGGTGTAATGTGAACCTTAACAATATCCCGATTATGTTCAGATTGGTCTGTATAGATCCCAGTAGTTCTCCGACCCATGGACATTGTCTTAACATCGCCGATTTCTTGAAATCTGCGCACCCATAAGCGCACCGTTTGTCTCTGTATAGAAAAAAATGGTTTTAAATAAGTTATTAAATAACACACACAAGATACCGCAAATAGCTCAACAAGAAAAAAATCGGAGAACACAATTAATATTATAATGAACTTACTGCTATGCCAAGCTGTCTCGCAATTCCTTTTATGCTCACATTTTGTTCACACAGAACAACTACAATTTTAGTTCTCATAAAATCATAAACCATTTTAAAAATTAATGGATAAATCGTAGTCGTTTACTCTTCGCCGTTTTAAGTGAACGTATACATCAAACGTTGTAGTTATAACTTGAGGGTATGGATTAATTTTATAAAGACAACGTAAGTAAGTAAAATTAATGGATACCCTCAAATTATAACATCTATCGATTAGACATCCCCACCTAAAGATAAAATGACTCAGACCATAGTAGATAACAATTTCAACGCAATTCATATGGGCTCGCTGGCTAGTTCGTCAAACTGCCGGTATGAGTATGACGACGTTCGGTGATGCGATGGTTCGAATCTGAGTCGAAACAATGGGTTCTTTTTGAAGTATTCTTTAGATTATTTGTAAGGAATTTAATGTGTAACATTTTAAAACTTGAGGGGTTAGCACATACTGACGCTGTCTGTACCTACTATTTTATAGTAAATATTTGGCATTCCGCTCGGGCAGAATAATATACTGTACGGGTGGAATTACAAATATTAAAAAAAACAGTACCAAAAATTAACGTACATTTTTACATTAACTCATTTATAAACAGGGATGCGCTAAGGTAGCCTTAGGATTCGTGACATCTTCAAATATGTATTTACAGAATAAAACAATCATTAGAATCATCAATAGGTACAAAAAAAAAGTAATTTAAAGAAATAAAAAACCCGACTGTGTAAAAAACTTCAAGTTAATAAAAAAAAACTGAAAAGCTAAAAACAAGCCCATTTTAAATTAAATAAATTTGAATTTCAAAATATAATAAAAATGGTATGGGTCCCGCCTGCTTCCAACTTTAATTTAATTTAAAATTAAAAAAACTTAAGTTAATAAAAAAACTGAAAAGCTAAATACAAGCCGTATTTAGCCTTTCAGTTTTTTTTATTAACTTAAGTTTTTTACGCAGTAGGGTTTTTTATTTTTAAAATTACTTTTTTTTCCAGCTTTTTAGTTTACAAAATAATGTGATTGTAATAAATATTGTAATATCGCAGACGATTTAGTTCTTGGTACGTGTTTTTTTATGATTTGTCACTTCGAATTACTTTTAACCAATATAAGTTGTATATATTTTTGTAATCACCTTTTAAAACCCTTTAGGTATTTTGATACCCCAATCGATAGGTATTGAGAAAAAAAAAATTGAAGACATAATATGGCGCCAAAAATCGGCCATTTTTTTTTCTGTTTTGATGTACCCAGTGTCTCTCACAATTAAGACGAATCTATCAGCACCTCTCAAGCTGAAATCGATCAAAGTGTTTAGGCTACAGAGCGTGACAAAGAAATATACATACATACATACCTACATACATACACTCGAAAAACATAACCCTCCTTCTGGTGCAGTCGGCAAATTATTTTTGGTTTTTCGGGATAAAGCCATTTTTAATCGATCAAGTGCAAGATGGTCAATACTTGAGGTAGGTCTTCAGTACGATGGTGTAATACTTACTTATAAATTATTTGTCAATACAAATAGGTAAACTACATGGCAGCTCTCCTGCGTTACCGGGTAGGCTACTGTGCCAAATAGGAGGTGGATATCAAAAGGTAATGACACACAATGACAACAACATAAGCCATATTTAATTATATTATGGGAGTTTTAGCCAGTTAAACTGTTACCGCCTTAACCGCGTGGAGGTACTCCCAGCTTATGTTCTGTTATGATTCAAAATTTATACCCGGTGTCACTTTCACAATTAATACGAATCTAACGACACCTTTGAAGCTGAAATTCATTGAGCCGTTCTGGCCGAAAAACGTGCCGAACATTTGCATATGTCGCCAAAAATCCGCCATTTTTTTTCATTACGATATCACTTTTACAGTAATTACGAATCTAACGACACCTCGCAAACTAAAATCCATCGAGCTGTTCAGGCCGCAGAGCGTGCCAAACATTTGAATTTGGCGCCATAAATCCGCCCTTTTGTTTTTTTTATTTTGATATACCCAGTGTCACTCTCACAGTAAAATACAAATCTAACGACACCTCTCAAGCTAAAATCCATTGAGCCGTTCAGGCTGCAGAGCATGCCAGACAATTATACATACCTACATACATACATACTCTCGAAAAACATAACCCTCCTTCTGGCGCAGTCGGGTAACTAAGTTAGAATTGGCCGCAAATGTCACGATTTCATGAAATTCATTGGGTACCTAACTTAGAGAGTTGTATTGATGATTTTTATGATCAAAATTCTGTAAATATACATTACTAGCTTCTGCCCGCGGCTTCGCCCGCTAGGTATGTCGATAAAAACTATCCTATGTCCTTCCCCGGGATGCAATCTATCTCTCTGCCAAATTTTAGCGAAATCGTTTGGTGGTTTAAGCGTGAAAAGGTAAGGTAACATACAGTCAGACAGATAGACAGACAGACAGAGTTACTTTCGAATTTATAATATTAGTATGGATTTGTCACTACTCATTTTTTGATCAATATAAAACCTGACACTGACCTGCAAATTGCAAAAAACGTAAGAAAATTTGAACTTCGCAGGCATTCCTGGCGCTTTCGCCTTAAGTTAGCAAAATCTAATTGTATTTTAAGTGGTTACGATTTTGCCATGACAGTATCTTTTTGTTGACAACTTCTTGTCTTTGTTATTAGCCGCTTGTTCAGAAGTTGTTGTTTAAGTCTTGAACCTTGAAACAGCCACAATAAATTATAACGTACAACGAAATGTTCCGCTAACTTGCTCTTGCTTGGTTAACTCCGCGGAAACCTTGAGGCTGATGTACCTACACCCCTTTGTACAGTTTCTATATTTATGTCTGTAATTTATATGGTGTACATAATAAAGAGTATTCTATTCTATTCTATTCTATTCTATTCTATTCTACACAACTGACTGAAAGTACTACTACCTAACAATTCTTGTTGCAACTTCATCACAAATGATTAATTGAAGAAACAAAAAATGCGTGATACAGATGTCATTTGGATCACCAAGCTGTCGCGAATGCTGACGTTGTATTTCAGTAGTAACACCGAAGCAGCAACAAACTGTCCCAGTTGAACAAACCACGCGTAAAAATGCCGCGCGTCCGACATTTTGTAAGTTTGTCCGACAAATCCGACAATGTGGACGACATTGTCGGATTTCAGAACTCGCGCACTGATTGGACATTGAGGCGCGTGTCAGGGCTGACACACCGCGTCGCTGTCAGGGCTAGCACGCGCGGGTTGTACGCACTCTTTTTGTTTCTGGTCGGCCCATGTTTGATTGATGGGAGCGCACGGTGAAGCGGCTGACTGATTGAAACTGATTGAGTGGCAAGTAATAACTGGAATTTAGGCGATACGCCAATCGATTAATCGAATGTCAGTCATTGTGGGAAGTGCGCGCTAAGTATCGAGATGTCCTGTTACTAGTTTTTCATGTTCGGTCTGCTCCGGCTTTACTATTTATAGATAGCGCATATTTTGTGACCGCATTTTTGTGGAAAGTTAGAAATTTTGCGCAAGATAACACCGCTGCGGAGCAAGATGTTGCTTAAACTAAGACTGTTTTAATACACAAGTTTGTTTGAAAGAAACCGAAATTCTAAAACATTTGTTTGCTGCATAAGTCTCACATTAAACAAACATTTCGCGTCTCCGAAGTTCGGAGAAGACAACTAGTGACCAAGCTCTCTCGGCAACTCTTTCTGTATTCATGTT
This sequence comes from Luperina testacea, assembly GCA_927399505.1. NCBI lineage: Eukaryota > Metazoa > Arthropoda > Insecta > Lepidoptera > Noctuidae > Luperina > Luperina testacea. Next base: position 291,641 of record OV656770.1, on the reverse strand, counting down.
TTAAGAAGTTTAACATTTTTTCAAAGTTATGTTCGTTTGAAGAGAAGTCTTTTAGCGGAATGCCCTCCGGGAGGTCATTATGGGCTTTGTTAAAAAAAGGTTTGCAAGCTTTACTCAGACTGACTGGTATGGGAGATGATGGATGTTTTTTGAATGTTTGTTAGGAACATGATGTGTCTCTTTTTCATTCTATTCTGTATTGGTGTCAAAATAATAAAGCCTAGTAAATTCTATGTGCTTATTATTTACTCTTGGTTTTCACCAAGCTTGTACCGTGACGTGGAGACTATTCGAGAGGGCAGGGCTGCCTGGCCGCTGTGCGCTGTTATTGCCACATTGAAGCGATATTGCCGCCGCCGGGAGCGCCAAGTGCGGATGCCGGGAACACGGTTTGTTATTAAACTGTAGAATATCAAACGAGGCAGCCTGAGCCGCCGGCGAGTAACTACATTCGAGCACATTGACACAACTTGGAGCCGCTATCTCTCGCTACAACTGATCTGAACTAACATAAATACGGGATTATAGTTAGTAAAGTGTCGCGAGCCTAAAGCATAGCTGCTCTATTTTACCGCAAACGATCTAAATGTCGGCAGGTACTGCCAATTTGTCGTTTGTGCCGTAGTGAGATAGTATCGAAGTTATATCCGAGTTCATTGTTATTTAAAAAACGCCAAAACACAGATAATTCCTATCAGAAAACCGCAAGACAAATGGCAGACCGTTGTCCAACCCGCCGTCCACTTTACATGACAAAGTGAGATTGATGAACTTACCCTACACCTTACATTAACCAGTCTGCTCAGCACGAAGCTGCCTCCACAAACTAAAGTGAGGCACAATATTAGTCGGGATGTAAATGAGCTCAGTACTCGAGTAGCTTCGGCTCTTCATCGGCTTCGACTGGCGGACACTCGCGCCAGTTTGTAACAACTTCGCACTGGTAGGTGACGATTCTATCCAACCCCCTAAGAATTAATGATTTAGACGTCTTGTTATCACGATTTAATTATTTAAAGTTTAGAGTGACTGCTCGCGTTCAGTCGAGGTCTAAAACTCGTGTTTCTGTAAGATTTCAGTAAGTGGAACTGACGTCACAAGTGGGAAATAGCTCCTCCTTTTAAGTCAGTTTTCCAGAATCCTATTAAGGCCTTGATATATCGGTGAAATACCGAACGGACCAATTACTACAGACTAGGTAGACCTGAGAGATGCCATTTATAAAATTTAAAAAAAACCAGTTGGACCCAGTTCTTTTTCTTTTCTTAAACTGCAGTAGTCCAACTCTGAAAGTACCATTAAGTTAAGAAATTTAGGATTCCTAATTTGGCGGGGGAATATTGTTTCAGCATTTGGATGCGGCGTACCTAAAATTTCCTCTGAAAGCAGCTGTCTGGTGCGATTGAGTGGAGAGTTGCTACGAGTATTGCCTGCATGCGCATCCTCGTCCGCTTGCGATCCATCCCAGTTTATTGTGCAGGTAGACGGCTGTGGGATGGATGTCTGCAGGATGTAGGTACATAGGTAAGGTTGCGTAGGTACTAATAATAATAATAATAATGTTTTATTCAGTATTAAAATTGGTAAAATTATTACATAGAGTCTTAGAAATTATTTACATATGTATTAATGTTAGATGCCTGTACTAGGATAAACCTGTATCACAGGCGGCATGAGCATACTTTATGATAATTGTAGGACTATAACATTCTTTACAATATTTAACATTAGAAGTATTGAATTATGACAAAATTATACTAATTATTTTATACCTAGTTTACTTAAATACTATTTGCCTTAAAGATTAAAATAACAAAGAGTCTTATTGTATGCGTAATCATTGAGTTAGCATAAAAATAGTTTCTAGCACTTTAAAACTTAGCTAAACACATATGATATGATTTTGCGTCAGCGGAAATTGGTAAGTGGGTTAGAGTCAATGTTGCACGAAATTAAATCACGTCAGAGGTTTTATTCGATTTTTGCAGCGGAAGACTAATCTGCTTAAACATCAACAAAATCGAGGGTTTGTAGGCCAGTACAGTGTGTTGTTGAGTCAGCGGCAGGCAGAAAACCCGGAAGTCTGGCCCTAAGTATGACGCTCTAGGCGCCCTCGTAGTCGATAGAGTTGATGTACCTGTATTCCGCTATTTTCCTAGCAGGGCACTCAGCATCTCCCGTTTTATGGTTATTGGGCTTTTTAAAGCGTGAGCAAGTTGCACATTTCGGTGTACTAGTTCCATACTGCGCATAATTAGCGCGTTGAGGCAAACCTTGGCCGCCAATCTAGTAACTTAGCTGTGTTGATGGTTTGTTCAGTACAGAGAAGCTTGCACACATAGTTTGCTAGTAAAGATATATAATTTGACTGCTAGGCCGCTGCTGTACGGGTTATGCATATTTTGCGTACTCAAAATAAAACAATAAAACAACGGCAGGTTGTTATAGAGACAGTGTTTTTCTTGCTACAAAAAGCGTCCCTAATCTGTCTCTTCTATTTTCACGCTAACTTTATAAAGTGAGGGTTAAAGTATGTCGCGCGTTGGAAGACTGTCGGCAAATGAGGGTTCAGTCGTCATTTGTATCAGAGTGCGTGTTCGTAAGTGGTCTCACCTCTCATTGTGAAGGCTGGGTGACCGCCTGCTTTGTGAGCCACGACATATCATCACTTGGCCCGGTGGCGGCGTGGAAGCCACATTATGTTTATGACGTTTCTTTTTGAACATTTTTGGAGCTTGTCTTAGAATTTCCGTGTTCGATAAAAGGCAAAAGAACAAAAGTAACCTATTGACTGGTTTTATCACACTAAATTCTGAATTCCACAAAAAGGCGATAGGTGCAGCTCGACACAGTAGGCTTCGTTACCGAATAGGTCAAACTCTGCGTGACATCTAATATTATGCCTCCCCATCCGATCTACCCCCAGGGAGTCCTATCGTATCTAATATTATGCCTCCCCGTCCGATCTACCCCCCAGGGAGTCCTATCGTATCTAATATTCTGCTTATAAATGCGATGTTAAGTTTGTTTGCTTCCTCGGCTCCATTGTGGATGCTCAGCCACATAATGCATGTGTGAGGAAGATGGGCGGCGGGTGGGGCCCGGTCCCCGGGGCGGCCAGGGCCACACTGCTGCTTCCACACGAGTGCACACGGGGCAAAGGTACACCGTTTGTACGGCTGGAATGTAAAGTTATAACGTATATTTTCAGTTATTTCAACACCTTCGGCTCGTAAAAGAGGCAGTCATGTTAACAATGTGCTGTCGTGTTGTGTTCGTTTAAACTGTTGGATGTCAGACGTGAGTGACGCACCGCGCCGCGCAGCGGCTGCCTCGGGCTGGAGCGCCGCGCGGCGGCTGCCTCGGGCTGGAGCGCCGCGCGGCGGCTGCCTCGGGCTGGAGCGCCGCGCGGCGGCTGCCTCGGGCTGGAGCGCCGCGCGGCGGCTGCCTCGGGCTGGAGCGCCGCGCGGCGGCTGCCTCGGGCTGGAGCGCCGCGCGGCGGCTGCCTCGGGCTGGAGCGCCGCGCGGCGGCTGCCTCGGGCTGGAGCGCCGCGCGGCGGCTGCCTCGGGCTGGAGCGCCGCGCGGCGGCTGCCTCGGGCTGGAGCGCCGCGCGGCGGCTGCCTCGGGCTGGAGCGCCGCGCGGCGGCTGCCTCGGGCTGGAGCGCCGCGCGGCGGCTGCCTCGGGCTGGAGCGCCGCGCGGCGGCTGCCTCGGGCTGGAGCGCCGCGCGGCGGCTGCCTCGGGCTGGAGCGCCGCGCGGCGGCTGCCTCGGGCTGGAGCGCCGCGCGGCGGCTGCCTCGGGCTGGAGCGCCGCGCGGCGGCTGCCTCGGGCTGGAGCGCCGCGCGGCGGCTGCCTCGGGCTGGAGCGCCGCGCGGCGGCTGCCTTAGGCTGGAGCGCCGGGCGGCCAGGGCGCAGCTGTAGGTGGCACACACTCACACAAGTGTGTACAAAAATGTTTACAAATCACATGACGCCTGTTTGTCCCTGAAGGGTTAAGCAGAGCTGTACCTACAGTACACCCACAGAGCTGTACTGTGCTGACACACATCCAGGCAATATAAATATATAATATAAATTATATTGAATAAGGGTTAAGGCAACAATAGGCTAATCAAGCAATAAACGAACAGCTACTTTTCGGTCACACATATTGCTCGGTAGCCCGCGGTAGCCCTTCCAGTGAGTGTTCCCAAGAGCCTCGCGTGCGGCGCGGGTGACTGTGTAGCTGTCTACTATACAGTATTTTAGCTGTGTCGAGTAGTTGGCCGTAGCACCAGAGGATCATCAGGGCTCGGTTTTGTGTTTATACACATTTAACGTTAATGAACTAGTTTGCAGTTGCAGTTCAAATAGGGACAGGTAGGTATGTACAGAAGGTCTAAATAAACCGTCTTTGTCGTATAACAATGCTGTTAGTCAAACGGAGTGGTGGATGATCGCACAATTTTGTAAGCAACGGAATATTTTATTAAATATAATTATCATGCCTATAATTGCAATACAGTAACCGCAACCGTTATCTAAACACAAACATAGTGAACTTTCTACTGTTTTACTGTTCTGTGGCTCAAGGCCAAGTTCGCGTGATTCCGGCCATGACATGTGTACAGTACCCGGCGATAATTATTGCACATCGACCTATTCGATCCTATCGATTTTATACAAAGAAAAAAATAATTATCAAAAGAAGCAAATCATAATTGTTTTAACAGCTCCTAATAGATACCGGACTGTTTGTAGTGCGACAGAGATAACGCTCTACGAAGCCGAAATTAGCCGATTGTCTCATTCCAAAGGTCGATGTGCAATATTTATCGCCGGGTACTGTAATTGTGTACGCTACCTCGCCGGGCCCCGGACATGTGTACGCTACCTCGCTGGGCCCCGATCATGGGCCCCCGCACTTGTTGCCACCAATCCCGTGAGAACAAATGTTCACGTAGATTTGTCATGTTGAGACAGCCCCCAGGATAGAGGGGGCTGACAAATGAGCCCCTTGGTGTTTGCACTAAGGTTTTTGTTACATTTGGAACTAGTTGCGTATATTTGAATGTGTTCGTCGTATGTCACGTTGGCAATAAACATTAATAATTTTGCCGATAAAGTTCGGTTCGCCCTTTTCTGTAGTCGCAAAAAGCTGAGCGATCTATAGCGGTGTCAATGTGAGTTACAAGATAAGTCTGTTGGAGCACAAGATATCACGAGCACTGTGCTGAAAGTTTGTGTCGCGTTGGTAGCAGGGGGGGGGGGGGTTGCGTGTTGCTGTGCCGTTGAAGGCCACTATTTAAACTTTGAAAAATGAGTGATGTGAGCTGTGCTCGTAAATTATAAGTGATAATATGAATTTTCGGCGTAGGCTCGCACAGTGACCGTAACAACCGCTATGTATAACTCACCACTAAAACTGACTATTTCCTGGAAAATAATATAGAAGCCTTTTCCTGTTTTTCCGTGAGCTTAAAGGATGTGACTATGAGGGTATGTATCAAAAGGATGGGTTCGTGTCGGGACGGCACCTACCACGTGCACGAGTAAATAGCAATATAATAGTGTGTGAACAGCCGCTGGTTCCGTACACACACAAGTGTGGAGTGCGGTTGTCGCGCTGTGTGTCCAGTCGTATGAGTATTGTCTGCCCGCTGGCGAACAACTCGCTGGCTGTGCTGTGCTAAGCATGTAACATATTGCACATCAGTAGGTATGTTCACATAGTAATTAAAAAAATAGTAATCATTCAGTCAATTTTTCTGTATCATAAGAAATATCGATAAGCCTTATCATTTATTGAGTCATGTAGCTTGAAGGTAAAATCATATTTACCAACAATAATTAATGATGTGGATTACTTGTATAGTTATTGATGCATATGATCAGTTGATCAGTCCCCCTCCTCCCCGCCCCTCCCAATGTTGACCTTTCTTCACTTGATTTATAAGTTCCCATTATTTTATCTGATAGATTGTTTTCCCTTAATTCCGTCGCCAAAGCGTAATGTTGTTCTTTAATGAATTAACTGTAATCCGCATTAACATCCGCGTAATGGAGTTACAGCGGAGATCGATCACCACTCGGTAATATTGTGACAATATTTGCACGTTAGCCTTATATATTGAATGTTGTAACTATTTGTTGTAACCCGTCCGAACCGTAACAAAAGATGATCAAAATCCACGTTATAAAAAGTATCTTATTAAAATAAAGATAACACAACACAAGAGATCAAACTAAATGAAAATTCTTCTTTTTGAAATCGAATGGGTTATTCTGGAATAGTGTCGGCACTTCCCTATTTTGTTCAGATACACATACTTAGAACAAGCAAATGACGCAACCCTAAATGGCTGCCATGATGGAGTTATGAGTCTCCACATACCGGTAACCGTAAGGGTAAGGAGACGTCAGACGACCCCAGTACGATGAAGCCGAATGAGAGCACCCCGAGCGTGCAAGCTCCGCTGCGGCCGCGGCCGGCAGTCCGGCTGCGTGTTGCCATAGCTGCTTGCACTTGCCTCTGGCTGCGCTTGTATTGACTTTTACCGTGTTACTAAGACTAGTGTAGATTACAGAGATTTTAGATTTCGATGTATACACAGTATACATATAATATCAACAAATACAAGCTAACGATGTTTATTCTCAATTGACGATCAAACCTTGGAAAAAACCAAGTACCGTTCCTTTTTAATTTTTTGTCACAATGTATTTCATTAGAGGAAAATACGAGCTAGCATTATACTATAATGATTTTTAAGAACTATTTATTCCTTTCAAATTCATGTAAGTAGTTAAGCAAAGAAAGCTGCAAAGTTTGTTATTTAAATAAAACAGGCAGTTCATTTAAACAGTGTTTAATGCATTTCCTTCTGTTCAAACAAAAGCGAGCAACAATGAAGTGAGCATTGTTCATTGACAAATATTTACACAAGTCACGAAGTAAATCTGAAAGTTTGCAGCGCCAGAGTTTCACGACCGATAAAGAGGCTTACAGGACCTAAACACAAAAAACGCAAGTTTTAGAAACAATAAAAGTATAATGATCGACTACAGTAAACAAAATTAGAAAAATATATAATATTTTTCAGGATATATGCTAGGTAGATACTGTGTTGAAAACATATTATTACAACTAATTTGATATGATAGAAAAAAAATCATGAAGATACTTCTAGAAACTTGCTTTTTACAATAAAAACCATACTAATATAAGTACATACAATCATTATGATTTTTTGTCTGATTATAGTTGTGTGGTTGTGTTGTGTTGTGTGTTGTTGTGTTGTTTGTGTTTGTGTTTAGTGTTTTAATTTTTTAGTCCAACAATAGATTTTTGGTAATTAAATAATTTCTTCATATTTTGCAATAAATTACCAGCCTTGTGTCATCGCGCTTCTCTCTTTTTTCTATGCAGTCGAGAGTGCGACAGTGACCGCGCTTTAGGTCATGTAAGCCCCTTAATGAAGAACTGACGTGCTCGTTCGAGTTGTTGGCTCCACGTTTAGCTGTACTATGGACGCGCGACTGGAGCCGGCGGCCCACATCCACGAGCTGCGGTGACCGGGTGACAACTGTACAGAAGATTCAGTCCTTACAAGCACAAAAGAGTAGCCACAGTGTAAGGCTGAGGGTTTAAGATTCAGTGCTTACAAGCATAAAAGAGTAGCCACAGTGTGAGATTGAGGGTTTAAGATTCAGTCCTTACAAGCACAAAAGAGTAGCCACAGTGTGAGACTGAGGGTTTAAGATTCAGTCCTTACAAGCATAAAAGAGTAGCCACAGTGTGAGATTGAGGGTTTAAGATTCAGTCCTTACAAGCACAAAAGAGTAGCCACAGTGTGAGACTGAGTGTTTAAGATTCAGTCCTTACAAGCACAAAAGAGTAGCCACAGTGTGAGACTGAGGGTTCAAGTTTGTTTTGTATTCTGTAGTGGCCCCAGACGATGTTCAGTCGTGGCTATGGGGACAGGTTACTTCTTTTTTTATATATCTGTTTTTTTTTCATAGGCACGCAACAGGCACGTGGATTTATATTTTTTTCCATTGTAATCTCCACGATTTTGCTGGTGAGTGAAGCTTTGCTCAAATTGGATCTACTGTTACCTCAGTTGTCTGTCTCATTAAAGTGATCAGTATTCAGCCGCCGTATCTCGGTGTAATGTCATCTCGACACTAGTACTTTCTAAACTAACTTTTTCTCACTCGCATCGAACGTGAACTGGTTCTGTCCGTAGTTCACATCGAAAATGTAGATACCTAATACAGAGATATATTCCGAAAATAACTGTATTTCAAGTTATCTTGGAGTTGGATGCACCGAGTAGACCCTATGACTGCTCTCTAGCATGACAGAAACCTATCAAGCAGTGCACCATGGCGCCATGAGCCATGACGGTGTCCGTAAGTAATGGTGGCTGTTATCAAGCAGTGCACCATGGCGCCATGAGCCATGACGGTGTCCGTAAGTAATGGTGGTTATATATTTGAAACATTTTATGAATGCTGCCTGAAAGTTTAGTAAGAGGTACATAGCTACTATTGAAACACAGAACGACGCAAAGCGAGTCATGACTTAATTTGTAGAGATAACACGTCTTCTTTTTCTTTGCTCTGCGATATGTAATAAGGACGTCTCAGCTCACTGATGTTTATTTAAAGATCTAATATGATTGTAGCTGCAGCAACTCCGGTCACGTATGCTGCGCGCAATCCATGCCAACTACGTTACCCGATACGATACTACGTATTCCAACTGCACTTCACCGTGTCGAAATAGGGTGGGTTTACAGGCACTGTGCTAAACACTGAGTGTGTTGTGTGTGCAGCAAGTGGCACAATCAGCAAGGTATATCCCGAACGCGTGATGCATCCGTAAACTGAGGAGAATACTCGTATCACATTCATGTGAAAAGAAAAGAGGATATAACGACAGAAAGTCATTTTGTACGCCTTAGTTGACAATAATTCAAAGCAAAAACATTTAAAGCGTCGTTTGTATTTATCTCTGCAATGTTTATGTGACCGACAAACGGGTCAGGTCCTTCTACACTGTTGTATAACAAACGGGTCAGGTCCTTCTACACTGTTGTATAACTTCCATCAAAAGCAAACTGCTACAGAGGATTTCGCTCAAAACATTTAGCTGTACACACTTTATTTTAAACGTCATTCATGGCACCTTACGGCGCGGCGGCGGCCTGTAACCACACAGTTGAACTCAGCGCGACCTCGGTATTATTTGATGCGGAAGGCTGCTTATCCGCGCGGGAAAATATCGCGAAGAGGTGGGTGCGTAATTGTAGGTGTTATACTCATGTTAGTTTTAGTTCGCAGTGTTTTGTGCGAACAAGGCTTTAATTTATTGACAAGAATCGAGGAAACAATAGATTCAACAATGGCGTCCATTTGAATGATCGAGCCAGCTGTCGGCGATTGATGAACTTCCCGGAACTACTCCACTCGTTCGGAACCGCCCGGAACCGTTCAGTTGTTCGCCGCACTCACGGCTCCGGAAGAAAGGCACAGTGTGGCTCACAGATTGGGTGCGGCCACAACTAACCACTCGGGGTCGCTCGTGGGCACTCGGGGGCGCTCGGGGGCGCTCGGGGGCGGCCACACTTAGCTGTGATAGACTTGTTGATTGAGATCCAACTGTGGTGTAGTTGTGTAGGTACCGTAAAGCGCCTCGTTGTTAGCGGCACAAGTGTACTTGTATTATTAGACTGAGGTAGGTTTATGAAACAACATTGTTTAGGATCTTAAATAACTTTCTAATAATCGTGAGGTCTTCTGTTTGATTCTTTAGTCGGACTTCAAATTGATGATCTTGTTTTGTCTTTCAATCAAGTTCTGTGTAAAACAAATAAAGGACAAAGCGTCCATGTCGCAATCGTCGCGACAGACTACATAAAGACAAACCAACATTGTTACTTCAGGAACCCAAGCATACCACTTATCCGTATTCACCGTCGCCTCCTAAATATAGAAATACATCACCGAATAATAGTGTACTGTGAAAGTGAGCGTGCTTTCAGTAGATGTTCCTCGGCGCGGGACATCAATGGCCGCGCATATTTCACAGCGGATTGTGATGTCGCCTTCCTTCCATCCTTCCATCCCCCGGCCGAGACGATGGAAGACGCGTCTGCACCAGACACTTTTTATCATGTCAAGTATTAGAACCTTTTCTATTACAATATCAGTGTATGAGGCATTATGCGAACAGCTATCGATGTCCTATTGTCGTTAGCTAATATGCGTTAGGATTTAGATGTAAACGTATAAAACCTTTCTTATTATGTTGAAATCCAACTCTGCAGCAATTTTTCATTTAATATTTAATCTAGTCCTTCATAAAAGCTTTCTGCAATAAAACTGTCCGTCGAAGCATCTGTACTCCGATGTGCTGCTGCATCCTTCATGTATCGATATTGTATTCTATGTGCCGTATTCTAGCACATTCAACTGTGTGTGTGTGTGTGTAGTAGGTAAGAGTGAGTGCGCTGCAGTCAATCTATGTTTCAAAGTGAACACTTATGAGATCAAGGTCAACGACCGGCAAATTGCCTCTAAAAGGATCGCTACGACGCTCGTAGCGCACACATCTACGACGTAGCACCGTCTACGAATTTGCTACGATATTTACCAGCGACCGATTTATTTAGGTTGGGATGTGTTTGTGCTATACATTCAAATGTAGATGTGTATATGTACTATTGAGAATGATGAGGCTTTCTCATCCGAACAATAATAGCCACTTTTGCCTTAACTTTGATGCAACTTAAAGGGAACGTGTTCATTACTTGTCAGCTGTACCCGCCCGCTCAGTACTTGTGAGCTGTACCCGCCCGCTCAGTACTTGTGAGATGTACCCGCCCGCTCAGTACTTGTGAGCTGTACCCGCCCGCTCAGTACTTGTGAGCTGCACCCGCCCGCTCAGTACTTGTGAGCTGTACCCGCCCGCTCAGTACTTGTGAGCTGTACCCGCACGCTCAGTACTTGTGTTGTGAGCTGTACCCGCCCGCTCAGTACTTGTGAGCTGTATCCGCCCGCTTAGTACTTGTGAGCTGTACCCGCCCGCTCAGTACTTGTGAGCTGTACCAGCCCGCTCAGTACTTTTGAGCTGTACCCGCCCGCTTAGTACTTGTGAGCTGTACCCGCCCGCTCAGTACTTGTGAGCTGTACCCGCCCGCTCAGTACTTGTGAGCCGTACCCGCCCGCTTAGTACTTGTGAGCTGTACCCGCCCGCTCAGTACTTGTGAGATGTACCCGCTCGCTTAGTACTTGTGAGCAGTACCCGCACGCTCAGTACTTGTGAGCTGTACCCGCCCGCTCAGTACTTGTGAGCTGTACCCGCCCGCTGCGCGCTGTCTGGTAATATAAGTCACCTCTTTGATCCGGTAAGACCCTTTTTAGAGTAAACAAATATAATTTATTCGAGTGCCGATCTCTTCATTGCAAAGCCTCCGCCCTCTGTAAGCCAATTTCAAAGTAAAGTTAACTCTGTGTGTGAGGGGCGGCTTACAGTACCCGTAACAAGTTATTTAGTAAGCAGAACGTTGCCTTATTGATTCACAAAACAGCTGGTTTTAGTGTTGAGGTTTTGAGCATTATTTGAAGTTCTTTGCAATCATTAATCATAACTTTAACTAGTAATATTTATTTTTGTTGTAATATGTATTTTTGTTTCACACAGTTTTAGTAACTAGTGGTTGTATTTTGGTTTGTGTTGACAGTTTCGTTTGTGTCGCAACATTCACTAATTAGTGAATCTAAAGTTAGTATTTCAAAACTGTTGAACATTTTGACGAGTTGTTTCAAAATTGTTTTAGAATTTCATTGTCTTGGAATAATTAGAGCTGTACATCTTTTTTGTGGCGAGATTGAAGTTGGCAGGCAGATTGAATGTGGATTTGTATCTAAGAATCATTCTGATATTAACTATTGAGGCTCATTGAATACTATTTCCTTGACTAATTCGAGCAGAATGAACCAGCTATAATCCATCACCATTAACGACGGCCTCCCGGAAACTGTCGGCGTTCCATTGACAACGTATTATAATGTCAAGACGCGCACAGAATCAATTATGACTAACGTCATGACAATAGTCTGCTATACACTGTGTTTTCCATGTTTTGTTCTTGTCGGAATATCGAAAACATATTGTTATGATTTGCAGTCAATATGGTATCTTCAACTGAGGAAATCCTTGCTAAGCTTTAGTGAGTAATAAAGACGTAAGTAAATCTGTATTTTGGAAGAAATATTTAAATATTTAATATAGGGCATGTAAAACCACATGTTGTCAGACGTAGTAATTCACACAAGAATAAGTTATTGTTAGCCACAGTAAGAGAGAACGAAAACACTCCGCACAAACGCTTGTTCACCGTTCCAGACTGTCTTGTAGTAACAAAACGTAAGTGAACAATCACTCGTTTATTCAGCAATTCACTCGCTTCCTTTCGCTGACATTTACGTTAACCATGTCAACACTCCCCCTCCCCCCTTCCCCCGCTGACCGTGACGTCATTCACCAATGAGTCGACTTGAATAAACCTTAACTGAACGACAAAGAGAATGCGTCTTTTATTTAATACTCACGTATCCTATTAATAAGGAGTAAACTCATTGGTGAGACTCGTACGCAATACGTGTCGAGACAAATGCGCAACAAGAGAGCGATACCTACTACTCGTAGAATGCTTGAACATGCTTGTTACTGAATGTGTGATGAATTCTTGAAACGCGTTTTAAATACGTATCGAGTAAAGTTGGTTCATCTGACAGATTCATTGGTACGTGAGTCTGAACCACTCTAGGGCTAAGAAAATACAACAAGCATTTTATTTGATTGTATTTTATTTGGAACAAATTAAAACCTGGCTCAACGTCTATTTGGAGTGCTCGCCAGTACGTGTCAAGTGCGAGACCCGAGACTCCACTATTGCGAGATAAGTGAGATTATTTATGGTGATACTGATGAGGATTCCAAAAATACTACGTATATCAGCTATTGTACTCTGACCATATTTGTTTCTTGGATTTATAATTTAAAACTAATACAACTTCTGCCTTATATTTCAGGGATCATAGGGACATGCGTGATGTTACAGAAAAATTCCAAAATATCACAAATACCAAAATATCACAAATCTCATCAATAGCTTCACCGAATTTAAAAGTAAATATTTCCTCAATAGCGCTTCTATTTATAAAACGATACCATTCCATAAAATCGAGTTCCGGAAGAATCCAGAATCCTGAAACAATCATAAACTTCTCTCCATAAAACACATAGAAATTACCTTTCCAAGGTCGAAGACGAGAATATAATATAGGCGCATAGCCGGCCGAGAAAGTAGCCGTCGTGAATAACTTTGGAAAAGGACTCAAAATGAAATAATGCAAATGTAATGTAATAGCGTTTTAGAAGAACTTTGAAAAGGTCTATTTAAGGTCTTTCAAAAGAGTTTCAAGAACTCACTCGTTCCGTTCATCTCCACAATTATTTAAAGGTTATCTTAAATATAGAAGCGCTGTTAACGGCCTACTATGGTTTAGTTGAAGCCGTCATTAGACATGGTGTTATCTTCTGGGGCAACTCAACCGATAGGGTTGTCATCTTTAAAAGACAAAAGTGCTGCGTAAGTTCTATGTTTAATCTCAAAACTACCGATAGCTGTAGAAATTATTTCACTAAATATCATATATGTGTACCTATATTAACATTACCTTCTGGCACCAACTATCTACAACAAATTACCCAAAAGTTGGAAAGAGCAAACTATACCTAACTGCCAAAAACCATTTCAGTATGTGTTTAACATACTGAAATGGTTTTTGGCAAAAAAAAAAACGAAACGAAACGAACGAACGAACGATTTTTTAATCGACTCATGGTGTTTATTATAAATAAATAAATATAATTAACACTATAGTAATTAAATTATGGTATATTATATATTACACACAATTGAATGCCTATTAAAAGTGATGTAAATCGTCATTGTGATAATGGTAGGTACCTATTCTGCAATATTGGACAATGAAAATAAATTATTGGATAATGTAAATAATTGAATATAAGAAAATTGATTAACTGTGTTACTGATATTTAATGTGTAAAAGTAAAAAATCATTGATTCAGTAATAATAATTGTACAGACGCCAGCACATCAAGCTACCCGAAGCTGTCAAATTTTCCCAATCAACTTTGAAACTTATGCTATAGCGATAAAGTTGCAAATCTATTAAATAAATTTGACAGATTGTAGTAGCTTGATGTGCTGGCGTCTTTACCTAAGATATTTGCACGCCATGAAAAATGTCATACATATGGTGAGCCACTCTTATTTTAAGATCTTGCATGCATGTATTATTGTATTTTAACTCTGTATCTTTCTTTCTATCGCCCCTAATCATACCTTTTACACTAATCTCGTAGACGGATAGGCGGCTCTAACTTCATTACACCTTTTTGTGACATTGCTCAGAATCAACGAAGTTAACTTGAAACTGTCTACGTGTGGTGCTCGCGTAGGTACAGCGAGGCGCTGAACAAACCTATACGTGCGAGATTGAGGAGTCCCGACATGTCGGAACAGCATGATTAGGGGCCGACGTAATGCATCACTCGCAGTATATACTACCGAACTACAACGAAGCGAACACAATTAAGGTTTGGTATTAATTGCTGATTTAGTTCCTTTCAAGATAGAGTTTTAAGTAGTGCATAAATACAGCAATGGAAGGTATATTCTGACCGAACTAGTTCGAAAATGGGGTGCTTAAAGAGTAAACGTTAGCAGTGCATCTGTGTCTGCTTAGTGACTAGCTAGTCTTGCTTGCTTACTAGTTAGCAGTGCATCTGTGTCTGTTAGTGACTAGCTAGTCTTGCTTGCTTACTAGTTAGCAGTGCATCTGTGTCTGTTAGTGACTAGCTAGTCTTGCTTGCTTACTAGTTAGCAGTGCATCTGTGTCTGTTAGTGACTAGCTAGTCTTGCTTGCTTACTAGTTAGCAGTGCATCTGTGTCTGCTTAGTGACTAGCTAGTCTTGCTTGCTTACTAGTTAGCAGTGCATCTGTGTCTGTTAGTGACTAGCTAGTCTTGCTTGCTTACTAGTTAGCAGTGCATCTGTGTCTGTTAGTGACTAGCTAGTCTTGCTTGCTTACTAGCTAGAATTTAAACACAAACTTGCGAAGTTTTAATCGATAACTAAACGACAGTCTGGCGTGTTCTCTAGTTTGTTTCGTTTCACGATCAACATGTTTTCTGCAGGAACTTTTTATAGATTTATTTACCGTGGGAACTTTATTCTGAAAGCTATTCGTCATAGTACAGTGTTACGTGTAATGGATCCAAACGGAAACTTTGTCAAGGTCAAGCCGACGCCTGAAGCAGTTAAAATGAAACTTAGTACACTTAAGGTATTTTATTTTACTTT
Source organism: Luperina testacea (assembly GCA_927399505.1). Lineage (NCBI taxonomy): Eukaryota > Metazoa > Arthropoda > Insecta > Lepidoptera > Noctuidae > Luperina > Luperina testacea. The sequence goes on along the minus strand of OV656770.1, from coordinate 276,198 downwards.
TATTAGGTTCAAGTAAAGTCCCTTTTAACCCCCGACAGAAACAGAGGGGTGTTATAAGTTTAACGTGTGTATCTGTGTATCTATCTGTGCCATCGTAGCTCGCAAACGGCTGAACCGATTTTGATTATTTTTCTTTGTTTGAAAGGTGACTTGATCGAGAGTGTTCTTCTTAGCTATGAATATGATTCAAGAAAATCGATTCAGCCGTTTGAAGAATATTAGCTCTTTTCTAGTTGATGAATTGATGTGAGCATCTTCCACAGGTCGGATTGAGTTGAAATTTGGTATTTCGTTACTTCAATGATATTAAAAGAACTTAGTTACCTTGAACTGCTGCTCCAGCATCACCTGGAGTTTGCAGAATATCCAACTCTCTTAACATACAGCAGAGGTATCGGGTATTTGGGCTCCTTAGAATGGGCTCAATTAATAGGTTATAGATAGACGGTGATCAAGGGCTGATGATGGAGTTGGAAAGAGAAATGGAAGGACCGGACAAAATGGCCCCCACGGCCAATAACAACCAAACTTTTAAAGTTTAAAAAGCAAGAAATAAAAGTTAAATTAAAAATTTAAAAAAAGCCTGACTCCAAAAAAAACCTCTAAAAACTAAAATAATCATATGGAATCCTGCCGTTTTGCCGAAAAGATTTTACCAAAATTTCACTACCCAAACAAATTTTAGCAACCCTTTTTTATACCAATGCAATGTTTGGAATGATTTTAATACGTACATTTTCATTTGGTCAAATTTTTATTTGGCAGAATATTGTCAAGGATTAGAAAGGATAGGAGGATTTAGGCATTTGGTCTTTAATCAAATGATTTACGACAGCAAACAATCTTTAGACAATAAACATGCGGGGCTCCGTCGACATTGGATGCAAGAGCGAGCGAACGATCATACAAATACCTTTACCTCATAATCATATTAAACAGGGCCAATTGAAACCATAGGCAGACAGAAATAGGGGCCCCGGCGGTACTAAATACTTGGCTTATTTTATTTTGCGCAAAATATGTTATACCAACTGAAACTGAACTTAGTCGAATAACTAAATTAAAATTGGTAAAAGTACTAGTTGGTAAGCAAGTTATTGTTTAAACGTTCACTTGCCAAACATCAGGTTTGAAACGGCCAATATGTATTATTATTTAAGTTTTTAGAGGTTTTTGTTTTTAACGATAGATTTCAAGTATTTAGAATAAAGTTTTTCAGAATTTAATTTTAGTATTTCTCTATAAGTTCTCATCTTTATAAAGTTCGCTACCAGTCGATTAGACGCGTCATCTATCACCAATCTATCGTTGGCACGGACGATACCTCTCTTTTTACCCCTTTTTTGATCGCTTATTTTTCTTTATTTCGGGGCGTGTCTGGCGCGGTTCAGGATGACCCGCGTATTGAGTAGACCCTCGTCATCCGCTCCACCGCTCCATCGACGCCGATAATCTGTTAAACGTAACAAATGACAGCAAACATTAATAGGTGGGCTCGGTAGCAACCCCACCGCGCTGTTTATTGAGAACGGAAAGAGGTTCTGTCAGCGAATGAGCGTATGAGATGTGGCCGCATTCTGATAATGGATACTTTTTACTGTTCGGAATGTAGTGACGATGTTATCGGCTATATATTGTTTGTTTTCGCTGAAATAAGAGCCACAACACACGAAGAAAAGTATCTGTCTGAAAACAATCTAACATTAACAATGGTAACCTGATGCTATAGTTTTTCACATACCTAACTGAGCTGAAATTAAATGTAGTGTTGTTTTTCCATAGCGACAACAGAAAGCTGCATCATTAATAATTTCGTAACATCATTATGTGCATCATCAGTATCATCACACTGCAGACTGCAGGTCGCCACGCCTATAGTTAACAGGCGTTGTAAAAATAGTAAATCTATTCACTTTAATAAATTGCAGTGTTGCGAAGGTTTACAAAACAAATGAAAGTCCCTCCCCCCTGTCCCCCCGATCCCCTGTGGAACTACTGTTGTTTAATTAGTTCCCCGGGACTGTTGTGACTAGTTCTGCACTTTTTATCCGACTGCGAAAAAGGGTTCTGTTTCCTTCACGGAGCTTATTTGCGTCGTGGCGCCAGCTTGACTTTGTGAGCGTTTTTGTTGTGCACTGGGGAAAATATAGGTTTATATTATTTCCAATTAGTGGTTCTCTTAGGTTCTGCTCGACGTTACCTCAAACGAACTAAGTATTCAGACTAGGTCGTATCTATTTGTAGTCTAACTTGGTCTTGAATCCCAATCAGCCGAAGTTTGAAAATCCTTTTATGAAAGTAGGTAACTTTTATTAACTTAGTACTTTCGCATAACGTGTTCGGAGCTTATAGAATTACTTCTCTGCGAAGAGAAATGGCAGTACATTACATGTAGCGTAAAATCTGCGGTCAGTCTGCACATTTGCCAGAGATTAGCTCGTAATTGGGCGCACTTAGACCCGCCGTTACTGGCCGATGGCGTCGTAAGCCAAGAAAAAAGGCCGTTTGGGACTCGCCCGTGTATTCAACTGAATTAAGCTAAGTATGTTTCATGATTATATCATTTATAAGAAAGTGTGCTGAAATATAGATAAGCCAGAGCGTCGCTATATCGTCTGCGCAGGCTGCTGATGGCTCCGGCACACTGTGACACTGGTTTAATGTTCAGTCACACCGTGGCGTCGCGTCGTGTCTTTCGGAAAAGTTGTGCACTTGTGAATCCGAAAATCCGAAACCCGTGGAACCGGTTCCTATGTGGGGCGAATGGAGATGAGAACTTTGAACTTCTCATCACCTTTAGTAAACGAGTTGTCCACAGCAGTAACTTTCAAATAAGACTTACGTAGATAAATCGTTAAAGCTCGACAAGTTGTAGTGATGGATCGAGCATCGCTTAGCGTGAAATAACTCAAGTTTTTTGAATCTCATTATTTAAAACGCTCGTAAACTTTAGTCCCTTCGTACAAGCACAACTTAGCTCTAACTTATGTTAAAGTCTAAACGTTTTTGCTGTGACTTTTGTTCATTTTGTTAAGAGGAATTCGTAATGAAGCAGGCCTTCTCTATAGATAAATAAAACAATAAGAGGACCTACATTATTACTACTTGCCATTAAGATAGTGCAGGTTTTAATAAATTACTTGGTGTCTGGAACACTCAGGACTAAACTATTACCTACAGAACCAGTAGTTACAAAACTATTACCTACAGAACCAGTAGTTACAAAACTATTACCTACAGAACCAGTAGTTACAAAGCTATTACCTACAGAACCAGTAGTTACAAAGCTATTACCTACAGAACCAGTAGTTACAAAACTAAACTATTACCTACAGAACCAGTAGTTACAAAACTATTACCTACAGAACCAGTAGTTACAAAACTATTACCTACAGAACCAGTAGTTACAAAACTATTACCTACAGAACCAGTAGTTACAAAGCTATTACCTACAGAACCAGTAGTTACAAAGCTATTACCTACAGAACCAGTAGTTACAAAACTAAACTATTACCTACAGAACCAGTAGTTACAAAACTATTACCTACAGAAACAGTAGTTACAAAGCTATTACCTACAGAACCAGTAGTTACAAAGCTATTACCTACAGAACCAGTAGTTACAAAGCTATTACCTACAGAACCAGTAGTTACAAAGCTCTATGATCTCGGGCACTTTGAAACTTGTTTCCCGTCTAGGTTTCGTAAAGGTACTACTAGAATATAGCCATTTAATATGTAAGGCAACATTTGAGTGACTACAGTAAACGTGGCGATAGGCATAACTACTGTACTCGTGGTCGAGACAAATTAGCTGGATGCCCACACTCCCTAACTAAGTCTGGAAGGCTAATTCATGTTATGGGTCCAGCGGTATATAACCGACTACCAGATAAAATTCTAAGTGTTACATCTGAAAATGCTTTCAAAGCTAAACTGAAAGACTGGCTAACCGACCAGGCATTATATGACCTAAAGGAATGGTTTTAGATACTTACTTCATGACATTCATTATTACTGACTTGGTTTTTTTATCATAATTATTTATTGTTGTATTCCGAATTATTATTATGACCTGGGTAATTTTATTATTATTATTATTTTTCTTTAATGTACGATTATTCAAAACTTGACATGTAATTTTTATAATTATTAATAAATAAACTAAACTAAACTAAACTAATATTGAGAAATTAAATGGTTTGTCTACAGTTTCCCTGTAACCTACGGGTTCCCTGGAGCACGCGTAACTTGTAGCACCGTGACAAATGCGAGACTTTTAGCGTGAAAATAGATCAGAAAGCGCGTGATAAGGCAAAGGGAGGCTGTGTGACACAGTTCAACGTCAATTATGCGTCCTTTTATCAGAATAGGGGAAGAAACGATGGATGGCCTATGATGATAGCGATAGAAACAGGTGACTACCGAGATAACGACTAATAGAGAAGTATGGAAGAAAGTCGGTGTTGCACCGACACCGACACCAAGTAAGTCGGTGTTGCACCGACACCGACACCGATACCAAGTAAGTTCGCGTAAGGACTAGGAAACGATGATGATTCCTTCTCAATGTTTTTTGACGTGACAACGTCTAATAAATCGATGAAGCTGGCTGCACACACGAAAAAACATGACTCATGTAGCGTTACCTCGCGGCCTTGCTCTGTAGCGTTGTAGCGTTCCATGGCGGCTTGAAGTGCAAGCGAGAGCGCGGAACGAGCGATGAGAGACAGATGATGTCGAACGCTGCCGAATCGGCCACCGCGTTCGGCAATTTCATTAATGTTTTGTTATGACGTTGTCACGTTAAACTATCGTCCGTAAACCGACTTTACAGACAACCGATTTTTTCAAATCACGTTCTTTTAATAAGAATAATTGTAGGAAATGTCACCTTCATCACACTGGTGTACGTCAAACCGCGACAGCTCCGCTTAGCCATAGTCTAGTAAGGCGGTAGCTAGTACTGGAGCCGCGTATGTGTGCACACACCAGAACAATATCCTGTGAGTGGCGAGGGCGACTGTTTGTTTGTTACCAGTGCGCCGCCGCCGCCGCACAGCACACTCATCGTGTTAATTGATTTAATGGGAAATTCATCATACGCCTTTATGTTTGTTCCATTAATAGCTATCACGTATTTTTAAACTAGAACATATGATTTTTTCATTGCGAAATGGCCCAGCTCGGTTTACGGTTATTTTATATCGAGGGTGTATTCTGATACTTAGTGTAAATATATAGCAATGAACATAAATCAATTCCTCTAGAGCCAGGTGTTGTTGCCGCACCCTGTCATTGCGACGCATTTTTCACTCAATTGGTACCTCTACCGGTAATGGATTTATAATATACCGGCACTCCTTCCTCCCCCCCTTCTTCATCTCCGCGAGTATTTCCGAAGACTCCCTTAATGGAGTGCGTCTAATTCTGCAGGACAGATGAGGAAACTGTTGTACCTTCACAGCGTAAACTGACACAGAAGGGGTACTTATCGAGCTGACGACTGTCGAGCTACCTTTCATTTTTTTATGATTCGCGCGTCCATCATATCCAGTGATCGGAGTAGGTAGATTGAACTGGGGTCATTGATCCGAAACGTATATATTACTATGGACATTCCTCCGGAATTGGTGGTAGTCAGAATTTCATTAGTTAGCCGAAATGTATATCTATCTATAAAAGATCTAGCCATAAAACGCTAAAAATAAAAAATAAATATTAAAGCTTCGATCGGAATTCGATTGTTTTTATTATTCAACAGATAAATAATGAATTAATTTAGTTTTGATACCTTCCTTTAAATTTTGAATTGAGTAGTAATAATATCACTACCAACATTAACAATATTTAATTGAATCCGGAAATACCGGAATTACTTTCCGGAAAAATGGCTTATCCATGTTATTCTTTCTGTGTGCATTTGTGATACAAGTACCAAAAATCAATCTACCTAGTCCGATCACTGATCATATCACAATAAAATTATTATAAATCAAATATTATTGTAAGACAACTTTTGTCTTTTAAAATAAAGTATCATGATCGCGGCTTATTGGAAAGTTCATGGATTAGCGTTCAGTAGAGAAAAGGGAAAGTCAAGCAAAGACAAGAGCGAGCATAGATTTACATAAAGCTTTTGCTCGCAAAATCTAAAAATCAAAATCATAATATTTTATTTCACATAAACCTACATGGGCACTTATGAAACATCAGAAACTAGGTGTACGGTTCCAATTGGAGAAGAGCCGGCATGAAACACCACGGTTACTCTTTTTAAAAATAATTGGCTTTTACAATGTTTTCAAATTACAGTAGGTATGGGAGGACAGCGTAGACCTGTTAACAAGTCTCGACCAAGTCAAATCTCTGTCGACCTGTCAGTCGAACCAACTACTTAATTAGTTTACATTTTACATGTGTGGTTGAAGTCATAGTTATGCACACAAACACTAAATAATACGAGCGAGCTCTGTTTTTATTAGTGTGCGTATGGCATACCAATTACCATATACCAATATAGAATCATTCATTTATGTTACATAATGAGATATAATATTTCGCATGATATTACTATAGTAACCTTGGCGCAATGGCCTTAGTCTTTGGTCAGGAAACGAGAAGTCGTCAGTTCAAACCTTGGGTGCAGCGATATTATCCTTTTTGTAGTCATTATTTTGTTAAAACATTGCTTAAAGTTGAATTTATGACGATTCGATCCCGTTCATGGACGAGTAATGAAGTTTGCAACGTTTGAGACAGCCACAGCACTCTCTGTCAATTTAATTTTGATTGACAGAGAGTGCTGTGGCTGTCTTAATTTTGACTGTTTAGAAAATAACTACTTACCCACAATTTCAAAAAATTGTTTTCAAACACCTTAATTTATAAAAAATGAGCATTCTTAGTTGCCAATCCGAGTATTTGCATTACTGAGTTTTTTGATTACTACCTACTTATATTCGTGTGCGGATTTATTTCTGTGGATCCAACCATGCCACATTTATCAATGTTTAAAAAGGCAGAAATTGTTGTTCTGCATGAGTTAAACATATGTATCTATAAGTGAAATTGATATCTGTGAGTAACAGTTAGATATTACGTTGATATTATACCTACTTCAACTTAACTAGCTCATCTCACCTTTTAATGTTTACCTAGGAATAAATTAATGTAACTTATGTGCAATACCTACCCTAGTTAAATAATAATATAATACCTATTATCATAAAATGTATTGTGTTGGCAACACAACGACCGGTGGGAGCGAGACAGCACGCTCTACCGGACGACGGTATCAACATTTTTTGGAGGGATCACGAGTAGCTGCCGCGAGCGGCAGGCTCGGGCCGCGGTGGGGATTAACGGCTTGATATTGATTGTGAGAGGTTATCCTGAGATTAATTAAAGTATCGTTTAGAATCAGAAGTCTATATTTTATAATCACCCGCCTTCAGCCTAGTTAGATAATATCAGAAGTGGTATTAGTTTAAATTACACGCGATTTAGATCGTTCGCCATCTTTTTAACCAAAAATAGTGTTTTTCGGACTGTTTAAAATTGTTTCACCACGTGTTGTTGAGTTTGTCCGTGATTAGTTTCTGTGCATTTTAATGTGATTCGCCACGTGTTTCTACTCGATTACATTATTTTCGTACGTGTTTTTTAAGTAAACAACCACGTGTTAATTCTTTTATTTCGCGTATTAGGGAATTAAGGCCAGGACTCACGGAAATCTCGGAATCGACCTATTTTTGATTCAACATTAAACAATCAAATATTCTTTGTTTTAATCTGAAAAAAATATATGGCATAGTTTAACTAACATTCTTGATTATTCTATGGTTCAAAACACGATATTTACAACTTCACTCGATCATAAAAAATCGCAAACAAATCGAAAACAGCGAAGTTTTTAATAGTTTTTCAAGTCGTATTTGAAGTAGACTTAACTTTTACTCGCAAAAAATATATCAAAAAATAGGCAATGATGTATAGTAGAACATTCTACGGTTAATTTTTCTCAAAACTGATTTTTATTGTCTTAACAAGATATAATCTAAAAAGGCGGCCTGCGCGCTTCACTTCAGTAGCCCGCCGGGCGTTACCGAGGTAGGACCTGTGTCGCTTTTGCTGGCTCGCCGCGTTCCCGCTAATCGATCGTAATATACGTTATATTATTATTTAATTTCCGTGTTTGTGTATTAGTTTCAAAAATCAGTCTGTAAATATTGTTTAGGTTCTAGTATTAATAATTAAACTAAATATTAGTTTGTTATAATATAGTTGTAATATACATATAGTGATAATTAAGATTAAATTATGGGGAATCAAAACAGAAAAAAGAAAAAAAAATGTTCAGCATTGAACTACAAAGCTTAAAAAAAAATAAGGTAAGTTTGATTATTATTTTTCTACGTATTTAATATTTATAACTACCCACTTATAAGACGACGCGACAGAATAATATTGTAGTTGTATAGGTTCTCTTGCTTTCGTCACAGTACTAGTCGGTACCATAAATTTACAATTATCGTAATATCTGTAATAGATTTTCAACTTTACTACAACGGAATAAGGTTTATATTCAATTGCAAAATTTGAGTTTATTGAGTTTGTGTTTCTAGTTTTGTGATTGTATAGGTAAAAAATATGAAAACTTCTTTAGCATTATTGTGATTTGAAAACTTTATGAAACGAAAAAGCTACAGTAAAAATAGACATGAGATTTAACGTGGGAGAAAATGAGATAGGAAGCATTTACAGTGTTTTTGTTTTTTATTATTACAAATGACATCACATTTAATCCTATGCTACTAATTTGTGATGATGATGGCGATGGTGTTGGCGATGGCGATGGCGATGGTGATGGCAATGGTGATGGCGATGATGATGATGGCGATGGTGATGGCGATGGCGATGGTGGTGGCGATGGTGATGGTGATAGCGATGAGATGCTGGCGATGGCGATGGTTATGGCGATGGTGATGGCGATGGCGATGGTGATGGCGAAGGCGATGGTTATGGCAATGGTGATGGCGATGGCGATGGCGATGATGATGATGGTGATGGTGATTGTGATGGAGTTGGTGATGGTGATGGCGATGGCGATGGTGATGGCGATGGCGATGGTGATGGCGATGGTGATGGTGATGGTGATGGTGATATGGATGGATGGATGGATGGATGGATGGATGGATAGATGGATGGATGGATGGATGGATGTTCTTTAGCATCGTTGTGATTTGAAAGTTTATGAAACGAAAAAGCGACAGTAAAAAGAGACGTGTAAATTCATAAGATTTAACGTGGGAGAAAATGAGATAGGATGCATTATACAGTGTTTTTGAAGGTTTCACTTCTACCACGTGTGAATTGCACTAAAAATATGAAATTCGTTGTGAATGAAATAGGAAGAGTTCAATAAAAAATACGTATTGTGGTGTTTTTGATTAGTAGATTTAATTAAAAAAACTTATTGACGAATTCAAGCAACCAAAAAAACTGTTTTAGAAAAAAAACAACCGACTCAAAAAAAAAAACACTACAACGTGAAGAATATATTTTCATTTTTTGACACCGACTTTCGAAACTAAAGTTATTTTTCACTTTGTAGTGTTTTTTTTTGGAAGTCGGTTTTTTTTTATGTAAAAAAGTTTTTATTTTTCACTTTTTAGTTGTACTTACCTACCCCAAACAAATTCATATATCACTACTTGCTATGTGAATATCAGTAACAAAGCTATTGAACACATCTGCCTTACCCTTTGAGGGTACAGGCGTGATGTTATGTTGTGTGATTGCGATTACATATGCTATAGCAGCAATCGCGGTTGATTTGCTGGCATTTATTGAAGAGTTCCGTTGTTTGTCTCCGAAAGTCATAAAAAAGAAAGTCAAAAATAAAAAAACAGCATGTGTGCAATTCACACGTGGTAGAAGTGAAACCTTCAAAAACACTGTATAATGCTTCCTATCTCATTTTCTCCCACGTTAAATCTTATGAATTTACATGTCTCTTTTTACTGTCGCATTTTCGTTTCATAAACTTTCAAATCACAACGATGCTAAAGAACATCCATCCATCCATCCATCCATCCATCCATCCATCCATCCATCCATCCATCCATCCATCCATCCATCCATCCATCCATCCATCCATCCATCCTTCACCATCACCATCGCCATCGCCATCGCCATCACCATCGCCATCACCATAACCATCATCAACATCGCCATCCCCATCGCCATCACCATCACCAGCGCCATCACCATCGCATCACCATCATCATCATTGCTATCACCATCGCCATCACCATCGCCACCACCCTCACCATCACCATCGCCATCACCATCGCCATCATCACCATCGCCATCATCATCATCGCTATCGCCATCACCATCGCCATCGCTATCACCATCGCCATCACCATTGCCATCGCCATCACCATCACCATCATCCTCATCATCCATCATCACCTCAAATTAGTAGCATAGGATTAATCCTCCATCACATTTAAATGTGATGTCATTTGTAATAATAAAAAACAAAAACACTGTATAATGCTTCCTATCTCATTTTCTTCCACGTTAAATCTCATGTCTCTTTTTACTGAATTGCTTTTTCGTTTCATAAAATTTTCAAATCACAACGATGCTAAAGAAGTTTTAACTTCAAAAAAAAAATTGCAAATCTGTCTATTTACGATGGAGTTATAACATACATAAAAAAAAATAGAAATATCCGAATTGAGAACCTCCGCCTTTTTTGAAGTCGGTTAAAAATATAATATTTACAATCACAAAACTAGAAAGAAACTAAAGTAGGATGATGAAATTAAAATACTGTAGACGAGCAGCCCTATATTTCAAGAATAGGGCTGATTCACAATACTATTATGTACTTATAAAAATAACCGTGACAGGGGTCAGCGAGTTCATTCGAACTGCGCTTTCGCGGCATTTGCCACGCGAGGACGGAGGTAACGCTAAATGCCTACTACGCTCGAAGATCCTGGCCTTAAGGTTGTATTAAAATTAAAACACATTTTCACAAGAAGTACATTTAGTTTACTACATTTTTAATTTTTGTCTGTGGACTTGGCTGACTGAATACATTTCCTTTGCCTATCAATTGACAATGATCGTTTGTAATTCGTGTCTATGGATTCAACGTTTAAAAAAAAAAAAAAAAGAGGTTGAGGACATTGGGGCTGGGGATCATTCCAGCCCGGACCACCAAGAGAACAAGTTGTAGAGTCAAGTGAAAGGAGCTACTGTAAGTCAGTCTGATTTAATAAGTACCTATTCTTTAAATATCATACTATGTTATAACTGTGACCGTTATTTTGTTTGAATGTGTTCCTTCGCGCGTCCAATTAGCAGACACAATAGAATTTTATTGTTATTATTATCCAATGGTGTAACGGCGACGTTTGAGAGGTTAAATCTATGGTTTAACTATTGCTAGTCTTGTAATTTATGTAGAAAGTATATGTACAATGCATTATTTTCTAAAGTATATTGTGGTTTATACCTATGAGATGGTTATGTGAAATCATGATAAACGGTAGTAAAATATGTGTGATTTGAATGTTACTTACACTAAAGGTTTTTATTAACTTTGCTCCTTCTGACCCAGATAATTACAGTCAATATCTAATTGAAGCTTGAATGTCAATATTCTAATACGCGGTTAGTTTGTTGTTCACGTAGTGGTCATTTACGTTGCCTATAGTCATAACCATGTCGAGTCGTGGATGCACGCTGCGTGAGAATACACCTAGGCGTAATTCTCGGGTACTGAGTGCTTCCCTGGTAAACAACAGCAAAAAAACGATTACATTGTTAGGTATAGCCCAAAATAGTAAACAATGCAATTTTTAAATACGCTCACGATAGGTTACGAATGATCCAGTAGGTCATGTACCAGTCGAAGTAGATTGTGATCACAATGGTAATGAGCTATGAGCAAGTCTAAGTAGTGGGAACCACGCGAGTAGGGGTTCTCTATCGGCCGTAGTAAAAAGTGTGTAGTCATAGCGTAATACACATGGATCCATGCGCTGGATGTGTGAGAGCAATGCGATTGTTGGTCGGCTAGAGAGCCGTGGCGTTAGAGTGGTTTACTCGTTTGTGGGTTTCCGGGTGTCTAAGGCTCTTAGTGAAAAAGATTATTGTTGTAATGTGGATAACGATGGTACATGGCTCTGGTTGAATCAAGTACGCTCATGAGGTTAAGGCTTATGCCATGGCACAGGCCAGGGGATCAGAGTATTACTGACGAATTTGAGGAAAGCCAAGTAAAAGAATTAAAAATGAAACCATGACATATAAATTAATTATCTGATAGATACATGGTGCCCACATATTTACAAACATAGTAAAAGTAAACGATTTTCATTTAAATAAAATAAAATAAAAATTACATGTAATAAGTCAGGGTGTGAGTTAAATAGTTACAGAATGTAAATCAATTTAAATAATAAAAAAAAAAATAAAAAAAAATTGCAATTAGTTAGAATACCTAGGTAGGCTTATTGGTCACGGTCAGGTACGGCCTAGCCCTAGTAAAACTGAAACTATAGTGAAGTCTCCTAGACAACCCATAGAATCTTGGACGATGCCTGAGGTACCTACTCTTTTAAAGTGGTTCACACTGACGTCCTTGGTCCCCTAACGGAGTATACTACGGACGTATCCTAAGCCTAAAGGAACGCCTAGAGAGAGACCGAGGATCATGTAGATAAAAGAGTTAACTAGTCCTTGATGTGTTGATCGACCTAAGTCTAAAGGGAGTTCTTCGCATTAAGGTTAAGTAAGGATTGGAAATCACTTGATTCTCGGATCAATTTAAACCTAACTAGGTGTATTCTAAGTCTAAAGGAGCACCTAGTAGAGGTAGACGGACGTATCCTAAGCCTAAAGGAACGCCTAGAGAGAGACCGAGGATCATGTAGATAAAAGAGTTAACTAGTCCTTGATGTGTTGATCGACCTAAGTCTAAAGGGAGTTCTTCGCATTAAGGTTAAGTAAGGATTAGAAATCACTTGATTCTCAGATCAATTTAAACCTAACTAGGTGTATTCTAAGTCTAAAGGAGCACCTAGTTGAGGTAGACGGACGTATCCTAAGCCTAAAGGAACGCCTAGAGAGAGACCGAGGATCATGTAGATAAAATAGTTAACTAGTCCTTCATGTGTTGATCGACCTAAGTCTAAAGGGAGTTCTTCGCATTAGGGTTAAGTTAAATAACTAAGTGTTCTGTACTGTTGGACGTCATGATGACCGAGTCGGTTTGGAGAGACAATGTAACAAAATACTAATCATATAAATTAATATGTTTCCAGTACATTATCACAGGAGCGGTCACCTGCCTGAGTACCATAGAATTGGTTTACCAGGCGTGAGCTGGCGTGCCAGGGGCAGGCACGATGCAGCATGGCCGTGTTGGCAACACAACGACCGGTGGGAGCGAGACAGCACGCTCTACCGGACGACGGTGTCAACATTTTTTGGAGGGATCACGAGTAGCTGCCGCGAGCGGCAGGCTCGGGCCGCGGTGGGGATTAACGGCTTGATATTGATTGTGAGAGGTTATCCTGAGATTAATTAAAGTATCGTTTAGAATCAGAAGTCTATATTTTATAATCACCCGCCTTCAGCCTAGTTAGATAATAATTGCAGTTTTTTTTTCACAGCCCGCGCCAAATTGAACCTTAAAACAACCATTGTAAGGAAGGAACATATTGGAAGAAACTAGAGGGATCATTTGCTAGCAATCGTTAAGCTCGCTCATTCCAACCAACACCAAATAATAATAATATGTTTACCTATTAAAAAATCAAATAATTTTAATGCTTCTATTTAATTTACTTTTCTACTTTTTTGCTTGAGTGATTTTATTGGCCACAAAAGGTAATTTAATAAAAAACAAAAAGTAAAAAACAGCAAAACAAAAATCCTCAGCTGGGATCGAACTCACATCGTCGAGCTTACATCAGTAGCTATCGTAGGCACTTACACCAATTAACTATGTGAACTATGTTAAATTAGTCTAAAATATTGGATCAAATTCCTTCATTGTGAACCCGTTTATTTTATCTCTAAACGTGAATGTATAATACGTATAGGTACGCACACAATAATAATGACAGTTACCGATCTTTCATCATCATCATCATCAGCCTATAATGTTCCCACTGCTGGGACACAGGCCTCCTCTCAGTGAGAAGGAGTGGGCCGTAATCTACCACGCGGGCCCAGTGCGGGTTGGTAGATGTCACATGTCTTCGAATTTTTGGTTCTAGGACATGCCGGTTTCCTCACGATGTTTTCCTTCACCGTTTTGTGAGCAGTGGTGATGAAATAATTTACACAAAGTAAAGCGCCTGTCTGGGTTCGAACCTACGACCTACAACTCGTAAGTCGCGGCCGTTACCACTTGGCCACCACTGCTCTACCGATGTTTGCGTGATGTAAACTAATTAGCATTGCCGACTGTACCGGGTACTTGATAAAATAAAGAAATTGTCTACAGATCTAAAGTCTACAAGGCCTACAAAGTACAGAATTACACATTATATTACACATTTACAAAATAAGAATCTATCAAAAGGATAAATAAAAAATTTAATATAAAAACCTACTTAAACCAAGTGATATGATTGCCATTACAACCACTAATAAAGAGGTGAAAAATTAGAATTGTCTGTATATAATGTCAAATAATAAAAATATTACGTCAAAGAAGTATGCAAAAAATAAATAAAAAATAGACATCGCAATTTGAAGAAATGACTTGCTAGTTGTAGTTAACCCGTGAGAAGGCGCGCTATGAGCAATTTGCTCACACAAAAATTTAAACAAAAAAAAAACACTGGCACTCCGGTAGTGCCGACAGAAGTGAAAACTTGAACAATTACGAGTGTATTTTGTGAATCGTCTTATAAACAAAACACGCGTGTTAAGGTGTGTTCCTTATTTTATAGGGTTTTTTGCAAATCAGGTATGATGACCAAAGTGACTGGTTTATTCTTCTCGTGAAAGGAATTTATTCAGATTTACAAATAAGCACACAGGATAGACTTCAGTTCGTGGTGTTGGTCGCGGCAGTGGTAAGAGAAGCAAGCCGCTCGCATGGAGCTCGTCGTCAGTTATATATCCGTGGTTCAGCGCCATCTCGTCGTTGTTGGATGAACTACATAGTTAGTACGCGAGGCCCTCGTAGTTCTTCCCGATGTGCATAGATGGCGCTGTCCTCAACAACGCGCGTCTTACGTTTTACGTCTTACGAATTTTCGATCAGGGTCACGTGACCTGACGCGAGTTTAGAAGTTTTTACCCATTCCAAAAAAAGTACACAGCGCCGCTAAAGAAGTTTTCACTTCAAAAATGTTTTGGTGATACCGACGCCCTAGTGTCTCAAGCGCCTAGGTACCTTCCTAACTATTCATCCACTCCTCCGTGACGCAACTCTCATGCCGGTCAGTTCTGTTGCGACCGCGCAGCTAAGTGTTTGTGGAGGCCGCGTAGGTACCATCGTGCGGCAATTTGCTCATCACGCGCCCATCCGTGTAAGTATTTATTTTTCCAATTAAAAAAGTATAATTGTATTTTCTAGATTATATTATTTTATTTATTTATATTAAATTGGTTAATTATTACGTAAATACTCTATAGTAATATTTTAATAATAATATTTATTGTTTTTAGCTACAACACACATGTAAAATGGGCGACCGACGTCAAGCACAAATTTGTTCGTGGCTGGAAGAGGATTCTGGTGATGAAGCATTGGATGCGGATCTTGAGAATGGAGAACATATCGTCAGATCTCAAGTTTCTAACGAAGTGATTTGTGTCGGCTCCTAGACCTATTTAGGCCAAGCGAATTCTGTTCTATATGTCGGAATAGACGGTCAAAAAAAGCTTGCACTTTGTGCAAGCAATTACTCTGCACCGAACATATCACATATATGTGTTTAATGTGTTTCGAGAGGCACACTTGTCCAGATCTCATGGAAGAGTAATTTTTTTATGTTTTTGTTATGTAAGATTTTTTATTGTGATTTATATGAAGACTGTCAAAATAAGAAAATAATAATTAGTAGATTTTTTATTTGTTTTAGAAGTTGCATTTATGTTTCATAGTTTTAATAAAAATACTTATTTTCTTACTTATTAAACCTTGTTTTATTCATATAGATCCATTATAAGTCAATAAGTACTATAAAAGTGGAAATATGTATGAGCATTTAAAGTAGTGTGAGCAATTTGCTCGCGCGCGCCTCTCCATGTAACAAACAGAGACGCGCCTTCTCACGGGTTAATGTAAATTTAGGTATGTAACACCCACTCTCTTAAAGATCCTCATCCATCTCTCCGTTTTGCCGGTTTTCAGCAAAGTGTTTGAAAAGATAATGCTTAATCAAATGCTTAATGCTTAATCATTTTAACATTAATAAAATCCTACACGATCAACAGTATGGTTTCACCAAAGGACGTTGTACGACCGACGCCGGTGTAACTTATTAAAAAACATTTTTAACGCGTGGGAAGAGGCTCAAGACGCCATAGGAATCTTTTGTGACCTCTCCAAGGCATTTGATTGCGTCGATCACGAAACCTTGGTTTTGAAACTTGAGCATTACGGTCTTGAAAAACTTGAGCTCAGTTTAGTTAGTTCTTATTTAAATGATAGACAACAACAAGTTCAAATAAATGGTGTCAATTCACTTGGTTTACTAGTAAAAATTGGTGTGCCACAAGGCTCGATATTGGGTCCTTTCCTCTTTTTAGTGTATATTAATGATTTACTCCATTTATTAAAAAATCAACCACAAATGGTGTTATTTGCTGATGACACTTTCTTAATTTTTAAGGTAAATAGACATGCTACAAATTTTGACGACGTAAATAATGCCCTACTGCAGGTCCAAAATTGGTTCACTGCTAATAATTTAGTATTAAATGGAAAAAAAATCTAAGTGCATAAGATTTTCTTTACCAAATGTCAAGGGATTGTGAGATAATATTGAATCAAGAGAAACTAGAATTCGTCGATAAAACTGTTTTCCTAGGGATCACACTCGACTCAAGGCTGCCATGGGGTCCTCATTTAACATCTCTTGCAGACTTACATCTCTCTCGGACGGCTAAGTTCAGCAGCTTATGCTGTCAGAAAAATCCGTCAATTTATTGATGTAGATACCGCGAGGCTAGTCTATTTTAGTTACTTTCATAGTATCATGTCTTACGGTATTTTACTTTGGGGACGGGCTGCAGACATCGATTCTATTTTTATTCTGCAGAAAAGAGCTATCAGAGCCATATATAATCTCCGCAGGCGCGATTCTCTAAGGGAACTGTTTAAGGAAATTAACATCATGATGGTGCCTTGTGTATGAAAACATCATGTATGTAAGGAAAATTTACATCTTTTTAGTAAAAGAGGTGAAAGACATAATTCTGTGCCTCCGGTGAAAACTGATACAACTTCAAAATGACTACTTTTCAGTAAAGCGATTTAAAGTTTTATTTATTTTTTATTTTATTTTAAAAGAATATTATTAATAGTTTTACAGAACACTTAATGTTAAATACAAGTTGCATCGTTTTTCTTTAAAATTACAGGATTTTGTAACATTTCATTAGAAAATTAGGAAAATATTGAGGAAAAACTGTCAACTATAATAATAATATAATAATAATAACAACCTACAACACTAGAGACACAAAGCACACAAAATAGAACACAGACCCGTATGAGATGGACCAGTGAACACAATGAAGCTATAATGCGGTCATATTATAGAGTTACAGCTTTAGGCACTAATGAAACTACATATCGAAAACCTATGTACGAAGATTTCATTAATCAATTCCCTTCACTTGCTCACCTAAGTGAACAACGAATAGCTGATCAGAGGAGGGCAATAATAAACAATCAATACTTAAGCGATGAGAAATTAAATTCATTAAAGTTAGAGATATCGGAAGAACTAAGTATAGATAACACACCCAATTACAATAGTGAAACCGTAGCAGTTAATACCAATATCAACAATACCACTACCGAGTTTACAAATAACATTGATATAAACTCTATAGAAGAACCCACGCCTATTATACAAACACCGGATAACACCGAAATAAATAGTACAGAAATTCTTCCTAACCCACAAATTAATTTAGAAAAGGACCCAATAATAGAAGATTATTTCCAACAAGCATTCCAATTTTATAAAGATACTAGCCCTACAAACCGAATGTATATCCCAAAACAAAAACCATCTAAAAATCTTGCAAGAATAATTAGCTACATAAACAAAATCATTCTCCCTGAAAATATTAATAACGACACAGATTTTCACACATTTCAAACCGTTATATATTGTGCGGCATGGACCGTTGCTAAAGTCAACGGAGCCAAGGTAACACTCGAACCAAGAGAAATAACCCGCCGTGGTACAAAAACAGAATATAAACCAAAAGGGCAAAGACGACTAGAACGAAAATTAAACGATTTACGGTCAAAAATAGGGAGAATGACACAATTTATCAACGGCAGTCGAAGTAGAAAGTTAAAGAAACATGTAAACAAGATCATAAAACTATATAGAATTCACACCGTACACGAAGAACCAAACACACAAGCAGCACACACACTAGACACACTTAAACAAAAACTCTCAGTAGTAACAGGCCGACTCCAAAGATATAAAGCATGCACTTTGAGAAAACAACAAAATACCCAATTTAGCCAAAACGAAAAACTTTTTTATCGTAATATCAGGCAGGCAACAACAAATGTTCAGAATAACAATCCAAGTGATGATGAGCTTAACACTCCTAACCCAGAGGCATTACAAAACTTCTGGGCAGAAATATGGGAAAAACCTATCCATCATAACGCCGAAGCCGATTGGATACAAGGAGAACTATCAAATAACACAAACATTCAGACAATGGCATTTGAACACATCTCCCCACAAATATTTCATAAAGTTCTATCTCGCCTGCATAATTGGAAAGCACCTGGGTCAGACCACATTCATAGTTACTGGTATAAAAAATTCACAGCACTTCATTGTTATTTATATAATTTTATAAATAGCTTCATCAAAGATCCCAACATGATACCTTCTTATATAACATCTGGCACAACTTATATGATACCGAAAGATCGCAATGACCTCTCTAACCCAGCTAAATATAGACCTATTACATGCTTACAGACCTTGTATAAGATCATCACATCCTGCATATCCGAAATGATATACGAACACATTGAGGCCAATAACATCTTAGCCGAACAGCAAAAAGGATGCCGAAAATATAGTCAAGGCTGCAAAGAGCAATTAATTATAGATTCCGTAATCTTAAAAAGAGTTCAGAAAACTAAAACTGATTTATTCACCATGTATATTGATTACAAGAAAGCGTATGATTCTGTCCCCCATTCGTGGCTATTGCAAGTGTTAGAAATTTACAAAATAAACCCAACAATAGTTACATTTTTGAAGACTATGATGACAACTTGGTGTACAGTATTAAGACTGACTACCCCAACAGAAACAACAGATACTAGCCCAATTAAAATACAAAGAGGGATCTTCCAGGGAGACGCACTCAGCCCACTGTGGTTCTGCCTTGCTCTAAACCCCCTATCTAAAATATTAAACGCTACCTCACTAGGAATCTCTTTAAATTCTACAGCTACCAACCGACAGACTGACCCACAGAAAGACGTTTTAAATCATTTACTGTACATGGATGATATTAAGCTGTATGCAGAAACCGAGAGTTAACTTTACGAACTAGCTAACCTAACAGAAACATTCACAAATGACATTAAAATGGAGTTCGGCATAGATAAATGTAAAATAAATTCAGTTAGAGCAGGACAAAACTACCAACACCAATACACCTTAGGCACAGGAGAACAAATAGAACCATTGGATGAACTAGACACTTATAAATACTTAGGGTACAATCAATCCCGTCAGATACACTACAAAGATACTAAACAAAAACTTAAACAACAATTCCAACACCGACTTAATACAATACTAAAAACACAGCTCTATTCACGAAACACCATAAAAGCAATCAACACCTTTGCTATACCTGTGCTCACCTATTCATTCGGAATAATAAATTGGACCAAAACTGACTTGAAAAACTTACAACGAAAAATAAACACTACAATGACTAAATTTCGCAAGCACCACCCAAGATCTTGTATACAAAGGTTAACGTTACCGAGAAAAGAAGGAGGCAGAGGACTTATAGATATCCTAAATTTACACAACAGACAGATCACAGCTCTTAGGCAATATTTCTTTGCCAAAACTGAATCTTCCCCACTCCACAAACTAATAGCACAAAGCGACCAACACTTAACACCTCTTAATTTAAAAGACACTACAGAACAAAAAAATGAGAAAGTGACTCATGACAAAACCAAATGTCAAGAGTGGACCCAGAAGTCTCTACACGGAAGACATCGCCAAGATTTATGCCAATCAAATGTCGACAAAGATGCGTCGAACGCGTGGTTGAATCGAGGCGAATTATTCCCGGAGACGGAAGGGTTCATGCTTGCAATTCAGGACCAAGTAATTGAGACCAAGAACTACAGAAAATATATTATAAAGAATTTAACAACCGATATTTGTAGAAAATGCAATAGTTCTCCAGAAACAATCCAACATATCACCGGCGCCTGCAAATCAATAGCCCAGACAGACTACAAACACCGACACGATCAAGTAGCCAACATCATACACCAAAAACTAGCCCATAAATACAAACTTTTAGACACTATAGTACCTTATTATAAATACAACCCTGAAACGGTACTAGAGAACACCACAACAAAACTGTACTTCGACCGAGCCATTCTTACAGACCGCACAATTCACTTTAATAGACCCGACATCACATTAATTAATAAAATCAATAAAACTGGGTTCCTTATAGACATTGCCGTGCCAAATACGCATAACGTACAGACTACAATAGCCGAAAAATTATCCAAATATACCGAACTAAAAGATGAAATAATCCGACTGTGGCATCTTCAAAAAGTCACAATAGTCCCCATAGTGCTATCTACAACAGGAGTAATTCCAAAACAGCTACATCAGTCTCTTAGTTCCCTCAACCTTCCACCTAACACCTACCACCTGCTGCAGAAGGCAGTGATTCTTAACACATGCAGGCTAGTTAGAAAATTTATTCAGTGTGAATCGGACAACTTACACGTTACTCCCACACTTAACCCCACTGTTGGACACTTGGCTTAGGCCCGTGCCATCAGTTCTATCCGGCTAGGCCGAGAGAAAAAAATATATATAAACAAAATAATAATAATAATAATAAGGGCAACACTGATACGTCAACAACGTACATTTTTCATTCTTATCTTTTATTTTCCTGTTTTTATTAATTTCCCGTTTTTATTGATATCTTATAAAACCTTTTGGAATAATACATATTAAATCTACAAACAAAATCAAAAATACAATGAAAAAGCTTTACAAACACAGAAAAATTAAAAATGACGCCTGTCAAATTTGACCTCCGAACAAAATACTCGTAAATATGTGAAGATAATAATATAGAATGTTGACGAGATCAGCAGCACGCCGTGCACAACTAACACCTCCGGACTCGTCGCTCAGCTCCGCCCCGCCGCCGCCGGAACCCAGCCCCATCGAGAGTGCTGTAACACCGGCCGTGGCAGTTGCGTCGAGCTCGAGCGACGAATATTTTTCCCCGCCGACGTCGCCAACACCCGTACGTCGGCAGGGGAGAGGCCGGCCACCGAAGAGCTTGGGGCTTAGGGGCCATCCGACCCCGAGCCGGGTCCCCGCTACCGGTGGTTGTGTGCAGCGCATGAGATGGACTCAGTCTATGAATGAGAACGTCATGCGCGCATATTACGGGTCTACAGAGGGGGGAATTAACCTCACTGCGTACCGCGTTAGGATGCTGTCTCTGTTCCAGGAACTGGAACCAACCGTCAACGTTTCGGCCCAACGACTGTCGGATCAGGTGCGGGTCATCCAACGCAATCACAGGTTGGACGATATCGCACTTGATAGGCTGCGCTCAGAGGTACTGAGCAATCACATCGTCTCGACTTCGGCACAAACTGCGGCACAAGCGTCAACTGTTGATGCCATCCCGCCGCAGTCCAATCATGTTGAAGAAGAAGATGATAGGGTTGCCACAGTAAGTAGCCAGTACAACGTCCGACTGAGGAGCGCACTGGAGGATGCATTACGCGAGTATAGATCCACTCCAACCGAACTTAGACCCCGATTACCACGGTTACCTATGCACAAAAAAAATAGGGCGCTGGTGTGTGCCTTGGACTCGCAGCTCAAGAATTTCTTTGAGAGCAGCGAGGATCTTGTTGATACACACTCGATCCTGTATTGCGCAGCTGTTGCGGCATGTCGTTTAGCTAACGTCAAGTTCCCAACTTATGACGAAGCTACTCGACCAAAACCAACCGTACCAGTCTGGCAACGTAGGATCGAGGGTCGTATCGATGGGGCCAGGGTACTCATCGGCAAACTATACTGCTTCAGGGAGGGCAATACACGACCACGAGTGATGCGCTTTGTAAGGCGGGCATTCTCGGGGACTGGAATCAATCCTCGAGAATACATGTCCCGTGTCACAGAGCGCATCGACTTCCTGAAGCAGAAAGTTTGTGCATGGGCGAACCGAATTCGGCGGTATAAGCGGCGGGTTGATCGATACACGCAGAATCGCATGTTCCAGAGCGATGAAAGGTGGGTATATAGAGCTTGGGAGCTACCTGAACAAAATGTGATAGATGTATGCCGCCCGGATGATGCCGCCACAAGTGCATTCTGGCGCAGCATCTGGTCGGTACCCGTCTGTCACACTGAGGCTGGCTGGATGCAGGATATCGAGCGAGTGTGTGAGACTATACCAGTAATGGATGCAGTCATAATTATGACATCAGACGTTACCAGAGCGGTCCGTCCTTTACCGAATTGGAAATCGCCAGGACCGGACGGACTGCACAACTTCTGGTTGAAATGGCTAATTAGTTCACACACTTGCTTGGCATCTCAGTTCCAGTCATCCTTAGAGTCTGGGTCGCTACCGCAGTTTCTAACAACAGGCGTTACCCACCTGCTCCATAAGTCAGGTAGTCCCGCGGAACCCAAGAATTATAGACCGATCACGTGTTTGTCGACGGTTTATAAACTTCTTACATCAATTTTGAGAGTGAAAATTAATACGCACATTGAGAATAACTCGATTATGTCTGCCTCTCAAAATGGATGTAGGAATGGGTCCCGCGGTACTAAGGAGCTACTCCTCATAGACATGGCCATTAGCCAACAGGTTCAGCGATCCCGCAAGGATCTGTCAACATGTTGGATAGATTACAAGAAGGCCTACGACTCGGTGCCACATACATGGCTCATGAGGGTGCTGGAGTTGTACAAAATAGATGCAACTCTACGCACCTTCCTTGAGTCGTGTATGGCGCAATGGAAGACGGTCCTTCGTTATCCAGGATGTCGACAGATCCAGGGGAATGATGAGCCTGTATGGATTAAACGGGGAATATTTCAGGGCGACAGTTTGAGTCCACTTTGGTTCTGCTTAGCCCTGAATCCTCTAAGTACACTACTGGAGGATTCAGGTCTAGGTTATCGGTTGAGGAGAGGTGGTCAGGTTATATCTCACCTCCTTTACATGGATGATTTGAAACTCTTTGCCCCCAACAAATTGCGTCTGATGGAGCTACTGAAGGTAACTGAAACTTTCAGTAGCGCCATCAGGATGGAATTTGGTGTGGACAAATGTGCAGTCATGCATGTAAAGCGAGGGGAGATTATGGAATCCGAGGGAATTCAACTCTCGGATTCCATAAACCTCAGATCCCTCTCCTCATCCGAAAACTATAAGTATTTGGGTATGTCGGAAGCGTTAGGCATCAATGATGCTGACATGAAGCAATCATTGAAGGAGCGCTTCTTTTGTCGCCTGAAGAAGGTATTAAATAGTCTTCTTTCGGGCGGAAATAAGGTGCGCGCCTTCAACGGTTGGGTCATGCCGGTTTTGATGTACTCTTTCGGCATACTCAAATGGACTCAGACCGAACTCGATGCCCTGGATAGAAGAGTCCTACTGACCGCAAACCGGATGCATCACCCACGATCATCGGTGATGAGACTGTATATCCCGCGGAAGTGTGGGGGTCGAGGCTTTTTAAATGCGAAGACCCTCCACAACCGCGAGGTGTGCAGTCTCAGGGAATATTTTTTAAAAGCCGAAGTGGGTATGCACCGTGATGTGGTCGCAGTGGACAAGGGGCTCACCCCGCTCTCCATGGCTAAAGAGAACTGGCGCAAACCTGTAGTACTTTCTACTGATGACCGCAAGAAGATATGGCAAAGCAAGGAGCTTCACGGACGCTTCTATCGGGCTCTTCATGAGCCCGGTGTAGATTTCTTAGCGTACGTATCCTGGCTACGTTTTGGTGACCTTTTCGGGGAAACTGAAGGTTTCGTCTGTGCAATTATGGACGAAGTTATCTTAACGAATAACTACCGGAGACATATTATGAAGGACGGGACGGTTGACGTGTGTCGGGCATGCCACCGTCCGGGTGAGTCTATCAGACATATTGTCTCTGGTTGTTCTCGTCTGGCTAACGGCGAGTACTTGCACAGGCATAACCAAGTGGCCAGGATTATTCACCAGCAACTTGCTTTGAAATATAAGCTTGTGGATTCTGAGGTACCGTATTACAAGTATGTGCCCGACCCAGTTCTTAAAAATGACCATGTCACGTTGTACTGGGATCGATCTATCATTACTGACAGGACTATTGTTGCCAATAAGCCTGATATAGTGGTGATAGATCGATTAGCGCGCCGCACAATGATTGTCGATGTTACCATTCCACATGACGGTAACCTCGTGAAAGCTGAGAAAGAGAAACAAATTAAATATCTCGACTTAGCACACGAGGTTGTTGACATGTGGAATGTGAGCTCGGCTATCATTGTGCCGATTGTCGTGTCGGCCAATGGTCTTATAGCCGAAAGCCTCGATCAACATCTATCGAGGCTCTCGTTAGGCGGTTGGATCAAGGGCCTGATTCAGAAGGCAGTACTCCTCGATACGGCTCGCATTGTGAGGAGGTTCCTGTCTCTGGAGCCCTAACCACCGGTAGCTTGGACCCTGGTCCCGACACCGGCGACAGCTATTTTTTTATATTTTTAAATGTTTTTTTTACTTATTTTTATATTTTAAAAAATATTTAAAAATGTAATAAAATAAGAAAAGTAAATAAATAAATGAATAATAATAAGACATTTAATTCAGACGTAGTCCATATACTGTTAGTAACACAAAAACCTTATAAAACTATTGTTAGTACATACAAAAACAAAACCACAGAAAGAAATAAAAGAAATAAAAAGCATGAAGTGGCACCGCACAGGAGTGCCAGTCTATGACAGGCCCTGGACGCGACCACCCACAGTGTGTAGTCGCATCCAGTGCCGCCACATCGGCGAGTCCCATCGTCCCACGAACACGCTCAGAAGGCTGTTCGAGCTGGCCCGCATGCGCTTCATAAGGGACGCAGAACGCTTCCGCATGATTGTATGAAAACCATCCACGCTTTTCACTGCAAACATTGCTGAAGCGCTGCAATGGCGCGGCAGCCCGAACAGCACCCTAAACGCGTTATTATATTGTACTCTCAGAGCACTGTATGTACGCTGCGTGTACTTAGTCCACAGGCTGCAGGTGTAGAAAGATTGACAGTAGGCCCTAAATAATGTCACTTTGACTTGCTCGGTACACCGTGCAAACCTGCGGGCCAGCATGTTACAGCGCACAGACAGCGCCCTGCGCTCCCTTTCCAAATCAATGTTGTCACTTAGATCTTCCGAGACCCAGTGACCCAGATATTTAAAGTTTGACACTCTGTTTAAGCTGGCACCGCAAAGATACAAGGGAGGCACATTAGCATATGATTTATTACCAGCCTTAAACACCATCACTTCACTCTTCTTCGCATTATATCTGAGTCCATGGGTTCGTGCATACTTTTCACAAATACCTAGCAGTCTGCGCATGGCACTGATCGACGGACTCAGCAGCACCATATCGTCCGCATAGCTGATATTATTGACGCACTGTCCATCTATATGGCACCCTATGCTTGTTCTGCTGAGCTCGCCGATCAGCTCGTTCATGTATAAGTTAAAGAGACGAGGAGAGGTTAACCCCCCCTGCCTCACCCCGCACTCCAACCCATACATGTCCGAGTGTGAGCCTGCCCACCGTACAACATTAGTTTGGCTCGAGTACCAATATCTCAACATTGCAACAACTTCACGTGGCACATCTGTTTCATTTTTCATCTTTTGCCACAACACATCATATGATACCAAATCAAATGCCCTGGACAAGTCCAGGTAACAGGCATAGACCATATATACCGACCGTATTCCTGGCTGTATAATACTGCACAGTCTGCTTGAGGCACAGAATGGCACTCTCAGTCGAAAGGCCAGGTCTAAATCCAAATTGAGCATCATGAAGTTCTATGTGCCTATCCAGGTGTTTGTCAAGCAGACTGTCCAGTACTTTTGCTATCACAGTAGCCAGCGAGATGGGTCTGTAGTTTGCCAGGTCAGAGACATCCCCGGTCTTGTTTTTTATAACGGGAACTACCACGGTATGTATAAGTTCATCCGGAAGGTAACAGTGACTCACACATAAGCTAAAGAACATAGCAAGTACTCGAGACAAATGGAAACCAGCATATTTCAAATGCTCAATGCTGAGACCATCATGACCAGGGGACTTACCTCGCACCATTTTATGAATTATGTTAGCAACTTCCTTGGCACAAAATCGAACAGTAACATCCCCTGACATGATCTCAGCACCCCGTGTCAGATCAGTCGAGCCTACAGGAGGAGATTCCACCCTAAAATGACGCTGAAACAGGTTGGCTATATCACGAGGCACATGCACGCCTGCAACGCTCACAGGTAGACTCGATTTTGGGTTGAGTTTATTTGTTTTTTTCCAGAATTTACCAAATTGTTTATTCGAATGATGCTGTGCAATTATATCTAACTTGATTTGTTTCTCATTATCTTGACAAAATTTTACCCGAGATTTAAAAAGTCGCCTCGTTTGGCACATGCTATCGTAAATAGGTCCGCTTTTTTGTTTCCCATTCAATAACCATTCCTGATAACATAATCGAGCCTCTCTGTGAACACCGCTGACGTGTTTGTTCCACCCTGGCATATATCTATGTTTCCTGGACACAGGACCAACATAGCTGTCTGCCGCCGCCTTACTAAGTATTTGCACAATATCGCTATACATTTGTTTTAAAATACGCTTGTGATCCTCATTATAACAACAGTGATCAGCGCAGTGTGCAAATTCTACGGGAAAATTAATATTTCTCAGTTGCGATTGACAACTTTCCAAAAACTTCTCGGTCTGTTCACTGTTTCTTTCTCCCCAAATTACTTTATTACATTCATTATCAGTCGCAATAATTTTCGGCCTTATCAATTTTAAGTCACACTCAACCAACAAGGGACAATGATCAGACCAGTAAGCATCATGTAAAACGGACACTTTACGTACTGAGCGTCTCGCCGCACTGGTCGTCACACAGTGATCGAGCCAACGCAGACAGCCGTGTGCCTCACTCACAAAGGTATATGTGTCTATAGGTAGCAAGTCCATATCTACGCATGACCATGATTGTTCGGTACAAAAGTTTATTAGTTCCCTTGAAAATAACTCACCTGGGTGTGCATTAAAATCCCCAAGTACAATAACAGACTCCACGGCACTGTTTTCAATCAACGCATTAATTTCACTAAGACAATTAGTGAATTCAATTAAATTATCGACACTCGCGGTGGGCATATACACTGATACTACCACAATTGAACTATATCAATGTGCACCGACATTACGTCTGTGTAAACTAATATATGTTAAGTAATATCAACTTACACCACACATGCAGTTCTCGTGAAGACTGATATCATAAAATATGTTTTAGTATTTACACTGACAATAATATTGCAAGAAAAATGTTGTTGAACAAATCTAATATAACTTTATGTTAGAAATCAGTCTAGAACTTTAAAGTTTACCTAATTTAATATTTATTGAGATATATCAGTTATCACGATGTTATTTTTTTGTGTATAATGCTACAAGTAAACTTATATATTCAACATCTTCGTGTAAAATGATATTTGTAACCAATTTTATTTAAAGCTCTTGGTATTAAAAATAAAACACACATATATTAAGATACAAAATATAATTATCTGAATAAATTTAGTCAAACAAAAAGTAAAAAAAGTTTAATTTCTAAAAAAACAACTAAAATGCTTCTTTTCTTAATTAGCACAACAGTATTTAATCAATGACCTTAAATTGTTATACATTTTTAAAATATAACTTTTCAATATTGCTGAAATTGAATTTAACTGAAACTCAGTCTCAATCAACGTTTTTAATAAAGTAACGTCACTTTTATGAATTTATATTTTTAACAATCTGACATGTTTCATGATATGGCAATAAGAAGTAAGTATAATAATTATAATAAAAAAAAAATATAAAAAAGTAGGATACAGATAATTTTCAGTCCTCCTCACTGGAGTATAAATCGGGATCAATATTTCTGACATCAGCCTTAATTTTCAAGTTCTGATAAAACTCATGACATCTACTATCAACATATGGTAATATTGATAACAGATCATTTTTCTTTTCAATTGAAATAAAAGATGGGCCACTGCATTGAATTAACTGATCTACTAATACTTCCGATGTATACATTTTACCCCTCTTAGCAAATGATATGACGTTGAAATTATCTGCTCTCATGTCAGTCTTGTATTTCGAAGACGGGAATTGGTCTTTCTCATATTTAAAAACTTTCACATCGGCCCAAACAAATTTCTCGTTTTCTTCATTAATTTTTTTGATAGTGAAATTTATCGTTTTGCAAATTCGTTATAATCGTAAAAATTAGATTCTGTCATCTCAACTACGGTAAATTTTCCAGGTTTTCCTAATGTTCGAATTAATTGCGCCCAATCCCTTGGATGATAGATGTTCATAGTCGTTCGTAGCTCTTTCGATTGCAGAATGGTCACTATCTACTTCCATTCTTGTATAGGCATTCTTGTATTCTTGTGTAGGCAGGTCATGAACAACAAGTAGCATCATTGTAGCCACCATGGAGTTTTTATTCTGCCCAGACAAGTGTCAGAGTAAAGGATAATTTTTATAATACCGGGATATTTAGTGGGAACTTGATTTAAAAAAAAACGAATATACATGAGGCGATTTGATTGGCTCCTCGTCCGGACACACTTTCGTCCCACATATAGCAAAAAGCATTATTACTTGCACAGTCATGGATGGTAAGATTGTATGTCCATAACTGTCTTTTATAAAAGACCAGACCCGTCTTCAGGTATGGTGTTGGTAGACATTGTTGCAAGTCAAATGTAAGCGTTAAGGTGTTGGGCAATTCTTTAGAATATATTTTGCCACTTTCTTTCTGGTCATACGCATAAGCGGCTGCAGCTTGATGTTCCTCCAATAGACATTTAATGTGAAGTTTGTCATCGGTTGATGCCGTTTCTATTGCTTCATTTGACTTATCACATTTCTGACATGTATCCACTGATGGTTGCTTAAACGATAGATTCAATTGTTTGAAAATCTGACTGTAAACAGTTACTTATAGGTTCCGTTGTTGTTAGCTGTTGTTTATATAGGTCGTACATTTTGGTTAAGGCCAAATCGGAACTCAGAAAATTTTTATTAGTTTTGCTGCGACCATAGTCGCTTTCATTCTCCGTCTAAAAACTTTATCGCCACTGACCCCGCACGGCTCGCATACCCCCGCGATAGAAGAAGTATCACTATACACATTTTTTATGCCCTATTTTGAGTACTATTTACGTGTATAATAATTAATATAACTTCACATGTATCATTTGACACAAACAATTTTTTACTTTTGTCTTTGTGTTAACTGATATGTCTGAAGTTGTACCAGTAAATTACGCACAATGTCTTCGTGTAAAAAAATATAACTGAGTTTATATCATTAATCACATTTATTAAAGATAAAGTTTACAAATGTATTGGAATATAACTTAAGACATATTTTTTTACACGGAGCACTATCTAATTTTTCAATATATTTAACGATTTATGTGGAGTTAAATTATTTTACACGTCATTAACTATTAATACATAAATTTTTAGGCCTACTTGTATCACACTATCTCTGGAAATATGACTTGTATCAAAATGTCGATTAGACAGAAATGTACAGAATTTTTTTCTGATACAAGTGCATTTTAAAACTCCAATTTGATACAACTTGAGTTATATCAGTTTTCACCGGAGGCACAGAATTATACTACTAGAAATAGGGACCTATTAGTTCAACCAGGTTTCTGACCGGCTAAAGTAGATTCATCTTTTATGGGGTACTGTTTAAAATGTTATAATAAAATACCTCCCCACATTCTTCAACTGAATGAGACTAAATTCAAGTCTTGTATAAAACGCACACTATGCAGTCAGGCATATTATAAGTTAGGGGCTTAAGTCGCTGATAAAAATGCCTGGCTCAATGCTGGTACTGCTCCACAACCACAACTAATAGATTAACACATGAAAATACTGTTGGAGCTGCTGAAGATTGTAAGACTATCTTTGCATGGTATAAAATCAATTTCCTTTGTATTGTATAATTGCATAGCACAGATGTGAGTTCTATGTACCCTATAGCTACCATTTACCGGGTAATAATATGTCTGTCATTGACTCGAATGTGCCCTGACGACGTAATTTTAACAATGTGCACTGCGGTGTAGAATATTGCAGTTTTATGCGCCATCTCTTGACCATAGTGAAACTAATGTAACTTTTGTTGATGGATTTCTGAAAAAGTGTGCTATTTAGAGACTTCGTTTTATTTTTCCTGTAATCTTGACATAAACTTCTATCTCATAGAATAATTTCAGATTTTCTCTTTGCAAACTTCGGAGATAAGGAGAGGGAACAGTATTTTTTTTATATTTTTCATCAAAAGTGGAAAACTATGCGGACTAAAAAAAATGTTTGAAAATTTGCAAACTGCGCTCTTTCATATGATACCCTACATGCCCTAGTAGCCCTACTTAGAATGTTTGTTCAGACCACCTTTCAATCCCTGTTGCAAAAAATATACATATATTTTTATTTCTTTCTTATTCGCAAAATAGTTGGGCAAACGTCCTCTAAAACTATTCTAAATTTTAAGTTGATAGCATTAGTAGTTCTTGAGATATTCAGCTCTGACAGACAGACTGAGTCTCACCATAAGGGTTCCGTTTTACCATGTTGGTACGGAACCCTAAAAAAAAAAAGAGAATGGACAAGAAGCCATAAATAAATAAACCAAACATATTTTTATTAGATATCAGTCTATTGTCGACTGAATGTCAACCATTCACACAAAACATCAGGGCGCGACATAATAATATAATGCGACTCACAAAGGAGACACGAATATAAAACACATTTGATTGGATTCTCAATAAATGTATCGAGGGCAAAGTGATAGATACATTATAATAAGTTAAATGATCTGGGCCATGATATGGATGATGCAAATAAATTGTACGAGGATTTCTTTTCAATAGTGCACACTCAATTCAATATAACTTTTGAAAAGAAAACAAAAAACATTTGCCCTAATTTTATATTTAGTGACTGCGCAACTAGAGGTATTAGGAAAAGTAGGGAAAGACTGTTCGAGCTGTATGGCCTTAAGCCTAACATCAATACTGAAACTTTCAGCAAGTATGTAGCTACATATTACAAAATTTTAAGAAATTCTTGTAAAATAGCCAAAGCCGTGTACATTATCAATAAAATCAAATCAGCAGTAAATAAAATAAAAACTGTATGGAAAATTATAAATAACGAAACTAGTAGGAATAAAAAACGAAACACTGATTACGCATTGGAGACTTCACGTGGTGCCATAAGCTCTAACTTAGAAGTAGCTCAGGAATTTGTAAATTTCTTCACCAATATTCCATCAAAAACGACGGAAGCCTTAAATTCTTCATCCGATGTATCAATTGATTTATTAAGAGCGAATTTTCCAGCCTGCCCGGTTGAATTTCAATTTAAACATATTAACCCCATAGCAGTAATAATTATTATAGACCCGTATCCGTTGCCGGTTTTCAGTAAGGTGTTTGAAAAGATAATAATGATTAATCAAATGCTCAATCATTTTAACACGAATAAAATCCATCACGATCAACGATATGAATTCACCAAAGGACGTTGTATGACCGACGCCGGTGTAACCTTATTGAAACACATTTTTAACACGTGGGAGGAGGCCCAAGACGCCATCGGAATCTTTTGTGACCTCTCTAAGGCATTTGATTGCGTCGATCACGAAACCTTGATTTTGAAACTTGAGCATTACGAACTTGCGCTCAGTTTACTTAGTTCTTATTTAAATGATAGACAACAGCTAGTTCAAATAAATGGTGTCAATTCCCATGGTTTAACAGTAAAAATGGGTGTGCCACAAGGCTCGATATTGGATCCTTTTCTCTTTTTAGTGTATGTTAATAATCTACTCCATTTATCTAAAATCAACCACAAATAATGTTATTTATTGATGACACTTCTTTAATTTTTAAGGTAAATAGACGTGCTACAAATTTTGACGACGTAAATAACGCCCTACTGCAGGTCCAAAATTGGTTCACTGCTAATAATTTAGTATTAAATGGAAAATAAACTAAGTGCATAAGATGTTCTTTACCAAATGTCAAGGGTAGTGATTGTGAGATAATATTGAAACAAGAGAAACTAGAATTCGTCGATGAAACTGTTTTCATAGGGATCACGCTCAGCTCAAGGCTACAATGGGGTCCTCATTTAACATCTCTTGCAGGACGGCTAAGTTCAGCAACTTATGCTGTCAGAAAAATCCGTCAATTTACTGATTTTGATACCGCGAGACTAGTCTATTTTAGTTACTTTAACATCGATTATATTTTTATTCTGCAGAAAAGAGCCATCAGAGCCATATATTATAATCTCCGCAGGCGCGATCCTCTAAGGGAACTGTTTAAGGAAATTTGCTGGTGTTCAGTAGCTGTGGCTTGATCACCCACGGTGAAGCGAAGAGAAACCCGAGGAGAGGCCGCTCGTCAGGGCTTTTGCCGATAAGGCGACGACGTAGCGGCCAACAAGTAGGTTGCGGGGTCGCTTTGGCTACATCGCAACTAAGGTGGGACGCGATGTCGTATGGAAGGCATCGCGGCTGAGGGTTGGAGGTCGCGGCGGGAGAGGAGTGCCGGTATTGCGGTGCGCCGCTCTCCCTACCTTCCGCGGCCTTGACTGGTTCGCTACTGTATGATGGTGGACGCGGTGGGGCCGCAGGGGAGGAGGAGTGTTGGTATGGCGTTGGCCGCTCTCCCTATCCTCTGCTGCCAAATATTGGCAGACGGCGGGGCCAAGGACCTGACCCGTCGCAGGGGGACCAAGGGTGCTCAGACACGGGGTCGTCTGGAACCTATGTGCTGGTTTGGTCCCTAGGGTGGTCATGGCGTGCTATGTGTTATGGTGAGCCGGTGATGGGGAGTACTCCCCAGAGGAGGGTCCGGTGACAGACAGCCGCGGCAGGTTCAGGGATGAGTGCTAACGCGTGCCGTGTAGGTTAGAGTCCCACATAAATGCACTATCTCCTCGTGGTAGTGCAGAATGCATGAGCATTTCTCCACGTTAAAAAAAAGTGGCCATCACTTAGCTGCCTAGGCTTATTTTTAATTATTTTAATTTTGAATTTTTGTTTTCTTGCTATTTGCTGTATTCTGGATGCTTTTAACGCGTAAGTACGTCTTTTTTACATCGTACTCACATATAATTATTAAATTCAACATTAATAATGTAACAAATATTTTTGTAAAAATATAATTTCAAAGAGTGTTCATGGAATTTCTTGCTCGTTCTTCTCCATAGGTACCTACCTACGCTTTGGAATGGGCAACTAGCTTCATATTTTCTGGCTGACCGACTTCTTGACAATTCAAAAGTGCCTGTAAATGGTTTAATTGAAATAAATGCTTTGAGTTTGAGTTTGACAATAGAAAATCAATTATTGTGTCTTATTAGCGGTGATTATGCGGTTAATACCAGAACTTCAATGAATAATACATTGTATAGGTAGTATGTTGTGTTACCAGCACGCAAGTACAGCTTATAACACACATCATTATAACACACGTACCGTAGTCAGAAAGGGAACAGACTTCAGGTAGACATAACACAACTATACCAAGCCACAAAGAAATTATAAATCTACTAGGTTCTGATAATTGCGGGCAAAGGATTACTCCATCCAAAAACAAAACAACAAAGTGGCTGAAAAGGTATCACTGTTAATCCCAAACCGGCAAGTCGCTTGGAGGCTTTTAAATCATTAATATGACTGGTCCTTCCAGTTGTGTCTATTTATGCTGATCACCTAGATGATAAAACACCATTTCAGACATCAGTCTACATGGTCTTCAGTTCACGTGATCTGACCAAGATTATGTTTGGACTTTACAAGAGACTGTGCCGTCTGAGTTTGTTTCTTCTCAGGTCGGAAACGCCGACCTCATCTGGTTTTAAAATATGATTGACGTGTCTTGTGTTTGTACAAACCTCCTTACAGGAATAAAATCATTTATCATTTATTACACAAAGTTCCTAATACAAGTGTTACAAGTAACCAACTTATAAAGAAACATCATTTATCACAGAAATAGGTAACTGACCGGTTCTCGTGTGGACGCAGTGCGCGCGACGTCTGATGCCTACTACAACTGGGCCGTGAGCCCGTGGGTAATGTAGGGCAGGAACAGAGGCCGGGGGAATACTGTGCTACACTTGAAGAATGTTTAGTTTGTAAAGTATGTCCACTTGTACAGATGTCGTGTTCACACCGAGCACACTTGTACAGATGTCGTGTTCACACCGAGCACACTTGTACAGATGTCGTGTTCACACCGAGCACACTTGTACAGATGTCGTGTTCACACCGAGCACACTTGTACAGATGTCGTGTTCACACCGAGCACACTTGTACAGATGTCGTGTTCACACCGAGCACACTTGTACAGATGTCGTGTTCACACCGAGCACACTTTATAATCACTCGCTTCAAATGGCCGTTTTGAAAACAAGCAATAAATGAATTTAATAAATTCTATAATTTGACAATCAATGCTGGGGCACGACTAGAAATCATGTTCAGCATAAATATAGAAGACTAGCTGAGCCCGCGGCTCCGTCTGAAACAATAGTTAGAATGTTTGGTGAAAGCGTGAAAACAGAGTTCATGAAATACCTGTACAATTAACGTCCCTGCATCGGGAAAAGCAATATTTGGTAAAAGACGATGAGCAAGTTGACATTAGGCTATTGTAACTTAGATAAATTATAAACAGACCCACTAAAATGCGAGAAATAAAAAAAAAATAACAAAAAAAAACCCGACTTCCAAAAAAAAAATACAAATTCCAAAATAACTTTAATTTCGGAAGTTGGTGGCAAAAAAAAATACAGATCCAAAGGCACCGACTTCCGAAATTAAAGTTATTTTTCACTTTGTAGTGTTTTTTTTTGGAAGCCGGTTTTTTAGCTAAAAATTTTAAAGCTTAATATTTATTTGACCGAATTATTTGTTATGAGTCATTTTTATTTAGTAAGTTAGTTTAATTGCTCCCTAACATTATTATGACTCTTGACGAAATTGATGCTATACATATACATAACGGCGACAGTGCAAACGGACGGCGCCGTATGTTTACTGACGAATCATACAACTGCCTGCGCTATGTCTACTAGCTGTCAACGTTACGGCTCATCTTTCTTTAGAATATCTACTAGCTGTCAACGTTACGGCTCATCTTTGTTCATGCTCTCGGACTCGCTGATAGAAAGATATTGATTATCTTGGTTTGTTTCTACGTAAATTATATAGTTGGTACTAGACGTTGCACATTAATCAAAAGAATGATACAAATTGTCTACTAGTATTGTTAGCAGGCCATGCTGGCGTGGATTGCTGCCAATGTAGTTGCGATAGTAAACAAAGTAATTTCCTGTTATGGAATCTAACCTAGGACACGCCAGTAAAATCAGAAACTGTGCGTATTGCTACTGAACTGTGGTTGACTACTTTTAATAGGTTTTCTAAGATGTCGTGGTGTAGTAAAGAATATACCCGTAATTGATAGTATTTAGGTTTTATTTAACAAAATTCAACATAGGTAGGTAATAATGTTGATTCCAATTTCCATGACACAATGAATCCTGAAAACTCAGTTTCTTCTTTACTTATGGCGTTCAATATTGACCAAGGAGTTTATAATATACTAGCGGCCCGCCCCGGCTTCCCACGGGTAGATATTGGTATTTAACAAAAAATAAGATAAAAGGATTCTTCGGCGTTACTATTGCATATTTTAACACGGAAAAGTAGTTATTGTGACATTACTGTAATAGTTATACCTATAGTATTGGTAACTTTATTGTAGTAATTTCCCCTCCTTTTTATATACTTTTACATATTATTATTATTTTAATACTGTTAGCTTTTAAAATTATGTTTCCACGAATAAAAACTTTTACAATTGAAAAAAAAAATGATATTGAGGTCCTCTATAAAACTGTAGTACATCACTTTGTATAATAATATCATAGAATACTTATCTATTTCAATGATAATTTACTCTTTTCAAGATTCATTGTAAGGTTAAACCGTTTGGCAATATCAAGAAAACGCTGCAGTTTTTGATCATGGTCAGCTTGGGATGTCTGTTAAATTGTTTACTGTCTGAGAGTAGTCTATACACATCCTTTTTTTATAATTTTCGTTTGTAATTACTTGTGCTCTCCATGGTGACGAGCTAGGTTTTATAATCCCTTCAGCCATTAATTTCCTTATTTCCACGGATATCGATTATTTCTGAACGAATAAACTGCATGTCACTATCTGAGTATCTTCGTGACTTAACAGCTATTGACTTGCAGCCTGGTGAGAGATTTGGGATCAAACAGATTTGAACGACATTGGCTTGACATAGTGCACATAATTTCAATGGAGCTCCAGATCTGCCGAAATGCATTTCTAATGTATTATGTCTCTTAAGAATATCATGGCCAATTATGACATCCATACATAACTTCTCCATTATTAATAAGTTCACTTGATAACTTACGACCTTGCAGATCGATATTGATGGAGCACAATTCATCTACCTTTGTTTTTAGATTTAAAGCTGCCATGCTAACATGTTAGTAGCTCTTTTGAATATTATATTGACACGCTAGTCGGCTGTCTATAAAACTAGCAGTACTCCCTGTATCAATCAATGCTCTGGCTTCTGCAATCTTCCCCGGCAAAATTTTATCTTCCCCGGCGAAGGCCTTTGAGAACATCCTCCATAATGCCATATACGAGCAAGTAAACAAATATTTATGTAATGAGCAGCACGGTTTCAGAAACAAGAGGTCAGTTGAAACGAATCTCCTGACACTGGTTGAATATGTTTCCTCTAGCTTGGACCGCGGGCGTCAGATAGACGTACTTTATTTCGACTTTTGGAAGGCGTTTGATAGGGTTAACAATGACACGCTGCTGATGAAACTTAGGAAAATCGGTTTTGCACCATCTCTCCTCCGTTTCTCCGCAGACTACCTACGCGATCGGCAGTAGTTTTTAGGTTCGGTGTTTACGAATCAAGCACCTATCACACGCGTTCCGGAGTAAGTCAGGGCTCAATTTTATGGCCTTTATTATTTTTAATCATGGTTAATGATCTTCCCTAAGTTCTCCGTCATGCGAAATGTCTATTGTATGCTGATGACTTGAAACTTGTACCTCGAAATAAACTCCGTGCGTGACTGTTTAGCACTGCAGCAAGACGTAGACGCGATATACAAGTGAAGCTTACAGACAATAAGATGGAATTTAATCCCTCCAAATGCTTTGCAATGACATTTGTTCGAATGCGGCAGTTAATCATGAATATAATTTAAATAACAACACCATCACGAAAACATCAGACATGAAGGATCTGGGAGTCACATTCGACTGAAAGCTCACCTTCCACGACTACATCGCCACGGTAAATCTCTCCGGGGCACATTAAAACTTTGGTGCGCGAATTTTTGCACATCACAGTGCACAATCTGCTCGAAGTGAACGCGCTCTATTTAGCTATAGCACCGATGTACCAACAATCGGTGCTTCGACGTCACGACCTGTGTCTATAGCACCGATGTACCAACAAGCGGTGCTTCGACGTCACGACCTGTGTCTATAGCACCGATGTACCAACAAGCGGTGCTTCGACGTCACGACCTGTGTCTATAGCATCGATGTACCAACAAGCGGTGCTTCGACG
The DNA here is from genome assembly GCA_927399505.1 of Luperina testacea. Taxonomy (NCBI): domain Eukaryota; kingdom Metazoa; phylum Arthropoda; class Insecta; order Lepidoptera; family Noctuidae; genus Luperina; species Luperina testacea. Next base: position 237,629 of record OV656770.1, on the reverse strand, counting down.
TCACGACCTGTGTCTATAGCATCGATGTACCAACAAGCGGTGCTTCGACGTCACGACCTGTGTCTATAGCACCGATGTACCAACAAGCGGTGTTTCGACGTCACGACCTGTGTCTATAGCACCGATGTACCAACAAGCGGTGCTTCGACGTCACGACCTCACGACTGTGTCTATAGCAATGATGTACAGACGCCAGCACATCAAGCTACCCGAAACTGTCAAATTTTCCCAATCAAATTTGAACCTTATGCTTTAGCGATAAAGTTGAAAATCTATTATAGAAATTTCGCAGATTGTAGTAGCTTGATGTGCTGGCGTCTGTACCAACAAGCGGTGCTTCGACGTCACGACCTCACGACTGTCTTCAGAAGGGTAGCTAGATTTGTATACGTTCATCAGAGAAATGTGATCAGGATCCCTTTGGCAGGTAAACCATTTTCAGCATTGCACGTGCGCAAAACTGCAATTTGCGCATTTTGATCTTCTTGCTGAAGTGTTGAAATTCTTAGCTTAATTTCACCTGAGAGGTATGTGTGTTGGAGCGATTGCTGTCTGTTAATAAAACGGAACAAGTATCGCAAACACCATCTTAAGGCAACGCCACAGGCATAATGTTGTATTAATGATCCAAGTCGCTGTGAAGTTTGTTGTGGCTAGTGCAGCGTGCCGCGTGCTGCCCGCGCGAGGGTCGCGGGAAGTCGCGCGGCGCGTGGCGGCGGGCGCGCGGCGCTCCGCCAGTCGCCTAGCGAGCTCCGCGCGCGCTGACCGTCCTGCGCCCGACGCCACCCGACGTACCGCGAGTGCGCGACGTGCAGTGACGGACGAGCAACACCGCAGCGTGCCACCGACACTAATCGCTTATCGCGCTCCGAGACGCTTAGTCGGAGACGCCATCACTACTACTATTTTCTTCAGGAGTTTCAAAAAGTTTGGGAATTTCATTCGGTACGTACGAGTAGTACTATGTTAGTCGTACATTTCGCAGAACTTCTGCTTGTTAGCGAGAGTTCACAAAATAAATCTACGTGCTGCGGTTAATATCCTAAATTAAATGTTGTATTTCAGTCGCTCCGTCGGATTCCATATCATTTTGTATAAACTCTACGGGGATGTGTGGTTGACATTAATTGCTCGTACACGCAGTTTAATTTCTGCGGGTAAATAAGTTTACAGTCTAAACTGTGTTAGAAGTGTGTGGTCACTGCTGAAGGAGACGTGTTGGGAAGTCCTTGGAAGGGTTTGTATAAACTGACGAGACATTACTTCTCAACCTATCCCAGATAGGAACGTATAAAATGAATGTTCTATACATTAGGCCATTACCATTAGACCATTAGAGTGTACCAAGAAGTTGTCGAAGATGGCTGCTACAGATCAGTTTAATTACCGAATTAGCATGAGAAACACATTGAGTTTCAATACACATTATATCATAGGTATCGAGGCCAATGGCGGCCGGTCATATTGGTTTTACGACGAGTCCGCGACGGGCCTCCAGTCATCGCCGAATCGCTCGTAACATCGCTCGGTATTGTATCTGTAAAACACAATTATAGGCCGACCGCTTAAGTGTGACCTTTCCCGAGGTAGTAGCGCGGTGCGGGAGGGGTGTGGTGACATGATGCGAGAGTTCAGCGATTCGTCAACTTGTGACAACTATCACCCCTCCCGCACCGCGCACCTACCAGGCAACGTCTCAGTCTCAGTTAAGCGGTCGGCCTATAATCTATAGGTCACAGTTCAAAGGCATCGTTATATTGAATAGTATCGAGAGTGCGCGCTGGTCGGTCTTTAACTGAGGTTCATAAATCTTGGGCAATTTCCAAAACGTCGGTGTTTCCGGCGGCGCGTACTGACTGCCGCGCCAGTTATTTTAGTGGCCACTTCACGAGCTACAGCTCGAGCTCTTAAAAGCCACGTTTACGGAACCATTTTCACGTAACAAGTCATTTAGGAAACTATACTTATCCGAATACGTGGAACGTTACGGAATTGTCTTGCGACCCACGAATAATGTCCTTATGATATTATGATTAGAGTATCAGCTGTCCTCTTAGTGCGCCACACACGTACGCGTACGAACATGATCGCAATGTTCACACCACTATTGTCTGATAATCTAACAACAACGAACTCTAGACTCCTGTCACACATCGATATGAGGGAGACGAAATGCATCCTTATTAACTTGAGTGTAATGCCGCTTGATTTATTTAAAAAGGGAACATTCTGATCCATGTAAAGCAACCTGTCCTGCCCCTTCGTAACATCGATAAAAGAGATAGCTTAGCAGGCCGCGTAAGCTCCGCTCTCAAGAGGTGGTAAGATACGACAGACGCGCGTGGGACGGCCGCCGTGAGATCATCGACCTACTGATGTGCTGAAGTCGTCGTCGCACTGATGAAAGATATCATCATCAGATAATATCATCAAGGTGCTGACGATGCCTTTGTCACCATATTTTATCTATCTCTGGAGGTAGCAGGGAAATTGATTATTCTCACAGTGAAATGTAAATAAAATTGCCTTACAAACTCTTGCGATTGTGAAAAAATCCAGTCAACCCATCTGTTAGCCACAACAACCTGCGACTTATCTATGACGCTTGGAGAAAAGCGTATGGTTCCCGACGTGTAGATCAAACAATTTGATACAGTCGTCGTGTCGCTGTCGAGCCGCCTACTAGATCATTTTCCTCGTTGACCCCTAGACTGTGACAGGCGCGCAGTCCCAAACAAATACCTTTTTAAATCACCAATGAACAGGATACAAATATTTACTCTCTTATAGATATTTATAAAAGCTACCATGAATTGTATATTTCAGATTCTGAGAAAGATATTCGTTGAACTAAAACCTACCAATCTGAAATTAATTGCTTTCATGTACCTACCTACCTATAGTTATTCATAACTATTTTTTTTTCTGAGAAGTCTGTTACTTTATCTATCTGTTGTTTAATTTTACTTGGGCGGATTGAGGTAAGCCAGTTACCAAAGAAAATAAGGCTTAATTGTGCCAATTTATTTGAACATAGCAGATCTATATAAACTGAGATACAAATAATTTTGAATTATTTAAAACAATTGCACTAAAGATCGGGTCCGTATACAGAAGGAAACTCAAGCATTGATCTCTGTTTAAAACTAGTTTTGAGTCAAGTTTTAATTTTAGTACGATGCTCACGCATAGATTCATTGATCAAAGTTCAGCCGAGTTTGACTTTATTCTAGATCGTTACTCAGGTCGTGAATGGAACTCAAGCAGTGATTGGATCTGTAATCCTAATCACCCAAGTGTGGTCGAGACCGCGCTTGAGCATAGATTGTTATGTTAATTTTGTTGCGTTTTCGAGTTTATAATAAATTGTGGAATTGAAGTATTACTATCAAAAGGGATATACCTATTTGGAGAAGTAGATTATTACAATAGTATTAATCCTAATTTATTCAATAATTATTCAAAGAATTTATATTACTTAATAGGTTTTTTTCCCAATAGACTGATATTTTTTCTTTCGTCGTGCATCTATAGTGAGAATCAGCAATCAGCTGATCGATTCAATATGATCGCATGCTTCGAGCTTTGTTCCTAATATCGAGTTGTGCCTTAGTAAATTAAATATGGATTTCGACAACCTTTTACGGGATTTCAGAACGATGAAGAAGAATAAAAATTAAAAATTGAAACGCTATCGCGCCATCGCGCCATCGCGCCATCGCGCCATCGCGCCATCGCACCATCGCGCCATCGCGCCATCGCGCCATCGCGCCATCGCGCCATCGCGCCATCGCACCATCGCGCCATCGCACCATCGCGCCAGCAGCGTGCAGCGGGCAGTGACGAGCTATTACATATTCTTCATTCGGAATACACACGATGAAAGAATTTATAGGGAAAGCTCAATCAGGAGGCTCAGTGGGCGCTCAGGAGGTTGGAAGAGAATAAGTTCATGAAGCTCATCACAGATAGTGATTATTCAATGTGTTATCCCATGTGCCCACGTGTTATCTTATGACACCAGTTCTGGTCCAGAATGAATGAAAAGCCACGTTGTGGCAGTCACACACAAATAGCAAGAGATATTTTCTAGAAACAATTTATTTTGATAAAGCTACATTTTTCTTATACCTAAATTCTTTATTAAAAAACACTGAAACTCCGCTACAAAAGCAATAGGTAAGTAATATAAAATAGACACAAGTACCTACATACATTTCTAAAAGAGGAAGTCCATGTTGCCAAGTTCAAAGGGCATGAACATACATAGCTATTATTGGCTACATACTGCTTTCAACATTCACTTGGTCAGTTTAAATATTAGTAAGTAGATTATACCTTTCATGTTTACTCCAATTATTGGAGCTTATTATTCTTATTGCTACCATCGCAAACACAAAGGAATAGACTTATTAAATTATTTAATTGACATTAAACAGTACCAATGAAATAAAAAAAAATTGTGGAATGAAATAATACAAAATTACTTCAAACAGTTTAACTTCAATAAATGTGGGATTGTATACTATTCGGGGCTAAAATAACGGTCATTTCCTAAATATTTGGGTTCTTAAGGTACATTTTAATATTTCTAATCCTGTGAAGATTAACATGGTTTAACAAAGTTTAACAAAGTTAACATGGTTGGTGAATAAAATAAATCGTAAACGAAAACAGGCTGATGCATAAACAATACACAACTCTACTTGAGGTTCGATTTGATTCTCGCTTCAGCTGAGTGAAGATTGATTACCGTTCTGAAATAAGAACGATGCTCAAGTACTGATCATTTGATCAATGATCGACTGATTGACGATCAAACTGGAGTTGAGGAATGTTCTGTAATACGGACCACTGTCATCATCGAATTGAGCTTGAAACTTTTGGAAACTTTCAATACCTAATTATTAAAATTTAATGACGCCACGAACAGCGTTTTCCTGAACACACATAATTTAAAATAATTCATTATGAAAACAGATTTAGCGAGTTTAACGTTTCAACATGACGGAAGTGATAACGGCGCAGATGGTAAAATGAGTCTGTTTTGACGATAACACATGGACATTAATGATATAACAATAATGTTCTCTTGTATCTGTAGTGTGGCTGAAAATGTAATCCAGCCGCACGCTGGCAGGGTTTACCCACTATGTGGCGAGACACCGCGGTGGCTTGGAACAGTACCACGCTACGGTCAGTAGGTATGAGCCGCTATTGTTAGCTCCGTCCTACCTGCTGTACACCAATGTATACAGTGTGGGTACGCCCTATATAAGGCCACTTGTGGGGAACTCTCGCCTTCCATTGATTCGTAGACAAAGGCCGGCTGGAGAGTGAAGTGCCTTCCTCTATACTGCTTGTACAACAATCAATACTCCGAGACTATCTTGTCTGGCACGAGCCGCGGATGACGTGCTGATGCAGGCAGTCTACTCTTTGTATATACAGAAATTGAAATCATGTTGGAGTTACCGCGCCCTAGCTACTTGGAACGTTCGATGTGTTTCAGTGATCTATTTTACCAAAAGAAATAAAATAGGTATATTATCACAATCAGTTTTATTCGCGAATTTATTACGCTAATATTGTAACTGAGCTGAGCCAACTCTCCAGCAGCGAGGAGGTTCTGGAGCGTCATGACCGACGTCACTACTCCTCATACTCATGAACTATCAGACAGGTGGCGTTTTATTTAATAAACGTTCGTGTTGTGTATCGCGTGTTTTAATAATAATTCTGAACAGACAAAGTTTTATGTTGAGCGCAAGAGAGAGTGCCAGCAGACGAAAATTCAGTATGATGACGGAGCTTGCGTAGTTTCAACTAAACCAGATATTTTCGGATGTGACCGTGAGGAACAATATTTACTCTGATATACATTTTCATGTGTAGCTGTTCATTAACTAAACGCTTGTCGACAACGCGGTGACTGCTGAATGTGTGCGCATGCGCGGTTACGACCTGCAGGCATCAGTGCACTACGCTCAGTTCAAATTGATATGCTTTAAACTTTACTCCAGTGTTGATAATAAACGGTCAGTGTTTTAGCGCGATCATTTCTGTGAAAGGTCAGTATAATACACATAATATCGAAAAACATGTAATTTTTCACAGAATGAACTAGGTACCTACAAACTCTGTCATCATATTTTTGTAGTAGGTGCCTCGTGGCTAGTGAGCTGATGTTCATGCTCTATTTTGTAGTAGGTGCCTCGTGGCTAGTGAGCTGATGTTCATGCTCTATTTTGTAGTAGGTGCCTCGTGGCTAGTGAGCTGATGTTCATGCTCTATTTTGTAGTAGGTGCCTCGTGGCTAGTGAGCTGATGTTCATGCTCTATTTTGTAGTAGGTGCCTCGTGGCTAGTGAGCTGATGTTCATGCTCTATTTTGTAGTAGGTGCCTCGTGGCTAGTGAGCTGATGTTCATGCTCTATTTTGTAGTAGGTACCTCGTGGCTAGTGAGCTGATGTTCATGCTCTATTTTGTAGTAGGTGCCTCGTGGCTAGTGAGCTGATGTTCATGCTCTATTTTGTAGTAGGTGCCTCGTGACTAGTGAGCTGATGTTCATGCTCTATTTTGTAGTAGGTGCCTCGTGGCTAGTGAGCTGATGTTCATGCTCTATTTTGTAGTAGGTGCCTCGTGGCTAGTGAGCTGATGTTCATGCTCTATTTTGTAGTAGGTGCCTCGTGGCTAGTGAGCTGATGTTCATGCTCTATTTTGTAGTAGGTGCCTCGTGGCTAGTGAGCTGATGTTCATGCTCTATTTTGTAGTAGGTGCCTCGTGGCTAGTGAGCTGATGTTCATGCTCTATTTTGTAGTAGGTGCCTCGTGGCTAGTGAGCTGATGTTCATGCTCTATTTTGTAGTAGGTACCTCGTGGCTAGTGAGCTGATGTTCATGCTCTATTTTGTAGTAGGTGCCTCGTGGCTAGTGAGCTGATGTTCATGCTCTATTTTGTAGTAGGTGCCTCGTGACTAGTGAGCTGATGTTCATGCTCTATTTTTACCCGACTGCGCCAGAAGGAGGGTTATATTTTTCGAGAGTATGTATGTATGTATGTATAATTGTTTGGCACGCTCTGCAGCCTGAACGGCTCGATGGATTTTAGCTTGAGAGGTGTCGTTAGATTTGTATTTACTGTGAGAGTGACATTGGGTATATTAAAATATAAAAAAAAACAAAATGGCGGATTTTTAGCGCCAAATTCAAATGTTTGGCACGCTCTGCGGCCTGAACGGCTCGATGGATTTTAGTTTGCGAGGTGTCGGTAGATTCGTAATTACTGTAAAAGTGATATCGTAATGAAAAAAAGGGCGGATTTTTGGCTCCATATTCAAATGTTCGGCACGTTTTGCGGCCAGAACGGCTCAATGAATTTTAGCTTCACAGGTGTCGTTAGATTCGTATTAATTGTGAAAGTGACACCGGGTATAAATTTTGAATCATAACAAAACATAAGCTGGGAGTACCTCCACGCGGTTAAGGCGGTAACAGTTTAACTGGCTAAAACTCCCATAATATAATTAAATATACATAAGCCCGAAGGTACACCTTCGGGCTTATGTTGTTGTCATTGTGTGTCATTACCTTTTGATATCCACCTCCTATTTGGCACGGTAGCCTACCCGGTAACGCAGAAGAGCAGCCATATAGTATACCTATCTATTTGTATTCACAAATAATTTATAAGTAAGTATTACACCATCGTACTGAAGACCTACCTCAAGTATTGACCATCTTGCACTTGATCGATTAAAAATGGCTTTATCCCGAAAAACCAAAAATAAATACCTGACTGCGCCAGAAGGAGGGTTATGTTTTTCGAGTGTATGTATGTAGGTATGTATGTATATATATTTCTTTGGCACGCTCTGTAGCCTAAACGCTTTGATCGATTTCAGTTCGAGAGGTGCTGATAGATTCGTCTTAATTGTGAGTGACACTGGGTATATCAAAATTGAAAAAAAAATTAAGTGCCCGATTTTTGGCGTCATGTCTTCAAAATTTTTTTTCTTAAAACCTATTGATTGGGGTATCAAAATATAGGTTTTTAAAAGATATATACAACTTATATGGTTAAAAGTTATTCGAAGTGACAAATTATAAAAAAACACGTACCAAGAACTAAATCGTCTGCGATATTACAATATGTATTTATTACAATCACATTATTTTGTAAACTAAAAAAAACACATGAGCACATCATCGATAGATTCGTTCAGCTCATCGTTGTGAGCGGGTTCACGGCTACTCACACGTTTATGTGAAGACAGTCAACAGTACGCACATAAGCACATCATCGATAGATTCGTCCAGCCTCATCGTTGTGAGCGGGTTCACGGCTACTCACACGTTTATGTGAAAATTCGACAGCGAGTGTCACGTTTCGTCGTCGTCGACGAAATGTTCCGAGAGTTAATGTGTTGTGATCGCTTCCGAACTTGTAAAGTATGGTGAGGGCTGTTCGGAGGGCTCTTCAAACAGATTGGTACTCGACCGCGCACGGTGTGAACTGTGGCCCGTGTGGTGTGGTGTGGTCACACTGTTCGCCAATAACGTGGGAACAATCGCTGATAGGAAGCCTCATAACTACCGTACGATGGTAAGTGATGATAGTATTAGCGACTTGCGTTAATTACATTATTACAGAGAACGAGAACACATTACAAACAGAGAACAAAATAGATCATGAAGATTAGCTCACTAGTCACGAGGCACCTACTACAAAATAGAGCATGAACATCAGCTCACTAGCCACGAGGTGCCTACTACAAAATAGAGCATGAACATCAGCTCACTAGTCACGAGGCACCTACTACAAAATAGAGCATGAACATCAGCTCACTAGCCACGAGGTGCCTACTACAAAATAGAGCATGAAAATCAGCTCACTAGCCACGAGGTGCCTACTACAAAATAGAGCATGAACATCAGCTCACTAGTCACGAGGCACCTACTACAAAATAGAGCATGAACATCAGCTCACTAGTCACGAGGCACCTACTACAAAATAGAGCATGAACATCAGCTCACTAGTCACGAGGCACCTACTACAAAATAGAGCATGAACATCAGCTCACTAGCCACGAGGTGCCTACTACAAAATAGAGCATGAAAATCAGCTCACTAGCCACGAGGTGCCTACTACAAAATAGAGCATGAAAATCAGCTCACTAGTCACGAGGCACCTGCCTATACCATTTTTTTTATATTTTCAAATTCAAATGGGTCCCGCCTGCTTCCAACCTTAAATTTAATTTACAATCGGCTTGTTTGTAGCTTTTCAGTTTTTTTTATTAACTTAAGTTTTTTACGCAGTCGGGTTTTTTATTTTTTTAAATTCGTTTTTTGTAGTAGGTGCCTCGTGGCTAGTGAGCTGATGTTCTGAATGCTCTATTTTGTAGTAGGCACCTCGTGGCTAGTGAGCTAATGTTCATGATCTATTTTGTTCTCTATTTTGTGTTTATTTTTTGTTTGTTAAATTAAAAAAGTAATGTTAATTTCTTATTCTTATTATGTCTTTATTAAAAAAGTAATGTTAATGTTAATTTCTTACATAATAATAGGACACAATGTTAATAATTTGAATAATTTGTATTGTATGCCTAAAAGGCGGGACATAGCTGATCAACATAACTCTAACTCTTAACACCTGTATATTTTTCCTATGATCCACAATAAATATGATTGATTGATTGATTGATTCTCTGTTTGTAGTGTGTTCTCGTTCTCTGTAATAATGTAATTAACGCAAGTCGCTAATATTATCATCACTTACCATCGTACGGTAGTTATGAGGCTTACTTTCAGCGATTGTTCCCACGTTATTGGCGAACAGTGTGACCACACCACACCACAAGGGCCACAGATCACATCGTGCGCGGTCGAGTACCAATCTGTTTGAAGAGCCCTCCGAAGCCGAACAGCCCTCACCACACATTACAAGTTCGGAAGCGATCACAACACATTAACTCTCGGAACATTCCGTCGACGACGACGAAACGTGACACTCACTGTCGAATTTTCACATAAACATGTGAGTAGCCGAGAACCCGCTCACAACGATGAGCTGAACGAATCTATCGATGATGTAGTCATGTGCGCACTGTTGATTGTCTTCACATAAACGTGTGAGTAGCCGTGAACCCGCTCACAACGATGAGCTAGACGAATCTATCGATCATGTGCTCATGTGCGTACCTACTGTTGACTGTGTGTCTTCACATAAACGTGAGTAGCCGTGAACCCGCTCACAACGATGAGCTGGACGAATCTATCGATGATGTGCTCATGTGCGTACTGTTGACTCTCTTCACATAAACGTGTGAGTAGCCGTGAACCCGCTCACAATGATAAGCTGGACGAATCTATCGATGATGTAGTCATGTGCGCACTGTTGATTGTCTTCACATAAACGTGTGAGTAGCCGTGAACCCGCTCACAACGATGAGCTAGACGAATCTATCGATCATGTGCTCATGTGCGTACCTACTGTTGACTGTGTGTCTTCACATAAACGTGTGAGTAGCCGTGAACCCGCTCACAACGATGAGCTGGACGAATCTATCGATGATGTGCTCATGTGCGTACCTACTGTTGACTGTGTGTCTTCACATAAACGTGTGAGTAGCCGTGAACCCGCTCACAACGATGAGCTGGACGAATCTATCGATCATGTGCTCATTTGAGTACCTACTGTTGACTGTGTGTCTTCACATAAACGTGTGAGTAGCCGTGAACCCGCTCACAACGATAAGCTGGACGAATCTATCGATGATGTGCTCATGTGCGTACTGTTTACTGTCTTCACATAAACGTGTGAGTAGCCGTGAACCCGCTCACAACGATGAGCTGAACGAATCTATCGATGATGTGCGTATGGTTGACTGTCTTCGCAAATCTTTAATTGCAGCATGTTTATATAAATACCCAGAATTCCAATCTGTGTACGACGGAAAATGCATTATAGTTATAATAATGTAAAACGTGTTACCTACATATTGTTGACCAGGCACCTACCCACTTAGTACTCAGTCCGTATTTTGTCACAGCAATGAAGCACAGGTACTCATACATGTTTCAGTGAACAGTTGAAGCGATTATCATAATGATGTGTCGCAATATGTCGTGTGTGCGCTTAAACGCGCGTTCATCGCGACGTCGCTAATCACCGCCACCCGCGCGGTTGTGTCGCGAGTCGCGCGTGTTATAATTATAATTACGCTAAACGGCAACTTGTTGTGAGTGCGTTTAATTTTCTTAGGATAAAACTCAAGTTATTTTCCACTTCAGCGATATGGAGCAGATAGCGTGGTTACATCACGTCGTTGTAAGCATTTGCATAAAATATACAACATGACGCTCCTCTCCAGAGCTAAAAGCAAAATGTCGAAAATTCAATGTGAAATTAATGTAATTAGGTAATCTTTATGAAGTAGAGGGGTGTCTCTAGTCAAACACAAGCGTCGTTTGACATTCATTTATATTTTGTACCCGAGGAAATGTTTTTCCCGTTCGAACAGTATTGTGACTTTTTCCATTCATATGTACTTCCTGAGTATATCTTGCACATTTCCAACATCGGTGAAGGAAACACATCGCGAGGAAACCTGCACTCACAGCACTGACTATATACCTACTTCATAGTTGCTTATCCCACTTAATATTATAAACGCGAGTTTGTGAGGATGGACGGATGGTTTGTTACTCTTTCACGCAAAAACTACTGAACGGATTTGGATGAAATTTGCACTCAGATAGTTTATAACCAGGATTAACACATTGGATATGTTTTATCTCGATCTTCCCACGGGATCGAAACGTATGCGGGTGAAATTGCGGGGCGCAGCTAGTAGTTACTATAAGTGTGAACTCGACAAGCGTCGTGAGCCTCACGCCTTCTTTGTGGAAGAGTATGCGGGTGAAGTTGCGGGGCGCAGCTAGTAGTTACTATAAGTGTGAACTCGACAAGCGTCGTGAGCCTCACGCCTTCTTTGTGGAAGAGTATGCGGGTGAAGTTGCGGGGCGCAGCTAGTAGTTACTATAAGTGTGAACTCGACAAGCGTCGTGAGCCTCACGCCTTCTTTGTGGAAGAGTATGCGGGTGAAGTTGCGGGGCGCAGCTAGTAGTTACTATAAGTGTGAACTCGACAAGTGTCGTGAGCCTCACGCCTTCTTTGTGGAAGAGTATGCGGGTGAAGTTGCGGGGCGCAGCTAGTAGTTACTATAAGTGTGAACTCGACAAGCGTCGTGAGCCTCACGCCTTCTTTGTGGAAGAGGTCTCGCTGCAGGGGACAGGAACAGGCCGGTGCTATTCCCTGTTCAACGCGCTCCGGAGCAACCCGCCATGCGCCACCGCCATCGCAAACAAAGTCACAACAACACTCAATACACAATTTTATTGCTTCCACATGTGAACTTAGGTGGTACTTAAGTTTTACAGAATATGATAATTGTGGACCCTGTCGGGCACAGCAAAAGTAGAAGAGAGGAAAAGGGCTATTTGACTACTTTGTTGTTATAATAAATATTGTATAAAAATATGTATTTTAAATTTTGCCATTTAAATATTCATTAATATTTTATTAGCATACAAATAATAGAAATTGTTTTAATTTATTTATGAATGTATTTTTGTTCTTCTTTAATTCGGGTAATTTATTCGAATTGACATGACTAGTGTACTTGTTGAGTGTATTTTTAACTTAGAGCTTGGCAAGTTTAACCTCTTTTTATGGCGCAATGTATATTTTGACTGTATATTTTCTCTTTTTGTGTAAAAGTGTTGGTAATTTCGAACGAATTTACATATTTCTAGAATGTATAAGCAGGGGAGGGTAAGTACTTTATGTTCTTGGAAATGAGGTTAGCAACTGTCGGTGTCTTCTATATTTACTAGAATTCTTAAAAGTCTTTTGTGCAATGTGAAAAGTGTAGGCGCATCTGTGCTGTTTCCCCACAATATCACGCCGTAACTGAGCCACGCATTTGCGTAGGCATAACAGGTAAAAAGTGCAGTTTTAAGGTTAGTGGTTTTTTTACTTCACGAAGGGCGTATAATATTGGGCGTACAAATTTGGATAGTTTTCATTTTATCTTTTTAATGTGTGTTTCCAATTTATGATTGTATGTATCTATCTATAGACAGGCCAAGCAAAATTAATTCATGAAAAACTTCTATTGGTTTTTTGACGGGGGTAAGATTTAGAGATCACATACACTACATGCACCAAATATTAGGAATTCATTTATATATTTAGGAGTGAGCAACTTTTCTCTTCCTTTAAAGAAACCAGAAGACTTAAGTATGTACTTCAAAATGTTTCCCATTCACATTATTACAAATGGACATTTGAAAATTCGAATTTCAAAATGCATAAGGGATGTCATTTGAAATGTGGTCGTGTTTCCGAAGCCGACGCGACACCACTGACGCTTCGATGAATATAACCAGGAAGTTCTGACACATCAGTAATAAACTGTCGAGAGGAGCGTCGCCCCCCGCCTGACCCGACACCCCCGACACTGAGTGTCGCGTGGAGCGTCCCCGCCTGACCCGATACCCCCGAAACTGAGTGTCGCCGGTGTCAGACACTCGCCGGTGGCGGGGTTTATTTCCGGCGTGACTTGGGTGGAGGTTTATTTTTCACCCAAAAGGTTATAATTATTTAGCCACACTGTAAAATGTCGTGAGCTGCTCTGCGCCGTAGAGTACCTACCTACCTATTGAAAACTAAAACGGTAGTACCTACATTTTCGATATAATATTCGTTTTAATTCTTTTTTTAGAGCACGTTTTGAGCAGACATTTTGATGTCACACGACTGACAAGGATGGATAGTCATGATTTGAATTTCCAGACAATTGGAGTTGAGTGTAAATTTTCTTATCAATCGTCAATGAATCGACTTCACAGTAGGGAGGTACCTCACGTGACGTGGATTGATTGATGATTGAGTAATTAAATTACATTAATTTAAAGTACTTCTGGGCATTTTTTAAACAAAAATCTTTCATCTTAGTGAGTGAGTATCTTAGCTTGTGGACTGACTATACGTAAAAGTCATACAGCGCCCTTCGTGTGCAGTTCAATAACGCGTTCAGGATGATGTTGGCGCTCCCCCGCTACTGCAGCGCATCGACTATGTTTGCAGAAGCGCGCATGGATTGCTTCCACGCCACTATGCGCAAGAGAGGCCCGTCGCTGGTGCGGCGGGTGCGGGGGAGCGCTAACAGTATGCTGGCCACGCTCGCGGGAAGGCTTGATTGCTCCATCATCTCCCACTGTTGCATGCGACATGTGGCAGGTTGATGCAACTAACAGACCTGATTAAATTTGTTATGTGAACTGTTAATGTTAATTGATTGATTTAGGTATTTATTTTTATTGTTTTTGACTTATTATAATGAAATGTAATTACAAATTGAATTAAGTAAGTGAAATTGTTATTAATTGGATCGTATTCAATGTTGTGTATGTAATGTGACTGTGTGAATGTATTATGTATTTATATTATGAGTCTGTGATACTTGAATTAAATTGTTTTTTTTTAGTATTTATACCTACATTTTCACCTACTGCAGCATCGACTCTCCAGAAAACTATTAATATTTCAGTATTCAGTCATTTGAAACTTAGATATTTACAAATTCTTTAAAAGATACCTTCCACACCGGCTATGTCCACACTAGTTATATTATTTAAGCATGTCATTGTTATGTAGATGACTACAGACTCTGTAGTACAGAGTACAGCTCGGACACGTTCGACGTGTTCAACAATATCACAAATCCATAGTTGGACATAATACACAACATTCCTTATTAGAATATACAAAAAATAGTTTACAGACCATTTTTTAGACAGATTGTGGCAAGTGTCCCTACACTTTGCCAAACTTATTAAAACAAAGGTGACAAAATGGGCATCCGTCCGTGCATGGTCTATCCCTCTGTCGCGTCGCAGTCATCTCTTATTCAACATTTCTTCTGGGTTACATGTAATGTATTTTATACCGATCTTATATCTTCTTATGAAAAATATTGTTTCTGGTCTATCTTTGAATACAGCTAGACGTAGCCTTAGTAGGCGCAGTGTGTGACGTTTCTATACTTTGCTAAATACGAGTAGTATGATTGTGTTGACGATTAGAATAGAATAGAATAGAATAGAATACTCTTTATTATGTACACCATATAAATTACAGACATAAATATAGAAACTAACGATTAGTAACGTTATTATGAAGTATTTGATTCAATATTGTTCGTCCAAACATTACACTATCCACTATGACATGCTCATTGCTTACACAAACGATACATTATGGCGTGGTCTCCCGTGTCGAAGTTGTATTTTGTAAGCATATATTTATTGTTGTTGGCATGCCTGCTATGGCTGTTGCTATTAATGTTGTTGGCATGCCTGCTATGGCTGTTGCTATTAATGTTGTTGGCATGCCTGCTATGGCTGTTGCTATTAATGTTGTTGGCATGCCTGCTATGGCTGTTGCTATTAATGTTGTTGGCATGCCTGCTATGGCTGTTGCTATTAATGTTGTTGGCATGCCTGCTATGGCTGTTGCTATTAATATTGTTGGCATGCCTGCTATGGCTGTTGCTATTAATGTTGTTGGCATGCCTGCTATGGCTGTTGCTATTAATGTTGTTGGCATGCCTGCTATGGCTGTTGCTTTTAATGTTGTTGGCATGCCTGCTACGGCTGTTGCTATTAACATGTGTGTGATGTTGGTCTAATGTGATCACATTATGTGGTTATTGTATTGGTCAATTACAACACGTGATGAGATCCTAATCAGAAACCTCTTACTCAAATCGCTTTCAGATGTCGAGGGTAAATACACGAGCTACTTCAATATGTATACCTTTTAAATTACGTAATTAATTTCAAATTGCTAAGAGCTCCGTTGCAATCCGCGGAACAACGGGGAGGGCATTATGGTAATAACCGAGCGAAAGGAACAGTAATGCTTCTGAGTGGCGCTTTACTTTACTTTAATTTAACTTACACAATACAGCTTCGGTAAAGTCGCAGGTCGGTAACTCGCAGAATCTCGTTAAGTATATCTCACTGTTTACTGTATTCTTTAACGGACTAAGGGAATTGTGGTTATAGGTCACACAGGCACTCTAAAGTAGATACCTACTTCGTTGCTGCGTATGAATGAACAAATGCTTCAGCACTCATAGATGAATAATGCTTTACCAAAGTAATAAATGCTCAGTCAGACCTCCGCCACAGATTCAAAATACGAATATTATGTTTTAATGCCTGAAGTACGCAGGCTCTGTATTCTGTTAACATGCACAATCAAAATCATGATGTTCTGTCAGTCCGACAACATTTGTTGCTGCGCATCCGCGTGCCGCCCACACGTCCACGCCGCGTCGCCGCGCCGCCGCGCGTCTTATTGTATTTTTTTTACTTTATCTTCCGCAACAATACAACAGCCATTTGTTACACTTGAAAAATGATCATCGAACACAAGGAAAATAGGACAGCTTCACAAAATACTAATACATACTTTCAATATTTCTGTTATGTTTTCCTAATATTGTCTAAATTGT
Source organism: Luperina testacea (assembly GCA_927399505.1). Lineage (NCBI taxonomy): Eukaryota > Metazoa > Arthropoda > Insecta > Lepidoptera > Noctuidae > Luperina > Luperina testacea. Next base: position 221,044 of record OV656770.1, on the reverse strand, counting down.
ACGTAGTGTTGTTAGTGTGAAACTGTGAAATTGTTTATTTCAGTTTCAGAAAGATACTCTTCCAAAAATGTTTAGTTTGTGAGTGGTTGTGTCACTCAGCAGATTGCTTTTCTTATTACTGACTTTCTACGATGAACAAGAACACCCACAATACTTTGTATCTAGATGAACAAGAACACCTACAATACTTTGTATCTAGATGAACAAGAACACCTACAATACTTTGTACCTAGATGAACAAGAACACCTACAATACTTTGTACCTAGATGAACAAGAACACACACAATACTTTGTACCTAGATGAACAAGAACACACACAATACTTTGTACCTAGATGAACAAGAACACACACAATACTTTGTACCTAGATGAACAAGAACACACACAATACTTTGTACCTAGATGACTTAAATATAGGTACGCAACTGTCTGTTACTTTAAGACAAATATAGCTCTCAGACAGCGGTTTTGAGCTTTGAAAATGCTTTCTCGTTGACTACAGTGACCCCAAAATATTATACCAAATCTTAAGATGGAAATTTCTAGACCATGGTGCCACTAATACTGTCGGTAAATTTACTTATTTTGATAGATTATGCGACATAAACGCGGTTGTGCTTAAACGTTTACATATATCTTCTGCTTGCGGCTTACAAGTTAACTGGCTGTCAATTATGATTCCTAAAAATATTGTAATGTTTACTTTTTCTATAGTTTGACCATTGTAGTTTATATCCATATCTCCCGTAGATATTCGTTGGTAAAAGTGCATGATTTTAGTTTCTTGGAGATTAATAACTAAATTATTATTGTCAAGCCACTTTATTAAACTATTAACTGTTATTCCTTAATACACGTTATTCTATAACCTAGCTAGGAAAGCAGAACTTCACCCACCACATTGTGTTTGACATGGTAAAAACTCTATACTCCCCGCTTGAAGATTAAAAGTTTCCAGTTCCCGCAGGTTAGTCTATCCTTGGCATAGTTTTGTGTACTCCTGGCGCCCGAATTATCACTTCTTCTTATTGTTTATTTAATTGGGGTACACCACACACATTCATAATACACATTTTTAATAACATCCATACATTTACATTCATATTCTTTTTTTTTATTATTACAAATGTATAACTTTATGTATGCCTCATGTACTACAAATTATATTTTTAAATATTAGAATATAAAAACATTTAAAAATATAAAAAATCAAAATTAGAGTCCAAAATACCGGCGGTCAGGGCTCCAGAGAGTGGAACCGCCTGACAATGCGAGCCGTGTCCAGAAGTACTGCTTATTATACGTATTATTATTATAATTGTATTGTTAATATCGTTTACATATGATTCTTTATTGATACATGAAACAATTGATGTGCTATCATTTGCAAATAATACCATAGGATGAAGTATATACTTCATGTATTGACGGCGCGGTCATAATATGAACGCGCGAATATTATTATTCTGCGTTCTTTTATTTAATTTGTGTAGTGAATTTGGTTGATTAAATTATTTGTATCGTAAACACTGATTTAGATTTTATTGTCGCTCAACAGAAGAGGGGACTACTTAGTCCGTGTGGGCTTGCGAGTGACGTCAGCGCCGGTAGTGGTATCGCTTGTTGTAGCAAAGTGGGGGTAGTGGGGCGACCGGTGCCTTTATAAAGCAGCCGGCGCGCGTTGTAGGGGGGCATTGTCCGGTTAAGTAGTCACGACCTCTCAAGGTCAACTACGAGATGCCATTTATAAAAAAAAAAAAAAAAAATGTAGGGGGGCACTTTGACTCGGTCCGTGGCGCTGGTCGTACGCTCGCAATTTCACATACCTCTTTGTCTTGATTTTTATAAAGTTTTGTTAATTTTTATGAAAGTGTCGATAATTAATAACGAAAATAATAGTTTGTCAAAATTAATGCTTTGCCTCATTCATTAAACCCCGCTTTCTACTGCCCGTGGATACGACTAAACACACTCGTCAGCTCGGAAATCCGATATGTATAAAATAAAAATAATAACCGAGGACGCTGCCCTGCGGGACACCATATTTTATTTCTCTAAAAGACGATATAGATTTTAATTCCTTTCTAGATCCTAAATACAGGCTCGATATCTCCGTACATTGTCTATGACCTTTTAGGTACGTTTTTATTAAATTAAAGGCCAACCGCGAATACCGTATGTGAGAAGTTTGGTTAGGTATCGTGCATTCGTGATCCACACAGTCAAAAGCCTTCAACATATAGGCATGTATTGCACATACAGATATTTTAGAGTCTGCTGTTGGCATTATTCTATGGAGAAAGTGGAAAATAGCAATGTTGATGTTTTTATGTTTTCTAAAACCCTTTTGTTCTTCACATACTCGTAGTATGTGATATTTTGTTAGAAAATTGTAGAGGGATTCATAGATATTTTTTTCTATGACCTTTGAGAAGACGGGAATTAGAGCAATAATTGGTCTATAGTTTGCCATTTCTTTATGATTTTTTTCTATGACCTTTGAGAAGACGGGAATTAGAGCAATAATTTGTCTATAGTTTGCCATTTCTTTATGATTTTTTTCTATGACCTTTGAGAAGACGGGAATTAGAGCAATAATTGGTCTATAGTTTGCCATTTCTTTATGATTACTTTTATGTAGTGGTTTAACCATTACAGCTTTTAAACTATACTCCAAAGTTTATGCTTACGTTAATGATATAAGCGAAGGGCGCACGCAGCTATACAATAGAAACAAATTTTAGAACTGTGGCTGAAATACCATAATAGCCAAAGCTCTTTTATTTTTTTATTACGCGCGTATAAGTTGAGGTATAACTCTGGGGTCATAAATATTGAATGTGAGTTGATATTTATGTTGATGGTGTCACCTGACGTATGTTTTGATATACCCCACTGCTGAATGAAGAAATTATTGAAAGACTCGGCTATTATATTAGGGTTAGATATTATTTCATCTCCTTTTTTATTTAAAAATGAGTTCTCTTACAATTTTATTATTATTAATAACTAGCTGCGCCCCGCGGTTTCACCCGCGTGAATGTCGATCCCGTGGGAGTATCTAAAGTAGATAAAAAGTAGCCTACATGTTAATCCAGGGTGTCAGTTACCTTCATACAAAATTTTTAATTTCATTTATATTCATAATTTTTTTTATCAAAATTAGTCCAGCCGTTTGAGCGTAAAGAAGTAACAAACATATAAACACACACCCACACTCACAAACTTTCGCCTTTATAATATTAGTGTGATGTGATTTGCTAGGCAGTTTTGGATTTATTTTCGGAGTTATTTATTAAGTAGTTATTCTGATCTTTCTGGATTAGTTTAATGATTTTCTTAAATTTCATTGAGTAATTATTAAATTTCCTTTTATTTTCACAAGTTGGTTGAGAGTGATAGACGCAATAAGTTTAGGAAACAACAAAAACACAATTCCAATAATATTAAACTAAGGAAGGAACGTGTTATTCTAATAAATAAATTAAAAAGTATGAAATCAAATTAGAAGATAGTAAAAACATTTACCTCAATTTCAGACTGTAATCGCTGAGTGTCAATGTGTGACACTCAGCGATTATAGTCTGAAATTGAGGTACTTGAAGAGTCACTACATTTACATTATATTAAGTATGTGAGCTCTGGTCAGCGGGATTGTCCGAAAGGGTTACCGCTGGCCCGGAACATAAAGGGCTAAGGAAGGAACACGGGTGGGTTTTAGTCAGTAAGAGTCTGACACTCCCTTCCGCTCCACCCAGAGCGGGAGGAGTCATTTGATGATTTCCCATCCTCAAAAAAAAAAACTGGCACTCCGGTAGTGCCGACAGAAGTGAAAACTTGAACAATTACGAGTGTATTTTGTGAATCGTCTTATAAACAAAACACGCGTGTTAAGGTGTGTTCCTTATTTTATAGGGTTTTTTGCAAATCAGGTATGATGACCAAAGTGACTGGTTTATTCTTCTCGTGAAAGGAATTTATTCAGATTTACAAATAAGCACACAGGATAGACTTCAGTTCGTGGTGTTGGTCGCGGCAGTGGTAAGAGAAGCAAGCCCATGGAGCTCGTCGTCAGTTATATATCCGTGGTTCAGCGCCATCTCGTCGTTGTTGGATGAACTACGTAGTTAGTACGCGAAAGGCCCTCGTAGTTCTTCCCGATGTGCATAGATGGCGCTGTCCTCAACAACGCGCGTCTTTCGTTTTACGTCTTACGAATCTTACGATCAGGGTCACGTGACCTGACGCGAATTTAGAAGTTTTTACCCATTCCAAAAAAAGTACACAGCGCCGCTAAAGAAGTTTTCACTTCAAAAAAAAAAAAAAAAGTATGTGAGCTCTCAAAAACAAATCAAGGAACACATTCTTGCTTCTAACGAGTTGGTGGGAATGTGTAATGATGAGGCAGGTAGAGGGGACCCGATGACTCTGAGCAGAGCACACATCAATGTTCTAGTCAAAGGGAATCAAACCTTGAGGCTATCCAACCTGAGGCAACGGAGGACCCGTCCCAGTCTGGAGAAGCTCGGGACTGTATCCACAATCAAGTTACACCACATGTTGTACAAGGTTCATCTCAAGTAGCACAGACAGAGACTTTTGCTGTCACTTCTTCTAGTAATGTTTGTTATTGTTCTGTTATGTTTTCAGATAGTTTAGGGAGAGGGTTAGGTAAATTATTGAGTAACAACCTCATTCAATCAGCTGTTAATTATTGTATGCCTAAGAAATCTTATAAAGAAATAATGTCATCAGTAAGTTGCAATAAATATAATCCAAATGCCATTATTTCTGTATTTGTAGGTAATAGTGCGAATGTGAAAATAGATGACATCACTGAGAGTGTCACTGAAATCCTAAAGATTAATTGTCAGAAAATAATATTGTGTGCTTTCCCATACTTTGAGCACTTATCAAGTAGACAAAATCATTATATGCTAAAATATAACCATATGCATTTATTAGTTAATAAAAAAACTATAGTGACAAACTTATATTTTTTGACACCAACACTTTTGTTGAGAATTTAAAATCGACTAGGGGTACAGCGTATCTGCCTATTAGTTTTAGACGTCAAATAGCATTGCTATTAGCTTTTATTATTAACTCAGACATAAGTAGTATGTCGAAGTCCAATGTAATTAGCACCACAAAAATTAGTAATAATACTAATATTAAGGTGGTTAGCCACAATAATTTAAACTAGTCAGTAACACAACAGAAGGTACCAATAGCAATATTATTAATGTCACCTACAACAAGGTATCTTCTAGCACTCAATTAGTTAATTGTAAAAAAGGGGCTAAGCAGAATTCCTTGAAATTGTTTCATCAAAATATTCAAGGTTTTTCTTCCAAATTATTAGAAATTGAATAAATTGTTTTTAGAAAAAACCGGCCAAGAGCGTGTCGGGCCACGCTCAGTGTAGGGTTCCGTAGTTTCCCGTCCGTCACAATAAGTGTTCCCACTTATGAGTTTAAAAGTGGGTATCCATTATGTTCGCGTAATAATCGTAGTCGATCATAGATTTTAAAATATTGGGATTCGATTTTAATCATTCTTTTTTTGTTTTTGTTTGAAAAAAGATACGTTCAGGATAATAAAATATGTAAACGAAGTTAAAAAAATGCTTGCATATACGATTATACTACAAACTTAGTCCAGAAATTATTTTGTACAACTTTTTGTCTTTTTTGTACAAAAACTGTGGTTTCCATCAAGTTCAAAATAATTTTCCTAGAAAGTCCTTATAAAGTTCTACTTTTCAGATTTTTTTCATATTTTCTAAACTTATGGTTCAAAAGTTAGAGGGGGGGACACATTGTTTTTTACTTTTGGAGCGATTATTTCCGAAATTATTGACATTATCAAAAAATGATTTTAGTAAACCCCTATTAATTTTTAAATACCTTTCCAACAATATATCACACGTTAGGGTTGAAATTAAAAAAAAAATCACTTCCCACTTTACATTAGGGGGGCTACCCTAATAAAACATTTTTTTCCAATTTTTATTTTACCACTTTGTCGGCGTGATTGATATATACATATTGGTACCAAATTTCAGCTTTCTAGTGCTAACGGTCACGGAGATTAAGCGAGGATGGACGGACGGACGGACAGACATGGCGAAACTATAAGGGTTCCTAGTTGACTACGGAACCCTAAAAACAATTTTTGATATTATTTGTATTACTGAACACTGGTTGAAAGATTATGAAATGCTGATTAATTATGAGAACTATAGTGTAGGCAGTTGCTTTAACCGAAAATCCATGCTGCGTGGTGGTTCATTAATCTTAATGTTTTTTTTGTAAAATATAAGACTCGTCAAGACATAGTGGAACTATCGGTGGAACATAGCATCGAACTGTCCTGTGTTGAGCTAGATAAGCATTTTATAGTGTGCGTTTACAGACCTCCAAACTATTAAAACTACTCTATATTTGAGTCAGTAATGGAAGATGTCTTGGGAAAACTTGCAACTGGTAATAAATCAGTAATTGTTTATGTTGACTTTAATGTTAATATTTTGGAAAATAATTCAAATAGCAGTAGATTGTTACGCCTCTTTAAATCATTCAATCTGGCAAATGTGTTTTTGGAACCAACGCGAATAACTACGGCTACTGCTACATGTATTGATAATGTTTTTTGTTGCTGCGAATATTTAGATAAAGCCATTATAAATTATCTCCCTTCTGATCACAGTGGTCAAACCGTGTCTTTTGAGTCCAACACACCGATGCAAAAAGTGCAGATTCAAACTAGACCAATCGGGTAATTTGAATGAGTTAAATATCACTTTAATTAGCAAGTTAAATACTCAGGGGCCTAAGTATGACTAATGGTAATATTTTGTATGAAGAATTATTTTCATTAGTGCAAACAGAGTTCAATAATTCCTTTAAGAAGAAATCTAAAACTATTTGCCCTAAATTTTTATTCATTGACTGGGCAACTAAAGGAATCAGGAAAAGTAGGGAAAGATTATTTGAACTGTATGGCCTTAAGCCGTATATAAACACGGATACTTTTAATAAGTATGTTGCTACTTATTCTAAGGGGTTCCGGTTCCGGCTGTCAAAATAGTAACAGTGTCGTACAAGTGCTCCCGAATTATAAGAAAAAACTAGTGGAAAAACATCGATAGACGCGAGAAGTTTAGTGAATCATCATTAAAAAACCACGAAGTAACTGATTTCCAACACAATTACGCGCGAAATGAGAAGCCAAGTGAATAGCAATACGAAATAGTGCCGGCATAGCAGTTGGAGGTTAGAAAAACTCATAGACAACATAGATGAAGGCAACGTCAAATTGACATCAGTGCCAACTTAACGGTGTCAAATTATTACGTTTCGTTTCACACAAACGAAAGTTTACCAACCAAAATTTTTTCGAGACCGAGGATTTTGAGACAGGTATAAAAGTTACGTTTCGTTTCAAGATGAACACCAAACTGTCAGAAGAGATGTCACTGTTATTTGAAAAAATGAAGGAAGAGTTAGAAAAACAGACGATGGCAATAACAGACAATATAACAACGAAAGTGGATGAGAAGATTGAACCGCTAAAAAAGGTGAACGAGAAACTAAAACTACAAGTAGAACAATTAAGCAGTAAAGTAGAACACCTAGAACTTAACAGTAGAAGAAACAATATCGTAATCCACGGAGTTCCCGAGCCATCCAATGAAGGGGAGGCAGACTTGATGTCCTTAACAATTAAAACAATTACAGATCTCGACGTAGCATTGGAACACAGTGAAATCAACAGAATCCAACGTCTTGGAAAAGATGTGAACAAAGATAAGGCTAGACCCATTCTTGTCTCAACTACAACACTTCAAAAGAAAATACAAATACTGAGTAACAAAAAAAAATGAAGACAAGCACATATATCACACATGACTATTCCAAGAAAGTATTATCTGAAAGAAAATCCAACAAAGCTACAAACCAAAAGGAAAAAAGAAAGAGAGAAGAATCAGAAACGCCAAGCCCCAAGCCCTTTCGTGAAACTAACTCGGAAGCAAAAATCAAAAAGACGGATGCATTCCAACTTATGCGAGGAAGAACAAACTCGCTGTCTGGATCACATACAAGCAAGAACTAATAAATACAAAGGACCCGAAATCGAACCAACAAAAGCAAATCAACTCCAGTTACAAAACAAAATAAATCTCCCACCACGGCCGGTCACCGAGGGAGATCAAGACCAACACCCTCTAGCAAAACTTGAAAAATACTTGTATATTGCAACATTGAATACCAGAACACTTAGAACCCCAGAATCCTTACTAGAATTAGAGCTAGCCCTAGAAAATGTAAAATGGGATATAATAGGTATAAGCGAAATGAGAAGAAACGGTGAAACCATAGAAGAACGCTCAGGCTATATATTGTACTCGAAAGGAGAGACAGGAGGACAACGAGGTGTCGGCTTCATTATAAAAACTCACCTGAAAAAAAATGTTATAGAGTTTATTGGAGTGTCGGACAGAATAGTAATCCTAAATATCAATATACCCAGCTATAAAAAGACCTGGTCCATTATACAAATTTATGCACCAACTGAACAAGCAAATAAACTAGAACTGCAAGCATTCTATGATAATCTGTCAGAAGTACTCACAATGTTTTCAAAGAACTATATTATTCTAATGGGAGACTTCAATGCACAAGTTGGAGTAAAGCAGAGTCCTGAGGAACAAATTATCGGACACTTTGGACATGGGAAGAGAAGCATAAATGGTCAGAAACTCATATTTATATCTCTTAAACAGCTTATTCAAAAAGAACAAGAATAACAAATGGACTTGGAGATCACCAGATGGCAATCATAGAAATGAAATAGACTATATTATTAGTAACAACCCAAAATCATTCGAGGATACATCAGTCATAAATAAATTAAACTTTAATACGGACCACCGCTTAGTTAGAAGCTCTCTAAAATTAAAACCATCAAAAATATCCAGAAAACATATAGAGAATATAACAAACAATCTACATCACGATAACTACAAAGAAATTTCCCAATCCCTGACAAGAAACCAGTTAGAGCTAACAAATGAAGACACAGGAATTGAAGTAAACTACAACATGTTAGAGAAACAACTAAAACCTCGCACTGCAAATAAACCCAAAAAACAAAAATATGAATTAAGCCAGAAAACACTACAGCTAATTGAAGAAAGGAAGTGTCTCTTATCAGTACCTTGTAAGAAGAATAGTATCAAGCAAATAACAGAAATTAGTAAGGACATAAAAGAGAACATCAGAAAAGATCGAAGATATAAAAGACTACAGACTCTCGAAAAACATATCAGTAAAACAGGAGGAGTACGCAAAGCTTGGAAAGAATTGAGGGAAGTGAATAAAGAATGGATACCAAAGATGAAAAGAAAAAACAACACTGTGACAAGGAGAGTAGACATAATCGAAACAGCAACACAATTCTATAGAGACCTATACGCAGACCATTTTACTTCGCTTCATTTAAACTTATCACAACTTTGCTTAACTGAATTTGAATCCGAACCTGAAATACTACAAAGGAAGGTAGAAATAGCAATTAGTAGCCAAAAGATGGAAAAAGCACCAGGTCCTGATAAAATCTCCAACGAAATCCTGAAAGGATCCGCAGAAGAACTAGTCCCTATACTAACAAAATTATTCAACAGGATTATGCTTAACCAGTATATTCCTGCACAATGGGAAACCTCACACATCATTCTGCTTCACAAAAAAGGGCCGAAAGATGACATGGGTAACTACAGGCCTATAAGCCTTATGTCTAACTTGTACAAAATATTCTCGAAAGTTATTCTTGAAAGAATAAGTCTGAAATTGGAGCAGAACCAACCAAGAGAACAAGCTGGCTTTAGGAGGAAATTCTCAACAATCGATCACATTCACACAGTGAAACAGATAATGCAGAAGTACAACGAGTACAATAAAACACTGTACATAGCATTCATCGACTACAATAAAGCGTTTGATAGCATAAGTCATGAAGCAATATGGGAAAGTCTGGCTACTCAAGGCATACCTGGAATTTATATTAAATTAATCAAAACTATATACTCAAATAGTAAAGCAAAAATACAGTTAGAAAAGACAGGGCCCGAATTTCAAGTGAGGAGAGGTGTTAGACAAGGCGACCCAATGTCACCCAAATTATTCTCTGCAGTCCTGGAAAACATATTCCGGAAACTGGATTGGTCTCATCTTGGTCTCAGCATCGATGGTCAGAAACTAAATCACCTCAGATTCGCAGACGACTTAGTCTTATTTGAGGAAAACCCAAGCCATCTGGAGCTTATGATCCAAGCTTTAAGCAAGGAAAGTGCTCTGGTGGGATTGTCCATGAACACAACAAAACAATAAGAAAATGTACGTAGAGATTTTGATCTCGAAAATATTCGGTCTAGGAGTTGTATTTGTGGTTAAAATAATTAGGTTGTAGGGTGCTTATAACCTGGATAAGGAAGCTCTGAATTATTATGTAGTCGTGAAGCTTTAACAATGACAGCCGTCGGCTGCGACCGCGGGGCTCGGGTTAGGGAGTGCCCTGTAGTGCCGCAACGTATGCGCTGCAGGCGGGCGCATGGGGTAAGGAGTTCAGTGGACAGGCTTTTTTTTTTTTTGAGGATGGGAAATCATCAAATGACTCCAGTTTTCATCCAAATCTGTTCAACGGTTTACGCGTGATTGAGTAACAAACATCCAAACATCTTCACAAACTTTCACATTTATAATATTAGTAGGATTATGTATAGATTGTAAAGAAAATATATTTAGATTACGTTAAACATACAGTTTTGAGTAAATAATGTGGCTGGCTGGTGAGCGCAGTGCTTATTCAGTGGACAGGCTTCAGATATTAATAAACCGTACCGTACCGTAGGCGTAAACCGTTGAACAGATTTGGATGAAAACTGGCACATATATACACCATTTCCTGGATTAACACATAGGATTTTTCTGAAATAAAAACTCTTTGCTAAGATTTAAAAAAGTACCGTTCGTTTTGACGGAGCATCTTGATAAACCGTGCGATTTACATTACATTACCGCATTTACCGCACAAGTACGTAATGAGATACATTACGATATTGAAATTGGTGAAATAAGAGACCCTTTACGAGCAAATGTGTTATAAAGAATACTAGAATACTAGAAACAATTATGGAAAACAATAAATAAAAACCACCTGTGTTTTAGGGTTATTAAAAAATGGACTCCTACCGGGGTGGAAAAGGGTGATAAACTTTAAGGGGTGGATTTTATTGCTTCCATTAACTCGACAATGGGTATAAAATCTGTAAGTCATAGAGTCGAAACATATCAAACGCTTTAAAAAAAAACAAGCCCTGTCGTGGTGAAGAGGGACAGTTTATTTAAAAAATCTTTTTCCTTTGATCTATAAACTTAAACATTGGCCCGAATATTTATTTATCTAATATGATAAAGATCGTAAACATACATTTTCCAATTTTTTATAGAAAAGTACGAAATACAGTGAAACCTGGTTAATTGGGATCTCAAGGGACCAGGACATAATATTATGTGCCAATTATTGAGGGTTTCCAATAATCCAGTTTTCCAATTAAGCAGGTTAAACTTATAGTTGTCTCATTTACAGAGGCCCCGCTTACAAAGGTTGAAATGTGCGTTTTTCCATTTTTAGAAGTGGAAATGTTAATAAAAATGCGTATTTTTGGTGTTTGTATGTAAACAAACACGTCAAAACGTGTTAAAACCTGATTGATTTGTCTCGCTTATACAGGTAATTGAGCTACAGAGTCTCAATTATAGAGGTAAACTTGGAAATTTAACCAGGTTCAAAAAGTCCCATTAACAGAGGTAATTTAATGAAAAAGAACCGGGACCTCATTGCAACTCTCAATAATAGAGGTTTCTCACTTATCCAGGTCCCGCTTAACCAGGTTTCACTGTACATGCAGACGAAATCGCGGGCAAAGTGCTAGTCTTACATATAATAAAGAAATCTCGATGTTTTGTCAAGTCGTAAAAACCGTGCGAAGCAGGGGCGCGTCGCTATTTATAATTTAATAGATACCTATATATATAATATAAATGTATGCATACATGTTTCTTTATAGAGACAGGCTCTAAGTAATATCACGTATTCGAAGTATTTCGGAGGCACTGAATCATTTCTCCGATTATATTCATCTTGTAAAGAAAAACACGAGATTGTGCAGACAGGTGTGTTCAGAAGTCTAAGTGTTTGCGAGGAGGCGACGCGACAATGTTGCCAGGTTGTGTTGGGACTCGGGCGGGACCCCGAGGCCGGGGTGGGGGCCGGGGTGGGGGCCGGGGCGGGGGGAATCGCGCTAACTCCGCTGTTCGAAGCGGAGCTGGGATGCTCCCGCGGGACGGGCGCTACTCGAGCGCTGCATTGTTCGAGCTGAATCGGGATTTAATTCACTTTAGTCACGAGACGTCAGCAATATACAACGTGTAACAGAATGCACGCAAGTAGGTGCATACAATTTGCTGATGTTGAATAGCAAATTAATGTGTAAAATAAAGTTTTTATGAAGTCTCCAACCAATAACGGACTCTATTAATCAAGTACACAATTTCGATAACCAGTTGTAATCAGTCACACACTACGTCAGCTGCCTACTTAAGTATACTGCTTACCAGTTTAGAATCATTTGGATTTCTTTTAATTTGGCCGCTGCTATATAAACAACTCAACAGCTGTAACGTGCAGTGCGCAGAGCCGGCGCTGCGCGTCGCCGTCGCGTCGGTCCTGCGCGACGTGCGGCGCGGCGCGGGCGCTGCGGGCGGCGATGTTCTCGTCACCTCGCGTCGTAACGCTCACATCAGAGCCACAGTATAAAGACATACAGTACGAGGTCTTCATACAAACGGACGAAACGCGAGCTATACCTACGCGCCTCGACCACGGCATGAGCTCAGCATGCAGACAGTCGCGACTGTGTTGCAGTGACGAACGGACGGTGTGTTGTTTTTTTTAACAATAACCGCGCGATTTTTGCACTAAAAATAAGTTCAAGTACATATTTAATATGACGAGTAGGCTATATTGTGCTGTTTTTGGTTGCATGAATTCGTCAATAACGCATCCAGAGATAACTTTTTTTAGATTACCTGGAAACTGAAAGGTAAGACTATAAAATAATTTTACTTACTTGTAGGTAGGTACATAATGTGTGTATTTTTAATGGATAAGTATTTCATTTTATCTCCCGAAAAAAAGATGTCTGGATTAATAAATGAAGTGAATAGAGTAAAGGAAAGTGATAAACACGAGTGAGGTAGGTAGTTATAGGCGGTTCATGAATCATTAAACGGTAGGTACGCTTGTGTTAAAACCTCGGCGCATGTGTGTTTTGTTAGTTTGTATAATTCAAAGTAAAGACGTGGTTTTTATTATTAATAATAGTTGTTTATTGTACTGTGTGTATGAATAATACTACAAAAAAATTGGTTGTCTGTAAAGTCGATTTACGGACGATAGTTTAACGTGACAACATCATAACAAAACATTAACGAAATGATTGCATACTTTTATGAATAAAATTAATTATTTTTATTGAATAACTGTTACTGTAATAAGAATAACTGTTTCATGAAATCATCATTCTTTGGACTTACATGGTCTTAGAGAGTTGTGTTGATGACTTTAATGATTATAATTCTGTAATAGTACATTACGATATTAGTGCGTTAAGATGTTATAACCAATACGCACGTATATCGTACGACGTTTTTTAACACATTTGCGAGGAAACAGAAAAAAAAACATTTCACAATACAAGTACAAAGAAAAGAAAATTTGAGAAAAATGGCGCGAGGATTATTTTCTGCCGTGGCTGCGTGAAAATGTTGGCAAAGACACTAGAGCATGCAGCCAAGTTTTTAAATTACCGAATAAACTGTTTTTTTATTTTAAATAAAATCAATCTGTGAATGCACACTTGCTTTCCCGCCATTTTAACAGCGCGCTAGCGCTGCCTACTGACTGGCGCCGCGCGGCGATTAGTTCGAAATTTGAATAGCAACAGCGTGCTGCTCACTAGCTGGAGTCGTGCGGCGGCGATCAAAACAACACGCATTTTTATTAAACACTTCCTATTCAATTCACAAAGTATTTTATTTGTTTATATAAAATTATTTATGTACACACAGTAAAATACAATAACAAAACTAAATGGAAACACAAAGTAGGCAAATGTAATTAAAATACTGGAGGCGGGCAGCCCTATCGCATGTTTACGTACCGCGCGGCTGTAGGCATTTACATCAAGGTTACGGCCGAGTAACAATACTGTATTTCTTTATTCTGTGTCAGAGCGCTCCGCGCAAACATTCCCGCGCTGTTTATAATAAAATATGTAAAAACACCACTCGTCTGTTTATTTGGCGCGCCGCTGCGCGCTGGAGGTACTGCCGCCCCCCTCCCCGCTCCGCCTCGCCCCTCATCAGTCCGGCACAACAAGCGACTCATTAATAGCGCGCCTCCATCAAATATGCAGCGCCCGGCGCAGATACACTGACTGCGATGCTACACCTTACTTCAAGTCAGTTAGTGTCCCCCGGGCCCCGTGGGGGCGGGGGCTCGCTTCAGTCGGTCGGCAGGCCTGCTTCCTATCAGCCTTCATACGGAGACGGACCGTGGTTTCACCAATACAACGCTGATGAGCTAGGTCTTGCCGACCAACGCAATAATGTTGCTCAAGTCCTTAACACCGTCATGTCTTTCTGCCTGTAAATATTTCAAAAGTAAAATTGTGTCAATTAATAAAAACATCTCAATTATTTTTATAAAATGGGCACAACTCAAATTCTGTGTCCCTGACTGCGTCTGCGCAGAAGTGCCCGTTGCCTAAACTACTCGCATGACATTGCGCGATATCAGAACGGAAGCACAGATCACAGCACACAGCACGCAGCACACAGCACACAGCACTGACACTGACTTGCAAACAAGCCCGTTCTACATCTACATGATAACTTTATTGTGACACTATCTATTAACTAGTACCTGTAGCATGTGGCGCAGTCCTAGTCACGAGAAACGAGTACAGACCGTGGCCGTCGTCTGCGGGACGCGAAGGCACTTCCTCATCGGGCGGCCTCTGATGTCGGTGCCTTCGCGTCCCGCAGACGACGGCCAGCCGCAGTATCATCGAATTGAGAAGATTCGTCAAGATTTCTGGGTACGATGGCAGAAGGAATTCCTGGCTGAACTACAGAATAGAACAAAGTGGAAGACGTCTACTGATGGCCCGAGAATAGGAGATATGGTAATAATAAAAGAAGATAACTCACCACCGCAACGCTGGCGTCTTGGACGTATCACACGTTTGTATTTGGGACCAGACAACGTTTGTCGGGTGGTTGATATTTACACCGCCAGGGGCACTATACGTCGGGCGATTCACAACATTGTTCGTCTGCCAATTGAACCAGTTGAAAGCTAGTCTTTCAAGGGCCGGAGGATGTCGACGCCTGAACGCAGCCTTTAATATTGGCGAGGATGCGAACGCGCCCGATGTCGGCGGCGCTCGCGACACTTCACTAGCTAACTTCACGATTAGCGCGCACCGCCATACTTGTCGCGACATAATTATTGTAATTTTTAAATAATAAACTATTATCTACTCATCGAGGTCGGTCTTTATTTGTATCGCCCACAGAATATCTTTCAAACATGACGCAAAGTATTTGTTGTCGTCCCACCTAATGTGAAATATCCCTGTCTTTTATATTTTTACATAATTTATAGCCGTAGGTTAGGTGAATACGTCAGTTAATAACTTCAGGTGAATCAGGTCAAACTTCTCAATATACCGCGTTGACGCAAAACGCTGACTTCACCGAAATAAATGTATGAGTTGGGTCTCGTCGGCATGATTGGAATTCAAATCATATTTCGGTTCGCAAAAAAAACAATAATATAAAAGCATTTTCTCTTTTATAAATGTAAGCGAAGCGATTCATCTGATCGAGAGGATCCGAACACGTTCCATTAGTGACGATCTCAGAGGTATTGAGGTATGTATATTTGGAGGTATACCGGTGTCGGTCCGTGTACCTCCTATGCCTCTGTGACACAACAGGTCGCGAGTACCGCGGCTTTGCCCGCCTTCTGTAGATACTCGTATTATATTAACAAGCTGCTGTGAAAGGAGGCGCGTCGTCTGCATTTGTAATGTTGTTTCGCTCGTTAACTTCACGTATCGACTTCAAACAGCACAACAACTATCTATTGATCATAATAGCGAATTTTGTGTTTCGTCAATTTGAAACTTATAAAATTACTTGCAGTCTAGAACACTCATATATTGCGCATGTGCATGCACACTCGTGTATTGCTCGGCTCTATATTTCAAACTACTTAGTCATGGTTTGGTTTAACGACTGCACGGTGGAACGAGGTGAAATGGGCTCAGACAGTCACGTCCCGAACATTTCCGAACGCCGCGCGCTAAAAACATTAATTTTTACAGCGCCACTATCCGCTTCCCCCGACTTCCCCCGAGTGCGAGTACTGACTTACAGCCTTTGCATACAGCCCGTACCCACGTACCCACGTAGGTACATACCTACCCATGCCCTCGCGCGATAGCTTCGCACTCGACAACACCGCGGTTACATTATTATACGATCAGTAATTACAAGCGGCGGCGCCTCGATTGTGGCTCTCACAAGATTGTCCTCGACAATACTTCACTGCGGAAGGTTTACGTGATCGAAATTGCTTCGCATTGTGTGAAGTAACATCAAATGAACAGCTTATTGCCCGGTCGGGGCACGACGCAACTCGCCAAAAAAGTGGCCAAAGTCGCCAAAACATGGCGGAGTCGCTAGTTAAAGCCGCCAGAAAAGTTTTCGAAATATTGTGGCTGGGCGGACGGACGGGCGGACGTGCGGACAGGCAGCGACGGGTGCTCCACAGACACTTGAGCCAATACAAAGTGTTGTGGACGGGCGGTCGAGCGGACGGATGGGCGGACGTGCAGACGGACAGGCGGACGCGCGGGCGGACGAGCGCACGGACGGACGGGCGTCGACAGACGTCAAGGAAACAACTGATTTCCCTGACTGTTCATTAGATACATGCGTCTTAAATAATTTACTCGACAGATCGTCCTCGAATCAAAAAATAATGATTAAACAATAGTTAGGAGCACAGAATGATATAGGTACACCTACATAACGCAACACTACAAGAGCAACTAATTTATATGTATATAGGTATGTCAAAAAACCCCAAACATTTGGAGCTAAAAAATTTTACTCAGAGTAGTCTCATTGCGTTTTGGCCAACATAAGAGTCTACATGTACACTCTCGTCACCAGCGAACTTTTAGGGGCAATTGCCCCTAAGCTTTTAGGGGCAAATGCCCCTAAAAATTTTGTCTGAGATTAGTCTGTGAACGTTAGAATTCTAACGTTCACAGACTAATCTCAGACACAATCTGTCAAAAATACCTCTAATTTCCCTATACTTTTCACAAGTATTTGACATTGATTGTCGCTGTCGAGATGAGATTGCGACTAGATTTTGAACGTTTTTAATTACGGGAGCTAGCCTTCAGATCAATGCAAATGACTATTTGTATCCTCAATATGACACAAACAAGTCAAGGCGATGGGACCGTGGCAGAGGTGCTAGCAGCACTAATGGCTGGTGTAGAGCGTGCCGGGTTGCCGCCGCGCGCCGGCCCGTGGCGTGTCGGGCGCCACGTCTGTGCGTTCCCACGCCTTCGTGACGTCCGCTCCGCACGATGCGGCGTGGTGACGTCACGTGCCATGTCTCATGCTCCAAACGCAGCGGAACCGCGTGGCCGACATTGTTGCGATTCCACTGTATGTCGCCCGCTAATTGATATTATGGTGATAGCTGTCAACAAGCTAAAGTCATAATGGAATATTGCTGTACAGTGCCGCACTTCAAACGATAATAATAGAGTGCTTCTGTGCAGAATAATAATTAATGTGCCACAGATGCAATGGCCTAATGCTGAACATTCAGCAATTAAATTCAGTTTTTCCATTTATTTTTGTTCAACATTTTTACGTGAAAACACACGCGATACTTACAGACATTTCATTTCATTTATTTGCATACGTGAATAAAGGTGTTACAAATAGGGTTAAACCTAAGATACAGTTATGGACCCTGTAAGGGCACAGCAACATTTCCTAACGTCGGAGCAATAAAGTGTGTGACAATGATTGAAAAATATAAGACCGTCCATAAAGTACGTAGGTATGTTTATGCTTCACCTATGACAGCTGATTCGCCAATGAGAGGCCGGCTCGCTGGCGTAAACATCGCTTTAATAAGAACGCCGAGCATATCTCGGAGGCAAGGGTCGGGGGCTCGGAGGGTGACGTGGATGCGAGGCGGGAGGGAGCAACAGGTGCTCCTCACGCAACGCTACAGCCACCGAACGAGCCCAGCAGGCACAGTCTACCAGCAAACAGCAATTCAACTACTTCGAATGTATTTTTCACAGATTGACAAATACATTTAATTTACATAAATTTTTGACAAGTTTTTGACATAGACATATAAATCGTCGCTGAGATGAGATTTCGACATGAAGTTTTCAAGTCCGCGAATTATTGAACAGACTTATAAGAAGTTATGTACGCAAATAGATGTTAATTCTTCAACAGGTGAGTAAGTATGTCAATTTGTCAGCTACTGTTGGTTAGTTTCGGGAACGGTGAAACCCACACAAATTCAATACCTATCAAAAGCAATTCTAATGTTCATTGGCATCATTTGGAACTCTGCTCAACTCGTCACAAATTCACAATATGTGTGCTATAATTTAATAGCAGGAGCATTTTCAGCACTTAGTTAGCACCGCCCGGTGTCAGTGGCCGCGCGCCAATGCAAGCCAGTAGCGCAAGGCATTGCCCATTGCTCACTCCTCGTTTCAGGATTCCACGCTTCATTCGAACCGTAACAAGCCTTTAAACGAGGGATAATTGTAGGATGAAATGAAGGAACTCCTGAAACCCAATGTCACTTTTTTGCGAATTTGGCTTTAGTCATCATTCTCCTGCCCTTATTTGGGATCGGCGCAGCATTTCTTTTTCTTCTTTTTTATTACCATATCATCTGTCACACAGTCCATTCGTCGTTTCTTTGGTCTTTCCTTACTCTTATTGCCATCGACATTCTTACTCATAATTTTCCTCACAACATTTTCCTGATTCCTCTACATCACGTGCCCAAACTTTGTTACCCGTTTTCCACACAAGCTTTCAGTAACTGGTGCCACGTGCTGACTTCCTCTTTGATACTCTTCGATATTCGACTCGAAACTTAATTCGCATGAGATGACATGTAACGTGCGTGCGCGCACCGACTCTGTGACTAACTTCGTTAAATACACATAAATTAGTAATTAGTTGAGCTTGCGCGCACGCAGATAATATTATGTTCACTTTATGAATTACCTGGCAGCTGTCCAACCATCCGCTAATAATGTAATGGAGCATAGCGACACGTCACACGATCCTCCGGCTATTCACCGCAGTTGATGTACTGGCTGGCCACCGCCTCTGAACGACGCGACGTACGTTCGGCTCAGTGGTTCATTTCTGGCAACATCCTCCGCGCAGGCGCCGCCGACGGCTTACTGGCGGCTTTGTGTTTATACCTAACGTGACCTTATCATTATTATAAGCTACAAATCACAGTCCCGACTAATAAGTGTTATTAATGTTATTTTGGTGGCGAACAAAAAACTCGGCAGCTTAGAATAGCAGTAATGCAAAATGCAACGTAGTGACCTATGGGCTATGCCACAAACCATGTTGTACACTGACTTTTGATCAAATGGAGGGATGATTGAGAAAGAATCGTTATTTGTGAAGCATTAATAGTAGATTGTTGCATCGAGCACAAAGTGAGTTATTAATGCACGAGAGTTATGTTGGTGCCCAAGCGCATGCGAAGGCACTAAATTAACACGAGTGCATTAATTACTCACTTTAGCAAGGTGTGTAATCTACTTTTCTTTCAACTACCAATCTGCCTACCGTGATAAAATATACCTACTCAAAATAAAAACTCAAGTTAATGAAAATAAAGTTTTCCTAAGCTTTTAAATATTTATCCCGCGACTTTTGCGGCAAAAGGTTATTAACAATTTCATTTGCAGCTGTTTTTATACTTTCTGGAGTTGCATTCATATCGCTCTCGCTATTTCCATTTTTTTATCTTTTCTTGCTAAATATGAAGTATCAAACTTTTACAATGATACAAAATGCGCACCATTGTTTTTTGCACCGTGTCGGTTTTATTCAGCCGATTTTTATTTTCAGCCAGTATCTTTTTGATATAATGCATACATTTTATATTAAACTTAATGGAAGACATACACACGCGTTTACTAACACGCTGGATCACTGTTGTCCGAAAATAAAGAATATTATTATTATTATTAAACCTCTGTGGTAAATTTATATCTCAATAAAAAATAAAAAACAGTGCATTCATGAAAAACTGTGCAACCATGAGATTTCATACAACATTTCTGCACTGTTTTGGTTCTAAGTAAAAAATACGTCCTTTGTGATCGGTTTTGTAGTGATTAATAATAACATTACTACGTAGTTCAAAGAAAAAAAATTTAAAAGCATTTGACTGTGAAATTCAAACCAATGAGTTTCCTTGAAAATATCACGAAACACCATTACCACCTAAGTACATGTTACTTAATCATGGTTAAAGGTGTATAAGTAGGTGCTAGCTCCCGCCGCGACCGCGACCAATCAGACTTGTCACGGAGCTGCGAGTCACAGGCTTACTGTGGATTACAGTGGATTGTAGCACTGTGTCTGAGCGTGAAGCGAACAACACACCATGTTATGTTGTGTGCCCTTCACTGGGTGTAGGAACACATAGAACGAAAACGATGTTGATTCCAAACCACAGAAACGGAGGACAAAAAACTTTCCAACAGCTAGTTCGTGTGTGCAGTTGCTCTCAGGGTATACCTAAACCAGCTCTACATGATACCTAAACATGCTTGTGTTCTCGACGAGGTAACATTAGCGCTGAACTGCGACCTCGACCGCGCGTCTGGCTGCTAGCTGTATATATGTATTTACAGTCAAAACTCTTAACCAGTCAAAAGTACTATTGACTAGCAAAATCAGTCAAAAGTACTTTTGACCGAATGCTTTAGTCAATAATACTTTTGACTAAAATAACAGTTAAAAGTACTTTTGGCCAATGGAGCTGGTTAAAAGTACTTTTGACTACGTGATTCCGTCAAAAGTGGTTTTGACTGGTTGTATCAGTCAAAACTCTTAAAAATTATTTAGCATATTATTTAGCATATTTATTTCTTTGAAATAATGTCATTTGACCGAATTTTCAAATGCCCTAATTTGCCTGTTTAATATGATATGAGGTACCTAAAGGTATTTGTATTCTCATTCACTCGCTCTTGCATCCAATGTCGAGGGAGCCCCGCTTCGCGGGGCTCCTATTTCTGAACCTCGGGGTGGGAATATTATATCAAATGAACATTATACCTTTTGATCAACAGCGCAAATGTTGTTATCGTAAATAAATATTCGGTGAAATGAAAATTATGTTAATCGATATTATACAAATTGATTATTTTCCCAAACGTTGTTCGAATTAGTAACATTACCTACATCAAAAGTTGTTATACCAAACAAGGGTGAACCTCTTTTTTATTCACATCTAACGAGTTAATAGTGCTTTTGACTGATGCTTTATTGCAGTTAAAACTACTTTTGACGAAGAGCGTCAGTCAAAAGGACTTTTAACCGCAAATTTGCAGTCAAAAGTACTAACCAATAATTTTCAGTCAAAACCACTTTTGACCAACCTATTCAGTCAAAAGTACTTTTGACTGATTTTGCTAGTCAATAGTACTTTTGACTGGTTAAGAGTTTTGACTGCAACATATATAAATATTGGAACATGCTTGTGTTCTCGACGAGGTAACATTAGCGCTGAACTGCGACTCGGCCGCGCGTCTGGCTCCTTCAATATTGTTTGTATGCTATTTTCTTTGTTTGAATTATAAAACAGCGCCGTAAAAGTTTACAGAGGACACATCGAGCGGAATGGCGGCAGAACGATAAACTTGTTCAATCAACATTTTATGGAGCGCCTCAATTTTATTACGTCGGCGCCTGTGGAGGTGGAACCTTGCGTAGGTGGACGTGGCGGTGCTGGAGCCGGCTATTACCCTGCTTGGTAACATTAGTTGGTGGTCATTGGGTACGGTCATGTTCAACACCAACCATGGATCGAATCCTACCAATGGAGTAAACGTAAGCGTCTATTTATCAATAGGTAGCAAATTCCACAAACTGTACGCAGCTCCGGCTAGCATGAAAGCCGTGTCCGTTCGAGGAAATGATTGTAGAACATTACAGTGATCGTCAGATGTTGTCTCGCTACAATAAGGTCGTGTCAAAGTAACCGTTTCTCTCGCCACTCAATTTCACGTTAAACGGCAAGCATTTTGTGAAATAATGAGCCGTCGCCTGAGCGCGTCCCATTTAAACTGCGGCGGCGCGGCGGCGCTTACAAATTGAATCTGATAAGGAGATGATAAAGACTACAAATTAACTGTAAACAGGCGGTTTAGAGTATAAACGATGATATTTCCTGTTTGTGATTCCTTCCGTTATGAGGACACAGTCTTCCGAGCTTCTGATATGTTGCTTAATTTATATAGGTACTTATAATAAATCTGTAGAAGTGAAAATTCTGTACATTGAAAATATCAAAAAAATAAATGGCAGGGGATGTTACTATACCGACACCGAACCCAAAAATTTGATTAAAAAAATTTTTGTCTGTCTGTCTGTCTGTTTGTTCAGGCATCACGCAAAAACTACCGGTTAGATTACGATGAAACTTGGTATAATTATTCTTCAATATCCTGGGCACCACACTGGGTACTTTTTATCCCGGAAAAGTATATACAACAAAAAAACAAACTTAATTTTGCGGTTCGATCCCTAGACCTGATTACTGTACCAACCGCAAATAATAAGTTTGTCGTAGGTTACGTCACCCGCAGTGGAGTTCACTAACGGGCGCTGCACTAAGGTAGCCCGCGAAATTCAAATTTTCTTACGTTTTTTGCAATTTGCTGGTCAGTATTAATTTGTACGTTGATTAATATATGAATCGCGGCCGTAACTAACATGTATTTACAGAATTATAATCATTAAAGTCATCAACACAACTCTCTAAGACCACGTAAGTCCGAAGAATGATAATTTCATGAAACAGTTATTCTTTGGACTTACGTGGTCTTAGAGAGTTGTGTTGATGACTTTAATGATTATAATTCTATAAATACATGTTAGTTACGGCTGCGATTCATATATTAATCAACGTACAACTTAATACTGACCAGCAAATTGCAAAAAACCTAAAAAAAAAACAAATTTCGCACAATATCGCTCGCCATACAATTCAATGGACTATCACACACGACGATGATAATAAATAATATTTCATATTTTCGTATCTTAAGATGAATTTGTATGGCGAGCGATATTGTATCTTAAGATAAAATATTATAGTATCTTAGCCGTGTGCAGCGCCCCTAAGTTATGCTGTAAATGTAGTGCTGAAGGTTGAATTTGGCTTGCACCGTTCGCAGCACACGCGTGGCACGCGGCCGCCTCGGATCGCTACCGTATATAAGGACGGAGTCTGAGCGCACGCATCATGCCCCGACAAAACCATCGCCTTTGACGACGATGACAAGGCAGAATGCTTGGCTGACAGCCTCGAAGCCCAGTGTACACCCAGCTCCCTACCCGTAGACCAAGCTCACCTCTCTGAGGTCGCCGCGGAAGTCGAGCGTAGAGCCTCCCTCCCACCAGTAGAAGACCCCGAAAATCCTCTACCGCCCGTCACTCCAGACGAAGTACAGGACATCATAAAGGGTCTCATACCTAAGAAAGCCCCCGGTTCAGATGGAATCACCAAAAGAGTGATTCAACTATTCCCTGCCCAATTAATTGTGCTACTGGCCACCATCTTCAATGGTGCCATGAGCAACAACATTTTCCCACAGAAGTGGAAAGAAGCCACAGTCATTGGCATTCCCAAGCCCGGCAAGCCCAAGTCGGAACCTACGAGTTACCGTCCCATCAGTCTGCTCAATGGACTAGGCAAGGTCTACGAGACGCTTATTTATAAGCGTCTTAGAAACTATGCCGAAACCAAGGGCCTTATCCCCAACAAACAATTCAGTTTTCGAACCCAACACTCTAGCGTGCAGCAAGTCCCCTGCGTGGATACTTGACAGGTGTGATATACTTCGACATAGCGAAAGCCTTCGACAAAGTCTGGCACAATGGCTTATTATATAAGCTATACCAACTCGGTGTGCCCGACCGCCTCGTGCTCATCCTTCGAGACTATTTGTCAAACCGCACCTTCCGCTACAAAGTAGAAGGAGCTATATCCTCCCCACACCCCATCCGAGCAGGAGTCCCCCAGGGCTCTGTGCTCGCCCCGCTCATGTTCACGCTGTACACCAGCGACATCCCAATGAGTAGAAAGACCCAGTTGGCTCTCTTCGTAGACGACACTGCCATTCTATACACTGGCCGCAGCCTAGTCCAGATCTCCCGCATCTTTCAAACTTCAGTCAACAAGCTCGCTGACAGGTTTAGGAAGTGGAGAATAGAAGTAAACCCCGACAAAAGTCAAGCGGTTCTCTATTCGAAACCGCGACACAAACCCATCCCCCCCCCCCGACCTATCACCATGTTCGGCAAGTCGATCCCTTGGGAGAAGCAAGCCAAATACCTCGGTGTTATCCTCGACAGGCACCTCTCTTTCGCAGAGCACATTAAGGCGGTTCGCTCGCGCGCCGCCTTCGCTCTCGGTAGCCTCCACTCGATGCTCAATGCACGCAGCAAATTGTCACTTAAGTGCAAATTGCGCATCTACACAGCGTGCATTCGCCCAATCATGACCTATGCCTGCGTAGTATTTGCTCACGCAAAGCCCCACCACATCCATAGGATGCAGACCCTCCAGAACCGTGTCCTCCGAAAGGCATCGGGAGCCCCTTGGTTCGTCCGAAATGAGATCCTCCATGTTGATCTCAAAATCCCCACTATCCACCAATTCATGAAGCGCCTTTCCAAGCACTTCTTCGACTCCGCCCCCAACCATCGAAACCCGCTGGTTGTCGAGGCCGCCAGATATACTCCCTCCCAAATTAGTAAACTCCGCCGTCCAAGGCACGTTCTCACCGACCCAGATGACCCTATAACCCTCCTCCAAGAGAGCAGTAGGGCAACTAGCACAGTCAGGAAAAAGAAATACAAGAAATCGACATACCGGCCTCGCCGACGAGGACCCTCGCGACGTCCCCATGTAAATGCCCCCCACCGACCCTTGCCCGATGTAGTGCCAGCCCGCGCCGCAGCTGAGCCTGTAGATTTAAATCCCCGACTCTGACCTCTGAGTTTGTTTCGGCATTTCTTCTCAGAGTAGTCAATTAGGAAATGCCGACCCCATCGTTCGTTAAATAATCAAAGTTCGATCCAGCCTGTCCCAACTTGCTGCCCTCTCCCCAGCGACGCCCTAAGCCGAGGCTCGTACCCCACAGGGGGTGCCCTTAGCGTGTAGTCGCTTAGTTTACTTAGTTAGTTTTAAGCCCCTGATTGGAGGCTTTGAGTTCTCTCAAGGCAGCCGCAGGATTGTCCGGTTAAGTAGTCACGACCTCTCAAGGTCAACTACGAGATGCCATATTAAAAAAAAAAAAACGCGCATCATTCATTTTTTGAACTTTGATTTGAACGGACGTGTCGAGTGGCGAGCGTTCGTTCTTATTATCATTCTATAAATTGTATGTTTTAACTGCTACCCGTGCCTTTTTATTCCTTTTAGTTTTTACTAAGTACAGTTTAAGGTAGAGTTATTTAGGTTTATTTTTATAAGTCGTAGGTATAGATTTTAATTTTAAAGCATAGGTAGTATATTTGTTAGTGTACGTAGTGACCGTAGGTTATTTTATAATACTGTTAGGTAGGATTAGTCCTTCGTATAGATATTAGTTTTTAGGGATTTTGCTTATTTATTAGGTTTAGATTAGTTATCATTAGAAATAGGTTTATTTAGGTAGGTAGGTGCCGCCCATTGTGTCACCCTTTGTACAGTTTCTATATTTATGTCTGTAATTTATATGGTGTTCATAATAAAGAGTATTCTATTCTATTCTATTCTAGGTATTTTATTTTCTGTTATTGGGTTTTTTTTTAAATTAGGTATGTACTTAGGTTTACTTTTATAAGGCGTAGACCGTATAGATTTTAATTTCAAGTATAGGTAGTATATTTTATAGTGTGTAACGTAGGTTATTTTAGTACTCTTTAGGTAGGATTAGTCATTCGTAGAAACTCAAACTCAAAACATTTATTTCAATTAAACCATTTACAGGCACTTTTGAATTGTCAAAAAGTTGGTCAGTCAGAAAATATGAAGCTAGTTGCCCATTCCAAAGCGTAGGTACCTATGGAGAAGAACGGGCAAGAAACTCCATGGACACTCTTTTAAATTATAGTTGTACAAAAATATTAGTTACATCAATAATGTGAATTTATAATTATATGTGAGAACGATGTACAAAAGACGTACGCGTTAAAAGTGTCCAGAGTACAGCAAATGGTAAGAACTAAGAAAACAACAATTCAATATTAAAATAATTAAAAATAAGCCGAGGCAGCTAAGTGATATGACCAGCCCCAACTGACGGCGCCCGTTCACGAACATGACGCATAGATCGGCACCATTCAGCTCAACCATTTTGAAGGGAGCTAAATGATCCAACATACACGCCACCGTCAGCGAGACATTTGTGTGAGCATGACATACTGTCAGCCGCCAGGGCACATTCAAGTCAATGAAAGACACATTACCCGGTAAATGGTGCATAGTGTATAGTATATACATAGAACTCACATCTGTGCTATGCAATTATACAATACAAAGGAAATTGAGTTTATACAATGCAAAGATAGTCTTACAATCTTCAGCAGCTCCAACAGAATCTTCAAGTGTTAATCAATTAGTTGTGGTTGTGGAGCAGGACCAGCCTTGAGCCAGGCATTTTTATCAGCGATGTAATCCCCTAACTTATAAAATGCCTGACTGCATAGTGTGCGTTTTATACAAGACTTGAATTTTGTCTCATTCATTTCAAGAATGTGGGGAGGTATTTTATTATAACATTTTAAACAGTACCCCATAAAAGATGAGTCTACTTTAGCCAGTCTGAAACCTGGTTGAATAGGTCCCTATTTCTATATTCTATAGAGATATTATTTACACTATTTAGGTACTTTATTTAAACCACTGATGATATTTAGTTTCCTTAAATATTACCTACCACCTGTTTGTTTCATATTTTAATTGAATTAATCGTTTTGATTGTTCACGTATCGTTTTCTACCCTTCAAGCCCTTTCATTTGATACCCATATTAAAGGAGTTGAAAAAATATAATATAATCTGCCACTTTGGAGCGGCAGCCATATTGAATTTAGTGTGATGTTATTAACTTTATCGTTTTCTATTCTTCAAATACTTTCATTTGATACCCATATTAGGGGTTTTTTTTTTTTGAGGATGGTAAATCATCAAATGACCCCTCCCGCTCTGGGTGGAGCGAAAGGGAGTGCCAGACTCTTACTGACTAAAACCCACCCGTGTTCCTTCCTTAGCCCTTTATGTTCCGAGCCAGCGATAACCCTTTCGGACAATCCCGCTGACCCGGCAGGCTTCGGTCCTGACGGGCCCTTCCGAATGATGCTGACATCTCTTTGAGGCGCGCGTGGAACACGTACGCGCCGTCCGGCACGGGCCTGGTCCTGATCGGGCGGTGAGCTACCTATTACTCTCCGCCCGCAGGCCCGCGCCTACGGTGGCCGGGAGTCGTCGCGCAGCTATATTAGAAAGAAAAGAAAGAAAGAAAGAAAATACGTTTATTTGCGGCAAACATGACGCATAAAAATAAAAAAAACACAAACAACAGAAAAACAAAGTAACAATTTGGGAGAGAGTATGCGTCACATCTACGCAAAACGGCTAACGCTCAGCATAATGCTAAGACCCTATACGAGACAGAGCCCCAGCGCTGGTTTTCAGCGACAGCCGGTGATTGACGTGATGACGTCAGCCAGTGCAGCATACGATTAGATATAAATA
Organism: Luperina testacea; assembly: GCA_927399505.1. Lineage (NCBI taxonomy): Eukaryota > Metazoa > Arthropoda > Insecta > Lepidoptera > Noctuidae > Luperina > Luperina testacea. Next base: position 192,775 of record OV656770.1, on the reverse strand, counting down.
AAAACAATAATCAAAATAAGAAATAAAAATATACATTACAAAAAGTGGTATGAACATGAAATATATCAAATGGTAACATTCCGGGCAACGACTCGCGCCGCCGGTTATTAATAATCTGTGCGCGAGCGCAACTGTCACAAATTCGCAAGGCGATTTGACGTTTTGACTTACTGCTGGACGTGCTATAAATTAGCAAATTAACATGGTGCAATATAATATAATTAATGTTATGGTACGATAAGATAATTATGATAGTACATTATACAATACGAAACAGATTTGGGTGATTGCTATTAGCTAAATATTTAATCCGCCATCTTGGAGCGGCGGCCATATTGAATTTAGTGTGATATTATTAACTTTATCGTTTTCTACTCTTTAAGCACTTTCATTTGATACCCATATTAGGGGGATTGAGAAAAAAATATGTAATCCGCCATCTTAGAGCGGCGGCCATATTGAAATTATTTAATTATTGAGTATTGCACATTGTATTGTTACCATAACTAAAGGTGTATGCAAAATTTCAGCTCAGTCGGATACCAACAAATGGTCGAAAAATGGTTTGCAAATTTTGACGGACAACTTACATAATTACGAACAGTGCAAGCTAAAATAAAAGCTTGTAAAAAGGACTCGAAAAAGAGTTTAATATTGTTTATAAAAACTTCATAGTCGAGAACCTTCTTTTAAGAAATGGCTAAAAATGAAGAGACCTTTAAAAACAAAAATAAACCTTTTGAATTACAATTTTACACTGACCTGTATTATACTCGTACAAGCCTTGTATGATAAAGATCAGTGCAATTTCACCATTAATTTTTTTGTTTCTGTTTTTGTTTTCATATTTTTTCTTGATCGATGAGTCTTGTTACAAAAGCTAGGCTAACCTAGCTTTTGTAACAAGACTCATGACTCATGACTCATCATCAAAATTTATGTGCTGTTGTCTAAACAACAGCACATAAATTTTATTTATCATGCCTCTTTCATCTGAAGAATGTGCTAGGATCATGACTTTTCTGCAATTAGGCATCAGTATGCGTCGTACTGCAAGAATGGTGGGTAGGTGTACTAGTGCCCGAGAAGACAGTTATATTTTCCACTGTTTGAGAAATCGCCACCTTAATGCAGTTGTAGTCCAGCAACAGCTTCTTCAGACCCGAAGACAATTCCTTAGTGACAATACAGTGAGAAGAAGACTTGCTGAAGCAAATCTGAAACCCCGAAGACCAGCGATTGGCCCCAAACTCGAAAGATAGCATCGAGTAGCGAGACTGCGATACGCCCGTGAACACATACAGTGGAATGAAGAAGAGTGGTCAAGAATTTTGTTCACAGATGAGTCTCGATTCACAGTTTACACTTCTAATGGAAGGCGAAGTGTCCACAGGCGGCCTGGTGAGCGATACCTTCACGACTGCTTCTCAGAAAGAGTCCAGTACGGTGGAGGCAGTGTACATGTATGGGCTGGCATACCTTCACATGGTCGCACAGAGGTAGAGGCCATAGAAAATGGCACTCTGACTGGGGAAAGCTATGCGCAAGAGATTCTCAACGAGTATGCAGGGCCGTATTTAACAAATATGGGTGATGGATCGATGCTGATGCATGATAATGCCCGGCCACACACGGCTCAGGTCGTGCTATTCAAGAGGTTGGTTTCAGCGTGATGGCTTGGCCATCGAGAAGTCCTAATCTCAACCCGATTGAGCACGCCTGGGATGAGCTAGGGAGGCTAGTCAGAAGCCGCAGACCACCTAACCTAACCTTTTTTTTTTTTTTTTGTTCCGGGGTGGAAAATCCTCATGGATGTCCGCCGCCCTGGGGCGGGCGGCGGGGTCTGTCAGACTCTTACTGACTAAAAACCACCCCGGTGTTCCATCTCACACCTACGCCGGGGGTCGCGGGAACGTACGATCCTTCCGCAACCCCCGCTGGTGCCGGCCCGCCTCTGCGGGCCCCGTCTGGTCAGGGGGGGGAGTGAGGTGTTTGACTCCCCCCGCGACGTCTAAGAGGGGCGCGCGTGGAACACATCGCGCCGCCACCTCGGGTCCTGATGTGTGGGGGGCGACGGACGTCCCCGAGTCCGTCGCCCCTGGACCCGTTTAGGGGGGCCGGAAGAGGGCGTTGTCCGCCCTCCGCCAACGCCCGGTGCGCCTGCTGCGGGCAGGGTGAGTAGACGAGATCTCCCTCTCCCTTTCCGCAGCCTCCTTCTGCGAGACGACCGTTTCGCAGAAGGAAACCACCGCGTCCCAGGACTCCTCGCTGTCGACCATCGACTCGACCACGGCCGGCAGCGAGAAGTCACTGCCCACTTCTGAGATGAGGGCACGGGCGGCTCCTCCCAAGCGGCACACTCTGCCAGCGTATGCCACGCCGTGTCCTCCCGGCAGTCGACGCAGTGGTGACACCGGGCGTCCGGCTCCCTGTTAATGCGACACAGGTACTTCCCGAAGCAACCATGCCCCGAGAGCACCTGCGTCACCCGAAACGACAGGGAGCCGTGCCTCCTCCCGAGCCAGCGCTCGAGTACTGGCCGGACCGCTTCGATGGTACCGAGGCCGGCGGTAGGGCGCGAAAGCCTGTCCCGCCATTCCGCCACCAGGACCTCGCCAAGCTGAGACCAACGCAGCTCCATATGGCGCTGCGTCAGCCCCTCGCCACGCGCCCGCGCTTCCTCGCGCCACCGGTACAGTGACGCGAGTACCTAACCTAACCTAACCTACACCCTCAGGGCACTAAAAGAGGCCCTGATTGAAGAATGGGAGAATATTCCTCAACATCGGCTCCGAAACCTCGTGTTCAGTATGCCAAACCGGCGCGAAGCTGTAGTCAGAGCCCGAGGAGGCAACACCAGTTATTAAAAATTAAATTACATGTAAAACATACATATAAATGTTAATTGAGTTTCTTGACACTAAGCTAAAAATGGCTTTTTTTATTGTTTTATCTTTTTTTAAGTTAAATATGTTAATAATGTATAGTTTACTAGTTTCAAAGAAAGCTGATAAAATAGTACTTAGTTTTGCAGGCCAGTGTATATTATTCAATAAAAAATATCTAGATCACGCTTACAGAATATATTTAATCTTTTTCTAGGTGTAATGGAGCGAATGACGTGCGGCCCACTCGCATGTAGCGTCACGTACAGAGCACTACTGCTGAAGTACTAGCGGGAGCGGGGCGGAACACGGTGTGCCTGCCAGTGTTCCCGGCGCTACATGCACTACAGTGTACCACAAAGGACTGCCGATGGCGATGTTGTCGTCGGGGTACAGTATCTTTGAGCAAGCTGTGGGCTGCAAATGATCACTTTATTGATATTTGTGCTACACACCGTATGAACTGCAGTTGCGCAAACTGGTTGCTTCTGGCGACGACAGAGGAGCAATTGTATCTGAGTTGCGAGTGTCGAGTTTACTGCGCAAGTGTTTCAGGCGCCGATATCTATGTGTTGTGCCGAACGTGCTCGTCACTACGTACATTGCACATTATTACTGTTGGGTTGTAGAGGAGTTCGTCTCGTGTGACGCCGTGTGATTGCAAGGGTTGTGTTGTGTGCAGTCTTCGTTTATGACATGTTGAAACTGCTATGTGTCGCATGTTATAATTGTGATCTCCGAGCCGAGTGCTCGCTGTGGAGCACACTGAGCTGTGTGTACACTGACCTCTGTCACATTATTGCTACACCACATATTTGCACTTCATTGCTGTTGCTAGGGTTACCAAACCCTCCAGGCCTCTATCTGTGTAGCTCCAACTTGTCGTCACATAAACATGTCTCCGGCCCATAGTTTATGAAATAGCCTCTCCACCCTAATTATCTACACTTATAATAAATCTGTAGAAGTGAAAATTCTGTACATTGAAAATATCAAAAAAATAAATGGCAGGGGGTGTTACTATACCGACACCGAACCCAAAAAAGTGATTAAAAAAATTTTTTACTGTCTGTCTGTTTGTTCAGGCATCACGCAAAAACTACCGGTTAGATTACGATGAAACTTGGTATAATTATTCTTTAATATCCTGGGCACCACACTGGGTACTTTTTATCCCGGAAAAGTATATACAACAAAAAAACAAACTTATCTTTGCGGTTCGATCCCTAGACCTGATTACTGTACCAACCGCAAATAATAAGTTTGTCGTAGGTTACGTCACCCGCAGTGGAGTGCACTAAGGGGCGCTGCACACGGCTAAGATACTATAATATTTTATCTTAAGAAACAATATCGCTCGCCATACAATTCAATGGACTATCACACACGACGAAGATAATAAATAATATTTCATATTTTCGTATCTTAAGATGAATTTGTAAATACGTCAAAATCTGTTATAACGACATCGAAGGGACTACTCATATTGAGTCGTAAAAACCGATAGTTGTAACAACCGGTGACAGGTATTAATAGGAAAGATAATAATTATGTATATTCATGTAGGAAATTAAACCGCATTTTGTTTACTTCAATACAAACAATTTTCACAGTTAACTCATCAATAATCACTAATCAATCACTAACAATAAACAATAATCAAAAATCTTTTTCGATACCTGCATCCATGCTCAAATAAATCTAATCATCATCATCAATCAGATCAGATTAACATCGACACTCGAAATCTAAGGTCCATCATTTATTTAGTTCAGATCGATCGGATCACTGTCTCCTAAGATACAGGCCATCCCTAGTTTAGGAGACACGGGTTAGTTTCTTTTATGATTATATAGACAACTATTTTTCACCCTTTGTGTCCATTGTTAGTTCATTAAAATTTAGCATGTATGTAACTCCTTTACAACCTGTGTTTATGTATATTTTTGGATCAATAAACTTATTATTATTATTATTATTAATGTTTTGGTGCGTCTTGTGTAAAGATAAGTAACAAACTAACTTAAGAGATATGACGAAGCGGGCCTTGAGGTTACGGCATGCATGTGCTTTGTTTCTAAAAATTACAAAAGACCCTACACTCTGTTTACTTTTACGATAATAGCCATTGATTATTATACTGTGCCAGATGTGGATACAGTTACCTATTCAAATTGTTTACAATACAGCTGAGCCGGTCGTTCTACAGATATAATTCTCCGAAAACATTAACCAAATGTGGTCGCTTAATGCGGTATGTCGTAGAAAACAATGTCGTAAAAACCATAGCTGGGCACCGTTAATCAAATAGTTAACTTCGTTAATCGTTAATCCGCTACAAAAAAAGTTAGCTTCGTTAAACGTTAAAGCGTTACATTTCAGAAGAATTAACGCACCGTTAACGTTAATCGTTAATCCGTTAAAAGGTATGTGTAAAATTGCAATTTTATGCGTTAGTGAACTAATAAAACTTGTTGGTTTAGGTTCTGGAAGTTCCCCCCCGGTGGGTTCCCGCATTGTCGAGGCGGGGGGGCTCAGTAGCCGTGGCTTGGACACCCACGGTGAAGCGAAGAGGAACCCGAGGAGGGGCCGCTCGTCAGGGCTTTTGCCGACAAGCCAACGACGTAGCGGCCAAAAGTAGGTTGCGGTGCCGCTTTGGCGACATCGCAACTGAGGCGGGCCGCGATGTCGTATCGGAGGCATCGCGGCTGAGGGTTGGAGGCCGCGGCGGGAGAGGAGTGCCGGTATTGCGGTGCGCCGCTCTCCCTACTTTCCGCGGCCTTGACGGGGTCGCCACCGTATGATGGCGGACGCGGTGGGGCTGCAGGGGAAGAGGAGTGTCGGTATTACGTTGGCCGCTCTCCCTATCCTCTGCAGCCGAAAATTGGCAGGCGGCGGGGCCAATGTCCTGACCCGTCGCAAGGGGACCAAGGGTGCCCAGACACGGGGTCGTCTGGCGCCCATGTGCTGGTTTGGTCCCTGGGGTGGTCACGGCGTGCTATGCGTTCTGGTGCGCCGGTGATGGGGATTACTCCCCAGAGGAGGGTCCGGTAACGGACAGCCGCGGCGGGTTCGCGGATGAGTGCTAACGCGTGCCCGTGTTCCCGCCGTAAGCGGCAGAGGAGGACACCGTGGAGTTTTAGTGGGTTAGAGTCCCACATAACTGCACTATCTCCCCGTGATAGTGCAGTATGCATGAGCATTTCTCCACGATAAAAAAAAAAAAAGGTTCTGGAAGTTAACAGGTTAGAAAAAAATATTTTTTCTAAAAAATAACACCGACTTCAAAGTGATCACTAAAAAGTAATAAAATAATTTGGTTTAAACACGTATTATTGAAGTCGGCTGATCGTATGTAAATATTTTTACATTGTGTTTTTGACTCAACATCGTCCGACTTCAATAATACGTGTTTAAACCAAATTATTTTATTACTTTTTAGTGATCACTTTGAAGTCGGTGTTATTTTTTAGATAAAATATTTTATTTAACTCTATTTTTTAATTGATGATTAACAATTAACGGACTTCTGCATATTAACGGAAGTTAACGTGTCCGTTAACATTTTTAAAAGTTAACTTAGAAGTTAATCCGTTGATCTAAATGTTAACTTCGTTAATTAACGATTAACGGATTAACGAGTTAATGCCCAGCTTTGGTAAAAACCAATGTTTTAGATAGGGCGGTCATATAACATTCAGCCAGGACCTTTGATTTTGGTAAATTTAACCGGTATGTGGTTCTAAACGATGTCGCCATAAACGGTTTTGACTGTACTAATAATAAAGCAGAAGAGTTTGTTTGTCTGAACGCGCTAATCGGTCGGATTTTTCTCGGAGTCGATTTAAAAAAATATTTTTACATTTGCTAGCCTAATTTTTGAGGAAGGCTATGTAACATCACGCTATAACCCTTAGGAGCCGAGCAAAAAGAATAAAAGTCAGAAAGATCGCTAAGCGAAAACGAAGTGACAGCGCGGGCAGGCGATGCGATGCGATGCGACGGCGTGGGTCGGAAACAAGAAATTTCACGCGGACGAAGTCGCGGGCAGAAGCTAGTCTGAAATAAATTGAGTTACACAACCTAATAGGTCCATATATTTCAATGTTCAGCGTCAGTAAATATAGCGTGAGCCTCGATGTTTTGTTAATATTAGGAGTTAGCACGCTCCGCCCGCTGAACTGCTATTGAACGACCCCCGTTACCTTAGCACAAGGAGTACGATTACAGCCCGGGGACAGCCCGGGGCAGCCTCCCCAGTCCCGCCGGATGCCGCTCTGCCTGTGTTGTTATGAGAAGGTAGTGCACAGCACAGATATGTTTGCACGCAGTTAGCTCATTATTGCGGGGCTGATGTTATGTAGAGTCATCAATTATTTCTGTAACATCAGTGAGCCGCGGTGGGCAACTCTTTTACATTATACTATATAAAGCTCGTTATACTCTAATGTTTATTAATGCGTGAATATGGTTGCAAGCAGACTATTTTAAGAATGGTATAATAAACCGTTATGCTTTATTTCTTATAAGAAATATGATAACTTCTTATTACTCTCGATGCCTGCAATGTAATTGCTTTGAGGTGGAAACTTCGTAATTTTCCACTTAATAATATTAATTTATAAGTAGGTACATCAAAAATATTTTCGTACCTACTTTACATCAGTTTGTATCAGACAGACCCCGCGCTTCGAATTTTGAGATAAGTAAATATGTAGTTTAACTTCACCGACGACGAGGAGTAATGTATCGCTGATGAAGCCGGCAGAGTGTCGCTTGCTGCTGCTGTTTGTGTGACGTCACTACTTCTATTGTACCAGTTTGTAGCAAGCGCCGACAACAATGAAACTAACCGTCTGGCGACGTATCCGATCGTTTTATGCGATCGTTCTGAAAATAGTTCACGAGACTGTGTTTAGTTGTGATATGTGATGTGAACTTGCATTATCTGTAAACGTTCAGCGAGCAATGTTCTCGTTCTGGCAGGATTTGAAACTAGTTTATCTAAACGTCGGGCGACGCGGCGTCGACTAGATTGTCGCTGATCGGAGACTTCTGAGCGTGACGGGAAAGTGGCATTATGGCAGACCACTTTAAAAATAAAGTTGGAATTGAGTTTGTTAGAAGTGTCAGCAACTCAGCAAATATCTCACTGAGAGGACTTACTTACTTTTACAAGTTTAACAGTCAAAAGAGATAATCTAAACCCTGACTAGACTGTTTGATTCGAATGTCGGATTAGATCCACGAATATTGATTGCAGATAATTATGATCTACTTATATGCAGAACAGGCTCGATGTTGCGTCGCTGTCTCCACTCTGTTTGAATGGAGTTCAGATTGAATACGCTCATACGGTTAAAAACCTGGGGGTAACCATGGACTCTTACTTGTCGTGGACTGCTCATGTAGCACAAGTCAGTCGCAAAGTGCACTACACGTTCCATTCGTTGAAATGTCTCCAGGGCTTCTTGCCCTTGAACACCAAAATCTCTCTTGCTCAAACCCTCATTCAGTCCATTATTGATTATGCCGATGCCTGTTATTTGGATGCCACAGAGGAGCTTTTAAATAAACTTGAGCGTTTGCAAAATATCTGTATCCGCTTTGTTTTTAACCTTCAAAAGTATGATCACGTCTCCAACTTTCGCAAGATACTCAAGTGGCTCCCCATTCGACTTCGTAGGAACTCTCGGATATTGTGTCTGCTATTCAATCTCCTTCACAATCCTAAAACTCCATCCTATCTGCGGGAGCGTTTTTCCTACGCCCGTCCTGCAGATGCGCCTTGCAGGTCACATCTTAAAAACCTTCTCAAGTCCCCTCCCCACTCCACCAACTTCTACTCCTACTCCTTCACAGTGCACGCGGTGCGGCTGTGGAATGCACTACCGCCTGAAATTAGGTACTGCCAAACTGTTGCAGTTTTTAAGAGAAGAGTAAAAGAACACTATTTTTCCACTTTATCATAGTTGTGTATGTATTTATTTTTGTTTTTCTGATTACGTTTTAATATTTATTAACATTCTAGTGATATTTATTATAGAAGTATGTATGTTTATTTGTATTTATGTAAGTATATTCTTATAATATTTGTTTAGTTTTATTAAGTGAATTGTTTTTAGATTAGATTGTATGTATTATTTTTTGTCTCCTTTACTCTTTCACACGCTGTCTCTACATCTCTCTATTTATTGTCCTATTGCAGGTATGCTGGAAGAGATTTCTTATGAAATAAGCATCTTTGTACCTATTTTTCTGTTCTGATTATTTCGTGTCTGTTTATATATGTGTGTACATAAATAGTAAAATAAAATAAATAAAGAATTAAAACATTAATTGACTAACCAGTGATAGATACTAATACCTATTAATAAGATGAAAATTAACACATTTAGTACACTCGTTACGCTCGCCTTTCAGTCAATTAGCAGTGATCTGTCCCACGCTGCACGTCTCCCGCACGGCGGCTACATACTAGCAGCGCACGTGACGTCTCGCGAGGTGCGCGTCAGCCGTCAGGCCGTCAAACTGCGCGCGCCGATGATGTACAGTGATGGATGGCCGGCAGCCGCAGCCGCAGCTGCCGCGCACTCAATGAACCGTCCGGAACGTGTGCACTTGTCACAACACGCTAATATAACGTAAACACTCGTACACTTGACCTTGAGCCGCACTACTTCAATAGCGGCCTATTTGTTTTTGTTTCGTTCACTGAAACTAACAAGTTTAGCCGTTTCAACCGCGAACGGCATGTTCGAGTGCACCGGATGGGAGTGTTCCACATCAAGTTGCTAGGCGATGCGTTCACCAGCTGCGGGACCAGGTGTGTACGGCCTACTTGACGTGGTCGCCTGTCGGCGAGCTCCCGCCAGCATCTCCAACTGAACGTGGGCCTGTACAGGCCACGGACGTGCGTGGATTACTTGACTAGAAGTTATTACTGAATGCTGATATCGACGACCGATGCTGCTGATATGTCATGCTATCCCCTTTGACATAATAACTGCATAATTATGTTTGTTGGGTACCTCTAGGTACTTATATCTTCACAGACCGCTTAAAAGGCGGTATTGTTCGATTTTACAGAGTAGGTACTGTACAACCTCTGCTGACTCGGTTAGCACTCATGGCACACAGAACACATAGTTTATGGGGGACGAGATATATTCCCCTTTTTATAGAGAAAACAATAGTTTGGAGAATAAAACTGTCAACCAACCAGTAAACGAGAATTTACGGGTTCGTTTGGCGCTCGCTGGCTCACACCGCTCGTATCGCTCGCACCGCTTATACCGCTCGCATCGCCTAGCGGATTTACATGATATGTAGTTTAGTAGCAATGTCGCACATTTTGTTACATTTTCAGTGATAAACCGTCGTCGGTCGGCGAGGGAGTTTAACAAGCATCCTCCTCCGCGCGGCGCGGAACTTTGTTGTATCCATGCGTATAAACACGGACGATGTGGTTTCATCCACGGAGAGCTCACGCCTTCTACTGCTTGTTAATCTCTGACTTCATATCAATAATACTCAGCTCAATGAACAGATTTATAACATTATTAGTTCCAAAGTCTGACTTGATGATCGCTAATGTGTATCAACACGGTGTCACGTGTGTTCGTAGTACGGATACCTGCCGCACCGAGCAAGTGAGCATGCAGGCAGACTGCCGTGTGGCGACTAGCGAGAATGAGTGAACCGAGTATTGTAACGTGGGTATTGTGAACAGCTTGCGTCAGCGCAGGGTCAGGGGTGCAGGTGAAGAGCCGCCGCGGCGCCGACACGCCGCCCGCACTACCGCTGTCAGCCAGCAACCAGCTGCAGAAGAACCACTAAATCTACCACGAAAGCAACTCTCGTTCTTTCTTACTGCCTAAAGTGCTTTATCAAATTAAACTAAGTACCACCACGCACATTATTATTATATACATCGAACAAAGCGTTTAGATAAGCTTCGGCCTCGCTTCTACTATTTTGTGCCGTACTCAGCAGGGTCCACAATTATCACTTATAATAAATTTTTTTATCACATCTATTCAAAAAGAACTAGAGTAGGTATTCTTCGTAAACAGGGACTAAAATAGCTCTTTAATCCCTAGGGACTAAAAGTGATTTCATTTTGGAATGTGGATATTGTTAGTAAGGATTGAATCACCAAAGCGATCAATCTCGAACATCGTATGAATAAGTAATACGCGTGCGAACCAAATTAAAACAAAAAGTTAGTGAAAAAATTAAAAACGCGCGAAAAGCATTCTGCCTTTTTTTTTTGAGGATGGTAAATCATCAAATGACCCCTCCCGCTCTGGGTGGAGCGGAAGGGAGTGTCAGACTCTTAGTGACTAAAACCCACCAGTGTTCCTTCCTTAGCCCTTTATGTTCCGACTTCCGAGCCAGCGGTAACCCTTTCGGACAATCCCGCTGAAAGCATTCTGCCTTCGTTCGTAATTGTTTACTCAAAATTGTATGTAAATAAATAAACATATTATTCTTATTCACAAGTTGCACTTACTTATTTTTTCAAAGTAATGATAATAGTAAAGTAGAGTGTTTACCTCGGGAGCAACACTATTTTAAGCTCGTGTGACGTACTTTGAATCCCTCGCTGCGCTCAGGATTCAAAGAAACACTCTCGCCTTCAAAATTGTTGCTTACTCCCTTGGCAAACAATCTACTATTTCACACCGCCTGCTCGCTAACGTCAAATTGTATGTCATTCAAACCTAACCTAATAAAGCAAGTCATTTAAGTCCTAGGCTTTAGCCGGGCATTAATATTCTACTGAATTTCATTATGACCCGCTGGTCATTAATGTGATTTGAATTTGGAACGCCAACTGAGAAAAACGTATGGAACAATTAACCAAAAAAACTTTATTTCTATCCTTTTAGTGTGTTATATTTTTGGAATCTCCTCAAACCCTTTATTTTGATACCCCACATAGTAATGGTACTATTTTTTTTCAAGACTAAAATCCGCCATTTTGATTTACTTAATATAAACAATACTTAGCCTATAATCTTCACGCGACCCGAACGAGTCGATAGACTCCTCATGTATTAAAATCCATCCGGCGCGCGGCGTTAGGATGCTTCGAGTGTATAAGGAATTCCACATACAAAGATACATACTTAAGCACGCAAAAAAACAAACCTGTCCTGTCACGTAGTCGGGTAAATAGACACTGCACATCATAACTAGGTATTCCCCGGTTATTTAACATTTTCATAAACTATTAATTCGATAATCTAATTGGTTTTTATGACCTTTTTTCTACTGCTTGGTAGGCATAATCCTCATGAGAAAACCTTCTGCAACTGTCTGCCCCGTGGTATAATTGAATGCGAGCTCATAGCACTGACACGCTAAATATATGTTACATCTGCGTGTGACTTCATTCACAACACTTCGTTTACAAGCGCAATTTGATTTATTATCGCAATTAGACAGGAAAACAAAAAATATGATGAAATAGTTTGTTTAAAACCCGTATGTCGCCGTAATCGTCATCCGGCGACTACTGTGTGGTAGGTACGTGTGTGTGTAACGCCGGGCGCCGCGCGTGTGGGCGGCGCCGCGGCGCGCGGCGTGCTGACGGACGTGGCGGTGTGGTGTCGATGTGATCGTGATGAACTCTGTCTGTTGTTGCAGCGAGCCGCATGCGACAGACTGCTGCTGCACAGCCGCCGCCGCCGCCGCCGCCGCCGCCGCCGCCGCCGCTGCCGCCTACCGGGGAGCCGATTTAACAGTAAGTGCTAGCAACATTGTAAAGATAATAACTATACCTAAGTAGTCGCAGTTTAAAAGACACACGAGTGATATTATCGAGCATAGGCTTTAGTGGATGTCGTGGCCACTCGCCCACGAGTTAAGGATTTGCCAGAAAACAATGAAAACTAAACTTGTTGCATACCTAAGTATGTCATCTATTACCATGAAGTCGTACTTCACGTGACGGTCGCTACAGTGCGCGGTGGAGGAGACACCATCCATGCCATTGTCTAGTTAGGAATGTCTATTGTAAATGACAAGGTAGTTCAGATATTATCATTTAAGAGAACTATTTTATCTCCTTTATAATAATGTTTTTCTTGTTAATTTCAGTAGGTATGTACACTACCGCTCAAAAGTATTTGGCCATCTAGTAAAATACACACATCAAAAGTGTCTAGGGATCAACATATATTTTTGCAATAACTTTTCTCCTGATTGATATTAATTAAAATTTTCTTTAAGGATTCATCAAATAAAGTGTTTTCGTTTGTCACAGTAACGATAAACCAAGTCACCTTTGCATTAATAAAGAAATTTGCCATTTTCCTAATAAAGGGATTTTTGACATTTGAACCACTAACATTAAAGTTCGAAAAAAAGACTGAAATAACAGTTTTCTTTAAAATTTTATTGGGTAACTTAAACAATTAATAATCCGTGTTTCTACCGCGAACACTAACAACACAAGAACATCGGTTTGGCATATTCAAAATGAGTTCATCCAAATCACGCTGTGGAATGGCCGCCCATGTTCGTTGCAACAACAAAAAAAGGTCTTCTTGCGACTGGATACCCTCCATATTCGGCAGAGCTCTTCTCTGTAGCATATCCCATGCATGCTCAATCGGGTTAGATTAGCATTAGAGGTAGCAGGCCAGAGCAGGACATTGATGTTAGCTGCGGCGAGAGTCTGTCTTACAACTCTTGCGGTGTGCGGTCGTGCATTATCATGCATTAACTGAAATAAGGGACCGATTTGCACTTGTAGAGGAACGATGACGTCAGATACAATCGTCTCAGCATAAATTTGAGCGTTGAGGTTGCCTCTGATCCAAATCAACTCAGTTCTTCCGCCGATCCAAATACCCGCCCATACCATGATGGTTCCACCACTATAAGGATGGACTTCCTGGCAGGATTTTAATCGCTGTTGGCGTCCAGGGGTTCTCCAGTGTCGTATACGTCTTGTATCCGGTCTCATACCAAAACGAGACTCATCAGAAAAGCACACGAAACGCCATTGTTCTTCTGCCCAATTTCTGTGTTCAAGAGCCCATTGATATCGAATCCTACGATTGTGCATTGCTATAGGTGGTATCCGTAGCGGTCTTCGGGAATGAAGGTTCACTTCATGCAAGCGGTTTCTGACTGTTTGGTCGCTAATTAAGTTCCCTGAAGAGTGATGAAGCCTCACGGCTAACATCATGGCGGTTATTGTTGGAGCTCTTCGAGTTAAGATTTGAATGTATCGGTCTTGTCTCCGTGTGGTGCAGCGATACCGTCCTCCATGGCGCTCAGCCACGGTACCAGTGCTTCGGTAACGTGTCCAAAGTCGACTGATAACACTCTGACTTGTATTCAGAGCTAAAGCCACAGTACGTTGCCGGGAACCAGCTTCTATCATTCCCACGGCTCTGAGCATTTCTTCCCTGCTTAAATGACGTCGCCGCTCCATAATAACGTTGGTTTTAATCAGTAGTAGGGAAACAGTAGCACTAATAATGTCTTCAATGCGTTGTGTTTTTATAGGGAAAATATTGACAGCTGATTTTCATCTTTTACTCGAATTTGATTAACAGTTCCTGTTTCAAATTATGAAATGCACCAAAAAGGATCCATATAAATTTATAAAATCATAAATTTATTACAAAGCCACATCTCAATCTCAAGAAATCCGCATAAAAATGCTTGATCCCTAGACACTTTTGATGTGTGTACATTTTGTAAAAGTCTAATTGAGTGAAACTACTTCATAACTATTTTAACATGTTTATTAGCCATTTATAGACATACCTCTTGCTATGTCTAAAAATGGCTAATAAACAGTAATCATGGCTAGTAAAAGTTTCACTCAATTAGACTTTTACAAAATGTATTTTACTAGGTGGCCAAATACTTTTGAGCGGTAGTGTACATAAGCCCCTATCACAAAACATTTAACCTAAGAGCAAGTAAAAAGTAACAAATCATTGGTTGTCTAAAGACATAAGGTACCTACGTCTAGTTCTTTACGTTTAATGATTCCAGTTCGTGAAAAGTTTTTATGAACAACTCCCAGTCATTCTGTAGATCGTACTTAATAAGCTCGGAGCGAGATCAATCTGCAATCACATGGCAATACCGACACATTGTTGTAAGCGTACCTTTGACGTAGTCGTTCCTAGGCACTCATACCGACACATTGTTGTAAGCGTACCTTTGACGTAGTCGTTCCTAGGCACTCATACCGACACATTGTTGTAAGCGTACCTTTGACGTAGTCGTTCCTAGGCACTCATACCGACACATTGTTGTAAGCGTACCTTTGACGTAGTCGTTCCTAGGCACTCATACCGACACATTGTTGTAAGCGTACCTTTGACGTAGTCGTTCCTAGGCACTCATACCGACACATTGTTGTAAGCGTACCTTTGACGTAGTCGTTCCTAGGCACTCGTAGGTTGTTACGTTGTGTTTCAACTTCCAGTCTAACCGCATGCAGCTGAATATCAGTACTTTACATGGAGCGACTAAGGCAGTGGTTCCGAACCTGGGGGTAATTACCCCCGCGGGGGTAAATCAGCTATTCTGTGAGGGAAGACCTAATCTAATAAAATACCTAGATATAAAGAAAAATTATAGATCGCCGCACAGTAAGAATCGCACGTGGCATCTCTTTCTAGCTGTCGTCGCATGTCTGTTTTATCCTGTTACAGCTAACAGAGCTTTAAAAATGCTAATACCCTTTGCCACCACCTATAGATGTGAGAGTGGTTTTTCAACTTTGGTTACACTGAAAGCAAAGGCCAGAATCCGCCTCAATGTGGAACACGAGTTAAGTTGCGATTTAAGCGAAACTAAACCTAACATAAAAAAAAACTTGTAAATGCTAAACAATACCTCACTAACAATTTTTACTTAAGGCGACTACATGACCTAAAGCGCGGTCTTTGTCGGACTGCATAGAAAAGAAAGAGAAACGCGGTGACACAACACTGGTACCTAATTTATTGCAAAATATGAAGCAATTATCTATTTACAAAAAATCTATTGTTTGGACTAAAAAATTAAAACACTAGTCCTTTAGTATGTTGCTTGTAGAATAATCTGACAAAAAATCATAATGGTTGTAGGTATGTATATTATTATGGTTCTTATTGTAAAAAGAAATTTTTAGAGGTATCTTCATGATTTTTTTCTATCGTATCAAATTAGTTGTATTATGTTTTCAACACACTATCTACCTAGCAGATATCCTGAATAATGTCATATATTTTTCTGATTTTGTTTACTGTAGTCAATCATTTACTTTTATTGTTTCTAAAACTTGCGTTTTTTTTTTTGTTTAGGTCCTGTGAGCCCCTTAATTCATGATAGGTCCAGGGGTAATAATATTGAAAAGGTTAGGAACCACTGGACTAAGGGGTATTGAATATGGACGCCTCAGATGGCCGCACGGTGGACATTACAGTTCAGAAAATTACGTGTGAGTGAGTACTGTTCGTAAAAATAAATGTGTAATAATATCGTAATAATTAGGATCTTTAGTACACTTACAATATAATAAACTTTTTATATCATGAATTTATGACACGTTTGTTAGCTAAACTTACGACATACGCTTGTTAGCTAAACTTACGCCTTGGACAGTACCTACCTTTTTCTTCTATTCTAAATTCATATTAGCTCTTATCTCATAATTGTATGACATTATTGTACTTAAATGACTAGAAAAGGTTGCATGCACACACAAACTGTGCACGTCATAATGGTCACAGTACGCGTTCCTGCACACGATGCCGTCGCCGCGCCGTCGCCGCGCCGACGCCGCACCGTTACACTGTAGATACGAGTCGCGCGAAGCCCGCCACCGCGCCGCCGCCGCGCCGCCACCGCGCCGCCACCGCGCGCGTTCCCCTCCCTATCTGTTTGATTCATTCACGGGAAATTACGCGGCGTGCACGTTCGTACGCGGCCGGTAATGGAATGAATGAAACAGTAAAAACGCGCGCGGTGGCGGCGCGGCGACGGCGCGGTGGCGGGCTTCGCGCGACTCGTATCTACAGTGTAACGGTGCGGCGTCGGCGCGGCGACGGCGCGGCGACGGCGCGGCGACGGCGCGGCGACGGCATCGTGTGCAGGAACGCTACCACGTCGCCGCCGCGCGACGTCGTCAGTGTTACCATTGGTGTTACCATATTAGATAGTCGCTCGGGGTTCACAGTACGAGCGAAGCCACTTGCAAATCTAAAATCATGCGGGTGTCTAGTTCACACACGTTTGCCTGAAATGTTGTTAATTACCTACTTAGATACGTACACAGAGATTCTGAATGAGTATGTTTATGTGTCAGTTCTGTAAATTGTTATAATAGAGTGCTATGCCTATGTATAAAGCGCGATCCATCACATTGTGTGGCGGCAGGCGCGTCACCGGCGTCACTGCGCGCGTCTGCATCTGTCTGTATCTCCTCGATGTGTCTTTGCAGTGGCTGCAGATATTCAGGGCTCTCAATAATGTCAGTTTGTTTAGCTACACAGTCGTATCGTATCGCAGTTGGTCTGATCTCGATCGCTCCGGCGCGGCCGCGGCGGCGTCTTGTTGTGTTGCGGACGCACGATGGCACTTTTATTATTTTGCCGTCCAGTGTCTATGTTCTAATTACACATAATTTTATTTAGCAAGCGCTCGTAACGATATTTTTCAACAATTTTAATAAACTTTTTCACATGTTTTTGCTTAGCGTTTGCAGCAAATCAAGCGTGAATGCGTGATGGTTTATTTAAAAAGAAAAGCTTTAAGACGGCGCCCCTCGCCGACAACACACGTGTGCACAATCGTGTCAGTGGGCCATCGCGTTATATTAAACATAAAAAAGTTGAACTCCAAACTTCCCGCGTGGCGTCCGCGTCGCGCCGCGCGCCGCCGCGCCGCCGCGCCGCCGCCGCCGCGCTGGGGCGCGGCCGTGGCCGGTGCACGGTGTGAGGGGAGCGCGATTTATTTCCGCCTAAATCGGCCATCCATCTCGTATCTGTCGACATAATTATGTTATTGGGCGGCGTGTCAGTATCATACAGTTAACGTCACCGTTTGCGGATGAGGTGAGCAGCTCGCTAGGTGAGGATATACTTAGGGTGCGTTCCAGTAGGGACCGGGGCTTCCGTGTTGAGTGAAGTGAGGGACTCGACTCGCGACCTCTACTTTACTCAGTGAGGAACAGACGGACATTGTAACATAGGGTCCTTTTTAATGAAGTTTGGATTCGCAAGGTTCCATTGCTCTCTGTAATCTATTCCTCTAATCAATCAGTCACATAAATAAACCTCTCACAGCTATCTATGATGTGTCTCTCCGCATTCGTCGAGATACAATACAACAGTTTAGGTACCTACTTAATGTTTCTATAACATGTTGGATATTCGTATATCAGATTCGATCGAATTTCATTTCCGACATGCCAAGCTGGTTACCGCCGAGTTGATACAAACATTCCGATTATATTGTGGTTTAAATTCACTCGTATATTTTCCGGCATCCGTTAAAACGTTTATAACAAACGCGAAATCGATTATTTACGTATGACACAATACGACATGACAATTAAAATATGAAATGTTCGGGAAGCGGCGAATGATTTGTATCAATAAGTAATTTCGCTCCCCCCACCGAATAATATGGTAATCGATAAATCAAAATTTTACAGGAAAAATAAAAAACTGTTTTATGCGTATATCTCGGCACGGGTAGATCGTAAGGTAGACATTTAAACGTCAAAACAAAGCTAATTTTTTACAAACTAATTTATATTATGATTTTTTTGTAATACTTTAATAAAATAAAGTTATTCACAAAAATAATGTTACTGAAATTAAATGGCAAAAGTATAGTATGCAACGCATCATTACCATATTATTCGCGTGTAAACGCAACAATATCGTAGTCAATATTAATGCATTATAGTATTATTCGTTGTAATACAGTGTCAAAAAACCTAACGGCAATATGATATTACGATATTATTCGTGTGAAATCCAAGCGATAGTGTACAATGTAATATTACATTACAGTAATATTCGTCGATGTGTGGTGTCAAAAGATTAACAGTAATATAATGTTGCAAATACATGTTTTATTAAATAATCCAGTACTTATTATTTGATTTTGCAGAAAAATAACAATAATAGAGGAAGTTGATATTAATACTGGATAATTTATAATAGCGTTTTATTTTTATGAAATAAAACAAAGGTTTTATTATTTATCATAATCAGTCCTTTTATTTATTAACTAGCTGTGCCCGCGACTTCATCAGCGTGAAATAGTGACTTTTCGGGCAGCATATATTTTGAATTACATATACCGTGTCGTTTGGGTATCTAAAAATTTACTTTACAGTAATGCTTCTCTGTATACGATATTTGACGTATGGCCATCGGGGATGAAAGCATACAGGCTCCTAGGATTGCTAACCCGTGACAGAGCCACATACCTACAACTGAGCGTGCGAGAAACAGCTGATACTTAGATCTACACCTACAACTTTCAGCGTCTGACCTTGGGCTTTATTAATTGTCATCGCAAAACAGGCTGACTGGAAACTGGACTCGTTTAAAACTAAATGGAAAATTGTTTGGAATGAGAGGAATCCGAGGAATGAAAACACTTTTACCTTTTCCACACCTTGTTAAAATCTCTGCTTCTATCAGATTTCTTTGTAAATTGGTCACTTTTAACCTGGTGCCATTGCTAAGTTTTGGGGGGCTTAAATTTCTAAGAAGCATTATCGGTACGCCTACTTTTAATTTTAATTTATGTGCTGGTAGTCCAGGAGCATTGAGGGATTCTAAAAATTCTACTGGGTAGCTTGTAGATTTTCCTTCTTCCATGACTCTGTTAATGGAGATATACTTAACATAATCCCCCGGAACATAGCTCAAAATTTCAGCGTTTATTGTTGCTGCTTGGTCGTTTCGTGGCGTCAAAATAGCTCTTTCGCAAAGCCAGAAATTTTAGCAAGTTGGTATTTGCGTTGCTTTTCCATACACAGATGATATGAGGTCTCGCATTGATGAAACTATGTTGCATAGGTTTTCATTAAGAACAACTTTTCCTTGTTCCTGCGGTAACACACCGTTACCAATCTCAAGTAGCAAATCTGAAAATTCTTGAGCATTTTCGTTGCCTCTAATTTGCGCACGCATATTTAATGTCAAATGCAAAGGTATAATGTAATGCCACAGTCGAGAACTCTTTAGGCAGGCTCTAACTTCAACAGCCCTTGTTCCACGTGGTATTACAGGGAGAGTCTGACGAAAATCGCTACAAAAAAGCATAGTAATGCCATCCATGGGTTGATCATTTTGCTTGACATCACGCAACGTTCTGTCTACTGCTTCTACTGCTTTTCGATTGGCCATTGTGGACTCATCCCATATAATAAGGCTACAATCACGAAGAACCTTAGCTTTATCGCTGTTTCTTGAAATATTACAAACAGGGCTTTCTGTGCGGTCTAAATCGATCGGAATTTTGAACATTGTATGAGCAGTTTTCCCACCTGGCAACAATGTGACTGCTATGCCTGATGAAGCGACAGCAAGCGCGATTTTACCTTGGCTTCGTACCTTCGCCAAAATAACTTTCGTAAGAAATGTTTTACCTGTTCCACCGGGTGTATCTACAAATAGCATTTCTTCCAAAGTACAATCATCGCTCACCAGATCAAATATCAAACGCTGTTCATCAGTTAGCCTCGAGAGTGCGCGTCCATGTACGTACTCTGATAGTATACCTTAAAAATGTCCGCCGTGATTCTTTAAATTGACATAACTTTTTTATTTATGAACCGATTGACATGAAATAAACACTAAATGTTAAGTGAAGCTTACTATAATATATTAGTGAAAACCGCATCTAAATCAAATAAGCCGTTTCTATTATATTGTAAACAAAAATAATACACAAATATTATTGTTTTATACTTTACGTGGAAAAAGGCATGCATTTCTTACGCGAATATAATGGTAATCGTCGCTTACCGAAAAAGTTAACGATTGCATGATCTGTAATAACATATTATGGTATTATTCGTGCAAAAAGTGTGTTTGGATTTTAAGGGAATAATGTTGTTATGTTCATTACGGTACCATTGAAATTATTGTACTTTTATAAATATACATAGAAAAAATACAAAAAAAATTACAAGATTGTAATTAATGCTTTAGACACCGAATATGCAATAAAACGAAAACTGTCGTAGTACCACATTACCATGTTATTCGGTGGGGGGAGCGATTTACCGGTTATTGTACAGTAGTGAACATCGCGTGTTGCCTATGTTCATAATAGTCCCGGCGCATGGCGGATTAATATTAATGACATTATTATGTGACATCCTGCTCAACTTGTTATACAAATAAGGGAATATTGAAACGGATACCACACACCTAACTATCTATAGCACATTACTCGATGGAAGTTACATGCAGCTCACACAAATTGTTTCGTTTCATTTAAGGCCAGGACTCACGGAAATCTCGGAATCGACCTATTTTTGATTCAACATTAAACAATCAAATATTCTTTGTTTTAATCTGAAAAAAATATATGGCATAGTTTAACTAACATTCTTGATTATTCTATGGTTCAAAACACGATATTTACAACTTCACTCGATCATAAAAAATCGCAAACAAATCGAAAACAGCGAAGTTTTTAATAGTTTTTCAAGTCGTATTTGAAGTAGACTTAACTTTTACTCGCAAAAAATATATCAAAAAATAGGCAATGATGTATAGTAGAACATTCTACGGTTAATTTTTCTCAAAACTGATTTTTATTGTCTTAACAAGATATAATCTAAAAAGGCGGCCTGCGCGCTTCACTTCAGTAGCCCGCCGGGCGTTACCGAGGTAGGACCTGTGTCGCTTTTGCTGGCTCGCCGCGTTCCCGCTAATCGATCGTAATATACGTTATATTATTATTGTAACGGACGCCGAGCGTGTTATGGAATGAATGTGAATATGTGTACAATTTAGATTAAGACAGATGTAACGGACACCGAGCGTGTCATGAATATGAATGTGAATATGTGTGTAATTTAGATTAAATTAAATAAATAGTATTTCACGTTAGATTAGGACCTCTAGCATGTAAGTTGAACATAGAATAGTGATTAGTGTTCCTTACGCTTGGTGGCGCCACTTGTACGGTTAACCTAAGTACGACCAAACGTTACCGTAAGGAGGACCGCCACCAAACTTTGTCGATTTAGGGCTTAGAATAAGGGTTTTTTGACACCAATTTTTGTAAATGTATAGAATAAGATAGTACCTAAGTTAGGAAAATAGTAGGAATATTGTAAGAGCTTGGTTTTGGAAGATCGCTTCCTCTCGGGACCCAGCCAACGCGCGCGCACCCAACACGCTCTGATTGGCCGAGCGCTGTGATTGGTCGAGCGCTCTGATTGGTCAAACACGCCGATTGGGCGAACGAATAAGGTTGGTGCTGCGCGGGAAAAGTACGCGCTCTGATTGGCTGGGGCCCTCTATAAAAGACGCAGCGATCTTCTTCTAGTCCACAGAACATATATACCATAAAGGGAAGAACGTCAACTTCATACTTTAGAAATGCTTACATAGAAGCACACTAGCGCCGCCGTCTGTGCCATCAGTAACTTTCGATAACGCGGGAGATTTGAATAGTGTTTTCAATCTCCTTTTTATTTTTCGATACAGGAATTTCAATAAGCGTGAATGACAATTAATTTGTCACTCACGCCTATTGAAATTCCGGTATCGACTAAGTCATAGAATGTTCGTTTCCTGAATCAGCAATATAATTTTAAAAAAATGTGCAAAAACATCAAACGAAAATTCTTTGTCCAAGGAATATCCAAGTGATGTCAAATAATAAGTACAAGTTTATTAAACATGTTTCAAGATATTTATTTTTCTTAATAAAGATTTTTTTGAGGCTTCCTCAACAAACCCTCGATTTTTAATAGTGCAAAACCGCTTCAGGCATATTTCTACTGTACTAGCAATTATTCTTTTAAAATTTTTCTCATAGTGTTCGTCACACCCCTTCAGCCAATCTTTATTTAAATTATCGCACTTCTTTAATAAATTATGTTTTAAATTTTTTTTATGTGAATTTTCTATTAAATAATTATTTATTAAACATGCAGCATTTTCAACCATTTCACAGAAACTGGGCTGGATGTATTTTAAACTGAATTTTACGTCGTCGTATTCTTTAAATGATGTAAATAAATGACATACCTCAGTGTTAGGATCAGCAAGCATAATTTTTTTACATTGCGCGCAATTTGTTGCCATGTATTTTGCGATAAAGCCGCACACATATGCACATGCTTGCATTTCTCCAGAACACTGAGGTATATCTAACTCTTCTACACCTTCAATTGAAATTTCCGCTGGAAAAAGTGTGGAAGAGTCATCATTTATTGTTTGTTGACAACCTTTATGAAGAAACACTTTGAAATTATTCAATATATCATTATTATCATCCAGGCAGTTTCTGTTTTTATTATTATTAATTAAATTTGTTATTATGCTAGTTTTCAATGCAGCAATAAATTGAACTGAAGTGGGGTTCGGATTACAACCACAGTTGCTTCGAATGCACCCGAAACAGTTTTCGAGAGGATCTTGATTGAGCCTTCGGACACATAATGTGTTAATATTATATTTTTTTAAATTTTTAAATATACGCTCTATTGCGTTCATCGTCCTCAACCAGCCATCTTGTGATGGGGGCTTGCTTCTCGCCCCTAGAAACTTCATTTCCGTGAAAAAAACTCTCATTTCATTAAAAAAATCTAAATGAGGGCTGGTTGAAGACATGTTGGTAAGATATTTTTTTCCTCTTTTTCTGTCAGGCGTGTCACCATTCATAGCGTCGAACAATTTGTCCAAATTTGAGATGAGCGTCGCAGTTCCTATGGCATCTTGTGGTAATTCGTCTGAAAGCAAACAAAAAAACATCAAATGTTAAAAGGAATTTCTGCATCTAACATAACATGATACTGACCCATTATATTTAAACGGATTTGAGTAATAGTGGTGCCATTTAACATTGTAGTAATTTTCAACTATAAAACGTTAATATTGGTACTACACTACAACAGCAGTCGTTACAGCCAGTCAAAAGCCAAAAACAGCAGCTAATCTCACCTCAAGCTATTAGTATAGCTTGCGGCAATAAGATTCCAGAAGCCAGATAGGTACCAATTCATACTGGTACAATAAAAAAATCGAAAACATCTTTCTTAGGTTTGGTTTTTATTAATTTATTCTGATTATCATTATTTAATTTGACGTTAATGATTTTACCGTATTTTGTCAAAATCAGTTTACTTGTTAAGTCTCATAGAAACAAATAAAAACGGATATGAATCATCATATTCACATATGTGTATGTAAATATGACAAAAACATGATCCTCCTTATGGGCATTGCCACAGTCGGGTAAAAAGGCTAGAAAGATGAAAGTACATAGAAATATATTATGCTGAAACTTACTTTGGGCTACTTTGGCAAATAATCCTGCAGCAACGGAATGACTCAAAACTTGGGCAGCTAGCCGAACTTTCATCTTCTGTTTTCCATTCGGCTGAAGGTGTTGCTGGGTCAATGCTGGAGCAAAAACGAAGTTGGGGTTCTTTTTATCTATATTAAAGAATTCTTCGATGTGGCTCCATTTAGCTACTCCTGCAATAGAAGATTATAAAATCAATTAATATTCTGGTTATTTGATACAGAGAAATGAATAGGTTAGTAGTTTTGTTTTTAATATATCAATACACTCTAAGATAGAAAGATTAAAGTGGATTTAATATAATGACTAGGCTGAAAAAATATAGTACTTTGATTTAAATTTAATCAAGTAATCACAAACATCCACTAGAAATGCGACGTTGCCAACCCGCGCGGGATGAACGCTCTTAAAACAGGAATGATGTAATTGTTAGTTTTATAAAACTGCTAAAAATACAAGCTGTTATATCTACAACACGAATAATAAGCAATACCAACCTATTCTTCGTTGACCTTCTATTTGTACATCTTGTACAAATTGTACATTATGTTTTAAAAAATTGTTTCTAAAACATTTAAGCAGGTGGGGCGGGTCTAAGATGGTGACAATTTCATGTCCCTCATGGTCAAAGAACGGTCGATCTTTTGATGATCCTAATAAATTTATTGCCCGTAAATTGACGCCATCCAAATCACATACGACGCCAATGACTTCTAATCCAGCACCAAAACAAGTACTCAAGACCTGAAAATTCATAATTATTTTAGTTAAACTCAATGATGTTCTTATATTCAATTAATATAAATAGTTTGAGGCTAAGATAATTTAATAAATATAACAAACAAACAAAAGGCCCACCTCCTTAATAAGTACAGCTAATCTGTCAGCTGTGACGCAGTCTCCCGAAAAATAGAAGGCTATCGGCTGTTTCCAGGCTTTTCTAACTCCTATAGCCATAAAAGTTAGGGCATGGCTTGCAATTTCTTGCGTTCGGCCCTGGGCAGCATGATCCTGGTAGCCATCTAATTGGTCTAGTTTTGTGTTATAACTCAGGTTTTTTCTTATTGACATTTCGTCAAAAGACACAACACACAAGTTATCACTGACTGACCTCTGTTTTGTGATTTCTTTAATTGTTTCAATCACTTGATTGTTTATTCCGCACATCATGGGTATTTTATTCAATAAAGCCTTCAGTGAACTCACACTAGGCAAACAAAATAGTCGACTTAATAGCCTATAGCATGAACTAGACTTTTTATACATGCTTAATGCTAAAACTTTGTCATCTAGAGTCCATCTCCGCCCAGTTAACTTTCTCGGCACATTTTTTAACTGGCTTTGTAACAATAAATAAAATGAACTGCTTAGTTTGCTTTTCATTATGTTGTTCACCGCATTATCATAATGCAAAGAACGTAAAACATCCCTGTCGCACTTTCTAACTTTTCTAAATTTCCTTCGAAGTCTTAAGATTTCAGTTAAATTTTTTCTGCATCTTTTATACAGTTTTTGTTTTCTGGGTGTTAGTTCGGTGATTTTATTGACATTCAGGTCCTTTAATATGCCTTTGCTTTTCGATGATTCCTGTAAAACATATATTATAATAACCATATCACAGCCTTTAATGGGTTAAGACATACTTTACAGTTACTCAACATATTCGTAGATCACTTTATCATAATCCAACAATAACTCAGACCTGCAAAACTTCTAGTGTGCTCATTTTATCTGAATTGAATAATGTTATGATTAATTATAAACTGATTATAATTATCTTTATATATCTTTTCTTTAATTATATTGTCTGTACAAGGTGTGGCGATAATTAAGGGTGTGGTACAGACTATCAAACTGAACTGAACAACTTTCTCTCAGGGAACAAGATCGTAAACGCGAAAAAAATATCTGTCGTCCCATAGGTATGTTTGGGTCGAGTAGGTATTGACGTTTTGTATGGGACGACTGATTTGTTTTTCACGATTACGATATTGGTCCCATAAAGTTGTTCAGTTTGATGGTCTGTACCACAACTTTAATTTTCACCACACCTTGTACAGACACCCTGTATAGTATGACTTGCAATATAATGTAACAATTACCAAATAAATATATCTATGTCAACAGTAAAATAACATAAATTTTATTTATCTAGCCTCTAGAGCAATAATGAATTTGGCCTATTCAAAGAAAATATTAATCTACCCTTATATATTATTTTATTACTAATTGAATTACCTTGGTCAAATCTGGGCTCTGAAGGTTATATTCATTTGAGTGTTCTATGGATGTAGAACACTGAGAAGTACTGGCCATTACTTCCACATCCATCTGGATCTGTGTAGTCTCCTGATACTGAAATATTTTAATTATATTGATTAACTTTCCTACTATGAATGTTTATTTTTCTTGCATATCTTTACGATTGGTTTAATGAACCATCAATGGATGTTTTATGAGAATCCAATTGACTATATATATTATTTATATTGCTTTATTAAGCAGTGTCTTTTGAATGATAAAGGATATTTTTAATGATAAGTTATTATGCATGCATCCAAGTAATAACCGCATGGTTATCTGCAAGGCTAAATTATACTTGCAATTCACTTCTTGGACGGGTAACAATTCTTTACATAAAATATCTATTTGTGGGCAAAAATTACATATTTGTATATAGAACTTTGTCGTTAGAATTGTTGTATTTGCCTTATTAGTTTTGCATGTTTAAAGATGAAGAAATGTAGATGTGTTTAGAAAGAGCATTTTGCAATTTATTGATAACAAGATGGTGTGTTTTTTACTCCAATCAGTAAGTTAAACAGCTTTAGAGCTAGAACATTTTAGTAAAAAAAAAATACTTATAAGCTGTTCAACAAAACACTGTAACAAAAAAAAAACTCACTTGAGTTTTTTGTGTTTCTTTAGGTGGTTGTTCATCTCGTAACTGGGCCAAAATATTTTGAGCTTCTGTTGGAATGGCAAACTTATTCAATCTCGTTTTGGCACTGCTAGTAAATGATGAATCTTCAAAATGATTGCCGCATAGCATCTTATGCTGCTTGTATAGCTTCACCAATGATTCATCTAAAGACCAATCATCATTGGGAAAACAAAATTTTGCCCAAACTCTCGCCCTGAAAAAGGTTTTTTATTGTATTATTAGAAAAGTTATGCAACAATTTTTATTTTTTATTCACAAGGTAACTACAATAAGCAAAAATCACAGTATAACACTAGGTTCACATTATAGGTTTTGTCATAAGTCATTCATTTCATAACTAAAACACATTGTGTTGAAAAATGACAGTTATGATAATAAAATAATAAAAAACAACAAGTATTACATTCATATTCAAAATTCATTACAGTGATAATAAATAAAATATAAAAAAAACAAAAGCATACATATTTAAAATTCATTACCCATTATAATAATAACAACAATAAATGAAATACAGCTTTGTGGAATCGGAGGTGCCGTACTACAGGTATGTGCCCGACCCAGTTCTCGAAAATGGTAATATCACATTGTACTGGGATCGATCCATCATCACTGACAGGACTATTGTTGCCAATAAGCCTGATATAGTGGTGGTGGATCGATCAGAGCGGCGCGCAATGATTGTTGACATAACCATCCCGCATGATGAGAACCTTGTGAAAGCCGAGAAAGATAAACAAGTATCTTGACTTGGCTCGCGAGGTTGTCGACATGTGGGATGTGGATTCAGCGATCATTGCGCCGATAGTCGTGACAGCCAATGGATTAATAGCCAAAAGCCTCGACCAACATCTGAGGAGGCTCTCGTTGGGCAGCTGGATCAAGGGCTTGATTCAGAAAGCGGTACTCCTGGACACGGCCCGTATTGTTAGGAGGTTCCTCTCTCTGGAGCCCTGACCGCCGGTAGCTTGGACCCTGTTCCCGATACCGGTGGGCTACTATTTTTTATATTTTTATATATTTTATATTCTAATATATAAAAATATAATTTATATGTATTTGTTGAAATAAAGGAAACAACAATAATAAGAATACAATATTATGTCCGTCTTTGGTCATTTATGAACTCATCAATACTGTAATAGCCCTTCTTCAACAAACATGTCCTTAATTTGTTTTTAAATAAAAGTTTATGCTATGTAAACATTTATTTATTTACTTATTTATTTTTTGACCTAATTATCACCCAAAGCATGATTGCACAACATGACTAGTTTGAACATACATTGTTTAATTTTAAGCAACAAACTGTTTGCAATATGTTTGCTGGCTTGTTATGCAATACAGCGAATTAACAAAACATACAGTTTGTTTCTATGTCAGTGACATACATATACATATGTATAAAGGGATCTGTTTAGAATATATATGTTTGCATTATTAGAAAATGTAGGCCTGTCTGTACCTAGGCAAACAGACATATTTTTTAATAATGTAAGCCTAATCACAATCAGAAATTAGATATAATTTACTAATTTTAGAGACTACACTAGTTTATAGACATAGTATCAGCTAGTAAAGTGTAAATTAGCGCAAAATATACTTACTTTAGAGACCCATGAATGGACGGGAGAGGAAACCTGTGAAAGGTCAAAGAAGAGTTTTCCTTCGAGTTTATACCGCATTTTGCACACCTAACACTCCCTTTTCCAACCATGGTGGAAAAGCAACACAAAAGCGTCAGTATCGCACAAAAATATTGAGTCTCTGTCTCGTAATTTAAGGTTTCACAACACGAAAGCGTCAATTTCGCACAGGAGTCTATAGCTCATAAATATTGAATTCACAACACAAAAAGCGTCAATTTCGCACAGGAGTCTCTATCTCGCAATTCTTAACAACGATAAACAAACCTACAAATTACAAAAACACAAAAACAGCAGCTGAAAGCAGAGAAAAAAGTTCTTCCCCCAGTGACAACTACTGCAGTTTTTTTTTTTTTAATTTATTCATGACCATAGATACAAGTCTTTCAGTCGAATACATAGATGGGTTTTAACTTAGATGTAATATTATTACAATAGCTATAGATACTTAAAATAATGCACGTTTTCCACTAAATAATAATACATTATATAATATTATTCACTACAACTACTGCAAAGTAGTAAAAGTTGCCATCACGTAAAAATATAAGTCCGACCATTATTTGGTTATGATAATAAATTATAACTTAGAATCTGTAATACTGTAGAAATTTGAATTTAATATAGAAATGCAAATTACTTTAAAAAATTCGGTAAATTTCTTTCATCTATATATTTCATATATCAAAATATAACAAAATCTACCAAAATGGTAGGTAAATATTCAATCGAGCAAGTAAATTTTGAATCGGGCTATCTCATTCTTTTGTAGAGCGCTATCCCTTTTTTGCAAATCCTGCCACTGTAGGCATTGGCCGCTTAGAAAGCTGACCACCCCTGTTCTAGTCACAGTCGACTTCCAGCTCCGATCGAAGAAACATCTCAGGAATAAAGTGAACAAGTGAACAAGTCAAGAAGCGTTTTACTCTCAACAAGTCAAATCAAGAAAAATAATATACAGTCCACAACAATTATTTAATTTCCGTGTTTGTGTATTAGTTTCAAAAATCAGTCTGTAAATATTGTTTAGGTTCTAGTATTAATAATTAAACTAAATATTAGTTTGTTATAATATAGTTGTAATATACATATAGTGATAATTAAGATTAAATTATGGGGAATCAAAACAGAAAAAAGAAAAAAAAATGTTCAGCATTGAACTACAAAGCTTAAAAAAAAATAAGGTAAGTTTGATTATTATTTTTCTACGTATTTAATATTTATAACTACCCACTTATAAGACGACGCGACAGAATAATATTGTAGTTGTATAGGTTCTCTTGCTTTCGTCACAGTACTAGTCGGTACCATAAATTTACAATTATCGTAATATCTGTAATAGATTTTCAACTTTACTACAACGGAATAAGGTTTATATTCAATTGCAAAATTTGAGTTTATTGAGTTTGTGTTTCTAGTTTTGTGATTGTATAGGTAAAAAATATGAAAACTTCTTTAGCATTATTGTGATTTGAAAACTTTATGAAACGAAAAAGCTACAGTAAAAATAGACATGAGATTTAACGTGGGAGAAAATGAGATAGGAAGCATTTACAGTGTTTTTGTTTTTTATTATTACAAATGACATCACATTTAATCAGGTATGCTACTAATTTGTGATGATGATGGCGATGGTGTTGGCGATGGCGATGGCGATGGTGATGGCAATGGTGATGGCGATGATGATGATGGCGATGGTGATGGCGATGGCGATGGTGGTGGCGATGGTGATGGTGATAGCGATGAGATGCTGGCGATGGCGATGGTTATGGCGATGGTGATGGCGATGGCGATGGTGATGGCGAAGGCGATGGTTATGGCAATGGTGATGGCGATGGCGATGGCGATGATGATGATGGTGATGGTGATTGTGATGGAGTTGGTGATGGTGATGGCGATGGCGATGGTGATGGCGATGGCGATGGTGATGGCGATGGTGATGGTGATGGTGATGGTGATATGGATGGATGGATGGATGGATGGATGGATGGATAGATGGATGGATGGATGGATGGATGTTCTTTAGCATCGTTGTGATTTGAAAGTTTATGAAACGAAAAAGCGACAGTAAAAAGAGACGTGTAAATTCATAAGATTTAACGTGGGAGAAAATGAGATAGGATGCATTATACAGTGTTTTTGAAGGTTTCACTTCTACCACGTGTGAATTGCACTAAAAATATGAAATTCGTTGTGAATGAAATAGGAAGAGTTCAATAAAAAATACGTATTGTGGTGTTTTTGATTAGTAGATTTAATTAAAAAAACTTATTGACGAATTCAAGCAACCAAAAAAACTGTTTTAGAAAAAAAACAACCGACTCAAAAAAAAAAACACTACAACGTGAAGAATATATTTTCATTTTTTGACACCGACTTTCGAAACTAAAGTTATTTTTCACTTTGTAGTGTTTTTTTTTGGAAGTCGGTTTTTTTTTTGTAAAAAAGTTTTTATTTTTCACTTTTTAGTTGTACTTACCTACCCCAAACAAATTCATATATCACTACTTGCTATGTGAATATCAGTAACAAAGCTATTGAACACATCTGCCTTACCCTTTGAGGGTACAGGCGTGATGTTATGTTGTGTGATTGCGATTACATATGCTATAGCAGCAATCGCGGTTGATTTGCTGGCATTTATTGAAGAGTTCCGTTGTTTGTCTCCGAAAGTCATAAAAAAGAAAGTCAAAAATAAAAAAACAGCATGTGTGCAATTCACACGTGGTAGAAGTGAAACCTTCAAAAACACTGTATAATGCTTCCTATCTCATTTTCTCCCACGTTAAATCTTATGAATTTACATGTCTCTTTTTACTGTCGCATTTTCGTTTCATAAACTTTCAAATCACAACGATGCTAAAGAACATCCATCCATCCATCCATCCATCCATCCATCCATCCATCCATCCATCCATCCATCCATCCATCCATCCATCCATCCATCCATCCATCCATCCTTCACCATCACCATCGCCATCGCCATCGCCATCACCATCGCCATCACCATAACCATCATCAACATCGCCATCCCCATCGCCATCACCATCACCAGCGCCATCACCATCGCATCACCATCATCATCATTGCTATCACCATCGCCATCACCATCGCCACCACCCTCACCATCACCATCGCCATCACCATCGCCATCATCACCATCGCCATCATCATCATCGCTATCGCCATCACCATCGCCATCGCTATCACCATCGCCATCACCATTGCCATCGCCATCACCATCACCATCATCCTCATCATCCATCATCACCTCAAATTAGTAGCATAGGATTAATCCTCCATCACATTTAAATGTGATGTCATTTGTAATAATAAAAAACAAAAACACTGTATAATGCTTCCTATCTCATTTTCTTCCACGTTAAATCTCATGTCTCTTTTTACTGAATTGCTTTTTCGTTTCATAAAATTTTCAAATCACAACGATGCTAAAGAAGTTTTAACTTCAAAAAAAAAATTGCAAATCTGTCTATTTACGATGGAGTTATAACATACATAAAAAAAAATAGAAATATCCGAATTGAGAACCTCCGCCTTTTTTGAAGTCGGTTAAAAATATAATATTTACAATCACAAAACTAGAAAGAAACTAAAGTAGGATGATGAAATTAAAATACTGTAGACGAGCAGCCCTATATTTCAAGAATAGGGCTGATTCACAATACTATTATGTACTTATAAAAATAACCGTGACAGGGGTCAGCGAGTTCATTCGAACTGCGCTTTCGCGGCATTTGCCACGCGAGGACGGAGGTAACGCTAAATGCCTACTACGCTCGAAGATCCTGGCCTTAAGGTTATATAGGTACAAGTAGTGGGTGAACTTGCCATTGGCTGGCACAAATCCCGAGACCTGACTCCGGCTGCTACGGAGAATTACATAGAAAAACCCAATAACGTTTTCCCCGAGCTGTTCTGACTTCTGACTGCTCGCTCAGCAACTGCGACCAGTGGCCCAACGCGGCTGTTAGTTTTAAGACCACGCTGTCGCATTAGATAAACACCTGTAATGATAGAGGTAAGAGAGGTTTTGATAAATAAATAATAAATAACTTGTAAAATGAGCTGTGTGCATCCCTGAGAGATCTTGCCCGTCGACACAGTGTCAGTGAGTGACATCGCCATCAGCGCAATCAGCGTGTCGCGGTGTCTCAGTCCGAGTTGTCGGCACTTTGATGTGGCGCAGCGCGGGAGGGAGGAGGCGTGGACGCAGCATGCGGGTGTCTCCACAATGATTCAATTGAGAGCGCCTTTGTGCGGGCCGCCGCCGCGCCGCCGCCGCCGCCGGTGACCAGTTGCTGGTAGGAACACGGTCGATGTTACAGGTTGTTATTGTGTTTGTGACACAGTTGAGTTGAGTTGCTATGGGACGAGCAGCTCTACTCTGCTACACTAGGCTACACTACACAAAACATCCTGCAATAACAAACTCGGTAGACAAGCGCTGCTGCAACACACTCTCTCTCCCAAATGTTGATACATGTAACAATATTCATTGCGTTATTTAGGTATGTACAGACAGTGTCAGAGAAAATGAACCCCTCCAAGACTACGCTCGGGTCACGTGAGCCATGAGCAGCTTCCTCCCCCGCCGCCGCCGCACCCATCTCTGCCCGAGCGCATCCACCGATCCGCCTCAAATCAAATATTATTTGCAAGTTTTTTATAATTTTATATGGTATTTTTTCGGCTTCCTTCTGGCCGAACCGTATACCAAGAATAACTTACAAAAAGACAATTTGCGTGCGATTAAGATATGAACCCGCATCACCGATCATCTAGACCGTGCCTTATACCACTAGGCTATTGGCTAAGTTATCAACCTCAACGAAAATTGGAATAGCATTACTCCTTTTATCGAACAAGGTTATTAACGGTCTAATCTTCTAGATATTAAGGTTAAAATTTCAACTTCCATGTTATATTTAATACTAGCACCTTACCGTCTTGTTTTACAAAATGCAATACCCAACTCCTCAATTAACTAAAATCTAAGGTTGAAATTAGCATAGATTTCTTGTTTGGTTGAATAGAATGTGTTGATTCCGATTGTTGCACTACCATAATTTTACTACAGAAAATTAACTGCTGTATGAACTACGAGTTAAGGTTGACTTTATAATACTTCTTCGCCTTACTTACTAAACTGTGATTGAGGGTATCATTACTTTTCAAATGTTTTCATTTTCGTGCCGATCCGCTTGTGTGTAATTATCTTCGTAGTAATATTATCCAATTTATTAAGTTTTTGACCAGTTAATTCTATTAACCGATGGTATGGTTCGATTAACAACTTTTTTGAAGGCTAAAATGTTGTTCTCTGGGAACAGTATCAAAACATAAAGAAAATAGCACGAGATATGGGCGTAACGGTAAGATTTACGTTATACTTATACCTATTAGTTGTTGCAATCATGTTGCATTATTACTTACAAGTTGGATTTTTTTTATGTACATATTTCTAATATTATAGAATAGAATAGAATATAATTTTATTTTGCAAACTCAAACTCAAAACATTTATTTCAATTAAACCTTGTACAGGCACTTTTGAATTGTCAAAATTTAAATAGTCTGTCAGTTAACGTTGATCTCTACGGAGAAGAACGGGCAAGAAACTCCACGGACACTCTTTTAAATCAATATATTACAAATCCTTGGTACATTATTATTGTTGCTTCTATATGTGAGAACAATGTAAAAAAAGACACAAATGAAGAAACATTTCAAAATATAAGATTAAAAATAAGCCTTGGCAGTTAAGAGATGACCAGTCTCAACCGACGGCGCCCGTTCACGAACATGACGCGTGGATCAGCACCATCTCTTCACTTCACCTTCACTTTAGGGATGCCCAAAAAAGACTGTTGTATCGATATATCGCATCGTAACCGTATCGAATGCACTTGTATCGATACGCGATATTATCGTATCCCTTTGTATCGATATATCGCATCGTAACCGTATCGCTTTGGTATATCGATTGGGTAGGTTATTTCGTAGGTAAAATATTATTATAAACCTAAATATATCTTAAACATTAAAGAAAGCTGAAAGATATACCTTTTTTTAATTTTTACAATATATTGTAAGTTATAAAAGAAAAGTATTTATAGTATGTATGAAAGGTTAGTGTAGTACATAAATAACTCTAAGTAATCCCGACCTCTGCTTATTACGAATAACAATATTATGTCTAAAGGTAGGTAGGTTTAATATAAACAAAAAGAAATACATTTTGATCAGTCATAGTTTGATACGATACGCTAATGCGATTTTTTTTTGGAATACGATATATCGAGGCGCATCGTATGGCCAAAATATCGTATTAAATATCGATATATCGTATAGCACTGTATCGATATTTCGATATATCGCATCGTATTGGGCATCCCTACTTCACTTCCCCGTTGGACCGCACTAGCGAAAAGACGTGTGCACAAAGTTATTTAATTTTTATTTAATTTTAATCAATATTAAAAATCTAAGAAGTACTAGGCGCGCAGTGAAGTGGAGCGGTATCGATATC
The DNA here is from genome assembly GCA_927399505.1 of Luperina testacea. Lineage (NCBI taxonomy): Eukaryota > Metazoa > Arthropoda > Insecta > Lepidoptera > Noctuidae > Luperina > Luperina testacea. Next base: position 157,213 of record OV656770.1, on the reverse strand, counting down.
GGTGTTACTGTTCGAGCGAGATAGAACTACGGCGCTGTATTACATACGCGCGGTGCGACTACGTAAACTCTGAACTTGGTAAACATGCCCAGATTACCACGATCACCAACCAACTCGGACTTGCAAAGGACTGTATCAGATTCCGATGTCGTAAATACTCCTAGCCAAAATACGCCGCCTAATTTTGTATCTCAACGCAAAAGACAGCGTCAATCTAGTGAAGAGCGCTTCTGTTCGTTTAAGTACGAAATCAAAGTCATGCTTAGTGAGTGGAAGGAAACCCAGAATACCCTACTTAAAAAGCTCGTCGCTGAAGTCGCTGAAATAAAACAGCAAAATGCCGAGATCAAACATACGAACGAAGAAATAGAGAAGAGTCTCCAGTTCATAAACGAAAAATACGAGGACATTAAGAAAAAGGTCGAAGATTTGGAAGGTGAACGGAAAGAACATTTATTGAAAATAGCTAGTCTAGAATCAGAAATTGGTGAAGTTCAAAGAAATCTGAAGTCGGCTACTATTGAACTGAGAAATGTACCGAAAACAACTGATACTGAAACCAAAACAGACTTGTATAACATCATAGAAAAGACGTGCAAAGTGATTGACGTGAATATACAAGCTACAAGCATTCGGGATGTTTTCCGAGTTACATCGAAGGCTGGAAAGAGCACAATAGTAGCTGAGCTAACAACTGTCATCATGAAAAACCACATAATACAGGGGGCTAAAGCCTTTAATGAAAAACACCCTGACCAGCGCTTAAACACTGGCCACATTGGTTTTAAAGGAGTAACTACACCTATGTATATTTCTGAAGCTCTGACAAATAAGGGTCGAAGACTGTTCTTCCTAGCAAGAGATTTAGCAAAATCCAAAGAATATAAATTCTGCTGGTCAAATAGCGGTAAAATATTTATTCGCAAGGCCATAGATGCTCCTCGCATTGAAATAAAGGATGAATTACAAATTGCCACTTTGAGAAACGCTATGTGACTAGGGTTAGTTACTTCACTTGCTTACTTATCTTATTTTTTATTTATTAGTTCAAACCTCTTTCTTTTTTGTTTTTTCTATGATGCACTGCGGTTTATGATAAATAATCGAGCTTCTTACATTTTTCTCTTTAATATAGTTTTGCGGAGTACAAATAATTTTCCACATATCGTCGTTGTCCAGAATTATATTTTGGACTCAATTCAAAGTTATTACTTACCTATATTGTTTCTTTATTTACAGCTTGACAAACTTATAAATATTTTGACTACATCACATATTTCCACAAATCAAAATTCGATTGCAATTTAAACAATAATCTAGCCAGCAATATTGATAGTATATCAGCTGGACCATCATTTTTGTGTAATCCGGAAACATATAAATCATTAATAACATCTCATATACCACATAATAAACACATAAAAATTTTAACGCAAAATATAAGGAGCATAACTAAAAATTTTAGCCATTTTGAAATTTTTCTAACGAGATTAAATACAACTTGTGACATAATTATCTTTACGGAATCATGGAATTCGAAAGCTTTACATTTCCCATCTCTAAAAAGCTATGAGACATATTATACAAAAAACAATCGTAATCAAAATGATGGAATACTAGTATACACTAGAGATGCACTTGGTTGTTCAGTAGAAGAAGTATCTTTAAGTGATGCTACTTGTATGGTCATAAAAATAGATAGCGAAACTGTAGTAATAGGTATTTATAGATCCCCATCAAATCCTAACCTAGACCAATTCATAAGCTCGCTAGATAGTTTACTAAACAATTATAAAAAACACCAAAACATAGTTATAATGGGTGATTTAAATATAGACGTGAAGTATGATAATACAGACCGCAAATCGACAGATTATCTAAATCTATTAGCCTGTCATGGTTTTTTGCCTGGTCATTTATTGCCAACGAGAGATGCCAATTGCCTGGACCATGCTATGATAAAAACTAAACACTCTATACTTACACTAGTTCTTCAGGCCTCAGTCACTGACCATGCTCCAGTTCTTTTGTGTGTTGCCTTGGTAAATAATAACAAATCTGTGACCCAAAAAACAACCTGTAAAGTTAACTATGAGGCTATCATGGATCATTTAAATACAATTAATTTTAGTAACATTATTAAATCCGAAGATGTAAATTGGACTGCCGATCAGCTAGTGAGGATCCTAAACGAAACAATCTCGAAAAACACTCTTACCGTATTTATACCTAAAAGACTGCGCTGCATTAAGCCTTGGATAACGCCAGGTTTAGTTCGATGTATAATAAACCGAGATCGCATGAACATTCGATGTAAAAAGGAACCTAACAATATAATTCTTTCCATAACCTACAGACGATATAAAAATTATTGCAATGATTTACTGAAACGACTTAAACGCAACTTCCAAAAAGATGAATTAAACAAACATGCTAAAGACCCAAAGAAGAAATGGAAAGTAATTAACTCAATAGCAAACAGAAATACAAATAAAACCAATCCATCAGAACTGCTCAAAATAGAAGATACACCCGAACAATCTTTAGAGAAAATCAACAACTATTTTACTAACATTGCTAATGAGCTAGCAAGCAAGATTACACCTTATCCGGATCAAATTATACAATCTTCGGTTCCACCAATTAACTCCATGGTTTTATTGGAAGCAACGGAGCCTGAAATCGAATCTATCATAATGTCTTTAAAAACTGATAGTGCAATAGGTTGGGACGGTATACCTACAAAACTAGTAAAAATGGCTAAACATATTATCGTACCACTGCTTACGCTTATTACAAATCTATCAATAAAAGCAGGTCTATTCCCAGATAATTTTAAGATTTCCGTTATTCACCCTATCCATAAAGCGGGGAATAGAGACTGTACTCACAACTACCGCCCTATTTCGGTACTGCCCGCCCTGTCTAAGGTCCTAGAAAAAATAATGAACAAACGCTTGATTTCATATCTTGAAAAACATAACTTTTTAGCTAACAACCAATATGGGTTTAGAGCAAATAGATCAACAGCACAGGCAGTTTCTGACCTAACGAATTTTGTTGCTACCCACATTGACAATAAAAATAAATGTATTGGAATATTTATTGATCTAGCAAAAGCGTTTGATACAGTTTCTATTTCTATCCTAATAAAGAACTTGGAAAATGTTGGCATAAGAGGTAAAACACTGGATTTGTTTTCTAATTATTTAAAGGACAGAAAACAAAGAGTAACAATTGACGGGATGTATAGTAATGATGCTCCAGTTTCATTTGGCGTGCCTCAGGGAAGTGTCCTTGGGCCGACACTTTTCCTTATATATATTAATAATCTATGTAAGCTAAACCTAAAAAATTGCAGTATCTTCTCATTCGCCGATGACACTGCACTAATTTTCTATGGAAAGACATGGCAAGAGGCAAAAAAACATGCAGAATCAGGGTTACAAACGATGGCTAAATTTCTTTCTCAAAACCTGTTAACCCTAAACATCTCAAAAACAAAGTTCATAACCTTTGCCAATACTTACACGACTCTAAAAACTACCCAAAACCTTAAAGTGCAGATGCATACTTGCGAAGATATAACATCTAACCCCTGTAATTGTTACCCTCTGGAAAGACTTAAAACAATAAAGTACCTTGGTATTCTGCTTGATGAAAGGTTGACTTGGTGCCCTTACATAGATCTATTGTCAGGTAGACTACGTAAACTTATTTATATTTTTAAAAAGTTAAGACATGTTGCGGATAAACAACTACTCAAAACCGTTTATTTCGCGCTGGCTCAATCAATAATATCTTATTGTATTACGTCATGGGGAGGAGCGCGTAAAACGCATATTATGAAACTGGAGCGAGCACAGCGAGCGTTGCTTAAGGTTATGATGTTCAAGCCTTATAAATATCCCACTGTGAACTTGTACTCGGAATGTGATGTTTTGACAGTTCGGCAACTATTCATTAAAGAAATTATAATGGCCCAACATAGTAAACTTAATTATAATAAAGAAATAATGAATGATAGACGTTTAGGGAGAGTATGTTCTACAATTCCGTATAACACATCCTTTATTAACAAATTCCAGTGTTATTTTTGGGGCCAATGCTATACAACAAATTGAATAAAATTGTCAAATTCTACCAGTTAAATAAACACTCTTGCAAAAAACTGTTAATAACCTGGCTAAAATCGAAAACATATCTAGAAATTGAAAATTTACTTATTAACCTGCAATAGGAACCATTAAATAAATAAAGGAAATAATAATAATAAACAATATACAAATAATAATTAAAGCAGTAATGTCCCTAAAACAATGAAATCAATTTAAGTAAAAAAAAAAAACATAATCAGAATACAAAAACAAAAAAATGTAAAAAGTCGCAAGTTCATACATTCAGTGGTCAAACTATTTGTTTTTTTAAGTTGACGGTATTTGGAAAAATTGTACAATGAATATGTCAACAAACTAGTTACCTATAATATTTCTATTACATTATACCCGCAGTAAGAAGAGTACCCGCAGTTTAATCTGTATTTTTTATTATAATATTAGTTAGTATTACTTATTGTATTGGTTTAATGTGCAAAAGTTGTTTACAATATACAATTGGATCCTAATGTACACGTCTGTAGATAGTTACCCGGGAAAGATCTAACGCCTAAGGTACAGGCTCGGCCTAGTTTAGGTGTTAGTGGTCATTCGAATTGTGTTCAATTGCAGAATTGTACCTACTGTTTGCCAAAAATCAACTTGTAAAATATTTTTGTGTCAATAAAGCTTTTTTTTTTTTTTTTTTATCTAGCTCAACCATTTTGTGGGGAACCGAATGATCCAACACACGCGCCACCATCGATGAGACATTTAAGTGAGCATGACACGTTCTCAACTGCCATGCCACAGTATAAATAAAGACATACAGTATTGTATCTCGGCCGTAACCTTGATGTAAATGCCTACAGCCGCGCGGTACGTAAACATGCGATAGGGCTGCCCGCCTCCAGTATTTTAATTACATTTGCCTACTTTGTGTTTCCATTTAGTTTTATTATTGTATTTTACTGTGTGTACATAAATAATAAAATAAATAAATAAATATACATACCTACTTCTTTTTATATAAACAAATAAAATACTTTGTGAATTGAATAGGAAGTGTTTAATAAAAATGCGTGTTGTTTTGATCGCCGCCGCACGACTCCAGCTAGTGAGCAGCGCGCTGTTGCTATTCAAATTTCGAACTAATCGCCGCGCGGCGCCAGTCAGTAGGCAGCGCTAGCGCGCTGTTAAAATGGCGGGAAAGCAAGTGTGCATTCACAGATTGATTTTATTTAAAATAAAAAAACAGTTTATTCGGTAATTTAAAAACTTGGCTGCATGCTCTAGTGTCTTTGCCAACATTTTCACGCAGCCACGGCAGAAAATAATCCTCGCGCCATTTTTCTCAAATTTTCTTTTCTTTTCTGTTTCCTCGCAAATGTGTTAAAAAACGTCGTACGATATACGTGCGTATTGGTTATAACATCTTAACGCACTACTATCGTAATGTACTATTACATAATTATAATCATTAAAGTCATCAACACAACTCTCTAAGACCATGTAAGTCCAAAGAATGATGATTTCATGAAACAGTTATTCTTATTACAGTAACAGTTATTCAATAAAAAGAATTAATTTTATTCATAAAAGTATGCAATAATTTCATTAATGTTTTGTTTAAATGATGTTGTCACGTTAAACTATCGGCCGTAAATCGACTTTACAGACAACCAATTTTTTTCTAGTATTATTCATACACACAGTACAATAAGCAACTATTATTAATAATAAAAACCACGTCTTTACTTTGAATTATACAAACTAACAAAACACACATGCCCCGAGGTTTTAACACAAGCGTACCTACCGTATAATGATTCATGAACCGCCTATAACTACCTATTTCACTCGTGTCTATCACTTTCCTTTACTTTAATCACTTTATTTATTAATCCAGACATCTTTTTTTCTGGAGGTAATAGGAAATACTTATCCATTAAAAAGACACACATTATGTACCTACCCACTAGTAAGTAAAATAGTCTTACCTTTCAGAGTTTCCAGGTAATGTAAAAAAAGCTATCTCTGGATGCGTTATTGACGAATTCATGCAACCAAAAACAGCACAATATCGCCTACTCGTCTTATTAAATATGTACTTGAACTTATTTTTAGTGAAAAAATCGCGCGGTTATTGTTAAAAAAAACAACACACCGTCCGTTCGTCACTGCGGCACAGTCGCGACTGTCTGCATGCTGAGCGCATGCCGTGGTCGAGGCGCGTAGGTATAGCTCGCGTTTCGTCCGTTTGTATGAAGACGACGTACTGTATGTCTTATTTATACTGTGGCCATGCTCTTTCAAGTCAATATCAAGAAAATCATAATAAATGGAAACATGGTTCTTACATTTACAAAATTTAAAAAATGCTTCTAAATTATACAAAACTAAAGTTTGTAATTTATTTAAGAGATTAATAGAATTTTACTACGAAATAGCAATTAAAACTTGATTGAATAAAACAAAAAATAAATTATGTTCGTAATGTAACACGAAAAAAAAACAAAAAAGGAAGCAATGCAAATATGGGTAATACAAAGATTAAGATAGATAGATAGTTCTTAAGATTACATTTAACCCAGCCACATTTTACCAATCGACATGCAAACATTTAAAATAATTTATATCACTGTTATTACACTTATAATTATATCAGTCATTACCAGTGATCGGACTAGGTAGATTGATTTTTGGTACTTGTATCACAAATGCACACAGAAAGAATAACATGGATAAGCCATTTTTCCGGAAAGTAATTCCGGTATTTCCGGGTTCAATTAAATATTGTTAATGTTGGTAGTGATATTATTACTACTCAATTCAAAATTTAAAGGAAGGTATCAAAACTAAATTAATTCATTATTTATCTGTTGAATAATAAAAACAATCGAATTCCGATCGAAGCTTTAATATTTATTTTTTATTTTTAGCGTTTTATGGCTAGATCTTTTATAGATAGATATACATTTCGGCTAACTAATGAAATTCTGACTACCACCAATTCCACACAAACATACACAAAAACAAAACATAACAAAGAGGGGGGGGGGGTGTACATAATAAAGAGTATTCTATTCTATTCTATTCTAATTCCGGAGGAATGTCCATAGTAATATATACGTTTCGGATCAATGACCCCAGTTCAATCTACCTACTCCGATCACTGGTCATTACTATTACAAATGTCATACCGTTATCATTACATCAATTAACATGTCATTACTATTACAAATATCATTATTATTATAATTCCAAAATCAAAATGTCAGTAATCTAAATGTCAAAAAACAAAATGTCAAAATTATCATTATCATTATTATTTTCATTATAGAGAATAACAGTTCGTAGATGGCTACAAACAAAGGTATGAAGCGTCGGGTGATGTGAAATGTGATCGCCAAAGCCCTTGCCCAATTGCTTACACTAATGAATCGGAGCGACACGACAACGTAATATTGTGAAAGTTCTCTCAGTGGCACCCTTCAAAACTACGCGTTCAAGTGCTGACTTCAAGAAGTGATAGACAGTGACGGCCATCCTCTCTGTTATTAATAAGCAATTTACTCGGCAGATTGATTGTGTAACTTATCTGATAAAATTGCATTGGAACATTATATGAGCAAGTGTTAATAATTCCCAATATTTGTGGGATCATTATCTCGTAGTTAATCAAAAATAAACAACCTTTGTTATTATCAATCCAGTTACTCTTGTTTACAAGTAGTCTATTGTAATGTATTAAGGCGCAGATATACGATTTTCAATGATTTTAAATTCATCATCACGTCTAAACGACTGGCCTGATTTCTTTGAAAATAATATATGTTATACTAGACAATTTTCTTCGTAATTTGATATGTGAATATTTGCAATTATATTTTTTAAACATAGTGTAATTAATTTGCAAACTAATGTCTACCGCGGACAAAAAAACGATAATCACGCAGACACTATCGGGTGTATTTTCATAAAACTTTCACCATATAAAAGAAAATTTAATTTCCCAAATTTTAATATACGGTTTTTATTTGTTTTGTGTTTGATAAATCAACGTGGGTTCTTTTTTCGAATAATCTTGGTGCGCGTGGAAGCGGGGCCTCTTGCGGGCGACGGGCGGCAGTGCATCGCTGACCACTGTCACGAGTAGACGCTAACGCTCGGAGAAATCAGAACATAATTTTATTCGCTGTTGAGTTTCGTGCTGAAAATGCCTGGTAAATCCAAATTACTAAAAAAGTGCACCATCCGACCCCACATATATTTCTAATGTTGTAAGTTGTAAAAGAGAAAGATGTATATTGCTATACTGTTAGAGTATAGCATGTTGGTTCTTCCTCTGTAATTCATAGGCACAAATGACAACATTCCATTTTTAACCAGACTTTTTTCCGATAAGATCATACAGAGTATAAATAAAATATGTTTTCACAACTTTAAAAAAATAAATATTATTGTAGTTGTTTCTAGAAATATCTATAAATGAACCGTTATCTAATGTTAAACGTTCTAAACCTCATCCAGGGTATCTATTTTGTGTTTAGTTAATATTCTCATTGGATAACCCAACACAGATAGAAAACTGCATACTCAACCAGGAAGTGGATTCCATGAACACGTAGTCCAATGGAGTAAATCCAACAAGCTGCGTTTTAATATTGAAAAGTGTTGTGTGATGAGTTATAGCAGGGTGCGTGCTCCATTACAACATCAGTACGAGATGGACAGCGAAATTATGCCGCGCGTCTCACTTGTACGAGATCTGGGCGTACAGATGGTATCTGAGCTGACGTTCTGCAAACACATAGTTGAGATGTGCGGCAGGGCTTTCAGAAATCTTGGTTTCATCTTGAGACAGTGTAAGGATTTTACAGATACTGCAGCTGTTAAAGTTTTATACAATGCACTTGTGAGAAGCCACCTAGAAACAAGTGCAATCATTTGGAATCCGCATGAAGGAAAATACAGCCTCATGTTGGAAAAAATTCAAAACAAATTTGCTAGATTTCTTTACCGTAAGCAGTATGGGGTTTATCCCTTTTATCCCCTGATGTATCCGAGTCTGTTCGTCCTGGGTATGGTCGGGTACACCAGGCTGGCAGTAAGAAGGGACGTCGCGCTGGTCAAGTATGTGGCGAGCGTACTGCTAGGGTTGCTGCACCACCCGGAGGTGCTGGCAGCGCTGCGGCTGCGCGCGCCGGACGGGTGCGTAGGTGCGCGCCGCCCGCCCCGCTCTGTAGACGTGCCAGCGGCTAGGACAAACCTACTCAAGTTTGCCCCTATGTCACGAGCCGCACGTATTATTAACATTATTATTATTACAGTATCGGAGGATATATTTGGGCAAAACCTGCCGAGATTCATTCAAAAGGCACAACTAATAATTGAAAAGGGTCTGATATTATGATATAATTAGACATAGTAACTTGTAACATCGCCTTGGACAAGTCTGTAAAGGTGTTATAATTGTGGTTTAAATAAATAAATAAATAATAAATAAATGAAGTCTTAGAAATGTAATTAGGAAAATAAATTAATATTGTTTATTTATTTATTTTATAATTTATGTACACACAGTAAAATACATAGGGATATGACATGATTATAATTTGAGTACAAAGGTACTGCTTATTTCTTAAGAAATTTCTTACAGCAGACCTTTTTTTTTTTTGAGGATGGGAAATCATCAAATGACCACCCCTCCCGCTCTGGGTGGAGCGGAAGGGAGTGTCAGACTCTTACTGACTAAAACCCACCCGTGTTCCTTCTTTAGCCCTTTATGTTCCGGGCCAGCGGTAACCCTTTCGGACAATCCCGCTGACCCGGCAGGCTTCGGCCCTGACGGGCCCCTTCCCTTGATGCTGACATCTCTTTGAGGCGCGCGTGTGGAACACGTACGCGCCGTCCGGCACGGGCCTGGTCCTGCTCGGACGGTGAGTTATTATACCCATTACTCGCCGCCCGCAGGCCCGCGCCTACGGTGGCCGGGAGTCTCCCACGGCGGCTGGGACGGGAGGCTCTCTCCCTCAGCCGTCCCGCCGCCTCCTTCGCTAGCATGACTGCTTCGCAGAAGGAGGCGACTGCCCCCCACTCCCTTTCGCCCCGGACCATGGCTTGAACCAGGGCCGGACGCGAGAGGTCGCCGCCGCTTCTGATCGCCTCTACGAGGACACGGCGGTGCTCCGCCCAAGCGGGGCAGACCTCCACCGTATGCTCCACCGTGTCCTCTGGGCGATAGACCTTATTCCTTCTTGTTTATGCAAAATGCCTAGCTTTTATTACAAATCTCTAATTGATTTCTTAAATAATACCTAATTAACGAAAATCACCTATTAAAGAAACTAAAAAAAAATAATAAGGGTAAATAAATAAAATAAAGAAAAAAAAAATTCTCATCCGTGAATTTGAACTCGTGAACATCGCATTGCTAAGGCACAGTGTTAACCACTAGATAAACACGCCATCTACATTACTTTACAAAAAAGTTTAATTATAAAGGAACCCCCTTTGATAATGACATCAAACCTTGATGTCATTATCAAAGGGGGTTCCTTTTCTGTGAAGCTGACTGTACATACGCTGTCGACCAGACGAATTTTTCGAGATTTGTTTTTGAAATCCTAAATTACTTAGTAATAAATGCTTGTTTACAAAGACAAGTTCGACATCAGAGCCATCTGGTCCGATGGCCACTTTTTGCAAAAATCACTTTTTAATTAAATCGCATGTAGTTTTTTAGGGTTCCGTACCCAAAGGGTAAAAACGAGACCCTATAACTAAGACTCCACTGTCCGTCTGTCCGTCTGTCAAAAGGCTGTATCTCATGAACCGTGATAGCTAGACAGTTAAAATTTTCACAAATGATGTATTTCTGTAGCCGCTATAACAACAAATACTAAAAACAGAATAAAATATGTGTAAAAAGGGAGCTCCCATCCCATACAACAAACGTATTTTTTCGGCGTTTTTGCCTTGTGGTACGGAACCGTGAAAAGACGGCGCCAAGAAGAAGCTGGTTCATCAAAAATAAGTCCTCCTCGTACTAGAGCACGAGTAAGTGAAACTACATAAATCTTACGTCGGTACTGCAGTGCTTTTTCTTCTCCAACTTCGCCTTAAGCTAAGCGTCCACAAGAGGCGGGTCGGGCCGGGCCGGTGCGGCGAGCATTTTTGCGTACTGCGTCCACTGGAGGCGACGGAGCGGGCCGCACTGACGGCATTTTGCCATCAGTTTAAGTAAGGCGTCCACAAGAGGCAGGTGTAGAAATGGACAGTTCAGATGAAGAATTATTTTTACTGAGTATATTGCTTGACGAGCAGCGAAATAAAATAGTACGTCGAAAACTTAAAATTTGGGTCCATGATGTGTGTAAAAAAAGATTTTATGGAGAATTCCATCACTTATTTCATGGTCTCAATAATGATCCGGTGAAATTCTTTGAGTATTTTCGCATGTCTTACGAAAATTTCCAAGAATTACATAATGTTTTATATGAAGATCTACAAAAGCAAAGTACTCATTACCGCAAAATAAACAACACTGATTGAAGCAAAATGTAGTTTCACTTACTCGTGCTCTAGTACGAGGAGGACTTATTTTTGATGAACCAGCTTCTTCTTCTTGGCGCCGCGCCGTCTTTTCACGGTATCATGCTACTTTTTCGAGTATAATTTTTTCGACACTGCACATGATTTTTTACAGATGTCTGGTATTTTGTATGTATAAGACAGGGTTTCATATGTTTACTCGTATAACGGTTTAAAAATGTATATAAAAGTACATTAACGTGCATATTACGAATAAAATATTTTTTTGAAGTGAAAACTTCTTTAGCGGCGCTGTGTACTTTTTTTGGAATGGGTAAAAACTTCTAAACTCGCGTCAGGTCACGTGACCCTGATCGAAAATTCGTAAGACGTAAAACGTAAGACGCGCGTTGTTGAGGACAGCGCCATCTATGCACATCGGGAAGAACTACGAGGGCCTCGCGTACTAACTACGTAGTTCATCCAACAACGACGAGATGGCGCTGAACCACGGATATATAACTGACGACGAGCTCCATGCGAGCGGCTTGCTTCTCTTACCACTGCCGCAACCAACACCACGAACTGAAGTCTATCCTGTGTGCTTATTTGTAAATCTGAATAAATTCCTTTCACGAGAAGAATAAACCAGTCACTTTGGTCATCATACCTGATTTGCAAAAAACCCTATAAAATAAGGAACACACCTTAACACGCGTGTTTTGTTTATAAGACGATTCACAAAATACACTCGTAATTGTTCAAGTTTTCACTTCTGTCGGCACTACCGGAGTGCCAGTGTTTTTTTTTTTTGTAGAGAATCGGATGATCTACAATTTTTGTCTGAACTATTTATGCTGTAAAACTCACCGTTTAGCTGAAAAACGCGAAAAACCTATTTTTGCAAACTTTCACCATCAATAAAAAATTTTGCACAAGGGGGATTGATGGGGACTTTTCACAATTCATTTATAATAGTATTCTGAACATTCATACCAATTTTTAGCTCTATGGGAATTATTGTAACCTTACCTCTATTTTAAGGACTAATTTGACTGGACTAAATATATCACTGAACATATATATTTAATATCGAAAGAATCATTACCTTTATCGCCGCAATAATTATCGTTGCTATAAACAATTGACACCACATTCACTTTTCACTGCACTTCATACTTGACGAAAACTTGTATTATTGTATAGCAGCTGTCCACGCGGACGCATCGCTCACTCAAGTAGGAGAGAGACAGATGATGTCGAACGCTGCCGAATCGGCCTCCGCGTTCGGCAGCGTTCGACATCATCTGTCTCTCTCCTACTCATCGCTCGTTCCGCGCTCTCGCTTGCACTTCAAGCCGCCATGGCGTACAACGCTACAGCAGAGCAAGGCCGCAAGGTAACGCTACATGAGTCATGTTTTTTTCGTGTGTGCAGCCAGCTTCATCGATTTATTAGACGTTGTCACGTCAAAAATGCGATTTGTAGGTCTTGTTTCAACAACTAACTCTTTGGCTCGGAAACTATATCCTATGAAAAGTAATTTATCAACAACAATCCATATGGTTCGGAACATAATTGAGAGATTACACCGAAAAAGATAAAGCACTATTTATTGTCATTGGGTTAAAACGAGACAAAACATAAACATGCGACCGGCGCGGCGGGCGGCGGCGGCGGCGCCGCCCCCCTGCGCCAACACCGTCGTCACGGTACGGTATATGTCTTTATACTGTGCCGTCGTCACACCGTGCCGGCATTATTTTCGTAATTTGGCAATATTTTCGTAATATAGCAATCAACTTTGAACAGCATCTATCCAGTACGAAGCAGATCCTCGCACAGTTCTCATAGTCGGATGCATGTTGTCAATCAGTCCTTGGGTGTAAGTTCTCCTTGTCCTTGACGCATGCTGCATGAAATTGACACACTAGCTTTAGTACGAAAATACTCGACTACAGACAATGCAAAAAAAGTAATTTAAAAAAATAAAAAACCCGACTGCGTAAAAAACTCAAGTTAATTAAAAAAAACTGAAAAGCTAAAAACAAGCCAATTTTAAATATAAAAGTTGGAAGCAGGCGGGACCCATTTGAATTTGAAAATAAAATACGCAGTCGGGATTTTTATTTTTTTAAATTACTTTATTTTTCCAGCTTTTAGTTTACAAAATAATGTGATTGTAATAAATATTGTAATATCGCAGACGATTTAATACTCAATACTTTTATTGCATTCCACATGTAGGTATTCTTAGGTGGTAAACTTATAGTTAGATCATATGGACCCTGTCGGGCACAGCAAAATAAGTGAGGTAGGAGAGAGGAAGCATTTGTTAATTTTATAACATAACGTGATAACAAACTAATTATTATAATAATGATGTAGGTATTTTTAGAGATAAACTAATAGCTTCTATATAAAATATAAACAGAATAAATATAAATATTAAGAGATGTAAATAATCCATACTAATATTATAAATGCGAAAGTGTGTCTGTCTGTCTGTTTTAATTTAGTTCTTGGTACGTGTTTTTTTTTTATGATTTGTCACTTCGAATTACTTTTAAGTTTAACCATATAAGTTGTATATATTTTTGTAATCACCTTTTAAAACCCTTTATTTTGATACCCCAATCGATCGGTATTGAGAAAAAAAAATTTAAGACATAATATGGCGCCAAAAATCGGCCATTTTTTTCAGTTTTTATATACCCAGTGTCACCTCACTATTAAGACGAATCTATCAGCACATCTCAAGCTGAAATCGATCAAAGTGTTTAGGCTACAGAGCGTGACAAAGAAATATACATACCATACCTACATACATACACTCGAAAAACATAACCCTCCTTCTGGCGCAGTCGGGTAATTATTTTTGGTTTTTCGGGATAAATTATTTGTCAATACAAATAAATAGGTATAGGGGACGTTCTTCTTTTTTATCGACAATCTGACCGGCAAATTTTTATATTTGATAAAAAAATTAACTTCTGACTTATTTAGTGAAATGTGATTTAAATTATTGCCTCATTATTGTAGATTACAAAAACATATAATGCAGCGAAGTATTACGTGTAATTTTCGTTTTATTTCAAATTTCGTAGGAATGGTATGAAAAAAATAACACCTCAGTCACAAAAGTATTTATATTTTTTATGTCTCATTTTAAATCAGAACTTCAGTTTCATATTACTTTCTTATCAAGAATATAAACATTTACTGTTATCTTGCTCCATTGGACGGAATTTTTAAAATATTCATTTTCATTAAATTATCCAATACCACTCTGTTACATTTTTGCTTCATAAGACATAAAACTTTTTAATATTATGAAAGTCGCCCAATAAAGTCGCTTAAAAATCAAGTGAACACCTTAATTATTTAGCATATAATACTAGAAAACGTTATTTTTGTAAATACTAACAATAAAGTGGTTCATAACTTACTTTGAACAAAAATTTTAAGGGGGACAAAATTGTGACAGAGTGGTTAACGAAGTGACGGAGTGGTAAACAATGTTTACGTCCGCCGAACAAAACTAACCTTATAACAATTTTTAATTTTAGAAAACAATAACAAACATACTACCTATATACTTAAAATGTTACTACAAGTCTTGATGATTGGTGTCCATTCTTTGGTAGATATTAATTTAGTCTTTCTTTTCACTAATTCTACTTTTCAAAAACTTCTATTGGTTGATCGTATTCGTAAAACACGCGTTTTCCTCTTTTAATTATCTTAGGAGGTGGAATAATTTGTAACAAATTTTCATACATCACATCTGACACATCAGTCTCTACCAATTTAAACAATTTTCCCAGTATCATCAACAGATTTATAAAACATCACTCGAACATCTCCATCTTCATCCACTCCACTTTTTGCTACTCCTAAGTAAGTGTACTCAATTTTTCTTTCACTTAGTACTTTGACTAAAAGATGTGTTCCATTTCTTATTAATAATGGATGGAGGCGGTGTAGAAGCCGGAGTGTTAATCAAAACGTTCTGCAAAGTTTTCTGTCTTTCTCTTCTCTTATTATTTCTAATCTGCCATTGTCTTTTTATTTTTTTATGTTCTTTTGGTGTCATATCATTAACTAACTTTTTGCGAGCATGATATCTTTCTAAATCTTTACGTTTTACTTTTGCAACAAGTTCAGGGTTAAGCTTTCTTTTTTCACGACACCGTCGCTGTCTTTCAGCCGCAGATAATGCCATTTTCTCATCTACTTGATGGTATACCTTAAATTAACAAAATAGTTGACGATAAAATAAACCAACATAAAAAAACTAGCAATCATCTATTATGGATATTAACTAAGGCTCTAAGTTCCATACAAAAATGACCACTCCGTCACGAGTTATACCACTCCGTCACACATTTTCGTGACAGAGGTGCTACGTGACAGAGGTGTAAAATAGTAGTGTTCGAGATATTGGGGAACCTGTTGTACCTAGGACAGTTTTTTAGATATATATTTTTTATTGTGATTTGACGTACAGCATACAAATCATATTTGCATATTTTGAAATGTCAATTATTTGGGTACTCACCACAAAAATATCAGAAATGTATATTTTATATTAACGGTAATTTTAAAGCAAAAAAAAAAAAAAAAAAATTTTGTTTGCAAAAATAAATGATTTGATTTGATTTTTTTTTTGAAAGGTTTAAAAAAAAATGGTAAATAAGGCCAAGGTACAACATACCCTATGTACCTGGGCCAGTACTACGTTGTACCTAGGACACATTGAGAATCTGGGGGTAATTTAAGCAAATTATCAGGTTTTCTTAACCAAAATGGTTTTATTTGGTCTATTACAATCTTTAACAAAGTAGTTACTTTAGAAATTCTGAACAAAATTAAAATAATATTCAGTTTTTTTTTTGCTTTTCAAACATAATCTTTAAACAAAAACAACTAACTTTTAACTACTGTTTTGTCACATCGCAAACTTTAAAATTAGTAGGTACATAGACCTATAGTTGCCGCCAGATAACAAAAAAATAAAAGTCATTGATCCGATTGTACCAAAAAGTCCAAACATATTCGACATAGATCGCTCTTCATACAAAACTGTCGCTAATACTGCTTCGGTCTAGTTTCTTAGTAGCGTCAAGGACGCCCCTTACCGCGATACGTTTGTGTTGAACGTGTTAGTGACACTAGATTTAGATTCTTTTTGTATCGTTTAGAAATATTTGAAAACATTGGTAGACGGGTGTCAATGACTTTTATTTTTTTGTTATCTGGCGGCAACTATAGGTAGGTACATTTGAACATATCACAAATTTACAATATTATATTATGTCATAATATAATATTGTAAATAAATATACCTATAATATAGCAAATAGAAAATAAAATATTTAAATAATTAACTTTATAAATTATTATTTCTGTCTTAACTTTTTAATCAGTCATTAAGTAGGACTATCTAGCTTTTATAAGAACACTATCAATATGTAGATATATTATTCAGCCTTAAGCATTTAGTAGAAATTAAGCACTTCTGTATATCCGGAACATAATAAATTAATTGAAATTTAAATGTATTCCAAAATGTTTGGAAGCACCGAAAGTGGAGAACTTTTTCTCCTTAAGGCGAAAGCGCCAGGGTAGCCCGCGAAATTCAATTTTATTTAGGTTTTTTGCAATTTGTGACAACTCTCTAAGACCACGTAACCCCAAAGAATAACCGTTTCATGAAATCGTCATTCTTTGGGGTTACGTGGTCTTAGAGAGTTGTGTTGATGACTTTAATGATTATAATTCTGTAAATACATATTTGTTACGGCCGCGAATCATATATTAATCACCGTACAGCTTAATACTGACCAGCAAATTGCAAAAATCCTAAAAAAAATTGAATTTCGCGGGCTACCCTGGCGCTTTCACCTTAATCATTATAATGGCATTTTCCAGATGATCCACATGAATAGGTGTCCTTTTCTTCTTCTCTTTAATTCTCGGCATGATTTCTGAAATAATAAACTCATTTGATTAGGAATATAATTATTACGTTAGTGTGAAATAATTTAATAAAATATTCTCCTGGCCAAAGTACAACATCCTGGTTGTACCGTGGCCACTGACCAAGGAACAACTGATTGACAGTGACCATGGTACACCGTACAACACTACTCCAGCTACAACAAAACGATGGATTTTAAATAGTTTAGAGATCACGTATCTCGTAAGTTTTTTATTGTGTTGACACTTGTTGAATAAAAGAACCGTTAGCATATAACAGTTAAGTCACTATTATAAAACGTTTAAAACTATCAGACTTCAAAATATATTCGAAATACTTACTTTTTCGCCAAAAAAAGTTTTAACCGTCGATAACACCAAACACCAGCTTAATGGCGGTATGCGACTAACTTCACATTGACTTGTCGGTAGTGACGTACCGAATACCATAAACAGTAGAATTTAATATCGCGCGAATATCTGAAACGAGCCCAATGGCCTAGGTACACATAGTGCCAAGGTTCAACAGGTTCCCTTCAGCATTTTCCTAATTATAATTTACGCATAAAACTGGGTTAAAATGAAATATTTATCATAAATGAATCAAATAATGTTAAAACCCCGAAATTAGAATAACATTTGGAAGTAGTAACTTACGTGACGGAGCGGTCGCTAAATAAACACACGCACCTCCTTTTACTGTTTGCGAGCGACTGACTGGTATTGCCGGGGCGTGGGAACGTATAGCGCGAGTGCGGGGTGGAGGGGGACTATTCTAGAACCTAGTGACCAAGGTCAAAGTTTCTAACGCACACTATTTTGTACCATAAAATGAATGACAGAAGGTAGCAACTAAAATCATATACATCGGGAGACAGCCAATAAAATATTTTTTTATTTAATAATATAAACATTAAAAATTATTTCTTCTTATTAATGTAATAAAAAACGTTAAGTAGTTCAGTAAATGTTCTTGGATAGAAACTTTCAATGTGATTTTTTTTTACGAGAGCAGTTTGTTTGCATTACTTACAGTACGTACTTTACATTACGCTTTTTGTATACTATGTCACACTGATTTTGTAAAAAATAAATATGAATAAAATCTAGTTTTGAGGATATTAAAATTATTGCATTGTCAAGTGTATTTTTATATAAAAAAATTAAGTAATTTAGTATTTATGAGCAAAATATTATTACTTTTTGCGGAGAAGACAAGTCATTGTCGATAAAAAAGAAGAACGACCCATAGGTACTATTATGGCTACTCTCCTGCGTTACCGGGTAGGCTACCGTGCCAAATAGGAGGTGGATATCAAAAGGTAATGAGATGACACACAATGACAACAACATAAGCCCGAAGGTATTGATATTTAATTATGGGAGTTTTAGCCAGTTAAACTGTTACCGCCTTTACCGCGTGGAGGTACTCCCAGCTTGTGTTATGATTCAAAATTTATACCCGGTGTCACTTTCACAATTAATACGAATCTATAATAACGACACCTTTGAAGCCAAAATTCACCGAAAAACGTGCCGAACATTTAAATATGGCGCCAAAACTCCGCCATTTTTTATCATTATAATATTACTTTTACAGTAATTACGAATCTAACGACACCTCGCAAACTAAATCCATCGAGCCGTTCAGGCCGCAGAGCGTGCCAAACATTTGAACTTGGCGCCAAAAATCCGCCATTTTGTTTTTTTTTTTTTTTTGATATACCCAGTGTCACTCTCACAGTAAATACAAATCTAACGACACCTTTCAAGCTAAAATCCATCGAGCCGTTCAGGCTGCAGAGCGTGCCAAACAATTATACATACCTACAATACATACATACATACTCTCGAAAAACATAACCCTCCTTCTGGCGCAGTCGGGTAAAAATAAATAATAATTTCTCTGGAACCTTTTATCATTACTCATTACACGAGCTTGGAAGTAGTCTAATGGGGTAATCCTAACCTAAACCTCTCTTTCTTCACCAAACCCATTTTTTCCGTCAGGGAATAAAAAGTACCAGCCCAACTGTTCCATTCTTTTTTCACGTTCATAATGTAGGGGCGGTGCTGTTTTTCTTTTGACTCCTCGTAGTCTTACTTCATCTTCTGGGTCAGGGTTGTGTATGGTAACAACACTGTCCAAATTAGGTACATTCATCTATATTACTTACAGCCTACTATGGTTTAGCTGAATCTCATCTACGCTATGGGGTCATTTTTTGGGGCAACTCAACAGAAAAAGACACGGTGTTCAAGGCTCAAAAGAGATGTGTTCGTTTAATATATAATATTAAACCTACTGATAGTTGCGTGCCTTACTTTAAAAAATCTAAAATACTTAAATTCAAATTATTTATTGTGGTACATAGGTAAAAATATGGTGTTACAGTTTATGAAATGAAGTACATCTATGACCCGCCTTTAGGGATACAATAGTTAAAGACTAGCAACATTATAGTAGTAGTCAATAGTCAATAGTTTAGTAGTAATTAATATATTAGTAATAATAATCATCAATAATTTAAAAATATGTCACTAATTTTATAGTAATTGATAAATTAGTCATTAGTTTGTTAATATTTAAAGCAATAGGCAATAATTTGATAATATTTAATATAGTGATTACTAACTGCTATTCAACTAAAAGAAAAATAATAATAGTAATATAATAAAAAAACTGGAACTAATAATGATAATGGAATGAATTAATAAATTAAAATCTTCTAGGCACTCATTAACAGAGTAATATACCTTATTATATACCTAATAGTTTTAATAAAGCTTTTTTGAAATCAAGTATTGCATTTAATTCTTTGATTTCAACAGGAAGCCTGTTATATTTTAGGTATTGTTATTGTAAGGTTGGATTTTAGGTGCCATTCCAAGAAGACTTTTCGAAAATAATGCAGTTCTGTGAGAAATGGTACATATCTCTCTGTTGCGACGTTTAGATTTCAGTGTTTTAAATATACTATGAAAGTTGGATTTGACAACTACTGCTATTTCAAAGATGGACAAGGAAATGTTAGCAGTTTAAATGTTTTAAAATATGGGATACTGCTGTCAGTAGGTTTAAGTTTAAATACAGAACGCACACATTTCTTTTGAGCTTTGAACACAGTTAACTTCTCTGTGGAATTTCCCCAAAATATAATTCCAAAACGTAATGTAGATGTCACATAATATGCTTTGTACGATATGAGAACTATAGACTCGTTTGCCATTTTTGCAAGATTATAGAGTGCATAATTATGAGTATTGGTGTAATTTTTTACAGACAATCTCTACGTGACATTTCCAGGTCAAGTGACTATCCAGCTGGAGGCCTAAAAATCGGGCATTGTTCGTTTCAGCTATTCTTTGATTAGAATGTGTTATATTTAAATTATTAGGATTTACGGTTTTTTTGTTAAATGTCATAAGCTTTGTCTTTTCTATGTTTATTTTTAATTAATTCATAGCTAGCCAATCAATTATGCAATGGATGGAGTTTTTTATGTCATTTTGGTAAGTGTCAATCTGTTTGCATGGTATAATGAGTGTGCTATCATCAGCAAATAAAACTGATTGAAATTTAGTGCATTTTGGCAGATCATTGATATAAATGAGAAACAACAAAGGGCCAACGACACTTCCTTGCGGTACCCCACATGATGTATATCTAGGAGATGACATATAAGTTACCTCTGCTTTAGTCTTAGAGCATATTCTTTTTAAAACAGTAATTTGCTTACGGTCACTGAGATAAGTTTTAAGTAGGTTTAAAATATTTCCTCTAATGCCATATCGATCTAATTTACCTAATAATATTTCATGATTGACATGGTCAAACGCTTTGGACATATAACATTAAATGACACGACGCTTTTTTGACATTAAATGTATTTTTGTAGCATTTTGCTAGGGACTTTGTTCTGTATCAATAAGAATATTAACGTTTGTAAGGATAGTATTTTGAATTTGGCTCGACGTTCTAACTTCGATGATCGGTGAGGAACTAGGTTACTTGTAATTTTTTATGTTGCTTCTTTTTGTGTACCTACTGTGCAAATATTTTCGACACAAATGTATTTTTGTTATGAATAAATAACTTGAACTTGAACTTGAATTATCCATGAGTACTGTCGCAATAGAATTTTTTCTATCCACATTAGTAACAATTACAGAAAATAGTTCATATATTGCCTTATTGATATTTCTATTTTTCCGAAAACCATATTGTTGCTCTGCAAATAGATTATTTAACTCAAGAAATGAATATATTGAATTATAAATTATTTTTTCAAAAACTTTAGATATTACTGGTATGAGAGCAATTAGACGGTAGTTTGAAACTGTAACTTTATCACCTTTTTTGAACAAAGGCTTAATTATAGTAGTTTTTAACGCATTTGGAAAATGGCCATGTTCTATGCATAAATTTATTATAAAACTTAATACGGGCGCAATTATATGTGACACAGATTTTAAAATGTTAGAAGTTATACTATCATAACCCGCACTATTCGTGTTCTTTAAAGAATTAATAATTTGGAAAATTTCTAAGGGATCTGTTGGTGTCATAAATAGCGATTTGTGATAGTGATTTACGGAGGATACAGCACAAGTGCAACTATTATTCACCTTAGGTTGGACAGAATCAATAAAATAATCATTAAATGCTGAAGCAATTTCTTTAGGGTCTCTTATTTGCACATTTCGAACAACTATATTTTGAATGGGTTCAGGAGGGAAGTTTTTTTTACATCTATTAATTAATTGCCAAGTTGCTTTAGTTTTATTTTCTGCATTTTTTATCAAGTAACTATTTTGTGATTTTTGTGTCAAGTATATCACTCGTTTTAGTCTTTGTGAATAGGCTTTTAGAGATAGTTTATTTTTTAAATTAGGCGATCTTCTATACTCCCACAACATTTCTCTCTTCCGTTTACTACAATTTCTTATTCCTTTAGAAATCCAACGAGGTAATTTTTTGACAGAAATCTTTTTTCTTATTATGGGGAAACATAGATCATAGAATAGTTTGAATAGATCGTAAAATGAATTGAATGCTAACTCGGGTTCAGTACTACTATAAACTTCATTAAAACTTAGCTTACTAATAGTCCCGATAAACTTTGATTTGTTTTCCGAGCTGTAATCCCTTGCTAATACAAACCAGTGATCAATATAACACGACTTCTTCACAGGACACTTAAAGAGTTGTGCTGTGTGATCAGATAAAGCAAGCTCTAAGACATAACCACTCCCCCCTTTGACATTATGCATAATATTATCTATACATGAGCCGCTGGATATACGTGTTGGTTGTTTGATACTTGGTTTCAAGTTGAAGTTTAAAAGTAGATTTAAAAATTCCGTACACAAATTTGTATTTTTTAAAATGTTAATATTAAAGTCGCCACAAAGCAAAATTTTTTTACTCATGTTTCGACTGCAGTAGTTTAGTAACTGTTGAAGTTTTTCAAAGTATAGTGATGTGGCGCTGTTATATGTATATATTTTGGGGGTCTGTAGGTGCAGATAATAATCAATTACTGATATACCAGTTCAATGGCACAACATTCCACAGGTAGGAACATAAAATTCTTTAATATCTATAACTCTGAATTCATGTCCATGTCTAATAAGTATGCCTGTCCCTCCTTTTCTAGAGTTTCTGGATGAGTAAGTTGCAAGTTTATAGTTAGGTATACATAATTGTAAGCTATCTTCATCTATCATATTATGTTCGACAGTACATACAACATCTACTGTTTTCCCTTCATGTAGGAGGTCAGTTAGATGTAAACTTAGTAAATCTGATTTTCCAATTAATCCATTAATGTTTTGATTTAGGATATATGTAGATAAGCTAATAGACGAAAAAGATCATTTGAACTATTACTAGAAGCACAAAATAGTTTGTACTGCCTGATTTATGGTAGCTTTACTATTATTTTTGGAGGTACACTGTTGACAAACTATACTTTGAGAAGTGTTTAGTTGCTGACTTAAATCATCCATGAAATACATTAAGTTTTGGAAAATTGTAGAAATCGCTTTATTATTTATTCTTGAATTATATTTCCAGAACATTTCGTAAGTATATTCCAAATGGTAATTAGTATCAAAGAGATATGCTTATTCGCACAACTCTGCATCTACATACATGAGATGATTGAACATTTCAATTCGCTTATTAGAAATAGAAGATGTATTATTAAGTTTGAAATTCGGGGAACATATTATGACATTAGTATTATTTATAGTTTTAAGCTGGAGTTTTATATAATCAATAAGAAATCTGTAGTTATGAGAAGTTTCAAAGTCTCTTTCACCAATGTAGATAATACAATAATCTTCAAAAGTAAAGTTTGTAAGTTTCTTATTTAAATCTTTAAACAGTTGCTTTACACTTGCATTAGAAATCAAATAATGACACAGTTTATACCCTTTGAACAAATTTTCACCTATACCTAATATGTTGTTATACTTGTTAATCATACATAGGTTTTTGTCTGTTTTTTTAGTGCTAGAGTTGCAGTTGGTTTGAGAAATAGATTGTATATCAGAGATGACATTATTATTTAAGTTGGTCTGCTTATTTGACGATTCCAAATGCATTGTTGTGGTTTTTTGTCGTTGCGGTGCGATTTCCGTACTCAGGGATTGTTTGTCAATTCCACTATTGTTGCATTGATCAGTTGACAGTTGTGGTTCTAATGTAGTTTTGGTTCGTAGCTGTTTATTTTTACTCTTAGGTGTAGGTATGCTTGGTGTAGGTTTCCTCACAGGACTACACGTGACTGCTTTGAGAAATTTATTCTTACTTAGCAACTCGTCATTTATTTGTTTGAGATTAGAATTTTCCAGAGATAGAGATTCAATTTCTTGATGAGCACTGTTGAGGTCTAACACAAGTTTGTCGATTTGCTGTTTTAATTTTGTTATTTGTTCAATTTGTATATCGTTGTATGATAAGTCGGGTAGACTAGTTAAACTTTCATCGTCGAGGGTATTTGTGGATATTTCACTAACATTACTCATGTTCGGATCGGAGCATGTACGCTTTCGTCGAAGAGTTATATTAATTTTTAGTTATATCAATTTATAACTTCACAAAAAGAATTTCTAGCCGCGGGGTTCGAACCATCGACACCGATCTTACTTTGCCATGTCTATACATTTTAGGAGTAGCTGTTTTTGTCAAAACAAATCCACACCGATTTAAACGATTGGATGAAGTAGTTCCACGTAATAGGCGCGACAACAGCAGGATATGCTCTCATACTACGAGAATAACCTTCATGCGCAAAAGTGTCTTCTGTATGGCTCCTAATATATTTAATAAATTACCTAAAAGTTGGAGAGAACTGCCCTTGTCACTTTTCAAAAATAAGCTGAGAAATCTTTTAGTTAGTAAAGTGTATTACAATGTTATAGATTTTTTAAATAAAAAGGACTTTTCTGATTCGACTTCTAATATACATAGTTAAGAATAAAAATTGAATAATGTGATTCTTGAATCAGTTGACTTCTGAATGATTCTATTTGACTGCATGTTCTGGACATAATTTAATCTATTTTGACTATAATATTATACTTATACTATAATATCTGGACATCAATTATTATTTATTTGTTTTTGTATTTTGTAATGAAATCTAGAATGACATGTAAAATGCAATTAAATGTAATTTTTTTATACCTACAAAATTTTTACGCCTTTATTGGCAAAACATGGACGCACACAACATCAGTCTATTAATTCAATATGTCATGTCTGATTATTCAGTTTATGTAAACGCATGTTTGACAAATAAAATTATCTTTATCTTTATTCCTAAGCAAACTGGTTGTGAAAATATATCTCGTTTCTGGATTATAATTTTGCTGTAATTGTGGGTCTATTGTCTTCTTTCATGTTATTTGTTTCTCTGGCGTTTGTTGCAAGATAATAGATGTACTTATGCAGATCCTGCGGCTGGTGACAATTAGATGATTGACGTTGTTGTTGAAGATCTGAAAATGTTTCTCTATGTTGCTGCAACTGTTCTAGTTGATTTTCGGGTGTTATCGTAAGTGGTGTCAGTGAAAAAACATTCAGAGTTAACGCACTGATGATGTGTTTTTAATGATCAAATTTCTACGCACGATATTATGCAAATCATGGATACTAGTAGATCGTATACAACATGAAGTACCTCTCGTTGGAGCTTTGAAAGCTTTGGGACCTCGCGCGTGGGAGTCAATACCTGCAGGCTCATGTCTACAATGGACGGCTATAGTTGTATTATTCAGCGAAAGTATGTCGTAACTATGATCCCTCAATACATTCATTAGAGCGTTTAACAAATTGGGAAATCCTTCTTCACTATTATCGTTGTCTACGTGACCATAAAAGGCTGATTCATGACGAACATTGATATTCGATTGTTGCATGTAATCTATCTTATAATAAATCTGTAGAAGTGAAAATTCTGTACCTACATTGAAAATATCAAAAAAATAAATGGCAGGGGGTGTTACTATACCGACACCGAACCCAAAAATGTGATTAAAAAAATTTTTGTCTGTCTGTCTGTTTGTTCAGGCATCACGCAAAAACTACCGGTTAGATTACGATGAAACTTGGTATAATTATTCTTTAATATCCTGGGCACCACACTGGGTACTTTTTATCCCGGAAAAGTATATACAACAAAAAACAAACTTAATTTTGCTGTTCGATCCCTAGACCCGATTACTGTACCAACCGCAAATAATAAGTTTGTCGTAGGTTACGTCACCCGCAGTGGAGTTCACTAAGGGGCGCTGCACACGGCTAAGATACTATAATATTTTATCTTAAGATACAATATCGCTCGCCATACAATTCAATGGACTTATCACACACGACGAAAATAATAAATAATATTTCATATTTTCGTATCTTAAGATGAATTTGTAAATACTAGTAATAAAGCAGAAGATTTGTTTGTCTGAACGCGCTAATCGGTCGGATTTTTCTCGGAGTCGATTTAAAAAAATATTTTTACATTTGCTAGCCTAATTCTTGAGGAAGGCTATGTAACATCACGCTATAACCCTTAGGAGCCGAGCAAAAAGAATAAAAGTCAGAAAGATCGCTAAGCGAAAACGAAGTGACAGCGCGGGCAGGCGATGCGATGCGATGCGACGGCGTGGGTCGGAAACAAGAAATTTCACGCGGACGAAGTCGCGGGCAGAAGCTAGTATTAGATAAAAGCTCATGCAGTTGCAGCCAAATACTCGATATGTCCTTCTTCGGAATTGGTGTTAGCCCGAGTCGCAATATAGTCTCTATAATATTTATCTCCTACCAATAACATGTAATCTATGTCGCTTTTGCACCAATCATTAGAATTGATCAGAGAAAATAGCAACAGTTGCAATCCCTGTGCATTGCCGACCACGTGACTCTGGACTAAATCATTCACTGCCCTGATGAAAAGAACCATGTAATAGAGATACATTGTTACTCAAGGTAGTATAGTTATTTGTAGGTACTGTTGAACGTTCAGCAATTAGTTCTTCACTATCATGACCATGTGCGCGTCATCAGCAATTAGTGTTATCGTAGAAATATCGATCACAGTAGGGAAATATACGAACATCTTTATAGAGTGCATTATTCCTTAGGAGCTACTGCAATGCTAATTGAAGTTTATCTGGGTGAATATCCCCGCAGCAAATTTTACGCGTCCACGTTGAGAATCGAGGTGTTAAATGATAGGATGTTACTTATTTTTTTTTATAGTGAGCTACGTAACTTGGTTCAATTGGGTGCTCCAAATCGAGAAATGGCTAAGTCCACTTTTTCAGTTTTTGGTAATAAGAAAAATAAACATATTTAATTTTTTTGAAAACAAACCACAGGACATGTTGAAATTAAAATACCATTCAGTTATAGTACACAATATACTCTTTATTTTAGTATATAAAACAAAACATAAAAAGCATTTTATAATACTTTAATTTAAAAAAAATAGTTTTGGACTTATTATAAATCAACAGGACATAGGGTTATCTTTCCCTCTTTTTAAGGACTAAGAAATTTAACAAAACAAAATTAGCTTATTTAACAGTATTCTATTAATCAAAAATGATTAATATCTATTAGCCTTATAATAACTAGGCTAGTTACTCTATTTCGTCATCCAATTCCTCAACAATTTGACTTTCATTTAATTTTAGCCTGTTCCATAATCAAAGTTTCATAGAATTTTCTTTTTTCTTGTGGTACAAATCGAATAAGTTTTTTAATGTCATTAATTTTAGCTTCTTTAATTTTAATAGCATCTCGATAACAATCAGCAGGAACATCTCGAAGATACCTAGATATACCTACTCTATATAAAAAAATAAACTTTAAAGTTATCGCCAGTCATTGAATCAGAAAAGGCTGGCTTTGCATGTCTTTTAAATAAAACTCGACGACAACCTGAAATTCCCGGTATTGTTTGTTTAATATTATCATTATAGTAAGTTTTATAATCTTTAACTTTTAATATTCTTTCGTTACCTCGTTGTTCTTCTCGCTCTCCTCCTCTCTTATCTATTTGCCCTCGTTCCATCAGGTTTCTAAAACTACAACTTCAAATTTCTTGGCATTTCTACTGTTTACTACATAATTGACATAACTTACAGGTTTATATATTTTTTCATGTTTTAATTTTTGTCTTTCTATGAGAGCAAAATGTCTATCAATGGGAAATCATATCAACGTACAGCTTAATACTGACCTAAAAACCTAAAAAAAATTGAATTTCACGGGCTACCCTGGTGCTTTCGCCTTAAGGCCAGGACTCTCGGAATCGACCTATTTTTGATTCAACATTAAACAATCAAATATTCTTTGTTTTAATCTGAAAAAAATATATGGCATAGTTTAACTAACATTCTTGATTATTCTATGGTTCAAAACACGATATTTACAACTTCACTCGATCATAAAAAATCGCAAACAAATCGAAAACAGCGAAGTTTTTAATCGTTTTTCAAGTCGTATTTAAAGTAGACTTAACTTTTACTCGCAAAAAATATATCAAAAAATAGGCAATGATGTATAGTAGAACATTCTACGGTTAATTTTTTTCAAAACTGATTTTTATTGTCTTAACAAAATATAATCTAAAAAGGCGGCCTGCGCGCTTCACTTCAGTAGCCCGCCGGGCGTTACCGAGGTAGGACCTGTGTCGCTTTTGCTGGCTCGCCGCGTTCCCGCTAATCGATCGAAATATACGTTATAAATATTATTGTTAATTTCCGTGTTTGTGTATAAGTTTCAAAAATCAGTCTGTAAATATTGTTTGGGTTCTAGTATTAATAATTAAACTAAATATTAGTTTGTTATAATATAGTTGTAATATATAGTGATAATTAAGATTAAATTATGGGGAATAAAAACAGAAGAAAGAAAAAAAAATGTTCAGCATTGAACTGCAAAGCTTAAAAAAAAATAAGGTAAGTTTGATTATTATTTTTCTACGTATTTATAACTACCCACAAAGACGACGCGACAGAATAATATTGTAGTTGTATAGGTTCTCTTGCTTTCGTCACAGTACAAGCAGTAGCAGGTCGGTACCATAAATTTACAATTATCGTAATATCTGTAATAGATTTTCAACTTTACTACAACGGAATAAGGTTTATATTCAATTGCAAAATTAGTTTTTTGAGTTTGTGTTTCTAGTTTTGTGATTGTATAGGTAAAATATTATATTTTTTTGAAGTGAAAACTTCTTTAGCATTATTGTGATTTGAAAATTTTATGAAACGAAAAAGCTACAGTAAAAAGAGACTATAAGATTTAACGTGGGAGAAAATGAGATAGGAAGCATTATACAGTGTTTTTGTTTTTTATTATTACAAATGACATCACATTTAATCCTATGCTACTAATTTGTGATGATGATGATGATGGCGATGGTGATGGCGATGGCGATGGTGTTGGCGATGGTGATGGCGATGGCGATGGTGATGGTGATAGCGATGGTGATGGCGATGATGGTGATGGCGATGATGATGGTGATGAAGATGGTGATGGCGATGGTCGATGGCGATGGTGATGGCGATGGCGATGGTGATGGTGATGGCGAAGGTGATGGCAATTGCGATGGCGATGATGATGATGATGGTGATGGTGATGGCGATAGAGATGGTGATGGCGATGGCGATGGCGATGGTGATGGCGATGGTGATGGTGATGGATGGATGGATGGATGTTCTTTAGCATCGTTGTGATTTGAAAGTTTATGAAACGATAAAGCGACAGTAAAAAGAGACATGTAAATTCATAAGATTTAACGTGGGAGAAAATGAGATAGGAAGCATTATACAGTGTTTTTGAAGGTTTCACTTCTACCACGTGTGAATTGCACACATGCTGTTTTTTTATTTAAAAATATAAAATTCGTTGTGAATGAAATAGGAAGAGTTCAATAAAAATACGTATTGTGGTGTTTTTGATCAGTAGATTTAATTAAAAAAACTTATTGACGAATTCAAGCAACCAAAAAACTGTTTTACAAAAAAAACAACCGACTCAAAAAAAAAACACTACAACGTGAATTGTATTGTATTTTCATTTTTTGACACCGACTTTCGAAACTAAAGTTATTTTTCACTTTGTAGTGTTTTTTTTTGGAAGTCGGTTTTTTTTTGTAAAAAAGTTTTTATTTTTCACTTTTTAGTTGTACTTACCTACCCCAAACAAATTCATATATCACTATGTGAATATCAGTAACAAAGCTATTGAACAGCTATTGCCTTACCCTTTGAAGGGTACAGGCGTGATGTTATGTTGTGTGATTGCGATTACATATGCTATAGCAGCAATCGCGGTTGATTTGCTGGCATTTATTGAAGAGTTCCGTTGTTTGTCTCCGAAAGTCATCATCAGATCTTTACAAAAATAAAAAAACAGCATGGGTGCAATTCACACGTGGTAGAAGGGAAACCTTCAAAAACACTGTATAATGCTTCCTATCTCATTTTCTCCCACGTTAAATCTTATGAATTTACATGTCTCTTTTTACTGTCGCTTTTTCGTTTCATAAACTTTCAAATCACAACGATGCTAAAGAACATCCATCCATCCATCCTTCACCATCACCATCACTATCACCATCACCATCACCATCGCTATCGCCATCACCATCGCCATCACCATCACCATCATCAACATCGCCATCACCATCGCCATCACCATCGCATCACCACCATCATCGCCATCACCATCGCCATCACCATCACCATCACCATCACCATCGCCATCACCATCATCATGATAAATGATAAATGATTTTATTTCTGTAAGTAGGTTTGCACAAACACTTTTACACGTAAATCATAATTTTTTTAAACTAGATGAGGTCGGCGTTTCCTATCTGACTACTCTGAGAAGAAAGGCCGAAACAAACTCAGAGGTCATAGTCTCTTTTAAAGTCCAGACATAATCTTGGTCAAGTTATATGAAGACCATGTAGGTCGATGTCTGAGATGGTCTTTTGAGGAAAGAACCACACAGATTGAGAGGACCTGTCCAGTCAGTGCACGCATTTGTCAGAAATCATGCAGCTCAACTCAAGACTTAAGGAGCTCAACGATTCGACGAACAATACCAAAGAAAGGACATTTGGGTAGGCCACATAAATTACTCAAACTGCCAGACCATAGAGAGAATAATAATAATATAAAATGCCTAAATTAAATGACCCACATCGTCTTCACATTCACAATAATTAAAATAATATAATACTTTAAAAAGTAAGCAAATGTCAGTTAAAAAAAAATCATTAATGTCAATGTGTATATATAAAAAAAAAACATCAAAAACACTCAAAATGCAGAAATTGGAAGCAACTCAATCCCAAGCCTTTGTATCCTCAATATAATCTTTAACGGTATAAAAGGCTTTCTGGCACAACTTACGTTTAATGAACGATTTAAATTTATTAAGGCTTAGATCTTGAACGTGGCTTGGTAGTTTATTATAAAAGTGTATACATTGGCATCTGAACGAGCCACCTATTTTCTTGAGCCTTGTTGTAGGTACAACATATTTGTGTTTGTTTCTAGTATTTATATTATGGATATCACTGTATTTTTTGAACAATTTTATGTTTTTATGGGCATATAAAAGATTTTCATAAATATACTGAGAAGGCACAGTCATTACATTAATAATCATCATCGCCATCATCACCATCGCCATCACCATCGCCACCGCCATCACCATCGCCATCATCATCATCGCCATCACCATCGCCATCACCATCACCATCATCCTCATCATCATCATCACCACAAATTAGTAGCATAGGATTAAATGTGATGTCATTTGTAATAATAAAAAACAAAAACACTGTATAATGCTTCCTATCTCATTTTCTCCCACGTTAAATCTCATGTCTCTTTTTACTGTTGCTTTTTCGTTTCATAAAATTTTCAAATCACAACGATGCTAAAGAAGTTTTCACTTCAAAAAAGAATTGCAAATCTGTCTATTTACGATGGAGTTATGCCCTAACATACATTAAAAAAAAATAGAAATATCCGAATTGAGAACCTCCGCCTTTTTTGAAGTCGGTTAAAAATATAATATTTACAATCACAAAACTAGAAAGATACTAAAGTAGGATGATGAAATAAAAATACTGTAGACGAGCAGCCCTATATTTCAAGAATAGGGCCGATTCACAATACTATTACTTATAAAATTAACCGTGACAGGGGTCAGCGAGTTCATTCGAACTGCGCTTTCGCGGCATTTGCCACGCGAGGACGGAGGTAACGCTAAATGCCTACTACGCTCGAAGATCCTGGCCTTAATAACACCTCAGAGAGAAAAAA
Organism: Luperina testacea; assembly: GCA_927399505.1. Lineage (NCBI taxonomy): Eukaryota > Metazoa > Arthropoda > Insecta > Lepidoptera > Noctuidae > Luperina > Luperina testacea. The sequence goes on along the minus strand of OV656770.1, from coordinate 124,736 downwards.
AACGATCAGTTTAAACCTGCATCATATTGTTGCAAAATTTTTAAATATTAATTTTGATTTTAATTTAGTCCTTTTTCGGTAAAAACTTACGGACTAAGGCATTTATAGGACTTGGGGATTTTTGGAACTGAAAGTATCGTCAATTTTAATTTTTATAGTTTTCAAAAACCCACTTAGAGATATCATAACAAAAAAATTGTTGGACGTATCGATAGAGAAAAAACGGCCGATCAATATGTGTTACTAGTGTCAAAAATCCCTAACTAGGACTTGGGGATTTTTCGAATTGGGGCACCCAATTAGGGCCACATTTTTTTTTATAACTGTGTATTTAAATAAATAGGGATAAAATAAATCGCCTTCAAATTCAAGTTAGGTGGCTTGTCCCAGTTCCATTTTTTGATATAATTGCATTCACCAAAGCAACAATTTGCTGTAGAATAAAAAATAAATAAATTCGATAGTATATGCTTAAGACACATTATCTGAAAACAATTAAACCATATTAGAAAATCTAATTTAAAAGCACAGGATACTCGATCAAAGTTTGTCCAAGTAAAAATCAAAATTTTGGTGGCACTTATTCAATATACTATAAAATGAAGCTTCGTGCGTGTGCGATCAATCACATTTTATTATTTCATATCTCTATATATTTCATATCTCTTGCGCGTAAAAGGTGTGTGATTAGTGTTGTGATTTTCCGCCAAAAACGTAAGTAACATCTTGGGTGGCACGGGGGACAAAAATTGTTCAATTTTTGGTGGATCGATTTGCTGTTAATTTTAATAGTAAGCCACACATTATAGCTAGTGATTTGGGTTACGCATAAATCAGTGATATTAATTTAATTGTAACTTAAAACCCCTATTTTTAAAGATTTTTTTAAATCTGGTTTCAATTTTGGTGGCTCAATTTTGGTGGTTTTGGTGGCTTTTCCACGCTACCAAAACCTTTCTATTCTTTATTTTTCACGAAAACTTTCGCCACCAAAATTGAAAAAAAATTCAGTTTGTTGATATTGACCCATCTACATCTTTTTGAAACTCCCTAGAATGTTCTAAATTTTCACGACTTTCTACTACGAGCACTAATCCAGTTTGATTAGGTTCAAGCGGAAGTTACTCCGCCAGCTCGACCACATCCTGAGCAAAAATAATTCAATCAATCAATCATATTTATTGTGGATCATAGGTACAGAAAAATATACAGGTGTTAAGAGTTACAGTTATGTTGATCAGCTATGTCCCGCCTTTTAGGCATACAATACAAATTATTCAAATTATTAACATTGTGTCCTATTATTATGTAAGAAATTAACATTAACATTACTTTTTTAATAAAGACATAATAAGAATAAGAAATTAACATTACTTTTTTAATTTAACAAACAAAAAATAAACACAAAATAGAGATCAGTTGAAATAAAATATCCTTAAAATTAGTAGTAGGCAGCACTGACTGCGCCATGGTCTTGGTCTAAACATAATTTAAAGGGACTTGTCTGACATAAAGTCTTTTAAATAGTAATAACATTTATCGACTAACAGGTCATGAAGTTTCTTTTTAAATAATTTAATTTCAGAGATGCTTCTAATATGTTTTGGAATTTTATTAAATATTGTTGGAGCAACCCACAATACACTTTGCTGCAGAAAACGTGTCTTGCTCGTGATTGTGCACAATTTATCCTGATGGCGTATTCGGCTACGGTATTCAAATAAGTGAATATTGCTCTTTACAAATACCGCGCATTCGAATATGTACAAACATGGTAATGTTAGTATTCTAAGGTTTGTGAAAAATGGCTGACAAGAATCGGTCTGATGCAAATTAAACATAGACCTGATACAACGTTTTTGAGCCTTGAATGCTCTTTCCTTGTCTACGCTGTTCCCCCAGAATATTAAGCCATATCTGAGAGTCGAACTTACATATCCGTGATACGCTGTTAATAACACTGCCCTGTTGACCACCTTTCTTAATCTGTAGAGTGCATATGAGTATTGATTTAGTTTTTTGCATAATATATCAATATGTATTTTCCAATTAATTGTATTATCAATATTTAATCCTAAAAACTTTGTCACTTCGGTTTCTGCTATATTATTCTGTATATTATATCTAATATTTAATGGGGGGGTACGGCTGGTTCTTATTCGGAAATTCATAACTGTTGTCTTATCAATATTTAACCTAAGATTATTTTTATTCATCCAATACATTATGGAAGTCAAAGATTGATTAATGTCGTTTTCTAGATTATTGGGATTATTATTTGTGAATAAAACAGTGCTGTCGTCTGCAAAAAGTATGGTTTCATAGTTTAACACGGAAGGCATATCATTTATAAAGACGAGGAAGAATAACGGGCCTACAATAGTGCCTTGTGGAATACCCAGCCGAACAGTTCCTGTTTCTGAAGCATAGACTTCTTCAGTTTTTGTTGCAAGATTTAGCTTTTTTATTTCAGTGAACTGTTTCCTATTTGTGAGGTATGATTTAATGAGATCATAAACATTACCTCTTACTCCATATGCATACATTTTGCTTAGAAGGATGTCATGATCCACGCGGTCAAAAGCTTTAGAAATATCCATGTATAGAGCTACAGCAGGGAGTCCTTTGTCCAGGTTAGTCATAATTTCATATAAAAAGTTATATATGGCCACATTTATTGATTTATTTTTTCTAAAGCCATATTGAGCGGGTGTAAATATATTGTGACTCTCAAAGAACCTATACAGGGAGTTAAATATAACTTTTTCAAAAATCTTAGCAAATGTAGGTATAATAGCTATGGGCCTATAATTACTGACGTTTAACTTATCCCCTTTTTTAAAAATTGGCTTTATTACTGATACTTTTAATTTATCTGGAAATATACCCTTCTCAATACATAAATTGACGCAGTAACTCATGGGTTCACTAATAAAATTATGGTAGCGACTTCTTTCACAATGTTTGTAATAATACCGTCATAACCAGAATTGTTTTTAAACGGTTTTATTAAACGGTTTTATTTAGCTCACCCCGTTTGTTTTATTATTTTTTATTTATTCTTGGGTCATATTTAGTAATTCAAATTTCACCCTCTTCCTGTCAACCGATTAATCTGAAATTTTGTATACAGTTTGGATTTTGGTGACAATACAATTATGTTTATTCATTATCATTATAAATTCAAGATGGCCGCCGCTACAAAATGGCGGATAATTTATGTTTTATTAATCCCATCAATATGGGTATCAAATGAAAGGGCTCAACAAGCAGAATACAATATACTATAAAAAATTGAAATCCAAGATGGCAGCCGCTACAAAATGGCGGATAACGTAGGTTTTATCAATCCCATCAACATGGGTATCAAATGAAAGGTCTCAACAAGTAGAATACAATTTACTATGCAAAATTGAAATCTAAGATGGCCGCCGCTACCAAATGGCTGATAACATTTTTTTTTCAAGCACTAAATGAATTAAACAGAATGCGAAATAAAAACTAAAAACTAGAAAATAAAAAAATAGGTAAAAAAACTTTTTCAGTTAAACGGTTTTATGTTAAACATACATTGCAATGTTTAAGATAAATGTACTAAAAACCAAAAAATAATAAAATAGATACACTCGTGGGAATTATAAACATATGCATAGACTAGACTAAAATAAAACCGTGGGGCACGTCAATTGTCTACAAATTATCGACTTATTGTGACGTGCCCCACGGTTTTATTTTAGTCTAGTTTAGGGTTGTAATAATTTTAAGTATATCGTCAGGTCCTACAGGTGTCATGAAAATTGAATTTATAGATTGATTTTTAAGTTATTAGAATTATCAGTATTATTAAAATTATTTGAATTATCAGAAATATTATTAGCATATTGTATATTGCTAGTGTTAATGTCAAGAAAGAAGTTATTAAAAGATTGTGCAATTTCAGTTGGGTTTGTTATTATATTGTCATTGATACTTAATTGATTCACACTTTCAATAGGAAATGTATATTTAATGTCACTTATTACTTTCCATGTTGCCTTAGATTTATTTGTCGCCGATATATATAGTAGTCATTTTGTGACTTTTTTGTTAGATTAATTATAGTAATTGCCTGCCCTTTTCACCAGTCTTGGCTCAAATGATTTTGAACTTTTATTATTTGAAGAAATGACACTACTCTGCAAATACGAGTAGGTAAAACGTTTCTCAATTTCCGATAAGTCATCAATTTCTGTAGGTATTGCAGCTACCGACATTTTATTCCGATAGACCTGGGGTGGATTTTGTTTTTTAATATTGTTTGAGCATCGAGAACAAGAACACTTTTATTGTTTCTAAAACTTGCGTTTTGGTCCAGTAAGGCCCTTAAAAGTAGTAATTGTAGCTAATTAAGTAATCCTTTTTACCCGAGTGAGCAGAGCCGTGTCTCCGTGACTTAGTGCACAGAACACTCATACACACGCGCAGGGTGTTTAGTGTTTACTTACTAACCAAACGCTGAAACGAAACACAAACGGATCCTTCCAGATGGCAAGCAACACAAACGATGTCGCCTCAACTTTCTTCGTACAAACATTATAACTCGCTCGCCACACGAGGTCCCTTCGCCTTCGTTAGCATGCCATCTTTGAATACATCATAATGTCCTCTATGTGTGTTCATCAGACAATGTTTGGAATGACCCAATATCATGGTCTGTATGGTTGTTTACGTGATCAATTATGGTAAAAAAATACATTACATATTATTAACACTTTGACAGCCGAAGGTTTTAAAACGCGCCTTCCCTGGTTCGCCGGCGATTTTCGCCGATATTGCAACATGTATAAAATGAGAACTATCAATGATAAATCTATATTTTTTTTTTATTTATACTATTGACTTGTTTGTTTTTAGGATATAAATAAAAAACATATGTAAATTAGTTTTTTTTTATTTAAAAATGTGTTACAAAAAGGGGGTTTTTTGAAAAAAAAAAAAAGTTGAACAAGATCTTGTTTGACTGTAATTGGTGTTTATATTGTATAATCCTGGCGTGTATGAAATATTTTGAAGCAAGGATGGTAGCACAAAGCCACGTTGCAGTCTGGGCAGTAATATACAGTTTCTTTGGGTACTCGTTGGCCAGTGTTTTTTTTTGAAATGTCTGCACAAACTTTGCACACTCTTGCCACTTTCTCCTTTTTGTCGGTGCTCGGTATCCTTTCGAGAAAGTGCCTTCCTCGTCTACTACTGACTAGTCTGGTACTGCTGCCTACATGGTGTGCGCCACGTGAGGGTCCTGGTTCAGCCTCTGGTGCAGTTTGCAGCAGCTGGTCACCACACTCCATCAGGAACTGCGAGAATCGTGGGCGGCGGCGTTGAGACCTTGATTTATTATATGTAAATCAAATAGGCGTTGACCAAGGCGTCAAGAATTTCATTCGAATCGAGCCGATAACTTCGTCGTGAACTCGTCATTTCGCGCCAAAACTCGTGGACGTGCTCTCGCGATAGCGGCGTGGGAGCACTGGCGGGCGCGGCGCCACTCGATCGCTTGTCCCGCTCACACCAAGCACCCCTTCTTGGTAAATCATACATGGCTGTGTCGCTGAAGCATCACACTATTTTACCAATACACGCTAAACACGGACCACGGACGTCGTTTTAATAGAAACACTAGGAAAGTCAGACACGTACTGAGTACGTGATCAGCGCCCTGAGGCTGGCTGGTACTAGGGTTGCCAACTTTTTTTAGAAGAAATAGAGTATATCTGATTTTAAAGGAGGTAAATAAAGAGTACGGTCTTACAAAAAGAGTATCATTTATTTTGTACTTTTAAAAAGGTGTTTTTTTGTACTTTTTGCAGCACATAACAATTTTTCATTGTTCTTAAAGGAATTGTATGAGTCCAAACATTCCAACTCTAAATTTATATATCAAGAGCTCATTTTTGATCAATTTCAATGAAGCTCTGTTTCTCTCTTCTCGCCACGTCACATTCATGACCGAAAAGACTCTTTCAGTAAATGCTGAAGTGGCTAGAACAGAAGGTACCTATATAGCTAATCATTTTTTTTAAACAATCAAATTCTTCAGGACATTTTTTAAAAATAAATTGCCATTTTTTTGCAGTGGATTTTTGCATAAAATCTGTGTTATTAAACAATTCGGCTTGGAGTTCTTTTAAAATTATTACTTCTGAATGTAAACTGTCCATGTGTATGTTTAGTCTTTGTAAATTATGTTTTCCTTCTATAATTTGTTATAAATGATTAAATTAAACAGTAAATAGTAGACTTTTTTATTCTGATTATGGGTTTTTGCATATTGTTACAGACTGGCAGTAGTTAAGTAAACATTGTGTAAAAAAGAGTATTTTAGCGTACTCTATTAGTGTTATAGATTATAGAGTACGCCTACATGATATAGAGGACAATACTCTATTTTAGAGTACGGTTGGCAACCCTAGCTGGTACGTACGTACTCAGTACGGGATCGGCTGTTAAAGTGTTAAACATTTAGCAGTGTGCACGACATTTACGTGCATTTGTGATGATTCCCTTGTGATTCTTTTCCCTCCTTTTTTATATACTTTACTTGTACGTATTATTATTATTTGAAGACTGTTTAGCTTTTAAATTGTGTAAATATTTACGTGTGTTTAAGTTAAAACGGTTTACCACAGTAGCGATCCTTTCTAAAAAGTTTCTGAATGTGCCGTTCGCAAATAAAGAGATCCCTTCAGACCTACATGCTCGCGCACGTCACGAGCGTGTTACCTGACAACTCATTTTATGAATACCATTTGCGAGTGAAGCGTCTTGACTTTTTATTTGCCGCCCGATACCCCACATCTACATAATTCAATATCCGATGCCGACTTCCATAGATATAAAAGTACTCTGTGATGCCGACTGATGTTATTGCAATGTATCAACGTATCCGCTCCGCAGCGACACGTCTCGCGGAGGGAGGGGACCATTCGTCTCTCATAATTTGACAAATCGCGACACATGTCGATGTCGATCCGTATTGTTCAACTATTACTTCTGTAAGCTTTAATATGATCTTACTTCGGCGATAGTTCAACAACACTAACGCTGCGTCCCGGCCACGGCTACGCTCGCTGCAAGTTTTCTCGGATTGTTTCGCAGACAAAAGCTTTGTATTTAGATCGCTGCAGACTGTTATTGTATACTGATGGATGTTTGCCGGCTTCATCTACATCGCCTTTCATGCTCGTCTTCAATTATCGTGCAAGTTTGTGCATATATGGTTGAAAGAAAGAAAGAAAGAAAGAAAGAAAAAGTATTTATTGCGACTCGTACAGGAAGATCACAAACTAAACTAAATACAGCAAAATAAAAAACCAAGTTATATATAAAAAAGTAACAAAAGGAAAATGAAACAGAAAGTCCTATACGAGGCCAAAAGGCTCCTATCTCAGCATGATGCTACGACATTTAAAAAAATAAATGTTGCAGCGCTGGTATTCTGATAGGGCCCGCTGTGATGTTGTAGCGGTCTACACCCTTAGATCACATAATTAATAAAACCATAACCATTTGTATTGTAAAAACACGAAAACATTCCTTTGCAGTAAACACCACATAATTTGTTATTTCTCCGTTTGACACATGACAGTTTGCAATTACGTTCCATAGCTAATTACCATAGACACAAACATGGAACGCATTATTCTATGACTAATCATATTAATAAAAACATCACACAATACATGTAGTTATTTTAATTAGTTTTTCATCACACACATTTATTATATGGTATAAATAAACAATACTAACAATTATTTACACTATACAAAATATCAATAAAAACAATGTGTTAATACGTGCGAGGTTTCGTGAGCGAACGATAAACGGAGCGACACAATCATGACCGGCATTTTTAGTAGGAATTCAAAAAACCCGAGTCATCCAGTGCGCTATAGAGAGTCCCTTGAACCGTACACCAAACCTCGCTCGCAAACCTAGTTTTTCTGCTGAAACCTAGATTCTTTAATTGTTACTCGTTTTGTCCGTATTGTGTCGTATCAAATTAAACAGTGTTTTGTCCAATAATTAAATTTATTTGTAATAATACATATTTAAGAAGAGACGTGGTAATTTAAATATAAAACAGCTTATCGCTACCGCGTGTAAATTATTTTACCCCGTCTACACTTCACTGGTGACCCCGAGAACGAACACTGAAGCCTTCAGGAGCCAAGATGTCGACCGGAGCAGCTCACGGAACGAGTGCAGTAGGAGCGTCGGCAGAGAGCCAGGACGTCTGCCGTGTCAGCGTCAAATTGCCGCCATTTTGGCCAGAAGAGCCGGCACTTTGGTTTGCCCAGGTTGAAGGTCAGTTCACCATCGCGGGCATTACTGCCGACTCCACCAAATTTTATACCGTCATCGCGCAGCTCGACCACCGATTTATGGTCGAGGCAAGGGACATTATAGAAAATCCCCCGGCGCAGGATAAGTATATCAAGCTCAAAGCTGAGCTGACACGGCGACTCTCCGACTCGCACGAGAAGAGGGTACAGCAGATTCTCAACCGCGAGGAGCTAGGCGACCGCAAGCCGTCGCAATTTTTACGGCACCTGCAGACGTTGGCCGGACCACATGTGCCTGAGTCATTCTTGGCCACGTTGTGGGCGAGTAGGTTGCCCACAAATATACAAACAGTTATTGCATCGCAACCTAATCTCGCTCTTCAGTCTGTCGCAGATCTAGCCGACCGCGTGCACGAGATCGCGCCGACCCCAGCACCGGCACTCGCAGCAGCCTCCACCGTAGCAGCAGTGGCGAGCGCGAGCACCAGCAGCAGCGAGATCAGCGAGCTGAAACAGTGCATCGCTGCATTAACACTCCAGGTGGCGGCACTACAGAAAGGGCAGGTACACCATGGCTCGCGTAGCCATAATAGGCACCGCCGTGGTGGCAGAGGACCGTCCTCAGGCCACCGCCGTAGTCGCTCGCGTTCCAGAAGCACGTGGAACGATGCCCACTGCTACTACCATAATAGGTTCGGTGACAAGGCCACGCGGTGCACCACGCCGTGTACGTATGCGGGAAATGCCGCCGGCAGCCAGAAATAGCGGCAAATGGCTGCCCCAACCAACCACGCCGCCTATTCGTGACTGACCGGACCACTAAAACCACGTTTCTTGTGGACACAGGATCCGACCTGTGCGTGTACCCACGTACTTCACTCCAGCAGCGGCGCAGTAAAACCGGGTACCAACTCTTCGCGGCCAACGGAACCGCCATCGACACATACGGCTGGGTCGAGCTCCATCTGAACTTAGGGCTCCGCCGCGTGTATACATGGAAGTTCGTGGTCGCGGACGTAACTAAGCCCATAATAGGTGCCGACTTACTGGCACACTATAATTTATTAATAGATTTAAAAAATTACCGGCTCATCGATGGGCTGACCCAGCTGTCGTCTACGGCGTCATCTGCGGCCGGCTCAACATCGGACATCGCCTCCGTCAAGTCGATCGGTGGTACCACGGCGTACCACAAGGTCCTGCGACAGTACCCGGAGATCACGCGGCCAGCTGGAACACAAGGTCAGGTCAGTCACAACACAGTCCACCATATACGGACAACGCCTGGCCCACCTGTCTTCAGCCGACCACGCCGCCTTGCCCCGGACAAGCTCAAAGTCGCCCAGAAGGAGTTTGAGGCAATGATGGCCAACGGAACGGCAAGACCATCAGAGAGTTCGTGGTCATCACCACTCCACCTTGCTCCTAAGAAGGACAGCAGCTGGCGACCATGTGGGGACTACAGGGCACTGAATGCCCGTACTATCCCGGACCGGTATCCCATCCCTCACATCCAGGACTTCACACATCAGCTGGCTGGCAGCACTATTTTCAGTAAAATTGATTTAATTAAGGCATAGAATCAGATTCCTGTCCAGCCAGCTGATATAGACAAGACTGCCATCACCACACCGTTCGGACTCTATGAATTTCCGTTCATGACGTTCGGTCTGAGGAACGCAGCGCAGACCTTTCAGCGGTTCATGGACGAAGTGCTGCGTGGGCTGCCGTTCTGCTACTGTTACTTGGATGATGTGCTCTTATTTTCACAGACGGCAGCCCAGCATACCGAACACATGCACCAGCTGTTCAAGCGGCTGTCCTCGTACGGGATACTAATCAACACAGCCAAGTGTGAGTTTGGTCGTGACACTATTACCTTTTTAGGTCACGAGGTGTGTGCAGAAGGTGTTCGTCCCTTACCGGAGAAGGTACAGGCGATCCAGGATTACCCAGCTCCCAAGACCGTCAAGGAGATGCGTCGCTTCCTGGGTATGTTCAACTTTTATCGTCGCTTTGTCCCTGACGCAGCTCGCTTGCAGTCGCCGCTCAACGTCGTCCTCACCGGCCCAAAAACGAAAGGAACACAGGCTATAGTGATGACACCAGAAATGCAAACAGCTTTTAATGCGTGCAAGAAAGGCTTAGCTTCAGCCGCTTTACTAGTCCACCCGGACACCTCTGCTGATCTAGCTATTTTTACAGATGCGTCCGATGTCTCCATAGGCGCAGTGTTGCAGCAGAAGGCGGGGGACACCTGGACCCCACTGGCATTCTTCTCACGACGCTTGTCCACATCGCAGAAGAAATACAGCCCGTATGACAGGGAGCTATTAGCCATCCACGATGCAGTCAGGTACTTCCGACACATGGTCGAGGGTAGGCACTTCACCATATTCACGGACCACAAACCCCTGTCATACGCGTATGCGCACTGCCGTGAGAACTGCTCACCCAGACAGTACAGATACTTGGATTTTATAGCGCAATTCACCATGGACATTAAATTCATTGCAGGAAAGGACAACGTCGTGGCAGATGCCTTGTCACGCGTGGAAGCATTAACAGTTCCAAAATTGGACTACGCAGCCCTTGCACATACCCAGGAAAGCGACCCTGAACTGCAAGGACTCCTAAAGTGCAACAGCACATCACTCAAGCTCAAGAGAGTACAGCTTCCGGAATCAAACATAGAGCTTTGCTGCGACACCTCCACTAATGACATACGCCCTTATGTTACAGAGCCATACAGAAGGAGTGTGTTCCAGAAGCTTCATCAGCTGAGCCACCCCGGTAGACAGGCCACGGTCAAATTAATTTCTTCCCGATTTGTTTGGCCTGGTCTGAAGAAGGACTGCCGGGCATGGACCAGAGAGTGTATAGAGTGCCAGAAGAACAAGATCTCGCGGCACACTTCCTCTCCCACATCTCCCTTCCCTATTCCTTCCCAGCGCTTCTCGCATGTCCACATGGACATTGTGGGCCCACTAATGCACTCGAATAATTACAGGTATGTTCTCACCGTCATCGACCGCTTTACCCGCTGGCCTGAGGCATACCCCATTGCTGACATCACCGCTGAGACCTGCGCCCGCACCTTCATCGCCGGCTGGGTGTCTCGCTTCGGCTGCCCACAGCGCATCACCACCGACCGAGGCGCGCAGTTCGAGAGCAAACTCTTCCACGCTCTCACTGCGACCCTCGGCAGCCAGCATCGGCCAACCACGGCGTACCACCCAGCCTGCAATGGCATGGTCGAACGCCTCCACCGCCAGCTCAAGGCGGCCATCCGATGTCACACCGACACCAACTGGTCCGACGTTCTGCCTCTCGTGCTGCTCGGCATCCGCAGCGCCTGGAAGGAGGACATCAATGCATCAGCTGCGGAGTTAGTCTACGGTGAACCGCTACGTTTACCGGGTCAATTCATCTCACCAACAGGGTCCGGCACTGTAGACTACGCCGACTTCGCAGCACGTCTTCGACAGCAGATGGCCAACTTGTCGCCAACACCGGCGAGCCGTCACGGCCAGAAGGCATTCTACGTGCCCCGCAGCTTGGCAACGGCGACTCATGTCTTCCTGCGACATGACGCCGTGCGCCGACCACTCGACCCGCCATACACCGGGCCGTTCAAAGTGCTGCAGAAGGGCGAGAAGACATACAAGATTGAGGTGAGGGGAAAGGAGACAACCGTGACTGTTGATAGGTTGAAGCCCGCTTACCTAAACAACGAAGAAGACGTCGCCCCAAACAGCCAACCTCAGAGTTCGACGAACGGCGCCAAAACGTCATTGCCACAAGCCGGTGACATAAAGAAAACCCGTTCCGGTCGAACTGTCCGCTTCCCGGACTACTATCGCCCGTAGCAACGGCTACGGTCTCAGAGGGGGAGTAGTGTAGCGGTCTACACCCTTAGATCACATAATTAATAAAACCATAACCATTTGTATTGTAAAAACACGAAAACATTCCTTTGCAGTAAACACCACATAATTTGTTATTTCTCCGTTTGACACATGACAGTTTGCAATTACGTTCCATAGCTAATTACCATAGACACAAACATGGAACGCATTATTCTATGACTAATCATATTAATAAAAACATCACACAATACATGTAGTTATTTTAATTAGTTTTTCATCACACACATTTATTATATGGTATAAATAAACAATACTAACAATTATTTACACTATACAAAATATCAATAAAAACAATGTGTTAATACGTGCGAGGTTTCGTGAGCGAACGATAAACGGAGCGACACAATCATGACCGGCATTTTTAGTAGGAATTCAAAAAACCCGAGTCATCCAGTGCGCTATAGAGAGTCCCTTGAACCGTACACCAAACCTCGCTCGCAAACCTAGTTTTTCTGCTGAAACCTAGATTCTTTAATTTTTACTCGTTTTGTCCGTATTGTGTCGTATCAAATTAAACAGTGTTTTGTCCAATAATTAAATTTATTTGTAATAATACATATTTAAGAAGAGACGTGGTAATTTAAATATAAAACAGCTTATCGCTACCGCGTGTAAATTATTTTACCCCGTCTACACTTCAATGTCACGGGCAGTTACAGAAATAAATAAATATTATGTAAATAATAGCAAATAATAAAATAAAAAATAAATATCTTTCAATCTTGGTTGCTGTTTATTTTTTGATTTCAGAAGCTTTCTACTGCAAATGTTGACATTTTTGTAAGACTTGTGCTTTTTGTTTCTTAAATGTTTACTTTACTACTACATCCATATTATTTCGTCGGTTTCTGACTTGCGGTTGCTCTATACCTAATCAATTACATCGCTGCGCACTTGTGCGATGTACAAAGGCGGCACATCAGCGTGTGCTCTGACGTCACGCGTCACCGACGCGCCGCCTGTTGTACGCTCAACCGCTAAATCATATCTGCGAGATAAGTCGGATAATCTCGGAGATGTATGGCGGGCGTCTGTCGCGAGTTATCTGCGGTAGGCACGGCGCCGGCTGCCTCAGAAGGTCCATTGAGGGCCGCGGCGTCAACACTGCCGACAGCGAACGTATAGATGCTGTTGAATACTGGACGCGGGTAGAATATACTCAATCAAGTCACGTGCATATTAGAGGGAGTAGACGATAGTGATGACGTATTACTTCATGTTGAAATTATCAAGATTAGTAGAAGAGAGTTAGTAGGTAGTGGTAGCACTTCTGATGGTGCTCCTCATCGGCGACCCACCAGCGTCGCGTCGTGAAGGAGTGCGGCGTGGATGTCACACGCACGTCCACGTTCCTACATTTCGCACACATCGACAGTCTCATCCCGGGAAGTGACAGCTAACCTACAACTTTCTTTGTAGTTCCTTGCAGTATGTTTTATGTCAAAGACAACTTTTATCTTTCACAATATCGATTGTAGGACGGCCGCGTGCTCGCGTACTTCTGCGAGGGTTCAGCACCAGTCGTCTATGAAGTAGCTACCTAACACCTACGCGGACCTATGTATGTGAGGCAGCCGTTATCATCCTTTGGGTTGGACCCAATACAGTCAAACAAACTTTTGCAATTACGCGATGAAAGCTTGTCAATTTGCCAAATTCGCAAACCTTTACCACACAGAAACTCCCGAAACGATTGCAAGGAGGTTTAATGTCACAAGAATGAAGAAACGGGTCATATTATTAAATAACATCGGGCACGGTGTGGCAGGGGAGACCGGGGGAGTTCCAAGACGTCTGGCGGGGATTTATCTAATTAAAGACAGATTAAAAAGGGGACGATGAAAGAGCCCACACAAACACCCGTTTGAGAAATTAAATTGATATTGTTTATTGTCTTCGGAAACGCATAATTGGCTTTTGTGAGACCACGCAGGCTTCTATCTTATTATTACTTCTTTGGCATACCATTGGAAGGCGTACGAAGGGCCGAAGCCAACTCGCAGAGGCCCCAGACAATTTTAAATGTTGACGATTATTCCTGTATGCACTATGCAAGTACACCCAAGGACAACGCCCAGTTGGTGCAGGACTATTGCAGAACATGGAAACAAAACATATTGGGCTATGGATTTGGGTGGCTATAGTGGATTAGTTACCTAAAACTATGGAAGGAGTATGTTCCCTACCTGATCAATGTGTTATGTAATATACGGATAAAATGACAAGGGGTGACTTGCACACTCAATAATGGGCCCCCGAAAACGGTCGCTAGCACATAGTGACGTAGCGACAAGGGGGCAACACTTCCTGAGGTGCTTGAGGAGTGGAGAGGTATTCTACGGCTAACAGGATAACCACGGAAGTACGATCGAGTGATCCCTACGAGCAAGTTTGCTCTTGCAAATTTCCACTCAAGCCAATCCAATAAATAATAATAATAAAGGCAATCCAGAGGTGAAGAACAAGACTTCTCCCGGGAGATAGGGTCCGAGGGGTCGCTACTGCCCCAAAGCTCGCCACATGCTGTTTGCTGGTTCCTCACCCCAGTTCTGTTTCGGCAAAGTAAACTCTACCGGAACAGACCCAAAGTTCAGGAGCGCGTAAGCCGCACCACGACGTCAACGTAGAGATACGGTTGTGGGGTATATTACTTATTCGACTCGCACTTTACACAGCTTCTGCTTTATACGACGCAGCTTCCGATATGTGAGTAGCTATGTGTTCAGATACCACTACCTTTACGCTCTTTACGTACCATTACGCTCTTTCGGGGTGATCAAAGGTGTTTTTAATCTGCGTTCTACACTCTGTGACTTCCTGCAACGCCGCGCTTTCTTAACGTCACTGACGGTTGCCCCGACACCAGGCACCAGGTTGACACCAGGCACCAGGTTGGCACCAGGCACCAGGTTGACACCAGGCTTGACCATCTCTTTGGCTTCGTCCTGTTGCTCTTTTGCTTCCTATTGTGAACTTTGAGAACATTATTTAATTGTACCTAACGGAGAACCGGGACCATTCGGATTTTTAGAAATCCATCTCCACCACTAGGCTCACTCATTGCAAAAATGAACACACCCAATTTATCTACTCACGTTTTTATTATTATCACACAAATAGGTAAACCTTAAAATCGAAATTAATAATTGAAATTGTACTCACAAGATATTCTAATAAAACACCACTTGTCTTCACAAAATTCTCCTTGATAATGTGTCTATCTTACAGTACGTACTCTTTGATGTGTCTTCGCAGCGGCCCGCCCTTTTTAAAATACCAAAGATGGCGTCGTCGTTGCGAAGTCATTACACTTATTATTTTACAACTTGTTGGTAACGTTGATTAAAGTAGCAAACTATAATTTGTTAATTTGTTTTACTATTTTTAGCACTCGATTTTAACATTGAATTAATTATTTATTGCTTAAAAAATTTTAACATTTCTTTAAACAACATGGCGCGTCCCATGTTGTTTCGCTTGACCTTGTAGTTCAATCAACTGTTTCCGCTAAACAAAAATTAACCAAAAATCATTATTAAACTAACGCATATCGCTTATTAATCAAGAAATGAATTTAGCAATAGATAACTTGTTTTTTAAACCTAAGCTTGAATAAACCTTCACTTATTGTTTGCTATTATAATAACCGCAAATCATATAAACACGACATTTTACATTGAAAAGTAGCAAACTGAATACAATAATCAAATCTAAACTAATTTAAACCTATCCAGTCATATTTAACTGTTAAGTTTGAACTTAAACTTAATATTTTTAAAGTTTACGTTAGTCTTGCGTCGACATACCTTTATTAAGTATCACCGATATCAGTCCGGCGCGATGGGCGGATGAGCCTGTGCAACGTAAGAACCTCCGATAAACGGGATATTATTAATTGCACATCAAATAAATAATCACTTATCAATTTATTTCCATCATTTATATACTTTTTTACATCAAATATACGAAAATACTGACTGCACAGCAAATTAACCCCGAGCATAAGCGAGGGGCCCCCAGGGTATTAAGAGCCTAGCTGACACAACGGAGCGAGCACAGGATAGCGCGAGCGGCGACATGCTGACAGAAAACGAGAGACAATTTAATTGCGAGCGAAGCGAGCGCGAGCGCAACGAGCGGAACAAGGAGCCAGAAAAAAATATTATTTTATCACTCTTGTCAGGCGTACGTAAGTGATGTAGTATAGTTTGGAACCTCTTAAGAGGTCATTGTACTCATCATTATGAACAACTTTTACTATGGGACCAAAAAAGAAATACATTTTGAGCGCGCGTACACGTTACAAACTATACACAAGCCGAACGCAAAATTCGTGTATACATTGTAATCGCAGATTTAAAAATAGCAATACAAAGTATACGCGAGCAGTTTCCTTCCTATGCCTGCGTTCTGGCCTTGTATAGAATGGAAAGACGCACCGACGTGCGCACATTACGTACTAGGGATGCCCAATACGATGCGATATATCGAAATATCGATACAGTGCTATACGATATATCGATATTTAATACGATATTTTGGCCATACGATGCGCCTCGATATATCGTATTCCAAAAAAAAATCGCATTAACGTATCGTATCAAACTATGACTGATCAAAATGTATTTCTTTTTGTTTATATTAAACCTACCTACCTTTAGACGATGCGCCTCGATATATCGTATTCCAAAAAAAAATCGCATTAACGTATCGTATCAAACTATGACTGATCAAAATGTATTTCTTTTTGTTTATATTAAACCTACCTACCTTTAGACATAATATTGTTATTCGTAATAAGCAGAGGTCGGGATTACTTAGAGTTATTTATGTACTACACTAACCTTTCATACATACTATAAATACTTTTCTTTTATAATTTACAATATATTGTAAAAATTAAAAAAAGGTATATCTTTCTTTAATGTTTAAGATATATTTAGGTTTATAATAATATTTTACCTACGAAATAACCTACCCAATCGATATACCAAAGCGATACGGTTACGATGCGATATATCGATACAAAGGGATACGATAATATCGCGTATCGATACAAGTGCATTCGATACGGTTACGATGCGATATATCGATACAACAGTCTTTTTTGGGCATCCCTATTACGTACGCCTGACGCCGCCGCCGCCGCCGCCGGGCGCTAATATCAGAGTTATTGATGCAGTCCCCGTCTCGGCGGATGAAGGTGGCTCAAATACACAGAGAACAGTCGTTACAGTCATCTGTGCGACAGAGTTTATGACGTCCGAAATAAAAAAACGATGCAAAATTATCAGCGAAACATTGCGTAGTTGAAACAAACCGGCAGTTTGGCATAACGATGATTTTATTGCATTACGCCGCGCGCCGTACGTACGCCTCCGCGGTTAACACATTGCAAATAATATCTGATTGGCGAAACAATGAACTTACACTGCGGCATAATTGTAATGTAGGTAATTTAAAGTACGCATGTGTAAGTAAACAGTACTTACAATAGTAATATTTAATGCACTCGTACGTAGCAAATTGGAATCCAGCTCCTGAGTGTGGAATCCACACGACAGTACCTACGCGCTTTTATTGGAAAAGGTATACAAAGCGTTCCTTAGGTTTATGATAAACCTATCAAAGTAAACATGGCTATTAATTTACCCTTACCTCTATTCGACAAAATGTCTACTGGGATGCCTCGGACATAACACGTTAGAAGTAAGACGAGCAACTGACGAAACTGACTGCAACGACTGCTTACTGCCGCGGCAGGAACACAGGCTGTTTGCTGTGCCTCCATGTCGCACCGTATATAGGGCGTTCTAAGTCCCCAGTACCACGTACTCTGGCCGCACTTAATGATCTCTTGGACTCTAATCCAACAAACGATCCGTTTGCGGACGAATGGACGAAGATTTTGACGGCATGTCAAAAGTATTGTGAAAGGGATTTATGAAAGATTTTGACGGCATGTCAAAAGTATTGTGAAAGGGATTTATGAAGAAAGTATATGTGTACAAACATTCTTTAATTTTTTTAATTGGTTTTAAAATAAATAATAAAAAAATAAATACAAGCGGCGCGTGAGCATCCACATCACATTGAAATATACAGGGTCCCATTAAAATAGATGGACAAATTTTAACACAGCGCTCAGTTCGTCTAACCAAAGATAAAAGTCGTCCAAGCAAAAATCGTTTGTCTGTAAAGTCGGTTTACTGACGATAGTTGAACGTGACAACGTCATAAGAAAATACTGATGGAATAGTTGCATTGCATTTGTTAATATTCGCTTGCACTTCAAGCCGCCATGGAACGCTACAACGCTACAGGCCGCGAGGTAACGCTACATGAGTCATGTTTTTTCGTGAGTGCAGCCAGCTTCATCGATTTATTAGACGTTGTCACGTCAAAAAAAAAACACTGATTAAAGTGATTTTATTTTGACCTAAAATAATAAATCGTTAGCTGATTATTTTTCTTGACAGTATCTATGCGTTTTCTTATATATTTTTTACCATCGTCCTTATTTTGGTGGTCTGAATGATTTCTAAAAGTTTATCCATCTATTTTAATGGGACCTTATGTATGATACGGTGCAATCAAGCACAGCTGTAAGACAACGGCTCACCTCCTAGACGCGGGGACTTTTAGTATGTTTACTCCCTAAGCACTCTGAGCAACTTTCTGAAGAAATCGCTCAGGGCCCAGCTCACGCACTCTTCACCTCTTTTTGGGTTATTCGTTGAGTGGACTAATAAGTATCTATCTATCTATACAAATAAATAAAATTGGAGTGTCTGTTTGTAATATTAAAACAACCGCTTCAGGCCATTTTATTTTGACTGTTTAGAAAATAACTACTTACCCACAATTAAAAAAAAATGATTTCAAACACCTTAATTTATAAAAAATGAGCGTTCTTAGTTGTCAATCTACGAGTGTTTGCATTACTGAGTTTATTGATTACTCATCTCATATTCTTGTGCGGATTTATTTCTGTGACTGGGACTTTCACTAGCAGATAGGTGAATAAGGAGTAACTTACGCTACTTTTATTTTAGAAAAAAAAAGAAAATCGGTTCCCACGAAAATAAATTAAAACCTATTAAATGAAATATTATTGAATAATGTCCGATTCAAATAGGGAGGTTGTATACTGCGTTTATTTAGGTACTTAACCAAATGTAAATAAATCATAATAAAGAAACGGAGTAAAGTTTTTTTTTTATATAAGTGGATTCTTGATTGAATTAAATAATAAAATAATATAGTGTTTTTGTTTTAGCCCAAGGAAATCGTACACCAAATATTGTATATAAAAATAAAAAGGCTAATACGAAAAACTAAAAATAAATAATAATTAAACTAAAAATGCAAAAACGATCAAAAAGAACTAAATGGAGAAATATTAGAAGAATTTCATTAAAATTAGCATAGGTATTTCTTTACGTGGCGGTGAATAGACGACTTTTATGTATTTGAGGGGGTGAAGCAGATGAAGTGGGATACGAATAGTCCCCGCCTACTGCGGGATGCACCGCGCGAATTTCGCCGATGCGCGACTTCCATTATATTTAGAAGCGTAATTTCGCGACAATAAGATACACGATTGGCTCCGCGCTCTACTGTCCGGATTCTCACTGCGTAATCACCAGGTACGAATCACAGTGGACGCATATGCATATGTTTGTGCATATCTTTTGTTTTGTTATTTTTTAATTATAATGTGCATATTTTTATTTTCTTATTTTTAATAATTCAATAAGTAATTGTTATTTTAATAAAAACAATCATTTTTATTCCTATAGTTATTTTTCTTCAGAATCTAGAGTAATATAATAAAAATAAAATAAAAACGTCCACCAAGCTTGATTCGGAAGAAAAATAATATACCCACAGTGTGTTACAAAAGAGTGTAAGCAATAATACACAATATTTTGTAAGCTTACTCATGAAAAGTTTTCTCCGATGGTTTATCTGCTGACGGATTGCTCGCCAACCGTTTCTTTTTACTATAAAGAAAAAACAATAAAATTGCATTATAATTGTTACAAAAATAAGAAAATCAACAAAAGTAATAATTACTGAAAATTTTCAAACAAGAAAATCGGCAAAAAAAGTAGAATAATAATTAAAAAAACATTTATATCAAATAAGAAAATCGACAAAAAATGAAAAAACATATTGGAAGTTGGGATCTGAACCCAAACGTGACTGATGCAGAGAAAACTTTAGTGATGCAAGAGACCACTAGACCAATTGAGCTGTTGTAAAATATGTCGAAATTACGCGTCTATAGATAATCTATACAAACAAAATAAGGTGTGTACAAAAAAGTAGGTACTTACTTTACAACTTACATCATGTGTTTTTGTTTCGTCGAATAAGATCTCTTTATTGCCTTCAGTTTATTTTCTTGTTGGCCATTTCTTTGTTTATTTATACAACTTATGAGTAGAACCGAAACAGTACAAACATTTACACCAACAACATAACTTAGAAAAAACTAATCATAAAATAAAATATAATAAACAGCTTTCATCAACAAACAGAGTAAATAATTATTTTCTGAGCAGCGAGCGAAATGACATAAATCCATCAAGCAGCGCGCCTCAGTTGCTGTGGCTAACGTTTTTGTGTAATAAAATAATATTGCGATTATAAATGAAGATGTGAGCTATCCTATCTTTCAAGTTGGATCAAACTGCACACGGTGTAAGTAATTTGATTAAAATCGGTTAAGTAGTTTAGGAGTCCATAGCACAGACAAACATCGTGAACGTAATTTATATATATATTAAGATGGGTCACTGACTCACTGTCGCGTGTCGCTCCGCGTAGAAATGAAAGAGTAGCTAAAAAGACGCCGCGATGGCGGGCGCGACGTTTCGTTCGACTAGTTCGAGTTAAATATCTTATTTCGATCGACTGTTATTAATTTTATCAAGATTTGTTTATAAATAACACAGTTACAATTGCAACGATTTCAATTTTAATGGTTATTTTATGATTTTTTTCTATCGAGAAAATTTACCGAAAACGTGTTTTGAACACTCATAAATATGATCAAGATTAACATATTATTATATAATAATAAAGGGAACAGCTGTTGTTTTTATTACATCACTGTTATTAATTTTATCAAGATTTGTTTATAAATAACACAGTTACATTTGCAACGATTTCAATTTTAATGGTTATTTTATGATTTTTTTCTATCGAGAAAATGTACCGAAAACGTGTTTTGAACACTCATAAATATGATCAAGATTAACATCTTTTTTTTTGCTGTTCTAAAATGTATACATTTGGCTAAAATATTGTTTTGCGAAGCCTATTTTGACTGAGTACAGCGCCTTAATAAGTTATCGTAAACTCTGCGAACTCAACAATAACTTTTTTGTTAAATTCCACGCGGACGAAGTCGCGGGCAACAGCTAGTAAGTACAAAATATATCAGCCTTGCATCCGCCATTCCCTTCTGGAATCGTAGGCAAAAATGGCGACCTACGTGCGGCATGTCTGCGCCTCTGCATATTGTTTGATCAGTTTTAGTGTAGCGCGCCACCGCACGCATTTTACGTATTCGGGAGTAGGGCGTTTAGCTCCGCCCACATGCACAAGGTCAGTGAGCCATCTATACACCGCGCGCGACCTTACTACAAGTTCCTGGAACATTATATGTATTTTAAGGCCTGTATTAATGCCGATAACCTTGAGCATTTGGGCGGAGCTAACGACCCCTTCCCCGCGCCACTCCGCTACCCGCATGCAACAGAAAATGTGCGGTTGTGTGCGCCGCCACCACGGTTTGCCTCGCCTAGTCTCGTCACAGAGTATCGAATTCACAGAAGGTCAAGTCATCGTGAAAGTTAAATAATTATGTGTACCACATATACAGGGTGTCCCAGAACTCAACGTCAAGCCGAAACGGGGTGACAGGATTGATCATAACCATCACGAGAAAAATATAAAAAAAATCTATCCCATGCAGTTTGAAAATTATGGGCATTTGCCCATTTATATATATTACTTTATTGAATAGTGAAATTAACAGTTAACATTCTTGTTTTATATTTGCACACCTTATATGGTTATTATCAGTGTACCATTTGACCTTTTTTAACATCCACTGAACCTGTTTTATGCAAATAAATGATTTGATTTGATTTTTTTATTTGAAAATAATTACGCCGGTAATCAATAAATTGACAAATTATTAGCAAGTACGTAACCTATAATCATAATTAATACCTACTTTAGGAGCATTTTCAGTTTTGTGTCACAATATGTAACAAATAATCGCAACGCATCAGAATAATAGACTTTACTTAGGCACCGAAAAGTAAAATTTATAATATTGGCTGAATCATTTCGTGGACGTGGACCTTCTGTGATCATTCACTACTAGTACTTACGACTTTCATTTGAATGAGGTAGGTATTTTATAAACAGTACCTATGTACACAGAGTAATGGACAGCGCATAAGTTTCATAAAACCCCGCTTGGGTAGGTACACTTTTTGTTTTTGCAGTAATATTTTACGATTTTATTTCGTAGTGCGGAGTTCTCGCAACGCGACATACGTCCACCTAGCAACACGATGCGCCCCGCACTAAATTTATGGACGAGTGCGGGTGTGATGTAGACGCAGTCCTTTATCAGAGGCCTTTTTAATTTATTATCATAAAAATAATACATATTTTAAAAAAGTAACAAAACCAAATTATTCTCCTTTGTATTGCAAAGATGTAGATATATTTTTTTACACTCTTTTGATAAAAAATGAAGGAGTAAAACGGTTTCATCTCAATGATTTGGAGGTGATTTGGTGATTTTTTTTTTTAATTATGTGATACCGGTAGAAAAATTATGGCTAAACCAAATTACGTATTATATCATGAAGATTACTAAGGATTTTTTCAGATGTAATTTCTCTGTAAATGCCGACAAAAACTGGCTTCATCTGCATGCTTTTTTCAAGCTTTTTTCGAGAGAGCAGCCTTAAATAAACCTGAACTCCGACTCCCCGACTCACGGATGAGATGTTATAAATGTGTCCATATTGGCTCACCTAAAGTTCTTCACCCGAAATTGAAGTGATTTTTGTTTTAAATGAATGAAATTCAGGTCAGAGTGTCGTCTTGAGTGCCCCCAAGACGACACTCTGACCTGAAATTCATGAAAAAAAATACTTAGAAAAATTTCGTGACCAATTTCGAGGTAGCGCTCGCCGGCCGCTGCCGCGGCACCGCTCGCTTCGCTCGCTCGGCTCGCGCGTAGTTGGTCACAGTTCTAACCTAACCTAACCTATGGATCCCTTCCATATCGTTTTTACGACAAACGGTTAGTCAGAGACAAAAAACACCAAGACACTTTTAGCCTTAGATATAATACTGATTATTATGAATAAAAAGAAATCTAAACAAAAAAGATATGACTTTGCATAATAGTGTAAAATATGGTTATGTTGAGAAAATATAGGAAAACAAATAAAAGTATAATACTGCCCCCGATAGTTAAAAAGACTAATCTAACAAAAAGTAAAAACGGAGAAATAAATGTTTTAATGAATAAAATGTATCTAATAAATGATTGTAATCTAATAAATGATTTTAACATAAATGGGTACATATAGGTATTTCCGCCTTTTTTCTTAAGAATTAGAAAGTGTGTAGATAGCCCTGCTGGCTTAGGTAAAATGTTTATAAAATTATTTAATAATCCTTTTATCTAAGGTAGTATATCAGAAATAGTACAGTAGGTTCGTGGTTATCATATAAGTCATAGCTTAATTTATTATTTGTAAATAAAACACGATTTTTTATTCAACGTAAAGTATTAAGACGATTATGGCAAATGCGCCTATGCTAAAACAATTTTACGAAGTAAATAGGGCGCAAGTGGTCAGATGTGGTCTTTTTTTCTTAATGTGAAAACAGTTTTTTTTTTTTAGCGCGTTCGTCGCAAATAAATACCTATTTGCGTCTTATTAACTTCCTCTTAGAAAGAGGGACAAATATGCGCCTTTTATATTACTGAACTAAAAAAAAACTATAAAGTATAATGACATTATCTACATAAATGCGACTTTTTAATTAAGTTTCACATAAATTCGTCTTTTCATCTTCAATCGGGTATAAAAAAAATGAACAGAAGCGCCCTATTTTGTTGTGCTAAAACCGCACTGGAGGAAGTTAGAAGAATATAAAAAATACAGGCAGATGCGCCTTTTTTTTCCTATCGGGGGCAGAATACTGCCCCCGATAGGAAAAAAGACGCATCTAACAGTTTTTCCAGATTTGAGTTATGTATATTGCCGAAATCAGAAAAAAAACGCGCATCTGCCTGTATTTTTTATATTTCTCTAACTTCCTCCAGTGCGGTTTTAGCACAACAAAATAGGGCGCTTCTGTTCATTTTTTACACCCGATTGAAGATGAAAAGACGAATTTATGTGAAACTTAATTAAAAAGTCGCATTTATGTAGATAATGTCATTATACTTTATAGTTTTTCTTTTAGTTCAGTAATATAAAAGGCGCATATTTGTCCCTATTTCTAAAAGGAAGTTAATAAGACGCAAATAGGTATTTGCGACTAACGCGCTAAAAAAAAACTGTTTTCACATTAAGAAAAAAATACCACATCTGACCACTTGCGCCCTATTTACTTCGTAAAATTGTTTTAGCATAGGCGCATTTGCCATAATCGTCTTAATACTTTACGTTGAATAAAAAATTGTGTTTTATTTACAAATAATAAATTAGGCTATGGCTTATATGATAACCACGAACCTACTGTACTATTTCTGATATACTACCTTAGATAAAAGGATTATTAAATATTTTATAAACATTTTACCTAAGCCAAGGGCTATCTACATACTTTCTAATTCTTAAGAAAAAAGGCGCAAATACCTATATGCGCCCATTTATGTTAAAATCATTTATTAGATAGATAAACTAAATACTTAGAAAAAAAGTACAGCCAAAAGCGTTTGAAATTTAAAGGACGCATCTAGCCCTTTACGTCTATTCAATTAAGTATGTAATATTTTCCTTAATTTTTTATGCTAAGATGAAACTGTTTTTTCATTATTTTTATTATAATAATTTAATAAATTCATATTATTATTAAACCAGGTTAAAGCCTATTATTAGAGGGTATTACTTTCAACTTTAAATATGTAAAATATTAATTTACTCGAAGACAGCATACGATTTCCCGTTTTATTCATTAAAACATTTATTTCTCCGTTTTTACTTTTTGTTAGATACGTCTTTTTAACTATCGGGGGCAGAATAGATGTTTATTGCTACTGACATTATGAAGTTGAATGTTTCGGAATTATGAACATTAGAGACAGAGTAGTTAGGAATTGTGATTGTTAGGATGAAAAATGTTAGGAAGAACATTTTCGGATTTCCAATTATCGGAGTTGAAAATTTAGGTGAACTTTGGCGCACCCGTAATAAATGCATCATTCTGTTTTACAAACATTTTACATCCTTTAAGGCTCCTTAAAAACCAGGCGCGACACGCGATAAAATCGCGCGCGACACATAGGTAGGGATTGTAGGGGTTGTGACATGGAGTGATAACCTGCGTCATTTAGTATACCTTAACATTTTGATGGCGTTAAAAAAATGAATTTTAGTTTTGTTCTAAATTGCCTTAGCATGTTCCTGATAGAAGTTTTATGTAGTTATAAGATACCGCCAATGCCAAGGACAGACCAACCGAACAATTCGATAATACCCGACCCAATGTAATAAGTACCTACAGCGCCATCTCTCGGGGAATTGGGTTACTAATTAATACATAGACGTGCCAGAAGTTTTCGGTGGTAATTTTGGATTGCGAGAACCGATTTTAATAATTAAAAAAATGATACGTTCAGGATAATAAAATCGACGGGCGCAAAGTAAAAAGAGTCATCTACAAAACAGCTACTTTTCAGGAGAGCGCATAATAGGAAAAAATGCTCGCATTTTGTCAATTTGAAACCAAATTTATTGAAATTTTCATCATTGCTTCATTATTTAATAATATATCCACATGTACATTTCATTTCTTCTAATTATGTTTAAATTACGAGATATTGTAGGTAGTTGTCTGCATCTACATTGCGCTTAAAAATATGACAACTGTGTTAACTACCACTTGGTCGTTTCTACGTGGGAATTCAAATAGATCTTCTCGGTTCATAATATCGCATTGTCGTCTCGTTTTGCCCAAATTCACCAATAATTTACGTCTTTCCATGTCTATTGTGTTGAACCCAAACTGTTTACTAATATGATAACACTTTTACACACACTTATCACTTAACAAACCAAAACAAACAAAATTCGTGCCGGCCGACGTAGAACATGTCATCTGACTGATGACGAAATATGACTGACCGCTGGTCCCCCGCGCGTCCCGCGTATAAACGGCCAGGCGGTAGTTATCCGCATCTACATCGTGCAACTTGACAAAACAGGCGTAGTTGTCTTCTTTTACGTGACAAAAGTACCAAAAATAAGGTGATATTTGTATTTTTGTTTTTGCTATGTTGTAGAACATGATATTTTAAGTTAGTTTTTACAAAAAAACAAAAATCTCAAAGTTGCAGTTGTCTTTTTTTACTTTGCTCCCGTCGAAATATGTAAACGAAGTTAAAAAAATGATTATAGTACAAAATTAGTCCAGAAATTATTTTGTACAACTTTTTGTCTTTTTTGTACAAAAACTGTTGTTTCCATCAAGTTCAAAATGATTTTCCTAGAAAGTCCTTATAAAGTTCTACTTTACAGATTTTTTTCATATTTTATAAACTTAAATTATTAACATTATCAAAAAATGATTTTAGTAAACCCCTATTCATTTTTAAATACCTTTCCAACAATATATCACACGTTAGGGTTGAAATTTAAAAAAAAAAAAACACTGGCACTCCGGTAGTGCCGACAGAAGTGAAAACTTGAACAATTACGAGTGTATTTTGTGAATCGTCTTATAAACAAAACACGCGTGTTAAGGTGTGTTCCTTATTTTATAGGGTTTTTTGCAAATCAGGTATGATGACCAAAGTAACTGGTTTATTCTTCTCGTGAAAGGAATTTATTCAGATTTACAAATAAGCACACAGGATAGACTTCAGTTCGTGGTGTTGGTCGCGGCAGTGGTAAGAGAAGCAAGCCGCTCGCATGGAGCTCGTCGTCAGTTATATATCCGTGGTTCAGCGCCATCTCGTCGTTGTTGGATGAACTACGTAGTTAGTACGCGAGGCCCTCGTAGTTCTTCCCGATGTGCATAGATGGCGCTGTCCTCAACAACGCGCGTCTTACGTTTTACGTCTTACGAATTTTCGATCAGGGTCACGTGACCTGACGCGAGTTTAGAAGTTTTTACCCATTCCAAAAAAAGTACACAGCGCCGCTAAAGAAGTTTTCACTTCAAAAATCACTTTCCACTTTACATTAGGAGGGCTACATATAATTTTTTTTTCGAGATAAATGAATGCAGCCTCGTTGTTTGCACAAATGCGTCCACACCACGGGACCACCTGAAACCTGAAACACAACACCCAGAGCAGATGTCATGTTTATAATTATTAAAATTATGCTCGTGTCAATTAAATGACGTTTCATAATTATTCATGTCCGTTTGTGTGTGCAATTCATTATAATTAATTGAGCTGACTGCTATGTGCACACGAGTGCGCAATGTTCGCGACAACAGGTCACATGTCTGTACCTAGTGTGCGGCGGGAACGTCCGCGGGTCCCTGTTAGACGTGGACTACTTCTCACGACCAAAACTAACGTTCATTCAAATAATAATAATGCAACATTTGGGCAACAAGTTAACAAGATCAGTAGCCGACTTGTTTCTTTTGTACACTCCTTCAGTGTAGCAGCCCCGGCCGGAGCCGCGCCTCCGGCCAGGAACAGACCGGTGCAGGTTCCAATAGATCATCCTAGCTACTAAGTGTGCCTGTGCTTTTTGAATGTAATATTGTAGAGCATTTCGCGGAGCCAAAGCAGAACTAAACACTGCGTATTATTCCTCATTAGCATACTGAGTCCGCCGCGAGGCTGTGGCTCCGGAGAATTTACATTCAAACGTTAGAGCCCAACTCGGAGCGCTCTGCATGCATTAAATGAGTTCCAAGAGTCGCCGTCCAATGTTTTAACTAGTGGTGGTTAATAAAGCGTATAGCGCCAAAATATAACAGACTATTTGTACATAGCGTATAGCGCGTGCTATAGCGGCTCTGACTTCGCGCTATATATTATAGCGCCTCAACCTACTCAATGAATAAAAGTTTAAACGCGCACAGCGGGGCCAGAACGAGATAGTAAGATAGCGTTCGCACAGCGGGGCCAGAACGAGATAGCAAGATAGCGTTAGCGACTATAATGTATAGCGCGTTGCGAAATTATATCTACCGCGCATCATCAATTCATCAAGTCCGTTTAGCGTGATAGCACTGATAGCGTGTTGCTAAATTATAGCGGCTCCGCGTTCAGACTGCGCCCGAGTTTTGAAATAGCGCGCTATAATTATAGCGTATAAAATAACAGACTATATGAATATATTTTATAGTTTATAACACGTTTATAGTTTATAGCGGATTTGAACATCGCTAGTTTTAACCCTTTACAAAGCACAAGTCCGATTCTACATGGAGTATTGCAGTCACCTTTGGGATGGCTCAGCGAAATACCAACTTGCCGCGCTTGACTCGGTGGAACGCAGAGCTATATCAGCGAAACTTTTTTTTAAAATCCTTGCCTCACACTAGGAATTTCTCCTGTATTGTGGGTGCGTTTACAAACATTTAAACTCACATACACAAACAGCTAGACCCGGAACAACTACTTGTAGGTCATACAAATATTTGTTGCGTGCGGGAATCGAACCCGCGACACGCAGCGTAGCAGTCAATCGCTTAACCACTGCGCCAACTGTGCCGTCAAATCGTGAATCAAATTGTGATTGTGTTTAGCATCAGTCTCCCTGCCAATGGCATCGCTGTACGTCTAACAGCATCAAAACGATTGGTAATGGAGTTATCGATAAACATGTCCCCGCCGCGCACCGCGCTCAGAGCTCAGAGCGGCCAATTAGATCCAGAACACTCGCGAGTCAGTCACGAGCACTACACACACCACGCCACGAAGGCGCGCCACGCCACGTCCGCACAGCGCCCCACATGGCGTTGTTGTGTGTGTCGTGCTCGTGAGTATGAACATACACGTGGGGGGTGCGCCGTGTGGACGTGGCGTGGTGTGTGTCGTGCTCGTGAGTGTGAACATACACATGTGGTGTACGCCGTGGGGACGTGCCGTTGTGTGTGTCGTTCTCGTGAGTGTGAACATACACATGTGGTGTGTGCCGTGCGGACGTGGTGTGTCGTGCCCCACTAAATTGTACTCGTACTCGCCACGACACGAAGCCGCACAGCTAATTAATTATTTAAACGCGCAGAACTTGTGTAGTGAGCGCACGAGCCAAGTTGTAGTGAGTGCGTCTCAGTAGTTGTACAGTGTGGCGAGTGCGGCGAGCTGCCGTCCGCCGCCGCCGACTGCAGCGCGCCGCGCGAAGCTGTGGTGGCACTGTGAGCGCAGAGAGTCGACTGAGCATCGTGTATGAGCTTGCAAGTAAACCTAAACAATGTCGTCCCACTGAAGTCATAGTTTACGCGTCCATGTGCGCGTGCTTGCGCCGCGCGTTGTGTCAGCAGGGTGCCGTGCACGACGTGCAGTGTGACAGTGGACACCGCGCGCCCTTGCCGGCTAGTCGCCGGTGAAACAAACTATTGCCTAGGTTAGAGAACCTATCTATTCAATATAAGAACGACCGTAAAGAAAGAACGACAATAAAGAAATCGTGAAGGGCTATCAACACACAAACTACCTAAGCAGCATTTTCTAAGCTTCATCAAAATACTACTACACAAGTATTCATAATAAAATCATCGTAATAAATGATGAGATTGAAATATAGCATATTAAAGCAGGCTCGGCACACAAACTGGGTGTAATAATCTAAGCGCAGCTATTTCTAATTTAAATTATGCGCTATGTCAGCCCAGAGCCCCATAAATTTAAAAAATATAAGCCATTAAAGTGAGTCGAGTCGTGACAGAATGCCGGATAAACACAGAGCGCGGATGAAATATAACTTGCGGGGTAAGAGCGCGCACCCATTAGTGGTTGTTTATATTACAGACATTGTCCTTGCTTGCCGAGCAGCCGAGCAAGTCGACGAGCACACTACACCCCCGCTGCAGTAGGCGATTCGGAGGCAAGTCTGCTCGTATGCAAAGTTCTTGTCTCTACATCACTAACACCAGCAGCCAACTGATCGATATAGATCGGTGAAAGTCGTCACGCTAACGAGATGCTATAATGTAAATGCTAAGGAGCTTCATCTAATTAAATCGCTTATTATATTTGTAGTTATACCATAGACATAGGCGAAAAATAAATACAGCTCTGAGGATTAGGAAATAGAATGCTGCTAGATAGAAACAAGTGTATCATGCGGCACGAGCGGCACGAGTACGAGCGGTGGAGCGAGTAATTAAAGTAATGGCGGAGTCGATGTAGGTGCAGTCGTAGCTTAATGTTCCGCGACACGTGATTAATGGTACAGGCGGGACCCGAGGCGGATTGTATTGTCTCGGCGGTCTGTTGGCTGTCCGGCTGTCCGGCACATGGGCCGGACACAATCGTCTGCTCGATGCTTTATAAACGAGTCATTAGGGGCGCGGCGCGGACGCCAGCCATGTCGATGTACTGCTCGCGCCGGGACACGGACGTGCCCCGCCACGCCGCGCGCCGCTGGAAGCAACGCGACCAGGGAGCACCGACAAAGACCTCGAAACGTTCGTGATGTCCCACAGCTGCAGTGCGCACGAATCACGTGTAGAATATAATCTTGTAGTATTTCTAATATGAGGACTTTTCTTTGGTTTGCTGTGTGTAGGCTGGGTTCATTGATCGATGACGGTGACATGACAGTGGACGCTTTTAACGCGTACGTCTTTTTTACATCGTTCTCACATATTTATAAATTCACATTAAATTAATGATGTTATTAATATTTTTGTAAAAATATAATTTAAAAGAGTGTCCATGGAGTTTCTTGCCCGTTCTTCTCCATAGGAATGGGCACGCTTTGGAATGGGCAACTAGCTTCATATTTTCTGACTGACCGACTTTTTGACAATTCAAAAGTGCCTGTAAATGGTTTAATTGAAATAAATGCTTTGAGTTTGAGTTTGATGGTTTGTTATATATTGCTACTTATATACTTACCTACAGATCACTTCAACCACCTTCACGGCGTCTTGCTTGCGTACTTCTCCACCACCCGACTGCGTGGGCTGTGTAGGCGATATCCACCACACACTTGACACACCACACGGAAATTACGAAATAAATAAATACCTACAATCCCAATATTTTTTTCTTGTTAAATATTACTCAAAGTAGGTATAACATCTTAACTGCGAAATTATATAATTTAAAACCTAGTTTGTATTATGAGAACGAAGAAATGAAGCGCGTTGCCAGCAGTGCGGGGCGGTATGGAGCCGCACGGGATCGTCAGGACTATGCTGCTTACGTTTTGTGTATTCAATGCGACCAACCCCCTCAAACTCAAACTCAAACTCAAACTTTATTTGCATTCCACAATGTGTACTTAGGTGGTAAGTTGAAAACTGTGATCATTATGGACCCTGTCGGGCACAGCAACAAGAAGAAGATATAGTAGTTATAGTAGGAGAGAGGAAGCTTCAATATCCAAACTTATATTTAAATAAAATCCAAAAAAGAGAAAAAAAAAAGCAATAAGAATAATAATAAAAATAATAATAATAATAGTGGTACCGTATTAGGGTTTCCATGTACCTATACAAGGTTTTTTATGCTTTATATTTTATCTTTGAAATAATCGTTTACACTATAGTAGCTTTTTTCTATTAAGAATTGTTTTAGTTTTCTTATAAATATGTTTATTTTATCTTCTTTTTTTAATAATTCAGGTAATTTGTTGTATATTTTTATTGACATTACATAAGGACTTGTTGAATGTATTTTTAGCCGAGAATGTGGAATGTTTAATCTAGATTTGTGTCGGAGTGTGTAACGCGATTGTATGTCCTCGCGTTTTGTATAAAATTCTTGATATTTACGAACAAATTTGCAGGTTTCTAATATGTATATACTGGGGAGTGTTAAAATATTATATTTTTGGAAGAGAGGTTTGCAGCTATCAGTTTGTTCGATATTTGCTAGGATTCTTATTAATTTTTTTTGAAGGGTAAATAGTGTTGGTGCATCTGTGCTATTTCCCCAAAGGGTAACGCCGCCGCGCCGTAGCGTAGTAACTATTTAGTAATCTGTGCCGTAGCTTAGCCATGCATGCGCATAAGCATAGTAGGTGGTGAGCGCTGTTTGAAAATTTGTGTTTTTTTTTATTTCTCTGAGGGCGTAAGAAAATCTTGAAACTTTCGATCTAAGTTTTTGTATGTGGGCTTTCCAATTTATATGTGTATCCAACTCTAGGCCTAATAAGGTAAATTCTTTAACAATTTCTATTTTTGTGTTATTAAAAGTAAAGTCTATATTTAACGGTGTTTTTTGGTGGGGATGGAAGGAAATTAATTTTGTTTTGGAGTAATTTATTTCGAGGTTGTGTGCGTTCATCCAAGTGATGGTTTTTGTGAGTATTGAATTAAGTTCTTCGTTTAGATTTAAGTTGTTTTGACATGAGACTAATAGAGAAATGTCATCCGCGAACAATACACATGGTCCCTCTATTATTTTAGGTAATTCATTAATATAAACTAGAAACAAAAGACATCCTATTACACTTCCTTGTGGTATTGAGGCGCTAATTGATTTGCTATTAGATCGTACTTTTTTTATTTCTTGTGTCTGGTGGTTAAAGAATTCAATTTCTACTGTTTGCTCTCTGTTCTTTAGGTAGGATACAAGCCAATCATAAGCTTTTCCACGAATGCCTATTCCGTAAAGTTTGGCAAGCAATATACTAAATTGGACTTTATCGTAGGCTTTGGTCATATCCAATAATATGCCTACTGCATATTTTTTTTCATTAATTATATTAAGTGCTTCTTGGACAAATTTATACACTGCTAAAGTTGTTGAGCGGTTTTTGCGAAAACCATTTTGGCATTCGTCAAATATTTTATATTTTTCGCAATAATTATAAATTCGGTCACACATGGCTTTTTCAAATATCTTTGAGGCTGCGGGTAAGAGAGCTATTGGGCGATAATTGTTTGGATCTGATTTTGAATGTTTTTTGTGGATCGGTTTTATTAGTGACTTTTTTAATAGATCGGGGAAGGCACCTTCTTCAAATGATTTGTTCAGTAGAAGGTAGAACGGTAGCGTCAGTTCGTCTGCGCACTGCCTTAATAAGTTAGGTGGAATTTCATCTATCCCATGGCTACTTTTATTTTTTAAATTTTTTATTAAACGGTTTACTTCCCATGGGTCTATAGGGCTAAGAAACATGCTATTTTCTGCGGGGTTTAGCACGGACGTGCCGTCAGACTCCCGGCTGCCAGGTGGTCTGACGCCGCTCTCCCCTATTGATGCAAAGAAGTTATTAAAAATGTCGGCCACTTGTTTAGGTTCGGATGTTGTGTTATCATTTATTTGCAATTGTATGTTGTCTTTTTCGTTTTTTGGTTTCTTGTTTGCTCTCTCATTTATGATGCTCCACATTGCTTTGACCTTATTATTAGATTTTTTAATTTTATTTATGTATTCAGTCTTTTTTGCTGTCGTAACAAATTTTTTTAATATTTTTTCATATTTTTTATAATATTGTCTAATTATTGGATTTTTTGTTTTTAGTGTTAGTATTTTTAGCAGTCTTTTGTTATTGCTAGAGATTTTAATGCCTGTAGTCAACCAGTATTTTTTATATTTAGTTTTAAGTTTAATTTTACGCGATGGAATAGATTGATTTAATATAGATATTATTGCATCATTGAATATTTTGTAGTTATAATTTATATCTTTGTCTGGTAGCAGTATATCGTTCCAGTTTTGTTTACTTAATATTGATTTGAATTTTTGTATATTTTTAGGGTTGAATATTCTTTTTTTAGTGTACCAGATTTTTTGGTTTAATTGTTGCGGTATAGGTAAATGTAAAATGGTTGCGCTATGGTCTGAAAAACCTAATTCCTCCACTGTGGTATGCATATTTTTATTGGTAAAATTAGTAAATATTAGGTCTAAACAGTGTAACGTCGTACGTTACATTTTGCATAATTAAACACATTTTAACTAATTTAACAACAAAATCACAGCAACATTCCAATGTTTACATACATTCAACTGTCAATGAGCCGCAGGCGTCAAAATATGACAACCACAGATCATTACAAATAGAGCGGTTGTAAATAGTAATGACTAAAGGCACAATATGTTCAGCTATCGGCGCGCGAGTGAGAATTTGTCTATGGGCACGCGCATGTCCGATCTCTATCCAACGCGTCTATCGTTTGACATTAGGAATTTTGGTTTTTCCCGAAGCGGTCACACGTCTCACCAGATTAATTTTTATCAGTGATTTCACACGTGTCTTAACTCGCCATTATCCGGGCCTAAAAACAACTTCCTAATCTACATAATTCTCCGCCATCGAGCATTTAAATTCGGTGTCTTTGAAACCCCCATACTGGGTAAGTGTTGGATAGCATTTTCATGAGTGTATTTTGTGTTCTTTTTCTTACAGATTAACTTGGCATGTATGCTTAATTTTATCTGATTTTTAATATACGCTAAATGATGTAATTTATTCAATCTAATGCCTTCAGCTTAATGCATTTTGACTTTTCGTGCTTCACACTCAAAATGTATTGCATCATGCTTTTTTTTTTCACTCTTCCCATTTTGTAAACTCCGTCTGATTGTGACAATCCACCATCACCTTCATTAGCGCACTGTATCGCTACTCGCTCTGCTTAGCTTGGTGTCGCAATCAGCGGAGTTGACCAATGGTCATCTCGTGACACGCTGGACGTCATGTTCCAGGGTCCAAAGTTCCGGTTAGGGAACATCATCAAGCTTAACGGCAGCACATCTGGAGCCACGCGGCTGATTCCGTCGTGACTCGTGCGTGCCTGCAACTACCGGCATCGGACGTCCCATTTGTTGGCCATCTTGCCACGTGGGCCGAGCTGCTTAACGGCGGTCGTCGCGAACACCTGACGACCGGCACCCCTACGCACCCAGCGTGGCACCCCGCTGCGGTCATCGCCACGCCGGCTAACAGGGCAGTACAGCGCTACCCACAGGGTGGACTCTGGGAATTGTGAACCGTAGACCTACCCACACCTTTTTTTATTTAAATATATTTTTTATGTTGACAAGGTTGCGTGGTCTTATTTTATAACCTGCGCCACGCAAACCCCTTTCGTCACATTGGCGCCCTAAAACGTGGTTTTACGGTCACATTTTCCTCAGGGTTACCTTGTGGGTATTTTTTTTTTTGTATGTTGGTGTATTTTTGGTGGTTGTATTGTGTAAAACGTTTTGGTTGCCAGCAACTAAGGTGTACGCAGCGCTACCTTGTTTTTTTTTTTCCTTGTTTGGTAGGAACGGATTGCACCGTTGCAACTTAATTGTTAATTTTTTTTTTTGTGTTATTTTAAAGAAGGACGCATTTATCGTTCTTTTATAGTGGTAGGGCCAATAGTAACGGCTCGCCCCGGGGAGGTACCACGCTCATTCCTATTTCTTCCGGCAAGCAGCTCTGCTGTGTGCCGGATGAAGGGATTGGGTTGCCGGGTTATCAATTACTGGCTACTTTAGACTTAACAACATTGTCTACTGGTACACAAACAGTGTTTTTATCAAATAACACTCATATGTGTCAATTTTTTATCATAACTTAGAGTCAATTTTTTAATAAAACTTAGAATCATTTATTTTTTTTTAAAAAAAAAAAAACATAGTAAGAACTTAACTTTAACAATTAAAAAACAAATATTAGAACTTAATACTAAAAGTATTATCACACAACTTGTATCAACAAACTTGTTTATTGGAATTATAGCCTAAATATCAATACATCTTGTACTTGTTTACATTTGACCTGGATCACTAACGTTCCATACAGTGAACGTTTTTATTGTTGACAACTCAAAAGTACAGTACTTTCTCATTGATTTACCAGCTGTTTCCAACAAGTGTTGTAACCACAATTTCCACCTACCTCTCTTTTTTAATTATTAAATTATCCTACTAAATTGTTTCTGAGTACAGTCAACAGCAAAAATATGTCATTGGATGTTAATAGTGACTTATATTTTAATTTTCAAAATTATTATTGTCACATTCTCAGAATTGAATACCATATAAGCGTACACATTAGTTGCACCGATTATTTTTAATATGTTTACAATTAGTTTACAAACTGCAAACTTTAAAAAAAAAAATATTTTTTTTTTTTTACATTTCATAACGTAGTTCCTTCACTTTACACGGACAACAACCAAGACGTTAATTTCAGTTTGTTTTGTAACAGTCGGAGTAATTGACGCTCATCATACCATGCGGATTGCTATCCAACATTTACCAGTCTTACGGATAACTTAATATTCTTACATTTGAACTCAATTTGGAATAACAACATATTTTTCTTGTTTTAACTTCATTTTTTTTTTTAACTTATTTATATTTAAGCCACTGCATAACACAGTGCATAACTTCAACCTCAGACGGAGACACGCTCACTAGATGTCATCATCAGTGTCTTCACACGTGTCCTAATCCGTCAATTTTTACGGCCTCCTTATTCAGCCCCGATGGAGAACCACGCTCACTTGATTCTATCATGTGCCTTACCCGTGGTCTCTCCTCATTTTATCGGAACCTCTGGATTGGTTGTGGCCAAACTCGGTACGTTTTACATACCGGGAGTTAATATTTCTGAGCGGTTGCAACTCATTAAATAAGCCTATGCAGGAGCGGGTGGATACTCCTTAAATAAGCCTTCGTCCAGTTTTTAATTTCCAAATACTTTAACTTATCTGAGCGGTTTGCAACTCATTAATTAAGCCTTTGCAGGAGCGGGTGGATACTCCTTAAATAAGCCTTCGTCCAGTTTTTAATTTCCAAATACTTTAACTTATCTGAGCGGTTTGCAAGTCATTAATTAAGCCTTTGCAGGAGCGGGTGGATACTCCTTAAATAAGCCTCAATTCCTTTTCAATAGTATAAACCCAGTAAATTCTTTGCTTCTTTAAGCCGAATGTACGTCTGTTTTGCGCGAGTAACAAGTCAACTATGGACATGTAACTCTCACATAGCTGCTAGGGCGCGGACTCACCTCTTGTTAAGGTAGTCTGCCAGTATGCAAAGATTACGAATATGAGATATGATGGATGAACGATGAAGAATACAAGGGGTCGTAATTCAGATGGAGGTATAACAGGGGTAAAGGATTTTTACTGAGGTAAAAACCCTCACCAAGCGGCGGGGTACTGTAACGTCGTACGTTACATTTTGCATAATTAAACACATTTTAACTAATTTAACAACAAAATCACAGCAACATTCCAATGTTTACATACATTCAACTGTCAATGAGCCGCAGGCGTCAAAATATGACAACCACAGATCATTACAAATAGAGCGGTTGTAAATAGTAATGACTAAAGGCACAATATGTTCAGCTATCGGCGCGCGAGTGAGAATTTGTCTATGGGCACGCGCATGTCCGATCTCTATCCAACGCGTCTATCGTTTGACATTAGGAATTTTGGTTTTTCCCGAAGCGGTCACACGTCTCACCAGATTAATTTTTATCAGTGATTTCACACGTGTCTTAACTCGCCATTATCCGGGCCTAAAAACAACTTCCTAATCTACATAATTCTCCGCCATCGAGCATTTAAATTCGGTGTCTTTGAAACCCCCATACTGGGTAAGTGTTGGATAGCATTTTCATGAGTGTATTTTGTGTTCTTTTTCTTACAGATTAACTTGGCATGTATGCTTAATTTTATCTGATTTTTAATATACGCTAAATGATGTAATTTATTCAATCTAATGCCTTCAGCTTAATGCATTTTGACTTTTCGTGCTTCACACTCAAAATGTATTGCATCATGCTTTTTTTTTTCACTCTTCCCATTTTGTAAACTCCGTCTGATTGTGACAATCCACCATCACCTTCATTAGCGCACTGTATCGCTACTCGCTCTGCTTAGCTTGGTGTCGCAATCAGCGGAGTTGACCAATGGTCATCTCGTGACACGCTGGACGTCATGTTCCAGGGTCCAAAGTTCCGGTTAGGGAACATCATCAAGCTTAACGGCAGCACATCTGGAGCCACGCGGCTGATTCCGTCGTGACTCGTGCGTGCCTGCAACTACCGGCATCGGACGTCCCATTTGTTGGCCATCTTGCCACGTGGGCCGAGCTGCTTAACGGCGGTCGTCGCGAACACCTGACGACCGGCACCCCTACGCACCCAGCGTGGCACCCCGCTGCGGTCATCGCCACGCCGGCTAACAGGGCAGTACAGCGCTACCCACAGGGTGGACTCTGGGAATTGTGAACCGTAGACCTACCCACACCTTTTTTTATTTAAATATATTTTTTATGTTGACAAGGTTGCGTGGTCTTATTTTATAACCTGCGCCACGCAAACCCCTTTCGTCACAACAGGTTGAAGTGGTTTGTGTGATTCTTGTTGGTGATTTTATATGTTGTGAGAAATTGAATTCCGACATAAGATCAAGGAATGAATTCGTTTTTACGTTTTTATCGAAAATATTGATATTAAAATCTCCTCCTATTATTATATTGAACTTGTTATATTTATTTAGATAACTCAAAATCAGTTTCAGTTGGCTATTAAAAAC
The DNA here is from genome assembly GCA_927399505.1 of Luperina testacea. Classification (NCBI taxonomy): domain Eukaryota; kingdom Metazoa; phylum Arthropoda; class Insecta; order Lepidoptera; family Noctuidae; genus Luperina; species Luperina testacea. The sequence continues at coordinate 85,573 of OV656770.1, read as the reverse complement.
TTCTTCCTCCCTTCTATTCCAATACATAATTACTAATACTAGGTTCTCTTTAGATAATTTAATTGCACACACTTCCAGTACATAGTCGATTGACATATCCGTGATGTCTCTTATCTCTATGGAATTTATATGTTCTTGTAAGAGAATGCAGACACCTCCGCCTCCTCTAATTTTACGACAATATGATGCAGCAATTTTGTATCCATTAAATTGCATAAGGGCAATTTTTTCTTGGGATAACCAAGACTCGGATATGCATATCACTACATAGTATAAAACAAAGTCGCTTTCTCTGTCCCTATGTCCCTTTGTATGCTTAAATCTTTGAAACTACGCAACGGATTTTGATGCGGTTTTTTTTAATAGATAGAGTGATTCAAGAGGAAGGTTTATATGTATAATAATAATAATGTTTCCGTGCGAAGCCGGGGCGGGTCGCTAGTAGCTTTATATATTGGGTTTTCCGTTATGAATGTCTCTATAATATGTTGCTTATTGTACATGCTTTGGATATTCTGAAAAAGTATTTTAAATTGTAGGTCGGTGCTTTCGAAAGGAATAATTTCCAGTATCATCATTCGTGTGTAATTGGTTATTATTTTGGTTTAACTGGTTATGGTTGTATTTGTCTTGTGTGATTTGCTCTGATTCTTTAGTGTTATTGTGTTGCTGGGTTTTGTTGGTTTCATGCTTTATATTCATTCTTTGTCCCTCAACAAATAATTGGTTGTTTCTAATTATCGCAAATAAGCCGTTTCTTCGTGCCTTAAGCATTTCTTCTCGCATTAAATGTCTTTCTTTACGCGCATTATCGTCTAAATATTCAGAAATAAACAAACGGGTACCCTGGAGACAATGACCGTTTTCTATAACATACTTAGTCATCCTCTTACTTATTAACTCAATAACGAGTGGCCGATTTTTACTATTGTTTCTACCTATTCTGTATATGTCTTCTATATAACCTGTCAGGTCCACATTCATCGTGTCGCGAAATAATTCAATCAATTTACTGTGGAGGATGTATTCTGGTTCTTTGTGAAATTCGACGAATCCGTAGAGGACTATTTTTTTGGAGTTGGTTTCAGTGCAAGTGATATTGGGGGAATTATTCTTAGTTGATAGATCTTTAATTTCTTTTTTTAATTTTTCATTTTCTTTTTCCAGATTTTCTATCCTTTGGGTGATTTTTCCTATATCTTCTATTCTTTGATGGTTTTGTTTCAGTAAGGCGTCGGTTTTCTGTTCCATATCCGCTCTTAGTTTAGTTGTTGCTTTGTTGATTTCGCTCTGTATGGTATGTTTAAGTTCCGTTATAATTGACTTATTATTTTCCTTCAGCCGCAGTTTTATAATTTCGCTCAAGTTTTCCAGCGTTAATTCCGCTTCGACGTTTGTTTCTTGCGTGTGAAGTGTATCGCCTAGTAAGCTCAAGTCCTCGGAATCTGTTGTGAAATTTTGAGAATTTATGGTTCTTTTCCTAATAGTGATATTGTCTTCTGAAGGTGTTTGCATCTGCTGGGATAGCTGGCGATCTTCTAGCCGTATAGAGGTATTCATGTTGCCTATTTTGGGTCTTTTGCATAAGCAAGCTTGACAATGCCATGCATTTTTATGTTGTATTGTCATTTTGTTATTAAATCGATCAATTGGGACATTTGCACACACTAAGTCGTATGTGTTTTTACAGAGTACGCAGGAAATATTTTCATTTCCTTGTACGATTTGATTGCATCCTGCGCATAGGGAATCCATTTGTAATGTTAATTATTATTGCTGGATTGAAAAAAACGATTTTGTGACCAAGTAACGCTCTCTAGGGAGGGATAGTGGAAACAGTTCTGTCGATCGAATGACTGGTTGGAGTTAGTTCTTCCTGTCAAATACAGATGGCGTTGTTCTCAACTCTAACTCAGGTGAGTTTGCAATTTTTGAAATAATTTCATCGATAGGTGTTTGAAGCGTAAGCTATTTTATAAATCTTTCCTACCTTTTTTGAGCTCGTAAGTTTCCAGTTTTTAGTTGCTTTTCACTGCTGAGGCTTTGTTATTGTTTGGCAATTCAAACAAAAATCTTCAAGTTTGAAACGGCTAGTCGTTAAAAAGTTTTTCACTTGTTTTTGTTAACTTTTCTTTGGAATTTCTTGAGTACTACAACGTTCGTCACTCTTTTTTGTTGAGAACTTTAAGTTATTGCACTTATTTTCACACCTTAAGCGTTTTAGCTATTTTTAATTATTTTAGATACACGGAGCTAATGTTTGTTTACGCACAGTAGCGCCCTCTCTCTCACCGCCAAGTGAACTGCTCCTCGCCGCATAAGGTCGTCTCCTCTCGCGGTTATAGCTTGTCGGTAAAGCTCACCAATTACAATGAGCGTCGCGTTGCCGCCGCATGTCACATCACCGCGCTCTATTCGCCACACATCACATTAGCTGTACAGCTGACAGCCACTGTGACGACACGCTACTCGTGTGTGTAGCTACCACTTGTTACGAGGTACAAAGCTCATGCATACACATCGCTGAGTGGGGAATACGAATAGATGACAGCCGTGTGCAGTGGAAAGTGTCTCTGTGGCGGTCGGTCTAAATCGGCGCGTACGACTGATGCTCGTCTTGTAATCACGACCTATCATCGCACGAGCAGTGACTGCAGTGAGCTTTCTATGCTGGTTGGGCGGCGGAGTGGCCGCGTTGTAGTGCAGGTACCACGCGAGTATGTTGTGTGGCGCGCGCCAACAATCACATGCGTTAGCGTCGGTCGAGGGCACGCATTGTTCGTAACGCTGTTACCGTGTTCAACAACGCACAAATTATAATGATTGATATCACTATTACTGAAATGAGTTTCATATACATATAGTGCTTTGGTGTTACTTATTTTAATGAAGTACGTATTCATGTTCACAAAAGCTTCGCTTTGTAGATGTCGGCGCGAACTTGCCCGACTACTAAGCCTGCAAGGAGGCCGAGGGTTGACTGCCAGCGTGTGTCAGAAAAACATTTCAGTATCGGCACTCGCGGGGCAAGTCGTGCATATAGATGTAAGCCGTGCTGCTCACCAAGCGATCATAACAAAATAGTTGCCCAAATACATATGTACATGCACACACGCACGAACTATCAATATGGGACCATTGTGGGATCCTTCGCAGGAATGTGATATGCAGACGAGGCGGCGCACTATGTGGAGGCGCCTAAGAGAGCCTGGCCATAAATACATTTTGTAAAAATCGGCGTAGGTACTCGTATTATACCTCAAACTGTAGCTAAGAAGTTAATCTACTATATTATACATAAATTATGTATGTGGTCGGTACTGGTTTATAAAAAAGATCATCTAAACACGATCATTCCTAAACTATCACAAAACAATCTGAATTTGTATTTTTTTCAAGATTATTTTCTGGTCAGTTAGCAATGAAAACTATACAAGTATTATACCATCACAGAAAGCTTATACTATGTACTTTTGACTGATATGCATAAAAATGCTATAAATTTGTAAATATATTTACTAGAAATATTTATCTCGTGACATATCATTTTTGCGTACCTGAAACTTTCAATTAGAGTTTCGACAGTTGCCGAAATTTCCCGAAGGTCTGTAAATTATGTTATTTGATAGGAAATTTAATATTATAATACAGGAAGAAAAAAAAAGTTGCGATTTCGTTGCACAACATATGTTAATCTATTATAGCATAAAACAGTAAAAAATCCTACAAATACGTAGGTAATGCTATTTGACTTCTTGCTTATTATAGGTCTTATTTGTGATATTTTATTACTTGCAGTTTACGTTAAGATAATGTATCGAGTGTTTCCCACCATTTTTTAGCTCACATACATAATAAATTATCAATTATACATATCGTAAACCGCATAACCACATAATGATAATTAGTTCTATCTATAATAATTTTGCACACGTTTCAAATCAATATTTTTATATAAAATAGGGATTCTGCATACTCAATAATTACATACTGTTTTTCGTTCGTCATTGTCGTTACTAAAAGTGTACTAACCTTACCATGTACCTTCTCGCAACAATGAGTGAATTCAACTGTACCAGACGTGACTTACTCGTATGTCTTGATTTAATTGAAAGTGACGGGAATTATGTTGTTGCTTTAACAAGTTACATACGGGATAATTTTACCAACTTTTCCGAGGCAAATATCGCTAAGATATAGAGAGAACTTTCGTCAACGTTACACGAAATCTGGCAGAAAAAAGCAATTATTTTTAAACCAAGAATAGCGCGTGATTGGACGTCATATTTACTGTGAATCTGAAAGATCCTACTTGTGAAACAAAGATTTGAAAAAACAGAAGAAGGCATATCGTCCCCGTAGTTGGAAAACTAAATAACTCCGATTTTCTAGTTTTGAGATAAACGCGATTTAGTGTTTTTTTTTCAATTAATGTTCATTTGTTAAAAAAATTGAGACAATTTTACTGTCGGTAATTTTATATTTTGTGGACCTGATTATCTTTAACATTATGCTTAAACAAACTGGATTCTATCTTCAACAATAACTAAATAAAATATATAAAACCAAGTTGTTTAATTTTGCCACAACTACTTTTTGTAACGTAACTGCAATTAGTTATTTATTTCGGCTATTTATTTAGTTTTCCTACAACCTAGATCCATCTGGTAGAGTAAAAGAAGGTGAAATAAATGCAGTTATTGAATTTATCAAACTTGAAATATGTTTAAATGTAAAAGTTGAACGTTTATTACTTTGATATGTAGATTGTAGACATCTGATTGCTATGTTGATAGCATATAATATTAACGAGGTTATAGCTAATATAACGAATTCTAGTATTAGTGACGAGTCTGTGTTGCCTAGTTATACTAACAACATAGTGATTAATTATGAATCGTCATGTACGAAGGAGGATCCACCTATAATACCATCATCTTTGGAGACCACTACCAGTCAGATAGGGTATTCTCCTTCTGCTGGAACTTATTCGGGCAATCTAAACTCTCCAGTTGTAGTTGTGGAGGTCACTCCGGATAACTTTTTAAACTAGTCGGGGAGACAACAGAAGTTACCCCTTTAAATAACCAATTATTATTACAGAATAATAAAAAGGTATCTTCTGGCAATATAATTAATAATACTAAAAAATCAAAGGGAGTGCAACATAATTTAAAATTATTTAATCAAAATATCCAAGGTTGCGCTTCCAAATTACTGGAATTAGAATTGTTTTTGGAAAACACCAAGTTTGATGTCATTTGTTTAACAGAGCATTGGTTGAAAGATCATCAAGTAATGTCAATTAATTATGAAAATTATTGTGTAGTTAGCCATTTCAGCCGGAAACGTATGATACATGGCGGGTCATTAATACTACTTAAATAAACATTCTATTAAATCTAAAGAACGAAAAGACATAATTGGGCTGTCTGTTGAACACACCATTGAATTGTCCTGTGTTGAGCTTGATAAGCATGTTATAGTATGCGTATACAGACCTCCAAGTTACCAGAATCTAACTGTGTTTGATTCTGTAATGGAAGATGTGTTAAAGAAACTTAGTACAAGTAGTAAGTCGATAATCGTATGTGGAGATTTTAATATTAATTTATTGGAAAATAACTCGAATACTGTCAGATTGTTAAGTCTTTTTAGGTCATTTGATTTGTCAAATGTTTTTATTGAACCAACCCGAGTGACAGCTTCTTCTGCCACTTGTATTGATAATGTTTTTGTAATTGTGATTACTTACACAAAGGAATTGTAAATAAGTTGCCATGTGATCACAGTGGACAAACAATAACATTTGGCTCCTACATGCCTTTACAAAAAACTCAAATAAGGTTTAGGACAATAACATGTAAAAAGGTAGAGAAATTAAATAATTCTTTGGCCAGTAAATCATGTGATCAGAATTTTAATAATATAGGTGACCCAAATGAGTTCTACGCCGAGTTCTTTGCAATACTAAATGCGCAGTTTAATGAAACTTTTCCACTGAAAACTAAAAGTATTTACACAAAGTTTTTATTTAGTGACTGGGCAACTCCAGGTATTCGTAAAAGCAGGGAAAATCTTTTTGAACTCTATGGCTTAAAGCAACATTTATGAATAATACAAACTTTCATCAGTATGTTGTAAAATATTCAAAAACTTTTAAAAGTGTGTGCCAAATAGCTAAGGCACTTTATATTAGCAATAAAATAAAATCAGCTGATGATAAAATAAAAACTACCTGGCAAATAATAAATAATGAAACAGGTAGGAAAAAACAGCGTAATACTGAATTTAATTTAGAGACTGCACATGGTCCCATCAACTCAGATGTAGAAATAGCTCAGGAATTTGAAAACTTTTTTGCTAATATTCCCCTTAAAACTACTGAAGCTTTAATTTCATCCCCCACGCTCTCTGCTGCCTTACTTTAAAAGAATGTAAAGGCATGCCCTTTGGAGTTTAGGTTTCAGCATACAAACCCCCAGGCTGTCATAAAAGTTTTTAAAGATCTTAACATTAAATCAACAGAAGATCTCTGGGGAATGTCTGTAAAAGTATGTAGATCTTTCATCGAAACCATTGCGCCCTATTTAGCTTTCATATTTAACACCAGTGTTGACCAAGGAGTCTTTCCGGATCTTATGAAACATAGTAAAGTAGTACCTTTGTTCAAATCCGGTGATAGTAAAGAACCCAACAATTATAGACCTGTGTCAATTCTGCCAGTTCTCAGTAAAGTGTTTGAAAAGTTGATGCTCAATCAAATGTTACGTCACTTTAATAAAAATTCCATCTTTCATGAAAACCAGTACGGTTTCACTAAAGGGCGTTGCACTACTAACGCCGGTGTTACCTTTATAAAGAACATTTTTAACGCCTGGGAAGAAGCACAAGATGCCATTGGAATCTTTTGCGACCTCTCTAAGGCGTTCGATTGTGTAAACCATGAGACACTTCTGATGAAACTGGAGCACTGTGGAATTAGAAAAACAGCACTTGATTTGCTAAGATCATACCTGAAAGATAGAAAGGTTAAAGTTTAAGTAAACGGCGTAAACTCATTGGGGTCTGAAATGACAATGGGCGTTCCTCAGGGTTCGATATTGGGTCCATTCCTCTTTTTAGCTTACATTAATGATTTACCCCAATTACTTCAAAATCAACCGAAGATGGTGTTATTTGCAGATGACACATCATTGATCTTTAAAATAGACCGACGGTCACAAAATCTTGACGTCGTGAATAACTCTATTCTTCAGGTCCAAGATTGGTTTACGGTAAATAATTTAGTACTTAATAAAAAAAAAAACCAAATGCATTCGGTTTACATTACCGAATGTATGTAAAGTAGCTATGTAGCTACTGAGGTATGTACCTCAGATGAATTATCTTCTTCTTGGCACATTTTCACCATAAATCTACCCCGCGAATTCATTATAGTGTAAAACTCTCATTCTGGTCACTGACGTCAACGCAATTGAAGGTTACGCATTACACTAAAATGCTTGTGACGCGAGCGATGCATCAGTCACACGCACTGACCCCCGCGCTTCCCCCCGCGCACTTCCTTGTTCCGATTCATTGAATAGACACTACAATATTTCGCGTGACAATTATAAATAACTTAATCTATTTGATTTTATTTGCCTATCATCTTGTAATTAATAATTATCTAGTTGTAGAAGAAATAGATAACATCAAGTGTTTATAAAGTAATGTACGTTTTGACAGAATTCTGAGTAGCAAAATTAATTAAGTAGAGTTATTTAGTTTTCCTAGAACTTTGTTAGTTTTATGATAGAATTTGTAAATTGAAGAAAAAATCAACAACTTATTTTATTTAATTTATTAAAAATTTAACTAATCATTGACCACAGTTATTGATTTATTTATTGAGTTGTTTATTTTTCCTTCAAAAAATTAGAATTAGTTTGAAGATATGCATTATTCCATCTGAACGACAAAAATGGCTATATTTTTGGAACGGAATAAGATAAGTAAATTCCTGTAAGACTCAAACATGCGTCATGTTTTGGATTATTTAAAAATAGGGAAAAGACAAAATCGCCAAAAACGAAGTTATTTAGTTTTCCAAATACGGGGACGATATGTACAAAGAAGGTTCAGAGAAGAACTTGGTTTAAATATAGATAAACCTAAACAAGATCTGGTAACAGCAATGACGGTAATACCTACAGCTAAAAGATTTTTTCAAAATTATCAGTGCGGTGCAGAAATTACTAGTGTGTACGAGGAATTGATTAAACGATTTTATGTTTTACTTCAAGTTATGTCAAGTGGTAATTCTATAAAATTCGGTCAGTATGCTTTGGATACAGCACAAAGATATGTTAATAAATATATGTGGTGTTATATGCCATCATCTGTCCATAAAGTCCTCATTCACGGGAAAAGCGTCATTCGGCATTATTCAGTGTTACCCCTAGGACAACTTTCCGAAGATGCCCAGGAATCAAGGAACAAAGACTATAAACGATTCGGACTTCATCATGCTAGGAAATGCTCTAGAATAGCTACAAATGAAGATGTTCTACATACACTTTTATATACTTCGGACCCTTATATAACAAGTTTAAGAAAACCATCTAGTAAAAAGTCTATGGAACTTATAGATGAAGCTTTAGAGCTAGTTGAAGTTACTAGTACTTAATAATAGCAGAAGTAATTTTAAGAGTTTAATTTGTGTTTATTTTATCATTTAAGGTGAAATTATTTAAATATAGTCGTATATTTCTGAACATTTTGCAACATTTCAAGTTTACTAATTTTTTTTAGACAATAAACGTATCTTTATATTTATTAATCGTATATTATTTAAAAGTGCATTTATTCAAGAATACACAAAAAAAAATCAGCAGCGAATCTATAAAAACATGGAAGTTATGGATTTATGACCCGAAACCGACTCAATCTCCACATAGTGCGGCGTGCGGGATGAGACCGTATGTGCACACCGGAGGCGCGCCACGTCGCGGTGTGCTGTACTTATAGTGCGGAGCTGCGTCACCACCGACTATGCTCAGCCACATTCCGGCACCGTCGGGTTTCATTACGTGCCACTCACACACACACACACACACACACACATGCTGAGCTGCCATTGTGCTTCTCTCACCGAGCATTACCGGTTTAATCAAATCTTCACTAGTTGTCTGTGTGTGTGTATTGATCGCGGTTTTATCGCCGCGAGTTTATTGTGAGCTGAAGGTGAGGCGAGAGCTTTGTTAGTGTCGCGGCTGACGAGCGCGGGGCACACGCGGCCCGGCGGCGGCACGGCAGCGGCCCGGCGGCGGCACGGCAGCGGCCCGGCGGCGGCACGGCAGCGGCCCGGCGGCGGCACGTCGCAGGTGACCTCGCACCGCACTGTGACATAACAATCGGCCACAAACGAAAGCCTCGCACACTTCACACAGTCGCACTTCATGTTTATTTTTCAAAATACATTAAATTACACTAATTATTAAACAAGCATACACTTGTCTGAAAACCTTTGAAGGTTTATGTGACAAAGTGGAGGAAGCAAGCTCGCTCACAACACATTACATAAAAATGTTTAAAAACTTAAGATGTGATGTCACCAGTAATATAATATTTTTTTAAGGTAGATTAACATTTTTTTTTTAAATACCTTAATATATTTAATTAAAATGAAAACATGTTAACGTGAGTCTGACAGATAAGTTTTATAGTCAATACGCAGCGCACAGCGCAACTTGCTAACAGATTAGCAACGGATTACTCGTGAAGTAGGTATGTGAGGTATTCGTGGTATTGTGTTGCGAAAGGAAACACGTCTGGTCTAGACAAGCGTTTATTGTCGACTGCCTAGGGCTACTATGTTGCTTATTACTAGTGATGGATTAATTAGCATTAGCATTCATTTTTAGCATGCGAATGCTCATTTAGCATTTAGCAAATTAAATGTAGTTGCGAAATTCTGTGAAGTGCGAAGTGAATTAATTTCGCTTCGTATATTTTCGTTCAAACTATTGATGCACGATAATGCCGCGGTACTCAGCGAGACAGCGGCGGCGTGCGCTCTCCGTCGCACCCACGGGAATACTAAATCTATCTGTTTCACGTGACTTTTAGCAGGTGCATTATTTTGATGCTAAGAATAAGGTTAAGCAATTATTATCTTATTATCTTTGATTTGCTCGTACTTAGGGTCGTATATTGTATGAATGCGTGTGATAATTTAATTCGTTAAAATTATTAGCAGGGTGATGCGAACTGCGAAGAATGCGATTAAGGAAATTATTACCTTATTATCTTTGATTTGCTCGTACTTAGGGTCGTATATTGTATGAATGCGTGTGATAATTTAATTCGTTAAAATTATTAGCAGGGTGATGCGAACTGCGAAGAATGGGATTAAGGAAATTATTACCTTATTATCTTTGATTTGCTCGTATTTAAGGTCGTATATTGAATAAATGCGTGTGATTATTTAATAATAATTTGTGTGACACGTGCGTGGCTCGCGTCGTATTGTAATTTATTGTGTCAAAGCTCAGTACGTTTTGGCAAGTGATAGTGAAAGTTTAGTTTTTTTTAATTACATTCTTACGTTACGCTTATTATTGTACTTAAATTGATAATAGTGTGAACTCATTAGTTACCTATCTGTAAATAATGGTAGGTAAGTACCTACCTAGCTAAAAATAGTGAGAAGTGGCTGTGTATAAAAGTGTAAATAATAATTTTAGGTTTTGTATTATAATTATAGGTAAATATTTTAGTGTAAGTAGGTAGGTACCTAAGTATAGGTATATAAACTTTTGAACGTGAACATGTCTCACCGTAAAAACAAAATTCATATAATTATTTAATATCAATTGTCGTTATATTAGCAAATAGCATAGCAATAGCAGTTAACATGCTAAGACTCAAGAATTCGCATGCTAATGAAATTTATGCGAAATCGCATTAATTACCATCGCTACTTATTACTAAGTACATTTATTTAACCACTTCAACTCGTGAGGGAAAGCCGCGCTCCGGTACGTCGGCGTCGCGTCACCGCGGCGGCGAATATTTCGTCATTGTGTTTATTATATCATGGAGCTGTTGTTCGTTAGTACTCGGCCGAGCGTCGCGCACTGCCTCACACAGATGAGCAGACTCGATACCGGACAACTGAATGTTTGTAATCGCTCCCACTCTCGTATAAATAAACTTACGGCCTACATTCCTTGTTCTTTTTCTTTATCATTTTATTGTATTAACATTACGTGGAATACTTTAATCTGGAATAGTAATAAAACGCACGTACGCTGTGTTGTAACAGGGCGGCCGAGGGTGGCGCGTAGCATGTCGTAGCAGCGCTACGTCGACTCCACACGTAGCACCTCGAAGCCGTGCTACGCAGACTCCGTGTGTAGCACAGCTACGACAGATTAGCGCGTAGCAGCAGGACGTAGTATTTATGCGTGCCATCATCATCATCATCATTTCCGCCGAAAGACGTCCATTGCTGGACATAGGTCTCCCCCAAGCACCTCCACTTCGACCGGTTCTGTGCTTCTCGCATCCAACGGTTCCTGCTGCCGTCATCTTATGCGTGTGTGCCTAATAAATTAAATTATCAGCTCCAAGCTCTCCCACAAGAGATTCGGATGGGATATAAAAAGCGCAACTTGCGAACAATCGCGCCTTCGTCGCCCCGCGCGGCAACAGGTTACTTCCGCGAGGAGGCAGCGCACTCGTCGTCTTTGCATGTAGTGTTTCACTAACAGCGGGACTTCTAATAACAAATGACTACATCTGTAACAGCTTCATCGTTTTTATTTCCTAAACTATTTATTATTCCTATAGTTGGACAACCCATAACAACCAAATGAAAGATCATAATAATTCATGTCAACTAAACACACTCTCGGTAGCGACGCTCGGAAACATTCTAAATATTGTTTGTAGCTATTGTTATCTATCTATATACTTATAATAAATCTGTAGAAGTGAAAATTCTGTACATTGAAAATATCAAAAAAAATAAACGGCATGTTACTATACCGACACAGAACCCAAAAATGTGATTAAAAAAATTTTTGTCTGTCTGTCTGTTTGTTCAGGCATCACGCAAAAACTACCGGTTAGATTACGATGAAACTTGGTATAATTATTATTCTTTAATATCCTGGGCATCACACTGGGTACTTTTTATCCCGGAAAAGTATATACAACAAAAAAACAAACTTATCTTTGCGGTTCGATCCCTAGACCTGATTACTGTACCAACCGCAAATAATAAGTTTGTCGTAGGTTACGTCACCCGCAGTGGAGTGCACTAATGCCCGGTTTCTGAAGTCCCCAGATAAACTCTCACTAGCTATGGATTCAATAAAGTTATGCATAAGATAAACGTCGGTTAACTGTCACTGCGTTTCTGGACACGCAACAAACCATTCAATAACTATGAAACCGATAACTAGGGGTCTGTTACGGGTTCGCGTAAAAAAATGTTATTTATGAGCAGTTTACGGCAGATGTTTGAACGACATCATTGTCATTTTTTTTTAAAGAAACCTTAACTCAGCAGTTCATTGTTTTTGTGTAGTATTATTTTTGCTTTGCCGTTTCATTTTAAGTTAAAAGTCTGTTTGTCTTTGCAATGGTTAGTGTTTTATTCATTATTTTGCAAATTAGCATGGAATCAAAATTTTACTGAAAGAATAATGATGCTTCCTATCGAAGTGGCTAATGAATTTGACTATATGATCGACAATAAAAGAACGGACGAGTCTTCTGTATTCATGATGCTAACACTCATTGTATTCTTTACTGTATAATTATAATAAATAAATATTTTAATATTTTATCTTTCACACGCAATTTAATTTCATACCTTCGTACATAAAATTCGTACCTCAGATACCGGGCATAACACACGTTTTTGATGTAGTTTTCTATGAAATGCAACGTCAAATATAGTTATGGAACCGATAAACGGCGAACATTGGTCAGTTAAGTTAACTTGAGTTTAAACGGAGTTTATCTTACATTGCGGTGTTCGGAAACGCACTTCCACAAGTTGTCGAACCAATAGCGCTAATGGATAGATAAACCACTGACAAAAGTACCTCAGAAACCGGCATAAGGGGCGCTGCACACGGCTAAGATACTATAATATTTTATCTTAAGATACAATATCGCTCGCCATACAATTCAATGGACTATCACACACGACGAAGATAATAAATAATATTTCATATTTTCGTATCTTAAGATGAATTTGTATGGCGAGCGATATTGTATCTTAAGATAAAATATTATAGTATCTTAGCCGTGTGCAGCGCCCCTAAGTTATGCTGTAAATGTAGTGCTGAAGGTTGAATTTGGCTTGCACCGTTCGCAGCACACGCGTGGCACGCGGCCGCCTCGGATCGCTACCGTATATAAGGACGGAGTCTGAGCGCGCGCATCACCCCCCACCGACCCTTGCTCGATGTAGTGCCAGCCCGCGCCGCAGCTGAGCCAGTAGATTTAAATTCCCGACTCTGACCTCTGAGTTTGTTTCGGCATTTCTTCTCAGAGTAGTCAATTAGGAAATGCCGGCCCCATCGTTCGTTAAATAATCAAAATTAGATCCAGCCTGTCCCAACTTGCTGCCCTCCCCCCAGCGACGCCCTAAGCCGAGGCTCGTACCCCACAGGGGGTGCCCTTAGCGTGTAGTCGCTTAGTTTATTTAGTTAGTTTTAAGCCCCTGGCTGGAGGCTTTGAGTTCTCTCAAGGCAGCCGCAGGATTGTCCGGTTAAGTAGTCACGACCTCTCAAGGTCAACTACGAGATGCCATAACCAAAAAAAAAAAAAAAACGCGCGCATCATTCATATTTTGAACTTTGATTTGAACGGACGGACGTGTCGAGTGGCGAGCGTTCGTTCTTATTATCATTCTATAAATTGTATGTTTTAACTGCTACCCGTGCCTTTTTATTCCTTTTAGTTTTTACTAAGTACAGTTTAAGGTAGAGTTATTTAGGTTTATTTTTATAAGTCGTAGGTATAGATTTTAATTTTAAAGCATAGGTAGTATATTTGTTAGTGTACGTAGTGACCGTAGGTTATTTTATAATACTGTTAGGTAGGATTAGTCCTTCGTATAGATATTAAATCCTCGAAGTCGACGAGATCCTCACAGACTCGTACTTAGCAGTGCTCCCAGGCTTGCAAAGTACAATAAAAGCTGCATAACTATGTGCGTACGAATTTATAACAAATTACCTAGTAATCTGAAAATGTTAAACTCGAGATATGCTTTTAAGAATAAACTGTATGAATGGTTAATTGATAACAACTTTTATAATATAAAACAATTCCTAGAACGAAAATAGTGTCGGTGTAATATACTTAATAATATGTAATTTGGTTAAGGAAATTGTTATTACAAATATTTGCATGCTATGTTTAATCTTGGCAAAACATGTCTGCTCTATTTTTGTACTGTAAGACCATTTTATACCATGTTTTACGCAAATAAATATATTATTATTATTATTCGTTTTTAGGGATTTTGCTTATTTATTAGGTTTAGATTAGTTATCATTAGAAATAGGTTTATTTAGGTAGGTAGGTGCCGCCCATTGTGTCACCCTTTGTACAGTTTCTATATTTATGTCTGTAATTTATATGGTGTTCATAATAAAGAGTATTCTATTCTATTCTATTCTAGGTATTTTATTTTCTGTTATTGGGTTTTTTTTTTAATTAGGTTTACTTTTATAAGGCGTAGACCGTATAGATTTTAATTTCAAGTATAGGTAGTATATGTTATAATGTATAACGTAGGTTATTTTAGTACTCTTGGGTAGGATTAGTCATTCGTAGAGATATTAGTTTTTAGGGATTTTGCTTATTTATTGGTATATAGGTAAATATAAGTGTAGGTAGGCGCTAGGTGTTAGGGGTCTTCTATAAAGATAGTCTTAAAGATTTCATTATCTTTGTGAGCATTCGTTGCAATGAACGTCAGCTTCGATAGCGAAGCTGACGTTCATTGCAACGAATGATTAAGTAGAAGTAGTAGATTTCACCGATAGCGGTTATCCTGCTAAACAGGTATCAAAGTAGAAATCTACTACAAAAAACTTACAGAACGCGAGCGATGCCGCGGGCAAAGATATCATATACTACCGGTATGCTCGATAGATAACGTTCTACACAAATAGCACTTTACACAAAAAACTTATTAATAAGTTTCGTCATCCACGCGAACGAAGTCGCGGGCACAGCTAGTATAGAATAAACATAATATAAAATTACAGAAGTCGTAAATCAAAAGTACCCTCTTTGTACCACCATGTACCTACATGGTACCTACTGCGTACCTTTGTCTCAATACATTCTGACTCTTCCGTTTACGATAAGTAGTTATTATAACTAAAAGCGTTGGCGTAGCGCCAGCACTCGTAGCCTCGTAGCGAGCCGCCGCGTAGCGCCGTAGCCCTGTAGCACCGTAGCACTCCAGGCAGAAACGCTCTCCGAGGGCCCAGTCCGTACGACACGCGAAGACACTCGCACAGGTCGACTGAACACTTTTCTATAAACATGTTCTGTTTCTACAAATGTTTCCGTACATTTTTGTTCTGTTCATTGGTTCGTTGAGAACCTCCATGTCATCAATAAAAAGCCGGACAATTAGTGCGAGTTGAACTCGCGTGAAGCGGATTCTGTATGATGAATAATTATGTTGGGAAAACGTTAGCCAGATTGATTATAAAACGTAAACTATATGAAATAATATTCATAATAATTTTCATTTTCAACACGTTCAAACTGTAACTGTGCTTGTTATTATTTCCGTTTCAAATTATTAACATTTTAACTACTTACCGACGCGCGCACTTTACGAATTAATACAATTTGACATCGACAAAGTGCTTTCACACGTCGACAGGCACACACTTGACGCATACGTACCTATACCATTCGCGCACTGCGATAACTCAAGAAAGAAATGTTGATTTATATGCGGCAGGTCTAACAAGCGACGCGCTTCAAGTATACGAGCGCCCGCGCGCCCGCTCAGCGCCGCACCCACGCCACGGTCGCGCCACGGCCACACTTCAAGTATACGAGCGCCCGCACGCCCGCTCAGCGCCGCACCCACGCCACGGTTGCGCCACGGCCACACTTCAAGTATACGAGCGTCTGCTCGCCCGCTCAGTGCCGCACCCACGCCACGGCCACACTTCAAGTATACGAGCGCCCGCGCGCCCGCTCTGCGCCTCACCTACGCCACGGCCACACTTCGTCTGCTCAGCACCGGCCGGCCGGCCGAGTCACACGCCTTTTTTCCAACCTAAATAGTTTACGTCAAACATTTAGGCCGCTCAGTATTTAAAATATCGTTCAGTTTTTATCAATCATTTCAAGATGACAGAGACATAATGATGTTTTAAATGGCGACATGCGACACTCCGCTGTCACTCGATGCTCAAACGGATTATCGGATATCTCGTCCCGTGCGCTTACACAACCAGAATGTTTGTAGATACACCTACCTACCTACTTGACACGTTTACATTTGCACTATTGCACAGATCGTACAGCGCATGGTTACAGCGTTCCTAGTTACATCTCTACGCTGCGAGTACCAATAGTTTGACGGCTAATTTTTTTGCAATTTATAATGTGCGGACGACAGTCAACTCCAACACTGGCAGTACTAATGCATTTCGGAACTATCAAATAAATCCTAACAATGAAATTAAAAAAGTGATTATTTTTTCCTACAAACTAAATAGTAGTGTTGAGCCGACTATGAATGTTGCCGATTGGCCGACTGTTTATAGTAGTGATGAGCCGACTATGAATGGATATTGCCAATCGGCCGACTGTTTATAGTAGTGATGAGCCGACTATGAATGGATATTGCCAATCGGCCGACTGTTTATAGTAGTGATGAGGCGACTGTGGATGTTGCCGATCGGCCGGGCCGACTGTTTATAGTAGTGATGAGGCGACTATGGTTGTTGCCGATCGGCCGACTGTTTATAGTAGTGATTAGCCGACTATGGATGTTGCCGATCGGCCGACTGTTTATAGTAGTGATGAGCCGACTATGGATGTTGCCGATCGGCTGACTGTTTATAGTAGTGATGAGCCGACTATGAATGGATATTGCCAATCGGCCGACTGTTTATAGTAGTGATGAGGCGACTATGGATGTTGCCGATCGGCCGGGCCGACTGTTTATAGTAGTGATGAGGCGACTATGGTTGTTGCCGATCGGCCGACTGTTTATAGTAGTGATGAGCCGACTATGGATGTTGCCGATCGGCCGACTGTTTATAGTAGTGATGAGCCGACTATGGATGTTGCCGATCGGCCGACTGTTTATAGTAGTGATGAGCCGACTATGGATGTTGCCGACCGGCCGACTGTTTATAGTAGTTATGAGCCGACCATGGATGTTGCCGATCGGCCGACTGTTTAAAAGGACTAATAGATATATTTCATTGAATTTTCGTATGCAGACTGGGAACGTCATTAGAAATGCGCAGTTTTAATGTATTGTCGTCTCTACCTTGTGTAGTCATAGTCAAAAACATATCCCTTCTTGGCATTCGGGTAAAGGCATAGGTGGAGATGCGAACTCTGATGTTTGTAAACATTACGTCATGAGTCTCGAGGCGCGCACACCCAGTCTCCCACTAGCTCAGCGTCCATTGCACGCACACACGCACCAAGGTAACAACAACAACACAACAACAACAACAACAACAACAATGGGAACAATGGTCAATTACGAAGGCTGTAGCCGGAGGATTTAAAAAAATACAAAATTTATTAATTAAATTTATTTTATAAAGAATTACATTATTACTTATTAGCTAAAATCGTTGCCAGTTGACCGATGCTGTGTCAAAAGTGACGATTCCATGTGGGTCGCGATGTCCGGTGTCGAACTGCTGCACGTTATGCTGCGTCGGCACTCGTGTCGCGCCGCGTGATAATGGGGTAAACGCTTGTCAGCGATTTAGGTGCTATGTGAATATGTAACACCTCCCCCCGAAGATAAGCAACTATTTCGAAATCTGGTGTGAGCGAGATGATGAAATATTGCTGTGCTCAATTCTTATCCTGCTGGGACTGGTTCTATTGGAATCTTGAATTTCAGCATAATTTCCTGAAGGTGTGGCGTCATCCAATTCTTTAGGTTGATTTCCGTTGAGTCGTTTTGCTCGGCGTCGTCGGTACATTATGGCGATGACGAGTGCACTTGCACCGAATAGCGTTAGGTAGATTGGAATTGTGGTATGGTAGAGACTTGTATCAATCGCTTGCTCAAGTTTGACTGGAGTCTGTAACATGATCTTCGCGTTTGCAGAATGCAAGCTTTTAAGGTCAACAGAATTTAGAATGATGGGTGTCTCGTTTGATACTTCCAAATCTTCGAATTTCGTGGGTAATTGCATGATTTCCAATGCGAATCCTTTGATGTGATTGTTAGAGTTCGCTATAGTAAATTCGGGTGTCTTAATGTAACAGTTGTACGGGATGATAGCCAGATAACTTCCTTCAAGGGTTTTGTACGTTTCTTGTCTGCATGATATCTTCACTTTAGTTGGGTATGGAAAACTTATGGTATAATGTTTCTCGTCGAGTTGTTCTACAGCTTCTTTCTTCAAGGCGACTGATGATAGCTTGCAAGATGAGAGAAGTTCTTGCTTGGAGATCAGATGCTGGATACAGTCGGAGTCATCTCGAGTTTTATAATTTGGTTTTGCTTCGCAGAGGTACAGGGAATCTATCTTCGGGCATTCAGCCTCCATGTACATAGAATCTTGTCCAGAAATCGCAATATAAGGTGAGGTAGTTAAAAGGATTTTATGATACTTGTTAGGGACTAGGGACAGTCTATACAGGTCATAGAGTGGAGGGAAGGCAATCGGTACTTTAAAAACTAAAACTATTTGATTGTCTATATAAAAGTAACCTAGCTTAATTACGTCATAATAGTTTCTTAATTCTAAATTAAGGATTTCAGCGTTCGAATATAAAATCCTTAGTTTATCTAACATATGTCTAATCTCTCCTAAACTAACTACCGTATGCGGTGTGCTTGATGCACGTATAAAAGCTAACGTATATTCTAAATTATGGAGTTCCTTGAATAGGTCCTCTATATTATCACTTAGGATAATTAAGTACTGAGCCATATGGGCGTAGTGAATGAAATCAAAGTCTGCCGTACTATTAATTATGCGATTTAGGACATTGCCTATTCGTTCCTGATTTTTAGTTATATTAGTTAATAAGTTGGCATTACGTGAGACCCAAGTTTGAGATAGACTGACATGTTGGTTAATTTGGGACTCTATCCTGTGTTCGTTCTCCTGAAGGATTTTTATAGCATTATTATACTTGACTGCATCAGTTTGATCTAAATTACCTAATTTAATTATTATTATTTTAATTATTAATTATTATTAATTAATTATTATTGCTCTTAATAACGGAACCGAGTCCATCGATAAGTCCTCTTTTATGACGAGTGTGTTCAAGTGACTCTAGCTGCGTAGATATTTTAGTTAACTTAGATGTAAGATAACTCATATGCGGTTCGAATAGTAGGGACGTCTTATTATTTAGTTTAGACCTAAACTCGGACAATTGCTTATTAACTACATCTATTTGAGATTGTATGCTATCGAGATTAACATAGTTAAGAAAGGAATGATAATGAGAAACGATACGTGTCGTTCCTAAATTGAATGGAAGTACACCAGGGCCGTTTTCTAATGGATCAATCGTTACTTCTTGTCCTTGCGTCATTCGGAGTAGTATCAGCAGTAGCATCCTGTAACAATGTATGATCTTTAGGGCTTCGCTTTAGACGCGACTTTGCAACAGGGCCACGTTTCTTTCTAGTGTAAATATGAATGGGAAGATCGGCTAGGACTATGTCTTGGGTAAAACGCGGAGCTAATTTTTGTCTGTTAGCAAGAGGATTGCGGACGAATACTTGTTGGTCAGGGCTATATTCTTTCTCGGGCTCGCGATCTTTATTTCTATTTTCAGTTAATTCAGTCCTATGGTGAAGGGAAGTTTCGTTTATTATTTCATAGACCTGAGTTAGTCGTTTTTTATGGTCTTGTAAGTATTGTTGTAATAAGTGTTCAGATAGGTTTAAATCTAAGGAATCACGAGGGTCGAAGTGTCCTGTGATCAAGTCTAAAGGTCTGCACTTGGTGAAGCTATGTATGGAGCTGTTATAGCCTAGAACTGCGTAGGGCATAAGATTTATAGCAGGTTCATTATGTTTTTCCAATTTCAGGATTCTGAGATGTTCAAGAATGGTAGAGTGAAAGCGCTCTACTATGCCGTTATCGTTAGGGGTGTGTGCAAGTATCTTATGATGCTGTATTTTATGTAAACGGGTAAATTCTGAAAATAGTGCGTTAGTAAATT
The DNA here is from genome assembly GCA_927399505.1 of Luperina testacea. Lineage (NCBI taxonomy): Eukaryota > Metazoa > Arthropoda > Insecta > Lepidoptera > Noctuidae > Luperina > Luperina testacea. The sequence continues at coordinate 65,137 of OV656770.1, read as the reverse complement.
CAGGTCCTTGGTCCGTTACTATAGTGTAGAGAACGCCATGATGGGTGCAAAACGTTAGAAGAGCTTGAACGACACTTAACGCTGTAACATCTCTGAGATGATATGCCTGCGCATATTTCGAGAAAGCGTCAACTAGGGTGAGGAATTTCTCATTTTGAGCTGTGAAAAGATCAAGATGCACAGTTTCAAAGGGTTTAGTTGGAGGTGGAACTATGGAAAAATTTTGTTTTATCGGGTTCCGATCATATTTTGCTTGTCCGCAAATACTACATTCGTTGATGTATTTTGAAATGCTTTCTTTCATTTTAGGCCAATAGTAACGGTGTGATAAAGCAAGGAAACATTCGGTTATACCACGATGATTGGTTTTTCCTTCGTGATAATTACGTATGATTTCTTGTTGTCTTAAGTAGTCTTTAACGTTCTCTGCTTCTTTTTTCGTTAAGACCATATTCAAGGCGGAGCTTTTGAATTTATCTTGAATTATAGGGATTTTAATTATTTTAGACGAATTAGCCGGTATTATATCTTCATATAGATTATTATTACGAGAGTCGTACATTAATAAAGGATTACTAGACCGGGTGACCAACAGTCTATTTTTTTAAGTCTATTTTAGATTCTAATTTTTCTAACAAGTCATAGCCAATCAATCCATCGAAAAAGTTATGAAACGCATAGACGTAGAGAGTTATATCACCTGGTTCATTGAATTCCTGGCATAAATGGTCGCGATGGTCCTGGCATACTAAAATGCCTAAGAGGCGGTAAATTAAATGAACGCGGTGTGGTTGGTGCCACGAAACCAGGTTTAAAACCATAAGGAAGTCTAGGACTAACCTGGGGCTGATGCTGAGGCTGCGGCTTCTTGTCCGGACCATGATCGTTGCGTTGCTGTAAATACAATGTATTCATCTCCTCATGCACAAACTCTAAAGCTTTCTCGATGGTATCAGGTCGCATGCACCGAATGCGAGAACCCAACGGGTCACGTAGACCACGTAAGTACGACTGTAAAGTGAGTTTTTTGTATAAAGTGCGTTTTGATTCAATGGTACTCGCTATCGTTTCATGTAAGCTGATATAGGTCATAATAGTACTAAGTAAAATTCCTGTGGGATACCGGACCCCTGAGTTAGAAGCGCTAAATCATTATACAATGACGTCTCATCACGTTGGTCGGCGAAATTATTAACTAAAGCACTCCTAATTCCGTCCCAAGTTTCTGGGATACCATTCGAATTAATAGTACGCGATGCGGGTCCTACAATCTTATTTAAAATGCCGTTCAATAATGCCAAATTACTTAACTGATATTCCGGTCCATTTCTTATAAACTGTTGTAGGTACTAGTTGATCGCATAGTTTTATGAATCGAGTTAACACGTTCGAGTTTCCATCGAATTCCGGAACCAATCGTAGGGCCTTGTAAACCTGATCCACTGAGTCAGCCATATTCGATATGAATAAACTACTACTATCCTCCTGTTCTGCTTCTAAATTTCTATTAGTGTCTAAGTTACTAAGTCTACTGTTACTGCTATCTAACCTAGGTAACCGAGATTGCCGTGGATGGAAAATCTTGGATAATTAAGGGAAAATTAAAAATAAAAAGGGAAGCGACTCTAGAGCGATTCTAAAGCACTTACTTGAAATAATCCTGTACCTCTTTCGTATCGATGTCTGGATACTCCTCCGGACTGCAGCTCTTGTAGATTCTGGATACTCGTATGGTGCTCGAAGGCCACCCGGGTGACTCGCGAATCGCGTTTCTGAAGGTAATTTCGAAATATCGCGCTCGCGAACCGGCCCGCGAGTATCCTACCGGCTGCGCCAATTACGAAGGCTGTAGCCGGAGGATTTAAAAAAATACAAAATTTATTAATTAAATTTATTTTATAAAGAATTACATTATTACTTATTAGCTAAAATCGTTGCCAGTTGACCGATGCTGTGTCAAAAGTGACGATTCCATGTGGGTCGCGATGTCCGGTGTCGAACTGCTGCACGTTATGCTGCGTCGGCACTCGTGTCGCGCCGCGTGATAATGGGGTAAACGCTTGTCAGCGATTTAGGTGCTATGTGAATATGTAACAGGTCTGGTGCTACAGTACGTTACTGAACATAATAACATCAAGAGTACACTCTTTTTCAAATCTACGTAGGAACATGTACACACGGTTACACATCACGCTATACATTTCCAGATTTAGCTGACCTCGCATTGTATAGGTTTTTCGTACAATCAGAAGTCAGCTTATACTGGTTCGTTAGCTTGTTGTGTGGCTGTGCGTACGTATACGAATTGTGGATTCTACATTATTAATAAATAACGGTGTCTTTGGTTTTGTTTTTTTTTTTGTGTTTTGCCGCCGACTTCCTAGTTTATAGTTAGTTTTCACTTTGTATTGTTATTTTAAACGTCGGTTTGTTCGGTACAATATTTGCGAACAGCGCAACACTTTTGCCTGCCTGCATTGTCAGACATGCATGTATCCTAAATATTGGCAGTTAGTGCGTGTTCGACAGAACATAATTAGTGTGTTCCTACACTATACCTATAACCTCCTCCCTTTTTGAAGGCCGATACAAACTGTTTTGCTTATTTTAAATATTTATACGAGAGTTTTTCAGGATTGTTCTGATGATTACAGGTGATGGGTGAAGTTCAGTGCGAGCACGCAGTGAGCACAGCGTGAGGGGCGCGAGCGCGGCGTGCGGAGGGGGCGGGGGGCGCGTCATGGACGACCCCGAGCGCATAGCGCGCGATGCCGCCGCCTGCCAACTGGAAAACAACGGCACCGCGCCGCAAGCAGGCCAGTACCCGCCACTGTGTGCGCCGCCGCTCCCGGCCCGCTCCACCAGCGCCACTCACCCGCTCTCTCTGCTTGCAGGCGTGTTCTGCGAGGGCACGTTCGACTCGTGGCTTTGCTGGCCGCACACTCCGGCCAACTCCACCGCCTACCGCGCCTGCCCCGCCTTCGTGCCCGGCTTCAGTCCTGAACGTGCGTCGCATGCCTTACGTACCGCTGACGCGTCGCTCGGCTCACTCGTGTGTACACTCGCTCTTGTTGCAGTGTTGGCGCATAAGGAGTGCACGGCGGACGGCACGTGGTGGCTGCACCCGGAGACCGGCCGACCCTGGTCCAACTACACCACCTGCATCAAGCCCGAGGATGTGAGGCCCGCACTAGCTGAGTATGTTGCGCGAGCGAGCCAGCACTTACTGACGTTTGTTGTGCAGGACGTGAGCGACATCATCGCGGTGTACGAGGCTGGCTACAGCGTGTCGCTGGTGGCGCTGCTGCTGTCGCTCGGCATCCTCTGCTACTTCAGGTGAGTGTCTCTCGTCCTCCGCTGCTCCGTGTCTAGTGTGTGCGAGCTGACTCTGTGTGTGTCGCAGGTCGCTGCGGTGCGCGCGCATAACGGTGCACATGAACCTGTTCGCTTCGTTCGCGCTCAACAACGCGCTGTGGCTGCTGTGGTACGGGCTGGTGGTGCGCGCGCCCGCCACGCTGACGTCGTCGCCCGCGTGGTGCCGCGCGCTCAACGCGGTTCTGCAGTACGCGCTGCTCACCAACTACACGTGGATGCTGTGCGAGGGGCTCTACCTGCACACGGTGCTGGTGAGCGCCTTCGTGTCGGAGCGGCGCCTGCTGCGCGCGCTGCTGGCGCTGGGCTGGCTGCTGCCGCTCACGTCGGCCGCAGTGTACGCCGGGCGCCGCGCCGCCGGCGACGAGCCGCTGTGCTGGATGGACGAGGCCACGCCGCGCCTCGAGCTGGCCGTGCTGGCGTGCGGCGCCGTGCTACTCAACTTGGGCTTCCTGTGCAATATCGTGCGCGTGCTGTGCACCAAGCTGCGCGCGGGCGGAGGTGTGGGCGGCGCGGGCGGCCCAGCGCGCCCCTCAGCCACTGCGTTGCATGCGCTGCGCGCCACGTGCCTGCTGGCGCCGCTGCTAGGCCTGCAGTACCTACTGATGCCCTTCCGGCCGGACCACACAGCGCGCTGGTGGCTGGCCTACGAGTACGTGTCGGCGCTGACGACGTCGCTGCAGGGGCTGTGCGTGGCCGTGCTGTACTGCTTCTGCAACGGTGAGGTGCTGGCGCAGCTGCGGCGGCGCTGGCGCGTGCTGACGTTCCGGCCGCGCGCCAACTCGGCCACGGCTACCACGGTGTCGGTGAGTATGCTGGGCGCGAGCGGGCGGCGCGGCACCGTCACCACGTCCGCCTCACCCCCGCGCGTGTTGCAGTTCGTGCGCTCGGCGGCGCCGGGCGGCGGCGAGGACAAGGTGTGACTGGCGGCGGGCGGCGAGGCGGCCGCGCCCGAGCGCCGCCGCAGCGCGCGCCACATCCGCTTCGACTGCGGCGACAGCGACGACGACGCGCCGCCCGACAAGCGCCTGCTGTGAGCGCCGCCGCCCCATCATAGACTATACGCTACACAGTGTGCTCCGGCCTAACGGGTATATGTTATAAGAGTTCCGCTCCGCTATGTCGATGTGAGTCGCGCCTCGTTCGCGAACTTTAGTAACAGAAGTCGGCGAGTATACGTAGAAGACGACAGCGAGTGAGCACCTGTTCAGTGATAGTATAAGTATATACGTAACGTTTAACATGAAGTAGCTCGCGCGGCCTCATGGCCTCTGGGCTGTGTCGGACCCGCCTCGGCTATGTAAATACTTGTAAATATTTTTATAAAATAAAAGTATAAGGGTGTTATGTTGTATCGTTTCATTTCATTAAGTTCCGGTGCGCTGTTGGCGATATTGGCGTCGCCTCACCTGCACGTCATGACCTACTTACTCACATTGTGTGGACAACTTTGTTTCTATTTATGTCTTTTGATATGTATCACTAAGCTGCCAAATAAATCACTTTGTTGATACACCCAAATGGTTTGGAATTTAATGTAACAAGATGAATCAGCCAGATCAATTAGCGTGTTACAGTAATGTGGCCCACACGCGACAGTTAGTGCCACATAACTCGCGCAGGGCTCGTGCACCTGTGAGTGCGGTATAAATATATTGCTGCAGACGGCGGCGCGGCCATTGTCTCCGCGCGCCGATCAATTGGCACTCAGTGCATCGATACTAAATTAAACTACCTACTGTTCGATTGTCACCGACGCTATTAATACGCAGCGCCGGCGCACACAGCCATGCCTTATATGGACAGTATGGGCACCGGTGACCGGTAGCCCGCTGGGCTCTGCAGGCGGGACACTGGGACACTGGGGCCCGGGGTAGGGGTCGCACACGATGATAACACACCCTCAGTAATAAAATTATATTAAACAACATACACTTAAAGTAGTTCACTTACATGGTAACGCAACAGCGAGCAGTCTCCGACAGAGAGTATAAAATAAATACATTTGTTTGGCAACAAGTATAAAAGTGTGGAGGAGTGATGCGTGTGACGTCACGCGCCTAGAAGCACTTGCGGTGCACGATGCCGGGGCCGGACTCGTCGTACTCCTGCTTGGAGATCCACATCTGCTGGAAGGTAGACAGCGACGCCAGGATGGAGCCGCCGATCCACACGGAGTACTTGCGCTCGGGAGGCGCGATGATCTTGATCTTAATGGTGGAGGGCGCCAGCGCTGTGATCTCCTTCTGCATGCGGTCGGCGATACCCGGGTACATGGTGGTGCCGCCCGACAGCACCGTGTTGGCGTACAGGTCCTTGCGGATGTCCACGTCGCACTTCATGATGGAGTTGTACACGGTCTCGTGGATGCCGCACGACTCCATGCCCAGGAATGAGGGCTGGAACAGCGCCTCGGGGCAGCGAAAGCGCTCGTTGCCGATGGTGATGACCTGTCCGTCCGGCAGCTCGTAGGACTTCTCCAGCGACGTGGACGCGGCCGCCGTCTGCATCTCCTGCTCGAAGTCCAGCGCCACATAGCACAGCTTCTCCTTGATGTCGCGCACGATCTCGCGCTCCGCCGTCGTGGTGAAGGAGTAGCCGCGCTCCGTTAGGATCTTCATGAGGTAGTCTGTGAGGTCACGGCCCGCCAGGTCCAGACGCAGGATGGCATGCGGCAGCGCATAGCCCTCATAAATGGGCACCGTGTGCGAGACGCCGTCGCCGGAGTCCAGCACGATGCCGGTGGTACGGCCGGACGCGTAGAGCGAGAGCACGGCCTGGATGGCTACGTACATGGCGGGGCAGTTGAACGTCTCGAACATGATCTGCGTCATCTTTTCGCGGTTGGCCTTGGGGTTGAGCGGCGCCTCCGTCAGCAGGATGGGGTGCTCCTCGGGCGCCACGCGCAGCTCGTTGTAGAACGTGTGGTGCCAGATCTTCTCCATGTCGTCCCAGTTGGTGATGATGCCGTGCTCGATGGGGTATTTGAGAGTGAGGATACCTCTCTTGCTCTGCGCCTCGTCGCCCACGTACGAGTCCTTCTGCCCCATGCCCACCATGACGCCCTGGTGGCGCGGGCGGCCCACGATAGACGGGAACACAGCGCGTGGTGCGTCGTCGCCCGCGAAGCCGGCCTTGCACATGCCGGAGCCGTTGTCGACTACCAGCGCGCCCGCATCGTCGTCACACATCTTGACTCAGTCGATGAAGAGGTACACGGAGAGCTCCACACACCTGCAACACAACGCGCCGTTAGTACACACACTGCACCGCACTGACACGCTCGACTCGTGTGCACCGCTCCGGTATGACGGTGCCAGAATAGATTATTGACGGAGAGATCGAAGTGATCTATTTAGGACAGACTGAGATGCACTGAGCTATGCAGGTGCACGGACAGCACGGCAGACACTCACAGCGCGGAGGCAGCGGTAGCAGCGACGGTAGTGAGCGCTGGGTGGCTGCGCGCGCGCTATATACGCGGCGGCGAGCGGCCCGCCGGCACTTGGCACTCGCAGCAGCCCCTACAAGGCGCTGCCGCCTCCCGCCCGCCGCCGCCGCGCCACACGACTGCCATTTAAGACAATCATCCGCATCCCTTGATACTAATTACATCGCTCTCGGAAAAAATAGCTCTCAATGAGAGACCGTCACCGAACGGCAAGGCGCGCTATTTGCGCGTAACATCGTCACCTGCGGTCAGCCGGTCAGCCGGCCGCCGCGCGCCGTGTCGGCCGGTCACAGCCCACTTCACTTTCTTCTATTAGATACCTTAAGGGCTTAAAACTCACGTAATCAAATATCATCTCTTTAACTTATGATGACTATGTCCGCGGTTTCGCATTGGTACGCACCTGAATTTTGGTTTGTGTGTCGGTACATAAGTCATATTCACAGAAATGAAGTCACCAGTCAGTATGCCATTCACAGAAACCAGAGCATCTTTTGATCGGGTAAATACAAAAGGTACATAATATCTCTTTCAAAAACCTTTTTTGGCAAAATTACAACCGACACTTCTAAGAAATACCACTACTTGGTGCAATATGATGTTGTTCTATTGTTTATGTAGTCGGTGGCTACACTAGCTTGCATTATCTGCTGGCATAAATGATATATTATTTCCTACAACAAATCGTGAAGTCGCTTGTATTATTCATTGTAAGAACGTGTTCATTTGTAACCGACTTCAAAAAAATTGAAGGGTTATGCATTCGACGAGTTCTATATATATTCAAGTATACACAACGAAGTTTCCATGACCAGTGGGCCGGTTCACGTGATTATTTTTTCATTTGGTAGAGGAAGCTCGCGGTGTGGTCACTTATAGGTGTTATTGACTATGCTTGGCTAGTTTTTAAATTTTGCTTTAATAATACGTATTTATCCACTTTGAGTACCTATGTTGATGACGTTATTGTGAGTTCCTGTCACTATTGTGTACATAGCAAGAACAACTACAACAACTCAAAGTGAAAATAATAAACTTTTTTTTTTTTGTTTTGATGATCACGGAAAGGTAACTTAAACAGCAATTGTTGTTGATCAAAACTCAAACTCAAACTCAAAGCATTTATTTCAATTAAACCTTCTTCTTCTTCTCTTCGTTTAATGGCTGACCTTGTACTGGCACTTTTGAATTGTCAAAGTCTGTCAGTTAGTCAGAAAGTTGAAGCTAGTTGCCCATTCCAAAACGTAGATCTCTATGGAGAAGAACGGGCAAGAAACTCCATGGACACTCTTTTAAATCAAGATCAAAATCCTGGGTACATTATTAATGTTGCTTCTATATGTGAGAACAATGTAAAAAAATGACACAAATGAAGAAACAATTTATTTATTTATTTATTTATTAAAACTTTATGCACATAATGTACAAAGGCGGACTTAATGCCTTGGGCATTTTCTACCAGTCTACCTTAGGGTGATGCAGAGACAATTCAAATATAAGATTATAAAAAAAAGTGAGCCGTCACGGGACGCCTCGCAGATGTGAAACATTGCGCATGGCGACGCGTCGCCACACAGTACACAAGACTGTGACTGTATATATACACCATCATATAGCGTGGCGACGCGTTGCCACGGCATGCGTCGCCACAGCTCAACCATTTTGAATAGAACCACCACCGATGAGACATTTAAGCGAGCATGACATGTTCTCAACTGCCATGCTCTTTCAAGTCAATATGAAATAAATCACAATAAACGGAAACATGGTTCTTACATTTGCAAAATTAAAAGAAAATGCTTCTAAATTATACAAAACTATAGTTTGCAATTAATTTAAGAGATTCATAGAATTTGATTGAATAAAATAAAAAATGAATCATGTTCGTAACGGAAGCACCACTTCCAATTATTGAATTTTAACTTGAGGTCTCAGATCTTCAGTATAATATACTCAAATCTCAATACATAAACTGTTTGTTAATGAGGAGTTGCCTCGCCGCCGCCACCTGGTCACCCAGCTGCGGCTGCAGCTCTGCTGCGCTGTAGTTACTCATCCGTACTACTTTGGTACAGTCAGCCGCAGAGAAAAGGTACCCTACCAAGACTTAAAGATTATCGCCCGAGCACGCTTGGGCCCGCGTGTCACGTGAGCCTTGAGGAGCTCCCTCCCCCGCCGCCGCACCCATCTCTGCCCGCGTGCATCCACCGATCCGCCTTAAATAATATTTGCAAGTATTTAACCCTTTTCTTGGCAAAAAAAAATTCTAAAATTACTGTTTTTTTTTTCAAATTATCTCTTTTTATATGAACATAGAATGCAGGGAAAAATAATAAAAAAAATTATAAAGTTTTGTTTCTAGAGATACCTTCCGTATCCCGTCCTTCGATCAATAATAGTACTCGAAGATCCCGTCAGATACATTGCCATGTTCGTAAGGAATGACCATCTCAGGCGAATGTATCTGACGAGGCACACTGCCAAAAAGAGGTAATAATACAAATGGTATATAAAATAATTATTTTTAATTAATGAGATCACATATTTGTACTAAACAAGACATTACTGGTGGTGAAAACTATAAAAACAATTTCTGTCAGGTACTGTAACAGATCTACTTGTTCCTAGAGAGTAAGCAGACTTGTTCAATAAATTTTTATTTAAGGAAAGATAAAATACAGCAAGTTATAAAAAACAGCTAGTTATAAAAAAAGACTACCTAGCACGCACTCTCGGAAGTTTTATAGTTCACACACGCACGCACTCTCCGTAGTTTTATAGTTCACGGTTTGGAATCAGCTCAGCACTGTAGGGACGGGAAACAGGCGTCAGGGTAGCAAGTTGTAAGTGGATAGCTTCCGAAGATAGGAGTAGAAGTCCCAGGTGGGATCTTTAGCTGGATCCCCTGGGTTAATTAAAGAAGTGACAGCAACACCAAGCACTTTTCTGATGCTTATCGTCTCAGTCCCAAGACTCGAATCCCCCAGCCGTTCGTAAGCTCGTTTTTAAAGTAGTCTTCCTTTATCAAATATTCGTTTTCTTCTTTGTGGCCACCATCTCATCTGACAAGTGTAGTCGGCCAAGACATACACACGAGTGCGTTAAGAGTTTTATAAATATAATTTAAAATTAAGTTATTAGACTAAACAATCTTTATAATACAATAGCTAAACATATTGATAAAAATAATTTAAGTTATTTAGACCAAAAAGTAATCGCGAAATGGCCAAGTTGGTCACTGCACGGTCACTGTCCCAAAAGTCGCGAAATGGCCAAGTTGGTAGCTGGAGACTGTGGAGCTGTAGGAGTCGGAGCCTGCTGTGGAGCCGCTACAGATTGTGTCAAATTTTGCGCAGCTAGTGGAGTGAGTGAAGATGCCAGTAATGGTGACGCAGTGACCGCTTCTTGGACATCAACTATTTCATCGTCCGATAGCAGGTTGAGATTTTCCATTGACGATGGTAGTGAAGGCACTGGTGATGATTCTTCGTCTATCGAATATCGAATTGGAAACTGCCGGATTTCATTTTCACACTTCGTCTACGAATCGTGGTTCGACGATTCCGCTCCGATGCCCGATTTTGGGATAAGCGCACAAAGCTTTCTGCCTCTTGCGAAGGTTTGCTGTACTCCGCCCTTAAGATAAACAAGCTTAATTAACCCTCCATGCTAAGCGAAAATCAAAACCAAAAACATTCCATAAAAAGACCAGAAACCAACAACCAGATTTCAAAGACAAGAGCATACAGTATACCCAACAAGACTAAAAGTATGTACAGACCTGTAGCCATGTATAAAAATTGATTTTGTCTCAACCGGGAATCGAACCCGGAACCTTTTATGCTTTAGCTCAACACCATCACCTCATTCACCAATAAGCCACCATCAAAGTAATTAACACAAAATAAAAATAAAAACACCATAAACGTGGCAGTGTGCACTACATGACACATTACACCAAAACATAAAAAACCAGCAAACATGGCCGTGTGCACTGCGAGATACATAGCAATTTGGCTCTAGTTTACTAAACCAAATGTACAGTTTTGCATCAAAATTCACTCAATTGACACGTATACAATAATGTACTTTATCGGGATATGCATAATTAATAATTGAGTAAAAACAACATAAAATATCAATTTTTTTACCTTTTTCGGCGGGTTTGCTTTGAGTCGGTTCATCATTTTGATTGTGAATGAAAAACGGTTATGTCAAACTGACATGACATGACGTAAATGCGTTCAGAAACAGTTACTTTCTTAAACAGTAGGAACTTTCCGTTTCAGGTAATAATATTTTTCTTGGTATAATTTTCAAAGTTGACTGTATCTGACAGTGCACTCCGTCAAGAAAAGGGTTAAGGCCAGGATCTTCGAGCGTAGTAGGCATTTAGCGTTACCTCCGTCCTCGCGTGGCAAATCCCGCGAACGCGCAGTTCGAATGAACTCGCTGACCCCTGTCAAGGTAACATAACAACATCTATATTGTGAATCGGCCCTATTCTTGAAATATAGGGCTGCTCGCCTACAGTATTTTAATTTCATCATCCCACTTTAGTTTCTTTCTAGTTTTGTGATTGTAAATATTATATTTTTAACCGACTTCTAAAAAGGAGGAGGTTCTCAATTCGGATGTTTCTATTTTTGTTTACGTATGTTCGGGCATAACTCCATCGTAAATAAACGGATCTATGCAATTTTTATTTTTTTTGTATAGATCTGATGATGATTTTCGGAGACAAACAAAAAATCAACCGCGATTGCTGCTATAGCATATGTAATCGCAATCACACAACATAACATCATGCCTGTACCCTTCAAAGGGTAAGGCAGATGTGTTCAATAGCTTTCTGTCACTGATATTCACATAGCAAGTAGTGATATATGAATTTGTTTGGGGTAGTTAGGTACAACTAAAAAGTGAAAAATTAAAACTTTTTTACAAAAAAAAAACAACCGGCTTCCAAAAAAAAACACTACAAAGTGAAAAATAACTTTAGTTTCGAAAGTCGGTGTCAAAAAACATTCGAATTGAGAACCTCCTCCTTTTTTGAAGTCGGTTCAAAAGGAAAATGCAGAACCAGCGACACCGACTTCCGAAATGAAAGTTATTTTTCACTTTGTAGTGTTGTTTTTGGAAGTCGATTGTTTTTTTTTTATATAATGATTGTTATTGTATAGAATTTATATCAATATTTCTGGTGTTAAGTTTTTAGGGAATTATAAGTATAGCAACATAATTAATTTTATTACCTACTAACAATTGTTTTTAATTGCTACCTAATATTTTTTTCATGACTGTTACAGCGCTTCCGCATTAGGTACCCTTTCTTTTTTTTTTTGAGGATGGGAAATCATCAAATGACCCCTCCCGCTCTGGGTGGAGCGGAAGGGATTGTCAGGCTCTGACTAAAACCCACCCGTGTTCCTTCCTTAGCCCTTTATGTTCCGGGGTAGCGGTAACCCTTTCGGACAATCCTGCTGCCCCGGCTAGTAATTAGTTTTTGGAGAAAATTCAGGTCTTTTAGGACTAGCCGAGCGGCAACATGTTTCATACCCAAGTGATTATTTAAAATAATACGGATCGACTCGTGAGGTACAAACAGTACCTCACGAGTCGATCCGTATTATTTTATCCTAAAAGACCTGAATTTTCTCCAAAAACTCAATCGTTTATGAGTCGCTGAAGACATGCTAGAACGAGTCAATTCCGACCCAACATTTATGAAACGCATTGTTACTGGTGACGAGACGAGTTTGACATGCAAACTAGTCAACACGCTTCGGAGTGGCGCCTTCCAACTGAACCGAAACCGAAAACCAGTCGATCAAAAGTCAAAGTCATGTTGACTGTTTTCTTTGACTATCGCGGTGTTGTGCACACGAAATTCTTACCGGGAAGGTCAAACGGTAAATAAAGTATATTATTTGAACGTAATGCGGCGTTTAAGAGAGCAAATTCGAAGAAAATGGCCAGATTTGTGGAAAGATAATTGTTGGATTTTGTACCACGATAATGCACCTTTGCACAAGGCCATCATTGTGAAAGAATTTTAGCGAACGAATGAGAATTCAGGGCGTAAACTAAACTCAGTTCCGGAAAAAGCGTTTGAAATTTTCTTTGATGATTGGATTATTCGTTGGCGTAAGTGTGTCGTTTCTGAAGGAGCATACTTTGAAGGTGATCAAAGTAAATTTGGATGAATAACTAACATTTTGTGTATTATTGATTCCCTTGGTACTTCTTTGACAGAGTAGTATTTTAGTATTTCTTATTTCTAATAAAGAATTTTTTATCCTGTGTATTATGTTGTAATGAGCTTTATCAGAATTTACTAAGTCCAAAGTACTTATATAACTAATAATAAATAACTAATTTATGCCCGCGACTTCGTACGCGTGGACTATAACTCATTTATTAAACATACCCTATGTGATAGATGAAAACCAAAGCTACAGAATATCGAAACTCCCATCAAAATCCCTCCAGTAGTTTATTATCTATCAGACAAAAATTCCAAAAAACGGATCGTAAGGGTAGTGCGGAAGCGCTGTAACAGTCTTGAAAGAAAACTTTCTTCTGCGAAGCAGTCATGCTAGCGAAGGAGGTGGCGGGATGGCTGAGGGACAGAGCCTCACGTCCCAGACGCCGCGGGAGACGCTCCGGGCGTCGGGAGCCGAGTGACGACCCCGGCCACCGTAGGCGCAGGCCTGCGGACGGAGACTCGGAGAGTAATGGGTAGCTCACCGTCCGATCAGGACCAAGCCCGAGCCGGACGGCACGTACTTGTTCCACGCGCGCCTCAAAGAGATGTCAGCAATAGGGAAGGGGCCCGTCAGGGCCGAAGCCTGCCGGGGCAGCAGGATTGTCCGAAAGGGTTACCGCTACCCCGGAACATATTATAGTGCTAATGAAGGAACACGGGTGGGTTTTAGTCAGAGCCTGACAATCCCTTCCGCTCCACCCAGAGCGGGAGGGGTCATTTGATGATTTCCCATCCTCAAAAAAAAAAAAAGAAAGGGTACCTAGTGCGGAAGCGCTGTAACAGTCATGAAAAAAATATTAGGTAGCAATTAAAAACAATTGTTAGTAGGTAATAAAATTAATTATGTTGCTATACTTATAATTCCCTAAAAACTTAACACCAGAAATATTGACATAAATTCTATACAATAACATTATATAAAAAAAACAATCGACTTCCAAAAACAACAATACAAAGTGAAAAATAACTTTCATTTCGGAAGTCGGTGTCGCTGGTTCTGCATTTTCGTTTTGAACCGACTTCAAAAAAGGAGGAGGTTCTCAATTCGAATGTTTTTTGACACCGACTATCGAAACTAAAGTTATTTTTCACTTTGTAGTGTTTTTTTTTTGGAAGTCGGATGTTTTTTTTTTTTTGTAAAAAAGTTTTAATTTTTCACTTTTTAGTTGTACATACCTACCCCAAAAAAAATCATATATCACTACTTGCTATGTGAATATCAGTGACAGAAAGCTATTGAACACATTTGCCTTACCCTTTGAAGGGTACAGGCGTGATGTTATGTTGTGTGATTGCGATTACATATGCTATAGCAGCAATCGCGGTTGATTTTTTGTTTGTCTCCGAAAATCATCATCAGATCTTCACAAAAAAAAATTGCATATCCGTTTATTTACGATGGAGTTATGCCCGAAGCGTGCCATTTGTGACAATATCCATTGAAATAAGTACAAGCAGGTACTTACCCTATTTATTTTTCACTTTGTAGTGTTTTTCGGAAGTCGGTTGTTTTTTTTTGTAAAAAAATTTTTGTTTAGTAGATTTAATAAAAAACTTATTGACGAATTCAAGCAATTATAGTAGTCTATAATTGCTCTTTGCCATATTATTACTTATTGACGAATTCAAGCAACCAAAAACAGCACAATATACCTAGTTATTGTGCTGTTTTTGGTTGCTTAAATTCGTCACCAAGTTTTTTATTAAATCTACTAAACAAAAATTTTTTTACAAAAAAAAAACAACCGACTTCCGAAAAAACACTACAAAGTGAAAAATAACTTTTATTTCGAAAGTCGGTGTCGTTGGTTCTATATTTTCGTTTGTTGACACCGACTTTCGAAATTAATGTTATTTTTCACTTTGTAGTGTTTTTTTCGGAAGTCGGTTGTTTTTTTTTTTGTAACAAAGTTTTTATTTTTTACTTTTTAGTTGTACCTACCTACCCCAAAAAAATAATTTATCACTACTGCCATCTGCCTACCCTTTTACAGCGTACAGGCGTGATGTTATGTAGTGTGATTGCGTAAACAATGCATACTTAGGCTATAGGAGCAAACGCGCTTGATTTGCTAGCATTTATTGAAGAGTTCCGTTGTCTGTCTCCGAAACTCCTCATCAGATCTTTACGGAATTTAAATAGGACCATTTCGGAATAAACCTCGATCTAACAAAAAATTTTGAAAATCCGTCTATATATGAGGAAGTTATGCCCGAACAAGTAGTATAAGTATACGGGCGACACAAAGGAGACAGAAACAGAAGTCACGAACACGATATCTCAAAGACGTAGGTATGAAAAGTGAAGCACATAAATGAGATTGACTTCTGTACCGATCTATTTTGTGCGGGCGGTGTCGGTGTCACCCGACATCAAAGGCATTTCGCTACCTACTGTAGAGAAATAATAAATTTCGTAAAACTGTAACAGCCAGGGTCAATAGGAATAAATGAATAAAAATTATAACTTACCATATTTCTTTCGCGATTTTTTTTGCCTTCAACCGTGATTTAGTCCTAATTTTATTTCTTTTATTTGCCATTTTCACCAAATCACAAATATAAATTGTCTTAATAACTATTATACAATAAAATACAAATTATTTACACAAGAACAAATAAACAAACAAAATCTAAACTATGGTATTTTTAAATATTTACAATTTATTTTATTTCGAATTAATATTATTTACGGAACAGAAGCGAAGCGCGCGCGCAAATATTTGGCATAGGTCCCTCCTCGGTAACGTCCCGCGGGACACTGGCAGGCGACGCGTTTAATCGAAAAACTTGAAATAATCGATAAAAAAATATATAAATTTAATGAAAAAAAACGAACAGGTAGATTCGATTCCAAAATGAATTACCTATAAATTGATATTATTTATAAAATATGGAGTATTATAGTACTCGTTTAAAATGAAATTTGCTTGTAAAAAAACTGCAAATCGGAGTTACTTCAGTATTTTTTTCTATCGAGAAAATTGTATTGCATCGTGTATTGAACGAGTACATGGTAAAGAGAAAGAATGCATCCTAAATATATATTTATTTCAGATTCAAAATGTTATAATTTGCCTATCAAAAGTGAATTCTAAAACAGGCAAAAACCAGGATACCTGGCCTTAATAATTTTATATGGTATTGTATCGGCTTCCTTCTGGCCGAACTGTATAGATACCAAGAATAACTTACAAAAAGACACTGCGTGCGATTAAGATACGAACCTGCTTCACCAGGCGCCAGCCGATCAACTAGACCGTGCCTTATACCACTAGGCTATTGGCTCAGTTATCAAACTCAACGAAAATTTGAATAGCATTACTCCTTTTATCGAACAAGGTTATTAACGATCTAATCTTCTAGATATTAAGGTTTAATTTTCAACTTCCGTGTTATAATAATACTAGCACCTTACCGTCTTGTTTTACAAATTGCAATACGCAACTCCTCTATTAACTAAAACATAAGGTTGAAATTAGCATAGATTTCTTGTTTGGTTGAATAGAATGTGTTGATTCCGATTGTTGCACTACCCTCATTTTACTTCAGAAACTTAACTGCTGTATGAACTGCGAGTTAAGGTTGAATTTAGTATACTTCTTCGCCTTATTTACTAAACTGTGATTGAGGGTATTTTTACTTTTCAAATGGTTTCATTTTCGTGCCGATTCGCTTGTGTGTAATTATCTTCATCGTAATATTATCCAATTTATTAAGTTTTTGACCAGTTGATTCTATTAATCGATGGTATGGTTCGATTAACAACTTTATTGAAGGCTAAAATTGTAGTTCTGTGGAAAAAGGAACAAAACATAAAGAAAATAGCACGAGATATAAGCATAACGGTAAAATTTACGTTATTCTTACACATACCTATTTATTGTTGCAATCATGTTGCATTAAAGCTCCTGCAAACAGGCGCGACGCGCGACGCGAATCGCGCGTAAAAGAAAAAGGAACTTTATAATAAATTGAATCTCACAAATTCATAGTAAATCAATACTAGAAATGGGAATTGAACCCATTTCTAGCTAATCTAACGGAAACTAGTAACAGGGTACATTTTGTAAGAAAGCAAATAAAACCTGATAGCATTTTAACTATATTATTATATTTGTATAAACAACAAAATCACATGAGTTACATAGTTTGGTACACATCTATACTCTTTGGTACACATTTAGACGGGACAGAATACACATCTTATACTTAGATTTTAGGTCAATACCTAATAGCAAGAGTAATACCCTTTAGTTATATTTTACACAGAAGGTACATAGAATGGCTAAGAAAAACATATTTTTAGAAAAAGTAAATACTCATCTTTATAGATTTTGTGCAGAACCTCTGCTTCACAAGTCACGCAGCGTTTTTATTTCTTAGGTGTGATATCCGTGGGAAACTTCAGGAAACTTAATATGACGGACATAGGACCCTGGGGTTAGGATCTGAACCGTTGCGCGTCGGACAGTTTAGCACAGCCAGTCCAGGATAATTTGGGCCAGAGCTTTCGCGGTACGGCGTACCAGCTCACTTTTGGCTTTGCCAGTCAGAGTTTCCACGTCAGTGTACTGTCTCCTTGTGGCGAGGATCTCTTTGGCAGCTTAATAATTACGGCAGACACCAGAGGGTCTTTCCGTTCAACAGCTAGCACAAAGAATCCCCCGATCTGTTGGTTACATGCCTTTTTATAGTCTTTGGAATCCCAAAGGTTCCCACCTTTTTTAACCAATCACGGAGCCTCTCAAGTTTTGGCTAATATATCTATTATAATAGCTATTAATAAACAAAACTTATGTAATAGAACTATTTTAAAACTTAATGGGATAGTTTAGCAATATAGTCATTGAATATTTATAATCTCTAAGTAATATCTGACAAGTTTTTAGTATCTACCAATTGCAGCTCGCCATTACAGTTTTTTGGTTTAAAATCGTTTAGTAACAATTTGGTACATCGAAATTGCAATGTAAAATCTAAGAAATATTAAAGTATCATACCATTAGTCATTACGTTATCAATTTAAAACATTAACAAAAATAAACATTAGTTTTGATTACACAAACTGCAAATCAAAACATTGGTTTGGACTCTAGTCTTTTAATTCATAATGTTTCTTATTCTGCCTTATAAGACTACTTCTTTTAACTATTAAGATAATTATTCTGTCTTTGAAATATAAATCCATGAAGTGATAATTACATTTATTTTAAATCGAAACTTGTTTCACAAAATATTAATTTACGGTGAGGGTAGAATGAATAAATAAGAGATGGACAGTTCCCTTATGTCAACGTCACCTGTCTTGTGACAGCTGACATTGTCATTGTTATTTATGCATTCTGTTTACCAGTTTACGTTTTAGAGGTGATTATTGTTTTATAACATTAATTAACAACAGTTACTTTCCTATAAATGTGAACAATCTAACACGGCCATACTGACTGGTACTTTGCTCTCAAAGTACTTAAAACTTAGTTTAGAACAGTCATAAAACTTAGTTTTTATGTACTTAAATCTAACAATATAATAAGTTTCATCTTTGTGAACAGTGTTTTATTCTCAGCCTCATCCATATGTGAGCACCAGAATGTTGCATAATTGATGCAGTTTCCTCTATGTGAACACTTACATCCAATTATGTTATGTACCTACTTAAATCTAACAATATAATAAGTTTCATTTATGTGAATACTTATTTCCAAATTCCATCTATGTGAATACTTGCAATTTACAAACAAGAGTTTACCCCATAATTGAGTACTTAAATCAAGTAGCGAGTCAAAACATTTTTTTTTTTTTTTTTACATTAAATGAGATTATTTAAAATTTACTAATCTAACACGGTTGTAAAAAAAAAGTTTTGGCCAATCAAATCAATCATTAAAACAAAACAATACGATACAAGTTATAATGAAGAGAAAAAAGAGGAAAAATTAATTGTTTAATCACTTCGTTCTAAATTACTTTCAACGGAAACGTTCTGATCAACCCACGCGCCTGTCCATTTTCTTAGCTTTTCTTTCGCAATGGTTATATCCCGTAAAGTTCCTTTTCAAGGATGTCAACATTCTCATAGGGCCCTTTAAATTTGGCACTTAGTTTATCATGGCGATCTATGATCTTGGTTAACGTATACCATGTCTCCAATATTATAAGCTATAGTATTACGCCTAGGCGAATCAAAACGTTTCTTGAAAGTTTCAGCAACTAGATTAAGTTTCTGCATAGCCAAATTACGTTCTGCCTGGACATCAATAGCGTGTCCCACATTATTTGGATCAGTAACGTCATTTAATCGAGCCTGTACACATGGTATGTTTGTATCACGAACTATCAGTAATCTCAAAGGAGCAAAACCAGTTGATTTTTGTATAGTGGAATTGACAGATTGTTGGACTTTCCATAGACCTTTCGGCCAGTCTGACTTATTGTGACATTCCATAGTAAGCATATTTATTATAGTCATGACATATCTCTCTACTTGACCGTTACTTCTAGGGGTACCTGTAGCTATCATATGATGATTAACTTGCCATTCATTGAACAAAGACCTAATTATGATCAAAATGTGTTTAAATCCTTCGGCTGATGTCGAGAATGGACCTGTGCAATCTAAATGAACCGTATGGAATGGTATGGGTGTTTTAATTATGGGATGCAAAAAAACCTGTTTTGGACCTGAATGTGATTTACTTTCTAACACAACAACACATAACATACACAACATACATATTTTCCCTTTTTGTAAACAACGTCAAAACTGAAATCTTGCAAATATGTAGGTCCACAACCGAGCAACTCTAGGTGACAAGTCCTTTTTGTTAACCGTGGACTTAATTGCATTACAATCGGTGATTATTTTGAAGGAGTTTCTAGTTCGTCAGGATGGCAGTTCGATTCAGCAGGTGTATTTCTACAGCTAAAATTAACTAGAGACGTAATTTATGGTATTTACGTTAGCATTTTTTTTTTTGTTTTTGTATTGTTTGTGCCAACAATTTTCTATTACATGACCCTTTTTTTTACAATAGGAACATACCTCAGAGTCTTTATCATTGGTAGTCTTAGGTTTATTAAAAAAAACAATTATTTTTTAAATGTCCTAACTTGTTACAAATATGGCAACGTTTCTCTTTGTTATTAAAATTAGTTTTATCAATTACTTCATCAGACTTAATACGTTTAGTTTCATTTGAACCCGATATATTGTCACTACTTGAAGACGACCTATCAATAGGGTCTTTTACGATTTTTAGTCCAAGATGATAGAGAAATAATTAATTCAGAGGTAGAAGTTGCATTACTATTCAACGATGCAGTTTTAATATTGAAATCGCTAATACCGCCGCAAACAAGCTCGATTAATTGTGTAGGTAGTCGTAAAACTTATTTTAGTGTTATTCAATAACCTAAGTTTTTCTCTAGCGTATTCACAATAACTACCAGCCGAGTCAGACGTATAAAGAACAGCTTTTGTTAACTTTTCAGAAAGGTTCTTTCTTTCCGGGTACAAAGCAGTGATATCAGTCTTAAAATTTATCCAACTACGACCATTTTCCGGCTCCCATGACTCGAACCAACTTAATGCAGAGCCTCTTAAGGCCTTACCAGCTTTTGCTGCCGCCTGGATACAGCTCCAGTCAAATTCCTTGCTGATAGCCTCGATACTCTTGCACCATGACTCTGCTCCATTTTGAGACTTGTCAGGATCAAACAACGGAAGCGCGACGTCATCGTGCCGATACTTCGTGGACACAGCATCACGAATAGCGCCAAGTAGACCCTCCAGCAGATTTTTGTCCATTTTAAAGTTGGATATCTATAACACAAACAATTAATTAGATTTAATATTTTTTTTTCTTGGGCGATCCCACTTCTGATAAAAGAAAAAGGAACTTTATAATAAATTGAATCTCACAAATTCATAGTAAATCAATACTAGAAATGGGAATTGAACCCATTTCTAGCTAATCTAACGGAAACTAGTAACAGGGTACATTTTGTAAGAAAGCAAATAAAACCTGATAGCATTTTAACTATATTATTATATTTGTATAAACAACAAAATCACATGAGTTACATAGTTTGGTACACATCTATACTCTTTGGTACACATTTAGACGGGACAGAATACACATCTTATACTTAGATTTTAGGTCAATACCTAATAGCAAGAGTAATACCCTTTAGTTATATTTTACACAGAAGGTACATAGAATGGCTAAGAAAAACATATTTTTAGAAAAAGTAAATACTCATCTTTATAGATTTTGTGCAGAACCTCTGCTTCACAAGTCACGCAGCGTTTTTATTTCTTAGGTGTGATATCCGTGGGAAACTTCAGGAAACTTAATATGACGGACATAGGACCCTGGGGTTAGGATCTGAACCGTTGCGCGTCGGACAGTTTAGCACAGCCAGTCCAGGATAATTTGGGCCAGAGCTTTCGCGGTACGGCGTACCAGCTCACTTTTGGCTTTGCCAGTCAGAGTTTCCACGTCAGTGTACTGTCTCCTTGTGGCGAGGATCTCTTTGGCAGCTTAATAATTACGGCAGACACCAGAGGGTCTTTCCGTTCAACAGCTAGCACAAAGAATCCCCCGATCTGTTGGTTACATGCCTTTTTATAGTCTTTGGAATCCCAAAGGTTCCCACCTTTTTTAACCAATCACGGAGCCTCTCAAGTTTTGGCTAATATATCTATTATAATAGCTATTAATAAACAAAACTTATGTAATAGAACTATTTTAAAACTTAATGGGATAGTTTAGCAATATAGTCATTGAATATTTATAATCTCTAAGTAATATCTGACAAGTTTTTAGTATCTACCAATTGCAGCTCGCCATTACAGTTTTTTGGTTTAAAATCGTTTAGTAACAATTTGGTACATCGAAATTGCAATGTAAAATCTAAGAAATATTAAAGTATCATACCATTAGTCATTACGTTATCAATTTAAAACATTAACAAAAATAAACATTAGTTTTGATTACACAAACTGCAAATCAAAACATTGGTTTGGACTCTAGTCTTTTAATTCATAATGTTTCTTATTCTGCCTTATAAGACTACTTCTTTTAACTATTAAGATAATTATTCTGTCTTTGAAATATAAATCCATGAAGTGATAATTACATTTATTTTAAATCGAAACTTGTTTCACAAAATATTAATTTACGGTGAGGGTAGAATGAATAAATAAGAGATGGACAGTTCCCTTATGTCAACGTCACCTGTCTTGTGACAGCTGACATTGTCATTGTTATTTATGCATTCTGTTTACCAGTTTACGTTTTAGAGGTGATTATTGTTTTATAACATTAATTAACAACAGTTACTTTCCTATAAATGTGAACAATCTAACACGCGCGACACAAAGGCACCGCTCGTTGCGCGACTTGCGGTGCCTTTCGCGTCGCGCCTGTGTGTACGAGCCTTTATTACTTACAAGTTGGATTTTTTTTATGTATTTCTAATATTATTATTTTCATTACAGACAAAAACAGTTCGTAGATAGATGGATACAAAGTTATCAAGCGACGGGTGATGTGAAATGTGATCACAAAGGCCCTCGCCCGATTGCTTACACTAATGAATCGGAGCGACAACAAAATATGTATTGTGAAAGTTCACTCAGTGGCACCCTTCAAAACTACGCGTTCAAATGCTGACTTCAAGAAATGATAGACAGTGACGGCCATCCTATCCGTTATGAATAGGCAACTCGGCAGATTGACTGTGTAACTTATTTGATAAAATTACATTGGAACATAATATGAGCAAGTGTTAATAATTCCCAATATCATTCCATAATCAGTGGGATCATTATCTTGTAGTTAATCAAAAATAAACAACCTTTATTATTATCAATCCAGTTACTCTTGTTTATAAACAAGAGTAACTGGATTGATAAACAGTTAACACAGTCCAGTTACTCAGTTACTATTATAAGAGTAACTGGAACTAACTAACTTAGTAACTTTATTTTTACTTTTGTTTATTAATGTGTTAACGATTCATATCTGACCTCACATATTTTTCTAATATTGTGTTAAATAAGGGTTATCAGAAAATGTGATAAAAGGGAAAGATGTATATTGCTATACTGTTATAATAAAATTAAACGAATGTAGCACGAGTTATAACAGCCACCGAAATGAAACTATTTTTGTCCCCATATTACTGAAAAATGATAAACTTACTTTTTTGGCGGGAAACCGCAAGACGTTAGGACCGATGCATTGGCGCCGAGAGCTTGAGCCGGACTGATCCGAAGTGAGGAAAGGTGAGAGGGGCGTAACAACGCAATGTTGACATGGCTATTCTACTAAAACTTACTGTCCTCTGAAATGATAACTTTTTTCCGGACGCAGGTTTGACTGCCTGTCAAATCCACCAGAAAGAAGATAAACAAACAAAAATAGTTTTATTTGATCGAATACTTATATTATAATTTAATGATAACAAAATTTATTAAAAAAAAGTTTATTTAATATTCTAGTTTTAGACTTCACACATTCATATTTTTCTCTTCTTGTTCTCACACACTATTGTCTACATTTCTTTTTTACTTCTCCTTTCGCAGGTCTGCTGGAAGAAATTTCTTAAGAAATAAGCAGTACCTTTGTACTCAATTTATAATCATGTCATGTCCCTATGTATTTTACTGTGTGTACATAAATTATAAAATAAATAAAAAAAATAAATAAAAATCGATTTAAATCCATATTACGAATGTATTTGCAGGGGAAGGTATTTTATGAGCGGAATTGGGTTCAGGACAGGCCACCGTGATGATAAAATAACACTTTGTAATTTATTTTTTTTGTTATATTTTATATAGAATATATAGAAATCAATGATTTTTTTGCCAATGTAGTAAGTACCTACTTACTTTGTTGAGAAAAAATATATAAAATTAAAAGTCACCACATTGCACTACCGTTCTCAGGTTTGCCGTGTATTTTTTATGCTTGGGCAATTCATCCAACGAAGTTATTGTTCAGTTCGCAGAGTTTACGATAACTTATTAATTCATGTATTCCGCGTAAAGAAATCCCTACGCTAATTTTAATGAAATTCTTCTATTTTATAAATCGATATTTTGTTTTGTACATATTTCTCCATTTAGTTCCTTTTTTTCGTTTTTGCATTTTTAGTTTAATTATTACCTATTTATTTTTAGTTTTCTGTGTTAGCTTTATGGAAAAATTTCTTTATATACAATATTTGGTGTACGATTTTCGATTTTCACTACAGGCACACACTACTGGCATGCATCTTCTTTGATATTGAGATTGTGAATATCATCATAAATACTATGTATGTATTAAAACTTCAATGTTCGCCACAACCTGACAAAGACCGGTAGGTAGTTCTATATCATGAGTACTATTCACTTCTGAACACTTTCCCTCTCCAACATCAAGAAGAATTTTGCTAAATTCTGAATCGGATAAATGTGCTCTCATGTTTTCTTTTAATTGAAGTTTTTTACAATGTCTCCAAAGTACTGAACGTTTTAAACAGGCGTTAATTTCATCGGCTCGCGTACCTTTAGTCAGAACTCGTAATATTTGTCTAAAATATCCAGCGAATAAAAATATGACTCCTCCAAATAATAGATTATTACTTCTTATGTCCCGCATCGTCCTATTCACGGCTTAAAATTTTGTTTGCCATAGTGCATTCGTCCCATACTACAAATACACAATCTTGTAGTACTTTGGCTTTCAGACTTGTTTTGTATATACTGCAGACTCGATTTTCCATATGGTCTAGATCTAGTGGGATTTTAAACATCGAATGTGCCGTTTTCCTCTCGGGAAGTAAGGTTGTCGCTATGCCGGACGATGCGACTGGCTATGGCAATCTTCTTTTCTGCACGTATTTTGGCCGGAGTATAATACAACTAGGAAGTTGTATTATACTCCGGCCAAAATACGTATATATTTTTTTCTATATATTTTTTTCTACAATATAGGCTAAGTTACTCCTTATTATATCAGCTATCTGCCAGTGAAAGTCCCATCAAAATCGGCCCAGCCATTTCAGAGATTATCCGGAACAAACGGACAGACAGACGGACAAAAATTGTAAAAAATGTTATTTTGGTTTATGTACCGTGTATACGGTCCATATGCATTTAGTAAAACGCGGTTATTTTAATATTACAAACAGACACTCTAATTTTATCATTGGTTTTAATTTTTTTTTCGTGGGGCCCTATTTCTTTTTTAAATAGATGTAGCCTACGTTACTCCTTATTACATCAGCTATCTGCCAGTGAAAGTCCCGTCAAAATCGGTCCAGCCGTTTCAGAGATTAGCCGGAACAAACAGACAGACAGACAAAAATTGTAAAAAAAATGTTATTCATATATTTATTTGCATTCCATAATGTTGTAGAGGTGTTACAATTGCTTAAAGCTAAGGTACAATAATTATGGACCCTGTAGGGCACAGCAAATGGTCTATAAAATTTAATCTTATAATAAATTTAGGACACAAATTAACAATAACCAATTTTAAAATTATGCTAGTAAAATTAAATAGTAATATATCTTTTTATTTTATTGGTTAGCCTATTAAAATTTGAGTTACATAATAATTATTTGGTAATTAAACATTTAACTATACAGTATGTTAACTAACAGAGGGCGTTCCCGTTAACCCGCAATAGTATAGCATCCATACATGCTAAAAAAAAATATTACCATTCGAAAATAAAATGTTTTTATATTTTTTTTATATTAAAATATTCACTAAAAATCGTAAATTGATACTCTATTTATTTAATTAATTCTAATTTATTTAATTAAATAAATTCCGACATTGTTGTCCTTCAAGTACGCGTGTACAGAGTGTTTCTTTAACGTATCAATTTACGATTTTTAGTGAATATTTTAATATAAAAAAAATAAAAACATTTTATTTTCGAATGGTAATATTTTTTTAGCATGTATGGATGCTATACTATTGCGGGTTAACGGGAACGCCCTCTGTTAGTTAACATACTGTATATTAATCTATGCATGCATGAATGTATCTATACGACTAACTGTGTGTGGTGTCTGCTTGTGTTCAACAGATTTTTTTGTCCTGCATAAATATTCGTTTATGGTGTAGTATGCTTTTTTAATTAATGTTGTTTTGGTATATGTACCGTGTATACATCCATATGCATTTAGTAAAAAGTGGTTATTTTAATATTACAAACAGACACTCCAGACTGAGATCTGGACACATGCCGCTCAATATGTTTGGATTTTTAATGAAAAAAATTGATTCACCAAATTGTGAGGTGTGTGGCACATTGGAAGATGTTTTCCATTTATTGACGGAGTGTGTCAGATTTCAGTCTGCAAGAGAGGATTTAGTTAGAGAGCTCAAGATAAATATGAACGATGTTTGTATGTTCCATCATATCTTGTCGACACCTAACTCCGGAGCTGCTTATAGTTTAGTTAAGTTTGTATTATTACGTTTTCCGTTATAAGATCCGATAAGTTCTTTTATTATCATGTAGTACTATTACGTTATAAGGTCCGATGGGACTGGCATATACAATTGTATAAATGTCCCTAATAATAAATAAAGAAAAAAAAAAATAACAGACACTCCTATTTTATTTATTTGTATAGAAAAGCTTGTTTTTAAAAACTTTTTTATTTTTCCAATTGACGACACTTCGGGCGAAAGATGCTCGCATATCTTTGTAATGCGAACTCATTCAGTCGACGCTCTATCAGTTTTTCATGGCACCTTTTGTATGTGCGCCAAATAGTATATATACCACCCCCAACGTCAGGACAATGCAGATTACGACCAGGGTATAGTTAATAGCACCAACATGATTTTTCAAAGTCTCTAGGTGCGCAATATTCTCTGCGCCCAGAGGCAGTTTGCGCCAAGATCACTTCCTCTGTTTTGGATGTAGAACCTCCCATAATGGTGACTGGCAATTGGGGAAACCTTCGGCACACGTATCTGCAGTTGTACGCAGGATAACAGCACAAAGTCCGATATCGTAATTAATCATTGTAGCTATGTTCGTAATTTTAGATCATGTAGATGTGTCGTACTCCTAATATGGGCAAAAGAATGCACACTCGAGGCAGATCCTGGCAGGGTCGCCATGTATTGTGAGGCGTGTGGAATGAAAGACGAGTTGAGATACACTGAATATATTTAGGATAAACATGATTAATATACGCAATAGTGGACACATACCACAGTTCTATACCAACCGTACCGTACCGTTCTATACATTACAGGAAAACTTATAAGAAGTCTGTGCTCTTAAAACAACATGTTGTGCCTACACACTTACTTTTTCAGTTGGAATGCATGGGAGAACATGTTTTTCAATTACAATGGTAGGTTTTTTTTTAGTTACCACAAACAAATTTGGGTCAGCTTTTAAAAAACATAGTAGATCTAGATAAAATATTCATCGTACGGAACCCTCTTCACGCGAATTCAACTCCCCCCCTACTCTATAAACATCTGTGAAAAGTGGGCGTATTACAGCTCTGTGCAGCGCTGCACCGCTGCGGCACTGCAGATAATACGAGCAAGATGTGATATATACATCCTTCTAACCCCACCCATATACGGCTCCTGGAGCAATGCGAACGCAACCCTCCGCTCACTAGCCACAATCATGAGTTCTTGGGTTGCTAGGCTCTTCCTTTGCAGATTCGCTTGGAATACCTGGTAATCCTTACGGACTTTCGAGTGCATTCGGGAATCCCTGTGTGACTGTTCCTAAATTACCCTAGGCTTATAAAGTTTTCGTTTTTCCTTATTCAGTTATTTATTAGTGTTTTAGGTCGGTTCCCCCTAATGGGGAAGAGCCGCACCCCGCCGCCGTACGACTCTGTAGAGCTCGTCTCCAGACTGGACACTCTCCCACCGATTGTAATGAATTCCCAAGAAGTGTTTTGCCTTGTCCCGACTTAGGAAGCTGGGGAACAAGGGGGGATACAAGAAAACAATTTCAATATAAAATAAGGTTGGGAATCCATCTATAAGGTGATTAAGGAAAGGAAATCTACTTTTCTTTTGCTTATGAAAGTTACGAGACTTGAGAGGAATACAAAAGGGTAATTGATACGTAACACTTGCTTTGGAGAATACATTGTTTTGAGTTACGTTACTGAAAGTTCTTACAATAATCTGGTAACCCACCCCAGAGAGCAGAGACGTAGGGCACGACACTTTATAACAGCTGTTACGTCTTCCGTGCGCTGCCAGTCCTACTTCTAAAGTGCATAGGCCCTAGAGAGGGCCTGCTACGGTACCAGCAGGACACGTTCCCTATACTCAAGCATGTCTTACCCAATCCTAAGGTAAAGGACTGCGAAGTGGCTCTACCATTGAGCGAGACAAGTTTCCAGAAGTGCTAGACGCGTACTGTAATAATAACCCCTTATAACGGCCTACTCACCCTTTACTAAGACAATACAAAACTAGCGCAAGCGTACCGCATCGTCACTCGGTTGCAAAATTCCTTACGAATTGCCTTGCTATACGCCGAAGTGGTTATTTTAAATCGTCATTTCACACTTCCTTTAATCTACCCAAGTTGGGGATGCTTGCAGTGTAATCGGCGTCCTTCAATCATTTCTGTCTACCTATCTAGCAGCGGGGCCTTTCCATCTGGGCATCCAAATTATGTGTCTCGCTAAATATTATTTTTTTGTATCAGTAAGAGGCCTACGGGGGCCGGGTGTGATTTAACGAGACACAATTTCTAACGTTCATTAGAACGGCTATCAATCCAGCTAGGGGTACTTGGTGAAGCCTACCCCCGCTCCCGGGAAATGTGCGTACAGCAAGTACAATGTAAGGTATCCTGCAGTTAGTCAGTCCATAGGGGTAAGGTAGCCATCACTAACGTTTGATTGGTTTGTGTTCGTAAACAAGAACAACAGACTACAAGGTAGCACTATAATTCAAATTGGCCTAACGAGTTGTAAGTTCGGTTCAGCCTTCCATAAGCTGTGTGACTGCCCAAGGATCATGTCCTGGCTATGGTTGTATATAGTCTGTCACACCCCATAGATGGCTTTCCCCGAGTCCCTAGAACCAAACGCATGTGTAGGATACCTCGATTAGGTCATTAAAAGGAACAAGGAAGGATAAAATATTCAACACTCACCCAATCCAATCGTTCACAGACACTCACTGAGATTCACGCGCCTTACACGCTACTTACATTATAGTAGACTAATATAACCTAGTCCAAAATAACTAATCTGGGCTTCAACCCAATTATATTTAGCTTAAAACCTAATACTCGCTATCTCGCGACAGCCCACTTGTACATGGCCTCCTAGTGTTCACTAAATCTCCTAACTTCTAGCCTGGACTCGCAAGCTCGTCTCCTAAAGCGGCTCAACCCCGACTGTCGGGTGTGAATATTACAATAATATTAATACAATACGAAACTTATCTAGATCAATACCCTAAAATCAGCTATGGTTAAACAACTCGCCAAATACTTTGCAGTGGTTTCACCAGATACTATAATAATTCAGCCAGGAAACAATATTAACATACGAAATATGGATTTCGACAACACTACCCCTGCGAAACTACGTAAATTGATTAAAGTTAACACTTACCGATTATCGTTGGGGAGAGACTTAGATTACAACTCACAGAATATCTCCGCTTACAATTCCGATCCCACCTTCCACACAGCTCCTTCAGTCGACCGACCTTCTCTACGTTCCGCAATCAACTGCCCCCACATCTCTTTTCGCAACCCCAAATACTCATCCCAGCCCCTTTTTCCTAGTTTCTTGGAACATCGGTCTAAAACGTTTTTTTTATTTTATTGTTCTTTTCCTAATTGTCTCTCAATTTTTTTTCTCAGTTTTTTTTTTGGCAGGAGTGGGAAATCCTCATGGACACCCAGACTGTCTGTCTGTCTCACTCGTGAGGCAGTCTGATCAGAGACCTTTTTAGGTCAATGAGTTGAGATTATTATTTTTCGTTGTTTTAATTTTTGAAGTGAAAACTTCTTTAGCGGCGCTGTGTACTTTTTTTGGAATGGGTAAAAACTTCTAAACTCGCGTCAGGTCACGTGACCCTGATCGAAAATTCGTAAGACGTAAAACGTAAGACGCGCGTTGTTGAGGACAGCGCCATCTATGCACATCGGGAAGAACTACGAGGGCCTCGCGTACTAACTACGTAGTTCATCCAACAACGACGAGATGGCGCTGAACCACGGATATATAACTGACGACGAGATCCATGCGAGCGGCTTGCTTCTCTTACCACTGCCGCGACCAACACCACGAACTGAAGTCTATCCTGTGTGCTTATTTGTAAATCTGAATAAATTCCTTTCACGAGAAGAATAAACCAGTCACTTTGGTCATCATACCTGATTTGCAAAAAACCCTATAAAATAAGGAACACACCTTAACACGCGTGTTTTGTTTATAAGACGATTCACAAAATACACTCGTAATTGTTCAAGTTTTCACTTCTGTCGGCACTACCGGAGTGCCAGTGTTTTTTTTTTTATTAACGTGCAGTCCTGTATTAGGAAGTAGGGGGTAACTCAAAGCAATCCACGCCTCGCCACATTTTTATCTACTCATATTTTCTTTACTGTTGTATAGGTGGTTTTAATAGCTAACTATACGTAATCAATGTTTTAGTAACTTATTTTCTTATATTATGATTTTTTGTGTTTTTATTAAGTCTACCTAATTAATTCTAATAATATTACTATCTTAACTTAATTTAATAGCTAACGTATGTCTTGGCTAATATATAACTTATTTTCTATATTGTATTTTTTGTATTTTTGTATTTTCATGTTTAAGTTTACCTAACTAATTCCACTAACATTATTATCTTAAACTTAATTTAATAGCTAACGTATTTTAGCTAAAATGTAAGTAATTTATTTTCCTATTTTTTATGTATTTTATGTTTTCGTGTTGAGTCTACTTAGTTCTAATAATATTTCAACTTTAACTTAATGTACCCTATTTATGCTATGGCTATCCTAATATATATACAATATATCATATAGACATAATATTTCTTATTCTGATTGTTTATATTTATTTCTTGTCGTATGATTTTTACTATTGATTTAATTTTCAATATTTCGTGTTTATTTTCAGTCAATCCTGGCAGACTCTCTACTGCTATCTGATCTATTATTTCATCAACGAGCTCGTCGGACCACAACGGTAAGGTAAGTTTGTCGATAATGTTTTTACTATTGTCTAATTTTATAGCGTACTAGCGGTCGCCCGCGGCTCCGCTCGCGTGGTCCCGCTTTTCTGTTGAAATTTTTCCTGAATTTTCTTTGCTATAAACCTCACGGAGCCCGAGACCTTTCCAACGAATGCAAAACCGTGGAAATCGGTTCGTGCGTTCTGGAGTTATAGCGTCAGGAAGGAAAACCCGACTTATTTTTATATAGTAGAAGATGATCTATTTCCTAAAACAGTTTTACTATGTATTTGGTGATTATTAATTCAATTTAATTTTGATTCGGTTTTTAATTGGGCCAGTTTCTCATAAAATTGGTTCCAATTTGCTACTTTTGTGTTGTGATGTCTTGTGGCTTTAGTGTTTGTCGCTTTGGGTTTGTGTAAATAAATTTTGAAATGTATACCGTTGTGGTTTTCTGTGCTTGGGAACGCTGACTCCTCCTTAGCAGTAGGCCACCGACAGGCGCGCCAATGCATCCCATTTAATGCGTACCGGGCACTCACTGTCGAAGGCATTGTGGTCAGTCTTCTCCATTTTGGATGAAAGGCAATTGTGGCACCGTGGAATCTCCGCTGCCATACGTGACGGACAGTCGGCCCACATGTGGGGGTCGCCGCAGTGGATGCAGAGGTCGGCGGGCTGCGTGCACACCTTCCGGCTGTGGCCGAAGCATAGACAGCGAGTGCACTGCACCAGTGGTGACTGGTCCTGCACCCGCACTCGCTGCAGATCAATGTGCACGCGACCCGCCAACGTCAGTCTCTGCCACACAGTTGGGGACACCCGCAGGATGACGTGGCACATATCCTTTTCCTTGGTTCCTTGTCCTGCGACGGTACTTTACCTCCAACCTCATATTTTCTGCAGGTATGTCCCCAATTAGGTGGGTGTTTTGCCGCTGTATAGATTTCGAATCGGTGCGGCGTTCTTGATTCTGCGTTTCCTAGTGGTGACTTCCTGCTTCATCTTCGCGAGCTCCTCTGTCCACCATGGCAGGGTAAAGTGTCTCTGTGTTTTTCTTAAATGGAATTGAAGCGTTGCTTGCGTCTGTGATAGCTTTATTATAGTTTATTATGTAAGATTCTAATTTTCCAACTGTATTAATGGTTTTAATTTCCCCGATATCTAAATTGTATTCTGATTTTAATTGCTCAAATTTTTGATGAAAAGTTTCCCAATTTGCCTTCTTAGTATTATAAATTCTAGTTGTTCTTTTGACACTTACCCCAGCCGATTTTTTAAGTTTGATATCAAAGCTGATACCATTGTGGTCAGCGCTCGTGAGATTTACAACGACTTTCCAGTCCTCCACTAGGTCGAGCAGATCAATAGTGCAGGCCGTCACGTCAACAAAACTGGTGAAGCGTTTTCCGCTACGGATGGTGTCAAAGGTGGGGGTGTCACCATTGTTTAGAGTATGGAGGTCCATCTCGTGAAGCGTTCCAGCCACATCTTCCCCACCAAGTGCTCTTTGCATTGGAGTCACCTCCGATGATGAGCCTCCGTGTCTTAGCTGTTGTAATCTTTTTAATGTGATCCAGGTACGGAGCTATGGGTAGGTCGGGTTCAAAGTAGTATGAAACCAATGTTACATACCAGTCTTTGGTACTTATGCTCACCACGTCGATGTTGTTTGTGGTGAGCTCCGGGTGTTGAGTGACGTCTAGATCGGTGTCAAATACAGCGATAGCAGCTTCAGACGTTCCTGCTCCGGTGTTCTGATATATCCTAACACCGCGGTATGACCTCATATTTTCCGACCCACCCACATAAGGTTCCTGGATCAGCGCTATTGCAGCCTTTCTTTTGGTTGCTTCGATCATTAGCTCTTCTGTAGCTAACTTTTTGCGTTGGAGGTTGCATTGGAGCACCCGGTACATGTGTTTGTCCTCTTGGACGCCCTTAGCAATACGCCACAGTCATGCGAGCTATGGTGTCACGCTTTCTCCGGACGGGGCATTCTTGGCTAAACGCATTGTGGTCATTGCGATCGATCTTGGCCACTGTGCAATTTCTGCACGAAGGTACGCCTCCTGCAAGCCACTCTGGGCATTGCGCCCTAAGGTGCGGTTCTCCGCAGTGGCTGCAGAGGTCTGCTGAATATGTGCAGAACCTCTTACTGTGGCCATATCCAAGGCATCGCGAGCACTGTACCAGTGGTGACTGGTCCAGCACCCGGATGCGTTGTAAGTCAATGTAGACCGCTCCAGCGTCGGTCGCTCTTCTCCAAATAGCCGGAGATACACTGAGGATGATGTGACTGGTATGTGGATTGCGGGCTTTCCTTTTATAGGTATTTTATTTCTATTCTGTCTTCGTTCTCCTTTAAGTCGTGGAAGATGTCCCTGTTCTGATTCCTGAAAGCCCTTAAGATGTCCTCATCAGTGTTTACTGCCAAGACATCAGCGAGTTTCAGGAGTGGGTCTCTATTTTTTACCTCTTCCACGAGTAGGTTTTTCCCTGATTTTTCCAATCTTTGTTTGACCCTTTGCCTATCCTCTTCCGTGTTGCAGCTCATTATAACCTTTTTATCTTTTCCTTTACGGGTCCTCTCCACCTTGATCCACCCCTCCTTAGCATTCACAGTCTCTCTGACCTTTGCGAGCACGTGGTCTCCTGTATCTTTTTCGTCCTGGGACGTGACGACCACTGAATGCAGTGCATTTTGCAGAGGTTGGTGCGAGGTGGAGCGGACTGCGGTCTTTTCAGCATAGGATTTTTTTTTTTTATTTTATTTTTTTTTTATTTTTTTTTATAGCTACTTCCTCTGACATAAATCAGAGCCTATTTTATCTATGGCTACTCTTTCATTCCAGTTCTATCAATTATTCCTCTCGCACTTTTATTCCGCATACTTGATCTTTCTTTCTTACTTCTCTTTCAGGCAATTTCCCGGTGGGATTCCGGTCTATACTATGTCTACTCTATTCTTGTTATATTATATCTTTATTTTAGGTTTCAGGTTTATTAGGGTATAAAAACAGGGGTACAAGTCGGTGGTGATTTTTTCTTTACATGTTTGTTTTTTACTTTTACAGCTGTATTTTAAAACTATTCTTGCTTAATTACATAATTATTTCTTAACACTATTTCTATTTTACGATGATCACTAAATTATATTATTACATATTCCTTAATGCTATTACAATTTTCTTGGCTTATTTCTCTATTTTATATACTATTTCTTACGGCTACTTACGCTCTAACATTCATGGGCAATCAATAACATTATTTATTAAAAGGTCTTTATGCTATTTGGCAATTTTGTAACTACTGTTCTCAATGCTTGGCTCTAATACTTTTACAATATTATGCAAACATTTTTGCTTATGCAGTTTTGTTCCTCTTTATAACTTTTTCACAAATTTTTACGCAAAATTCCAAAAACAGTTTTCTCTTTCGACTTTGCATTATCAGCCACATATTTTCACTGTCGAGTTTGGTGTCGAGTACATGCTCGGCCTCAAGTCTTTCTCTGTCGAAGACGGGGCAGCTGAATAATATATGTGGCACAGTCTCATCCTTCTCAGGATCGCAGATGCACGATGGGCTCTCCTTGCGCTTGAAGCGGTTTAGGTATTCCGAGAACCCACCGTGCCCTGTCATAATTTGCGTAATTATGCCATTGATTTTTATTTTCCTGATTATCCTGTATGCCGCCACCGCGTCCGGAAAAAACAATCTGGTGACAGAGGCTGTTTCTCCGGAGCTGTATCTCCGGTTCCATACCTCAAGCGTCGCCGCACGAATGCACCGCTTGACGTATGAAACCGGACATAGGTCGTAGTCGGGCTTTCGTTTGGAACCTTCAGCGGCTCTCTTGGCTAGTTCGTCGGCCCTCTCATTACCTTCCAACCCCGCGTGGGCTTTGACCCAAAACAAGGCAACAGCTTTGTTTTGGATCGACAGGGACCTAAGATTGGTCCTTGTCTCTACTGCCAGGGGGTGGTGGCGGTTGTAGTTTTGTATAGTTTGGAGGGCCGCCATAGAGTCGCTGAAGATTCCAAACGATTGCGCACTGTGCTTCAAGATCTCCCTGGTTGCAACGCAAATTGCCAAAAGCTCAGCCTGATAAACGGTGGAGTAGTGAGGGAGAGCAAGCTTGAGGGTTTTGGTCTCGGCGTCACCACTCCATAGTGATAACGCCGCCCCAACCCTGCCCCCAATCCTACTCCCGTCCGTAAAGATCCGAACTTCAAGTTCGTTCTGAGCATTTTCTAATTGCTCTTGGTTCGTCAGGCTAACTAGCTTCAGCTCAGCGCGTTCTGCGGGGTGTGGGTCCTCCTTTGCCGAGGCGGTCTGTTCGACCTCCCTATCACCAAGTGCTGGCTGGGGTACCCCTCTTCTGGCCTCGTACAGCGATGCCGCTTCGCGGACTCGCAGGTCGAGAGGTAATATCCCAGCCAGCACTAGCGCGGAGTTCAAGGAGACCGTCCGGTACCCTTTGCACAGTTTTTGCGCAATACCACGCTGTACTGCTCCCAACTGCTTTCTGACACCCAGCTTGTCGACGGCCGGAGCCCATACGCTGGCGGCGTACAGGATGACTGGTTCAACGGTAGCCACATATATTATCCTGATGACCTCGGGGTTTAGCCCCCAGCTGGTCTTTGCTGCCTTAGTGAGCTGCTTGTGGATGGCTATCGCCTTTCTGCACAAATTTGCGACGTGTGCGTTGAAGGTCAGCTGTTTGTCGATGGTGACACCCAGGATTCTGATCTCATTTGACATGGCAATGTCGATCCCGCCCATGCTCAGGCGAGGGGTGTCGTATTTCAATTTGCGCGTCATGACCATTGCATTGGTCTTCTGAGGGGCGAATTTAAGCTTGTTTTGAACACCCCACGCCCGAACATGCTCGAGAGCGGCATTGGCACGTCCCTCGATCTCCAACGCTGTGTCACCATCGAAAACCAGCACAACATCGTCTGCAAATGCCTGGCAATAGTCATTTCTAGCTTCCAAGCTCTTGAGAAGCGGGTCCAGCAGCAAGTTCCAGAATATCGGTCCGGCGATGGAGCCCTGGACACAGCCCTTACTTGTGGCCTTGCAGTACTCTTCACCTGCGTACCTAACCCTGACCCTTCGGTTTTCGAGATAGCTGTCGATGACCCTCCTCAAGCTGACTGGACACTGTTCCTCAGCCAGACGGACCCTTATGGCTGGCCACCAAGCGCTGTCGAAGGCTCCCTCTATGTCTAATGATATTAGAACTATTATTTTCTTTAGTTTCAGCTTACCGCGTATATATTGCACCAGCGCATAGAGGGAGTCTTCGGTGCTCCTCTGGGGCATGAATCCGTACTGGCGAGTACTCATCCTTGGGATCAGATGAAACTTGAGGCGGGCCACCAACATCTTCTCATATATTTTCCCGAGAATAGGTAGTAGGCCGATGGGTCTGTACGCCTTTGGGGAGCTGTAGTCGGTTTTTCCAGGCTTCTTCAGGATAATCACCGTTGCCTCTTTCCAAATTTCAGGGAAGAGGTGGGTCCTCAAGCAGCCATTCAGGATAGCCAGGGCTACCTCCGGGGCACCTCTAATGGCTTGGCAGCAGATATCTGCTGTAAATCCGTCGGCTCCTGGCGCTTTTTTGGCATTAAAGGACCCGCACGCTGCCATCAGTTCAGCCATCGTGAATGATGGCTCACATGGTTCATCATGTCCTCTAGTATTCACGACCTCGGCCTTTTCTCTGATAAGACTGTGGCAGGTGCTGTCGCTATCTTTGTGGTCCTCCGGATAAAAGGTTCTCGCCAACAGTTCCACTGAACCTTTTGCGTCTAGAACCTGCCCATCCCTCACCAGTGGCTGATCCTCACTTCTTCCCTTGGTCCTTCCTATTACCCGGTAAATTCCCTCCCAGACCCCTTCTCTGTCCTGTCTTGTGCAGAAGTCCTTCCAGCTCGCGGTTTCGTCCTTGGCTGCTTCCGTCTCATACTCAACTTTCTTTTTCAGGTACTCTTCAACGACCTTCGCTCTACGGACTGGTGCAGCACACCTAACTCTGCGTTTATAGGTAGTGGCCTCTTTTTTCATCCTCTCGAGTTTCTCGGACCACCACGGCAATCTGAAAACTTCATTTGTCTTCTTTATAGGCATTGTTGAAGTGCATGCGTCTTTTATTATATTAGTGTAAAGATTTGTAATTGAATTTAGTTCTACAGCCGTATTTAATTTATCTATTTCAGTTTTGTTTATTTTGTTTGCTTGTAGTAATTGGCCGAGTTTCTCACGAAACTCGGACCAATTCGCTTTTTTTGTATTGAAATCCTAGTTGTTCTATTAATTTGAATGCCTTTTGATCTTTTTAGTTTAATATTGAAAACAATGCCGTTGTGATCCGAGCTCGTGAGGCCTTCGTCTACCCTCCAGTCATCCACTAGGTCTAAGATATCTGTCGAGCATACTGTTATGTCGACGTGACTACAGTATCTTGTCCCCCCTCTGGTTGTGTCGAAGGTCGGAATTTCCCCTCTGTTCAGTATGTTTAGGTCCAGCTCATCGAGGACTCCGGACACTTCTTCGCCTCTGCGATCTATGGACAGGCTTCCCCACCAAGTACTTTTGGCGTTTGCATCTCCTCCAAGGACCAATCTCCCGGGACCTACCTCATCCTCAACACGTTTGAGGTGCTCGAGGTATGGTCCGATTGGCTGGTCTGGCTCAAAGTAAAAGGAGACTAGTGTGATTCTCCAGGCACTGGTTCGGATCCCCACCACGACGATGTTGTTCGTGGTGAGTTTCGGGTACTGTTCGACGACGAGGTCTTTGTCAAAGACCGCTATTGCGGCCTTGACAGTCCCATCTCCTATGTCAGTGCTCTGGAAAACCCGAACGCCTCTATGACTCCTCATTACTCTAGCCCCGCCGACGTATGGTTCCTGGAGGAGAGCAATGGCGACCCCGCGCTTGTCCGCTTCGATCAGAAGTTCGTTGGTCGACAGTCTTTTTCGTTGGAGGTTGGCCTGTACTATTTTGTAGGGGTCTGGGATGCCGTTGTTCTCCTGGGCGCCCTTAGCAGTACGCGACCGACATGCGGGCTATGGCATCTCGTTTCCTGCGTATGGGGCATTCTTCGCTAAAGGCATTATGATCGTTACGATCAAGTTTGGCCGCTGTGCAGTTTCTGCAAGAGGGTTCGCCCCCCGCAAGCCATTCTGTGCATTGCGCCCTAAGGTGCGGTCCTCCGCAGTGGCTACACAGGTCAACTGGTGCTTCGCAGAACCTTTTGCTATGGCCATAACCAAGGCATTTCGAGCACTGGACCAGTGGTGACTGGTCCCACACCCGGACCCGTTGGAGGTCGATATAGACCGCTCCAGCGTCGGTCGCTCTTATCCAGATTTCTGGGGATACGCTCAGGATAATGTGGTTAGTGTGCGGATTACGTGCTTTTCTTTTATACTTGATTTCGAGTCTATCCTCATTCTCCTTCAAGTCGTGGAAGACGCCCCGGTTTTGGTTCCTGAAGGCCCGGATGACGTCCTCATCAGAATTAACTGTCAGAACGTCAGCGAGCCTCAGGAGTGGGTCTCGGTTCTTAACTTCCTCCACGACCAGGCTTTTCCCGGAGTTTTCAAGTCTCTGTCTCACCTTCTGTCTGTCTTCGTCCGTGTGACAGCTCATGATGACCTTTCTGTCTTTACCTTTGCGGGTCCTCTCCACCCTGACCCACCCATCCTTGGCGTTCACCGCCTCTCTAATTTTTGTTAGGACGTTTTCACCAGTTTCATTCTCGTCCTGGGACGAGACAATGACCGAGTGCAGTGCATTTTGCGGAGGTGGGTGCACGGTGGTTCGGCCCGCCGTTGTCTCGGCATACGTTTTTGTGACCAACAACTGTTGGTGTTGTTCTTCTATTTTTTGTTTGAGGTCATCCATCTTTCTGCCGTTTTCGATGAGCAGCCGGCTCTGTTCTTCCAAGCGTTTGATGATCTGGCCGTTGGCCTCGGGGGCCTCTTTTCCGGCTATCTCCTTTGGTATTATCGAGGTTTTTAACGATATACCTGCTTCACCGGTCTTTTGGAGCTTTTTGATGTCGGCATCTGCTTCTTTTATAATTTGGAATAGTTTATCCACAGCGTCGAGCACGTTTGCTTTTAGGTCCGCCTTTAAGTTCCGTGAACTATTAATGTTTGTTTTGGCCTTAACTACATTCTGTCTAGCTTCCGCTAGTCGAGTCAGTCGGATAGGCAGAACCTGTCTCGGTGAAATTTGAGCTTCTGTCTTGCCAGTGGCTGGAGTCAGGTGGTGAGATACTGACGCCGCGGCTTCCAAATTCTCAATGCTTCTGACATTGGACGTAAGTGTTTGAGTCCCTGGTGAAGATGTTTTGGACGAGAGCGTCTGTGTCCGAGGGGGAGATTTTTGCTTCACCGTTTCGTCTATGGGTTTTGCTGGTGTTCTAGGCATCATCATGGTCAGAGGAATGCGTCAGTGATGAATGTAAAAAAAAAAAAAAAAATGTAGATGTGAATACGACCGTCCAGTCGTGGTCTGCGCACAGTGTAAAATTGTGCGCAGTCAAATTATAAAGTAAAAAAAATAATGATTAAAAAGGAATTAGGACCGAGGTGCCAAAAAGCAGTCGTAAAGAGAAACAAATTTGCGTCAGGCTCAATAAAGCCTTCGTGCCAACTTATAAAATAAAAATATAAAAATAAAAAATGAAAAATATTTAAAAGTTAAAATTGACTTTTGTCTCTACGTAGAGTCAAGAATTATCTAGTGCACACAACAAAAGAGTTGTGGAAAGTCAATTTATGAAAGAAAAACTGTTAAATATAGTGACTCTTAGTTTGTCTCTACGTAGAGTCGTTCTGTATAGTCCAGCGGATAGCCCTCACCGAGCCCCCCCAAATGAACCCAAACTCGGTATGGTTACGCCAAGGGGTTTCGGAGATATCCTAACTTGAAATTTTTGGTTTTTTACCAAGATAAAAACCAAGAGTGGTTACAAGAGGATATCTCCGGAACCACCGGTCCAAAAACCCCCGTGCTTGGGCTTTCCGAGTTTGGCTCGGCAAGACCAATCCACTGGGCCGGTTTTCAGGTTGAAAATTTTCAGACTCCTGAAAACGCCTGAAAAGTCTTACGTCCAGCGAAAACCCCGACCCTCTACGACTCTCCGTTGGGAAGTTATGGCCGTTCAAAGGTTTTACAAAATGGCCGCGGTGCTGTCAAAGCCAATCTTTGACCACAGATAACTTCCCTCAGGAAAGCCGCAGACCCCCCGAGTTTGGGCTCTCCCAACTCGGCCTGAGCTCCGCTGTCCGCTGAAACTACTTTCAGGATTCCAAAAATTTTCAGCTCCAAACCACCTGAAATCGCGGGGTAAGTAGGGCAGCGAGTTCCCGACTATGACTTCAAAAACCGCTACTTCCCATGGCTACTGGTTTAGGAGTTACAGTGGTTTGAAGTTGAACAAGATGGCCGCCGAACTGTCAAAAGTCGTACTTATACGTCCGTATCTCCGGAACCTTACGTCTCAGAAGGACGGGGTTTTGGACCTACAGCTCGGCGTCTATTCAGGTATGACCTGAAAGCAGTTTCAGCGACGAATTTCAGCATAGGTTCGCTCAGGTTAGATTCGCTCAGCTTGGGTTCGCTCAGCTTGGGTTCGCTCAGCTTGGGTTCGCTCAGCTTGGGTTCGCTCAGCTTGGGTTCGCTCAGCTTGGGTTCGCTCAGCTTGGGTTCGCTCAGCTTGGGTTCGCTCAGGTTGGGTTCGCTCAGGTTGGGTTCGCTCAGGTTGGGTTCGCTCAGGTTGGGTTCGCTCAGGTTGGGTTCGCTCAGGTTGGGTTCGCTCAGGTTGGGTTCGCTCAGGTTGGGTTCGCTCAGGTTGGGTTCGCTCAGGTTGGGTTCGCTCAGGTTGGGTTCGCTCAGGTTGGGTTCGCTCAGGTTGGGTTCGCTCAGGTTGGGTTCGCTCAGGTTGGGTTCGCTCAGGTTGGGTTCGCTCAGGTTGGGTTCGCTCAGGTTGGGTTCGCTCAGGTTGGGTTCGCTCAGGTTGGGTTCGCTCAGGTTGGGTTAGGTTGGGGGTCCCCCCACAGCGCATACGTCCACGTCGTGATCCCCGGGCAACGCCGTGTCTGACCACCGTAACGGAGTGGCAGACCGGCGGCTAAAGTGCGCTGTGACTTGCAGCCAACACGCGGACGACTGCAAGTATGCCGAAAAAGCAAAGACGAGACGCCTCCGGGCGCTTTTTAACAGATTGTCCCTCCGGGGACGATACAAACGGCCCTTCTCAGGGCCAACACAGTGGCCCTTCCCAGGGCCAATCCTCCGGCCCTTCTAAGGGCCACGTCGAAGCTGGCCGCGCACCATCTGTGGCCAGCTTATCCAGCCTGCAGGCGGAGTTTTCGGACTCCGGCGAGTCCGCCATGGACACGTCGGCGGCCGAAAACGACCGCCTCCAGCGGAAGCGGGCCTACCTGAGGCTCGGATCCGGAGGCTCCTCGGGGTCTGTGGGCAAGTCGGGGAAGAGGCCGAAGTCGAAAAAGGCTTCGACTCCTGCTCCGACTCCTGCTTCGAGTACGACCCACGACGTGGGTCTGGTGGACGCCGAGCGTCAGTTAGGCCTGGCAAGGAGGGAGCAGCTGCAGCAGGACTTTGAGGAGAAGGTCGCTGCCAGGGAGCAGCAGGCGCGGTCCACCAGGTCGAGGGCTGGCTATGGCACATCCAATGTGCTGTACGCCGACCACTCCCTGGCGGAGCTGGAGCGCATGGCACTCCAGGACAAGGAGGAGGTACTGGAGGTCGCCTCCAAGTCCTCGAACCTCAAGGGGACCTTCCAGAAGGCCCTCAAATGCCGGGCCGTGAGCTTGCACGGCATTGTCACCGAGCTGGTGCAGCGCACGGCCACAGAGGAGGCGGCTAATTTTCAACACACGAGGGAAGGTCATGGTTCCAATCACCGATCATCCTCGATTGTCGGTGAAGGGAACCAGGCTACAGACGGACGGTCATACGTCCACTCCTCCTCTGCTTACAGAGGGATGCGAGTGGGCGTAGACTGGGAAGGGGCGGTTCGCGCCGCGGTACCCACGAGGGCGTGGGTGGTGGAGGGTGTCCATTTTCCGCGCTGCGTCTGTCCGGCATCCGGCGGCAGCGTGGGGACGCCCGCGCCGGGGCGGCGATTGGTTCTGCCCAATCGTCGGCCACCCCGTAATCCTGAGTTCAGGACCGGGGGTCCGGGCCACTGAGGCTCGGGCCGCGAGGAAGACAACCTCTATAAAAAATTACCCCAATCCTAAGGTCTAGCGTGCCGAGGGGATGTATGACCGGAGGGCATCCGGTAAGCTAGCGCGAACAAGGGACCTCACCCTTAAAAAGGAACAAAAAAAAAATGAAAAAGACTGGTGCCAAAACAATTCCCCAGGCGGGTACCCTCCTACCCAAGGAGGGACAATCCCGCCCTTCCTCGGAAGGCAGCCCCTTCGTATCTGGGGGGGGCAACATTAGTCCCGTGGGCCGGCAGACCACTGCCGACCTGCGTCAACCTGCGCTTGCCTCGCAAGAAAAGGCGCTCCGGGTTAGCCTGGAGCGCCTGTGCGACGCAAGCGAACCGCTTGCCGTCGTGGACGGCAACAAGAGCCGAGGAGGCTCATGTCCTGAAAAGGACCAAAACTTGCAGGGGTGCACCTCCACATCTCGGAGGAAGCGCCCACTAAGCAGGGACTCGGGGTCGATGGGCCTCTCCTCCAGTGAGGAGAATCTGTCGGCC
This sequence comes from Luperina testacea, assembly GCA_927399505.1. NCBI lineage: Eukaryota > Metazoa > Arthropoda > Insecta > Lepidoptera > Noctuidae > Luperina > Luperina testacea. Next base: position 22,061 of record OV656770.1, on the reverse strand, counting down.
CCCAAGGTGACAACGTCACAGAGAGGGCGGGGTCGGGCGAGCGGAGCCTCCGCTCGTTTGCCGAGCCGTGACCGAGCGGGTCGCTTCGTGCCGATCTCTCGGCCCGCAACACCGGCTCCCGCAGAGCGTCCGGCGGAGGGCGCAGAGAGTGACCCGGGGCCCTCGATAGTGGACCTGAGCGAGGACTCCTCGCTGATCTCGCTGGGGTCCAATAAGGCGGAGGCGAACGCCGCAAAGCGGGCTCAGCGGAAGGTGGTGGCGGCTGACGAGGTCGGTGAAATGGCCCGACTGGCCCGAGAGCGACGCTCTGCTCAGGCGGCTGCCGGGGGAAGCCTGTCGGCGGTGGCGCTCAGTCGCCAAGTTTTGGACGGCGTGGACGTCGTCCTGAAGGTTGCCACTAAGTCTGGCAGCCTGAAGGGCACATTCACCCGCGCCCTGAAAGAGGCGGCTGATGGCATCAGGGAGGCAGTTGGGGTCCTCCTTGATCGCACGAGCTCGGAGGAGACGGCGAAGCTGTGGGAGGAGAATGGCCGTCTCAAATCTGAGCTCGAGGACCTCAAGCGGGAGCTTGCCGCGCAGAGGGCGGAATGGCAGCAGAGGCGTCCTGCGGCTACCGATTTCGCTCCCGTCAGTGCCCCGCCACCGCCGGCCCCGTCGTTGGTCCCTACCCCTGCGCAGCATGCGGATGCGGAGATCGAAAAGATCGTTCGCATCTGCATGCTGCAGTGTGGGGGCATGATGAATGCCCGGCTGCAGGGCCTAGAGTCGAGGCTCCTCCCGGCGAAGAATCTCCGGCCGCCGCTCGCTGCTGATGGGCAGAGGGAGGGGGAACCCGCTAAGCTGGGCCCGACAGCCGGCAAACCCAAGGGGGCCCAAAAGCCCGCGGAAGGACGCGGAAAGCCCGTGGGGGGCACGTCTGCACCCCCGCCGACCGCACCACCAGCGACCGCACCTCCTGCGACCGCACCCTCGGCGACCGCACCCCCGGCGACCGCACCCTCGACGACCGGACCCGGGTCCACCATGGAGACCTGGACGACGGTCGTCAAGAAGGGCCGCCGCAAGAGGAAGAAGAAGACGGCGCCGCCGCCACCGGAACCCGCTAGAGCACCGGCACCGGCATCTAAGAAGGGACCGCCTAGGATCAGAGCCCCACGCTCCGCGGCTGTAGTGATTACGCTGCAGCCCGGAGCCGTCGAAAGGGGCGTCTCATACAAGGCGGTCCTTATGGAGGCCAAAGCCAAGGTCGCGTTCCCCGACCTTGGGATACCGTCTGGCCTCAAAATGAGGTCGGCGATTACGGGGGCGCGACTGCTGGAGGTGTCGGGTGCCTCTAGTGGCGAAAAGGCGGACGTCCTGGCCACCAGGCTGCGGGAGGTCCTCAACCCGGAGGACGTTCGGGTATCCAGGCCGATGAAGACCGCTGAACTGCGCGTCGACGGCCTGGACGACTCGACGACTCCGGCTGAGGTCGCGGCGGCCGTCGCCAAGGCCGGTGGATGTCCGCCCGGGGACGTGCGGACGGGCGAGATTCGCGTCGACGCCTCCGGGCTCGGCGCGATTTGGGTGCGGTGCCCGGTGGCGGCGGCGAACAAAGTCGCCGACGCTGGGCGTCGCGGCGCAGGGGGTGGGTTGCGGCGAGGGTGAGGCAGCTGCAACCCAGGGCTTTGCGGTGCTACCGTTGCCTTGACATTGGGCATGTCAGGGCACGGTGCACCTCGTGCGTAGACCGCAGCGAGCTGTGCTATCGCTGCGGTCAGGCCGGCCACAAGGCGGCCCAGTGCTCCGCGGCGCCAAACTGCAGCCTCTGTACAGCTGCAGGGAGGCCCGCTGGGCACAGAGCGGGCGGAAAGGCTTGTGGCGGGCCTGCCCAAAAGGAGAAGAGAAGGGGTGCCAAGGCTGCCGGGGGCTCTTTACCCCCCCCTCAGCCTGGCCTCCCTTCGGCCGACTCCCGGCCTAGGAATGGTGCGGAGGGGATGGACTGTGCCTAATGGCGCTGTACCATTTCCTCCAGGGCAACATCAACCACTGTGCCAGAGCTCAGGATCTCTTGCTCCAGAGCATGGCAGAGTGGTCGATTCGCGTGGCTGTGGTCGCCGAACCGTACTTTGTCCCCCCCAGGGATAACTGGGTGGGAGACCTGGACGGTTTGGTGGCCATCATTGGCGGGGCTCTTGCCAACCCGTCCCGAGGTCACGGCTGGGTGGCCGCGCTCGTGGACGGCATTGGCACGGTTGGGGCGTATTTTTCGCCCAACAAGAGTCTCGCCGACTTCGAGAGGTTCCTTGTCGAGTTGGGTGCCGTCGTGGGCCGACTCCACCCTCGCCCGGTGCTGTTGCTGGGGGATCTCAACGCCAAATCTGCGGCGTGGGGGTCTCCGGTGACGGATGCCAGGGGCGAGGTGCTGGAGGAGTGGGCGGTCACGACTGGCTTGACCGTCCTAAATCGGGGCACGGAGTACACGTGCGTGCGGCAGCGGGGCGGTTCAATAGTGGACGTCTCGTTCGCTAGCCCCGCTGTCGCGAGCCGTGTCCGCGACTGGCGTGTCGCCGCGGAGGTGGAGACGTTGTCGGATCATCGGTACATCCGTTTCGACGTCTCCGCCCAGACCGCAGGCGGCCGCGGTTTACCGGCCCCGCGTGCGGACGGTCCGCGCTGGGCGCGTAAGCGCATCGACAGGGAGCTTCTCGAGGAGGCCGCTATTGTCCAGGCCTGGTTCCGGGAGTCGGCGACGAACGGACCCGTTGACGTCGAGCAGGAGGCGCTGTGGTTCCGCGGGGCGATGACGCAAATCAGCGACGCGTCCATGCCCCGGGTCCACGCACAGTCAGCAAGGCGCCAGGTGTACTGGTGGACCGCCGAGATCGCGCAGCTGCGCGTCGCGTGCGTGGCGGTCAGGCGCCAGTACACCCGATACCGGAGGAGACGTCTTCGGGTCCCTGACGAAGAAGCCGCGCTGTATGAGGTGTACCGCGCGGCGAAGAGGACTCTGTGGCTGGCCATCGGCGAGGCGAAGTCGCGAGCCAGGGAGGAGATGTTGGAGACTCTAGACGGGGATCCGTGGGGGCGCCCTTATCGCGCGGTTCGAGGGAAACTTCGAGCCGCGGCGCCCCCGCTTACGGAGAGTCTCCAACCCGAGCTGCTGGAGGAGGTGGTCGCAGCTCTTCCCGGCGAGAGCGGAGCACACTCCGCCGCCGATGGCATTGCCCACGGCCGCAGAGTCCACCGAAGAGCACGCCATCAGCGTCCCAGAGGTGACACAGGCAGAGATGGGGGCAGCCGTGATGAGGCTCCGGGCCAAAAACGTGGCTCCGGGGCCCGACGGGATCCACGGCTGCGTGTTAGCCCTCGCTCTGAAGGAGCTTGAGCCCCAACTGAGAGGACTCTACACAGCGTGCCTTGAGCGGGGCCAGTTTCCCACTTTGTGGAAATCTGGTCGTCTGGTCCTGCTCAGGAAGGCGGGGCGCCCTGCGGACTCGCCGTCCGCGTACCGGCCCATAGTGCTGCTAGACGAGGTGGGTAAGCTGTTCGAGCGGATAATCGCTGCCCGCCTCGTCGGCCACTTGTGCGGAGAGGGGCCGGATCTGGACGGCAGCCAGTTCGGCTTTCGGCACGGGCGCTCTACCATTCACGCTGTGTCGCGAGTGAGAGTCCTGGCGGAGGAAGCAGTGGCCCGGGGCGGGGTGATGTTGGCGGTGTCCTTGGACATCTCCAACGCCTTCAACACCCTGCCCTGGAGTTGTATTCGGGAGGCACTGCGGTACCATCGGGTGCCTCCCTACCTCCGCCACGTCGTTGGGGCTTATCTGTCGGAGAGGTGTGTCACCTACGTGGGACGTGATGGCGGACACCAGCACCGCATGTCGTGCGGTGTTCCACAGGGCTCGGTCTTGGGCCCGCTCCTGTGGAACATCGGGTACGACTGGGTGTTGAGGGGCGAGCTCCAACCGGGCGTGGACCTTACGTGTTATGCTGACGACACGCTGGTCACTGCCCGGGGGAGCTCGCACAGGGAGGCAGCGTTGCTGGCGACGGCTGCGGTGTCACAGGTGGTGAGCCGCATACGTCGCCTGGGCCTGGAGGTGGCCCTCAACAAGTCGGAGGCCATGGTGTTTCATGGCCCCCGGCGGGCGCCGCCGCCCGGATCACACATGGTGGTCGGGGGGGCTCGGATCGCTGTCGAGTCCACCATGAAGTACCTGGGATTGGTGCTCGACAGCCGGTGGGATTTCGGCCCCCACTTCCGGCGGCTGGCGCCCAAGTTGTTGGGCGCTGCTGGGGCGCTGTCAACGTTGCTTCCCAATCTGGGGGGCCCGAGCGCCGCCTGTAGGCGGCTCTACGTGGGGATCGTGCGATCCATGGCCCTGTATGGGGCCCCGATCTGGGCGACTGACCTGACGGCCGGTAGCATCGCAGTCCTGCGAAAGCCGCAGAGAGCTATGGCCGTCAGAGTCGTCCGGGGGTATCGCACGATCTCCTACGAGGCGGCTTGTGTACTGGCCGGATCCCCGCCCTGGGACCTGGAGGCGAAAGTACTCGCGTCACTGTACCGGTGGCGCGAGGAAGCGCGGGCGCGGGGCGAGGGGCTGACGCAGCGCCATATGGAGCTGCGTCGGTCTCAGCTTCGCGAGGTCCTGGTGGCGGAATGGCGGGACAGGCTTTCGCGCCCTACCGCCGGCCTCGGTACCATCGAGGCGGTCCGGCCAGTGCTCGAGCGCTGGCTCGGGAGGAGGCACGGCTCCCTGTCGTTTCGGGTGACGCAGGTGCTCTCGGGGCACGGTTGCTTCGGGAAGTACCTGTGTCGCATAAACAGGGAGCCGGACGCCCGGTGTCACCACTGCGTCGACTGCCGGGAGGACACGGCGTGGCATACGCTGGCAGAGTGTGCCGCTTGGGAGGAGCCGCGCCGTGCCCTCATCTCAGAAGTAGGCAGTGACCTCTCGCTGCCGGCCGTGGTCGAGTCCATGGTCGACAGCGAGGAGTCCTGGGACGCGGTGGTTTCCTTCTGTGAAACAGTCGTCTCGCAGAAGGAGGCTGCGGAAAGGGAGAGGGAGATCTCGTCCACTCACCCTGCCCGCAGCAGGCGCACCGGGCGTCGGCGGAGGGCGGACAACGCCCTCTTCCGGCCCCCCTAAACGGGTCCAGGGGCGACGGACTCGGGGACGTCCGTCGCCCCCCACACATCAGGACCCGAGGTGGCGGCGCGATGTGTTCCACGCGCGCCCCTCTTAGACGTCGCGGGGGGAGTCAAACACCTCACTCCCCCCCCCGACCAGACGGGGCCCGCTGCGGCGGGCCGGCACCAGCCGGGGGTTGCGGAAGGATCGTACGTTCCCGCGACCCCCGGCGTAGGTGTGAGATGGAACACCCGGGGTGGTTTTTAGTCAGTAAGAGTCTGACAGACCCCGCCGCCCGCCCCAGGGCGGCGGACATCCATGAGGATTTTCCACCCCGGTTCAAAAAAAAAAAAAAAAAAAAAAAAAAAAGGTTAGGTTAGGTTAGGTTCCCCCCCGGTGGGTTCCCGCATTGTCGAGGCGGGGGGGCTCAGTAGCCGTGGCTTGGACACCCACGGTGAAGCTAAGAGGAATCCGAGGAGGGGCCGCTCGTCAGGGCTTCTGCTGACAAGCCGACGACGTAGCGGCCAAAGGTAGGTTGCGGTGTCGCTTGGGCGACATCGCAACTGAGGCGGGCCGCGATGTCGTACGTACCGGAGGCATCGCGGTTGAGGGTTGGAGGCCGCGGCGGGAGAGGAGTGCCGGTATTACGGTGCGCCGCTCTCCCTACCTTCCGCGGCCTTGACGGGGTCGCCACCGTACGTTGGCGGACGCGGTGGGGCTGCAGGGGAAGAGGAGTGTCGGTATTACGTTGGCCGCTCTCCCTATCCTCTGCAGCCGAAAATTGGCAGGCGGCGGGGCCAATGTCCTGACCCGTCGCAGGGGGGACCAAGGGTGCCCAGACACGGGGTCGTCTGGCGCCCATGTGCTGGTTTGGTCCCTGGGGTGGTCACGGCGTGCTATGTGTTCTGGTGCGCCGGTGATGGGGAGTACTCCCCAGAGGAGGGTCCGGTAACGGACGGCCGCGGCGGGTTCACGGATGAGTGCTAACGCGTGCCCGTGTTCCCGCCGTAAGCGGCAGAGGAGGACACCGTGGAGTTTTAGTGGGTTAGAGTCCCACATAACTGCACTATCTCCCCGTGGTAGTGTAGTATGCATGAGCATTTCTCCACGTGAAAAAAAAAAAAAAAAAAAAAAAAAAAGGTTAGGTTAGGTTAGGTTAGGTTTTTTTTTTTTTTTTTTTTTTTTTTTTTTTTTTTTTTTTTTTTTTTTTTTTTTTTTTTTTTTTTTTTTTTCTTGTACCTCCAACATGATCGGAGCCTATATTAAGCTTTACATTCATACCAGTTCTCGCTTGTATTCCTCTCGCACTTTCATTCCTCATACTTTATCTTTCTTTCATTCTATCATCGTTCTGTCTATAAGGGTAGGACGCCCTTCTACTTGTCCCTGTTCTTTTCTATATTCTTTTATTTATTTTTTTTCGGGGATAACACAGCAACGCAATTTTTTTTTTATTTATTTACAACAACAGTACTTATTTCTAGCTTATTAATATCTTAATATAATAACATATGCGGTTGAACATTTTCTACATCTACTTTTATTTCTACCAACTTAACACTTCCTATTATTTCTATTTCTAAACACTATTATCCTTAATAACAATTCTTATTCCTTAACATAGACTACAGGTGGGTTTACAGCAATCTTGTGCCTACTATAACGTACAGCCATCTTAACTCTAATTTATGTCTATGGGCAACTTATGTGTTAATTATTTATTTATATTTGCTTGCTTCATAATGTTCTTATTATCTATGTCTAATGCTAATCATTAATATTGTACATAATATTATGTTAGCATTTGTACTTATGCACTTTTGTTTCTATATATGACTTTTTTACATATGTTTACGCAGTAGTCTAAAAACCGTTCCCTTTTCTTTCCCGCCATTGTTTGCCACACATTTTCGACGTCTAATTTTACGTTGAGCGCTTGCTCGGCCTCATATCTCTCTCGGTCGAAGACCGGACAGTTGAATAAAATATGTGGCACCGTTTCGTCCACTTCTGCGTCACAGATGCACGATGGGCTCTCCTTACGCTTGAAACGATTCAAGTATGCGGAGAACCCACCGTGTCCCGTCAGGATTTGGGTGACCACATTGTTCACTTGGATCTTTCGGACTATCCTGTACGCCGCCACCGCATCCGGGAAAAAGAGTTTCGTCACCGATGCAGTTTCTCCAGACTTGTATCTCTGGTTCCACACGTCAAGCGTTGCCAAACGAATGCATCGCTTGACGTGCGAGACCGGACAGAGATCGTAGTCGGGCTTTCGTTTGGAATTTTCAGCGGCACTTTTGGCTAGTTCGTCGGCCCTCTCATTTCCGTCCAATCCCACATGGGCTTTGACCCAAAACAAGGCAACAGTCTTGTTTTGGGTGGACATGGATCGCAGGTTTGCCCTTGCCTCTACTGCCAACGGGTGGTGCCGGTCGTAGTTTTGGACGGTTTGGAGAGCCGCCATAGAGTCGCTGAAAATTCCAAACGATTGCGCACTGTGCTTTAGGATTTCCCTGGTTGCGACGCATATTGCCAAGAGCTCAGCCTGGTAAACGGTGGAGTAGTGTGGGAGAGCAAGCTTGCGAGTTTTGATCTCGGCGTCACCTCTCCACATAGAGAGCGCCGCTCCGACTTTGCCCCCAATCTTGCTCCCGTCCGTGAAGATGCGAACTTCATGTTCGCTCTGGGCATCAAGTTGCTCTTGGTTTACCAGGCTTATGAGCTCCAGCTCAGCGCGCTCCGCAGGGTGTGGGGCCTCCATTGCCGAGGCAGGCTGCTCGACACTCCTATCGCCGAGCGCTGGCTGAGGTACCCCCCTTCTGGCTTCATACAATGATGCCGCTTCGCGGACTCGTAGGTCCAGGGGTAGTATCCCAGCCAGCACTAGCGCGGAGTTTAAGGAGATCGTCCGATATCCCTTGCACAGCTTTTGCGCAATGCCGCGCTGGACTGCGGCCAACTGTTTGATGACGCCCAGCTTTGCGGCGGCTGGGGCCCACACGCTGGCGGCGTACAGAATTACTGGTTCTACCGTTGCCACATATATAATCCTAATAACTTCTGGGCGCAGCCCCCAGCTAGTCTTAGCTGCCCTTGTTAGTTGCTTATGGATTTCTATTGCCTTTCTGCAGACTTTCGCGACGTGTGTATTGAAAGTCAGCTGTTTGTCGATGGTGACACCTAAGACTTTGATCTCATTTGACGTGGCAATGTCGACCCCGCCCATGTTCAGGCGTGGGGTGTCATATTTAAGCCGGCGTGTAATAACCATTGCGTTAGTTTTATGAGGGGCGAATTTAAGTTTGTTTTGGTCCCCCCACGCCCGAACATGTTCGAGGGCGGCATTGGCACGTCCTTCAATCTCCAGCGCAGTGTCACCATCGAAAATCAGCACCACGTCGTCTGCAAAAGCTTGGCAATAGTCCTCCCTTGCCTCCAGGCTCTTGAGAAGCGGGTCCAGTAATAGGTTCCACAATATAGGTCCCCCTATGGAGCCCTGGACGCAGCCCTTGTTTGTGGCTCTCGAATGCTCCTCACCCGCATACCTAACCCGGACTTTTCGGTTTTCAAGGTAGCTGTCGATGACCCTCCTCAAGCCGATCGGACAGTTTTCCTCTGCGAGACGGACCCTTATGGCAGGCCACCAGGCGCTGTCGAAGGCTCCCTCTATGTCCAATGATACCAAGACTACTATTTTTTTAAGCTGTAGCTTGCCGCGTATGTGTTGCATTAGTACATAGAGGGAGTCTTCGGTGCTCCTCTGGGGCATAAAACCATACTGGCGGGTGCTCATTCTCGGAATGAGATGGAACTTGAGGCGGGCCACCAACATCTTCTCAAAAATTTTGCCTAGTATAGGCAATAGGCCGATGGGTCTATACGCCTTTGGGGTGCTGTAGTCTCCTTTTCCAGGCTTCTTCAGTACGATGACGGTCGCCTCCTTCCAAGCTTCAGGGAAGAGGTGGCATCTCAGGCAGCCGTTCAAGAGTGCCAAGGTCACCTCAGGGGCAACTCCAATAGCTTGGCAGCAAATATCGGCAGTGAAACCGTCTGCACCTGGAGCTTTTTTTGGGTTAAAAGACCTGCACGCTGTCATCAGTTCAGCCATCGTGAGTGGTGGACCGCATGAATCATCTTGCCCTCCAGCATTCACGACTTCGGCCTGTTCTCTGATAAGGCGGTGGTAGGTGCTGTCACTGTCCGTTCTATCTTCTGGGTAGAAGGTATTCGCCAGTAGTTCTACTGAACCCTTTGTGTCAAGCACCTCTCCGTCCTTCACTAGAAGCTGGTCTTCTCCCCTTCCCTTGGTCCTTCCTATAACCCGATATATCCCTTCCCAAACCCCTTCTGTGTCTTGTTTCGCGCAGAAGTTCTTCCAGCTCTCGATTTCATCTTTGGCTGCTGTCGTTTCATACTCAACTTTCAGTTTCAGGTACTCTTCGACGACCTTCGATCTTCGGGCACTTGCAGCACACCTGATTCTGCGTTTCCTGGTGGCGACTTCCTTCTTCATCGCCTCGAGCTTCTCGGACCACCACGGCAAGGTAAGCACTTCTTTTGTTTTCTTAATTGGCATTGATAAGGCGCATGCATTTTTTATCATATCTGTATATTTATTAGTTATTTCATTCAATTGTTTAGCTGTATTTAATTTATCTATTTCTAATTTGTTAATTTTGTTCTCTTGCATTAATTGACTGAGTTTCTCACGAAACTCAGCCCAATTCGCTTTTTTCGTATTATAAATTCGAGTGGTTCTATTTATTTGCATGCCTTTAGATCTATTTAATTTTAGATTAAATACGATGCCGTTGTGGTCCGAGCTTGTGAGGCCTTCGTCTACCCTCCAGTCGTCCACCAGGTCCAGGATATCCGTCGAGCATGCTGTAATGTCGACGTGGCTGCTGTATCGTATCCCGCCTCTGATCGTGTCGAAGGTCGGAATTTCCCCTCTGTTGAGTATGTTCAGACCTAGCTCGTCGAGAGCCCCAGATACTTCCTCGCCTCTGCGATCGATGGTCAAGCTTCCCCACCAAGTACTTTTAGCGTTTGCATCTCCTCCAAGAATCCACATTTTGGATTCCACTACTTCCTCAATGCGTTTGAGGTGCTCCAAATATGGTCCGATTGGCTGGTCCGGCTCAAGGTAAAAGGAAACCAGCGTGATCCTCCAGGTACTGGATCGGATTCCCACCACGGTGATGTTGTTCGTGGTGAGTTTTGGGTATTGGTCGACTATAAGGTCTTGATCAAAGACCGCTATTGCGGCCTTAACCGTCCCGTCTCCGATGTCAGTACTCTGGAAGATCCGAACTCCCCTGCGGTTCCTCATTACCCTAGCCCCGCCCACATATGGTTCTTGGAGGAGAGCAACGGCGACTCCACGCTCCACCGCTTCAATCAGAAGCTCATCCGTCGCAAGTCTCTTTCTCTGTAGGTTGGCTTGTATCAGTCTGTAGTGGTTTGGGTTGCCCTGGGCGCCCTTAGCAGTATGCTACCGTTGATCTGGCGATCTCATCCCATTTGCGGCGTGTCGGACATTCGGAACTAAAAGCATTGTGGTCGACGTCCCCGAGCTTGGCTCTTGTGCAGTTCTGACATTTGGGTGGGACACCCGTTAAAAAGTCAGCACATTCTGATTTCAGATGTGGGCCACTGCAGTGGCTGCACAAGTCAGCCGATTCTTTACAGAATCGTCTGCCATGCCCGTAGCCTAAGCAGCGCGTACACTGTACCAATGGGGTTTGGTCTTCAACCCTTATGCGCTGGAGGTCCACATGCAGGCATCCGAGTTCCGTTGCCCGTCTCCAGATGGTGGGTGAGACGGCGACCACAATGTGGCAAGTGTGTGGGTTTCTTGTTCGTCGCCGGAACTTCACCACCACCCTATCCTCCTCCTTGTCGAGGTTGCGAAAAACATCCTTGTTCTGGTTCCTCAGCGCTATAAGGAGGTCCTCGTCTGTGTTAACAGAGAGCACGCTCCTGAGGATTAGCAAGGGGTCTTTGTTTTTCACCTCCTCGACATGGAGGTCCCGACCGTCTCTCGCCAGTTTACTTTTTATTTTGTCCCTTTCTTCTGTTGTTTGGAAGCCCATAATAATCTTTCTGTCCTTTGCCTTCCTCACCTTCTCCACTTTAACCCAGCCCTCCTTTGCGTCAACTGCCTTTCTCAATTTGTCAAGGACTTCATCTCCTGTCTCTGTGTCATCCTTAGAGGTAACCACTATGGAATGAAGCGTACTTCGCAATTGGTTCGCTTTTCCGCTATTCGACGCTGTTACCTGCGCATATGTCGTGGCTGCCCTGTTCTCAACGAGCTCCGTGTGCAGCTCAATTGATGCCTTCAGCTCTTCCATTCTCTTGGTATGGCTCTCCAGCAGCATTGAGTGACTTTTAATCTGAGCTTCGAGTTGATTTTGGCTTGGCTCAGCCAGGGTTGTAGAGGTGGGGACGGCGGCGGCAGTGCCTTGATGTCGTGCGTTTTCGCTACCCACTCCTGTGCCCTTAGTTTTGGCAAGCTTTTCAGCTTCCTTTACTAGATGGAATAACCTATCTAACACCTCAAATACGCCGGTTTTAATTTCTGTTTTTGTATTCCTTGAGGTGCTGAGTAGTGATTTTGCTTTGATTAAACAGGCCCTCGCCTCTGTCGATCGGTCCGCAAATTGGTGTTTTGGCGGGGAGTGTACCTGTATCAGTTTGGAGGGTAGCGGTTTTTGCGTCGGTTTTGCAGGGCCAGCCTGCATCGTCTTAGTAGCAAGAGGGGGCGTGGAGTTAACGTTGGAGGGCCCAACTGCCTCCCCTCCCTCAACGCTGCGTCTAACGTTTAGTGGTGATGTTGTTGTTGGCGGTGATTTCTCACTCTCAGTCACCTTCCCCTTCAGAGGGGTCCTAAAGCCGAGCATGTCGAAGGTCCTCGTCAAATTGTAAAATAAGTCCAAATAAAACAAAAGTGTATAAGAAAATTATAAAAAATGAGTAAAAGTGTATAGGTATAAGTTTAAGATTAAAAATCTTGTCCAAATATGGAGTTTTCTCTACAAAGAGTTGTCGTAGTCAGACTTTACATTCAATAGAATGGGTCAGCTATGAAAACAGGAACTTCAAACGTGTTCCGGAGTCAATAATCGCTAATTTAACGCTCTAGTGTAACTCAGACTCTACATAGAGTCGTTCTGTCTAGTCCGGTAGATAGCTCTCACCGAGCCCTCTCAAATGAACCCAAACTCGGTGCAGTTACACCAAGGGGTTCCGGAGATATCCCAACTTGAAAATTTCTGGTTTTTCACAAAATAAAAACCCAAAATGGTTACAAGAGGATATCTCCGGATCCACCAGTCCAAAAGCCCCGGTGTTTGGGCTTTCCGAAGTTGGCTCGGCGAAACCTATCCACCGGGCCGGTTTTCAGGCTAAAAATTTTTAACCTCCTGAAAGCGCCTGAAAACTATCCTATCTTATACCCTGTGCCCTACCGATACGTCCAGCGAAAACCCCGACCCTCTACGACTTTCCGTTGGGAAGTTATGGCCGTCCAAGGGTTTTCTAAAATGGCCGCAGTACTGTCAAAGTCAATCTTTGACCACAGATAACTTCCCTCAGGAAAGCCGTAGACACCCCGAGTTTGGGCTCTCCCAGCTCGGCCTGAGCTCCGCTGTCCGCGGAAACAACTTTCAGGGTCCTGAAAATTTTCAGCCTGAAAAAGCCTGAAACCTACTTCGCCCGACAGGCCCTGTCCTCACCAACCACAATCTTAAAACGGCAACTCTCTACGACCACCGAGTCCGGAGCCACGCCGGATTGAAGTTTTCCAAAATGGCCGCCCTACTGTCAAAAGCCAACTTCAATCAGGCGTAACTCCGCAACCACTTATCGGAGAGAGTCGCGGTTTCAAGTGTAGTACTTGCCCCGGCTTCCCGCGTATATTAAAAATATTTTCAGCGCTGAAAATTTTCAGTCCTGAAAAACTCCTGAAACTAATTTTTTAATTTTCCTAGAAGTGCCCCGCTTCGAGATGTGAAAATCCGGGTCTTCTACGCCCAATAACTTATGAGATATTTAAAGTTTAAAATTTTAACCAGCAAAACCAAAATGGCTGAAAATGCTGTTTCCGTCAGTTTTAAAGTTATTGGGGGCAACTTTGGGCTTAAACTAACTACAAAACACTTATAGAAGTCGATTCTATGACCAAAACTTAATTATTTCTATTTGTTTTCATTTAATGTGGAAAAATAACTAAAAATTTAATAACTATGAGACCGCGAATCGGAAAATTTTGAAAAAAATACCTAAATATTCTATAAATAACACACTATATGACCGTAATAAAATTTTTTAAGAAATTTACAATTTTTCTGTCAAAATTTATAATTATGTAATTTTAACGGTTTTTTAATTACTACAATAAATCTAAATAATCTAAAAATCTAGTTTTTTCCAGATATCTTCTTCCAATGAGCGCGCAAAATATAGCAGTTGAAGTTCTGCGAATTTCTTGTTAGTTCAGGAATTATAGGTGTCCAAAGTTTGGATTTTCAATTAATAATAAAAAAGAAAGTACATAATTTAAAAATCTGGTACTTGCTAAAAATGTCCTCTCCCAGGGGCCTCTTGCAGGCTGCAAAGTTTCAGGTTGCTGACGTGTCCCGTTCAGATTTTTCAGACCACGTGCTTTTTGGTTTTTCCTGAATATCTCTGTAACTGCTGATTGGAGGTGTTCTGAGAGTGGTCAGGATCCAAGGTAATACTGCTCCGCTATGTTTTTCAGAGGAAAAACATGGGGTCGTCGCTCTTGTTTCGTTGCTATCGCATCAAATAGTCCTGCTTACAAAAACTTAACCTCTAAAAGAGGGTTTTTCAGCTGTTACACTGCACAAACACTGCGATCCGGCTTTCAATTTCACTTGGGGGGGTGGAGGCAATTTTCCTCTACACACCAACACTTAATTTTTTGAAATCGGAGCACTTTTCACCACTTTTTTGATTTTTTAAGCGCGGAGCGACTCAAAAAACGATCCGACCACCGTGAGGGCTGGGGGGGAACTGGGTTAGGTTAGGTTAGGTTAGGTTAGGTTAGGTTAGGTTAGGTTAGGTTAGGTTAGGTTAGGTTAGGTTAGGTTAGGTTAGGTTAGGTTAGGTTAGGTTAGGTTAGGTTAGGTTAGGTTAGGTTAGGTTAGGTTAGGTTAGGTTAGGTTAGGTTAGGTTAGGTTAGGTTAGGTTAGGTTAGGTTAGGTTAGGTTAGGTTAGGTTAGGTTAGGTTAGGTTAGGTTAGGTTAGGTTAGGTTAGGTTAGGTTAGGTTAGGTTAGGTTAGGTTAGGTTAGGTTAGGTTAGGTTAGGTTAGGTTAGGTTAGGTTAGGTTAGGTTAGGTTAGGTTAGGTTAGGTTAGGTTAGGTTAGGTTAGGTTAGGTTAGGTTAGGTTAGGTTAGGTTAGGTTAGGTTAGGTTAGGTTAGGTTAGGTTAGGTTAGGTTAGGTTAGGTTAGGTTAGGTTAGGTTAGGTTAGGTTAGGTTAGGTTAGGTTAGGTTAGGTTAGGTTAGGTTAGGTTAGGTTAGGTTAGGTTAGGTTAGGTTAGGTTAGGTTAGGTTAGGTTAGGTTAGGTTAGGTTAGGTTAGGTTAGGTTAGGTTAGGTTAGGTTAGGTTAGGTTAGGTTAGGTTAGGTTAGGTTAGGTTAGGTTAGGTTAGGTTAGGTTAGGTTAGGTTAGGTTAGGTTAGGTTAGGTTAGGTTAGGTTTTTTTTTTTTTTTTTTTTAAATAATTATTACCGCGGACATGGCGGTCCGCGCCCTTTTTTATTACATTTATTTATTTATTACTGATTTGGTGGCGGTTTTGGTACTCCTGCCACGGACAATTTTTTGTTACATGCTATTATGTTAACTTATATCTACGTGAGTCCATCCTTTCTTATAAATATGTATACATAATTTTTTTTTTTTTTTTTTTTTTTTTTTTTTTTTTTTTTTTTTTTTTTTTTTTTTTTTTTTTTTTTTTTCTTTTCTTTTCTCCATGCTAGTGGTTATTTATTAATTATATAATGTTATTACAGTCTTATTTTCTTATTCTAGTATCTTACATGCTATTACAGTTTTTTTTTTTTTTTTTTTTTTTTTCCATGCTGTTGGTTAGTCTTCCCTTATATTTTATTACAGTTTTTATATTTTTTATATTTGTTATATTATATTACTCTTATATGCTATTACAGGTTTGTTTTTATTATACATTACATTTTATTTTTATTTTATACTTTCATTTACACTTTTTACATTGTTAATTTATTGTTAGTACTTGATGAGATGTTCTTGGGTTGGGGTGTCGGTTTGGATGTGGGTAGGGACATTTTGGGTGGTGTTTTAGTGGGGTCTAATGACCGCGGACTTCGCTAGCCCCATCAGGCCCTCCACGACTGCTGCGTCTCGGTGCTGCATGGCCATCTTCAGGTTGTACTCGATGACCATTTTAGTCGGCGCACCCATCGCTTTCCTGGCAAAGCGGCCTGTGGCGTCGTCTGCGTCATCGGTGTAATAGACGCAACTGACCGTGTGTCTCGACACCGCCACTACCGCGTGGGAGATGCTGTCGTGGATTTGGAGCCTCCTGGACTTGGTGTTAATGATGATGACGCTGTCGTAGGTCAACCCCTGAGCTTCGTGTATGGTCAGGGTGCGCGACCCGTCGCCGGACCCATATCCCTGGCTAATGAGAGAAGATTTCTCCTCTTGTGTATGAACCAGGAATAGGGTGTTTTGGGCGGTACTGGGTATTTGCGCTCCCGTGTAACCTGTCACCCTCAGGGAGTGGACCCGCGACAGCGTCAACTTGGAGGAGTATATACCGGAGTATATCTCGCTCAGTGCAAACGCTACGTCCATCGGATTGCGGTGTGTGCACAACAACTCCTGGGTGATTCCAGCCACCGAGTCTGGACGGGTATACCTTAACGGAAACAGGTTCTGTCTGTCCAAAAACGGAAGCTGGTTTACGTCTCCAATGAGGACAATCTCGCTCGCCCCAGACAACTTTACTGCCATAACTATAGCCCCAAAGTGGTTCATGAGAGCCTCGTCTACCGTGAGCCGGTAGCACCTCTCTTGCTGTCGGAACCCGTTTGCTAGTATTGAGGCCATAGTGCGCACCTTCGTCTTGACTCGATCTCCCAAGCGGCGCGCAAGCTTCTCCCTGAGATCTTTGGCAGCTTCAGTTGTCGTGGTCGCTATGACGTCATTCTCCTCATTGAAGTTCTTAACCACCCACGTTGTCTTGCCGCACCCCGGAACCCCATTTACCCACCTGATATTGGGTACCGCCCAACTTTCCTTCGATGCCAGAACGTCCGAGCTCCCCAGAATGGTCTGTGCCATTTCAAGGATCTTGTCGTCCGGCATGATTTTGGTACATTTGGCGGTAACCACTATCGGGTCGTCATTTGGCACTTGGAATGTGAGTTTGCCCGAGCGCTCCGTTTCCTCTGTGTCCAGGGCCACAAAACCACTCTTCGCGCTGTAGGCTACCATGTACGACCCCGTCATTTCCCCCGTGATGACTTGGGATGTGGCGTTGTCGTACACCGCTGCCTCCGATTCCTTGAGTAGTACCCTTAGCAGTCCTTCTGAATTTCTATGGAAGGTCTGCAGGATCTTCTTGCATGTCATGAGATTGACCTCCCTGGTCGCTCTCACGATCGCTACGTACTCAAGGAACGCGCTCTGTACGTGGTCCGTGGTTCCAGACCTCTCTACGAGGGACGGCGGGCTGACTTGCCCTTTGTCGGCCCTTGTCGGTGTAGGGACTTGTTTCTTGGGTTCTACCGGTTTTTTTTTGAAAAATCTTTGAACTGCTGTCTCCTGTTTCGCGGATGGTGACTCGCGGCTTGTGCTTGGGAGTAGGGCGCCGAGGAAATTGCCGATCGCTCTCAGGCGACTCTTCGACCGGGCTTGGTCCTCGGGGCTTGTGGTTTTGGCCTGCTCCTTTGCAGCTTTATCAGCAGCTGCCTTTAGCTGGGCCCTTTCTGATCCACTCAGGGTGGTGAGACTTGTTTTGGGGCTCGTCGCACCGGCTGTTGGGTCTCGAGGGGGTTTGAGGAAACTCAGAGTTTCCCCTCTGTCCTCGTAGACAACGACCTCGTGTTGTTCTGAGGCCTTCAAACAGCCGAAACGGTCTGCGACGTCTCCTCTTTCTAGTCCCACCGCCATTGCGTCCACGCTGATGGTACGCGCTGCGATCGCCATATGTTCTCCTGTTTCCCTGATCTTTTGGAGCAATGAACATGCCTGAGCAAATGGAGTAACCTCTCCCCACTCGAGTAGTGCGATCGTCTTCCCTTTGGAGCGCACTAAACGGCATCGGTGATTGGCTATTTCCACTTGAGGTAGCGCGGCGTACTTGCTACCCTTCATGCTCGCTTTGGTGGTGCTCCCGTTGATCAGGGCGGCGAGGCCTGGTGAGATGAAAATGCGGGCTCCAGCTCGACTCGAGCCTACGCAGAAGCTTATGCCCAGTCTCTCTGTGTCTCTGTTCATGAACAGAGCGACTCCTCGCAGTCTGATGCCTGGTGTTCCGCATCCTGCGCATGCCAGAAACTGCGTAATTGGCATGGTGGTGGGAGCCGACTGTAGGCTAGCTTCTGCTGCTGCTGCTGCTACCGCTACCGCTGGCGTTTGTTGATGGACTGTGTGTGTTGGTGTGGCTTGTGTTACAGTGTTTCGGGTTTGTGTTATACTCGGTGTTGCTGTTAGTGTGCTGGTTGTTGTTGTGATTGTTGGTGGTGGTGTGTTGTTTGTTTGTGTAGTGGGTGCAGATGGTAGTCTGTTCAGGTTCGACGGGGTTTTGTTTGCCCTGGCGGCGACTGTGGCGACTTTGCTCGCAAATGCCAAGAATGGTTTCCTGGTAGCCGGTCTCCCCATGATGATATGGAGTGTGGACTGGCTTAGCTGAATTTCGATGTTTTGTTCCAGCTCCATTCTGTCGTGGCAAAACCTTGGGCATTCAAGGAGCAAGTGCCAGACTGTTTCATCGCAACCAGGGTCGCAGACGCACGAGGGACTGTCTTTGAGGTGAAATCGGTGGAGATACGCTGAGAATCCTCCGTGTCCCGTTAGGACTTGTACATGGACCGGTGTCAGGACTGCGTCTCTGAGTGTTCTTTTCGCCGCTAGGACGTCTGGGAAGAACACTTTTGTGACCGCTCCTGTACTCGAGGATTCGTATCGCGCTTGCCACTTCTTTATAGTCCCCTCCCGTATCTTCCTTCTCACGTACGATACGGGGACTTTATTGTAGTCTGCTGTTTCCGTCTTTAGAGCTGCTTCCTTGGCGAGCTCGTCCGCTCTCTCATTCCCTGCAGTTCCCACATGGGCCCTTAGCCAGTAGAACCTCACCTCTCTACCCTCCTCTCGGACCTCGCGGACGCATCTCTTGATTTGCTGAGCCAGGTGGTGGGTGACAGACGGACTCCTTAGCAGGTCAAGTGACGATCTGGAGTCACTTAAGATGCCTACGGAGGCCGCCTTGGATTCTCTTGCCATCCTGACCGCTCTGAAGAGAGCGTACATTTCCGATTGGAAGACAGTGTTGTGAGGCTCCAGGCCAAAGGTGCAATACTTTGACTCCTTCCCGTTTTCCCACCAGGTTAGGGCAGCTCCTACTTTTCCCTCTATTTTGCTGCCGTCGGTGTATATTTGGGGGCCGGTTATGTGGTGGGATACCAGGGTTTCGGGAGTCAAGTCCTCTAGGCGTGCGTACTCTGTTGTTGTGAGTAACGCCGGGTGGGGGTTTTTGGAGTGGTGCACGTTGCACTCCAGCTCGCGACCCGGCGGTAGGAACTCCTGGGAATGACCCTTTTTGATCTTGAAGAGGGTCGCGGCCTCAATCACTCGGAGGTCTAGGGGGAGTTGGCCCGACAGGATGAGGGCCGATGTCAGAGACACCGTGCGGTATGCTTTGCAGATCTTCTGCGCGAAACCTCTCTGCAGAGACTCAAACTGATTCCTCGTCATCAGTTTCTCTGCCGCGGGCTCCCACGCACTCGCTGCATACAGCACGATAGGCTCTATCACCGACACGTATATCGTCCTTATTATCTCTCGGTTGAGACCCCAAGTCACCCTTGCCGCGCATGCCAGTTGCTTGTATATGTCTGCGGCTTTTTTACAAGTCGCAGCCACGTGCGCGTTGAAGGTGAGTTTGGCGTCTATTGTGAGACCCAGCAGCTTGACCTCTTGGACTAGGTCCAGCCGCGTGCCAGACATGTGGAGCATCGGATCGTCGTATTTGAGCTTCTTCGTTAGCACCATCGCGTTGGTCTTGTGCGCGGCGAAACGCAGTTTGTTTTGGAAGCCCCATTTCGATACCGTGTCTAGCGCGCTGTTCGCTGATTGCTGCAGGGGACCGGCTGAAAAGTCTGAGAATATAAGGACGACGTCATCCGCAAAGGCTTGACAGTAAACCCCCATACTAGCCATTTTGTGTAGGAGTGAGTCTAGGATAAGGTTCCAAAACGTCGGTCCGGCTATTGAGCCCTGGACGCATCCTTTTGTGGTACCCTTCTCACTAGACGCTCTGGCGTAGTTGACCCTGATGTTCCGGTCTTCCAGGTATGAGGCAACGAGGGCGTAGATGTTTCTGGGACAGTTTTTGACTACCATCTGTCTCTTGAGTGCTGGCCACCACGCGTTGTCGAAGGCCCCCTCTATGTCCAATGATACCAAAAGCACGATCTTTTTAGCTTTAATTTCGGCACGTATGTGTTGCATTAGGGCATAGAGGGCGTCCTCGGTTCCACGTTGCGGCATGAACCCGTATTGATTTGTGTTAAGTGTTGGGAGGAAGTGCCACTGGAGTCTGCCCACTAGGAGTTTCTCCACGATTTTCCCCAGGACCGAGAGCAGACCTATTGGTCTGTACGACTTTGGGCTGGTATAGTCATCTTTTCCGGGTTTGCGGAGGATGCACACGTGAGCGACCTTCCACTGCCTCGGGAAGTGTGACAACGACAGGCATCTATTGGCTATCGCCAAGAACGCTTCCCTATCGCAGTTTATTGCCGCTGTGCAGATGTCCGCCGTTAATCCGTCGGGACCGGGAGCTTTCTTCGGATTTTGGTTCTGGAGAACCATTTCCAGCTCCGCGGTTGTGAAGGGCGGATCGTCGGCAGACAATCCTTGCGGGTGCTTCTCCTCCGCTAACCTCCTGAGCTCTCTGTGGTATGGCTGTTCGGCATCCGTTGTGTCGTCTGGGTAGAAGGTTTTTGCCAGAAGATCCGCGGATTGCTCTGGACTGAGCGTCTCGCCTGCGGTGTTTCTCAGGAGCGCGTCGTCCTGTCTTCTGGCGGTCTTCCTTAGTACCCTGTAGATGCCGTCCCACATGCTCTCTCGGTCCTGCTTCGAGCAGAACTCCTTCCAGTTGGCTGTGGCTGCCTCCGCTGCTGCTGTGGTGTATGTTTGTTTTGCCTGTACGTACTCCTGGATGGTGAAGTGTCTCCGACTGGCGGCCGCGTTCCGGATCCTTCTCTTCTTTCTCATGGCCTCTTTTTTGAGCCGGTCTAGAGAAGGCGTCCACCACGGTGGCTTGGCGTTGTGTTTGGGCGACCCCAATCTTGGGATCGCTTCCTCGCATGAACGGTGGATATTTTCAATGTACATCTTGACGATGTTCTCCAATTCTTCAGGGTTTGTGACTTCCGAGACTCTGACTTGGGTGATGTTGGTGTCCGCTAGGCTTGCCTTGAAGTGGGAGTTGAAGTCAGACCACTTTGCCTTCTTGGTGTTGTAGATGCGCGTCGAGATTGGCCTTAGGGGTTCCAAGGCCTTTTCTAGGCGCATCGAGAAGGTTATTGCGTTGTGGTCTGAAGTTGTCAAGCTTCTTTCCACTCGCCACTCCTCGACCTTACCCAGCAGCGACGTACTGCACGCAGTCACGTCGACGACACTCGTACACCACCTGTCTCCTCTGTACGTCTCGAAAGTTGGTGTTTGTCCTGTATTTAGAATATGGAGATCCCGTTCGTTGAGGAATGAACTGTACGCCGCCCCGCGATGGTTTTCGGAGACACTCCCCCACCACTGGCTCCAGGCGTTTACATCTCCTCCCACCAGGATGTTTTGTGTATTAAGTTTTTGTGATGTGTATTGTGTTTCAGAGAGGTATGGTTCGATGTCCTGGTCCCCCTCGAAATAGACCGATATCGCCCCAAAGCTGAGCTGGCCCACCTTCAGCAAAACAGCGGCGACGTTCTCGGTCACAAGCTGAGGGTCATGGATGACCTCCAGGTTGTTTCCGAAGACGACGATCGCTGCTTTTACTGGTTTTTGACGGTTTAGGCTGCACTGGATGACTTGTGTGCCGGGGCTTTGTTTCATCACACCTGTTCTTCCTACATAGGGCTCTTGAACAAGTGCTACTGAAATTCCCCTAGCCCGAGCCGCCAGGTGGAGTTCTTCTGTGGCCAGCTTGGAGCGCTGAAGATTTACTTGGATGAAGCGCAGTCTTGCTATCGGTCTCGGAGCGATTCCGGGGGTGACCAGTTGGTTGTTTGGTGTGTTGAGGGTGCCTTCAGCAGTAGGAAACGCGGGATCTTGCTATGCCATCCCACTTTTGGCGTTCCTGACAGTCTGCGCTGAACGCTGTGTGTGCCAGGTCGCCGTCCTTCCCGTGGGCCAACTTGCAGTTGGCGCATGTGGGCTGTTTGCCGTCCGCCCGAGTGAGGCAGTCCCTGATGTGGTGCGCTCCGCTGCAGTATCCGCAGACTTCTTTCGCGGCCTTGCATATGGCCTTGTTATGACCATATGCAAGGCACTTGGTGCACTGCACAAGAGGGGACTGGTCCTCAATCGAGCATCTCTGGATGCCCAAGTGTACTTTTTTCACCGCGGTGAAGGACTTCCAGAGCTCCGGAGAGAGCTCCAGAACTGGATGGCATTCGTGCGGGTTTCTGGCGCGCTTCCTGTAC